>LR990659.1:3164275-5564275 GCA_905147715.2 Xestia xanthographa | reverse complement strand
TGGAACCAGACACCAACATAGTTGGTAAAAGGCTTTGCAGATGATGAGGTACTTAGGTTATTTGCGTTATCTATACTTAATTCTGTAAGATTAAGCCCTATATTTCATACTAGCGGACGTCACGCGGTTTCACCCGCGTAGTTCCCATTCCCGTGGGAGTACGGGGATAAAATATAGCCTATGTTACTCAGGGTGAATGTAGCTTTCTAATGGTGAAAAAATTTTCAAATCGGCGCAGTTGTTTTTGAGTTTATTCATTACAAACATACACACACACAAAAATACAAATCTTTCGTATTATTGTCGGATTATTTAGTTCCCTTCAAAATGGTTGAGTTGAATGGTGCTGATACATGCGTCATGTTCGTGAACGATCGCTGTCAGTTGGGACTGGTCAGCTCTTGGTTGCCACGGTATTTGAATTAATAATTTTATTTTTGAATTGTTTTTGTTTTGTTTTTACTATGGACACCTTTAATCGTGCACATCTTGCTACATTGTTCTCACATAATGTACCATCTCAACATGAATGATGTAACCAAGATTTTGTAAAAATATTCTGATTTAAAAGAGTGTCCATGGAGTTTCTTGCCCGTTCTTCTCCATAGAGATCTACGCTAGGGAATGGGCAACTACAGTACTTTCACAGTTTTACAGTTTTTATGTCTTGTGACTGGGACTGTAGCTACATTTAATTTACATCTTTGTTTCGACAATTCAAAAGTACCTGTAACTGGCTTACTTGAAATAAATGCTTTGATTTTGATTTTGTTTTTTCCTTTTTATTCAATAGTGTGGAGTTGGAGTTCAATAATTGTCCCACAGGGTCATACTACCGAGATAAAATGTATCCTATGTTAACACATAGGTTATAAACTATCTGTGTGCTAAATTTCATCCAAATCCGTTCGGTAGTTTTTTATGTGAAAGAGTAGTAATCATCCCTAAATGTATACATCCAGACATCCATACACCGTCACAAACTTTCGCAGTTATAATATTGGTAGGAAGGATTTTTCATGCTTTGAGTCATCAGAAACTGGTTTTCATGTCTAACTCAGATAATTTATTTGCCTTCTCTTTGCTTTTGTTAGCCATTATACAGACAGTATGTATTACAATAATACATCGTTGTTTCCTAACAACTCTATCTCCATTGTAATGACTGTTCAATGTTATACAACAATCATCATAAAGCGTAAAAAGCACCATCTGTCAGCCATCTTTATTTTTTTTTGTATGTATGTATACATAGACGACTATAGACTAAACGTATATTTAATGAGGACACTCCGTTTCACTCAACACTGTAATAATAATAATCTAAAATCTTGCTCCAATGTAAATACTGCTTGTAAATAATGTTCAATGTTATTTATCAATCATCAAACAGCGTAAAAAGCACTATCCGTAAGCCATCTTTATTTTTTTTATTTGTCTATAGATAGACGACTATAGACTAAAAGCATATTTAATGAGGAGACTCCGCCTCACTCAGCACTGTAATAATAATAATCTTAAATCTTGCTCCAATGTAAATATTATTACTTAGAGTTCTCTTACATTTATATCTACGAGCTATTTTTGTCCGCTTTTTTATAAGTTCGTCTACTCAAAACATAACAGTTCAATGAACTTCGCTGTTTTGAATCAAAACTTTGACTCTCATTTATAAAGTTATATTTTTTCGACGAAAATAATGTACCAGCTGATACGAAAGACGAAAAAACATAGCTTTTGAAGCTTATTTTAGATAAATCCACCATTTTCATGTATTATTTAACTGACTGTATCGCTGGCCTAGTGACCGCAAAAGCGACTGCTGATCACGTGGCCCTGGATTCTATTCCCAGGTCTAGCAAAGTGCTATTGGGTTGTTTCATCTGGAATTCTCTTAATAAATACCAGCCACGGTGTCTGGATTTGTGTCTGAGACCGGTGAAAAGTGTGTATACTATTGAGTTTTTAAGCAAATAAATATTATTATATTCAAAATCAAAATCAAAATCAAAGCATTTATTTCAAGTAGGCCAGTTACAGGCACTTTTGAATTGTCGAAACAAAGATGAAAATTAAATGTAGCTACAGTCCTAGTCACAAGACATACAAACTGTGAAAGTACTGTAGTTGCCCATTCCCTAGCGTAATCTCTATGGAGAAAAACGGGCTAGAAACTCCATGGACACTTTTTAAATCAAAATGTTGTTACAAAATCTTGGTTACATCATTCATGTTAAGATGGTATATTATTTGAGAACAATGTAGCAAGATGTGCACGTTAAAAGTGTCCATAGTAAAATCAAAAAAATACAATTCAAAAATAAACATTCAAATAAGCCATGGCAACTAAGAGATGACCAGTCACAACTGACAGCGCATATTCTATTTTATTTTATTCTATGCAATTCTATTCTATTTTATTCTATTCTATTTTATTCTATTCTATTTTATTCTATTCTACATTGTCTAACACTCCGGGGATTACAAGCGTGGTGGTATGTTTATAAAATAAAGGAAAATTATTTTTTCATTCAATGCGTCCTATTTAGGAACGCGCTCAACCTATTTTAAACCAAACTTCCTCGGAAGATAATTCAGTAAAATCTCATAAATAATTCACAGTTGAGCCTATTAATAATTTGGGAGCACCCAGACGATGACTATCAACTAATTATAATAAAATGAACATGGCCCGGGCTGGGCCACGCTGGGCTTAGAAAACTGCCGTATTTGCATATCTCACTCCGCTTGTTTCCAAGCAAATGGTCTATAAAATGCTTCGATAAAGGCTAAGAGGGCCATTCTGCAAATGCAAATAAGTTCCAATTGAATTATTTTAATAATAATCCATTATAAATTGAAATAAATTCAATGTGAGTTCATTCTAGTATAAAAAACTTTAAAGAAATGTGAAAATATTGAATTATCGCGTAATTAATGTCTATTCCACATTTAACCGAATTTGATTTTAAATTATAATTCTACTTTTACATGTTTTATTATTTCAAAATGCTCATTAATAAATGTTACAGCGCGTTAGCTTAAAGAGTTTTTCACAAAATTACTGTTAAAACTGTAATAACATTATTCCTCTGGGGACTCAGACTTAGTCTGGGAACTCGTCCTCTGCATTAATAAGGTTATTTTTATAAAAATAAACATTATTATTAATAAAAACCTTTTTAAAGCTCACTAGGACTGCCACTACTAAACTCACTGAACCAGTTTTACTGCTCAGATATATACGTAGTACAACATGGTTGGGAGTTGAATGATATTGTTAAGGCGACTACATGAGCTAAACGCGAGTTTTATAAAGCAAAAAAGCATACGATTCACTGCAATAAACAAAACCAGAAAAATACATTATATTCTTCAGGATCTAAGCTAGTACGATAGTGTTTTGAAAACATAATACAACTAATTTTATTCGATAGAAAAAAATCACGAACTTATCTCTAAAAATTTCTTTTAACGAGTAAAAACCATACTAAAATACATTCATTCATTCTCATGCGATCATTCTGATTTTTTGGCAAATAATTCTGCAAGCAACATATTAGCATCATAGTGTTTTACTTTTTTAGTCCAATCAATAGATTTTTTTGTAAATCGCAAAAAAACACCTATTTCGCACTATTCGGCCCGCAGTGACTGACGTAACAACCGCTTTGTAGAGCAAGATGGTTAGAACTTTATTCTAATAGTATTTCAAATGAAGTTTGAACCACCACAAATAGAGTTGCTAATTTAGCTCCTTTAAGGTGGAAGCGCTAGAATGGTCCGCGAAATTCAAATTTCTTACGTTTTTGCAATTTGCATGTCAGTTTCAAGTTGTATGTTGATGATATGAATCGCCATCATCATTCTCTTATCCATTTTTATTTGGGGTCAGTGCAACTTATCTTCTTTAAAGACTACGGCGAAGCCAATAGGATTATGATTTTAGTAGTCTATGTATCAGTAGCGAGGGGTCAACTTTTATGAGAGGTAAGCCGGTAACTTTAATGTGATTATATTGTTTGTCTATAGAATACTGAATGTGCCATTTTTCAAAGGGAATCCGGTAAGAATCGAGTTGTATGGATCCTTCGCCACTACTATAAAAATAAAATGAAAACTAAAATAAAAATTTATTTCAGATTTACGGAATCCATAGAACGTTAGTACAGTAAGAAAAACTTAAACAACTAGTGTTCGTAACTAAAATGAAAGAAAACAAGACACAGAAAAACCATTATTTTATCAACTATGTATGTATGTTTATATTTACGTATGTTCCTCCGTAGCGCCTAAACTATTCATCCGATTTTGATGAATAAGGTGTCAAACGATATTTTATTATGGCCCCGGGAATATAGGCTACATTTTAACCGACTTCAACAATAGGCGGAGTGGGTTTTACCGTGTAAACCCCGAATTTAATTAGGGTATAATTTTTCAGTTGTCGGGTTTTTTAATTCACACAAATTCTTGTTCCATACTTGTCTTTTACTCGTCACCTCATCAGACACTTTTCTTGCATCATAACCTCATATGAATATTTTATATCAACAAAATATTAATAATTAAATCCCCATCATAGGCAATATTGTGCGGAAATCCTTTGAGAATCACTCTGCAGGCTGAGACGCTCCGATGGACCGCTTCCTTTACACGCGTTTACGTTGAATTTACCTTGATATCGCGTATATACCGGCGCGAGTTATGTCTGTATCAGTAAGCGGGGTTCAATAAGCAAATAGTTGGGGGATTCGTTATGGATGACTGGCTGGAATTAGGGTTATTTTTGACCCTACATGGGAATCATTATAGGCTGATATTTATAATAGTGATGATGAGCTCGTGGCTAAATAATAACAGCTGTTCTGGTCGATCTTCAGGCTAAGCCCCGTTTTCCTAGGTTGGTCCCGGCTGTCATTTATAGATCTTTGACAGTCGTTACAGGTAGTCAGTGGCCCGTCTTACCAATGGGTATCGTGTAACCCATTACTAACTGCAAAGTAATGCTTTTTTGACATTGTAGTTTTTGTTGTTTTACATCTTATGCTAGTTTTAATTCCTTGAGGAGCTCGTAGCAAAATAATAACAACCGCTCGGGTCGATCTTAAGGTTAAGCCGTGCTTGTCAAGGTTGGTCTGTGTATGGGTGACCACTCAATACATACCGAGTTTCCTCAGTGCCTCGGAAAGCACGTTAAGCAGTTGGTCCCGGCTGTTATTTGTAGATCTTTGACAGTCGTTACAGGTAGTCAGTGGCCCGACTAACCAAGAGGTATCGTGTAAACCATTACGAACTGGGTTGTGGAGGTTAGATAGGCAGTCGCTTCATGTAAAATACTGGTATTCTGCTGCATCCAGTTAGGCTGGAAGCTGAACCCAACATAGTTGGGAAAAGGCCTAGGCAGATGATAATGATGATGATGATGATGAAGGTCAAAGGTCTCCCTCTTCCTTAATGATAGAATTACTATACGTATAAGTTAATTTTATAAAGGTGGTTCACTATGCCTATGTCAATTTAAGCTCAACATGTACCTACTCTGTTACGTTGTTCTAAGATCTAAACTAACGTGTTTATTATATAGCAATAGGCTAATAGGTATTTGAAAGTAGTCTAGTCTAAGTAGTAGAGAGTAGTTGAGTGGGAGATTCTTGCTGCTATACCAAGACCAAGACTGAAAGTGCAATACCAAGACCAAGACCAGGTGTATTGACGCACGACCAAGACCAAGAATGGCTAAGGTCTCGTCTTGGTCTTGCATTTGGGCAACACTAATGAGAAAAGCGTTCATTGCCCTATCCCTAATATCTCTTCTTATGAACCAAAACAAATAAACCATATTGTATCGTTTTTCATTACAAAAAATGTTGAAGATCACGATAGATGACGATTCCAGACTTGAACAGGCTTATTTTTGGTTTTCAAAGTTAAGAAGTTTACTAAATGTAGGTGGATCAATGACCGCTATTCTCATCTTAACTGGCACCAACTATAGGCGCGCTGACAAAATTTAAGGAAACATACGACATTTAATATTTTGTTTAATTTTTTTATCATATCATTTCTTTTTTGAATCTCCACAGGCCAATCCCACTCGTCAAACTACAGCCTGTACCACATAGGATCGGTGGCCAAACCGTCAGTTCGTGCCTTCTCGCAGTACGGCAAGATTGATGACCTGGTGAATGAAGGAGACGAGGACCAGCAGGTGTATGATCAGTTCTCGGCGCCTGCTCTGGGAGTCGGGACTGGAGACACGGAGAATATGGTGTTTGTTGATGGTGGACACACTTTGGTAAGGGTTGCGCTGGTATTTTATACCGTAAGCAATTCGTTCGTTATCGTGTGGTTAGTGCCTAACCTGGTGTCAGAGTTTTTACGCCGCCCATGGGTGTCTGACTTGGCTTAACATGTCGTCGAGAAATATCTCTCAGGCATGCTGGTTTCCTCACGATGTTTTCCTTCACCGAAGCAAGTGATAATTATACAATAGGTACGCACATGAATCCGAAACATCAGAGGCGTGTCTTGGGTTCAAACTCAAGACCTGTGACTTGGGGACCGTTCAAGTATTACGTAAGCACTATAGAGGGCGGGGGATCTATGCTTTGCTTATTTTTGATGACATGGGGGGTGGGGGGGTCTAGATAGTGATTACGTCAGCAGTAATTATTTACTTTTTTACTGCACATAAATGGCAACCCACACATTGTCTATGCTTGAAAACCAAACACATATTCGAGGATTCCCACAATAACGAATACGTTTAGGGACTCGCTTAGAACCGAGTAGCTAAGCCTATATTTTCTTATTTCTAGAATTATAACTGCTGCTCATCTATACTAATATTATAAAGAGGTAACATTTGTTTGTAAGTTTGTATGTTTGTAAGTTTGTATGTAGGGGGTAATCTCCGGAAGTAATGAACCGATTTCAAAAATTCTTTCACCATTCGAAAGCTACATTCACCCTGAGTGACATAGGCTATATTTTATCCCCGTACTCCCACGGGAACGGGAACTACGCGGGTGAAACCGCGGGACGTCAGCTAGTGAATCAATAAAAAAAACAGAATACTTACATTAAAAGAAAAATGCATATACCAATGTGTAAGCATGGGATGGGGCGGTAAGAGCTTTGCTTACTTTTGGTGAAAAGGGGAGGGGGGCGGGGTAAATAATTGTAATAAATCTGCTTACGTAATACTTGAACGGCCCCTTTTGGCAGTCCGACGGACACACTACTAGACTATCACTGCTATAAGCAATTACAAGTCAAGGTAACTAACACTTCCGGGGTTGCGGGACTGTTCGAAAGAGATACCGTGGCCCCGAAACACAAAAGGCAATGAAGGAACATGGATGGGTTTTAGTCAGTAAAAGTCTGACACTCCCTCCTGGTCAGCCCAGAGCGGGAGAAGTCATTTGATGATTTCCCGTACGAAAAAAAAAAAAAAAAAGGAAAAAAGGTAACTAACACTTGTACATCATCATCAGTGATAGGAATAGGTAGTGCTTATTAGCCTAAACTTCGAAGAAGAACAGAGAAAAGAATCGGAGACTTCCTTAGACTATATTTTATTATGCGACCACGGCGAGTTTTTTTTTGTAAATTCTAAGAGTGCGTACCTAAGAGAGCGTATCATAGTTTTATGATGAAGAAGTCGTTTCCAAAATGTTCTTAAAAAGAAAACTTTCAGAAATTTTGATGGTTGTAACGACTGTGTTATGTTATGTCTAGTCGCAAACTTTAGGTAAACATAGACCAATTACTTATTCCAAATAACATTAATTTTTTATGTACTTACGTGATGTCCCGGAAAAAATATAGTCTAAGGAAGTCTCCGATTCTTGTCTCTGTTCTTCGAAGTTTAGGCTAATAAGCACTACCTATTCCTATCACTGATCATCATTCTCTTACCCTTACCTAAATAATAATAATCTTTATTGGAACAAAAACACATTTTACAAATTGTTTGCGTACGTAAATAGCCACATTAGTTACAAAAATTAATTTATGGTCGACGCAGCATGTCTTACTCTTCCATCCTTCTCTATTACCTCGAGTTATTACCTCGTTTCTTGCCATATCATCCTTTACACAGTGCATACATCATTTCTTTGGTTTGTCTTTTCGTTAACACTCGTACATAATGTGCAACATTTCATGACAAATATTGATTTGCTATTGGCAAGAGTGATAATGAATATACCATTGATCATCCAATTTACATTGTATGTGCATCTAGCACGTTACTACTAATTGACCACCAAAAACACGAATTGAATTTCTTGTGCCTAAAGGATGCCGCACGCTAGACCGTGCCGACCCGCGTTCCGAGCCGAATTTCGGCCTTAGCACAATCCATTGTCCGTTGCTCGGTAGCGGCTCGGAAGCGTGAGTGTGTCCATACAAAATTTGGTCCATACAAAATTGCACGGTCGACACTCGTCTCGGACCCGAAACGGTCTAGCGTGAGTCAAGCTAAATAATGGTTTTCATATAAAACATGATCATAACCAAAATTTCTGACATCAGAGATCTCAGATTTACAAGAAAGATGTTTTTTGGTCATAGACCTAAATACTAAACTGATGTTTAATGTTACAGGTATCACTCATGTGCCACATGATCCCGTCTCCTGATTGGTTCATTGGCGTGGATGCTGTGAACCTTTGTGTGGACTCCTCCTGGGTGGATCAGATTACTCTTGATGTAAGGAAATTCTTTTATTTTAACCACTCGTTTATTTTACATATAAATTAATCCAGGAATAAATCTTACATCTTCACTTCAAATTATTGACCGCTTTTTTTTCAAGTTTTGTATTCCTAGAAATTCTTATCAAAAATGAATCTTCTGCTCCTTGTAGCTATACAACAACCGTGGCAAAACTTTGAGTGAACTTCATTGAGGATAACTTTATTTATAACAAGCTGTCCGCAACATTTGTCAACGTGAAGTTGTTTTAACAATATTTCTTCCCCATTTGAATCGGATTTTGTCATCAATTTCAAGGGTTTTTTTTTTTGCACGGTACCCTAATCTTTTTTCTAAAATAAAAATAACCTAAGTTACTAATCGGGTCACCCGTTTCGGAGATTAGCTGGAACAAACAAACAGTAAGACGAATAAAAAAAATGCTGTAAGTTAGGTATTTATTAAAAATATCTAAGGTTATTTGCCAGTCTCGTCAAAATCGGTCCAGCCGTTTCGGAGACAAGCCGAAAAAAAATTTTTTTTTGTTTGTTATAAGTACCATTACGAGTATATACTTTCACAATGCATTCAGTAAAAAGCTATTATGTATATTGAAATTACAAACCGATGACACTAGAATTTTATTTACTTGTATAGAAGCTTTCAAGGTTAATTCCCTAAGTCGGTTGAAACAATTACGATTAGAAGCAAACCTTTGAATCTAAACAGTCCGATAGTTTTGTCTTTGACCACTCATCCAGTCAAACTCACCGGATTAAATGCTACTCAATTTACCTTTCCGTCTAAATCTTTTGACCTGTTTACAGTTAGAGCCTCTAGACGCGGGGGCCGCCAGCGGGCTGACGTTCACAGCTCCTCGCTGGGAGACCACTCCTCCCGACCCAGTGACGAGGCACAAGCCGAGGGTCCCCGACCACCCTGCAGCCGGCTTCTACTACCCACATATGAGGGAACTGCCGGCTATTGCCAAAGTAGAGATCACCAAGGTAACATTTTTTTCTATTCTTTGACATATTTTGTAAAAATGTGGTGACTACATTAATGCTGGCTCAAGTTGCAAGAGTCACGCATAAACTAGATAACTGTACTTCATAAAACATCCGCCCAAAATACTGCCTGGATTCCCACTGAAAGACAAAGATATGTTTGACCATTAAAATAAAATTGATCCTGTGACAGGTTCAAATCTTAACACAGAATTAACACAACAGAAAACTTCAAAATAATACCTTTTTGGTTCCATTTTTCACACCAAATACAAAAAGAAAAAAAAAGTAGAGATTTGACTTTGAGAGTTTGAGAGGGTGAGTGAGTGAGTGAGAGTGAGTTTTCCAGCATCATATCCTCCATTTACGATTCGCCGTTGAATTTCTAACACCACTTTAGTCATTTCTTGGCGTCTTAAATATTTTGATTTTTGATACCATGCTAGAGAATCGGAAAACACGTTGTTTCAGCTAATCACAGAAACAAGCAACGTCTCTATCTAATTTTAAATGAACACAAATTATAAAATGGTTTTGTACCATTACCAAGATATAATAACGCAGTTTTTTCACTCTCCTGTACAGTAGCTATTTTCGACTTACGTGGCGTTAGAACTTCAACGACGGTTTCGAAATATAATCGCTAAATAATAATGCACATTTCGTTGTAGACGTAGCACAAAAACCTACCTACACCGCCATTCTCACATCCCTATCGTAGTCTAAAACCAACCACACCACTTTGCTGTGGAGGTATTCAATTGTAACTATTATGTTAATACAAGGTACAATCACAATCACACATAGGTCTACACGTAGTATCTTTCACAAGTGATTTTTTGCTAATGTATTTGATTGGTATTGTATGATGTTACGAACATAATACTTTGGAAATTATTTATTTCTTATTATTTATTTATTACAATCTCCCTTACAACTTATAATAGTACGACACGTTGAACTCGTTGTCCCAAGCGTAACTGCAGAATACTTCTTCTTGGATTAAATTCCCGGGTTGGTCAAAGATTTTTCCATCAGGAATTTTTCAGTAGAAACATGGAATCTGGAAGTTGGTGCTTGGTGGTATGGTATTCCTTGCCTTTATGCCTGCAAAACGGTCCGAGTCTACCTCAGAAACGAAATAGGTCCAATCTCAAAGTTTTTTCAAGTTAAAGAAAATCGCTTAAAAATGTTTCAAAGCATACTTTATTCGCTCGCGACTGTACATGATCGTGTTACACGGGCTATCGGCTTACACTGTTACCTTGATAGATAAATGCTTCAAGTGTTTAATCAAATCATTCCGTATCGTAGCTGCGCGCTAGTTTTATGCCTAGGGGTGGTATAATGGGTCGAGGGGCTTTTGGAGTGATATCACGGTTGATTAACAGGAAATTTAGAATGACGAGGGTGATGTAAACCTTAAACTAAACATTTATTGTTTCCGTTTGTTTCAGTTTCCTCTCGTTCTTTTTAGGGTTCCGTAGTCAACTAGAAACCCTTACAGTTTCGCCATGTCTGTCCGTCCGTCCATCCTCGCTTAATCTCTGTGACCGTTAGCACTAGAAAGCTGGTATCAATATGTATATCAATCACGCCGACAAAGTGGTAAAATAAAAATTGGATAAAAATTTTTTATTAGGGTAGCCCCCCATATGTAAAGTGGGAAGTGTTTTTTTTTTTTAATTTCAACCCTAACGTGTGATATATTGTTGGAAAGGTATTAAAAAAGGAATAGGGGTTTCTTAAATTCATTTTTTGATAATGTCAATAATTTCGGAAATAATCGCTCCAAAAGTAAAAAACAATGTGTCCCCCCCCCCCTCTAACTTTTGAACCATAAGTTTAGAAAATATGAAAAAAATCTGAAAAGTAGAACTTTATAAGAACTTTCTAGGAAAATCATTTTGAACTTGATGGAAACAACAGTTTTTGTACAAAAAAGACAAAAAGTTGTACAAAATAATTTCTGGACTAAGTTTGTAGTATATTCGTATATGCAAGCATTTTTACATAATGGATACCTACCCACCTTTAAACTCATAAGTGGGAACACTTATTGTGACGGATGGGAAACTACGGAACCCTACACTGAGCGTGGCCCGACACGCTCTTGGCCGGTTTTTTGTAATAATATTAATTTCATTTTATAGTAAGTAGATTTTATTATTTACTTAGGGTATTAGTTTATTGTGACAAAATGTACAGCCTGGAAAAAATTGTGCCCGGTTGGTGGCAATAGGCTCGCCCCTATTACATGAGACTTAAACATAATTATTAAATATATTCATTAATTAAATAAATGTGGGTGTACTATTAGTGGATAACACTTCGGGGATTATAAGCGTGATGTTGTGTTATATAGAAATTGGTGTCGATTCTGTTGTGCACAAACTAAACTTAATTTAGGCTATTGCTATCTTTTACTAAAAGGCAGTGCGAGAAAAGGACGGCTATAGCTATGAACTAAGTTATAGATGTCCAAACTAGTTTATGCCTTGCGCATCACCGTGTTTTTAGTCGACATGTTTTTACGTGCACCCTTCATTTGTATGGATATATTAATTCAAAGTAAATTTGACAGCTCTAAATAACGTCCGTCTCTTTCTCGTTTTATTAAAGAGAAACAGATAGCAATAGCCTAAATTAAGTTTAGTTTGTGCACAAAAGAATCGACACCTTTCCATTCACCTAACGTTTTTCCTCGCAGAGAATTTTCTACGACAGAATGGTGTATGAATTCTTCTCAGTCAAATCGTTGGCGAGCCACCATTACCGTATAAAATTGCAGTTACATTTTATGAAGAGGCAATTTGTAATACCATACAGCAAATGTATGATTATAAAACAAAATTATACTAAGTAATTGTATTTTTTGAAGACTAAAAACGAAAACAATTAGTTATTAGTTTCTCTATCTCTATATTCCAATAGTTTCAAATTTTGCTGCCTGCTTATTTGTAATAAACAATATTCATGTTTCGCCTGTTTTTTTAAGGTCAAAGAATACACACCGAAGGAACTGAATGACTTAGCTCGCAAAGAACTCAAGTCCGTGCTAAAAGCTAAAAGTGAACACAAAGGTTTACCACGAAAGACTATAGTCAACAATGATGATGATAACGATTTTAATGAAGAAGAACAAGAACACAATGTTATGACTACGAGGAACTATGTAGACAAGCTGAAAGACTTAGAAGAAGAGCCTGTTGGGACTCCCAGACCGAATGCACCTGAAAATTATGTTGTTGTTGTGACTAAAGCTCCGACTACTACGTAAGTATTTTATTTTATTTATTCCAACAAAAAGTTACATAGGAGTATTTCACAAATCTTCTGCCAAACTGCAGGACAGTTTGCTGGCAGTGTTCTCGTGGACACAGCTCTTCGTTTCCTAACAATAGTACATCATTATAAAAGGTAAGGGAACACATAGTTTTATTACACAGACGTACGTACGCATTACACAACGCCTACTGCACACATACTCGAGCTGCCCAGTGAGTAATTCAAAAGAGACGTAGATACATAATTATACTGATTTACAACTCGAGTATCCGTACATGTACACTGCTCATATCGACTAGCCCACCATCCCTCCACGCGCGGCGAACACATGCTCCTGGCGTCCCAATCTCCCAACCACCGCCGCAGCGCGCACGAGCTACCCAGCGCGAGTGACACTTATAAGTATCTTAGCCTCATCCATCACGCCATGTATCATTTAATAATCGATAGAACCAGCACCCGAATTGCCTATTGTATAACGGGCTGGTGTCCCCAACTCAAAGTCCAAAGCGCGAATGGGTGGAAAAATCATGGGGTCCACCCCAGTTCCCCGAGAAACGCCAACAACGCCTTAGTGTTACTGACGATCTCACGGAGAGTACCTGGGTTACCGAAGTACTTTGCCCTGTAAGAGGCAACCTCTGGACAGTGTAGAAGCACGTGGGCTCCTCTTCCAATTGCCTAACATACATTTCGATTACAATCCGAAGGATTTTGAATGAAATTCCTAATCCATTGCTTCATATCCTTTTAAGCAGCAGAGATGTAGCCCTACAAAGCTCTTTGCTCAATATGGTTGAAAAAGCGAAGGTAAGCATGGGCTCTGGGTTTGATTTCCGGGTCGGGCAAAGTATTATTGGGTTCTTCCATTAGGAATATCTCATTAGCAGACTAGAGTTTGGAAGTTGGTGGTGTGGCACCCCCTTTCTCGAAAAACACGTTAAGCCGTTGGCGCTGCTCTTGAGGCCCTACTCTTTAACGTTTCGTCCATATATTCGGATCTATCCATTTCTCTCACTCAAACTCATCTGCAGACGTGCGCGAGAGAGACGGATAGATTCGAATATACGGACGAAACGTTAGAGATTACGGCCCCTGATCTCTCTCCAGTCGTGTCGAATTGCCGTCCCATCGGACTATGAGAGTAAAGAAAGTGACAGTTCACCTGTATCTGCGCATACACTTGTGCACCGTAATATCTCCCGCCCCGATGGCTAATCTTCACTGAGATTGGCTGCAGTAACCAAAAACGGTCTAAATTGTGTTTACATTATA
This sequence comes from Xestia xanthographa, assembly GCA_905147715.2. Classification (NCBI taxonomy): domain Eukaryota; kingdom Metazoa; phylum Arthropoda; class Insecta; order Lepidoptera; family Noctuidae; genus Xestia; species Xestia xanthographa. Next base: position 5,550,002 of record LR990659.1, on the reverse strand, counting down.
CCATGTATACTGTATGAATAACAGAATATATCATAATCGGAAAAATCAATACACTTTGCAAATGTGTTCCTAAGAAAAGATAATCTATATTTCCTGGGGGTAAAGACAATATTTTGCAAAATAAATCTTGGAAATTAATACCCGTTTCAACAAAGTATTAGTTAGATATTATTATTTAGTCACATTAAAATCAAGTTCATTAAATGGAAACGCGAGAGATTGCTTTCAGAGAGAGACAAATATTTTTATAAAGCCTGAACACAAAAACCCACTCGTGCCACATTGAAATTGATAGAATTTCATATCGTTACTTACCTTTATTACTTTTCCATTAGTATTAGCATAAGAGCTCGTTTCCATTATCTGGCTGATAATCTGGTTTCCGATAATTGCTTGTGAATCATATTACTGCAACGCACAGAGCCTTTTTATAATTAAACTAGCTGATGCCCGCGGCTTCACCCGCCCGCAAATTATATACCAAAACCTTCCTCTTGAATTACTCTATTTATTAAAAAACCCGCATCAAAATCCGTTGCAGAGTTTTAAAGATCTAAACATACACAGGGACAGACGCGGCGGGCGATTTTATTTTATAATATGTAGTGATAGTGATAGTGATAGTGATGATTCAGATGAATCTATTATTACTGAAACTGAGGAACTAAAAAGAGAGAAAATATGCTAGTCCGGTCTGTAGGTATCGGCTTGATTGAACTTTCACGGCGGTATTAATTGCTGTGTTAAAATCTTACGGAACGACTTTGGGCATTGGTTTTAGTAGTTTCATCAAAATCTACATAAATGTGCACTTTAATAGGAACATAATCTGTATTATCAGTATCATTATTGTTTGTTTCTTTAACTCTATTCCATGTTTTACCCGGATAACGGTTGTGTGCAATGGAAACGGGAACATACTCGACAGACTGTCTTTGTGTATCCGGAATACTTCGACATGTTAACGACGCTTTGTCGGGAATTCAATTGTTATTTTATTGGATTAATTTGTAGGTCTTGAAAGAAAGAATAAACAAACAGCAAAAAAAAATTCTTAAAATGTAAAAGGAAAGTTCCGATTTTGCTTGTATAAAAATTCAAGCTTGATTGAATAATTCCATTGCCTACTTGTACCTCCTCGTCAGCCTAGCCTTTTCCCAGCTATGTTGGGGTCGGCTTCCAGTCTAACCAGATGCAGCGGAACACCTGTATTTTACTTGGAGCGACTGCCTATCTTTCGTCCACATCCCAGTTCGTACTGGGTAATACGACACCCCTTGGTAAGACTGGTTGTCAGACTTTTTGGGTCACTGACTACCGTAACGAGTGTCAAAGATCTGCAAATGACAGCCGGGACCAACGGCTTAACGTGCTTTCCGAGGCACGGAGGAAACTCGGTCACCCATACACAGACCAACCACGGACAATTTAAGTTGGTAGGAAAATTACTTGATCAGCTAATTGACGTCGAATCGAAACAGACATGTTACATAATACCCCCATAAGTGCAAACCGTTGCGGACAGATTGCGGACCAGTTGCGGACACCTGACACTGATATTTCAGTCACTGTCCGGTGCTAAGAGCCACGGCTCCAATTTTTCCGTACTGGTTGACTGGTAGAAAATGTCTATCGCAATAACTCCGCCTCCGTACTTTGTGCTTGAAGTGTTAAATAAATTACTTTTAACCCCCGAACAAAAAAGAGGGGTGTTATAAGTTTGAAATGTGTATCTGTCCTGAAAGGATGAACCGGTTTTTCAATCAGTTTTTTTTCCTTTTGTTTGTAACAGAACAACAGAAGCAGAGTTTGAAGGCGAGCTCAATAACATGGACGATGTCGTCTTGGCTGTGGCTCATGGCCGGAAGCTTGGTCTACACAAGCATCTGCCAAGGCACTTCAGGTCCCGTCTACACCATGCAGTCAACAAGATACAGCGTAAGGAACAACATGAATTTGTAATATAGAATGAACCCACTGGTTGGATCAAGCCTCCTCGTGCTCCTTGCTGTCTGTCGATCTCGGTGCATGGGACGGGTTAATAATCCATTACCAATGCAGACTGGTTTTTATCACCTGTCTTCTTTGATTCTGGGACATGACGAATATCATAAAGCTCGATCATCATATAAGCTCGGACTCACCCACTGCTGAGTATAGACCTCCCCTTTTTTTCTGCCACCCTTCCCAGTTCTGTGCATCCCGTCCCTTATCCATGTGTTTCACGTGATTTTGACGATATCGTCGACCCAACCAGCTTTAGACGGCCATGGTTTCGTTGGCCTTACCTTGGTCACCTCTGAACTCACTCGGTGAAAGCCTTGCTCCATCGGCCATCTCCGCATCTAGCCAGATGTCCTGCCCAGATCCACTTGATGCGCACCGCCCGGTGTCGAACATAATTTTTTACAAATTCTGTACATATACCTACGATGTTTTCCTTAAACATGTTTGGAGTATTAGCGATAAAAATAACATGGACAAAGTAAATGTACGCAACATGACCCACAAACTCTGAACTCGACGCCTTTACCACTGGAACTGGAATTCTAGCGCAGTTGGTAATTACTTATCTTTCTATTTATCCTCAGCGAATGACTGCCTCGTGTCAGAATGGAGTGCCTGGTCTCCTTGCTCAGTGACCTGCGGCTTCGGAGACAAGCTGCGCTACAGGAGCGTTGTGCGCGAAAAGAAAGATGGCGGGCGCGACTGCCCTACCCTCACTGACAAAAAACATTGCGGCAATGTCAACTCTTGCGCACATATCGATTATTTTGAATGGTAGTTATGTGGTTCAATAAATATTGTCATATTTGTATTGGGTGTTTTATTTTAATCCAGCTAAGCGTTGTAGATTCGAATTATTTTTTTTCTCTTTTATTTTATTGTAAGTACAGGCTCAGACCAAAAAAAAAGTTAAGACGGAACTCTTCGAACAGAGAAGTAAGGCCGGTTTCGTAAACATGTTGTGCATTTATTGAGACGTAGTTTAATTGTAGTTTGATGTAAATGTGTGCGTGTGAGCGTGTATGAACAGAGCGAGACGTAATTTGCGATGGCCTCACTTTATTGTTCGCAGCGCTATGTCTTGGTGTTTTACTTGATCTGACTACAGATACTTTATAAATAAAATATTATTTCGAAACTTTCCGTAAGTTACATCACATCCGTCACAACCCTTACATACATCCCTCTTTACAAAATGAGCTCCACAAAGACCTTTGTCAACAATATCCCGTTACTGAACCTCCCAAAAATTCCATTCTAACAAAACTAGCACAATTCCCTTTGAACCTCACTTTTCATTATTAAATAATTAATTTTAATCATACACTACGGTGCAAAAAGCTTTAGTTCAGTTGGCGTCGTAAAGCGAGCCAACTTTATAGAGGTCTGGCCGTGTCAATAAAAGACGAAACGCCTGTATAGCGAGATTACAATATAAAATATTTAATAGTACGCTGGCCAAAGAATTATTTAGACCAGTATTTCTCAGGTGACATTGGAGCTTTCAGTTTAATTATATAGATCGGACTAACTTACCTAGTGACGTCCGATCCTTAATTATGTGAAGTAATCTCGTCCTCATTTAGTACTTGTAGTTTGCACTTCCTGCTAACTCGCTATCACATTTTTTAAAGATGAATCGATTTCATCAACATGAAAATGTTGTCTGTGGTCCGGTCTTGGCGCGCTCTGTCTGACATCTGTCAACTCATTCTTTCAAAGCACATGATCGGGACTTCAAGATGACCGATACGGTTATCTATCGTAGTCCCGATACATTAGTCAACACAACTTTTAAAAGGGGTGTAGATAAGACACTATAAAACACATATAAGTAGGCTGATCTTCTGGGAAGGGTTGGGATACAATGAGGACGAGATTACTTCACATAATTAAGGATCGGACGTCACTAGGTAAGTTAGTCCGATCTATATAATTATGCTCCGTAATCTCGTCCTCATTTAGTACTTGTAGATGTTCAAAGAAGTTGTGTTGGTAATATAATCAACATCTTTTAATCATTGAACAATGCAGCATAACATACTATTCTGAGTATTATTACTTGGGTACTAATTACACATTTACTTAAATAAAAGGTAAAATAACATAAATTTTCTCTAACTCTAGTGTCAACCAGTGTCGTAATAATCTTTTAGAGAACATAATTACTTTAATCAGACAGTAACCATTGACATTAAATTTAATCAAACAATACTATCAAACAGTGTGTTTTATAGTTTATAGACTAGAACACACTGCTTAATTGTGCAAAAGCATTAGAATCACTAACTATAGTTCTCATAAAAAAAGCAAGCAAAAGTTGAGGAACTTGTGGTCCAACCAGCTGCTTTTCTTATAACTTCATATTAATACCCACTTCAGAGGCATTTTATGCAGAATCGTGCCTTGTGCTGTGTGATGTGAATTTAGGAGTATTTATTCCAGAATTTGTTTTATCCACCTACTAATAGTTGCAGTAGTGACGGCATGATATGGTTTTCTTATACTTAGTTATAATTAGTGATTTATAATCTTGTCTTATATTTTCTGTAATATCTAAATAGAACAAAAGGGTAGTAGCAGGGCACACAGACAAATTCTCCTTAAAAAAATGGTAATATCAAATTGGGTTGATATCTACCAGGTTCAGAGATTTTAATAATTTCTGGAATTTATATGTTAATAATTATCTTGATTATAAGAAATGTTATCAGTATACTTATGAGAGACAAGGTTTGAATTCTGTGTGCTATTATAAGGGCTATTATGGTAACTAACTTTTTGGTAATTAGTTCTAGACTAAGGGTTTCATTAGGAAATAGTTTAGACAAATAATTCAAAACAATACTGAGATCCCATACTACTTCATATTTGGGGTTCTTAGGTCTTAACCTAAATAAATCTCTGAAGAACCTTGACAGTCGGTCATCTGAGCCAATGTGGGAAATAACCCTAGAACTAGGGAAATAACTAACGTAATGGCATTGAGTGAGCTATATGACAGCCCTTATTAAATTTTAGTCAGTAAAGATATCACAGTGGGATCTGAGTCTAGGAGAGGGTCAATATCTTGGTTCTGACAATAGGAAATCCCCTGATTCAGAGCAGACTCATATCGCTTTTATGATGGGGTTCCATTATTATATAACCATGGGCTCAAATAAGGGAAACCATGATTGTGAGGGCCACCAAGGTACTACAACAATGCCTGTTGCCCCTTCCCCTCTTTTTTTTTTTTTTTTTGTAACATCTCACTAATAAGTGCAAATGGTGGTAATGTATAAAAGAAATCACCATACCATTTGACAGTGCCTGATATATAATTCTGACAATTAGTATTAAACTTGTTTGCAAACAGATCAATCTGAGGTTAAACAATAATAGTCTTGTAGGCTACATCACATAACTTCCATTCAATTTCTGTTTGGATGCCTAGATTAGAGATCTGCGATAGTGTTTTCTTTAGAACTGATGTAAGATGCATAGATCCAAATGTGTCTTTCCTCACACCGTTGCCACAACTTTCTGGCTAAATTATTAAGGTGGGTAAAACGAGTGCCACCCATTTTATTGATGTAGGCTATGGCTGTTGTGTTATCTATTTAATTCTAAGTAAAATTTCACAGTGTCTGAGTGTGCTTGCAAATATTTTGAGCCCTATAAATACTGCTAGTAGTTCAAGGTAATTTATATGAAACTTTTTATCATCAGTTGCCCAATGCCCATGGCTTCTGACATCATTACATACCAGACCCCAGCCAGTTTGTCAAGCATCAGAAAATATTTCTAGAACAAGGTCAAATAGTTTTATACTGTTCTACTAGTCCTATCCTAATTCCTCTTGTGATAGGTAGCAGAGCCTTGTAATTTTCATTGTTGTTTTGTTACTTTCCATAACCTTGGTGTAAGGCCAACCATATTCCACTGCTGGGCAAGCAGCAACAAGGATACCTTTACCTAGCAACTGAGCAAATTCTACTATTTTGCATATCCTCTTAGACTTAAAATTATTTAATAAGTTAGGGATGAAATTTATCTATCTTCTTCCGACGAAGTGAGATATTAAATTGAACTGAATCTAACAGAAATCCTATATACTGACAGCATTGTCTGGGTTCTAAGACACTCTTTTTAGTATTGATAACAAACCCTAGATTTTTTAAGAAAAAACTTAGTATAAGAATCAGCAAGGCACAAAATATCACCGTATAGAAAAGTAACCCCAATGGCCTCAGGTGACACATAACTGGCTTCATAATCTTTGTGAATACATTATGGTGCTATGCTAAGCCCAAATGGAAGGCATGTAAACTTACAATGTATCTTGAAACTGATACCGGAGAAATTTATCATATTTTTTATGGGTAAGAAGTGTAGCACTTAGATACCCGCAATTACAGACACAATTAAAATAACAATGCACCGTGGGCATGGTGCATTTTTCAAATCTATAGTTGCCATAAATCAACCTGGGGTCATGAGTTTGGTTGCTGTCCATAAGTCTTCTAGTTTGAAGTGATGTGTATTAATATATTTATTAAGTTTTTTGAGATTTAATATAAATCCAAGTGCCATCTGATTTTGGATGCAAAAATATGCTGGATAAAAATTGAATATCTGCGGATAAACATCATTCAATACACGAGTTTATTAATTTCCATAAAATAAGATTGCTTTCTTCTGACTGAAGTTATTGTTTTTAAGAATGGAAGTTTGAACTGGAATTTCATAAAAGTGTAAGTAGTTTATAACCCTTGATCCAATCATTGTATTGTTGGATAGGTGGTAACATTATTCCAGACTTCAGTGAAATACTGTAATCTTCCAGTTTCTACCTGAGCTAGACGCATTCTTGTCCCCGACGCCGACGTCGCGGCTGGCGCCTCTGTGGTGAGTGCCTCGGGCGTGTTGCTAGTTTCACCTGGTTTTTCCGCTTCAGCACTGCGTTAGAGGTCTTGCAGGTGTGTTCTTCAATTCTTGTCCTGCAGCTTATCCCCGAACAGGTACTCAGATATTGGAGTGTCTGCCCCATTAGCTCCTTCATTTCCTTATTGAGGCCAGGCAGGATTAGGGAGAGTCTGGTGATGCAGTTGCATGATAAATGTGTTAAAGTAGTCTGGCTGCATCACTTAAAGAGTTATAATTTGATCACTACTCTCTCGGTTGGCGATTAGATTGTTTAACACTTTGCCTATTGATGTAATGGCAGCAGCCGAGGTGATCTGCTGCCCACTGATCACTCCACCATCCTCAGTGTGGCTGCCACTTCTTCATTTAGTTTTGGTGGGTGCAACAAGCTGCCGTTTCATTTAAACCCTTCACAATTACTGCTGACCACCGCGTGGCCAGGCTGGCGTGAAGTTCTATAGGTGTCTATGTTGGCTACGCCCCCTCATCTCTGCCTCTTTCTGATTTCGGTCAGTGGGCCGTCTTAGAGATGGATATTAATATTCAATAAAGTTATTAAAGCATATTGAAATTAAATCTTAATCATTTTAAATATTTCCTTCATTAAGTGATATAGGACAAGTGTTTGTACTCAGAAGTGGTGGTTATGAGGAATAGCTGTCACGGCGAGTCAGGCTGCGTCGGGTTTTAAAACGTGTCTCACAACATCGGTCGCGATAACCACGGCTTCTCGAGCGTGTTCGACTGGAGCGGGCTTCATACTTGTGTACAAAGGATAATTAAAGTTAGACCTCTGCCTGGTCGAGTTTAAATCCACGGCTAACCTCTCGTGGTAGCTCAAGGGATGCAGTAGGGACGAGACTATGAACAACTGAATGTGTACATCATCGGCAGACCTCTCGTGAAAGCTCTTGTGATGTCGTTCTATTGTAGGATGGCTTAGATCATCGGCTAACCTCTCGTGAAAGCTCTAGTGATGTCGTTCTATTGTAGGATGGCTTAGATCATTGGCTAACCTCTCGTGAAAGCTCTAGTGATATCTTACTAATGTGGGCACAGTTGGTGTACTCATGGTTAACCTCTCGTGAAAACTCTAGAGACATGTGCGAACAACTGAACGTATACACCATCGGCTGACCTCTCGTGAAAGCTCTTGTGATGTCGTTATATTAAACATCATCATGTCATGTCTTGTGATATTGTCGTCATTTTGTTAGATGGCTAAGATCATCGGCCAGCCTCTCGTGAAAGCTATAATGATGTCTAATAGGTTGGCACAATTGGTGTTCTCATGGTTAACCTCTCGTGAAACCCCTAGAGACATGTGCATCTTAGACCAGGGTGCCAGGTACTTCTTGGAAAAGACGAGTGGGTAGGTACTAAACAAAAAAGCTTACCAGAGTTTCGGTGACGACTCCGTTTTCGCTTGCTCGACCGATTTTCTAGTTCTCGCAAACGTTCGTTGAGTTCTCTCATCTCTTCGTCTCGTTTTCTTCGGTGTTTTCCCATCTCGGTTTGGTAATTACAACATTTTAGGAACTTTATTAACGGAAACGTGACCTGCGCGCTTCACAAAAAAGTACAATGAGTTGACAGATGTCAGACAGAGCGCGCCAAGACCGGACCACAGACAACATTTTCATGTTGATGAAATCGATTCATCTTTAAAAAATGTGATAGCGAGTTAGCAGGAAGTGCAAACTACAAGTACTAAATGAGGACGAGATTACGGAGCATAATTAAAAGTTTTGCAGTGGAAGAGTTTGTTAAAGGAATTGCACCCTGGATAGAATGAGTTAACAAAGTATCTGAATGAATTTATCTTGTCGCTAGTACGGCTTATTCGTCAACTGGCGAGTGAGAAAGGAAAGTGAGTGCGTGAGTTGGCACCTTCCGATTTTTTTTGTCGTCAACGAGCTCGCACATAATAAAGTACAAGTCAAAGTCAAATAAAAAATATTTTAGTATGTTTATTTAAAAATCAAGTCGTATAAAATATTTTAAACATTTTAAAGTGGGTACATTTTATAAGAAGTTTTTGAAATCAGACAAAAAAAATCGAAAGTTGGCAACTCGCGCGCTCTCGCGAGTTTCACAGTCACCAGTTGACGAATAAGCCGCTAGTAGGCTCAGGAGCTCTACAGTCAGCAAAAGGCAAAGGGAAGCTGTATTCATTATTGTTGAGACAAATATTCAATAGGGTAAATAAATTACACCATAAAATAATAATTCTAAGACACCTATCTCTAAAAAAAAATATCCATTTTGGGCCTGAAAACCCGATTTATTTTCAATTAATGCCAAATTTAATTTTTAGTTGCTTTGAAATCAATAAATAGTTGAGTCATTGAGTTGAATAAACAGTAACGTCACAGTTTGCTATTGCCATACAAAATCAATGAGAGAACCGCGTTTTGACAGCTCTTAAAAAGTATCTCAATGGGGATGGCAACTGTGGAACTAATGGCGCTAGCATAGCTTGTACCAAGCATCGTCATTGGTTGAAAATCTGTCAATGTCATTTTAAATTTCAAAATAGCTTGTTCTCATTGGACAGATTGGGACTAAACTATGGACACGCCATCTACAATCAATCATAAATAGTTGAGTCATTGAGTTGAATAAACAGTGACATCACAGTTTGCTATTGCCATACAAAATCAATGAGAGAACCGCGTTTTGACAGCTCTTAAAAAGTATCTCAATTGATTGGTGTGTCATCTACCCCATTGTTTTTACTGGATTGCTTTCTGCCCGACATGAAAATGATTATACACTAGCGGACGTCCCACGGTTTCACCCGCGTAGTTCCCGTTCCCGTGGGAGTACGGGGATAAAATATAGCCTATGTTACTCAAGATGAATGTAGCTTTCTAACGGTGAAAGAATTTTTGAAATCGGTTCATTACTTCCGGAGATTACCCCCTACATACAAACTTACAAACAAATGTTACCTCTTTATAATATTAGTATAGATATTATTAGTATTAGTATAGATAACATCACGCCTATAATCCCCGAAGGGTTAGGCAAAGGTGTACCCATTAGTACACACACATTTCGCCAGTTTTGTTTAAGTCTCATGAGATAGGGGGCGAGCCTAATTGCCGTGAGATGATGACTATGTTAGTACTATGTTCTCGACTATTTGCAACAGGATACTTGATCCAACAGTGGCATTGTTGAATAGATATCACAGTTTAAAAAATGCAGTAGTACAATTTATTTGTTTTCTATATTGTTAAAGTACTCTCTGCTTGCGTCTGTGTTCCCACCCTTATTTAACCCGCCTGCCTTCAAAGCAAGAGTGAACAGGCATCTTCTGGGCACGCTCGTTCCATCATAGATCTCATCCATCGCTTTCCATCAGGCGTGATCGAGGTCAAGAGCAGGCCCATATTGTAATAAATATAAAAAAATATAAAAAATAAGTACCAAACTAACTAGTAAACAAGGCGGTTTCTGACTGACGAAATGAAGTCTTTCCAAAGCTGTAACCACTTCCCAAGAATTTAATATAGTTTTAAATGTTGAAGAACTTTAGGAGGTCGTAAAGTGTTGTAGGTGGTGCTTGCTCGAACGCTTCTCTATGAAATATTCGGCCCTCGGTTGACTCGTACGGTCGTAACCTCGGTAGCGGCGGCTTAACTTTTTATTTTATATTTTTATGTACTTGAATCCCTTTTGTTTTATTGTGATTAGTTTAGATATATATATTTTCACCCAGTAACAACCCTTGGTAGATTGGCAGATATTTGATACGGTAAAACTCATGGAGTGTCTGTAAATAAAATAATGACGAGACTTTGAGTAAATAGATCCTACTTTTTTCGATGGACAATGGCTACCTCCAAATTATTGCTGCTGATACCTTAATATAATTATGTAATTACTTGAAAGTTCAATCATGGGACGAAGGGGATCATCTAGTATGGAAAAACTCTAAACCGTCTAAAACGATCAGGGATTGGCTTAGAATGTTTCAATCTTCCATCGTTAAATAACTTATACCTCTATAAGTTCCGCTAATTACAGCTAAACATCTTGCATGGCAGACTTGATAACCTCGTTTAGGCGCAGAATGTCCAATTCGCAAAATGTCCAGCGGTCGAAAAATGTCCAATTCGCAAAATATCCATTTCGCAAAATGTCCAATTCGCAAAATGTCCATTTCGCGATACTTACCTAAATCTTGTTCCTACTTTTTTGCTCCAACTAATTCTGAAACCACGACATGAGCAATTTTTATACAGCCCCGACATGAAATACCGAGAATAATCACTTAGAAAAGGAAAAAAACCAGGCAGCCGAGCGCACGTTCCATGTTCAAAATTGCGTACATCTTATAAATTATGACCTAGAGGGCGCGCGCGGCAGTTAAGTGTTGCCACCCTCAGATCGAACTGACAGTGGGTCATTGGTATTCAGGCTGTGATCTCCTCAAAATCAAGGAGTATGTGATTCGATTTCTATACAGGAAATGTAAGTTTATAGAGTTGTTGGAGCCTTTTTTGTGTGTGTTTTAAGAGTATTTCTGATTAATTCAATAAGGGTTGCATCCAACGGTTATCTTTGCATATATTATTTTATATATATATAGCAACGAAACATGATTGCCTGCAGATTCAGACGTGCCTCTAAAGAGGTCAAGCGCACTATATTTAGTGCTTATTGCATGTCGTCGTTCTACACTTGCAGTCTGTGGGGTCATTATACTCAAAAATCATACAGCGCCCTTCGCGTCCAATACAATAACGCATTCAGGGTGCTGATGGGGTTGTCTCGATACTGCAGCGCATCAGGGATGTTTGCTGAAGCTCACGTAGACTGTTTCTACACGGTGATGCGGAAACGGTGCGCATCCCTGGTCCGTAGGGTGCGGGGCAGCGCTAACAGCGTCCTGTCTATGATTGCGAGTAGGCATGATTGTGCGTTTGTGAACCACTGCTGCAAGGTTTCAGCTGGGCCTGTCACCTTGCAGCAATGATGTCACAATCTGTTTTCTGTTTTGTTTTGTTTGTAAGTGCATTAATAACATAGTTTGTAAGTATAATTGTTACTAACACTGTGAGTCTTGTCGCTAGAAATAAATGAATTATTATTATAGTGTACCTAAAAACTTACTTTAAAAAACTAACACACATACAGGGGAGTATAAGGAAGATAAACCCTCAGCCATGGGTGGTAGGCAGAAGAAATGAAGTAAGCAACACTTTGTCGAGTATGTCGTGCAAGTGGATCATCATCATTCATCATTTCAGCCGAAAGACGTCCACTGCTGGACATAGGCCTCCCCCAAGTGTCGCCACATTGACCGGTCCCGTGCGACACGCATCCAGTGAATTCCCGCAACCTTCACCAGGTCATCGGTCCACCTAGTGGGAGGTCTTCCAACGCAACGTCTTCTGGTTTGCGGTCGCCACTCCAGAACTTTTCGGCCCCATCAGCCATCCGTTCTGCGAGCAATGTGCCCTGCCCACTGCCACTTAAGTTTGGCAATTCTTCGGGCTACGTCAGTAACCTTGGTTACAGCAAGTGGATATGTTGACATTATTTTCAGTATTGTTTTATCTGCTCTATGTAAATATGTTGTTCACTCAATCGGAAACATCAATTGAGTGTCTCACCGCGAGCCCCATACTAAATACGACGCCCTTCGCCCTCACACTGTATTGTCTTGTCAAAACAAACCACCTATTGATGGTTATGTTTACTTTACAATATGGCGGATTATTTGTTAAGACGATACTCATTAAAAATATTTAAGAAAGCTCTTTTCTTCCTCGATATTATAAAATCATCTGCTTGTTTACATTTCTCTCTAATCTACCGTTTACGATCTCGGGTGATGCGATTTGCGACGCGATTTATGTCGAACGACTCGCGCAGTCACTTCTTGTTTCTTCGCGTGAGTACCGCCGCCGCCGCGTCGCAGTTACTTGTGGGCTGTGTGGCATGCTTTAAGCTATTTCTTAAAAAAAAAAATGATTGAAGTTGTTTCTGCAAGACGCAAGACGCTTAAGGCGAGGTTACCCGGATAAACGTCATTTTGTAATGTTTATTTTTTTGCATAAATTTTACACTTCGATCTAGATATTTCGGCCGTGCGATACACGATTACTTGCACTTCACTGCATCCAATTACATCGCAAAGACAAGTCTAAATTATGCCATTGTCATAATTATGTACCTAAATAAAATTTATACTGCTAAGCTCTGTTATAGGCTGAGCGTATCGTATAACCTTGCGAGGGCTGGGCTGCTAACCTCGCCTTAAGCAACTATCTCGACGTCAAGAAGTAAGTACCTACCAATTTTGGCTAAACATTCTAACAATTTTCCCACAAACCAGCAGAGATCTCGGCAAAACCACAAAGGTATCTAATATTCCTATATAAGATAGAAATATTATTATCAATGAGAACTGAGGAACAAAACTGTTGGGTCAGCTCCTCAGCAAATTGCTACAAGATCCGTCATAACTACTAAATGATTGTGACCTTTCTCAAAATGCTGACTGGAATGGTAGACCTTGCAATATGGAATCCCAGATACCTACATAACAGACATTATTTTATTGAGAATATGACCAAGTTTTGAGTTAAACCTACCAGTCCTTTGTTAATAAGATGTAATTTTGCTAAAAATATTATAATAATATGTTTTGTTCTGTCTACAATGTGGGGTAGATGACACACCAATCAATTGAGATACTTTTTTCCGTCAAATCGCGGTTCTCTCATAGATTTTGTATGGCATTAGCAAACTGTGACGTCACCGTTTATTCAACTATTTATTGATTTCAATGCAACTAAAAATCGAATTTGGTAATTCATTGAAAAAAAACGGGTGAAAACCCGTTTTTTTAGGCCCAAAATAAAATGCTTTTTGGAGATTACAACAACAGCCCATAACGTCCACTGCTGGACATAAGCCTCTCCCATGATGGGAGGAATTTGCCGTAATCTCCACGCTTGGCAGGCGGATTGGAGATCGCAGTGATGAAAGACTAACAGAAAACGCTGCTGCCCATTCTCTGGTCTACGGAGGCGCAAGGTGTTCTGCCTCAGACATTAGTCGCCTTATACGACACCCGTCAGTGTAATGGGTTGGTTCTATTGTACTCTGCCGGATACCACACGGCTCGCTTTGGAGATTGATGTCTTGGAATTATTGTTCTATGGTGTCATCTACCCTATTAAGAATAAGAATCAAATGAAGGTAGGTAGGCCCTCTATTAAAGTTGAGTGACTGCATCATTAGCTGCTAGCCTAGTAAAAGTACTGGGTTACAATTAACAACATAATTTCAGTTTAGTTGGAGCCTAAAAACTAGAGTTGTTTGAAAGTAATCGTTTCATCTTTAGGTGTGGACAGATGTGCATTTGCGACCGGAGGTAGGACGGAACATTTTTAGTTTCTCATGTAACAATTTACTACTGCGGTAGTTACAAAGAGTATTGGATAGTTACAATGGCAATGAAATTGGCTTATTACAACTGGTAGTGTCGAGATTGGGGATTTTCAGTAAGTAGGTACCAGTTCAGAGTCAAGTGATTGGTTTGTGTCATTAGAGGCAATAGGTCAGCCTATTGCCTCTAAAGAAACTAACCAAGCACTTGACTTTTTGTCTTAGTTTTTTGTTTGGTCTAAGGTAGGTAAGGTATCAGTATCTGTATCTACCTCAGACCAAAAAACCGGCCAAGTGCGAGTCGGACTCGCGCACGAAGGGTTCCGTACCAATTATTATAAAAAAATCACGTTTATTGTATAGGAGCCCCCCTTAAATATTAATTTTATTCTGTTTTTAGTATTTGTTGTTATAGCGGCAACAGAAATACATCATCTGTGTAAATTTCAACTGTCTAGCTGTCACGGTTCATGAGATACAGCCTGGTGACAGACAGACGGACAGACGGACAGACGGACAGACAACGAAGTCTTAGTAATAGGGTTCCGTTTTTACCCTTTGGGTACGGAACCCTAATAAAAAACCAAGACAAAGCGCTGCGAACAACAAAGTGAGGCCAGCGCAAAATTACGTCTCACTCTGTGCATACACGCTCACATTCACATCAAACTACAATGAAACTACGTCTCCATAAATGCACACATGTTAACGAAACCGGCCTCACTTCTCTGTCTGCAGTGTTCCGTCTTAACTTTTTTATTTGGTCTGAGATAACTACCTACTACATTAGGATTTCACGCTTATTAGGATAAAACATAAGTATAAAAAATAGACTACAATAATAGACTCATCATCATCATCATCATCAGCCTATTAATGTTCCCACTGCTGGGACACAGGCCTCCTCTCTATGAGAAGGAATATAATCCACCACGCGGGCCCAGTGCGGATTGGTAGATGTCACATGTCTTCGAATTTTATGGTTCTAGGACATGCCGGTTTCCTCACGATGTTTTCCTTCACCGTTTTGAGAGCAGAGGTGATGAAATAAATTACACAAAGTAATGCGCCTGTCTGGGTTCGAACCCACGACATACTGTTCGTAAGTCGGGGCCGCCACCACTGGGCCACCGCTGCTCTACATTGGATCCTCCAAATAATAGATCTAGATCCCAATAATAGATAATAATAGAGAATAGAGAATAGATCCCAATAATAGACTACCAAAATTTAAAAACTGCCATCAATTTTACCATGAATAAAAAACAAAATAGATTCCACGACACAAAACAGCTTGAAGATTGCAAACAAAACAAAAATAAGAGCACGTTGAAAGTTCAATTTTCCGATACATTAGGATTGCGCCGTTTGCGAGTAGTAGTGATGGATCCCCGGGCCGTGCCACCAATCCGGGTGATTGATATCTGAACGGGGTGTTTAGTGTACAATGATGTGCGGCGAATTGTTTGGTGGTTTTGGAGTGCTTTTGTTTTGTTTGTTGCGATATAAATGTGGGAGAGGGGCGTGATGAGAGAAACAGTTATTTCTTATTTTCTTCGTTTATTTTGGCTCGTTACACACAAAAAAACACTTTTTTAATTCTAACGTCGTCCTTCTGTTACGTTTTCTCATTCCGCCATTCCTTTCACTCCCAGCTCCCTCCATTCATCCTTCCGTTCACTCCTCTTACGTTCCATTCTAGCTAATCAATTTGATGTTTCATTTCACGGTTAACTATAATCAAAATAAATTGTATTTCCACGAAAAAAATATCCTACATAAATACTAAGTAGGTGATAAATATACATATACCATCATAGACAGACAGAGACAGACAGACATACAGACAGACATGTTTGTCATAGACAGTAAAAAAATAATAATGGTAGGATACACACGCTTACCTACAATGATACCGAAACACTTCTGAAACCTTTACATATACACATAGGTACACACACTCACGCTCACTCTCTTTCTCTCACTCACATATACTCACCCACAAACTTACACCCACTCATACACACATTAGATTTAATGTAAGTTAATCTTAATCATAATTTAAGTAGTCTTAGTATAATAATAATACGCTGTGCTTTTTTACCCGACTGCGGCGAAGCCCAAAAGGAGGGTTATGTGTTTTTGTATAATACGACCTGCTTTGGAAGAGCGGACTCTCCTAACACAGGCACTATCTGCCTAAAAGGAGGATCCAATCACAAAATTTGTTCTACCAATAAACTATTTTTTATTTTATTTTAAGCTTTCTAGAAAGACTCAACGGTTGAATGAGCCAATTCCAGAAGTATATCCAGCAGTGGTATACTGAAGACTTTTATTATGCGCACAGCCAAGGAGTGGAATTCTCTTCCTGCGTCGGTGTTCCCAGTGGCGTAGCGTGGGTTTTCGCCGCTTGGAGCCGACCGGAAATACGTCGCCCCTTGTTTTTATTGACCCCGATAACTTGGGGTCTAAACTGGGTAGTTTTTGAGAAATCGAACTTTTAACGATATTTTGAAATTTTATCACCTCTCCACTACCTATAAAGTGCTGATTGTGAGAAATCTAAGCCGTTTAGGATGTTAAATGATGATACTTTTCTGCTAGCTCATGAACGAATGTATCCTTCGAAAACCAATTTGACAAAAAAGACATCTGCCTTTGGAAAATAAACGCCTTGAAAAATGACCTCTGTCATTTTCTGAAAACAGAAAAAAAATTGAAAATAAATTCCAATGTTTTTCTGAAAACAGTTTGGACCCTGAGTTATCGGGGTCAAAATTGTGGTCTGCACCCAATTACCAATCACCCTGTATATCAACATTTATATCGTTTTCTATGGCAAGAATGGCATGACATTGCGCGCGCGATTTCATTTTTTTTTTTACATTTTCCAAGTTAATAAATTGGTGCTTCCTGCCGCCCCCTTTCGTATGCCGCCTGGGGCCATGGCCCCCCCCCCCCCCCCCCCCCCCTAGCTACGCCACTGTGTTCCTAAGTTCATATGACCCCAATCTATTTAAGTCGTGAGTTACCTAATAGGCTTCTTTTGGGTTAGCTCGTTCCATCATTGACCCCATCTCTGTCCCCAAGACAAGATTGAGGTCTAGAGTCCAGGTTGAGGTCTATCTATGCTTAATTTATATCTATACTAATATTATAAAGAGGAAAGATTTGTATTTTTGTATGTACACGAATAAACTTAAAAACTACTAGACCGATTTGAAAAAATATTTCAGCAATGGATAGTTACATTATCAGCAAGTACCATAGGCTATATTTTATCTCCGTACTCCCACGGGAACGGGAACTACGCGGTATAAAACAAAATAAAGGTTACCGACGATGAAATTTCTTAGTTTGCTTCAAATTAACGATCTTACCTGTAGAGAGCGTGCAAATAGATAGGATTATTTGTCGTCGAGTTATCCGGGAGATTAGGATACATACGTCACGTGAACACTACTTCTGGGCAGTAGCCCACCAGACACAACCTGTTGTACGTCTGGAGAATCCTTCTTTTACAAATAGAGGATGAAAAACTTCCAACCTGTTCCTTGTTACTCTAACAAATAGATAACAGTAGGTATTTTCCATTCAAATAATAATATGGATTTTTCTATCAGGATTTTTTCAGTAGGAGCCACGGAGTCTAGATTTGTGCCCGGTTGATGGCAATAGACTCGCCCCTTATAACATAATCACCATCAGCCTATTAATTTTCCCACTGCTGGGACAAAGACCTCCTTTCTATGAGAGGGAATGGGCTATAAATCCACCGCGCAGGCCCAATGCGGATTGGTAGATGTCACGTATCTTTGAATTTTTTGGTTCTAGGACATGCCGATTTCCTCATGATGTTTTCCTTCACCGTTTTGAGAGCCCTCTATAACATGGAACTAAAACATAACTGGTAAAGACTGGTGTAGTATTAGGTGCACCTCTACACCTTCCTCCTCCACCACCTTCCTTTCCTTCGTCTTCCTTTCTCTCTCTACCTTCGGGGGTTACAGGCGTGATGTTATGCTGTTTAATAATATTACCTACCCACATACGCACAATTCCCTAACACCCAAAACCGCAAAATATCAATATATATAACGCAGTCCCCTTCCCCGCAAAGAATACAATAACTGATTTGAATACACCCCGATTGAATACAAATCAATTCATAATGGACCCGCCGAGGGTAGACAAACAAAAATTTTATGGAAATACAAATTCCTTCGATTATTGTCTTTCCTCTATGCGGCCAGATTGTTAAATTTGTTTGCCTAGGACTCGTGCGGAATATTCAAGTGGATATCGTATCCGTTTGCGAATGTCCATTACGGAACTTGGCCCTTGTAATGGATAACAAAGAACTCGTGGTCAAGCGTAAACTTTTTAAAACAGATGTCATTTGTTTCACGAGTCGACGTAAAGGGATTCGACGCAGGGGGAATGATTCCTAAAATCGGCAAAATGCGAGTCGGATGAAGGTTCCGTACCATCGTAATAGGGCAGCCCCAATTAATTTATCTTTAAATTTGTTGTTATAGCGGCAACAGAAACACACATTCTGTGAAAAAACTCAACTGTCTACCTATTATGGATAGAGATATTGCCTGCTGACAGACAGACAGACAGACGGACGGACGGACAGCGGAGGCTTAATAACCTATTCTGTCCCACTGCTGGGCAAAGGCCTCCCCATTTCCTTCCATCTCTCCCGGTGGTTTGCCTCCTCCGGCCAATCAGTCAGGAACGAGTCCAAATCGTCCTTCATTGTCACTAGTACCATTAACAGTTCCATGATGGAACTAGTGTTGTTTTTTATAATCACTAGTTCCACTAGTAAGATTAACAGTTCTATGATGGAACTAATAGGGTCCCGTTGATAATCCACCGGTACGGAACTATGAGAATGATTGTTTTATGTCCCGAATTTCACAAGCAGAAACACCACTTTGTAAGAGGGATTTGTCACATTGATACTTTAAATACTGTCAATCGCCAATCATTATTATTCTGTCAAGCATATTTCTTAATTATTTATTTTTCAATACACTTCCTCGAAAACTGGTCCATAGCGCACTACGATTAGATTCAATTATATTTCACACGCGTGCGATCTTTTTCATTTTCCAACAAGTTAATTCCGCCTACGTCGTAGTTAATTCCGCCTCAGATGCAATAACAAATTTCTCCACTTGCATCAAAATGTAACCTTTCATTCAACAAGAAGCTGAACATTTGTAAAATACCTACACCTTCAATTCATCAACCTATTTTAAGTTAGGTAGGTACTATATTGTGTCCCAGTTTGTATCATAAGCTCACAACTGAATTCACTTTCTAATCTTTACGCACAACTTGATAAGACAAGTCATTATTCAACGTCACATTGCATTATTTCCAAGAATGTGAAGAAATGCGGAAAATAAAACGTTTTTCAGCTGTTTATTTCACACGGAGTGGTAGGTGAGGGAATATTGCGTGCTTCAAACATGCCATCATGTCGCCTCTGGGGGATTTTGCTATATGCATCAACTATTAACAATAAAACATTGTTATACAACCTACGACGACGACGTGCGTATGTGACCAGTAGGGCTATTTCGTATCTTTTTGATCTCCAGTGACTATCAAGCTTTGATTGTACACCGAACTTTGATGACAACCGAGAATGTCAAAATATTGTTATTACGTATCACACTGAGTGGATATCACTTTACGGTGACTAACAGCCCGGGTACGATGTAACGTATTTCACGAAAGCCACTTAAAACTCAGTTGTCATCAATTTGATGTCCACTATGCTTGAAGTGTATGTATGCTCCCTAATAATGTTAAACGTAGTAAGTACGCTCCTTTAGAATATAAGTATACATTTAAGCTAAGTAAGCACTTTACCTAAAGCGCATTATAAAATATATTCCCTTTGTAAAAGCATAATCGATCGAGTTGGTTGTCTAATTTAAAAGACCCTGGAACCCCCAACATTACATGGCGACCCTGCCTTAAGGTCTGCCAAGGGACAGATTAAGTAAAGTTTTGTTAGCAGCGAATGAAAAATGTGTAACTCCAAAGTAGAAAAGGACGTGGTCTTCGTAAATCAAAATGCTGCTGGCGCGGGCGGTAACAACGACGCCCTTCTGAAAGACATCGGAGGACACATGGAGCGGCTGAGCACCATCACCATAATAATTCTCGCAGCCATCACTCTCCTGGTAATCTACTTTTTCCTGAAATACTACCGCAGCTGCCATCGTCAATGGATGCAAGAAGAAATCGGACTCAGCACAATTCAGCGCATAAGGGCATCCCTACGTGGACGAGTGGAAGGTACACCTGCTAACTAATTAATCCAGCATCAAAGCCAGTTTCAAGTTACTACAGATAGATAAATCAGTGTTTTGCAAACAATCAGACTCATACATAATTGCAATATTAGAAGAATACGAAAGCGTCTGTCAAAATGAGTTACGGTGACTATCGGCCACGATGGGCACCGATGACGTCATATTTGATCGCGACTGGTCATACAAAATACGAAACTAACCTTTTGACAGTTAATTGATAGACACTGAGACCAGTTACTAGCATTTCGAGGTGTCAACAGAGATACATAATAGGCCTGCAGACAAGGGCGGATCCAGGAGGGGGGTCATGGGGGTCATGACCCCCCCCCTGGGCTGGGTCCAGGACCTAGGTGGACCACTAATTAAAATTGTTAAACATAATGTACCAGAATAGTGTCAAGACAAATACATGGGCCAATAACCAACCTGGTCAATCTGCTGAAGAATATTTCCGAAGAGCCATATACATCCCTCTTCTGGATTTAATAATAAGTGACCTACAGGACCGTCTCCTGAAATACTTATTTTGTTCAAGCTAAGCGTTTTTATGCCAAAAAGCGAATATAGTAATCAAGACATTGAAAACTTTGAAACGACTAGCAACCGATTATACATTGTTACTAGATAATACTCCAGTTTGTGTCGTTGTAAACGAATATCGGCTGTGGATGGTGAAGTGGCAGCAGTGTCAGGACATACCGCAGTCGGTTTCTGACCATATTCTAAATTGCGATATTGAAATGTATCTTATAGGAGCCCCATGCCCCGAAGCCTTATATGCAATTATAGCATAAGTAATTATCTTAGGCAATGATATAAAAAATTGCGATCTCGCTTCGCTCGCTCTTGTTACCTAGTTTTTCTTGAGTCTTAACTTTGTCTATATGAGGCCCAAGTAACTCCAGTAGGTCGAAACAATTCCAACCTGTTCAAGGTAGGTAATGTGTTAAAATTTTCGAGTTTCTCTTGGATTTATCTAAAAGTCGACCAAGTAACTCCTATATGAAGGATCGAAACCATTCTAATCTGTCCAAGGCAAGGTGTCATAAAAATTTCGCCAGCCTACTTCCTCTTGAATGTTGTCATTGTTTGTCTGACGGTCGATCTAGTAACTCCTCTATGAAGGGTCTAAACAATTGCAACCAGCACAAGGTAGAGTGTTAAAATTTATGAGCTGGTTTCGCTCGTTCTTGGAGCCTTCAAAAAATCAAATCTTGGCTACGAAAAAGCTTCAATGGTTGAAGAACGTCTAACCGGATTGACACTTCTCCACGTTCATAAAAACGTACCAATTGAAGTAGATAAGGTGATAGCGCGTTTCGGGAAAAGACGTAAAAGAAAATTTGATTTTGTTATTTAAATATAGGTAGGTATTTTTAAGTACAGTACTTACTTATAAAATACCTACTTTTAACTTGTGTCTATTAAATAAATAAATTGTAACTTCTTGAGACTTGACCAAGACAATGTGACCCCCCCCTGGCGCCAAAGCTGGATCCGCCCTTGCCTGCAGATGTATGGAGGTGGACAAGGCGAAAGGAGTACTTATGCTGAGGATCATAGCAGGTGGCGTTCTGTTGTTTCTGTCCATCCTCATGGCAAAAAATCGTGAGTATAATAAACTTATATTGTCACTTACGGGATATCTTCCGTATTTTTTTTTTAATAATAATAAAATATCAATTTATTTTCTCTACACAAGTTACTTAATGCTAAGGTTACAGTGAAACACGAGCGTGGAATTAACTTTGTGAGAGACTGGTGCTTGAAGTAGGTCTCTATAAAAACCTGTACCTATTACAAGTCACCATATTCCGTGATTGATAATTGTTTTGAGCTGCTGTTGTTTTGTTTTGTTAGTTATTTTGTTTTTGGCAGCTCAAACCAATTAACAATCACGGAAGATATTCCGTAAGTGACAATCTATACCAATATTATAAAGAGGTAACATTTGTTTGTAACTTTGTATGTTTGTAAGTTTGTTTGTAGGGGGTAATCTCCGGAAGTAATGAACCGAATTAAAAAATTCTTTCACCATTAGAAAGCTACATTCACCCTGAGTAACATAGGCTATATTTTATTCCCGTACTCCCATGGGAACGGGAACTACGTGGGTGAAACCGCGGGACGTCCGCTAGTATATTATATAAGTTTAGTTTTAAACCGTGAAAGCTTAAAACATTGTTTATGTATGTATGCTTGTATGTACCACCTAGCGATCGGGTGTACCTACTGTAGAGGATGTTCTTTATATAAACCAGCACTTCACCCGTGACTTTGTCCGCAAAAATTGTGAAGGTGAATTTTTTTTTAGATTGGATCACTACTTCCGGAGATTATCCCTTACACTATACACTTAAAAATAAATTATACCTCTTTAAAATATTAGTATAGAAGTATAGATAAATAATAGATATGGTTGAAACATCCAACGAGTTTTATTACTTTTGAGTTCATGGCAAAAATTGATAAGGAAGATGATTTGGTAATATTTGTCACTTGACATGCATATTTTTTTTTTTACCAAAAGGCTTCATACATAGTTGGGCGTATTTTACGTCGTCGCGTGACACAAACCAGGCTTTCGTAATAAAATGTGGCGTAAATTACGCAACTCATAACAGACTCTAGTGTAGCCTATTGTACACCAAAAACCACACATTACTTAGGTCCAACCTTTGATCACACAAAGTGTGTATGTTAACGCAAAAGTTTTGCCGACATAACATGGGTCACCTTTTTGGGCTCTATCTACTCTTTCCCACTTATCTTCACGCTCATTAGCCTTTCCTGTGTGAGCAGAAAGGTCCGTTTAATGCGGTCGCGGAAATAACATGCGGACTGTAAAAATATATATAGGTATACATACAGGCTTTTGTGTAAAGTACCCGAGAACTACTAAGGAAATACCGAATGTTACATGTGTTATCTCCTAAGGAATTAATTGTGTCAACGCATGCAAAAGGAGTGATAGTGTTGACAAAAATGATGGTGGGTTTTTGCTTTTTTTTAAACCATTGAGACATAAGGGTGTCATCATCTGCTTAGCCTTTTCTCAACTATGTTGGGGTCGGCTTCCAGTCTAACCGGATGCAGCTGTATACCTGTATTTTACATGGAGCGACTGCCTATCTGACCTCCACAACCCAGTTAGTATTGGGTAATACGATATCCCTTGGTAAGACTGGTTGTCAGACTTTTTGGGTCACTGACTACCTGTAACGACTGTCAAAGATCTACAAATGACAGCCGGGACCAACGACTTAACGTGCTATCCGAGGCACGGAGGAAACCCGGTATGTAATGGGTCACCCATCCACAGACCAACCTAGGCAAGCACGGCTTATCCTAAAGATCGACCCGAGTGGCTGTTATTATTTAGCCTCGGGCTCCTCAATGAGACATAAGGGTGTATAGTTACATAAATATATGAAGCCTGTATGGGTCATGGGTCAACGAGTCATCTTCTTGTAGTAATTATGATGCTTACCCTTTTTTTGGAATAAGCATTCTATCCCACTGCTGGGCAAAAGCCTCTCTCATTATTTTCCAACTTGGCTTACGCCAGAGAAGGCAAAACACCTGGAGTTGCCATGGATATTTGCCGCTTAAAGGTAACTTTAAGCGGCAAATATCCATGCTATGTGATTCATTTAGTAGTACATAAAACATGGCAAAAAACCGGCCAAGTGCGAGTCGGACTCGCGCACGAAGGGTTCCGTACCAATTATTATAAAAAAATCACGTTTGTTGTATGGGAGCCCCCCTTAAATATTAATTTTATTCTGTTTTTAGTATTTGTTGTTATAGCGGCAACAGAAATACATCATCTGTGAAAATTTCAACTGTCTAGCTGTCACGGTTCATGAGATACAGCCTGGTGACAGACAGACGGACAGACGGACAGACGGACAGACAGCGAAGTCTTAGTAATAGGGTTCCGTTTTATCCTTTGGGTACGGAACCCTAAAAAGTAAGCTTCGAGATGAAACTAAAGAACTATGCAGAAACAAATATTTCAAAGAAATTGACAACAGACGCAAATGACATAAGACAGATCCGAGCCAGAAAGAACAATTGACGAAAGCAGTTCGCTTGGAAAGACAGGAAAACCACTGGACCACTCGAGATTGACACTATTACTTCATAGATTTAAGGATCTATTTACGGAGGGAGTGGGCCGACTATCGGTATTAATAGGCAGCATGAAAGAAAAACCCAATATCGTTACGTAAATAACAAATCACATACATTACCTAGACTCTAGTACACACTCTATCAACAAGAAAGTCATTCGTCATAAGAATTTATTATGTAATACGACTTCGGTATTGGATCATATCAAATATTAATATTGGACCTGATTTATTTGCTTCATAATATAATATTGTGGGCTTAATCAAAGTTATGAAGTCACTTTTACTTAGTTCTAAGAGTAATAAAACTTGGATAAATAATAAAGATGTTGACAGCCAGTTTTCTCTTTGACAATGATTGACTGGACTAGCAGCAATCTTTTTTATCTCATCCCAATTTTATTAGTGTTTGAATGAAACGTCTGTTTCTTCCACACATCTCCTTATAAGTTACCATCGTTCTTCGATAGAACGCAAACCGGGTCGGCATGGCAAGGGATTTATTTTTTTACAAATGGACAATCAAACGTATTGATATAGAAATACGACATTATCGCTATGCTTTAAAATTATCCCGTGGCATGCCGTGACATCGAAAGGGAATTTTGTATTGAGAGACGCGCCACGGTCGTATTTCTATTTCAATACGTTTGAATGTCCATTGGCAAAAATTTAAATACCTTCAAAGGCCATCGTTCATCATCATCAGCCTATAATGTTCCCACTGCTGGGACACAGGCCTCCTCTAAATTAGAGGGAATGGGCTATAATCCACCACGCGGGCCCAGTGCGCATTGGTAGATGTCACATGTCTTCGAATTTTTGGTTCTAGGACATGCCGATTTCCTCACGATGTTTTCCTTCACCGTTTTGAGAGCAGTGGTGATGAAATAAATTACACAAAGTAATGCGCCTGTCTGGGCTCGAATCCGCGACTTACTGTTCGTAAGTCGGGGCCGCCACTACGGGCCACCGCTGCTCTCCAGCCATCGTTCGGCTCCTTCCTAACCATGTCTTTTACACAACCTACCTTTGTTTTCTTTAACTTAACCGTTTTAAATAAAATTTGATTGATCTGACCATAGCAGCCACAAAGTTTACACACTAGGAACTTTTACGTGAACCTATTAAGAAAATCTACAAGATGATTGCCCATTTTCACAGCACCTATCGATTGCGCTACAAAAAGTCATCGGCCATTTTTATTTATTCCTCTCTCACGTCTCGAAAACGCACCAAATCTTTTCTCCTGAAAGTTTTTTTTTTTCATCCAAGTGCTCGTTTTACTACCGGGCACATCGTATCCGACCTTTCGTTTTATTTCGTTCCGTTCTTGTCCCATTTCGCTTTATGTGGTTCCTATGCGGAACTACAAAATTCTGAGTGTCTCCCCACTCTTCTAGGGTCGAGTGTTAAAAGTTTTACAGCCCATTTTAACAGTGCGGATGGATGGATTGACAAATTGTGCGCGCTACACTTTTGTCAAGCGAGAAATTGTGAACAGAAATGAATCGTAGGGTGCTGGGTGATCTTTAATCTTTATAGGCGGTTTTATTACGTTTTGGTTTGAGCTGTTTCGTTTGAGAGATAGGGGGTTACGTGTTTTTATTGTAGTGTTAAATAAAGATTTATTTTGCTTATTTTCTACATACCTAGGTGTTGCTTTTGTGTGTCTCAATAATACACCATTCAAGAAACCCAACATTTTTAACCACCTTTTAAATTATGCAACATTTAAATAAGCACAACTCCAAGTTATTTTCTAAATATTTACCTAGAAACAATAAAATGCACATAGAGTAGAATAGAACCAACGCATTACACTCACGGGTGTCGTATAAGGCGACTAATGTCTGAGGCAGAACACCTTGCACCTCCGTAGACCAGAGAATGGGCAGCAGCGTTTTCTGTTAGTCTTTCATCACTGCGATCTCCAATCCGCCTGCCAAGCGTGGAGATTACGGCAAATTCCTCCCATCATGGGAGAGGCTTATGACCAGCAGTGGACGTTATAGGCTGTTGTAGTGTAGTTGTAGTAATAAAATGCACCACAATCTTTTCAGTATACCTACAGCTGGCCAAATTTTCAGCGAATAGAATAGCGTATACGATCTAAACGGGTAAGATGAAAATCGTGAAAAACCTTTCAAGGAAATAAACAGCCAAGTAAACTTCTACCTAACCAATACCCTCAAACACATGTGAAAACATCTAACCCTGAAACTTCTCGTCGGTATCATTGAATGTTTATGACTAAGAAATGTCTCGAATGCGTCACAAAAAGCGAGGCTTTACATTTTACGAACTTTTTATAACATGAATCCAGTTGATTACCCACTTTCTCCCGATGTGATTGGAAATACGCCAATTGTATCATGGGTCAACTTATTATATGAATAAAGAAACTCACGTGAATCATTTTAAGGGTAATTAGGTATTATATTTTCTCCTTATACAACTTGTAACACGTGGCCCCAAGCAAATAATGGGAATAAAAGTACCTTTAACAAAGCTAAAAAAGCGCTTGTTCTCCACATCATTGCGATAATTTTTGTTCTAGACCTGTGAACCTTCGAGTTACGGAGATATTAGGGGTCAAAGTTCCAACTTTTTATAATACAAGTTTTTAATGTTATAACTTTTCTCTATGTCTTACTATTAATCGTCACGACATAGTGGGAACGGGGCCTTACACTCACGTTATTATGACGTAAAGGACAAGAAAAACAAGCCAATAAATGCTAATGTTTTAAGTAATTAGGGATACCTTTCTGATCTCTTTCTTACTTATTTAATCCAACGAATATTTTCATGACAAAAAAATAGACAGTCTAAGTAATTTCCGCCACAATGACAAATTAGTCGAAAAAACAGCCTATCTGTCAAGAGTAAATGAAAGACTGCCTAACAAGAAAATAAAGGTCCTTTGTTAACACAATTGAATATTATTTCGTTTATCAAACCGAACAATAGCCTAAAAAAATGTAGTCTAAGAGACATAATCATTTGCGAGTCTATCTAAAGACGTTTCCTTTGTAAATGGACTATAACCACCTAATATGCGTATACAAAACATTGTTGGCTAAAATACCACAAATATTTTGACACTACCGAAATATCTAAACTAGATCAGACTACTGGTCATAAATCAATCAGCCGCTGGAGGGTTGCAAAAAACATCGGCGTATACATGCGGTGCGAAAAATTGCGGTCGAAAAGGCCCCACGGCTCGCGTGGTGCTGGCGTGGCAGCCTAAGGGTTTTTTGCCCTGTTGCTATTATCTGTATCAACTGTCTGGATAGTTTTTGTGTATACTGTGTTAAAAAAGAGCTTGTTTTTTGAAGCGGATACGGCTGAACGGTACGGCGCCGGCGGTTTTGTGTTGTGCATTTTGGTTTCGGAAAATTTGGCCCAGAGTACTATTAAGCGAATTAAATATTTAAGTGCGGCAGTGCAAACATAAGTAATATACTAATAACCGGATTATATATGGGGTCGGCTTGAATTTATGCTTTTGCGGTTGCACAACGACATGCTTTGCTTGCGCTTTGCTTGGTAGTATAGATGCAGGCCTACCTTACTGCCTCCTTCAGATGCGGTAAGGTGGCGGGGTCTTGAGGGAGAGCGCTACAGTCGCGTAGATCCTCAAGGCAAGTCTGGTGTGTTCTCCTTCACGTGGTTGCCACCCTGTTCTTGGTCTAATTCCTTAAGAAATAGACGTAACAAAAACCACCAGGCGCTTTTCAACCTAACCATGACCCTCCGTGACCGAGTGGGCGTGGGCTCGGCCGCCACTAAACCCAGCTGGCGCTGAGTAGGTAAAATAGGTCACCTGCGCTAGGACCTGCGCAGTTGAGCGCCGTAAGCGGGGATGAAGGAGTCCTGGAGGGTTGAGCCGAGCGGCGCTGGCGGTAATGCGTCCGTGAAGCAACACGCCCTCTTTGGTCTAGATTTCAAGCGAAACGGTGGCCCTACCCAATAGCCAAGGGTAGGGAAATGGTCATAGTGTCTCGTCAGAGGGTCACGGCGAGGGGTGGGAGGTCCGCGGAGGTCGTCCTCGGATGGCCAAAGCGGTTGGTGAAGGTCATGCTGAAGGTGCAAGTGAAGGATTGATTAGTCGTAAACCAGATCAAGCACCCGATGTCGCACTGTAAGCCAGACTCACGCCCCTATATCTCGAAGGTACTCCTAACGGTTGAGCTAGTTTGTAGCGAGACGTTCCCAGGTGCGGGCTCCAAGGAGGGTGGGAAGCCGGAGAGATGAAGTATTTACACTAAACTATGGATACCCAAAAACCAAAAGACACCACACACACACCACACACACACACAACAACCACACAAACACACACACCTAAAACACACTCACACGCACACACTGCACACATACACACCGGAGAGGAGGCGAAAGCCAATGATTCTCCCAAGAGGGGTGCTTGCAGCACCTCTCTAGCCCCCGGACGCTCCGCTGCTGCCGCAGCGAGCTCCAGTGCGGGTACAGGCCCGGCAGTGGCGGGAACCGCTGCCAGGTCCAAATCTAAGTCCCGTAATAAACGGAGGAAGAAGGCGCTGCTCGGGACCAGTACCGCTCCTCCCTCTTTTTCAGGTGTGGAGCCCGCCACGAAGGTTAATTAGGTGCAGCGTGCCCCGGCCCCCTCGATGGACAACCCGAAGAGGAAGAACAGGCCGTCCCAGAGGCAGCGGCAGACACTGTGGAAGGGTAAGACTCCACAATCTAAACAGGCTAACGCCGCTGGTCGGGTAGAACCGTCTAGCGGCAATGTCAACTTCTCCGCAGGCAAGCGGTCGCAAGCCGAGGCCGGCACCAGCCGACCGGGACCTAGCCAACCAGCAGCCGGTGGAGCGAGTGGACCAGCCACGTCACAGCGAGCTGTTCAGAGGGATCAGGCCGCGGCCAAGCGAGCTCTCAACGAGACCTTAACACCTCGAGGAGAGCGCAAGCGGCCGCGTCTTGATAAATCTAAACGGGACGCTAACAGAAGCTACGCCCAAGCTGCAAGCTCCGACCTGGATGTCGCAGTCACCTGCGAACGGACGGGTCACATCAGCAAGGAGGTGGCGAATCAGGTACTCGCGGCTATCCAATTGAAGATAGTCGCCGAGGCCTCTTCCCCTACACAGGACTCACCTGCACCGACCTTCAGAGCGAGGCCGGTGTTCAGCAGCGGGGCCCTTAGACTGTGGTGCGACAACGACCACACCTTATCCTGGATAAGGAAATTAATCTCCGAGTTGCCTCCCCCTACCAGCACCACGCTAGTGATCAGGAGGCAGGCGGACATCAGGCGCCGGGTGAGATGCGGAATCTCCATCCCCGACGAACAGGGGATCTTCACGGAGCCGTCCATCATTGGGCGTACTCTGTGTTACCAGAACCCTTGGGTTGGAGTTAGGGAGTGGGTGATGCAGGGCGCCTATAAACAGGCCGACGCATGGTACGTGGTGGTTGGGGTCCCTGAGGACCAAATTCCGACCCTGATGAAGGCCGAGCGCCGTCTCAAATTTGGTGTTGGGACGGTGTACGTGAAATTCCAGGGTCCGAACGGCAGATTTGTCGACGTCCCTCAGGGTTATCCGACCGCTGAAGCCAGCGCCGACACACAGGCGGTGGAGGCAACTCCACCCCCAACAAACACCGCGGAAACACCCGCGGTTGAGCCTGCAGTAGCAGTGCCAGCCGCCCCTACAGCCGCTAGCGTGGGCGCCGTCCTCTCGGGGGAGGAGCTCGAGGACATCATCCTGTCCTCGGCCTCTGACCTGGAGGGGGACGGCTTCGACGCGGGCGACCTGTTTGCCGGGCTGCGGCTAGCAGGAGACGAGGAAGGAACGTCCAGCGATGGCGTCCCCTTCGGCGATCTGTAAGGTCCTGCAGGCCAACCTCCACCACAGCCAGACCGCGACGGCTCAGCTGCGGAAGTGGCTGGAGGTTCAGCACACGGCCATTGCCTTGATCCAGGAGCCGTGGATCAGGGCGGGCCAAATACAAGGACTCTCCAACCTCGGTGGTAAGCTCCTAGTAAGTACAGATCATGACAAGCCCAGATCGTGCATCTATGTGACACGTAACATTAAAACACAGCCACTAACAGATTTCTGTTGCAGGGATGTCTCTGCAGCTAGGCTACTGATACAGCGGGGGGACACAGTAGCATCTGTGGTCTTCGCCTCCGCTTACATGCCCGAGGAAGAAGACCCGCCGCCGCATGAACTCGCCCGCCTCGTGACTTATTGCGAGAGCACAGGGCTTGAAGTTGTCATAGGCGCTGACGCGAACGCTCATCATCCTCTGTGGGGCATGGACACGCTAAATGCTCGGGGTAAGGCTTTAGTAGATTACTTATTTACAACAAACCTAACCCTACTGAACATAGGCTCTGAACCAACCTTCGTGAACAGACGTAGCCAAACAATCATAGACCTCACTCTGGCATCGGAGGGTGCAGCGGCCATCACCACTGGCTGGCAGGTCTCCAAGGAGGCTTCCTGCTCGGACCACAGGTGGATCCGCTTTGACATTCAGGTCTGTGTAACACCAATACTGCCACGGAGAAACCCGAGTAACACTGACCGCGCTGCATACACACGCTTCCTCGAAACCAAACTTGCGTCAACAAACTACGGGATGACCTACGAGGACACGCCGCAGATCGACGAGCGTGTAAGTCATCTCACGAAATCAATGCTAGACAGCTACCACTCATCCTGCCCCGAGACCACTCCGCCCACAACACCAGGGAAACAACCATGGTGGGGAGCGGATCTGGAACGCAAGCGCGGGAAGGTAAGGTCAGCCCTAAACAGAGCCATGAACACCTGTGCTGATGAGGATTGGGACGCGTACTACGCGGCCAAAAAATGCTACAAAAAATGCATCAGGTTCAGGAGCACCACTGGATGGCGAAAATACTGTGGCAGCATCGAATCCTGCCAACAAGCAAACAGGGTAAGGAAGATCCTGGCCCAGCAGAACACGACTGGGCCCGCTGTTCTCCGCAAACCTGACAACACACTTACCACCTCGCCAGAAGAGGCGATGCGCGTCCTTATTGAAACTCACTTCCCAGGCTGCGCTTTTACACAGGCCATCGACTGGACAGAGGTAACCCAAACACCGTCAGAAAACGACTGGCGCTATGCACACAAAGTCATCACGCTGGAAAAACTCCAGTGGGCGATCCGGTGCTTCCATCCTTTCAAGGCAGCTGGTCCGGACGGAATCTTTCCTGCCTTACTGCAGTGGGGCGGGACCTCTGTCGCGAACAGACTGGTACCCATAATGAGAGCGTGTTTGGCATTCAGATACGTTCCAAAAGGATGGAGGGAAGTGAAAGTCATATTCATTCCTAAGCCAGGTAAGAGTGACTATACCAACGCCAAACACCACCGAGCAATCAGCCTAACCTCCTTTCTCCTTAAAACCATGGAGAAAATGTGCGAAAGAGAGCTGAGGGACGGCGTTTTAAAAACTATCCCACTACATACTAACCAACACGCATACAGCTCGGGTAAGTCCACGGAATCCGCCCTCCATTTAGTGGTCGGCCGGATAGAAGAGGCGATTCATCAGAAGGGCACTTGCCTGGGCACTTTCATAGACATCGAGGGAGCATTCGATAAAACAAACTTTTCCAGCATAAACACCGCGCTCTCTCGTCACGGAGCAGAACAGGTACTGATAGACTGGATTACTAACATGCTAAGTAAACGAGTGGTTCGACTTGAAGGGGAGCAGCAGATGGCCATGATAGCCAGAGGCTGCCCCCAAGGTGGCGTACTATCCCTGCTCCTTTGGAATCTGGTTATAAATGACCTCATTACGAAACTCAACGCGAACCATTTCTACACAATAGGGTATGCCGACGACCTCGCTATCCTCATTTCGGGGAAAGTGACGGGGACAATCTGCGACCTCACTCAACAGGCACTACGCACCGTTGAACGATGGTGCAGAGAGTTCGACCTCTCAGTGAACCCCACGAAAACTGAACTAGTCATGTTTACCCAAAAACGAACACTAGGCCCTTATCGCCTACCCAAACTCTTTGATACAGAACTCCAGTTAGCTAATGAGGTCAAGTATCTGGGAGTCATCCTAGACAGCAAGTTAAACTGGAGCAGCCACTTAGACAATAAAATAAACAGGGCCTGCATTACCTTCTGGCAATGCAGAAGGATGATAGGTAAGAAGTGGGGCTTATCTCCTAAAATTATACTTTGGTTATACAGCGCGGTGATCCGACCTATGATCACGTATGGGGCAGTGGTCTGGTGGCCCCGCACCAAACTAACTACAGCCTCCATCAAACTGCAACGCTTGCAAAGGCATGCCTGCATGGCGATCACAGGCTGCATGAGGACTACTCCGACTGCGGCTCTTGAAGCCATGTTGGGGCTGCCACCGCTACATCTGTTCATACAGCAGGAAGCGACAATGACGGCGGTACGCCTCAAAACACTTCAAATCTGGGGTAAGAGAGAAACACAACACACCGCGGTACTGGAGGGATTCTACAACGACTTCCCCCTGGTGAAAGCAACAAACGATCGGATACCAAAACAATTCGTATTCGATAAAAAATATAAAATCCAGCTCCATGAGGATCACCGCTGCGAGGGATTAAATCCTGCGGAACTGCGGATCTTCACGGATGGATCTAAAACAGGTACTGGCACTGGTGCTGGAGTCTTCTCGGAGGATCTCAACATCCACATAGCCAAACCTCTGGGGGCCCACAACACGGTATTTCAGGCAGAATGCATGGGCATTTCCCTGGCGGCATCTGCCATCTTAGCCAGGAAGGTTGTGGACCACTCAATTCTGGTTACTGGGTTAATACACGAGTGTCACCAACGCCTGAACCAGGTTGGTAATCTCAATAATATAACTATCCAATGGATCAAAGGACACAGCGATTCCCGTGGCAATGATGCGGCGGACGAACTCGCTAGAAGGGGATCGAGCACGGCAGTGGTGGGACCCGAACCTATCGTACCACTCCCTTTCGGATACCTACGTACACTGGTAAGGAAACGAACTAGCGAACCACACCACAAGCTGTGGCTGGACCACGGCGAGTGTAGGCAGGCCAAGGAAGCACTTCCTGCTATCAATGGCCGCTTCACCAAACGCGCGCTGCGGTTGACCAAACCACAGCTGCGCACAGTTACAGCCGCCGTTACCGGACACGGCTCTTTTAATAAACACCTCTTTGTCTTAGGAGTCACAGACAGCCCCCTGTGCCGTGCCTGCATGGAGGAGGACGAGACAGCAGCCCACGTGCTTCTGCACTGCCCAGTGGTTGCAACATACAGGGCAAAGTACTTTGGTAACCCAGGTACTCTCCGCGAGATAGTCAGCAACATTGGGGCGTTGCTGGCGTTTCTCGGGGAATTGGGATGGATAGAATAGTTTCCCACCCGCACGCAAAATACGCGCTTCGACGTGGAGTTGCGGACACCAGCCCGTTATACAATACAATACAATACAACCGGATTATATGCAACTTACAATCGTCGAAATATGCATAGTAATACCTGAAGAGCAGGTCTGCATTTCGCCATTATGTGTTTTAAGTCCCGTGTAATTTAGGGGCGAGCCTATAGCCATCAATCGGGCACAAATTCAGACTACATGACTGTCATTGAGAACTTTCTGATGAAAAAACCTAATAACACTGCCCGACCCGGGAGTCGAACCCAGGACCTCTTCTCAGCAGTCACGCTTATGGTCCAAGATCCCAGAGCTACCTACCAGACGTTACTTATTTTCTCACGAACAAAATGTGTGGCATCAAGTAGTGATAGTATGTACTGTGAACGTATGCATACCCATTCCTTGCCCGTGGTACAGTTGGCTAGTACAGTTGACCGGACAGCGGGTAAATTTTTTTTTCCTTGGTACTGTTGACTGGACTACAAAAAAACATATTTTCCTTGGTACAACCTGCTAACTTGTGCCGACGGACAATTTTTAGATATCAGGTGCTAAAGTTGCGTAAAAATAATATTATTTTTTCTCAAAGTCCGAGTGCTGATCTGGTCTGGCGGTCCTGGAATCTTGCTCTATTAAGAGCCTATACTACTTCAGATTAGCAACTCTATTTGCGGTGGTTCAAACTTCGCTTGTAATACTGTTAGAATAAAGTTCTAATCAGCTTGCACTACAAAGCGGTTGTTACGTCAGTCACTGCGGCCGAATAGTGCGAAATGAGTGGTTTTTATTCTTTATAAAATCAAATTTTCGTCTTTTGGAAAAAATAAAAAACATAAGACCTGCTTTATAGTTAGTTCAGTTAGTATGCAAAGTTTCATGATCTAATATGAAGTACTATTTGAATACCAGCGGTTTATTTTTCGATTTGGAGGTAACTTTGGTATTTTTTTCTATCGAGAAAATTTCATGAAATCGTGTTTTCGCCAAACATAAGACCCAACATTAATCCTCAACTTTACCATATATTTATTTCAAAATTAATGCTACAGTATTTTAGGCGTAACGGAGGATCATGCTAAGCCATTTGAGGTAGTATAGGCCCTTAAGACCACTAGACCAACGAGGCAGTCACATAAATGAGATCAAAAAACTAAACTAAAATAGTAGATAATTATACAAAAATATGAGTAGGTATTACAGTAGCGAGTTTACAAAAGTTGCAAGACATGATCATCTTAGTAACAAGTTCCAATGGTTGTTCCACCTGGCACCGAGCGCCGGCCAAGTGAAGATGATTTTCCCCTTTATAACACGTTCCGATCGAACGAAACAGGTCCCTTCAATTACCTTTGCTTGCTTTGATTAGGCACTTAGTTCACTTAGTTCTCTATGCAAGCAAATTAGAGAGACAAAAAATATTACTTCATATTACGACTAACAAGATTAGTTCCCAGGCTTTTACATTTTTTTGTTACTGCAGGATTGTGGAAATATTATGGCGGTATCTAAAGAATTCGATTTCAAATCAATGTAGATTGAAATATCCTAGACAGTTTACAAAATAAAACCAACAGCCAGCTAGAGTAGTAAAAAGGTGTTGCAGCAATATAAAAAGTTTAAGTGTAAACGTGTATTCTCAAAAGTGGAAACAGTTCACAATACGCGATTATTTCTGGCGTCTCCCCGCGAAAGTTGGCTGATAAAGAAACAATTTGTATTCAATAAGCTTCGCGAACCCACGGGAGTAAGTGCCGAGCCGAAATATCGCTTCGTTGCGAATTTTACGTACATCCATTAACACGGATATAGTTTACTGGAAGACGCACTGTGAGAAAGAAGTCGAAAACTATAGGTTACTAATTTGAACTCATTATATCTTTTAAACTAAGACCCGATTAAATTTGTGACTTGGCGACAAGTTGCGACTAATTGGCGACAAAATATGGGAGAAAACAGATCTTCGCTAGGTAGGTGCTCTAGTTTTTGAGCTAAAAATGTGGCCAAGCTGGGGCGACTCTACAGATCGGCCACCTATAAACTTTTATATCTTTTGAACCAATGACCAACAAATTCTGATATTTGGCGACAAATTTTGACTAATTAGCGACAATTTTTTTGTGTTATCAAAATTTAAATCCCTGATGGTGGCTGAGCCAGTGTCAATGACACAAGTTCTATAGTTGGTGCCAGTTAAGATGAGAATAGCAGTCATTGACCCACCTACATTTATTAATTTTCTTAACTTTGAAAACCAAAAATAAGCCTGTTCAAGTCTGAAATCGTCATCTATTGTGATTTTCACCATTTTTTGTAATGAAAACTATACATGGTTTATTTGTTTTAGTTCGTACGAAGAGATAGGTAATAAAGAAAGGGCAATCAATGACCGCTACTCTCATCTTAACTGGCACCAATTATAGTGACAGCGGCCGAAGATTCTCCAATACAGATGAAGAAGAGAGTACCATAGTTTATTTGACACTCTCTCTAAGACGAAATATAGGGATATTATCACACATTCCACAAACATTTTCTCTGTAATTTCAACAATCTTACAAAAAACATACACTAATCTGCATAGTCCTCATGTGAGTTGACCAAGATTATGTCTGGACCATAAGAGACTATGACTTCTGAGTTTGTTTCGGCTGTTTCTTCTCAGAGTAGTCAGGTAGGAAACACCGGACACATCTCATTTAAAAAAATAAAACCGACTTCAAAATACACAAAAAAGTGAAAAATTACTCTAGCTTCAGAAGTCGGTGACCTTTGTTTGATTGATTTAGTTTTTTTGTCACCGACTTCTGAAGCTAAAGTTATTTTTCACTTTTTTGTGTTTCTTGAAGTCGGTTTTTTTTTGTAAAAAAAGTTTTTATTTTTCCATTTTTAGTTGTTCCCAAACAAATATTTGCCATGAATTTATTTGACATTGTTAACAATACATGTGATGGTAATAGGCGTGTCCCCACTCATCATCATCATCATCATCATCATTTCAGCCGAAAGACGTCCACTGCTGGACATAGGCCTCCCCCAAGTGTCGCCACATTGACCGGTCCCGTGCGACTCGCATCCAGCGGATTCCCGCAACCTTCACAAGGTCATCGGTCCACCTAGTGGGAGACCTTCCAACGCAACGTCTTCCGGTTCGCGGTCGCCACTCCATGCCATATCCCCAATAAATGGAACTTAACATACCTTTTTTTTCGGATGGGAAATCATCAAATTATCCCGGGATCCCGCTCTGGGCGGAGCGGAAGGTAGTGTCAGACTTTTACTGACTAAAACGCATCCATATTCCTTCTTAGCCCGAATACACCAATTTAACATACCTAACTGTCGAAATCTGGGTGTACTGTACACATCTGCGTACCCCCTTAGAGCATACAAGCGTGATGTTACGTTATGATGTTGTGTAAAGAATAAACATTCAAGCGATTGCAGCAATCACGACAGATTTGCCGTCAGTTTTTGAAGAGTTACATTGTATATCTCCGAAGATCAGCATTAGATGTTCACAAAATTTAAAGACCACACGAGAAGCACCAGCTTTCAAATAAAAAAAGAATCATCAAGGTCGGTTCACCCAGTCGAAAGTTCTGAGGTAACAAACAGAAAAGAAAAAAAGGGAACCTCCTCATTTTGGAAGTCGGTTGAAAATATAGCTTGGAGACAGACAGACGGACAGTGGAGTCTTACTAATAGGGTCTCGCGTTTTTACCCTTTGGGTACGGAACCCTAAAAAACGACGTGTAGGAGTGTTTGTAAAAACCTATTTGCAAAATTAACATCATTTATCATTTACAGGTATAATAGAAATATCCTGGTCATTTCCAGTACATCTTTACTCTTATAGACTGTACCATAGTACAGTATTCTAACGCCAGCTTTGTTGACTACCAAATGGAACACGACGTAGGTTATGAAAACGGCTCTGCGTGCGTAAAATGTAATTTGAAACGTGTTACAAGCGTACAGAGATGAAACTCAAGGTTTAACGGCTGAGTAATCGCCAGGCTCGAGTAACGGCCTGTTTTGTTTTAATTTGTTAAATGTTCACTACATCTTCCGTCGATAGATTAAGTTGATAATCACCAACCGTTTCACAGTAGATGTTTGGATGAGAGAACCTCTCAACGTCCCGGCCGCCGCGGGAGACGCCCCGGGCGTCGGGGGCCACCACCACGTGGCCCCCGGCCACCGTAGGCGCGGGCCTGTGGACGGTGGGCTATGGGCTAGCTCGCCGTCCGTCCGTCTCATGACGACAGGCCGTGTCGGCGGCGCGTTCGTGTTCCACGCGCGCCTCAAAGAGAGTCAGCAAAAAGGAAGGGGTCCGTAAGGACCGATGCCTGCCGGGGTTGCGGGACTGTTCGAAAGAGATACCGTGGCCCCTGAACACAAAGGGCGATGAAGGAACATGGATGAGTTTTAGTCAGTAAAAGTCTGACACTCCCTCCTGCTCCGCCCAGAGCGGGAGGAGTTATTTGATGATTTCCCATTCGAAAAAAAAAAAAAAAATGTTTGGATGTAAAAAAAAGATGCCGGTGGAATACATGAACCTCCTCCTTTTTTAGAAGTCCGATCAAAATATAGTATGTCCCTTACAATTTGAATGTTGACCGCAGTAAGATTGAAACGAGTTTGAATAGGTTACAGATATAGAATGTTGTTTCAATCACTCACTTGTAAACTATGTAGGTACTTGTCTACAAGTACAATTTCTCTCGATATTTCTTTATTCATCTTTTCATAAATTGATTATATTTTTTTTAATATGAAAAACATTAAAAAAAATTGTTAAATGAAACCCACCGGTATCGGGAACGGGGTCCAAGCCACCGGCGGTCAGGGCTCCAGAGAGAAGAACCTCCTAACAATACAAGCCGTGTCCAGGAGTACTGATTTCTGAATCAAGCCCAAGGGCTTAACGCCGCTTGAATTTAACGCTGGCTGGCATTATCTTTTTTATATTTAAGTTTATATAAATAAATAAACTTTTGTTGTTTGAGATAGTAAGTTGTTTCTTTGCCTTTTATTACCAACCCACCTTGCATCTGGGCTTTTGTTCCATTACCACTAGAGGGACAAAATCTCTAATGTAACAGTTAGGCAGTTGGATCAAGATCCAACTGCCTAACGAGAGCCTCCTCAGGTATTGATCGAGGCTCTTGGCAATTAAGACATGGGCTGATACGACTATCGGCACATGATTGCGGAGTCCACATCCCACATGTCGACAGCCTCGCGAGCCAAATCAAGATATACTTGATTTGCTTATCTTCAAGTACAATTTTTATTAAACACTAGCTGACGTCACGCGGTTTCACCCGCGTAGTTCCCGTTCCCGTAAGAGTACGGGGATAAAATATAGCCTATGTTCATCATCATCATCATCATCAGTTTATTTAATTCCCACTGCTGGGACACAGGCCTCCTCTCTGTGAGAGGGAATGGGCTATAAATCCACCACGCGGGCCCAGTGCGGATTGGTAGATGTCACGGCTTAGAATTTTTTTGGTTCTAGGACATGCCGATTTCCTCACGATGTTTTCCTTCACCGTTTTGAGAGCAGTGGTGATGAGAATAAACACGTTTTCCACTCGGATCAACTAAACCGATCAACTGAAACGGATCAACTATTTTTTGTTCCCAACGAATCAACCATTTAGTTGATCCGATAGGAACATTCGTTATTCTCCTTGTTTGTTCCTATCTAAACAACTTAATCGAGTGATATAAAACCTTTTCTATGAGTATTATTCTTAAGGACTGTCCACTTGTGAAAGATAGATAGAATGTTCTTTTGACTAAGCAGTGTCATAGAAAATATTATAAGTAAATAATAAGCTATTTTTTTTTTAATTCTGTCGTGGTCCACTTGTTTATTTCACCTGGGTGGACCGCGGGCACTTTTTCTTGCCCGTGGATCACCTAAATGATGAGGAATATGCAAATAAAAAATGTCTATTGGCCACGGTCCACCTAAAATTAATTCCACGGAAATAAAATCGTCTTCCTGATCCTGTCATTTTACTACAGGATTGCCGAAAGAACAAATGAAAATCGAAAAAACAAATTCAGCCGAAAGACGTCCACTGCTGGACATAGGCCACCCCAAGTGTCGCCACATTGACCGGTCCCGTGCGACTCACATCCAGCAGATTCCCGCAACCTTTACCAGGTCATCGGTCCACCTAGTTGAAGCCCTTCAAAGCAACGTCTTCCGGGTGGTCGCAACTCCAGAACGTTTCGGCCCCATCGGCCATCCGTTCTGCGAGCAATGTGCCCTGCCCACTGCCACTTAAGTTTGGCAATTTTTCGGGCTACGTCGATAACCTTGGTTCTTTTGCGATGTCTTCATTTCTGATTCGATCGCGCAAAGAAACTCCGAGCATAGCCCTCTCCTTTGTGTGACTTTAAGCCTTCTGATGAGGCCCATTGTGAGCGACCACGTTTCGGTCTCGTATGTAATCACTGGCAACACACACTGACTTTCGTCTTGAGACACTGCGGTAAGTTGGATGAGAAGACACCGCGCAACTTTCCGAATGCTGCCCAGCCGAGTCGGATTCGACGATTGAAGGAAAGTGATTACAATAATATGTATTATAAAGGTGGACCACCGGCAAGAAAAAGTGCCTGTAGTCCACCCAGGTGAACCAAGCAGGT
Organism: Xestia xanthographa; assembly: GCA_905147715.2. Taxonomy (NCBI): domain Eukaryota; kingdom Metazoa; phylum Arthropoda; class Insecta; order Lepidoptera; family Noctuidae; genus Xestia; species Xestia xanthographa. The sequence continues at coordinate 5,509,075 of LR990659.1, read as the reverse complement.
GGACCACGACCGAATCCCGAAAATGTTCTATTCTAATCAACCGAACAATGATATTGTCGGCTGAATTCATCATTCTTAAACGTTTAATTATTACGTATTGCCATGGACGTCATTGAAAAAAATAGTGGCCAAGTCTTTCTGTACGAAAATTATCAATATACGAAATAGTCTAAGATCCCTTGAAGAACGACCTTCACCGAGCTGGTTAATGGATGAAAACTGTTTTATATCAAATTAAATATGTCAAAAAATATATTGCAAATGGGTTGTCTAAAAATTTCAGTCCAGATATATATATTTTTTTTTTCAACATTTCACTGGTTTGGCTAATAAACAAATTCCATACCAATTGAAAGTACGAAACCTGTAAAATATGATAAATGATAAATGATGTTTATTTTGCAAGTAGGTTTTTACAAACACTTTTACACGTCATTTTTTAAAACTAGATGGGGCCGGTGTTTCGTACCTGACTACTCTGAGAAGAAACAGCCGAAACAAACTCAGAGGTCATAGTCTCTTTTAAAGTCCAGACAATCTTGCTCAATTCACATGAGGACTATGCAGATTAGTGTCTGATATGGTCTTTTGAAGAAAGAACCATACAGTTTTGAGTGGACCTGTCCAGTCAGTGCAAGCATTTGTCAGTTAACGTGTAGCTCGACTTATAACTCAAGGAGCTCAACGAAACGACGAACAATACCAAAGAAAGGACATTTGGGTAGGTCGCTTAGAGTACTCAAACTGTCAGACAGTTGTGGGAAAAAATAAACAAAAAAAAATAAATGTGACCCACATGGTCCCCACATTCACAATAATCATATAAAATTCATAACAAGTTCTATTCAAAAAGAATGTAAGTGTAATGTGTTGATAAAAAAAAAGTAAAATATAACTATTTTACTTTTTTCTTTAAATAAGTTTTCAAAATAAGTATTCATGTCAAATCAGTAAATGTCAAATAAAAAAATAATAGAGTAAAAAATAATAAAATACATGTCAAAACATTAAATGTCAGAGTGTATAAAAAATAATAAAATACATGTCAAAACATTAAATGTCAGAGAGTATAAAAAAAGGAAAAGAAAAAATAAAAAGAAAGGAATAAATAATAAACAAGCGAAGTCCGAAGCTTCGACATTCACAGAGCAAATTTCATTGGAGCAGCTTAATCCCAAGCCTTTTTATCTTCGAGATAGTGATTAACATGATAGTAGGCTTTCAGGCACAGCTTTCGTTTTATGAACGATTTGAATTTATTTAGGCTTAGTGCTTGAATTTGGCTCGGAAGTTTATTGTAAAAACGTATACATTGGCATCTAAACGTACCCCCTATTTTTTTTAGCCTCGTTGCAGGAACAACAAATTTGTGTTTGTTCCTCGTATTTATGTTGTGGATATCACTGTATTTCTTAAACAAATTAATATTTTTGTGTGCGTACAAAAGGTTTTCATAAATAAACTGAGAAGGGACAGTAAGAACATTAATCTCTTTAATTTTTTCTCTGAGTGAGTATCTGGGACTTAATTTATAAATTGAACGAATTGCCCTTTTTTGCAAAACAAATATTGTCTGAATATCGGTGGCATTGCCCCACAAGAGAATACCGTACGACATCACGCTATGGGAAAAAACTAAAGTAAACTAAACGGGCTGTCTCTAAATCAGTTAACTCACGAATTCTTCTAACGGCGTATGCTGCAGAGCTAAGTTTTTTTGACAATTTGTCTATATGCGGGCCCCACTGAAGCTTGGCATCCAAAGTTATGCCTAGGAACACTGTGCTATCTTCCGGTTTCAACTCTTCATCCTTAATTAGTACAGTAGTTTCCACTTGTCTTACATGGGGTATCGTAAACTTAATACATTTAGTTTTTTTCTCATTTAGGAGTAGGTTATTAACATTAAACCAATTAACGACTTTTGCCAGGGTGCTATTAACATCATCCGTAACTAACTGCTGACGTTTGAGTTTAAATAAAAGAGAAGTGTCGTCTGCAAACAATACTATGTCATGATTATCCTTTATGAGGTGAGGCAAGTCATTTATGTAAATAAGAAACAAAAATTGACCAAGAATTGAGCCCTGTGGTACCCCCATTCTTACTACGGATCCGGGAGATCTCTTCCCGTTAACATCAACTCTCTGAATCCTATTACTCAAATATGAAATAAGAAGATCCAGAGAGGCGTTACGGATTCCGTAGTGGTGGAGTTTCCTGATTAATGTTTCATGAAGAACGCAATCGAAAGCTTTAGATAAATCGCAAAAAATGCCTATAGCATCGCATTTGTCCTCCCAGGCATTATAAATGTGTCCTAAAAGTTCAACATATTTTTTGTTCATACATCAGTAGTTGAACGACCCCTTGTGAACCCGAACTGTTTTTTATGCAATAACTTATGTTTATTGAAAAAACTTTGCATTTGTGCCAAAATTAATTTTTCAAAAATTTTACCAAAGGTGGGTAGTACTGAAATGGGTCTATAATTAGTGGGGTCTGATGTACTACCCGATTTAAACAATGGTATTATTTTACTATATTTCTTCAGATCAGGAAACTCACCACGGTCAATACAATCGTTAAATATTACAGCTAATGAAGGAGCTACAATGTTTATAATGGATTTAGCAACGTCTACAGAATGACCCCATAGATCGGCGGTCTTTTTAACATTTATGGTGTGAAAAGTTTTAATTATATCTTTACAGGTGACATATTGAAAATTAAATTCGGATTCACAGACTGAAACGTTTTCCCTTAGTAAAGACTCGGCAGCACCAGGTGACGAGTTTAGCGATTTAGTAGTCGATACGGGAATATCCGCAAAGAAATTTTCAAAGGCTGTGGCAACTTGAGTATCTGAATTTAAAACATTATCGCCAATAGCAAGGCTGTAGTCACTATTTCGGTTGCAAGACCTTCCCGTTTCGCTATTAATAATGTTCCATGTCATTTTAACCACATTACTACTATTTTTAATTTTTGAACTCAAGTAACGTGACTTTGCTATAAAACAAACTTTTTTAAATATTTTTGAATAATTCTTAACATACAAATTAAATTCTACAGTTTTTACATAAGTCCGCTCTTCATACAGCTCATAAAGTCGTTTTCGACTCTTATGAATACCAATGGTGGCCCAGTCGTTGAAAGAAGCGTTACTATTTACAGATATTGTCTTAGGGACAAATGTGTTTTCAAATTGTGTGCAATACATACTGAAAAAATCGTTATATTGTTAATTTGGATCATCATTATCTGACAAAAGTGGTAGTTTGGATAAAAGTTTAGTTTTAAAAGTTTCCAGGCGATTTTTACTTTTTGGATTAACGATGATATCCTTTTTAGTTACTTTCTTGCTTACATTTGGAATTGTGATCAATTGCCCACAATGATCTGAATCTATTAAGTTAATAATTGCTTTTTGGGTGGGTATAATATCAGTGTAAATATTATCTAGGCAAGTAGCACTAGTTGGGGTTATTCTGGTGGGCTCGAGAAATTTGTTTTCAAGATTGTATGACTGAAAGAGGCTTATAATTTTGGTACTTAACCCAGAATTTTCTAACAAATTAATATTGAAATCACCACAAATGATTATTGACTTCTTAGAACTACAGATTTTATTCAACACTTCATCCATTACCTTTTCAAAACAATCATACAACCCTGAAGGAGGTCTATACACACTTAATATAATAAATAATTACCTAATAAATAATTACCTAATTAAAACAATTAATATAATATATGCAAACGTTAGGTTAAGCTAACGTTTGCATTCTATAGGCTTCATAATTTTTGCATATTCTATAGCCTATAGAATATGCAAACCTTAAATTAGGTTAACCGGTCAACCTAACATTTGCATATATTCTATAAGCTTCATACTTTCAATTAGTATGGAATTTGTCTATTAAGCAAACCAGAAAAATGTTTAAAAAAAAATAAAAATTATTAATTTGCTAATTAATCATATTCAGCTCGGTGAAGGTCGTTTTTCAAGGGATCCTATACTTAAATATACTTTTGGTTTGATATATTTTAAATTTTTGCGAAAACTAACCCTGTATACTGTAAATAAACAAGAGGCTTATTTCTTCAATGTGCCTTTTTTTGAAATTTGACAGTTACAAATAAAATGGGTGAGACAAATTCAGCCAAAAAGTTTATCTTGGTTTTAATAGTTTAAAATAAAAATTGATTCGATAGGAACAAAAAGGAAAGAAACTATAGTAAAAAATGTATCGCATCAACTAGTTGATTCGATAGGAACATATGCCTGAATCGACTTCCACTTTGATCAACTAGTTGATTCGTTCAGTTGATCGGAGTGGAAAACGCGGAAATAAATTACACAAAGTAATGCTCCTATCTGGGTTCGAACCCGCGACTGAAAGTCCGTAAGTCGGGGCCGCCACCACTGGTCCACCACTCCTCCCGATTACACGTTAGCCTATGTTACTCAAGATGAATGTAGCTTTCTCATGGTGAATGAATTTTTGAAATCGGCGCAGTTGTTTTTGCGTTTATCATTAAGTACAAACAAACACAAAAATGCAAACCTTTCCTCTTTATAATATTAGTGTACGTAGGTATATATCTTTATTTTAGAGGATGCAGATCTATTCATCTACATACACAAAATCAAATCAAATTCCACTAATTTAGCACAGAGTTTCTTAAAGTCAACCGTTCCCATATTTCTCAAAAGCATGTGTCACGAATAACAACCGAAGAAACTAACAGAATAAAAATGAATAATATCCTTTGGACTAATGCGTCGCACATTACTATTCGGCTCACAATCGGTACACCACGTGCATGATGAAACTGCAGGCTGCAGGCAAACTTAAGCCATTTACCGGGCGCACGTATAAAGGGAAAACATCGAGACGCCTGTTTGGAAAATATTGCGGAGGAAGTCATTAGGAAGGCACGGTGGGAGTATGCAAGAAAATATGAGCCACGCCGAGAGGAAATGAAAACTAAGAGTAGTTTCATGAATCGAGCGGAATATAATAGTGCAGAAATTCACAGAATTACAGTAATTTTATAAATAGAATATCTGTTGCCCGTGCAGTCCGTGACCTACGTCGCGTGGAATTATTATAAAAATACTAGCTGTTGCCCACAAGCGTTTTCTTCGTCACGTGGAATTATTATAAAAATACTTGCTGTTGCCCGTGACCTTCGTCTAGTGGAATTATTATAAAAATACTAGCTGTTGCCCGTGACCTTCGTAGCGTGGAATTTCATTGCATGGAATTATTATAAAAATACTAGCTGTTGCCCGTGACCTTCGTCGCGTGGTATTTCATTGCATGGAATTATTATAAAAATACTAGCTGTTGCCCGTGACCTTCGTTGCGTAGAATTATTATAAAAATACTAGCTGTTGCCCGTGACCTTCGTTGCGTAGAATTATTATAAAAATACTAGCTGTTGCCCGTGACCTTCGTTGCGTAGAATTATTATAAAAATACTAGCTGTTGTCCGTGACCTTTGTTGCGTGGAATTATTATAAAAATACTAGCTGTTGCCCGCGACTTCGTCCGCGTGGAAATTTTGATGTGTATGTGTGAGACTAAATAATACTTACGACCAGACCTCCCAAACCAACCTACCTCCTCAGACCTACTAAATATACACTTTTTTTTTATATAAAAATTGGTCAAGCCTTTTTGGAGCAGTTTGATAACAAACACTGTGTCACGAGATTTATATTATATATTAGAAGATTAGGTACTTTCCTATTGGTATCTTAATAATTTCAAGGGTTTTATTATTTTGGCCCGAATGATGTACTGGACTCATGATAATCGTTTTCGCGTCGGGATCCCTTCCACTCCGTATTAAAAATAAAACCATGTTAAAATATTAAGCATTTAATAACGTCAAAAATAAAAATACAATTGTCTTTTTATTAGGCTGACAAAAGACATTAAATTTTCCTATCTGCAAACAAGAACATGATCGCACATAAATTTGTACACAAACATTTGATAAATAGCTATTGTAATGGAACTTCGATCATCAATCGTAGAGTTTTAGTGCGGCATTTCAAAATACAACCATTGCGAGTTCCTCAACAAAACGTATGCGATCATTGATCATACGAAGTTAGGAAATAAAATGGGCGACGCACATTCTTTAATGTCAACTCAGATAAATGTGACTACAATATTTTTCACATGTTTCAGATAATTGCTCGTTTTGACAAACAATAAATATATTATATTATACAGGGTGTAAAAGACCTCATCACGAAGCCGTCAACCAAGCATTCTGTACAACAAACTAAGTAACTTTACGCAAAAATTATTGCTGGGAAACGACTTTTTTTGGGGTGAAAAATCATGTTTTGTGGTAGAACTCAATGTAACGCACTCAAAACATTGTGCTGATGGATAGATTGAATAGTACGGGGGGTCGTGGAGGTGTTAAAGTAAAATTCTTACATTAAAAACTTGTATTTAAAAAAAACTTGTCAAAAAGTTGGAACTTTGACCCCCAATATCTCCGTAACTATTAGGTTCCCAGGTATGGTGTAGAACAAAAAAAATATCGCAATGACGAGGAGAACAAGTGGTTTTGGCTTCGTTAAGAGGTGTTTTACACCCTTTATACGAGTAAGTTTAACACACAATTAAATGCTGTCAGTATCAGACACCTATCTCATTTAAAAAATGTGGTAGTTGCAGTGGTAAATAATTTAATGCATCCCATAATGGACGGTCGATCTCTTCTGTAGATTCTTCAATATGATCTGACCTATCCAATAAGTCAATAACCAGTCGACCACAAACGCTTGCGGCTGGGCCATTGCAACAATCGGCTGAATCAGCTTGACTTCTAGTTGCTGCTGCTTTATGAACAGGTTTCATTAGTTGCGGTTTGTGTTCCGATTGGTAGTCCCTTTCTTCTCCTAAAATTGTTTGTCCGAAAATCATTATCAATAACATGTTTACTATAAACTTCAGTAACCATAATGTTAAATAGTTCGAAATGTTGTTTAACATAATATCGATATTATGACAAAATAGTTTTAGATCTTTACTTCTAAAACTATTCTGTCTTAATATCGAGTACAATAATAATTGAATCTCTTAATTTTGCATGAAATAAAGTCATATGTCCTAAGTATTGTACTATGTTTTAATGTGCATTATTCCGAATGTTCATTTACAATAAATTTGTTTATGCTAAAACGGATTTAGAGCATATTGTATTTAGGGCTTCCAATTTTATAGCATGTAGTAATAAGTTCGGGTAAGTTATATCATTCGGACAAATGATGATTAAGACAAAAAAAATGGAACTTTCGACTATGGATAAAAAAGTTAGGGAACACATTATAGAACCTAGTTGCAATGACCCATCCACAAGCGTTTGTAGTAGACTGATAATTGACGTAATGGGTAGATCAGACGACCTACTAGCGCAACATCGCTGTATAATTATAATATTAAAATTGGAAGGAAGATAATATTTTTAAAATAATTTCACGCGGCCGAAAGTCACGGGTAACAGCTACTTTGTTAATAAAATTGATAATGATATATTTTCCGATATAGAAGAAAAAGCGTATGCGTTTGTTGATGAGGAAGTCAAGTAATTGAATCGGATTTTTTTAACAATTTCAACATTATAATTACTATCAGCGGTGGAATCTTCCAATTGATATGGACAGCGATATTGCGCTAGTAGATCGTCTGGTCGACCACAAACGTTTGTGGATGGGTAATTGCAACAATCGTCTGGTTCAGCTTGACTTGTTGTTGCTGCTGCTTTATGAACAGGTTCCATTAGTTGCGGTATGTGTTCCGATTCCATTCTAACGGCACTACATGACTCTACATCCTTTGTAGAACTTTCAGCCACATCTTTTGCGACTTCCTCATCAACAACCGCATACGCTTTTGCTTCTTCTAAATCGGGTAAATTTATCATTGTTTCTTCTGTGTCCAACCGCTTTTTTGACAGCTCTTTTAAATGACTTTTTAAATTAACACTCTGTAAGCTTTTAAGCGAGGTTTTAACAACAGAAAGTTTGGAAATTAATGATAAGCTGTGACCACGAGCTTTTTTGACAAAGGTGTTCGTAATATATACATATTACGATTATGATTTAGCTAAGTAGTCACAAACATCAGTGTGACGCTGGCTCCTGTACTAGGAGTTCACAAGAGCCAGAAGTTAAATCTATAGATCAGTTAAAAAGTGTTATTCTGAGTAGCAACTGTGTTTAGTAAACATTTGAATACGTATGGCTCCTAGACCCACATTCACTGTTAAAGAAAAAGCAGAAATCATTTCAAAATTGAAAAACGGTGAAAACAATGCTGATTTGTGCAAAGAATACAAAATTTCCCATTCAACAATATCTACTATGTGGAAAACCCGTATTAGAATGCATTGAATCCAAATTCTTAAAAAATTATAAAAAACCGCAAACCGACGCATCAAGATGTCGAAAATGCCTTTCTAATGTGGTTCAAGCCAAAACGTACCTTTGAGTGGTCGTTTGCTGCAAGAAAAGGCTTAAAATTTTGCCAGACTGTTTGAAAAATGGATTTTGTGTCTCCGGAAAGCTGGATATGCTGATTTTGATATTGTATTAAGCAAAATTTGTGGAGAAGCCGCTAAGAAGCAGTCTAAAAATAGTTTTCCCAAAATTGACTGAAGATCACTGACAGCCAAATATGGAACGCTGACGAGACAGGTTTGTTTTTTTAAATAAACTCCTGAAATAATCTTGACATTTATAGGGGAAAAGTGCGTAGGTGCAAAATTATCAAAAAATAGAATCAACGTGCTTGTTGCATCAAGTATGGCATTGGAAAGAAAGAAAGTTATTGGTCATAGGTAAAGCAAAAAAAACTAGGTGTTTCAAAAATGTTAAATATAATGCCAGTTGATAACGAAGCAAAAAAAAGGCCTGGATGACTTCAGAGATTTTAGAAAAAGTTCTACGCAAATTGGACTTCCAGTTAAGAAGTTGCAGAAATAAGATTATTTTATTTATTGACAATTGCCCATCCTAAAATTGAGAATTTGACCAACATAAAACTGACATATTTTTGACCACCAAACATTACATCAGTGATTCAACCGATTGATCAAGACCAAAACCCTTAAAAGTCATTATCGGAAGATTTTCCATTAATCCACGGGAGGCCCATTTTCCATTAATCTTTTAGATGCCACTGAAATGATAACTCGGCATAGACTCGGGTAACTTCGCATACGCTTCGCTGGATTCCGTAAATCTTCGGCTATCACAATAATTGACGACGACTGCGATGATGAATTGGACATACAATTGGCACAATTGACTACAACATCGACAAGCCGAACAAATGTTGCGGACTGGGAAACATATGTTAATATTGACAGATAACTTATCCGTACTAGTAATTTGTCCAATAGTGAAATTGTAGAAACTGTTGTTGCCCATACGATGCAAGGTGAACAAAATGAGGAGGAAGAAGATTGCAAAGAAGATGAGATTCCTACAACTAAGTATGTGTTAGGTTGGTAATGGAAAGGATATTAATTGATTATAGACATTGAAGGAGTAATGAAAATAGAATTCACCCTACAGTAAGCACAAAAAAATGTAAGCAAAGTAACATTAGTTTTTTTTTTAATGTATGCAGTGAATAACGATGTTGAAATATTTTTAAGAATGAATGAATATAAACTTTGCACACATGTTTGTATTTCTTTACCTTTGCCTGTAACGGCTTCCGGATATAACGACGAAATTAGAGTGGTCCCTTCATCGTTTTTATACCCGAAATCCACTGTATAGTGCTCTTCGTCTTGACTTTTTTGTTCTTGCGAAGTGGTTTTAGACCAGAGGCACTGTAGTGCATTTTCACTCATTTGCTTTAATACTTTTGTAAATGAAGGATCGATTTTATCTTTATCAATTAAGTTTTTTTCAAAAAAAAAAACATGTCTATCCACATCAATTGGAATCCCAGATTCGATGCATTCTTCAGATTTATCTCGAAACTCGATGCTTATAGATGTAGCAGCATTTAGTTTTCTGACTGACCTATCCGTTATGTCATATAGCAGTCGACCACAAACCATTGTGGTTGGGCCATTGCAACTATCGTCTGATTCAGCTTGACGTGTTGTTGCTACTGCTTTATGAACAGAATAAATTAGTTGTGGTATGTGTTCCGATCTCATACTTGCTGCACTACATGAAACATCATAACAATTTGTTATGATGTTTGTTTTTTCAATTGGAATCCCGGATTCGATGCATTCTTCAGATTTATCTCGGAATTTGATGCTTTTAGATGAAATAACATTTAGTCTAATGTCAGACTGTGTCCTTTTTCCATGAGTATCAATTACAGATTCAGCATCAAAATAAATTCCCGAACTAGTTGTTTTAATAGATAACAATAACTGCGGATCGCTTACACTTAGCTCGACTGTCTTTATGTTAAAATTGCTAGCTATCTTTCCGGATGGAGTTAGTGTCATTTCAGAAAATTGGTGATTGGGCCGAATTTTTTCATGCTTAGAAGCTAGCTCTAAATTATAATCTAGTATAGGCGCAACGTCAAAAGGACGTGGACCTGGCAGTGTTCTTGTCAGAGTTGATTTAAGTTGAATGTGCTCTTCTGATATCATCTGATAGTTTAGCCGTGCTACTTTAGTTAAATCTTTCTTCATTTTTTCGGTATCTGTAATCCAAACGAAATATTTTTATCTCTAGGTAAAACTAAATAAAAATCAAGTATTGTGTTTGAAATTACTTGGGAGTACAAAACAACAGAAATATGTAAATCTAGTGAACGGTTATTTTCCAAAAATTTCAAAAAACAATAATTTACCTACAAGACAAGATTTTCACAATCATTGAGATTTGAGAATGTATGTAATACATATTTATGTATATGCAATACTCGTCGGCGAGAATCACCGAATCTTAACGCACGCACAAACATCCTCGCTTCTCTATAGCTGAGAAACTCTTGTCGTGTCAACAAGGCTTTATAGATTCAGAATATCAGACTAAATACTATCATGAGGTACTTACTAATAAAACATAATATTAAACAAAATAACGTTTCTCGTTATACTTTAATTGTTCTATCTTTCTGAGGTACGTAATTAAATGGGAACACTCAAAAATTCCGAAAAACTAACCGAATTTCAAAAGTCCGAATTTCATAATTACAAAAGTCATAAATACGAATTGTTTGTTTTCCGAGTTTCATAATTCCGAACAATCAAATGTCCGATGGATCGTTAGTCCGAAAAACTTGCTAGCTGGCATGAGGAGCGTAGGCCAAAAGCCGGCGGAGCGGAGCGACGTCGACATTTGTGACAGAAAGTGGGTGTGTAATGTTAAATGCGAGCGTAGCAAGTGCGCGTCATGGAGCCGTAGCAGGTTCAAAATTTGCTTATATCTCGAAAACGCCCCCTTTCATAAACCTCCTGCCGTGTAATTGCCGCATAATACTCAACATGTAGGTAAAAATAAAAATGAAAAATGTTTCTTATTATCAATCAATATAATAAGTCGGAATATAATATTTAATATAATATATATATAATATAATATAATATAAATAAGTCGGAATAATGAAATTCGGTATTTTGAGAATATTCATTATGAACGTTCGGAATATTGAAATTTCAGAATTATGAAAACAGGATTAATGATAAATCGGAATTGTTATATTTGGAATTTTGAACCATTCGGAATTATGAAAAGCGGTATTTTGAAATTCGGAATTGTGACTTTCGGAAATTCGTTTTCTGGAATTATATAGTGTACCATAATTAAATATAGAGAAAAATAAAATAGCATTACCAAGAAAAAAGAAAAGATAAAGCCAGGACTGTTTCCAGATCAAATCTTTTAAACTCTTATTTTTCTTTGTTTGACTATCTAGATTCTATAAGACCAGAACTAAAAAAAACATATTTTTGAATTTATTATGTAAAGATGATTCGTTGCCATCGTTTGCCAAATTGAACGGGCCAAAAGGTATTTACTGTCTCTTCAGCCCCAATAACTCACGCTTAGCCTCACGGTTTTTTTTTTTAATATTTATTCGAAAATTTCCAAAATACGACATTTAAACTTGAAGTTGAATTTCCAGTTTTTTTTTTCAAAAAACTTTTTAGTGTAAAAAGTAGATGTTATCTGTGACCAAGTTTGAATTCGATTGAACCAGAAAACAGTAGACATCAGTAATTATGTTTTTTTTTTCTGGCGGCTAGACTAAATTACCTTAAAAAAAACCGGCCAAGAGCGTGTCGGGCAACGCTCAGTGTAGGGTTCCGTAGTTTCCCGTCCGTCACAATAAGTGTTCCCACTTATGAGTTTAAAGGTGGGTATCCATTATGTAAAAATGCTTGCATATACGAACTTAGTCCAGAAATTATTTTGTACAACTTTTTGTCTTTTTTGTACAAAAACTGTTGTTTCCATCAAGTTCAAAATGATTTTCCTAGAAAGTCCTTATAAAGTTCTACTTTTCAGATTTTTTTCATATTTTCTAAGCTTATGGTTCTAAAGTTAGAGGGGGGGGACACATTATTTTTTACTTTTGGAGCGATTATTTCCGATATTATTGACATTATCAAAAAATGATTTTAGAAAACCCCTATTCATTTTTAGGGTTCCGTACCCAAAGGGTAAAAACGGAACCCTATTACTAAGACTTCGCTGTCTGTCCGTCTGTCCGTCTGTCCGTCTGTCCGTCTGTCTGTCACCAGGCTGTATCTCATGAACCGTGACAGCTAGACAGTTGAAATTTTTACAGATGATGTATTTCTGTTGCCGCTATAACAACAAATACTAAAAACAGAATAAAATTAATATTTAAGGGGGGCTCCCATACAATAAACGTGATTTTTTTGCCGTTTTGTCTAATGTATAGATAATGGTACGGAACCCTTCGTGCGCGAGTCCGACTCGCACTTGGCCGGTTTTTAAATACCTTTCCAACAATATATCACACGTTAGGGTTGAAATTAAAAAAAAAAACACTTCCCACTTTACATATAGGGGGGCTGGCTCTACCCTAATAAAACATTTTTTTCCAATTTTTATTTTACCACTTTGTCGGCGTGATTGATATACATATTGGTACCAAATTTCAGCTTTCTAGTGCTAACGGTCACAGAGATTAAGCGAGGACGGACAGACGGACGGACGGACGGAACTACGGTTGACTACGGAACCCTAAAAAGGAAAATCCGTGGGCCCAAGGTTTGTGTATTGGAGCTATAGAGACAGCAAATGCAAATGCAAATGATCCCTTCGTTCGGCCTGTTCAATTTAGCACACGATGCATCGTGTGCTAAATTGAACAGGCCGAACGAAGATGATACAACAAACAGCCTGTATAATGAGTAATCATTACATTATACTTTATCAATGAATAAATTGTAAGTGTACGGCCTGAGTGCAATAGCGTTCAGCGGCGCGTTCTGCGGGGCGTCGAGCGGCCGAGAGCGCGTTCAATGAGTGGCCATAGTACACGCTTTGCGTTCGGGTGAATCCGCCGGCCGCGAGAAATATACGACAGCAATTTTCAGTATACTTTTGGCACAATATATATAATTAATTAAAAACATTTTTCCTACATATACCTAACCTACGTCAGAGTCAGGATAGGATGGCTGGACCAAGAGAGCCTTAATAAGTACGTTTTTTGTTAATAAATCGATATATTTACTTTCAATGCCCAGTTTTTTTGCTAGTTATCTCCACACTCTTGTTCTAATTATTCTATTTCTGTATAAACAGTGAGTAGATAACCATATTTCAAGTTTATTTTGTGTTCATATTATAATTTCTTCAAACGACAACGCGCGCACGCACGTTTCGCCACACGCCACTCCGTTACAAACAGGTTTGAACTCGCTCACGACGCGCCACCGGACGCGCCGCAAGACGCAAACACGCACGCTGCAGCCGCCCGCGCCGCTTGGCAGGTTTCTACTCAGGCCACTCACGTTTATATGCATGTGTTTGACATGAACGCTGCATGCCCCGTCCCACCGCACGCTCGATTGGAGCGGCCACTCTGGTCGTCCACTAAGATTTAGTCTATCCTTTTATCATGTTCTGAGTTGTCACCCTAGCGCAATCGCATCCTGAATATGGTTCACTCGCTGCACATATTTCACAATGATGTTCAGCCATATGGACCTGAGGCAAAATTACGGATCATTCAGTTTTACCAAACAAGACATGGTGCTGACCACCGGGTTCCTTCTATCTGGCAGAACCTTGATGCTCCGAAATTTATATGGCATAACACACTTGGCATAATCTTCTTTAAACGAATATTTTTAAGGAATAAAAAAAAAAATATAGTTATTGTTTGGCCGAATGTTTGTATGTCCGAATTTACAATGGCATACTTTTAAGATGGCAGAATTTTATTTGGCATAATTACCTTTGGCAATGTTCAAATTCCGCATAATTTCGTTTAGAATAACGTTTATTTAGAGCGACTATTATTTGGTACAATTTCACTTGGCATAATATGAAGATGGCAGAGTTCCATTTTGAATAATTTTATTTGGCATTATTGCCATTTCTATAAAATAGCATTTTTAACCTTAAATTACGTAGAAATAAAATATTGTCTTAACAAGACAATATGTTACGTTAAAAAAAAGTTAGTGACAGAAACGAATCGCTCCAAAACCGACTCCACGTAGTCTTGTCTGCCCTACCCCGAGAGTGTAATTTAAATTCGCGTAGGCGCGGAGGGGTGAGGCGGCCCGTGAGCTGAGGAGCAGGTGGTTTTAACGCTCGCCGCCGTAGCTGAGGCTAGTCGGCCAGCAAGCCGAAGCTGCGGTGGTGAGCGTAAAACACATCTGCGACGATAAGCTCGCGTGGGACCGCCGGAACCCTGCAGCGCCGGAGCCGTGACAGAAACCATGCCTGCTGCATGCTTGCTTGCATGCTGCATGCTGGCTGCATGGTGAATGCTGGTTTGCATACTTCCATACTGCATGCTTGATTGCATGTTTGCATACTGCATGCATGATGTATGCTTGCCTGATCAGAAATATGCAGCAATTAACATTATCGTCGTATGTTTGTGGCGAAAAAAAAAAATGTTCAATCAATTTTATTGTTATGGTAAGAAATACAAAATTATTCTAACTATGAATTTTTTATTATGTGAAAGATAAGGCTTTCCATTTTTATGCATATGAAATGTAAGCCAAAAGATGATTCTAACTGTAAACTTTCTGCAATATGATAGTTCTGCCTTTTAATGACTATCGATATGAAATTTATGCCAAAAGATGATTCTGACTGTGAACTTTTTGCGATAAGATGGTTCTACTTTTAATTCTTATGCATATAAAATTTATGCCTAAAGATGATTCTGACTTACAAAATTATGAGTTTTGAATGTATGATAAATGAGTGTCTGCCAAACGATTTTCTGCGAAATGAAGTTTATGCTATCTACTGTTATGCAAAGTAATATTATGACAAAAAAAGTTCTGCTATAAAGGGTAGACCCGCTGACCACCACCGTCTCTAAAACCACCGAAAAATGGTTTGACCATTTTACTTTATTACGAATAGATTTTTTTTAATTAATGAAACATAATTACAGCGACACTTGGGGGAGGCCTATGTCCAGCTGTGGACGTCTTTCGGCTGAAATTATGATGATGATGAAACATAATTCGATACTTATGATAAAATATTTAATTGAAACAGTTTTTATTTGCCAGTTATATACAGGTTGTAAACAACCTCATCAAGAAGCCGTCAACCAAGCATTCTGTACATCAAACTAACTATACGCAAAAAATGTTGCTGGGAAACGATTTTTTGTTTGGGTTTAAAAATCATGTCTTTTCTTAGAACTCATTGTAACGCACTCAAAACATTGTGGTGATGGATGGATAGAATAGTACGGGGGTCGTGGAGGTGTTTGAAGAAAAAATCTTACATTAAAAAATTGTATTTAAAAAACAAAACTTGTCAAAATGTTGGGACTTTGACCCCCAATATCTCCGTAACTAAAAGGTTCCCAGGTATGATGTAGAACAAAAAAAATATCGCAATGACGGGGAGAACAAGTGCCTTTCGGCTTCGTTAAGAGGTTTTTACATTCTTTATAATTAGGTAAGCCAGTGGAAATAAACATTAAAATCGCAAAACATGAAGTAGTTCTGTATTTGTTATATGTTGTATAGATAGGGTGATGTGAATCCAAATTTGCAACTTCTAAAAACTTGTCCTCGCTGCGCACCAAGCGATAAACTGCAAATTTTTGGGACATTTTTCACTTGTAGCTCTAAAATTCAAAAGCTATGAATTTTTAACAAATAAAATTCCATATTTGTATAAAGTTAACTAAATTTGCAACAATTTAAGCCAAGCCGCAGCTCTATAAACAACAACATAAATTTCAAAAATGCAGAACTAAATCATGATTTGCGATTTTAGCCTTTTTAACCGACTTCAAAAAAAGGAGGAAGTTTCTCAATATGACCGTATATTTTTTTTATGTGCGCGGATAACTTCGTGGTCTGTTTATGAACCGATTTTGATGATTCTTTTTTTGTTTGAAAGAATTCCTCAGCGGTCCTGTTTAAATTTGGTGAAGATCTGATGCTGATCTTCGGAGATATACAATGGAACTCTTCAATAATAGACAGGCAAACTGTCGTGATTGCTGCAATCGCTTGAATGTTTATTGTTTACACAACATCATAACATAACATCGCGCTTGTATGCTCTGAGGGGGTTTGCAGATGTGTACAATAGAACCAGATTTCGACAGTTAGGTATGTTAGTTTCCATTTGATTGAGGTTATGCCTATTCCCATGGTATGAATTGTTAACAGTGTAAAATAAATGCATAGCAAATATTTGTATAGGATATTACAACTAAAAATGGAAAAATAAAAAACTTTTTTGCGAAAAACAAAACCGACTTCAAAAACGAAAAGTGAAAAATAACTTTAGTTTTAGAAATCGCTGGCAAAAAAAAACTGAATCAAACAAACAAGTCACCGACTTCTGAAGCTAAAGCTATTTTTCACTTTTTTGTTTTTTGAAGTCGGTTTTTATTTTTTTTAGCGTCGGTTCCTACTGGCCTAAACTTGTTTAAATTGTAACTAAAATTAGAAGAATCCTTGTTAATGGATATGGGACTTACTTCTTCTATAGGTGCGACATCAGTGTATCTTCCCATGACTTCCTCGATCATGTCGTGTCGAGATAGCTCGCGAATCATAACATCTAAAATAACGAGATTAAAATGTCACGATGATGAATGCGAAGTAGCTCTAAAAATCAATATTGTACTCCCACGCAACTTTCAAACTATACACTATGATTTTACTGACCTGTGTAACGTGATTTTACCGCATTGTTTCCTGCAATGCATGCAGCCTGAACATAAAAAGAATACGATTATTTTACCGATTAATATTATTTTGATATTTACTGTTTTTTTGTGTGTATTTATGTCTATGTTGGATTTATGTAGCTAGTTAGTGCTAGAAGTAGGTCAGATAAGGAGTCAGTAAAGGTTTTTAGTTGCATCCGGTGAGACAGGTAGCCGGCCACAACGCAGTTGGGAAAAAAGTATGTCAGAAAATGATGTAAAACTACTGCTTCGAGAAATAAGAAAATGTAGGATGCAAGAGCGAACAAAGCGAGCACGAAAATCCTTGCACCCAGTCTCAGATCAATATGTTTGGATTTAAAGCGGCTGATTCAAAGATACCAGTACCAGGAGGTGGGTAAGTAATATATTATTATGATATAATAACAAATTCTCTAATATTTACAAGACATAACAACTGAATCTATAATTTTATTCGATATAACGATCAGTTAATATAATAAACGATTGATATAATTTTAAAGTTACTAATTTTTATAAGCATATCCTACATTGAATATAAAATCGTTTGATATACCACTCAAAAGACATAAAACTTATTTAGTCTAATATGATAAAACGCGTGGTTTTTATTTCCCTGTAAAAAATATGCAAACAAGCATACACCATGCATGCAGCAGGCATGCAAACAAGCATACACCACACGTGCAGCATGCAAGCAAGCATGCAGCATGCAATCAAGCATACAGCATGCAAGCAAGCATGCAGCAAGCAAACAACATGCAGCAGTCATGGTTTCTGTCACGGCTCCGGCGCTGCGGGGCTCCGGCAGTCCCATGCGAGCTTATCGTCGCAGAAAAATGGTTCACGCTCACCACCGCGGCTTCATAAATTAATTAAATAAACGTTATATCCAATAACGTTTATTTGAAATATTTTTTAGAGTATATAAATATTATATCTAAAGAAATTATATCAACAGTTGGTATAACTCACGTTTATTATATCTTGTGAACGTTATTGAAATGAAAATATACCAAATAACTTTATATGTTATGAGACGCACCCGGTATGGGTACCACAGAGCAGAGACTGCCGACTCACCTTCTTACTCGTGAAAGTGCGGCTGGGTACTATGGGCGGCGTGGGGTGGAACTTGGAGCGCGCGCGCACTTTGGACAGCGCCTCAGACCCCAGTATGCACTGTGCGGCGCGCATGTTGGTCATGTACAAGCAACTGGGACAAGTTCCCCCCTTGCACGGCTGCCACGTGTCTGAGTACTAAAAGCACACATATACTATCAAACCTGCAGGCCTAGCCAAGTTACAAACGTTTCGTATCGATGCTCTTTCTACAATCGTAAACGCCTTGGCATAAGCGATTGTAGAAAGCGCTAAATTAGTAGCCAAGTTGACACGACTGAGTCGATCGCTCGTTCTCTAATGTCTGTAGAAAAAATCTACACTTTAGTCTATGGTGAGCGTTCCTACCAAAGAGTTTAGCGATCAACATTGTAGAAACGATAACATTCTATTCTATCATTTTGAACGATATAAACTTGTCTACGAATTTTCTATTCGTTTGTGTTGATCACGTGATTTAACGTTGAGATGATGTCATTCCCATTCATTTGATTAGTTTTCTACTAGCGTTAACGATTGTAGATTGTCAACTTGGCTAGGGGTGCTGCATTTAGATCCCAAATATACACAGATGAGTACCTACTATACCATTTGGCTGTTGTAGAATTAGCAGATAGCCAGACAATATGAGGAATGGTTGTTCTGAAAGGAAGCGACTTATTATGTGTGTTCTGCGGGCCTGAATCCCACACAATACGAACAAAGTGTGTGTCCTTACCACGGTCCCGATCATAAATATGTAGTAACTCGTTTATTAAAATGCCGAAGGATTCAGAAACTATTAAAATGAAGTTAATAGCTTTGCTGAAGGTTGCTTGAGATAAAAACTGAATCCATAGAAAAGTCTTAGTGAGAGCTAATGCTAGCAATACCAAGCCGAAGAATGTATTTACACTGGACGCTACTGAAAGTGCTAAATTTGTCGCCAATTTTCGGGCTGACTCAATTTAGATTGTTATCGACACGCTAAGAAGAATGTAGTTTTAAATCTTCTTACATATTACAGCCACTAAATACAATAGGGTAGATGACACAAAAAATCTAATAAGTCCGTCAGTTATATTATCAAAAAATATTCGACCCGTATTTTTTTTTTGTTACGTAAACCAAAATTGACGAAGATACGCCGTGCTATAATTTTAGTGCGTTGTGACGTCCCACTCTCGAGTTTTGATGCGTTTTATAAAACAAAAAATACGTGTTCATTATTTTCCAATACTCTAACTGACGGACTAAATAGATTTGCAATATATTGATTATGGAAACTAGCCTATTACATTCCTTACCTCCATCTCATCATCCTCAGGTACAGGCCCACACGTTCCGGGCTCAGCCGGCGGCTTCGGGGCCTTCTTAACGCAGGGACAGTTTTTGGGCCCATGGGGACAGTTGCACTCGCTGGTTTCATGCCAACGGCTACACGGCGGCTGGGTTTGACAAAAAGTGAAATCGGAATGAATGCGGATTCTATATCGTCCCCGTAGTTGGAAAATTAAATAACTCTGATTTTGTAGTTCTGAGATAAACGCGATTTAGTGTTTTTATTTCAGTTAATGTACATTTGTTAAAAAATGTAAGACAAGTTTACTGTCGGTAATTTGATATTTTGTGGACCTGATTACCTTTTACATTATGCTTTAACAAACTGAACTCTATCTTTAACTATAAGTAAATAACACATAAAAAATCAAGTTGTTTAATTTTGCCACAACTATTATTTATAACGTAACTACAATTAGCTACTTATTGCGGCTATTTATTTAGTTTTCCTATTTAAGCTAAAAACATTTGCTAGAGTAAGATTTAGTGAAATAAATGCAGTTATTGAATTTATCCAACTCGAAATATTAAAATTTAGTGGCTTTGTACGTTATTATTACTTTGATATTTTTTTAATTACTATTATTGGTCTCATATAAAATAAAAGCTGTATTATGATATTAATAAAGTTATATTTTAAGGAAGA
This sequence comes from Xestia xanthographa, assembly GCA_905147715.2. Classification (NCBI taxonomy): domain Eukaryota; kingdom Metazoa; phylum Arthropoda; class Insecta; order Lepidoptera; family Noctuidae; genus Xestia; species Xestia xanthographa. Next base: position 5,488,576 of record LR990659.1, on the reverse strand, counting down.
AATAGAAAAGAACAATAAAATTTAGAAAAAGTGTATTTTAATCAAATACTTATCTTATCACAAAATAAAAAAAGAGTCAGTCGACTGTCCTTTTCTATGGAATTCTGTTGCTGCAGATTTGATATTTCTTGAGAGAACGACTGTTGCTGTGAGACCAGTATGAGTAGTGTCTCTGCTTTTCGGAGAAGTTCTGCTTCAATAGTGTATTTCTCGACCCGAGTGCCTGATGTCTTTGCCGTCATCTTGGAAAGGGGTTTAGTCACCTTCTTCTGTTTTCTCCAGTCAGAATCCTTTTCTGTATTTTTATGAGTACGTTTGTAGAACGTTTTCTCCGTTTTCTTTTGACAGAGATATATAAAGCGTAGGACGCTCGCTGTAGCACGAAATAGTCGCTCCCACTTCTTCACGATCTGGAATAACTACTGTCAGGGAAGGGCTATTGTTGCCTTTTCTTTCGGTGACTGTGAGTGTTCTTTCCTCCCCTGTTTCTGTGTTGATTGGAGGTTTCTCTGTTGGCCACGTCGACGGTTCGTCGTACAGAAAACTAGGTCCACGGAACCACTCATGATGCGAGTCAAAGTGGTATGGTACGTCGCGAGTGGCGCTGTCAGCTATGTTTATTTTAGTAGTTACCCATCGCCAGTCTTCGACTTGTTGTTTTCGTGTATAGATGCTGTGCGATGGGCGACAAACGGTTTTATACTCGCGATCCTCTTTGAATTCACGTGAGGGCGGTCTTGCTGTCTGTCCAGTACGTCAGTGATGCGGGTTTGATGCCATGTTCTTCTATGACGGCTGCTGCTATGCGAGTTCCCAATACCGCGGCCTGTAGCTCGATGCGCGGTATTGACTGTAGTTTGATTGGTGCCACTTTTGCCTTTGCCATGACGAGTGTGACGTGCTGTTTACCGTCTGCTGTTGTTGATCGCCAGTGACAGCTGCTACGTACGCCATGTCGCTTGCGTTGGTGAAGACGTGGACTTCTGTTTCTTCTTCTGCTTCAATGTATCCCGGTTAGCATCTTGGTAATTCGACGTTCTTGAGCTGTCGCAGATGTTGCACCCAACTTCTCCAGTAGGCGGACAGGTCTGGTTCGAGCGCTTGGTCTCAGTTGGTTCCTCGGGTCCAAGCCTCCTGGAGAATCTGTTTGGCTCGAATAGTTACTGGATAGGCGAGTCATATAGTGACATGACAATTTTCTGTGCTTCTCTCTTCGTCGGCGCCTCCTTGTCCAAGATGCCGCTCGGTAGACGTGTGAGCGTAAGGTTGAAGCCTAGCGTGTCCTAACTCGGATTCCATATAATGATATGGAATCCGAGTTAGGACACGCTAGGCTTCAAAGATACTCGGAATGCCGAGTATCTTTTCTGTACTGTGTGTTTTCCCGATGTTGACTACTTCAGTCCTGTTCTGTGTCGGGTCTATATTTTCTAGAACTTTTGTGCTGTTTGAAACGCAGTTTTTGAGTTCAAACTTCGCCTGTAGGTGTATGTTCTTCACCGCCGTTGCTATGCGTGTCGCTTCTGTAGCTGTCGAGGTAGTCATCCATGTAATGACTCTGTATGATGGCTTCCACCGCTTCTGGTTGACTTTCGCCGTGCCGTTTGGCGTTCCAATTTTTTGCATAGATGGCTGTGCACGGTGAGCTTGCTGCGCCGAATATTATAGACGTCATGCGGTATTCTTCAAGGGCGCCTTCTCTTCTATCATCTCTCCAAATATAACGAACGGACAGAGACGCCCGTCTCTGTCCTGTCTACGCACCTTCACTTGCATGAATATTTATGCTATGCCGGCAACTGCTATTGGGTGTCGGCGGAATCTCATCATGACGCAGGGCAGCGACAGTAGTAGGTTTGGACACGTGAGTAGGAAGTCTTCAGTGACATCTCTCCTGATTTGGCTGCGGCGTCATGGACTATTCGAAGTTTTTCCGGTTTCATGGGGTTGAACACGTCAAAATGGGGTAGGTACCATGTCCTACCAACGTGCTTGTCTTGGGCGCTTTTTCGGCGTATCCCTTGCTTATGTACGAGTTCATCTGTTCTGTATATCTGTCTCGAAGAGCAGGGTTGCTATCAAGTTTTTTCTCTGTTGAGACGAGCCTCTTGAGTGCTGTCCCGTATAACTGTCTGGCATTTCAATGTTTTCGCTTTTCCAGAGCAGGGCTGTTTCTTTCCTCAGGTGCATTTTGTTTTATGGCAATTATAAACAACTTAATTTATTTAATTTTATTTGCCTAGCATCTTTCTTATAAATTAATCTTTATCTAGTTGTAGAAGAAATAGATAACATCAAGTATTTATAAATTAAGTACGTTATATCAGAATTCTGAATAGCAGAATTAAATAAATAGAGTTATTTAGTTTTCCTAGAACTTAGTTAGTTTTGTGAAAGAATTTTGAAGTTGAGGAAAAATTCAACAACTCATGTTATTTAATTTATTTGACATTCAACTTATCATTGACCACAGTTATTGATTTATTTACTGAGTTATTTATTTTTCCTATAAAAAAATAGTGCTTGTCTGAAGATATTTATTATTCCATCTGTCCGACAAAAATGGCTATATTTTTGGAACGGAATAAGATACGAAAACGGCTGTAAGGCTCAAATATGCGGCATGTTTTAGGTGTTTTGAAAATAGGGAAAAGTCAATATCGCTAAAATCGGACTTATTTAATTTTCCAACTACGGGGACGATATCCACGCTGCCTAGTTCTTTTGGAACCGAACATTCTATCGTCAGCCTATTTATCAAAATGTCACGAATTTGTAATGCTTTTTTACTAATTAAGTATTATAAGGCAAATGCCTTGTATTGGCCTTATACGTATATATTAATTAACATGCACAATACATTTATTTTTTTGGATGGAAAATCATCAAATGACTCCACCCGCTCTGGGCGGAGCAGGAGGGAGTGTCAGACTTTTACCGACTAAAACCCATCCATGTTCCTTCATCGCCCTTTGTGTTCCGGGGCCACGGTATCTCTTTCAAACAGTCCCGCAACCCCGGCAGGCATCGGTCTTTCCTTTTGCTGACTCTGTTTGAAACGCGCGTGGAACACGAACGCGCCGTCGACACGGCCTGTCGTCATGAGACAGACGGACGGCGAGCTAGCCCATAGCCCACCGTCCACAGGCCCGTTTTTAATTTAGTTAAATTAGTTAACCGTTTTTATTCCTTGAAACCGGCATGTTCTAAAACCAAAAATTCGAAGACACAAATGTCTTCGAATTTTTGGTTTGATGCCAACATAATTATTATACCAATCTGCACTGGGCCCACGTGGTGGATGCCCATTCCCTCTCATCATGAGAGGATACCGTGTCCCAGCAGTGGGAACATTATGGGTTCATGATGATAATGATGTGATTCCTGTGAAGTTTTGAATTTCTTGCACATTTCATATTGTTTATAATCACACCTGTTGTCCTGTCAGTTATTTTATCCTGATTTTACATTACAGTGACCGATATTCTCGGCGTGAATAGATTTTTCAAAGGCAAAACAACTGTTAAAGAACTCTAGTACAGAATACTACTACTACTACAACAGCCCATACGTCCACTGCTGGACATAAGCCTCTCCCATGATGGGAGGATTTGCCGTAATCTCCACGCTTAGCAGGCGGATTGGAGATCGCAGTGATGAAAGACTAACAGAAAACGCTGCTACCCTTTCTCTGGTCTACGAAGGCGCAAGGTGTTCTGCCTCAGACATTAGTCGCCTTATACGACACCCGTGAGTGTAATGGGTTGGTTCTATTATACTCTGCCGGATACCACACGGCCAATACAGAATAAGCAAGCTAAAAATATACCTTTCTAGGCACAGTTCCTTTGTCTGCTTTGACTGGTTGTACTGGTTTGGTGACGGTGACGTCTTTTAGACATAACATCAGCTGCTTATACATTTCTGGATCCATCTAGAAATACATTCATTTTATAAATCAAGTAAAAATTTCTATGCCATCATTTTGGATGAACAAAGTGATTTTAGCGTGAGTCAAAAAAAAACAGCTGAACTTGTAGAATAAACATAAAGGTGCCACTGAATTTTTGTTGATTGAAGATATCAAATGTTCAATTTGATTCAATACCAGCAGGAGCATTAAAATTTACTTTTTTTGTAATCAATAAGGAATCGGAAATTCTCCCGGACATTACTAACTTAACATGAAATCGTTTTTTTTTTAACTTACCTCGCACCTTGTCTTCACCGCTCCACCGACTATCGTTAAATTCAAATTTTGTTTCACTGTACTCAAAATGAAGTTTTGCAAGATTTTCCTAGTTTTCTCATCAAGTTTTCCATTTTTACTTCTCTCCAAGCAGCTAGTAACACAGTCAGCCACCTCTTTCCCTGGACAAGTCTTCGCTTGTTTTTCTAGAAGACTATACATATTTTCAAATACATTGTCTAAGAATATATCTTTGACACGCTTGCACACACAGACCTTAGTATGATCAGTAAAGCATTCTTCGCCTTTTATCAGACAATCCCGTTTATTTACACATCTTGGACAATCGATGCAGTACCCTGTTAATTCTGCATCGTCAGTGGATTTGTGACATTTCATGCATTTTGCCTGGTGTTCAGATATTTCTTTGTCGACTCTTATCGTTTCTTCAACAATATTTTGTTCTCTTCGTGCACATCTTTCTGAGCAAGTGTTAGATGTAGTTTTTAGAAGTTCGATCTCTTGTTTTAACGCCTCTGTCTAGAATATATGTTCAATAAGTATGTACATACTACTATTACATCGTTCAACAGCGTGTTGCATTTATATTACATCCAAAAAAGTGCGGCGCCGACTGCACCGCGTTGGGTTGCAGGGTTTTATTAAGTATTCATATCGTAGAAGATTTTTTCATTGTGGTGCGGCCCACCCAAGTGACCAGCAGCCTTGAGTGCGACGATGACGACGACGCCGCCGACGCCGCACGCCGTGTTCTCTGCCATATGCCACATAAACAAACGGGACGGTACTGCGTTCCCGCTCCGACGTCGTAACGCATACACTTTTCCCCGCTACGTGTCACGGGTAGCATGTGCGGTGTGGCGTCGCCGGAGAGCATCATGCGGCGTCGTGTAACATACCATGGATTTTTACATGTAGGACACCGCTACGACACCTGTCCGGTGCCGGAGGGTGATAAAGTCCGAAATTTTAAATTTGGAGGTCTAGCCTACGAATTATGGGATGTTGAGATAGGGGTATTTTTAAATGTGTATTTTTCGATAGATGAGAATACTAAGCCCTTAAAGTATCGGTCACCGTTAACCAAACACACTGTATATTAAATTTAATAATATTTCTGTCAACATCCGAAATGTATCTTACCTCTGCTCGAAGATCTTCATTCTCAAGTTTCTTCTGTAGCAGACACCTGCAAATCTTCTGTAAGTCTTCTCTTGCTTCTTTTACATAACCGTTTCCTTCGTTTTCTTTATTTTCCTTACACTTACACTCATCGCAAACCCTCTGTTGATATTTTTGCATTTCATTAGCAATTTTTTCCAGTCTTTCCTTGAACCATAAACGGGTATATGTATTAGTCTGTTGCATTTAGTTAGGTCCTCTCATAAACCTAAAAATGTTGGTCGCAATCGATCTGGGCCCAATTTGATGTTTAAGTAACTGCTCTTCCAACTCACCTCGGAAGCATTTTTCTTCGAAGTATAAGAGTTCTTTACAGCTTCCAGTTCCTTCGCGTTACTCGCGATTCTTTTCTTATAGCTTTCAATTTGCATGTTTAAAACCTTAATATCGTTCTTCTTTTGAATTGTCTTCAAAGTTATTTCTTGGCTAGTGTTGTCTGCATTTTTTATTTTAAATTCAAAATCTTTTATGGTCTTCCGCCACTTTTGTAGATTTGTATCTATTTCTTGTTTCTATAATAAAGATTGAGGTTAAACAACGCTTTCATTTAAACTGCTACTGCTGATTACTGGACCCTGAGTTAAATTTCCTGGTTGTGCAAAAATATCGGATCTTCAAAAAAAAAACAGTATGAATCTTACCTCGTTTAGCAATTTTTTATATGTTTCCTTCTTATCGTCTAGTTGCTTCTTGTACTTGTCTTCCATAGCGGACCACATATCGTCAGCCTTCTTCAGTAGTATAACACCATTCTTTTCTTTCTCTTCCAGATTCTGGACCTGTTCTGTTAAGCTTTGCTGGGCTGATAGGAGGTCGCTCACTCTTTCCGCGCAGTTCTTCTCAAAAAACGCCGCCTTTTGATAATGTTTAAAACACGGTCAAGGACATGCTTTAACAAATTGAGTAACAAACCAAATGAGTTGTTACCTATTTAAAATACTTTCTCTAGAAGAAAACTAAACTCCTGAGGTTTTTAAGCTTAGCCCTCGCCTCTGTCATAAAAGTATACTCAGTTAAATAGTTTAGCTCGGGTGCTCGTAAACTACGGGTTAGAAAACTCTACTTAGCACACAATAGTGTTCTAAATAGGGTACCTTTCAGCCGAAGTACCCAACACGTTTCGCGTAGAAAAACACTGAAAAATAAATAAACCTAATAGTTCCTAATACGTATTTCAAACGTCCTTCAGTGATTCAAGTAATACCTGCATTTTTCAGGATACAGTCAAATATTCAGGTACCTACTTTGTTAGTTCTAAATAAATAGTGGCGGTCTCGTCGTATAGGTACCTTCTAATAGGTTGACGGTTAGCAACTTTTATGAGAATATGACGAGACCTGTGTTCCGCTATAATAAAGATGTTTGAACTGACTGAAACTCTTTTCATAACTACTTACTGCTTTGGTGCATATAGTAAGAAAAGGTTTGAGGTAGAAGAAGAGATACAGTGATAAAACGGTCTACACTTGCGTCTCTTGGCGCCAAATGATCAATGCAGAGGGGCGCTGTTGGTGAACACTTGTGTTTTTGGTTTGTGAAGTATACGTAGGAATATAAAAAAACTAAAATAGAGATATAAGTTTTAAATTACGTACGATTCATTTTCGCGCGCAGCTTGTTTATATATACACATATTATACACATATACACATATTATATATGTATTGTTACAGTTAAAACCCGTTTTAAGTTAAAAAGTTTTTACTAACTGCCTTTGTTATAACTAGTATTTGATTAACTGCTGTTCAAAAATGAATATCAGTGAAAACTAGTTATAACTAGAGAAAACGCGTTTTTCGAAATGATTCTGTTAAAACTGTTTCATTTCATTTTGTATACGTTGCTTTTTTTACTCTTTTTTTTATTACAGAATGGGCCTGCTCTTGAGCTTGACCTCGATCACGCCTGATGGAATAATTCTTAATTTGATTATTTTAATTACCTACTTGAAATTAAAATTGTCGCCATGGCATTATTGTTACACGTTGATGTTCCTTAATAATGTTCCTATAAGTAAGATGATTCTTCCTCAGCAAGTGAGCTAGGCCTAATGCTCGATCAACTGAGCCACGCCAGGGTCCAAATCGGGCTTTCAATTAATATGACTAAGACAAAACTGAAGACGAACGGCACAGAGCGTTACATAGAAATTGGGGGTGTAGTGATTGAATATGTCCACGAATATACCTCGGCCAGATAGTCTCTTTCCAGGCAAGACAAGATAAAGAAGTGACTCATTCTCATCGGATTGGCCTACAATTGCACTAGATCACGAAATCACGCGTTCGCGGGACCGGGAGCGCTCTCCGCGGGAACGCGAGTGGAACCGTTCCCGAGACCGCGAGCAAACATCTCGCGATCGAGAACGTAGTGTCAAACCTAAGACCAAGGACAAGGAGAAAGTCGAAGATAAATAGATGTAAATTAAAATTCTACGAAATTATTTTGTTTTATAGCATGGGATTTAGTTGTAACGATCTTCAATAAAGTATAAGCATACCTACTTTAAATGTGGAAGGAAGGAAGGAGGGGCCTTTATCCTGTATTGGTATCTTTTTTGTTAGCCTTTTTGAGTGTCCCACTGCTGGGCAAACGCCTCCCCTTTCTACTTCCAAACCTCTCTGTCCTGTGCAATATCTGGGCATGTTCGCCCCGCAAACGAGATTAGATCGTCACACCACCTTTGCCGCGGTCTACCAGTGACGATCGTTGGCGTATAAAATAATAAAGACAATAATATAGCTTATAATAATTATACAAGTAAGATGATTATTTTTGTTTAACATTCACCTAATTATTAATAAATTAATAAATATTTTAATAAACAATATGCAAATTTACAATCCCCAATAAATTTCCCTAATACTAGTTTTAAGTGCAACAGGGCGATAATGGTGTCGATTTTGTTGTGCAAAAACTAAACTTAATATACGCTATTGCTATCTTTTTATCTCTAATAAAACGAGAAAGAGACGGACGTAATTTAGAGCTGTCAAATTTAGTTGGAACTAATATTCCATACAAATGCAGGGTGCACGTAAAAACATGTCGACTAAAAACACGGTGAAGCGCAAAAACTAGTTTGCCATCTCTAACTTACTTCATAGCTATAGCCGTCCATTTCTTGCACTGCCTTTTAGTTAGTGATAGAAAGATAGCAATAGCCTAAATTAAGCTTAGTTTGTGCACAACAGAATCGACAACAATGTTTAGAAAAGTAAAAACAAAACACCTCTCAACAGCTAATGTCACACTAGTTTACAGTGCTGCACTACCACTTGACAGCTATCTGTCACACTTGTAGCACGCGCACCCGCCTCCAAAAAACTGCATTAAAAACCGTCTAAAACTGTCTCCTACTACTAGTTCTAACGAAGGCAGTTAGTAAAAACTAGTTTTAACGAGGGAAAACGCGTTTTAACTAAAACGGGTTTGAACTGTAACATAAATATTGATTCTTACATCTTTCAGGTTGGATAAAGCTTTACGCAGTGGCACGTTAGGTTTGAGGCCAATACCGCAGTCATGCTTTTTTGGTTGTCGTTTAGTTGGTTGGCTGCAGCTAGGACATTTTTTTGGTGCTTGATTAGTTCGTCGGTTGCAGCTAGGACAGTTTTTTGGTTCTTGATTATTTGTTTGGTTGCAGCTAGAACATAATGAAACTAGAATTAGGTACCTACATACGTTTACGTAAAAATTAAGTAGTCACGTTAAAATAATGTATTTTTAGGGAAGCGCAGCCATTCTGATCAAATGTAAAGGGCAAAATACAAAAGACGAGATCTTCCTTAAATAAGGTTAGGTTATGTCTCTCGTGTGCTCAATCAGTATGTTATTTAAATACAGGGAGAAGCCGTGATCACCAGACCTACGTCATTTTATTAAAGCTAAAACTTTTTCTGTGGAAGTACCATAAGTATTATGGTAAACACAATTGGTTATTTTGAATAGTCGGTCGTGGTGGTTTTTGCAGATATCTGGTAACAAAAGTGTGCTAAATAGCTTCTAAGTTACGTCATACTATAAATCATCATCATCATTTCAGCCGAAACACGTCCACGGCTGGACATGGGCCTCCCCCAAAGGGAGGTTTTTTTGTCATAATCGGGTGTTGGCGATCGCAGTGCGGTTGTTACAAAAGCACAGAGAACGCTGCTGCCCATTCTCTGGTAAGTCCCTTAGTCGCCTCTTACGACACCCACGGGAAGATATGGGATGGTGCTATTCTTTACGTCCGACACCATACAGAACTTTAAAGCATGATTAGTTGATATTACATAAAGGCTAGTTTGATGATTCACCTCCTCTACTGCCAGACACTTTGTGCGGTGGAAAACCCCCACCAGACACCTTCTTTTCACCACCAGAAAAAGTTTCAGTTTTTATAAAATTATGTAGGTCTGGTTTATAGAATCTTGGCCCAATGGAAAGACAATAGGTGAATTATACAGACCTAAGGTGAACGCAGACTTAGCCGCACCGCAGTCGCCGCATTCCAATTCTTCGTATAAAGTTCTATGCAATCTGAGTCTGTGTGCAATCTGTGCAGTGGCGTAGCTAGCATGGGTGACACCCAGTGCGGATGTTGTAGGTGTCACCCCAAAAATCAATCAAAACAGTTAAAATAAAAATTACTATTCGTACAAGGAGTCATTTTGTCGATTTATACAGAAAATACTATCAATTGAAAAACAGAATAAAGTGGTAAACTGGTATTGTACGGAACCCTCTCCACGCGAGTTCAACTCTCACTTGGCCGGTTTTTATAGGTGGCACTAGTGATGTTCACGGTCGGGTGTCACCCCTAAGCGGGTGACACCCAGTGCGGGCCACCCCTGCCGCCCTACCCTAGCTACGCCACTGAATCTGTGTCTATGTCTGTGTGCGAGATTGCATAGAAAAATTCGAATGCGGCGACTGCGGTGCGCATAGAAAAAAGAATGCGGCGACTGCGGTGCGCATAGAAAAAAGAATGCGGCGACTGCGGTGTGGCTAAGTCTGCGAACACCTTTAACCAACAAAACAATTTCAACAACATCAACTTTTTTAGAGGCAAAGTTATCTTTGTAACAATCATTGTAACTTTTTAACAATACAACTGGATGTGATGATGCTATAGGTAGTTGCTACGTCAAAATTAAAAAATGGTATAGGTCTTACAATAATAATTTAAAATACTAAAAATAAAGTAAGAGGTTACCGAATAAATCTCTGCTGCGTAGGTGTAGGACTTTTCTGTTTCTTATCCTTGCCGCTACATACCGAGCCAGTACAAGCTTTTAAGCACACTGTTGATTGGATTTCCTGCAGAAACATCAATTGAAGAGTCAAGAATATCGTTACTATATACCTATAACATTTTAGTAGGTAGGTAATTTGGTATTTTTACCTATTTTCACTTTGAACTAAACATGCAGGTTACAATCCGAAAACTATGGATTGTACAATCTATAGTCTATATTTAGTCTATGCCAGATTAAGTGGCAACACTGTTCCTCTCTCTCAACAGCGTGTAATAGTTTGTGAAAATGGAAATAAATTATCTGACTTGATTAATGGTACCGCTTTTAATCCACTACGCACTCAACGACAACCAAAGCAAGTTATCGTCTATATGACATTTACAGTTACAGAAATAATTATCAGGATAATTATGCGTCTCAATAATAGGATCTATCGACAAAATACAAACCGGTATTTTTAAATTTGATTCATCGTTCATAGCTTTCCAGAAATCGCATATTAACGACGTGCTAGTAGTAGCGTCGTCCTTACAGGAGGGTCCTTCAGTGCTCTTAAGCGAGCTTACGCTCTTATTACAAGCTTTTTTTTCTTGGGACAGAACCTCGATAGGCTCCTTGCAGATAGATACATCTTGTTTAGTATGCTTGGGCTTGCTGCTCTTAGTGTTACTAGCCTTTTCCGTACATGCTAATAGATCCTGGACCAACTCGTTCAACGCCTTGTTGCGATTTCTGAGACACTCTGGTAACTCTTCTGGAGCCATTTCGTGCAATACCCTAAAATAATGATAAGCATCTTTACCGAGCTTTGCGTGAAGTAGGTTTTCCCTCTAAGGAAACTACATCCCTCGTTCTCTACGTCGCTACGATTACGACTTGTCGGTATGGGGCGTAGAGGGCTTGCTCGGATTGCTTACATTGATGGACATTTATCAAGGAAATTAGCTGCCCGGGGTTGCGGGACTATTCGAAAGAGATACCGTAGCCCCGGAACACAAAGGGCGATGAAGGAACATGGATGGGTTTTATTCAGTAAAAGTCTGACACTCCCTCCTGCTCCGCCCAGCGCGGGAGGGGTTATTTGATGATTTCCCATCCGAAAAAAAAAAAGAAAAAGTTCCTTCATCGCCCTTTGTGTTCCGGGGCCACGGTATCTCTTTCGAACAGTCCCGCAACCCCGGAGACATTAGTCGCCTTATACGACACCCGTGAGTGTAATGGGTTGGTTTTATTCTACTCTGCCGGATACCACACGCACACATTTAGATCAAACTACAATTAAACTACGCCTCAACAAATGAACAACATGTTTACGAAACCGGCCTCACTTCTCTGTTCGCAGAGTTCCGTCTTAACTTTTTTTTTGGTCTGAGAACGTAGGTAAGTAGGTACGTCCCGTAATGATCAATATACAGTGAAACGGGATGAAAAGAAACGTGGAGCAAGGTCTCTTAAAAATAATAAGGTAGGTAAGTAAATAAAATACTTACTTTTTGTTCGTAACCTATACCGTTCATATCATATTAATTGAACCATAAGAGCAGTGGTGGCCCAGTGGTGGCAGCCCTGACTTACAAACAGTAAGTCGTGGGTTCGAGCCCAGACAGGCGCATTACTTTGTATAATTTATTTCGTCACCGCTGCTCTCAAAACGGTGAAGGAAAACATCGTGAGCAAACCGGCATGTGACATCTACCAATCCGCACTAGGCCCGCGTGGTGGATTATAGCCCATTCCCTCTCATAGAGAGGAGGCCTGTGTCCCAGCAGTGGGAACATTAATAGGCTGATGATGATAAGTCCCTTTCAATGTTTTGACTTTATTCATCCCTGCGTGGATCTCTATCCACTCCGTTTTCCCCGGTAGGTACCGTACCATCATCGCCCGGCCCCGCTGGTACCTACAGTACAGTGCTTTCATGCAGTACTAACTGTACCATTATCCTAAGCGCTTGTCGGGCACAACACTCACAGAAAGCTTTACCATAATCCTCTGCCGAGCCTTTTCCAAACTATGTTGGGGTTGGCTTCCAGTCTAACCAGATGCAGCTGAATACCACTCACACATAGCTTTACCATTAGGTATTTTATTCTGAACAATACTTACTATTATTGGGGATTCAAAAGAATTTACATCGCCTTCACGTTATCTGTACTTATATATATTTTTAAGGGCTCTATGCAAATTTTCTTTCAATTTTTTATTTTATTTTCTAATATATATTTAAGTCTAAAATTCTTAGACTAAAATATTTATATTTTTAATGCTAGAATTTTGACATGCTAATGGCATTGACAGTATCATGTCAGTGTGGCTATCATGATGCTCTGTGATCTTAAAATAAAACAAACCTGCATTCGTGCCAGTGTTTTGTTCAAAGAGTAGAATATCTACTTTACCAAACGATATATCAATGGTTTTGTTACAATAGCTCAAGTAGCTTACCGGAGGACAGGGTGGAGCACTCGGTGGAGGTGTGCCCCGCGTGGGCGGAGCACCGCCGTGTCCGCAAAGCGGCGATTGGCGGCGGCGACCTCTCGCGTCCGGCTCTGGTGCAAGTCATGGTCCGGAGCGAGACGGTATGGGACGCCGTCACCTCCTTCTGCGAAGCAGTAATGCTAGAGGAGGTGGCGGAACGTGAGAGGGAGAGAATCACGTCACGGCCGCCGCAGGAGACGCCCCGAGCGTCCGATCTGAAAAAAAAAACGCTCAAGCAGCTTTAGGTTACCATTGTTACTTATACAAAAAGATACACACTCAGCGTGTCAAAAACGTCCGCAAAAAAGTCTATAAATAAACCAAATTTCCAATTTACTATAAATTATTATTTATTTACTTTAAAGATACCTATTTATTTTATTTCCGTGACTGACAACTGTATTAATTTACGGCTCTAAGTGCTAGTAGATACGGTCTATATTTTACTATATAAAAATAATATCATTAAAAAAACCATACGACTCCACAGAGCTCTTGTTCTTCTGTTCTTCATTTAGCGTGAGCTAGAGTTTTTCTTAGCCAGCTTCCACTAAAAATATGATAGATGGCGCTGTACTTGACTCAACTTCCTAGCTAAATAGTTCTTCGTAATTTTAATAAGTAAATGAGGTCAATTAATATAATTAATTTGGTATTAACATAATTGGATGGACCTTGGAGTAAAAGTGCTTTAACCTAGCCCATTGAATTTATAGGCAAGTTTAGATTTCATGGTTTTCCCTTCATTTCATTTATCATGTTTGTTACGAGATTTGATTCCTATGATTAACCCTATAGATTAATGCCACAAAAGTACAGGGTGTTATTTTTTCGGATTTTAGTAGGTTCGATTCCCGAGAGTGGCAAGTAAATTTTCGAAAATCTATGAATGTAGATTTGTTTCTTTATAAAAATAAAGGAATGTTTCTTCTAAGTAAAATTTGCTATCTCTTAATTAGAGTACTTTCGCTCCCAGTGGCGTTGAAAAATTCCATCCTGTACCTATAGTTTATAGGCATTCAGTAAAAAGCTGTTATTCTGAACACTTCAATTTTATTTAATTTAGGAATAGCTTCAATAAAAAAAATCATTTCAATTTTATATATTTGTATGTAAGTACTTACCTAGGTATAAAGGGTGTAAAACACCTCTTAACGAAGCCGAAAGGCACTTGTTCTCCCCGTCATTGCGAACATTTTTTTGTTCTACACCATACCTGGGAACCTTCTAGTTACGAAGATATTGGGGGTCAAAGTTCTAACTTTTTGACAAGTTTTTTTTTTAAATACAAGTTTTTAATGTACCTAAGATTTCTACTTTAAACACCTCCACGACCCCCGTTCTATTTAATCCATCCATCAGCACAATGTTTTGAGTGCGTTACATTGAGTTCTACCACAAAACATGATTATTCACCCCATAAAAAAAGTCGTTTCTTAAAGTTACTTAGTTTGAGGTACAGAATGCTTGGTTGACGGCTTCGTGATGAGGTCTTTTACACCCTGTATACAAATAAATAAAAAAGTTGAGTCTGTTTGTTAATGTGTCTCTCTGTGCTATCATAGTTTCTTATCTCCCCATTTTCTTATTGTGGAATACGGAGTAAGTACAGTGAATCTGTGTCTCAAGATGAAGTCCCTTTGGGCAATGTGAGCCGTTCTGGCCAATGTGTAAACGACTGCGTGGTGACCAGTCGACATGTCGATAAGTCCTCACTTTGAGAGGCATGTGAAACGGAGGAATATGGTCCTCCACCCCACTGAAGTAGACAATTTGACTTCCCCCTTTTTGTGCTCTTTTTCTTTCATTATCCGGCGTATGGCTGTGGGACACAGCAGGAAGGGAATAAAATTACATCATTCTCGTTGCATTTCCACCAGTGGGGCAGGATAGTGGGAACAACGAAACGAAGGTTTTTGATTTCTAAACACCGAAAAATGTTGGAGAGAAGGTCGCCAGTCGGTACTAAAATGCCTATAACATACTTTCTAAACGCGCCATAAGTAAACGTCAAAGAACTTGGTATCGTTCCAAAACTTCATTTGAAAAATTCATATACATTAAATTTTAATTAATAGTAACAGAAATATTTATTCGATGCAATTATATCAATTAACTTTTCTACGTTAGTTATTTTTATTTTGTAAATTGCAATGAAATTATTAGCAATTTATAATTTTACAGCTTTGCTTTGCACTAATTTCGAACTTCAGATTGTTCTTGAACGTTATTTTGACAATAACACTAATGACATATGACATAACACGACATGACCTTTGTTGTGATTGTATTACCAAAACAACAATATTTTTTTAGATTTGATCTGTTTTCTGACAGTACTGATAAGACTGAATAAGACGCTGTAAAATTGTGATAAAGCATCATTTTTTTTTGTTTTCCAGTGAACGATTACTTCCTCAGCACGTTGCGAGATCGTGAAAAGAAATATGACAGAACTTGGTCCAGTGAGTACACTCCCATTTGTTTTTTTTTTGCTACTTACTTATTATTTTTATTATAATAAATAAAAAATATAAGAAAAGATTGAGTGCTAAAACAGGTACATAACTTACCCGTCTCACTTAAAAAAAAGTTCCTTGCAGGTATGGTATGTCCAGTAAATGTGTTATGAACCAAAAAAACTTAAAAGCAGTAATTATGTAAATTATTACATGGATTAAGTAAATGATTTACTTATTTACTACAAGTTTTCTGTAGTAAACCAAATATGAAACTATTGTAGGTAACTATGAATGTACTTACCTACCTACCAAAATAATTGAAAGCATTAAAAAAAAAGAACTTATATTGGGTGATTTAAAAAAAAGAGGATGCATTTTAAAAATAGTATTAACAGTTTCACAGTACGTAATATATCTTAATCAACTTCATATTGTTTGCAGGAACACCCAAGAAACTTAATCCCTGAGCTATGTAATCAATTCTACCACTTAGGATGGGTAACAGGAACCGGTGGAGGAATCTCGATAAAGGAAGGGTATGTTTGATTTAACACCATTATCATCATCATCAGCCTATTAATGTTCCCACTGCTGGGACACAGGCCTCCTCTCTATGAGAGGGAATGGGCTATAACCCACCATGCGGGCCCAGTGCGGATTGGTAGATGTCATGTGTCTTCAAATTGTTTGGTTCTAGGACAAGCCGGTTTCCTCACGATGTTTTCCTTCACCGTTTTTGAGAGACTTAACACCAACTAAACATAAATAAAAGATGGACTTTGTGACAGATGATATGCCTTAAAATATGGTGATACTCGGTTATAGTTAGAGAGACATGCTGCAAGGACCCCAAATAAATTGGGTTAAGGACAGGATAGAGATCCCAGATGTGTTCAAAGAAATGCACAATTCACTTTTAACAGTTTGTACCGTGAGACGACTTCTTTCATCGGTCCATACATTTCCCATGACGCTGAACATTCGTTCCACAAAAGCATTAGAGATTTGCATTGGTTAAGGGAATACTAAATACATACTGTACGGCTTTTCAATAAATTTGGCGCTACATCTTTGTAAAACGGGGGTCCTACAAAACGCTCGCGCTGTTCGCTAGAAATAATGAACCATTATTATATTACCGGACAATCTATTGTCCGGGTTTACCAAGAATTTTGTGACCAGACAAGCATAAAGAAAACCGGATTGTCTGGTCGAAAACTGGACATTGGCATCCTTAGGAATAATGAGGCAGGAGAATAATGACACCTAGTCAACTTTTTACTAATCTGCAATGCATTTATTAGTCTCCATGTCCATTACTAGGACCATGGAGACAACTCAGTGGCTACTGCTAGAGTAGAGACAATATTGTCAATACAAGCGAACAAGTTGGTGAATATCACCGTTTACTTGTGGAAACTGATGGCCCATGACAATTTGTGACAACTATCCTTGCCTTTTGATCTTTCTGTTTTTTGTTATCTTTTAACAAACCTAACATAAAACAAGTATTAAAATGTTGACAAAAGTCCTTACTCATATGCTTTTTTAACTTTATTAAAAACTCAGTTGTTATTCAAAATGTTCCATAATATTATGAAATTTATAAAAATATAAAATTACAGGGACAAAATCTACATAGCACCATCAGGAGTACAAAAGGAACGAATGAAATCTGATGACCTTTTTGTACAGACCATCAATGATGAGGACATTGAATTACCACCGCCTGAGAAAAAGTAAGTTTTCTTTTTGCTTACATACTTTGTCTGGTAAAACACTCATCTTTTGTAGTTTTATCAAAATGATAGATTTAAATATCCCATCAAATATATTTCATACAAGAAATGTTGTAAAAAACCACCAAACTTCTATTTCATTCCTCCGATAAAAAATATAGCATAACACAATCATATTCTATTGAACAGAATTTATGTTGTGAGCGCGCAATCGTGAAGACTCGAAAACGACCCAATTGGGTCGTATTGTACGCAGAATAAAGATTCTGCGTCACTGCGT
The DNA here is from genome assembly GCA_905147715.2 of Xestia xanthographa. Classification (NCBI taxonomy): domain Eukaryota; kingdom Metazoa; phylum Arthropoda; class Insecta; order Lepidoptera; family Noctuidae; genus Xestia; species Xestia xanthographa. The sequence continues at coordinate 5,470,982 of LR990659.1, read as the reverse complement.
GTATGTGAGCTGCCGCTGCCGCACGGAACACTTTTTTCGGTTGATTTGTAGGTGTATACCTTATCTGTTTATTAGAATATCATTGGCATACCATTAAAATTAGGTCTAATTTCAGGGCTTGTAAACCTTTTTGTGGTTATGAAGTTTGTCCAAACTTAATTGTAGGAAAGTAAACAATATAATGTTCTCAAATCTTTCTAAAATATTTCCAGGCTAAAGAAAAGCCAGTGTACCCCACTGTTCATGCTCGCGTACAAGGAGCGCGGCGCGGGCGCAGTGATCCACACACACTCTCCGCACGCCGTGCGATGCACCTTACTATATGATAAGGAGTTTGTTATCACTCATCAGGAGATGATTAAGGTATAGTTCAGGACTTTAAGTAATTTAGTTTCAGCAACATGTTTTTGTATTGTCGTTAAGGGGCTCCCCCATGCACACTAGCGCCACTTTAGTAAAAAAATCAGAACTCGTGAAATACACAAGGAGTTTGTTATCACTCATCAGGAGATGATTAAGGTATGGTTCAGGACTTTGAGTAACTTAGTTTCAGCAACATGTTTTTGTATTGTCCATTAAGGGGCTCCCCCTTGCACACTAGCGCCACTTTAGTAAAAAAATCAGAACTCGTTAAATACACAATATAAAATCTGATGAACAAAATCAATCTTTTGGTCTTCTAAATTATTTACGTCTGCATAACTCATTGAAACATAGCTCGCTGTCGTTACAGATACAAAATGGAAAAAAACAGTGAAGTATATTTTAATGAATTAAATAGACGTCAATAATCTAGAACTCTATAGCATTGATTTTGTTCATAACACTGAAAACAGGATATTTACCATGTTTACTATTCCCTATATTTCGGCGCTGTTGGAAGTAGTGGCGGTACTTTCATACAAGCCTTAAGAGGACATAAAAAAATATAGATATACTTTCGAATTGAGAAACCTCCTTTTTTTTGAAGTCGGTTAAAAAGGGCGAGAGAATTGAGAAATAGGTACCTATTTGTAAAATGTATTGCCGTCGCGCAGTGCTTAAACGAACGCGGGCAGAGCGCGAAAGAGACAACAGCAGAAAATACCAATTAAAAAGTACACAAAACAACGTTTCATAGTCCCCTGATAAGTTTTCCAAAACTTGACCGATTTAACTACTTTTTTCATTAAAAATAAAGAAAGGTTTTGGCCGTGTTCCTATGTTTTCTTTTTTTTATATAATCTAGTCAACGGACCATGAGTCAAACTGGGCTCAGTCTCCAACAGAGTTATGGCAATATGCCATTGTAAAAGATTTTGTTCGTACTTAAATTGTTACTATCGGCACCACCTTCAATTCCATTGCAGAAAAAAGATATGCACCTAACTAAGTTTTGTACAAAAAGACAATTGGTATTGGCTTTTCACGACTGTCAAAGATCTACAAATGACAGCCGGGACCAAAGGCTTAACGTGCTTTCCGAGGCACGGAGGAAACTCGGTATGTAATGAGTGGTCACCCATCCACAGATCAACCTTGGCAAGCACTGCTTAACCTAAAGATCGACCCCGAGCGGCTGTGCTATTATTTTGCCACGAGCTCCTCAAGGAATTAAAACTAGTAAAACAACAAAATCTACAATGTCAAAACGGCATTACTTTGCAGAATTATAGCATAGGGTCGGTAGGTGAAAAACATTTATAGCAAAAAAAAACCCATGGATTCTGCACAAGTATCTTTATATTTAGCGTTGTACAAGTATGTCCAAAGTGTTCTCATCTCTGTTGGTGGGTGAGCCCAGGCTTCATACATTTTTGCCCATGGTCCTTTGTTTTCCTTCGATGTTTGAACACAGCGGAAAATCTGGCCATTTTTTTAGGTTTTTGAAGGTTCATATCTCTTTTAATAAAATTTATAAAAAAAAAGAAAACATAGGGACATGAGTGGTCATAAATTTTTGGAAAAGAAAATATTGCTCTACCGGCATTATCCAGAGAGGAAACAGGGGACTACGTTTGTATGGAAAAACGGCCGTTGTATTTCCTATTAGGTAGGTAAGGCTTAACAGTCGGCTTGCACTAGGCACGCCACTGGTTGCAAGGATAAACACACAAAACAATTACAAATAGTGGAGTAATAATGGTAAACACACACATCAACACGGTCTAGGGATATTTCATACTCAATTAAATAACTCGAAAAGTACTGGCCGCATTGGAATCTTTTATACACCGATTTGTTTGTAATTTATCTCAGACTAATTCCAAATTCAAACTTTTGAAAATTCTTTTGTTTCGGTGGCATAAAAATGTCTTGATGTATAGGAGAGGGAATTTTCATTTGTGCGAAATTTAGAAAACAATACGAATTTATTGTAGCCATGCAACGCCGACATTTGACGAGGGCGGAGATGTTACGAGCTGTGGGAATGCTGGAAGCTGGATCTGTTCAGCGTAATGTTGCTGAGGCCATAGGGACCCATCAAAATGTAATTTCAAGATTGTGGACACGCTATCGTGCCACAGCTGAAGTAGCGGAGAGGCACCGGGGGCCAAGTCGCATCACTACCCCCAGACAAGACGGATTTTTGCAAATTACTGCGCGAGCACAACCAAATGCAACGGCGACTCAATTGGTCCAAAGGCTGCGAGTGGAACACCAAGTGCTTGTGAGTGACCAAACTGTAAGAAGGCGACTGCATGAAAGCAATCTACGCTCTCGTAGACCACTCCGTAAAGGTGGGACCCGGAGTGGTCTACGAGAGCGTGCGAAAGGTGGGCCTTTACGGAGAGGCAATCGTGGACGACGATTAGAATGGGTTCGGAACCACGTGGACTGGGGCCGTAACCAATGGTCCAATGTGCTGTTCACGGATGAATCCAGGTTCGGTTTCCATCCAGATTCACGAAGGACGCGTGTTTGGCGAGTTCCTGGACGATGGAGCCGTCTCCAGAACCCTCAGGAAGTTCACCCATACCAAGGAGGAACAATTATGGTTTGGGCAGGAATTCGTCTTGGAGGACGGACGGATCTCGTTTGGGTGCGGGGCAATATGACGGCAGAACGATACGTCCAACAGGTGCTGGGCCCTGGGCTGTGCCCGTAATCTTGCCCCACAGAACACAAATGGGGCAAGATTTCCTGCTCATGCACGACAATGCCCGGGCACACACGGCGAGAACGGTAGCAGCTTGGTTACATACACATAATGTTAGGGCCTTAGACTGGCCTGCTCAATCGCCAGATCTAAATCCCATTGAGCATGCGTGGGATATGCTGCAAAGAAGAGCTCTGAAGGAAGTTCCTGAAAATCTGGCTACAGAAGATCAACTTTTTGCGCACCTCAGAAGGACATGGGACAATATTCCGCAGCAAGACATTGACAACCTTGTTCTGAGCATGCCGAATCGTTGCCGATGTGTTATGAACATCATGGGCGCTTTCTCAGACTACTAACTTCAAGTTTATAAACACAAATTAAATGATTTTTCAATTTTTTTCAGTTTTTACTCACAAATTAAAAGTTCATTCATATACGGTTTCCGTCTATGCTTCATTTTTTTTCCATAAAATCCTGAAATTTTAATCTATACCTTAACCATTATTAAAAAATGGTAGAATATTAAATAACGTATCTTTTAAATATATACATGTCATATAAATAATTAACACATTGATAGTAATTCGCTTTTTTAAAAATATCCCTAGACCGTGTTGATGTGTGTATTTCGTTTTTAAAGTAAGTGACCATGTCAGTTTAAAAATATGTGTCGTAAACATGTTGGCAACATGGAATGTTTCTGTTGTGGGCAACATGCTAATGTTCCATATTATAATAGGGCCTGCACAGACGATAGAATTTTTGTGCGGATGAGTCTGTAGCGCACAAAATGTCTGCATGGCATACAAAAAGTCCGTCGCGGATTTTACGCAGACTCGATGCACACGACGCACATCTTCGATCATTCTATTCTAGTGCAGATTGCATACTAAAAGTGCGCGCCGTCTGCGTTAGCACGCGTTGAAGCAAACGTTCTATTTTTTTCGGGCGTGGCGTGGCGGCGTAATCTGCCAGAATGACACGGATTTTTTGGTCGACGGACTTTTTGCGCGTCGTATGCGTTACTGCATATAATTGCTTATATTCTATTTTCACAGATTAAAAAATGCGTCACGGATTGTCTGTCGTCTGTGCAGGCCCTTAAGGTTAACAAAAGATCATTTTATCTTCGATGATTTTGATCTTTTGCCTGTTTGAATTTTTTCACGCGCCCCTTTTACTATGAATTATTGTGCATCTCATTGAACTCACTTTGTCGGGCACAATGCTAGATGAGACAGTGTGCTTTTTGGCCACGCCCACCAGTGAGTTTGAGCCCGCGACTTGTGCTACCTTAAGGTGGGTGCTCAAGGGTAGCCCGCGAAATTCAAATTTTCTTACGTTTTTTGCAATTTGCAGGCCAGTGCTAGGTTGTATGTTGATTAAAATATTATTCGCGGCTGTAAGACGTAGGTATGTAGTTACAGAATTATATTCATCAAAATCATCAATACAACCCTCCAAGTTCATAAAGGTGGAAAAATTACTTTTTCAAGGTCAAAGTTGTTCTTGCACCTTTATGAACTTTGAGGGTTGTATTGATGATTTTGATGAATATAATTCTGTAACTACATACGTCTTACAGCCGCGAATAATATTTTAATCAACATACAACCTAGCACTGGCCCGCAAATTGCAAAAAACGTAAGAAAATTTGAATTTCGCGGGCTACCCTGGAGCATCAGCCTTAAGACACTTAATGAGCTTTTAAAACATCTAATAACTTATAAAAAACTATTATTCTCAGCTATATTTATGCAAAAGCTATTAAATTTAATTTTAAATTGTTTTGGTATTTGTAGCTCCCCCACTTCTCTTTCATCCTTGCTCTTCCACTTCGGAACGATAAGTTTGCTTTGGATGTAATCAAGTTGTGATCCGCTGGACTGATACGGACAGTGCAAGACCGGTCATTCAAGACCACTGTGTTCACCGATTGATGTCTTTTGGCTCAGACGACATTTTATGCTCCCACAGGGAATAAAAGACGCCTCTCTTGGCCGCCACCTCCGTTACGACGAGAAGTTAGTCGTTCCAATCATAGAGAATACTCCTTTCGAGAAGGATCTCGCAGGTTCTCTCGGTGAAGCGCTGCGTCAGTACCCTGGCACCAGCGCTGTACTGGTCCGAAGACACGGAGTCTACGTATGGGGAGACTCTTGGCAACAAGCGAAGACTATGTAAGGTTTTTTTTTGCATGGCTTTATGGCAAATATGTCCCTGGTTACTGGTGCCGATTCCCTTGTTCACAAACTAAACTAAATTTAAGTTGAATGCATCTTTTTCTTTCTATTTCATTATGAAACGGACAGAAGATAAATATTAGTTTAATCCTGTCAAATTAGCCAGCACCTGACATAATTTGATGTAATTTTAGTAGTCAACTTTTTAATCGCGTCTAAAACTTGTATGGCGCTGATTAATTTGACAGAACATAACTAAAATTTATCTTCTGTCCTTTTCTTAATGAAATAGAAAGAAAAAGATGCACTAAGTAACTTAAATTTGGTTTAGTTTATAAACAAGGGAATCGGCACCATTGTCTACTCTTACCTTCAGCTCAACGTTATTGCCGTTTTGCTGTGTGAGCATATACAAAAACACATGTTTACTTGTTTCACACGAGTGAGAGAGACAGATACAAGTAGTTGTCTCTGTCTCTCTCACTGTCGCTGTCTATTCACATCATAATCACGTTTTATCTACTGCAGGGACCTTCTGTTTTATTTTTCTTGATTCTGCAGTGTGTTTAATGCTAAATAAAATTGGTTAACAGGACGGAATGCTACGATTACTTATTTGAAATGGCAGTGGAAATGAAGAAATTATTGCTCGATCCAGCCTTCAACCCAGAAACTGTCAAAACTGCGAATAAGCAATTTCTTGTAAATGTTTAAGAAGTATTGTAACCTATTTTTATATTTTTTAAAATAATATAAGTACTTATACAAAGAGACACTAACGGTTTTATTGATATAGGTACAACATACAGTTCAATATGGCCACGCGCTGCTTATCAAGACAACTTACATTTATGTTTGTTAACCTATGTGATAATGGTACTATGAGCCCAGACGAAATCTCACCACCACTACGACTTTTTTTGCTTGCAGCATTCGACCGCTAATCAACCAATAGTATCGCAGCATCTGACCCCTTGTTTTTATTAATGAAATAAAAAAAAACTTTAAAAAAAAAAACAAAAAAATAAGACCAATACCTAATTCTTCTTCTTCGTGTCGATGATTCGTTAAGGGTGGTAAACAGTGGAGATCGTGTGCAAGGGATTTTGTTTTAATAATGAGCAGATTTCGTCCGAGCTCATGGCCTACATGAAATAAAAAACAAGATGGCAGCGTTTTGTTCCAATTTTTTCCCGCGTAAAAAGATACATGTCAAAATAAAATACACTAACCATTCAAGGTTTTCGTGATTGATAACAACTCTGCCATAATGCTTTCAGAAATGACACCGATGTCTGTTGATAAACTTGTTTCGTTTTGTTTTATTTTTCTTCTCCTAAAACCATGTACACTCGACGTACACCGTTGAAGTATCAAATCTTTTACTTCTTGTAACTCGGCCTTTGACAACAAATTAACGCCTGAGAAATCACAGTGCAATGGTGGCCTGTCCCGTTTTGCCATTTCGTACAAGGACTGCAAATCTAAGGAACTTTTATTCTTCTGAGCCTTTATCGATTGCGTCCGTTTTAAAATACGCTTTAAGTCCTCTAAATAAGATTTGTTTTCTTCTATCATGTCATCAATAAATTCTATCTCTTTGTCTGTTAAGTCTTCGTCTAACACTTCGAATTCATTTTTGATATTTGGCGCTATTCTTGGTAGTCCTGAAAATAATAAATACCTATAATTACTTTGAGTTGTATAAAATCGTCTTCTTTTCCATGTCGACTTAAAAAAAATCGGGTGGGGTTGTGTCGGTGCACCGGGCCGTTGGTTTTAACGTAAAACTTCTATTATCAGCGAGTCGCTTTTAGTGTTAAAGATTGGAAGAAAACCAATAGGTGTTAATTTTTAGGGTTCCGTACCCAAAGGGTAAAAACCGGCCAAGAGCGTGTCGGGCCACGCTCAGTGTAGGGTTCCGTAGTTTCCCGTCCGTCACAATAAGTGTTCCCACTTAGGAGTATGTAAAAATGCTTGCTTATACGAATATACTACAAACTTAGTCCAGAAATGATTTTAGAAAACCCCTATTCATTTTTAAATACCTTTCCAACAATATATCACACGTTAGGGTTGAAATTAAAAAAAAAAACACTTCCCACTTTACATATAGGGGGGCTACCCTAATAAAACATTTTTTTCCAATTTTTATTTTACCACTTTGTCGGCGTGATTGATATACATATTGGTACCAAATTTCAGCTTTCTAGTGCTAACGGTCACAGAGATTAAGCGAGGACGGTCTGTCCGTCTGTCTGTCCGTCTGTCTGTCACCAGGCTGTATCTCATGAACCGTGACAGCTAGACAGTTGAAATTTTCACAGATGATGTATTACTGTTGCCGCTATAACAACAAAGAACCCTTCGTGTGCGAGTCCGACTCGCACTTGGCCGGTTTTTTAACACTTATTGGTTATTTTTTATTTAAATCGATTGGTCTAAACGAACTCTGTAAATACACGAAAGAATCACCGCGCTATCACGTACGAGTCGTGAGTTATACTAAATAGAATCCAGCGAGAGCGCATTCTACGCAGTGCCCCGCCCCCGCGCCGCCCCGCCCGGCCCCGATGCAAACTCAAAGTCTTAGCAGCAAACTGACTATATACGCTAAATAATGACACTTAATTCATGTTTCTACGATGACTAGTTTTGTAATTATTAATGTCAGACGATATAACCTAATTAATTACGGTCCGGTTTTCTGACATGGTACCTACCCCGTGTCTGGTACTGATTTTAAAGACGTTTCACGTCAAATTATTCTTAATTTATTTCATAGTTTGTAGACCACCAAATGCATCATAACCGCTAGATCTGAACTGCAACTTCGTCTGCGTCACTTAAGAGAGATAAAGCTCACAAAAGGAATAAATTTGCAACATTTTTTATTTATGCTCCGTTCCTATTGGATCAATTCTAGATTATTTGCGAAAAAGCCGTATGAAGTTACAACAATACTGCAAAAAAAACTCACTTTGTTTCTTGCTACTATCATATACAGAAGGTTTGATTGCGAAAAAAGCCCTCATCTTCTGGGTAAGCTTCAGAACTTGGTCATTCTTCGACCGACTGAAAATATCGTACTCCACACAGACCACCTTTTCGTCCAATCTACGCACTTCAATGCTGCCTCGTTTAAATTTAGAAAACTTCTCTGCAATGACCTTCACGAGTGGCACCTCGGCTATGAAGACAGGTTTCGAAGAGCACTCGCTACCTGTAGCTAGGACACAACACAGTGGTAATAAATTAGAAGCTACGTATTGTTATAAGCTAAAAACATCGCCTGTATGTTCCATGGCTAATAATAATACATTTTCATAAGGCTATTTACCAGTGCCCGAAAGAATTTCATCAACGTCATCACTACCGTCCACTTTCTGCCAACACGATCCGTTAGATACGGCCGTAAACTTACACGTATTGGCATTTGTCTGACTAGCGTGTTGCAAAGTAGTTATAGCCTTATTACGTAGTCCACAAGACCTTTTCTTCAACTCCTTCAGATGAGTGATGGTTGAAATTCCTGGTTCGTAGAAATCTTCGTCTTTTATCGGAGAGGAGGCCTGGAAAACGATATTTTTACAATGATAACAACTCGATATATAAATCATATTATCGTCCTGAAATGGGAAAGGCGAGGGGTTATACGATTAAGTCTTGACGACGTGATGATTAGGTCTGGACCAATCAGACTTTTGCCTCTTACCGGCCTAAACCACATCTTTGGCCTCCTCCATATTCACAGCTTAGATCACATTGGTAGTTGGCATACACACATCAAAAATAAAGTTTCAAGCGCATGGTAAGCTTTCATTACATAAAAAATCACTCAATAAGCAATTATCAAGTTTAAGTTTTAACGGTTCCTTAATGCCAGCAAAAAAATAGGCACCCACCTGATCGGGACGGCTTGGTTGTTTCACATGCTCTTCTTTAGAAAATTTAGGGCTGATACCGCCGGCATAGTACTGACCAAAGTCCTTGATAATCGGTGTTACGTAACAGCACCTATTGGCAACGTTATTCTCTCTGAACTTGACACTAGTTGATGGAGGGCTAATATTTGTATGTTTGTGTTTTGGAGAGTGTAGCCCTCCTGATTCTTTTATTTTAACGCCTGGCTTGCAATAATAATTGCGGCGAGGCCCCGCCTTACTTTTTCGGGAATATCTGTTCATTTTGTTTGTTCCTTTTTTTTACATTATTTTACGTTAGAATTTTTTTCCTTATTTTCTTTTACATTTTATTGAAAACTGATTCAGAAAATGATAGGTCTCTATGATGACGTTTAAAGTTGACATTATTATTATAGAGCTTTTGGTTTAATGAGTTGTAAGGAGTTGTTACGATATTTGTTTTCCTTTATTATCACCTAATGCCGGCTGTACACTCTTGCCGAGACAGTCCGAGGCAGGGCGAGCGCGAGAGGGTAGCGCTCGCCCGCCTCGGCCTGTCTCGGTGTTCCTCGCTAGCTCCTTGTCCCGAGTCGGTTTTTGCGCGCGAGTCAAAGGGTCTCGCGCCGCCTCGCGCGAACTGCGAGCACGTGGCTGTACAGTGTACACTCTCGTTTCTCCCAGTTGCGATGCCGATACATAAATTAAGAAGTAAAATTAAATTTTACTTCTCGTACCCATGTTCATTACGATGAATTGTGACCATCCACCATCTTCGTTTACGCCACTTTTTTTGTATATTTTTTTCATAATTTAGGTAGGTATAGCTAAGTACCTACATAAGTAACGGTAATAACTGATGGCACACATAGAGCAACAGCAGCAGTAACTTCTGTTTCGTCCATTCCCTCGGCGCCCACAATTGAAAATAATCGCTCGGCGAGAGTGTACATGGTCACACGTATCGACCGAGGCTCTCAAGCGAGGCACAGCGAGTGCTCTCGGGCGAGAGTGTACAGCCGGCATTACCGTGTTTTGAAGTTACAAACAGTCACTTCAATTTTATTGATTTGTATGCATTTAGGATAGATATAAAAATACTGTTTATTTCAATTAAGTAGGCACATTATGTAAATTTCATGTTATCTTCAACAACACTCCTTGTAAACCAGTATGGCACTAGGTACTCCAAGCCAATAGTTCACCAAGTACCATTTTGTTACATATTTGTGTCATTTGGTGAAGGTACAGGGTACGCACTTGCTTGTCGCTGGCACGTAATAGTATCTAGTTGGCATTTTTAATGTTGTCAAGTTGTTATTATTATATTTTATTTACCAAAGTTAATTTTATTCATAAAATGTTTATTTATTTATTAATTTTATGTTGACCACTTTTCTGACATAAAACTCTTTGCTAAGATTTAAAAAAGTACCGTTCGTTTTAGACGGAGCATCTTGATGAACCGTGCGTTTTACATTACAGTAACGCACAAGTACGGAATAAATGAGATTCAATACGATATTCAAATTGGTTGAAATAAGAGACCCTTTACCTACGAGCAAATGTGTTTGTAAATTAATGTTACAAGGGCGGTCAAAAGGTTAAGGGCATGTCAACACCAAAATGCGCGCACACTGGTGCCGATTCCCTTGTTTACAAACTAAACCAAATTTAAGTTCAGTGCATCTTTTTCTTTCTATTTCATTATGAAAAGGACAGAAGATAAATTTTAGTTATGTTCTGTCAAATTAATCAGCGCCATACAAGTTTTAGACGCGATTAAAAAGTTGACTACTAAAATTACATCAAATTACGTCAGGTGCTGACTAATTTGACAGGATTAAACTAATATTTATCTTCTGTCCTTTTCATAATGAAATAGAAAGAAAAAGATGCATTCAACTTAAATTTAGTTTAGTTTGTGAACAAGGGAATCGGCACCACTGTCTATTTGTATCGGAGTACCTACCTAAACGAGAGTGAGAGAGTTACTGGGCGGCCTGTATTTTGAACTATTTTGAAGGAAATAATGAATAATTATTGAAATAAAAATAAAGTGGATTACTTGCATTATCGATGCTTGCGAGAAACGCATCTTGGATGGAAGAGACTTACGTTACTCGCAAGCATCTTTAGGTCACAGATAATATAATACTTCGTTTAGGTACTTATTGCAACCGAATTTATTCGTTAGTAATTAGCAATCAAAAGTTAGTGATTTTGTCGCTATCTCTGTCGAGACTGAACACAACTGAGCCCTGAACACAACTAAAGTAAGTAATCTCTTTTGAAAATGATGTGCGATCTCTCGGTCTATTTTCAATACTTACCTATGTCCTCAAAAAAGTATCCCTGTATTAAATTGTACCGTTGCACGTTGCACCTACCCATAAGGTGTAGGTACCCCTTCAATATTTCATGCTGGTTCAATATTTATATAACGACTAGTATTTGCGTGGGTGCGCGAGCTGCGCGCAGCTCGCGTGTTGTCGTGTTCTTGAGAAGTATTCCTTACCATCATAAAATTTTGAGAATCCATAGGAATCCTTATGAAAACCCTTAAGAACCCCTAAAACATTCTAAACCCCTAAAAAATTACCTATAAAAACCAAATACAATTAAAGTAAAAAACCGTATTTAAAAACTCAATCCCATAAAAAAAAACCACTACCCTAAAGTTTGCTTGTCGTCGGCCTGAGTTACGCTTCACCCACTCAACCTTCGTTACGCTGTGGAGGTCGCCGGCTCGCTTCGCTCGCCACCTCCCCCCTTCGCTCCACTCGGTCTCGCAGGTTCGCTCCACTCAGAACCTACCTACCACCAGACAGGTTTCGACGCCTACTATAATATTTGTTCAAACATAATGGCTATCTATGACCGTTACGAAGTTATACCTACCCCTTTTATTTTTAGGGGAGGTTGGGGAGGGGAGGATGCCCTCCGTTTACAAATTTAAACGCTCCTCATTAATAATTTATAGTAAAAATCAAAAAGCTGCTACGTGTCCTAGTTTCCGAGATACGATGGGGGGAGGGGAGAGGGGTGAGTTTTGAAAAAAAAAATTGAACAACTCTGGGCCCCCTTGTAAGAATCTGAAAAAAAAAATGTTCCAAGTCTCTCAGCTTCCGAGATCCGCCTAAAGGGGGTGAGAAGGGGGGCAAGGGGGGCAAATTTTAAAACCGGTTTTTACTTTTCCGAGCCTCCTCTATACGAATCCGTAAAACACAAAAAATACGGGTCTCTTAGTTTCCGAGATACGATAGGGAGGGGGAGGAAGGGGGGCGAAAAGGGGAGGTTTGGCACTTTTCCCATACTCGCGAGAGTTACTTGTTTACGAATCTGTCAAAATATACCCCCCTCCCCATCCACCATCTGGGAGAACAATTATGTCAATGAGTCAGTCAGTGAGTGGTAATCGAGCTTTATACAGGGTGTTAAAGTAGTCGCGTGCCATAGCTTAGGGGTGAGTTCAGTATCGATAAAGGAACCCGTAAAAAATAAAAATAATTCAAATTCAAATCATTTATTTCAGACAGGAGTCCATAGGGTTAGTATAACAAAATTACTTAAAAAGCTAGTGTTAGTAATAAAAATAAATAATATAATATACCTTTAATTTTATTTTTAATCCATGAAACCAGTGGTTTGATTTCATTAGTAGAACCTAAAACCACTGAAAAAAGCAACCGTTTTTTTGAAGAAAATCCACTATTTTCCTCAAGATCATTTCACCCTAATGCGCTCGGAAACGGCTGACCACCGAACGGGTGGGCACTCGGGGTAATCGATCGCGCCGCAGTCAGCTGTCGCTAGAGCCTATAGGGAACGTGCAGGAACTATAGGTGGCAGCACTAAACGACAAAAGAGACACTATGCGGACAGTAAAGGAAACTTATGCTGTCACCTGTCACGCAAATCTCTTCAAAAGTATTATTTTTGATTATGTTATAAGGTATAAAACATGGGTTCCGGTCTATCAATAATGTTCGTCAGCGTAACATGAATGTTGACCAATATGAAATGTTTCGTTTATTTTCTCTGATGAAAATTGTGGTGCATGAAGAAACGGTGGCTTAAACAACTTTCTTATTTTCAACACATGTTTTAATGGAAGGGAATCCTTTATCAGCGAGAACAGTATCTCCAGGCTATAACAAATCAATCCACAATCATTTGTTATAAGCAATCACTATAACGCCCTCCGTAGCATTTAGATACCTACAAAACTTAGGAAACTACAAGAAGTGCAGCCAATTAAAAACTTCATTGTATAACTATGTTTATAATCTGAGTTCATGTGGAGACTGTTGAGGAATATTCGGTGTGAACTTCAGTGCAGTCTGGAACGCCCTCCGTAGCATTTAGATACAAAACTTATGAAACCACAAGGAGTGCGGCCAACTAAAAACTTTATTGTATACCAATGTTTATAATCTGAGCACATGTGGACTCTTTGTTCAACTGTTGAGGAATATTCGGTGTCAACTTCAGTGCAGTCTAATCCATAATCATTTGTTATAAGCAATCACTAGAACGCCCTCCGTAGCATTTAGATACAAAACTTATGAAACCATAAGGAGTGCGGCCAACTAAAAACTTTATTGTATACCAATGTTTATAATCTGAGCACATGTGGACTCTTTGTTCAACTGTTGAGGAATATTCGGTGTGAACTTCAGTGCAGTCTAATCCATAATCATTTGTTATAACTAAGCAATCACTAGAACGCCCTCCGTAGCATTTAGATACAAAACTTATGAAACCACAAGGAGTGCAGCCAACTAAAAACTTCATTGTATAACCATGTTTATAATCTGAGTACATGTGGACTCTTTGTTTAACTGTTGAGGAATATTCGGTGTGAACTTCAGTGCAACATATGTGTGTTCGCTGAAGTTTAAATGGTACGCCAGTACCATTTAATGTTTGCTTGGACGGTTGATTTTGAAGGCTATTGAACTTTTTCAATGCAGAGTGTAACAAAAACAAGTTGTGTTCAAATATTTTTGTTACTGCATTTATCCATTTTTTGCGTTTTTCACTTAAACATGGTATGAGAGTACTATTCTTTGGAAAGTAATAGAATTTTATTATTTTACGCTATTTGATTAATTTTCATTTTTGTGAATGTATTGGTACATCCAGAAATGCAACAATGGATTATGATTAGCTAGAATAATCATTTTCAATAATAAAATTAATTCTGTTTACTTGTTTTACATGTCAATGTCAAGTATTAATTTGGTACAAGATTCGGATTGGTGACGCCAGTTGGCACCACCGTCGTTGTGCACGTTCCCTATATATACTTATTTTACTCTATGCGCTAGAGCGAGCGCACGCGCGCTCCGACGCGTCGGAGCGCGCGCCGTGCGCCGCCGCCGTGCCGTTTGTTTCTCGCACGTAAATTGAGTGTACTTAAACAAACGAACACGTTAGGTATAAGTAATTAGAGCAAAACAAATAAAATAATTTTAATTCTCAAGGATTGCTATTTTAAGTTAGTAGACAGTACTAAATTAGGTTAATCTTGCAATTTTTTTTTTCCTGGTTTCCTTTAACGATACTGAACCTACCCCTAAGCTATGGCATGCGACTACTTTAACACCCTGTATAGTATAATAAAATTGGACCGTGTTATGCAGAAGGCAGCCATGTCGGGAAAAGTACAAACGGAGTTATAGGCATTTTTCTGTCGATGGTTGCACTTCGGTTATATAACGGTTGTATAATAATTTTCTGATTATTTTTTATTTGAGAGATATTGGTATAACTGTTGTTATCATTTGTATCCTATCCAGGATTTCGAAACGTGGCTATTAATAATTGCGATTTTAGACGTGGCTGTTTTATACAAAATGGCATATTTTGTAGAAATCACAATAAAGACTAAACCAACCATGTAAGTTGGCTGTGTTTTAAAATGTGACCTGTAACTATTTAAAAAATAAAAAACAGACCACGAAGTATTAAGTGGAGCAGCTATTGACTAAAATGTTTACTCCTTTCACTAAAAGAATCCGCCTGTTGTATAATGTATTCATACTGTTTTTACTTTAACTAGGTCCACTTCCTTTAGGTCTTATAAAAAATCAAATAAATAAAATTATTTTGATTTGAGTAAAAACTTGGCAATAGAATATTAGAAATGTTTATTTAAAAAAAATATTAAAACGTCACAAACTATTATTCGCAAACATAATTTTTTGCATTTATTCATCCTCCAAAATAAAATCTAACTCAGTATTAAATCCATCATCGTCATCTTCAATAACAGGTCTACATGTCAAATTGTCATAAAAGTGTCGAGCATCTTCTGGTATTAGATGTGTTATTGATATTATATCACGTAGCTTGGGCTCTGCTATAGGTTTTCCATTTGGCCATAATTTAGTTAACTGACTCTTAAAACCACCTTCTCTTTCTGGATTGTCAGAGCCATGACGCCTTGATATTTTACGAGTAATATCCAAACAGTTGTAATTCTCTTGGTCGAGTAGAAATCATCAACTACCATTTGGCAAGTTATCAGAGGTGTTTTGTTTTTGCATATAGCCATAATTTAAATGTAGTCGTCAGGCGTATAAATCCTTTGATTGTACTTCAAAGCTCTCCTAATATCACCGAAATCTTTATCATTGGGTAACTAACTATAAGCATAACTACTACTAGCTATTGGGTAAGTAACTATGGCCTGGCATCAAATTCTTAAATATAATAGATTCTAGGTTTTGGTTTCATCTCAAGCACTGAGAGTAATTATTATATTCTTGTTTTGACCGCCACAAGAATCTGACCAAAGAATCTTTTATAGTGTCAGAGACGTTCTTGTCGATCTGTTTTAAAATTAGTGAAAATCCCACTTCCTGTGCGCCACGTCCAGCCTGACCTTCGATCCATGTATAACAGTAGCTTTGGTTGTTTTTAGCACTGTGTAGGTACACCCAAGTTACAGAGCCAGATTTGCCTTTTATAAAATAATATATTTGT
Organism: Xestia xanthographa; assembly: GCA_905147715.2. Lineage (NCBI taxonomy): Eukaryota > Metazoa > Arthropoda > Insecta > Lepidoptera > Noctuidae > Xestia > Xestia xanthographa. Next base: position 5,454,822 of record LR990659.1, on the reverse strand, counting down.
CTGAATCCGGGGTAGAGGTAGTGTCTTTTTGCATACCAAATGTAAGACATTCGATGTATTCTTGTTTTTTAGCTAAGGTCATATCTATTTTTAACTGACATCTTGCTCTTTCGGCCTGGTTTCCCGCTCTGCTTTGCAGACTGCAGTAAACAATAAACAGACACATATTATAGGTTTAAGCCGCGTAAGTACCTATACAAAATCACATTACACAGTAAGTAAACAATAGAGGTTGATTGAAAAGGATATGGGTAAGTACGTTTTATCTGGGTATCTAGGTTAGTATTACCCAGTTAAGGTACCTATGTATACCTATACAAGCACAAACGCGGGATAAGAAATATTAAAATTTTAGTAAAGTGTAATAAAATACTTAATTAGATAACAAAACAAAAAGTTGTACCTATTTATTATTATTAACAAAAACGGCTTGGATGGTGTTGAAAAAAGCCAACTGCGATTAAAAACAAATAAATAATTTACAGTAAACAGCCATCATAGAGTGGCTGCCTTTTACGTAACTCGAACATCAATACCTCCTAACATTTTGAAATTTGTAAAAAACGGCCATAAGTATAGTTAGGCTGACTTCTGCAAAATACATATTTTAATTTTTGTCAAAATTGGCAGCATTTTACATGAAGATGACTGTTTTTTACAATAAACATTTTAAGACATGGCTGCATTTGACGGCTCATATCTCCGTGATAAATAGAGATATCGACATGGCTGTTTTTGCAAAAAATCGAGTATGTCGAAATTAGTAGGTATGGCTGTATTTATAACTCATTTTTGGAAAAAGTGCCAGATGGCTGCTTTCTGCATAACACGGTCCAATTATTCGTCCTATAATAAGTGAACGTCCATCATTGATCACGCATTTAGGTACCTAGGTAGGCTAGGTATAAACGGTGTAAAACACCTCTTAGCGAAGCCGAAAGGCACTTGTTCTCCCCGTCATTGCGATAATTTTTTTGCTCTACACCATACCTGGGAACCTTCTAGTTACGGAGATATTGGGGGTCAAAGTTCCAACTTTTTGACAACTTTTTTTTTTTAAATAAGTACAAGTTTTTAATGTAAGATTTTTACTTTCAACACCTCCACGACCCTCGTACTATTCAATCCATCCATCAGAACAATGTTTTGAGTGCGTTACATTGAGTTCTACCACAAAACATGATTTTTAACCCCAAAAAAAAGTCTTTTCCCAGCAATAATTTTTGCGTAAAGTTACTTAGTTTGATGTACAGAATGCTTGGTGGACGGCTTCGTGATGAGGTCTTTTACACCCTGTATAAGTTCGGGATCATCACTTAGACTAAAAGTTTGTGTTTTCTTGTATGAATGTCTTGATGTAAGTAGGGTAAACATACCGGTTATCGGACGTTTAAGCGACTAGTTGACTACAGAGTTGATTTCTATCATTACGCTGCACTCCATGACTTTTTTTTTTACATTTCATCCCACAATAGTCTAGTTTCATAAAACCTAACGTTAATAGACGTATCAGTGACACATCATTTTAAAAAATATATTCGCAAAAATGGCAAATATAACGGCTATCGGCCTTTTCACTCAACCTAACCTAATAAATTCACGGTAGAAAAAAGACTCTTATTCAAATAGCTCATAGGGTTCATAATACTATGAAAGTAAAAAAATAATAATTTCACAAAAAGCGATACTTATATTTTTACTCTTTTCTACGACTTACAAAATTTGTAAGTCGTAGGAGAAAAAATAAAAATAAATAGGTAGATTAAAATTACAAATATAAAAATTAATTTGTTTTATTTTTTTACTTATTTATTAATTTTAAAATTTCGACTCTAACAGCTGCTTTTAGCTTTAACATCAATAAAAATCACTTGAACAATCATTTAAATTCAAACGGCCGGAGACGTTTTGTTTTTACCTGGTTATCGGCCGTACTTTTGATGGTCATATCTTTGAAATTATGAGGTAGGTATACTGGCGGCCGGAATCTAGTTTTAAATTCACAAAATTATAACTGTTCACAAATATTATGGAATCTATGTTAGTGAATTTAAGGTTTCCGCAATAAAGGCAAAGAGAAATTACGTGGATAAAGGCAGATTACAGAGGCCCATCTGCGCTGCGTACCAAATATCGTCAAATATGAACAGCTGATTACTTAATAAAAATAAATAAAAATGTCCTGACCGTTTTCGGCAACGGCGGCCAATCTTAACGAAGATTAGCCATCGGCGTGGGAGATATTATACTTAGTGCACAAGTGTGTGCGCAGGTACACTCTGTTCCTTTAATCTCATAGTCCGATGGGACGGCAATCCGACACGACCAGAGAAATCAGGTGCAGGACCAGTGGCGTGCTTTCCGAGGCATGGGGGTATCATTCCGCCAACTTCCAAACTCCGGGCGTAGATATTTCTAATGGAAACACCCAATAGCACTTTTTGCCCGACCCAGGACTCCAACCCAGGACCCCACACTCAGCAGCCGCGCTTACGACCATGAGACCAACGGGGCAGTTACAACAGCTGATTATGTTTCTGATTGAATATAGTTGGTGCCAGTTAAGATGAGAATAGCGGTCATTGCCCTTTCCCTAATATCTCTTCGTACGAACCAAAACAAATAAACATGTATCGTTTTTGATTAGGTACTTACAAAAAATGTTGAAGATCACGATAGGTGACGATTCCAGACTTGAACAGGCCTATTTTTGGTTTTCAAAGTTAAGAAGTTTAATAAATGTAGGTGGGTCAATGACCGCTATTCTCATCTTAACTGGCACCAACTATACCAGCCACTCTGCGAAGTATGGATTACGCATGTATTTAATTTTAAAAAAACTGTTCAGTATTTTACTCACTCATGTGGTTTGTCCGACCAGTTTCGTTTCCAAATTAAATTAATTACAAGCATAATTTTATTAATAACATGGCCATTTCGCCATGTCATTGTTTTACGATAATCATGAAAATGTGCAGATTATTAAATGTAATATCTGATCTTGATTAATGACAAAAATGATTTTATAAAAAAAACAACAAGGTAATAATTACTTAATTTTTAATCACAGATTTTAGATTACCTTTAAAGAATGCAGATCACTGTATCGCGTCTATTCGTTATCTTAGGTAACATTGCTTTATATACAGTTGCACGGCGATTAGTAAATGTTGAAGCTTGTTCACTGCGCTCGACACCAGACGGTCTTATGCTTTTATAATTATTAATACTGTCATTTCGACTACTTTCAACACGGTAAGATTTTTTTTATGTTTACAATTATAGTCAATGGTGTCTATTCTGTTGTGCACAAACTAAACTTAATTTAGGCTATTGCTATCTTTTACTAAAAGGCAGTGCGAGAAAAGGACGGCTATAGCTATCAACTAAGTTAGAGATGTCAAACTAGTTTACGCCTTGCGCTTCACCGTGTTTTTAGTCGACATGTTTTTACGTGCACCAATGATATTCTAAAAAACAGATAATTTTGTTATACACCTACAAAACCACAGAAAAAAGTGTGCCGCGGGGGAGAGCCAGCTCACATACACGCAGTGACGCAGAATAAAGGAAAAACAGGCCAATTGGCCTGTTTTCGAGTCTTCACGATTGTGCGCTCACAACATATCTGTATAATAGAATATCCTATACGTGCACCCTTCATTTGTATGGAAATATTAGTTCGAATTAAATTTGACAGCTCTAAATTACGTCCGTCTCTTTCTCGTTTTATTAGAGAGAAAAAGATAGCAATAGCCTAAATTAAGTTTAGTTTGTGCACAACCAGAATCGACACCATTAGTCCCAAAAATAATTAAAACATGTAATTATTTGCAAGTAGTTACCAGCAAAATCAATAAATTTACCTTCTTGGACTTACATCCATACAACATTATCTTTCTCTCGTTATGCCTTGTTGCTTAACCTTGTTGTTGTTGTTTCAAGTAAGGAAGTAGAAACGAAAGACGAATTTGTAATCGTCTTTCGTTTCTACTTCCTTACTTGAAATTATCTTATATTACTGTCAGCTAGGTAGATCTGACTGGAGTGGTAAGATTCCATTTGTGAAGTTCACATCGTGTATCAAAGGTGCGTAGGTATCCATAGATAGGTACTATTGGCCACAATTCACCCTACAGTAACAATTTGCTATTCTAACTTACACAGCCGTTACTGAGATAGCAAGTTTTCCGTTGCCAAACAGAGTTCAGTGACAATGGTAGAAGTCAAAGTGCAACAGGGATTGCTGTCTGGAGCAATAGTGGAGACTGTCACAGGTGATTGGAAGTACTACAGCTTCAAAGGCATCCCTTACGCTGCACCACCGGTGGGGAAACTGAGATTTAAGGTAAGTTTTAGAAATACTATGAGTAATCAGTAACTCAATTAGTGAAACTTGCGAGCCTTATTACTACAACAACCCATAACGTCCACTGCTGGACATAAGCCTCTCCCATGATGGGAGGAGTTTGCCGTAATCTCCACGCTTGGCAGGCGGATTGGAGATCGCAGTGATGCTTTCATCACTGCGATCTTACGACTGCTGGTAGTCTTTACTAACAGAAAACGCTGCTGCCCATTCTCAGGTCTACGGAGGCGCAAGGTGTTCTGCCTCAGACATCAGTCGCCTTATACCTACGACACCCGTGAGTGTAATGGGTTGGTTCTATTCTACTCTGCCGGATACCACACGGCTAGCCTTATTGAATTCATACATATACGTATTATGTCAATCGAACATTATTAATTTGAATTCAGTTAAAAGAAAGACAGATCAACAAAATGCAAGAGAATTTGTAATTTTTCTCGAACCATAATAAGTAGAGCGCATCGGAAGCAGCTCGTAAGATTTGGTCATTCAGTTTCGATGCGTAGATATTAAAATCATCTTATTCCAACTAACGCACATGAAGAAATAGGAAATATTGATAAACCTTTAATATATAAAAATAAAAAAGCCTTTTATTTCTTGCATGCACTTTTACAATTTTCGTTTTTTATTATGTTGGTTAGTTTACATTTTGCTTATTCTAGTGTTAGTTTTTTAAAAATCTAATTCTCTTTTTTAATATACATATATACCTATATATATTTTTTTAAATCCTAGTTTTAGTTTAGTTAATTTATGCAAGAACCCCGTCTTCACAGGTGAAGGCCTCCTCCAAAGATAGCCAATTGTCTCGGTCTTGGGCTACTTCTGTCCAATGACCTTTAAACAAAACCTTTAATACTTGCTTAGAATTTCATACATTTTTATTTTATCAGGCTCCGCAACCACCTCTGCCTTGGGAAGGAGTACGGAAAGCGACAGAGCATGGTCCTGTTTGCCCTCAGAATGATGTATTTACCAACAGTTTTATAGCAGGAAATGAAGACTGCTTGTACCTAAACGTGTACAGCCCAGAAATCAAGCCAGCTTCACCATTGCCAGTTATGATGTTCATCCACGGAGGGGGTTTTAAAAGTGGCTCTGGTAACGATGACGAATACGGACCAGATTTCCTTGTATCTCATGGCGTAGTACTTGTTACTATTAACTACAGATTAGAAGCGCTTGGTTTCCTCTGCTTAGATACTGAAGAAGTTCCTGGAAATGCTGGATTAAAGGACCAAGTTGCGGCTTTGCGATGGATACGGGATAATATCAAAAGCTTTGGTGGAGATCCCAACAATGTCACAGTTTTTGGTGAAAGTGCTGGCGGTTCATCTGCTAGCCTCCATATTATCTCACCTATGTCTAAGGGTCTATTTAAGAGAGCTATTCCAATGAGTGGGGTAGGAAACTGCGATTGGTCAACTCCATTCGTACCTCAAAAACGCGCATTCTTACTTGGTAAAGAGCTAGGCTTCGAAACTGATGACCCTAATGAGCTTTTAGACTTCTTGCAAAGTCTTCCAGTGGAGAAGGTAATAGACACGTTTCCAGTTGTGTTATCTTGTGAAGACATGAAAGTTAACCATTTAATAAAGTTGTATCACTATGGTCCAGTTATAGAAAAAGATTTTGGCAAAGAACATTTTTTGACAGAGGATCCTTTAGAGGCATTGAAGAATAAAAGAATTAACGATGTAGATATCCTTATTGGACACACCAGCGAAGAAACCTTATATGGAATCCATGTTTTTGAACAAGAACTTCTGGAACGTGCCAACCGATATCCTGAATTTGTGGTACCAAGAAAGATCCTAATCAAATCTACTCCGGAGAAAATATTAGAGATATCGAAGAGGATTCACGAATTTTATTTCAAAGGAAAACCTGTCAACACCGATTTGATGAAAGAATTTGTATCTTTTGAAAGCCATGCGAGTTTCGTCTACGACATTCACAGATATATCTCATATTTACCGAAGATTGGTAATAGTCGAAGATTTGTCTACATATTCTCCTGTTTCTCTAATAGAAATGTGTACGGGAGCCTAGGATTGAAGTACGGGATTCGAGGAGCTTCCCATTTGGATGACTTGATGTATTTATTTCACCCAAATAACATAAATTTTAACCCTCTAAAACTTAATGTGAAGGTCGAAAAAAATACTAAAGAGTATGAACTGATTAAATTAGTGTGTACTGTATTTACCAACTTCGCTAAATATGGGTGAGTAATTCATTTCTAAAACACTTTTACTCCATCATTAACATGAGATCACAAAATATTAATATTAATTCTACCGAGTACATCGCCTTCAAGATAAAGGTGTATTTTGATTTTAAGCAGTAGTACCTAGTGTCCTTTTTGTTTAACATATAAACTTTTTGTTGGCCGCTACATCATCTAAATGTTGCCTATTAAAAATATCAGGCATTATTCGTTCCTCGCTTATCTTACAAAATAAGGTTTCGTCTAAACATTCGTGTGCTGTAATAGTGATAAAGTAATATCTTTAGATACCTCTGTTTACAGTAACCCAACGCCTGATGCCTCTCTTGGTACAATCTGGCCGGAATACAACAACTGGACCAAATCCTACGTGGATATAGGAGACACCCTGACTCGTCAATCTGCACCCATACCTGAAGCCCTGGCTTTCTGGAAGACCATATACGAATACGCTGGACTAGAATTTTAAAACATTCTATTGCAAGCGATAGATGTCCTCTTTGAAACTAATAAATTATTTGTAAGATAATAAATTATTACGCTTATTTGACAACAGCTTTATTTTAAGTAATAAAATTAAAACTTGTGTACCTAACGATTTAAAAATATTATTATAACGGCGGTAGAACTTTGCGGGCAGATAAATGAGGCGAAGGTAGAGGGTATTATTCGTCTATAATTAATTAGGAACACAACACGCAATACACAGCCACGACATAGGGCTCTCGTACAAGGGTTTAGGCGCCGCACAGTTAAGCGTGCGCACTCTCTGGCAACGAGGTAGGCCGACTGTCGACGCGAGCGGCGCGCGGCAGCGGGGTGCCGGGGAGCGGGGGGGGCTTACCCCTCTCGAGCGAGCGATGCATGGTCGAAGTAAGTTAGGAGCGGGGTGGCGCTTACGCGATATTTCCTTGTTACACACTCCCCCTCTAGTTCGAACATAGCGCCCTCGCGTTCGGGCTAGCAATCATACCTACGGGGTCGACCACGTCTGCGCTTTTCCCTAACCGGAACCTCAACATCACCGATGAACGGTGTCAGATCAGAGACATGGTAACGTCCAATGTGCTCACCTTTGACGGTTCCCTCTACTAGGAAAGTAGTGGGGGTTACAACTTCGCGTATTCGGTACGGGCCATCCCTACGAGGTATAAATTTCGCAGACTGTCCGGGGCCAACTTCGTTCAACCCTTGCGTTCTCAACAAAACAAGGTCGCCTACCTTATAGTCTGGAGGCGGTCGTCTACCTTCGTCCGCATACTTTTTCTGTACGGACTGGGCACGTTCGTGGACATCCCTAGCGTCGAGCAACACCGTTGACAACTTACGAAGGTAAGGAGTGATGTTATGCACGAAATTATCGCTATCCACGATGGTCTTCATGTCCGCCACGACGTCCGAAGGTGCGCGCAGCTCTCTCCCAAGGGTAAGAAAAGCTGGTGAAAATCCAGTACTCGCTGTAACAGCGGAATTCATCGCAAACCTTATGGCTGCGAGATGAACATCCCAAGAAGTATGGTCTTTTCCAACTAAAATGGCTAGTTGAGGCTTCAGGTCCCGGTTTTTTCGCTCTACAGGGTTCGCTTCGGGATGATACAGCGGCGTCAAAGACTGTTTGATACCCATCACATGACACGCCTGCTGCATCACCTCGGCAACAAATTGGACTCCGTTGTCGCTTATCATCCTGCGCGGGACTCCGAACCTCAAGAAGACTTCGGAAATCAAAATCTTAGCACAATCTACGCTGGTGGCGTTCTCTAACGCAAATAGCTCAACCCAATGGGAGCATGTATCTTCTAGAATCAAAATCCAACGATTACCTTTTGGAGTTCTAGGTAAGGGACCGAATAAATCGACAGACACAACTTCGAACCGTCGGGTCGGTGCCGGGGTTTGCAGCAGTCCTGCGGGCTTCCGGTTGTCGATTTTGTATCGCTGGCAAGTGGTACAGCGTTTGACGTAGTCAGTGATGAAGGATCTCATACCTGGCCAGAAGTATCGGGCTCTGATGCGTTGCAGGGTCCGTTCCGCACCGAAGTGGCCTGCCGTAGGAGCATCATGAAAATCTGCAAGGATACTCTCCCTCTCATGCGTAGGTACCACGAGACAGGCGGAATCAGCGTCTTCAGAGTCAGGCGCGCACCTGTACAACACACCATCTGACATCAGGTATCCTCTCTCTGACCAGCCTCTCCCCCTAAAGGGGTCGTCAGTCGCCTCCAAGTCCTCTATAATGTTCTTCAACTCGGGATCTTTGAGTTGGTTAGCGCGCACGTCATCAGGCTTCCTGTGTGGCACATCTACTGTTACTAAGCATACCTCGCAACCACCTGGGTTTTCTTCGCAACAGGCTGGGCGGCTCAGTGCGTCAGCAATCACGTTCACCTTTCCGGGAGTGTACTCGATCTGTAAGTCGTAAGCCTGGAGGGTTAGTGCCCATCTGGCCAGACGACCGGTGGGTGACTTCAGGCTCATCAACCAACGTAACGGCTGATGGTCGGACTTAACCACCACTTTTGATCCTTCCACGTAACCCCTGAATTTTGTAACCGCCCATACGACGGCAAGGGCCTCCCGTTCGGTGGTGGTGTAGTTGCGCTCAGCTGGCTCTAAAAGACGGCTGGCGTACTCTATGGGTCTTTCATCAGGGCCCTCCCCCTGCATCAAAACTGCGCCAAGACAGTAGCCACTGCTATCTGTCCGGAGGGAGAAGGGCTTGCATTCGTCGGCTTGGCGTAGAATGGGAGCTGTGACCAGGAGTTCTTTAATACGCTCAAAAGCAACCTGCTGCTCATCATGCCATCTCCAAGTACTGTTCTTCTTGAGTAGGTCAGTTAGAGGCTTGGCGATTGCAGCGTAGTTCGGTACAAAGCGCCGAAACCAACTAGATGTCGCCAAAAACCCTTTTAACTGCCTTACGGTTTTTGGGAAGGGCATGTCAGCAATGGCTGAGGTCTTACCTGGATCGACTTGCAGACCGCCAGGGACGATGATGTGACCGAGGAACTTGACTGAGTCTCGGGCGAAACAGCTCTTCTTACGATTGACACGCAGGCTAAACTGTTCGAGTCGGTCAAAAACCGAAACAAGATCTTCGATGTGACCCTCGTAGGTCTGTGAGAGGATTATCAAATCATCAAGGTAGCCTAAAATGGTCACAGGCCTGCTTCCTTGAGGGTTCGCGCATACATCGGAGCTGTCATTTACCTTCTGGCTTCGAATGGGCATATTCAAGTTTGATTTGAATCGGTCTATTAACCGTTGAAATGTGGCACCCGAGTTACGTAGGCCCATCGGCATCCTCTTAAACCTGTAAGTGCCGGAGGGCGTCACAAAAGCAGTTTTGTCGCGATCTTCTTCTGCGACACAAACCTGGAAATAACCGGAGTGGAGATCGAGCGTGGTCATGTAGCTGGTCGTCTTCGCTGCATGAAGTACGTCTTCCATGCGCGGGAGCGGGTAACGATCCGGTTCTGTCACCGCGTTCAACTTCCGGTAGTCCACACACAGGCGAACTCCGCCGTCCTTCTTCGCTACTAAGACTACGTTGGCAGCCCAAGGCGACTCGCACTCTTCTATAACATCTGCTCGCAGCAGCTTCTCAAGCTCACCGTCTAATAACTGTTTCTTACCTTGCGACATTCTATAGGGTGGTGAAGCGGTCGGCTCCTGCTTCTCGTCAACCCGAATGCGATGAGTGGCATAAGTTGTGGGGGGTCCCTTGGTGGCGAAGCGCTCAGCTCTGCTTACTATGAGCTGGTTGAGCTGCGTTCTCTGGGCAGGTGACAGCTTCGTTCCTTCATCCTCTCTCAGTGATAGGCTGGTAGAATCGACTTGCAACAGCTCTTCGCCACTGGTGGAATCGACTTGCAACAGCTCTTCGCCACTGGTGGATTCGAGGCTGTATGACTGTACGAAAGTAAACTTTTGCCTAGGCGATTCACGAAAGTACCAACAGTTATGTTGGAGGTCTAACAATATACCTGCTCTAGCGATGAAGTCCTGTCCTAGAAGCGTCCTATTATTCGCTTCTGGTATTACTAGGAAATCGGTAGGAATTACGCGTTTCTGAATTAAGACGTTCGTGTTACATACCAATAATTCTCGTACGTGCTGCGTTCCGTCGGCTAGACTGAGATTACGGCGCGTTTTCGTGAAAGTAGTACCGCTGGCGAGAAGGATTTTATATAATCCAGGACTAGCAAGACTCTCGGTGGCACCTGTATCTAACACTGCGACACCTAATAAAGATGCAACTCCTATCTTTACAGTTGGATGCGACTGGTCCGATACATGGGTGACGGCACTTTGGAAACTCGCCTTATCGGCGGAAGGTGTACCTTTACACGTCGGACACTTAGAGCGTATTACCCCTTTTTGACCGCAGCCGTAACAAGACAATGGCGCGTTATCAACATTTGCATCACTCGATTTCGTTTTATTTCTACACTCATCTACAGAATGACCAAACTTTTTACAAAAAGCGCAGCGTGGTCTGAATCGTGTGGTCGAATTCTTATCGCTACTATTATTCGAACTAGAGTTCTGTGTGGCATGCGAACGGTTGTTTTGAACAACGTTCGCAGTCAGAGGGTTATTGTTTACATTTCGGGAATTCGTGGAACTTTGATTGTTATCAGCATGACCGTGATTCGAGTTATTATCGCGGGATGGAATTAATGATTTAGGTGGACTTACTTCGGCCAGCGTCTCCTCTACGTACCTTGCTCGTTCGAGTAGACAGTCGACACTACTTACACTATCGCGTGACACTCTTTTTCGGATTTTACGATTTAACAGGCCGTAGACAATATCTAATTTCATTATTTCTGGTACCTCATACGGTATTCGCGACATATTGGCACGCACTCGCGAAATATATGAATCGACACTATCACTGTCACTTTGTTCCTGTGCGTATATTTCTCGAAGAATCCGGTGGGCGGGGCGAGGGGCGCCATACATGAACCGAAGTCGGCGTATCGCGTCGTCCCAGGTCTCCACGGTAGATTTAATGCCTTGCCACCACACGGCGGCTTCTCCCGTCAGTAACATAGGCAGACCTCGAAGCGCATGCTCGTCGGACACGTTTGCGCACTCTTTATAGATGAGCACGCTCTCGACAAAAGCTTCCAAGGTTTCCGCGCCACGTGCGGCTCCGTCGTAGCGGGCCGTGCAGCGGGTGAAGTTGCTATGCAGGGTCGGCGCTCCGGTGTGTGTAGCGGTGGGGTGAGTCGGTCCTGTTGTTTCCCCGGTTGGCGAGCTCGGCGTCGGCGTCGGCGTCATGACGCTTCGCATCACTGTTGACAATAGCCGCGTGAGTTGTTCTTCGGACATGGCGATCGTGTTGCCACCCGTTGTCGGTGTTGGCGACACCGTAGTGCTCGTGCTCGCGGGTTTTGCTACCGCGTGGTTTTCCTCGTCACTACTGGACACATCCTGGTTGTCCTTGGATGCGTGTCGGCGTGTTTTCGGCGGCATCTTCTCGTCGATGATGCTCGGCAGCGATCCAAGACGATACGTAACGGCAGGTAGTCCAGTAGGCAGGACTCAGTCGCGTGGTTTCAGTCCGCGCTCGCGTTGTCCGAGCGCGTGCCCCACGTTGGGCGCCATTTATAACGGCGGTAGAACTTTGCGGGCAGATAAATGAGGCGAAGGTAGAGGGTATTATTCGTCTATAATTAATTAGGAACACAACACGCAATACACAGCCACGACATAGGGCTCTCGTACAAGGGTTTAGGCGCCGCACAGTTAAGCGTGCGCACTCTGGCAACGAGGTAGGCCGACTGTCGACGCGAGCGGCGCGCGGCAGCGGGGTGCCGGGGAGCGGGGGGGGCTTACCCCTCTCGAGCGAGCGATGCATGGTCGAAGTAAGTTAGGAGCGGGGTGGCGCTTACGCGATATTTCCTTGTTACATTATGAGGTTTATTAGAGATACCTACATAGTATGTAATTATCTACTTTTTTCTAACCTGTTTTTATTAAAATACTAGAAATAAAATGAATACAAGCAAGCATTTTTTTTTAATCTAATCATTTAAAAATTGTACTTATCCTTGAAAATCCAAAATATTATATGTTGGTACCTATACATACTACATAAGGGTAACAAATGTATTCTGCAAATAAAAGTTATAACTTTGGGAGCATTGCATAATGTTTGATATACCATAAAATAATGTCAGTTGCGATATAATTTAATAACCTTATTAATACACGACATAATAAGTACGAGGGCGGCTGAAAAATTTTGAAACTAGGGCACCTTTTCACCGCCAACGGACACACCGTACCGTAACACGATGCTTCGCCAGCGCCAAGCGATAAATGTATAACGAAATAATATAGTAAACAGTAGTGATGAGGGTATCGTCAGTAGTAACAACTTTTACTATGGGGCCAAACCCTAAATCGCGAAAAAAAAATCAGGTGTTTCATACATTTTGGACGAGATAAGCGAACATAATTGTAAGGAACAGTTTTTTTCGCGATTCAGGGTTTGTGATGAGTACAATGACCGGTCGAAGTTTATCGATATCATCCGGAACACGGTGTACACATAGTCCTTGGCGTTCTGGGGACATTAAAAATGTTCGGAGTTTTTATTTTTGCCAATTTTAAGACAATTAGGGGCTTCTTTTATATGGAAAAATAAAAAAAAATCGTATCAGACAATGCTATTTTAAATAATATAATGAAAAAAAAAAACTGTTTAATACAGTAAAACAAAGAAACAAACAACATACTCGCAAAAAACACAACACTTCCTTGGCAGTCGTGTAAAAATAAAACAAATATATTTCTTTCCATGATTGTATATTATTTTAGTTCAAATATATTTACGTAACAACACATTTTTCATTGATTCAAGTGGCTTTAGACATGCAAAATGATCATTCCTGATAGTCTTCGTCGTCAATAACAGTCTTCTTGTTCTTCTTCTTAGGCCAAGGTACCTTGTCGTGTACGTATTTGATGTGCATCTTTAAGTCACACAGGTTGATGAAGCCTTTGTCGCAGAGTGCGCATTTGTGGGGGCGGATGTTGAGGTGAACCTGTAAGAGGGGGGGAGATGAGTCTGTTGTCACACATAATACCGAAGTATTAAGCCTTTGCAGGTTGCTCGCGACTTGGAACATATTTAAGAATAGGCTTGTGTCCTGAAAAAATCTAATTAGTCCGTCAGTTAGATTTTCTAAAAATAATTGACACGTTTTTTTTATTTTGTTACGTAAACCAAAATTGACGAAGATACGACGCTTTTAAAATTCTCAATACGTCACGCCGTGCTATCACGAGCCCCCACTCTCGAGTTTTGATGCGTTTTATCTTTGTCAATATTCATTGATTTACAAAAACAAAAAATACGTGTCCAATATTTTCCAATACTCTAACTGAGGGACTAAATAGATTTGCAATTTATTGATGGTGGATACTAGCCTATTGTGATAGCTCGGCTAATTTTCAAAATATAAATATATGATTTATAGCTTATTTTACTTCCTGATAATTTAATTTTCTATTGGTGAAAACACACTGCGCTCCAAAACACAAACCACTGACGTTGCTCAAAAAGCCGCTAAGCTAAAGTGGGACTGGGCTGGCCATGTCTGCCGCATGTCCGACGAGCTGTGGGCCAAAATAACCACGGTGTGGAGCCCTGATACAGCTAGAAGGCGACGCGGTGTAAACCTCGCAGGAGATGGAGGGGCGAGCTGGACAAAACCAACGACCAGTGGCCCACATTGGCCCTGGATCGAAGAATTTGGAAATCATGGGGAGAGGGCTTTGCCCAGCAGTGGGATCACACCGGCTTACTGTTGTAACAGTATTGGTGAAAAAATGGTTCAAATCGGTCCAGTAGTTACGGAGCTTATTCGGTACAAAGAAACAAATAAAAAATCTTTTCTCTTGATATACAGGGTTAGATTTCAATGACCAGTAAAAAATTAAAATTAAGATCTAGATCATCATCTGCCTAGCCTTTTCCCAACTATGTTGGGGTCGGCTTCCAGTCTAACCGGATGCAGCTGAATACCAGTATTTTACATGGAGCGACTGCCTATCTGACCTCCACAACCCAGTTAGTACCGGGTAATACGATACCCCTTGGTAAGACTGGTTGTCAGACTTTTTGGGCCTCTGACTACCTAACGACTGTCAAAGATCTACAATTGACAGCCGGGACCAACGGCTTAACGTGCTTTCCGAGGCACGGAGGAAACTCGGTATGTAATGGGTGGTCACCCATCCACAGACCAACCTAGGCAAGCACAGCTTAACCTAAAGATCGACCCGAGCGGCTGTTATTATTTAGCCACGAGCTCCTATAAAAATTAAGATCTAGATATCAAAACAAAAGTGCATTTTAAACATTATTGTCGAAAAATATAAAATGAAATAATAGCATTCATTTGAAAATGTCCTAAAAATTTCCTAAGTCATAAACCTAGTGGGAACCAATGCACTTGTGTGCGTGCATGCACCGACAAATTTATGTGTGTGCCAACTGCTACCTATCTAGGTTGTTGAGCTGAACTGTGCTGTTATATCCACACATTCGCTTTTTAGTGGTGGACAGGAATGATTTTTTTTTTTTTTCATTATCGGTACTTATCTAAAATATTATCGATTCTAAACGATTTCTGTAAATTTGGCCGGTCATTGAAAACTAACCCTGTATAGATGTGTTCTCCATTTACAACAGATCAAAAAGTTGTAGGGACTAGTAAAAAAATGTGAACGAAATGTTTAAAATAACGTCTTAAGATGGCCTGATTTTGTAAACACAATTACCTATCACAATTTGTATATTGGTGGTGTACGCACGGTGCACGCGTACATGCGGGGGATAGATGCGAAACCAGATAGCAATACACGTTGTTTTTTTTTTACAATAATATATTTCCGAAAAGTTACTTATGAAACTTAGCATTAGCAATGCATAAATATCATCGAGGTTCCATAATCTTTTCATGGTAAGGTAATGTGCACGGTAAAGTGAAAGTTATGATGATACACACAAAAAGGAAAATAACCATACTTTGTATCATCATTTCAGCCGAAAGACGTCCACTGCCGGACATAGGCCACCCCCAAGTGTCGGCACAATGACGGTCCCGTGCAACTCGCATCCTAGTGGGAGATCTTCCAACGCAACGTCTTCCGGTTCGCGGTCGCCACTCCAGAACTTTTCGGCCCCATCGGCCATCCGTTCTGCGAGCAATGTGCCCTGCCCACTGCCACTTAAGGCAATTCTTCGGGCTACGACGGTAAACAACCAAGGTTACTAGGTTACTCTTGCGGATGTCTTCATTTCTGATTCGATCGCGCAAGGAAACTCCAAGAATAGTCCTGTCCATTGCCCTTTAGGTGACTTTAAGGTGCTGCTTCAGGGTAGCCCGCGAAATTCAAATTTTCTTACGTTTTTTGCAATTTACAGGCCAGTGCTAGGTTGTATGTTGATTAAAATATTATTCGCGGTTGTAAGACGTATATAGTTACAGATTTAGATTCATCACAATCATCAATACAACCCTCAAAGTTCATAAAGGTGGAAAAATGACTTTATCACGGTCAAAATCATTCCTGCACCATTATGAACTTGGAGGGTTGTATTGATGATTTTGATCATTATTATTCTGTAACTACATACGTCTTATAGTCGCGAACAATATTTTAATCAACATACAACATAGCGCTGGCCTGCTAATAGCAAAAAACGTGAGAATATTTGAATTTCACGGGCTACCCTTGAGCATCAGCCTTAAGCCTTCTCATGAGGCTCATTGTGTGCGACCACGTTTTGGTCCCGTATGTAATCACTGGCAACACACACTGGCCATAGACTTTCGTCTTGAGACACTGCGGTAAGTTAGACGAGAAGATACCGTGCTACTTTCCGCGATACTTCATATTTCGAGTATACTACGGTTAGCAGTAACTGTACTGAACAATTAATATTTACTTACCTTCATATGCTTGTTAAGGGCGCTTTTATACGTAAACATACGCGCGCACATCTCGCACTTATGCGGCCTCGTCCGACTGTGCATACGGCTGTGTATAGACAATGCGCCGGCCAGGCGAAACGTTTTGTTGCACTCGAGGCACTTGAAAGGACGCTCGCCCGTGTGTTTCCGCTGATGGTATTTTAGGAAGCATTGTCTCTGGAAGAGATAGAGAAATTATACATCAAGGGTCTTGTGAACATGCGGTTTTGTGATCACATGGTCTGCACAGAATACACTACTACAACAGCCCATAACGTCCACTGCTGGACACAAGCCTCTCCCATGATGGGAGGAATTTGCCGTAATCTCCATGCTTGGCAGGCGGATTGGAGATCGCAGTGATGAAAGACTAACAGAGAACGCTGCTGCCCATTCTCTGGTCTACGGAGGCGCAAGGTGTTCTGCCTCAGACATTAGTCCCCTTATACGACACCCGTGAGTGTAATAGGTTGGTTCTATTCTACTCTACCGGATACCACACGGCTGAATAACGCAGAATACACAAATCATCACTTCACTACATATTATAAAACAAAGTCGCCCGCTACGTCTGTCCCTATGTACGCTTAGATTTATAAAACTACGCAACGGATTTTGATGCGGGTTTTTTTAATAAATAAGAGTGATTCAAGAGGAAAGTTTTAGTATATAATAGGCTTGTGTCCTGAAAAAAAACTAATTAGACCGCAAGTTAGATTATCAAAAAAAAATTTGACACGTATTTTTTCTTTTGTTACGTAAACCAAAATTGATGAAGATACGACGGTTTTAAATTTCTCAATACGTCACGACGTGCTATAATTTTTAGTGCGTTGTGGACGTCACGAGCCCCCATTCTCGAGTTTTGATGCGTTTTATCTTTGTCAATATTCATTGATTTACAAAAACAAAAAATACGTCTCCATTATTTTCCAATACTATAACTGACTGACTAAATAGATTTGCAATTTATATATGGTGGAAACTAGTCTATTTGCGGGCAGGCGAAGCCGCGGGCATCAGCTAGTTAATATAATAATCGGCACAGATCTTGAGCGCTGAACTTCACCTGCGTAGATATTACTTATCCCTTTGGTGGTTTGTCATAAACTAGAAAAAAAAGCTCTAGGTATACTTCCACATTTATTTCCGTCAGTCTATGGAATAGGGAATATGCACGTAATTTTTTCTTCACTTCACAATATCAATAAAATACAGTACTATCAACCAAAGAAAAGCATTAAAAGTTAAGTTCAACTACTGCTTGTCGCCCTAAATAATATTAAACTCCTGCAATTTTCTACGACAGTTCAAACGTCCGTAGCTGTCGCGGCCATGATGTGATGTCATTATCCACAATCTGCCTTGTTAACATCAAATTTTTTTGGCCTTAATAAAATAATTTTACGAATTGTATGTGCTTTATTCAAGCAAAAAATGCAATAACATTAATTATTATAATAAAATTTTAGTGAAACTTTAAGCACTTTTCAAATAAAAGTGTTTTTTGACACTTTGAAATAACTGATGTAAGTATTAGAAACTTAAACAAGTGTACCACAATGTTTGTAGGCGCCAATAGAAGGCATTTTTCATAAATAAGAAGAGTTTTGTATTTCATCCATATTCCCTTTTCACTTGTCTGCTCTGTCAAGCTCTGTCAAAGTTTAAAAATAAGGTAATAACCACTTTCACTGAATCACTATACAGGTAACTTATGCAAGTGTAATCGAATAAGATTAACGCCAATAGAGATGATGACTGACTAAAAAAATATGATTCTGTTTAGTCCGTCAGTTAGATTATCGAAAATATTGGATACGTTTTTTTGTGTTTTATCAAATTAATAAAAATTGACGAAGATAAAACGTGTCAAAGATCATGTGTGGGGGCTTGAGACGTCACATTTGAGTATAAAATGTACTCAATCGTGACGTCACACGAGTTTTCGACGCACTGTATCTGTTTATGTCTTCATTTTTTGTTTACGTAATAAAATAAAAAATGTGTCCAATATTTTTTGGAAATCTATCTGACTATTGTTTTGGCATTTAGCTTAGAGTCTTGCTACTATTACATGTAATAGGAGCAATAGTAGGAGGAATAGTACCATATGGTATCTGGTGCCATTTGGTATGGGAAATATGGTACTATTAGGTACACCTCTACTTTCAGGGCTTACATACGTGACATTTTGTTACCTTAAACATATGTCCACAAACTTCACAAACATAGGACGTCTCGCCGTCAACGAGGAGCTTCTCCGCCTCGTCGCTGTGCGGGTGCTCTGACGTCACGTGAGCTTTATACTCCTCGCGGGTTTGGAGCCATCTGTTGCACTGAAATACAGAATTGTCTATTATAGCATCTGACGAACAATAGGCTAGTTTCCACCATCAATAAATTGCAAATCTATTTAGTCCGTCAGTTAGAGTATTGGAAAATAATGAACACGTATTTTTTGTTTTTATAAATCAATGAATATTAAAGATAAAACGCATCAAAACTCGGGAGTGGAGGCTCGTGACGTCACAACGCACTAAAAATTATAGCACGGCGTGACGTATTGACGATTTTAAAAGCGTCGTATCTTCGTCAATTTTGGTTTACGTACAAAAGAAAAAATACGTGTCAAATATTTTTTGATAATCTAACTAACGGACTAATTCGATTTTTTTCAGGACACAAGCCTATTACTTATTGCAACTAAGCTTTAGTTATCCTGCAAAATTGCACATTACTAAACTTGCGTAACACACTTTTTTATCACAACTCAATGGGTCACCCCATTGAGTAAGGCAAAGTAAATCTCAGATGGCGCCACCATAATTGGTCTCAATCTGACCAATAAAAAAATAAAATAAAATAAAATCTTTTTATTTTAGATATCAGTCCATACCTTTTAACAATATTACATTAAAAATTAATTACATTAGACATTATTAGAAATACATTTAAATTAAAATTTACATTTAAAATTAAAAAGATTACATTTATAAGTTAAAAAGTACAAATTACATTAGAAATTGGAAAATACATAAAAATTACATAAAAAATTAATTAATTTAAGTATTTGCCACCCTTTGGGGCCCCGGGCACACGCACTTGTGCTTGAACCCAGTGCCCCAGAAGGCTGTCCAGCTTGTGGCTGAGCACATTCAGGATGGTGTTGGCGCTCCCACGCGTACGGAGCATCAACGAAGCGATGCGGCACCGCAGCATAGTATGAAAGCCATCTGTGTGCGCGTGCGCAAACATCGCAAATGCGTTACACCAGCGGGGGAGCCCCACCAGCACCCTGAACGCGTTATTATATTGTATTCGGAGAGCGTTGATGGCCCGCTGCGTGTAGTTGACCCACAAATTGCAGGTGTAGAGAGTTTGGCAGAATGCTTTAAACAGAGTTATCTTTACCTCTAAACTACACCTCGCAAATCTGCGTGCCAACATGTTACAGCGGACCGCCATCGCCCTCCTCTCCCTTTCTATATCCCCATCATCTTTTAAATGCTCGATGACCACATGGCCGAGGTATTTAAACTCCCTCACTCTTCGAAGAGCGACGGCGTTCAGCAGCACGGGTGCCACATCCTCTAGTTTACGACCCCTGGCTTGAAATACCAGGAGCTCACTTTTTCTGACATTGTACAGGAGACCGTGTGCCCTCGCATACTCCTCACACACGCCTATCAGCCTTCTGAGCGCGGCCATCGATGGGCTGAGCAACACCATATCACCTGCGTAACTAATGCTGTTGATATAGTGTCCATCAATCGAGCATCCCACTCCGGTGTCCCTCAGCTCATCAATAAGCCCATTCACGTACAAGTTGAAGAGTGAAGGAGATGTTTCCCCCCCTGCCTCACTCCACACTCCAACCCGTACTCGTTAGAAAGCTCGCCAAGGCATTTGACCTGGTTAGTTTGGTGGCCATACCAGTATTTAAAAATATTAATTACTTCACCGGGCACACCCGTATCCTTCAATTTGCGCCAGAGAATATCATACCTAACCAGGTCAAAAGCCTTGGAGAGATCAAGAAAGGCTGCATGCACAGGCGTGCTCCTGTCTGTGTAATATCTGACAGTCTGCTTGAGAGACATAACCGCACTTTCTGTCGAAAGTCCTGGTCTAAAACCAAACTGTGCGTCGTTTAAATTTAGGTGTTCTTTAAGCTATCTCTCAAGCAGGCCATCAAGCACCTTAGCAATGAGGTCATTGACAGATAAATAAACATTGACAGATTTTCAACCAATGACGATGTTTGGTTCAAGCGATGCTAGCGCCATTAGTTCCACAGTTGCCATCCCCATTTTCAAAACAGAACAGCGTAAATCCCGTAGTGTTTATTATTGAATTGTCAAAATGGAAATGCCAGTGTCATGCTAAATAATTACTGCTGATCGCTTGAAGAGCAGCGGTGGCCTAGTGGACGTGGCGGCCCCGACTTACGACCTGTAAGTCGTGGATTCGAACCCAGGCGCTTTACTTTGTGTAATATATTTTCATCGCCACCGCTCTCAAAACGGTGAATGAAAACATCTTTATGAAACCGGCATGTCCTAGAACCAAAATTCGAAGACATGTGACATCTAGAATCACGCACTGGGTCCGCGGTGGATTTATAGCCCATTCCCTCTCATAGAGAGGAGGCCTGTATCCCAGCAGTGGGAACAGTATAGGCTGATTATACTTATGCTATGCTTAAAGAGGGTAATTTTTTTGTTTAATACTCACAATAGCACATGCGGCCGGTAGTTTAATTTTATTATATCTGTTGCTTTGCCGTGAGTGCACTCTTATGTGAGCCTTAAGACCTTCCTTGTTTGAGAATGTGTCTCCGCAGAATTTGCAACCGTTACTGTAAAGAAACAGATTCTAAAATCGATAATAAATAAAACCAATAGCCGGTAACTTAGGCGGAATGCATAGGTTGTTACATTTTATTCATAAACATAGTAGTAAATACAGGGTGTAAACAACCTCATCACAAAGCCGTCAACCAAGCATTCTGTACATCAAACTAAGTAACTTTACGCAAATATTATTGCTGGGAAACGACTTTTTTTTTGGGTCATGTTTTGTGGTAGAACTCAATGTAACGCACTCAAAACATTGTGCTGATGGATATATTGAATAGTACGACGGTCGTGGAGGTGTTTAAAGTAAAAAATGTTACATTAAAAACTTGTATTTAAAAAAAAAGTTGTAACTTTGACCCCCAATATCTCCGTAACTAGAAGGTTCCCAGGTATGGTGTAGATTTCACTTACTGATACTTGATTTTGATATTACTTGTTGACCTCCACACGAAGTCAGGGCGTTGCGTGATGGTCTTCAACATTTTAATTTAAATTACACCTTATTTCGTAATAATTACCTGACTTTATGTTTACTAGAAAGCACCAGGTGTCGCTTCCACGCCAGTTCTGTTGAGAAGTGTACACCGCAGTCGCTACACACGGGACCAAGCTTGTCGTTTTTATCCTAAAATCAATCAGAAGAAGAAATCATTCATACAGCTGGTCTCGGGGCACAGCGCTGGTACAATCTCGTGACTTCGAGTTCGATACCAGCATAAGGATTTCCTTTTTGTGAATAGAGTCATTTTGTTTTTATTTCTTTTATTTTATGTTTTTTTTTTATATATTGAGATTTTTTAAGCATATTACTTGTACAAAATAATATATATAAAATAATCGATGTTTCACATCTGCCAGCCCAGCCCATGACGGTCCACTTTTTTATTTTACTTCTATAACATAATAATTATTATATAGTCTGTGCTACACATTCCCTGCCCTTCTTACAAACAAAAAATGACACTCAACATTTAAGAATGTTGCCACTTAGGACATTATTTCCTGTACACCTTGGTTATCTGGAGCAATAAAGCAATACTAGAAATGAAAAATGATGATTATTTTGCAAGTAGGTTTTTGCAAACACCTTTACTCATCATATTTTAAAACTAGATGGGGCCGGTGTTTCGTACCCGACTACTCTGAGAAGAAAAAGCCGAAACAAACTCAGAAGCCGATAAAAACATTCGACACAAGATATCTCACCTGCCTATGCAGTTTCATGCCATGTAAGAACAGTCCTTTTGGCGTGCCAAAGACATCCCCACAAAACTCACAAACACTTTCACATACAGACTCCTTCAAATGCTTCGTTCGGTAATGCATCTGTAGGCTATTTGACATACTGAAAAAAAAAAATTAGAACAAGCTTTAAATTAACGTCACCAGTTTCGGGTCAGCGTTCCAAACCCAGTTTGGGCCACTAGCCCGAGCATGTTTGTTTATTTATTTATTTATGGCACTCCAACGACTTATTCACTAATACATTCTTTGGGGTATTTTAACAATATAACTTAAAATCTAGAGTGAATTTGTCACTTACAGGTGTGCACAGCACCTACATTATGAATTTCAAGTATTATAATATTACAAATAAAAACAGAACTACATCAAAACAACCCGAGAACTAAAAGTAAAGAAAAGAAAAAACTAACTAAAAAACTAAATCTATTTTGTTGCTCTAAAGAATGACACAATCAATGAGAAATATTAATATTTAATTTCACAATATGTAAAGATGTTTAGTTTTACTATTGTACACCTCTGCCTTACCTTTCGGGAGTTACAGGCGTGATTTGAATGAATTATTTTGAATTATATTATTTTTTTGTGTTTTTACTGTGGACACTTTTAACGTGCACATCTTGCTACATTGTTCTCACATAATATACCATCTCAACATGAATGATGTAACCAAGATTTTGTAACAATATTCTGATTCAAAAGAGTGCCCAGTTTCTTGATCATTCTTCTCCATAGAGATCTACACTAGGGAATGGGCAACTACAGTACTTTCACTGACTGGGACTGTAGCTACATTTAATTTTCATCTTTGTTTCGACAATTCAAAAGTGCCTATAACTGGCTTACAACAATACAACAACAGCCCATAACGTCCACCGCTGGACATAAGCATCATGGGAAGAATTTGCCGTAATCTCCACGCTTGGCAGGCGGATTGGAGACCGCAGTGATGAAAGACTAACAGAAAACGCTGCTGCCCATTCTCTGGTCTACGGAGGCGCAAGGTGTTCTGCCTCAGACATTAGTCGCCTTATACGACACCCATGAGTGTAATGGGTTGGTTCTATTCTACTCTGCCGGATACCACACGGCTGGGCTGTCCGCATAATAGAGTAATATTTTAGTAATGTTTATATCCCATGTAGCATTTTTCCAACCTGGGTATTTAATCCGGGAATTCCAGGATCCCATAATCACCAATGGAGGCTACGAGTAAAAATAAATAAATGAGGCAACATGCCTTTTGTCACTATTTGTGATTTAATAAATATGTTTTGTGAGTTAATTGTGTTCGTTTTTACCTGAATATTTCTCCACAGTGTTTACATGGATATTTCATTCCTTTATGTAGACTTACATGAGATTTCGCTTGTTCACTGTAACATGAAAGAGTAAACATTAATACAAACTGTGCTAGAGAATGGATAGTCCACTGTTATGAGTTATGAGGCCATGGCTTATTTGAATGAATTATTTTAAATTGTACTGATTTTTTTTTTGGTTGTGTGTTTTTACTGTGGACACTTTTAACGTGCACATCTTGCTACATTGTTCTCATATAATATACCATCTCAACGTGAATGATGTAACCAAGATTTTGAAACAATATTCTGATTTAAAAGAGTGTCCATGGAGTTTCTTGCCCGTTCTTCTCCAGAGAGATCTACGCTAGGGAACGGGCAACTACAGTACTTTCACAGTTTTTATGTCTTGTGACTGGGACTGTAGCTACATTTAATTTTCATCTTTGTTTCGACAGTTCAAAAGTGCCTGTAACTGGCTTATTTGAAATAAATGCTTTGATTTTGATTAAGTAAAAATAAAGAATCCAGACATGGTTTCCATCAAATCTTACAAAAATCCATTGAGCTATTACTACCTATGTATAGAAGACAGCGCGAACAAAATCTGTGCTCTGTTCAACTGCAGTCGGCCGGCTGCAGTTCACTCAGTCGCTTGCTCGCTACAGAACATCTATATACATATACGGGGTTAGCCGCCCCCCACGCGCCCCGCACTTACACGCTTGTAACACAGATTTTGTTCGCGCTGTCTTTTCTATACGTAATAGTAATAGCTCAATGCAAAAATCTGTGTTTGTTTCTATACTTACCAATATTAACTAGAGCAGGACTTCCTAATAAGTGGGGCGCCGGCGCACCTCCGTGTGGGGGCGTAAAGAGATAGTTAAGGGGGGCGCGGCAAGCGTTTGGCACATGACTAGAAAAATTTCAGGAAGAATTTCTAGCTAAATTAAGGCCGATTCGACCATGAAAGATGACTTCCAACTGTCCTTTTTGGAGTAGTTTTGGATCAAACTCCTTTTGCCGCTCTTGCTTTGTGAACACTTGTTCCATTTTCCTCGACATAGTTGAGTTTGACAGGACTAATCTGGGGAGGTTCGACACAAAAAAAGGTTGGCAAACCCTGCGTAGAGGTAGTTAGTAGATCGAGTTTGAATTTAGGAGGTAATTCTGTAACTACATGTCCAATTAAAAAAAAAAAAAAACTATGGGAACCCACACTATAACTGAATGCCGTAGGATATGTCTCTTCAACACGGACGAAGTCCTAAATAGCAGCTATTGCAGATAGTGTTATAGCAGAATGAGAACATAGGTAAGGGAATTACTAAACCTTAATAACAAAATACAAAATTTGACTTAAGAAGGCCGATAGCTAAGTGTGTATAGCTATACGTATACTAATAAACAAAGGACAATCTATAACCACCTATAGCAATACCATTTCTGGGACTCAGGCATTCCTTCCGTGACTTCACTGAGATGAGGGGAGGAGTTGTTGCTCTTTGTCTGTAGGGAGGGAGGGGGGAGGGTCTTAGTACCTAGTAGTATAACTCATCATCTGCCTAGCCTTTTCCCAACTATGTTGGGGTCGGCTTTCAGTTTTACCGGATGCAGTTGAATACCAGTATTTTACATGGAGCGACTGCCTATCTGACCTCCACAACCCAATTAGTACCGTAGTAGTAGTTGTCAGACTTTATGGGCCTCTGACTTCTAACGACTGTCAAAGATCTACAGATGACAGCCGGGACCAACGGCTTAACGTGCTTTCCGAGGCACGGAGGAAACTCGGTATGTAATGGGTGGTCACCCATCCACAGACCAACCTAGGCAAGCACGGCTTAACCTAACGATCGACCCGAGCAGCTGTTATTATTTAGTCACGAGCTCCTCACCTAGTAGTATAACTGCAGAAATAATACTTACGTGCAATAACAAATGTATGAGCATAGTTTGCAGCTAAATTTTCTCTTATGACATGACAGTCTATGTTTACACAAGTGCACTTGTTGAGGAAACCTGATGTGGCAGATATCACATTCATAGTCTCCATATTCCTGGACAAAGAAAAAACTACTAAGTTATAATAGACAAGATTATAATAGACGATTCTAGTACTCAATTTCGGCTCAATCATTAAGTATGTAACTTAATAACTTTATTAGGGTATTCGGTGTATAAATTTTATTTCATTTAATTTTTTATATTTTTTTAATTATTTTTTTATATTCGTTTTCTGTTATTCTTTCATCACTGCGATCTCCAATCCGCCTGCCAAGCGTGGAGATTACGGCAAATTCCTCCCATCAGTGAAGAGGCTTATGTCCAGCAGTGGACGTTATGGGCTGTTGTAGTAATTTTTTATATTATCGTTTTATAGATTGGGTCACCTTAAGGAACTAATTTCAATATTTATGTATTCCAAGCTGCAGTTAATTTTTAATAAAAAAAAACCATTGCTTGTGATGACATTGGAATTGAGGCTGAACAGTTTGTTGTCTTTGCCACATAATATGTAATAATAACATCAAATTTGTTGTTTTTGCTTTAAAGTTATCTAAACACTACTGTATTGAGCTTAAGTCTAAGTAAGGTCTATAGATCTGTCTAAGTACTTACAGTGCTATGTTTCTTTGCATGATTTTCGGATGTCGTTTTTAATTCAAATCCCCTGTAGCACAAATCACACTTGAATGGTGATGTTTTATAGTTACTGGACTCTTTTCTTAATAGCACTTCCTTTCTGGCATCTTCAGGGGTCATAAACACAACCGTTGCATAGTCATCAAAGTAACTAAAGTTGAAACCGTTCTTTTTTCTTATGGGCTGTGTGATTACTCTCTTTGTGGCACTTTTCGATAAGGGTTCGTCATCACTGAAATTATCATCAACCGTGTTCTTTTTGACTTTCCTCTTTTTAGTTTTTGGTTCTTTGTTATGTTTACTTTTTTGTTTTGGCCGTGCTACTGTTTCCGAGACTGACTCTTCCATCGAATCAATGAAGTTTTCAGTACATCCTTCATTATAATCATATTTATTTTCTATTTCAATGTTATTAAAATTCTCTATGTATTGTTCTTCTTCAATTTTAACATTGATTTCAGATTCTTTAATTTCTTTGTGTTCAGTTATATTAAATTCAGTTTCTGTGTTATGTGTACATTCTTCATAAACAACAACTACAGGAGTTATTTTCAAGGAAGATTCTAATTTATTTATTTTCCTATCTATATTTTTGAGAGTTTGGCTTGTTATCTGCAATTTAATTGGCTATTAAAATATAAGATCAAAAAAAATAATTAAAACTGGATTTCATTTTTGTGTACACTTGCCTGTGATGAATCAAGTCTGATTCTAGATAAAATGTTGTGAGCTCTGAGACATTTTGACTTGAACTCATGATATTTATAGAGGAGATTGGCACATTCAAAACACACATGTTGATTTCTATCAAATATCTGTAATAGAGATAGGATAATGGCGTATGAGATATGTGTGGTCTGAACACATTAAAATATTAGGATTTATGTAAACACTGTAAACACCAATAAGTTTTTCTTCTATGAATATGAGCAGAGGGTCCGAGGTTGTCATGATGAACTAAAGTTACTTGTAAACTCGAACGTTGGTACAATCATCCTTCTTAGAACAAATGAGAAGCACTTGTGCCTAGTATCTTACAAGAGTCCCTTTTTGTTCTACTTCAGCTAATGCTTGCAAGACACCAATAGTTACTATGAGCCCATTTGGTATTCATGTAGTCAAGAATACCTACAGATATATTCGTAGTTCACTGATACTCATTGTGTAATGTTTAAATCATATGTAAATATTTCAAAATACCTTAGCCTTTTAGGCCTTACCGGAATCTGCGCCAAATGTGAGTAAACTATGCCGATGGAATTGCTCGACTTAGTTTCCAAGCTGAACATCTTTACATCAGTCTCAAGACATACTCGGCAATACTTTAATTCATCCATTTTCATAGAAAAAACATAATCAGTGTTACAAATGTTACAATGTAAACACAAGCCACCAAAATAATTGTCAATTTGTCACAATGACACAGAATGACACTGCCAATTTGCCACAGAGCCCACATCCAGCATAGAGTACATTACACTGCACAGATTACTAATACGTAGCATTAAGGCTGCTTTACGCCAGGGCAACACTGCGGCATAGGCTTCAATAAAATTTTACAGCACGATGCCGCTTTGAAAATTATCTAAGCACAATGTTGCCTCGGCGTAAAATACCTCTGTTCGCAAGAGTCCAACTTTCTCAGGAGTCCAACTTTTATAACATCCATACAAGTCTTCGCATGAGTCCAACTTTTATTTTTTATGTACTTTTATTAGCACTATTCCTACTGGACGGTACAGTTACGCACATGTAGGCTGCCGCATACGTTGGTTATTTGTAGCATACCACAAGATGACGCACGCCACAATATGTAGCAAGCAGCGATGCCGCACAGAGTTGCCCCAGCGCGCGTAAAGCAGCCTATAGGGAACGTGCAGGAACTATAGGTGGCAGCACTAATCGATAAAAGAGACACTATGCGGACAGAAAAGGAAACTTATCACTTCTCATCGTGCTTTCAATTTACTAGACAAAATTGTCTCTTCAATTATATTATTTTTGAATATGCTAAAAGGTATAAAATATGAGTTCCGGTTTAATAACGATCGTCAGCGTAATATAAATGTTTAATAATATGAATTTTATATCTTTCGTTTACTTTCTGATGAAAATTGTGGTGATGAAGACATGGATAACTAAGATAGCTTTCATAATTTCAACACATGTTATAATGGAAGGGAATCCTTTATCAGCGAGAACAGTAACTCCAGGCTCTAATAAATCAATGAGGGATTTTCTTTTTAGCTCTTCCCTAGTCGCTGGATAGATGGCGCTAGGTGTAAGTATGATAATGCAAGGTACAGAACCTAAAAAAACTGATTTTAACAAAGCGCGAGAAATGTTGGTTATATTCGGAAGGTTAAGCAAATGAAAGTGTCAGTCAACGAGAGTATGTGACGTGACACAATGGTTTTTTTTTAAGCGTTTTGGCTCTGGCATAGTAACTTCAACGCCATCTATAGAGTTCTTGGAAACTAAGTTTTTTTTTAAAACCTCAAAAGGAAAACCTCTCATTAGTTCACAATCATTTGATGAAGCAATCAATAAAATGCAATCCGTAGCATTTAGATACAAAACTTAAAAAACCAAAGGAGTGCAGCCAACTAAAAACATTATTGTGGGTATAATCATGTTTATATTCTAAGTACATGTGGAGTCTTTGATTAACTGTTGAGGGATATTCGGTGTGAACTTTAGTGCGGTCTAGTAGAACACGTGTATGGTGAAGTATAAATGGTTCTGGTATGTTTGCATGGACGGTTGATTTTGAGGGCCTTTTCAATGCAGAGTGTAACAAAAACAAGTTGTTTTCAAATGTTTTTCTTTACTGCGTTTATCAATTTTTTGCGTTTTTCACCAAAACATGGTGTGATAGTAGTATTCTTTGGAAAGTAATAGAAATTTACGCTAATTGATTTATTTTCATTTTTGTGGATGTATTGGTACCTACATCCAGAAATGCAACAATGCATTATGATTAGTTAATTAATTTTCACTATAAAATTAATTCTGTTTACTTGTTAGAAAAGTCTATGTCAAGCATTAATAGAGCACAAGATTCGGATTGGCGACGCCAGTTGGCAGCACCGTCGTTGTGCACGTTCCCTATAGACTTTATTGAAAGCCCAAAGTCCACAGTCAAGTCAATATTTTTCTAGACAAGTTTTTTATCACTTTCCAAAAAAAAGAACGGATTATAAACTGTTTTATCTACACCCATGCTATAAATCCTCTATAAAAGTATCCGAAACAGTTAGCATATGGCCAACATTAAAACAGCCAGTGTCATGATAACCATTATAACACCCAAACGGGTGTTATAATGTTGTACTGAATTTCATTATGCAACTCGTTTTAAAAAAAGAACATTGCCTAGCACGTGCGATTCACTTCCACAGCGCCGTAATAAAAAAAAAATAC
The DNA here is from genome assembly GCA_905147715.2 of Xestia xanthographa. Classification (NCBI taxonomy): domain Eukaryota; kingdom Metazoa; phylum Arthropoda; class Insecta; order Lepidoptera; family Noctuidae; genus Xestia; species Xestia xanthographa. The sequence goes on along the minus strand of LR990659.1, from coordinate 5,424,742 downwards.
TTATTCAATTTTTCGAATTTTTTGAATTTACGTCGTATCTCGCCATTTTTGTTCGATACTAATTGCAATAAGTACTTGGTTGTTTACAAAAATTAGCGATACAAGCTTTGTGCATTTTAATAATTGTACTTACAATCAAAATGTAAATAATTATATTATTACCTATACATGGTTTGTTTTTCCCGTGTGTTTTTCCCGCTCATTCTTCTCCATAGAGATTACGCTAGGGAATGAGCAACTACAGTACTTTCACAGTTTTTATGTCTTGTGACTGGGACTGTAACTACATTTTCATCTTTGTTTCGACAATTCAAAAGTGCCTGTAACTGGCTTACTTGAAATAAATGCTTTGATTTTGATTTTGTATTAAATCAGCAATTAAACTTTCCATGAATTTAGGTACATAGACTTAAATTCTTACAACACTACAACACCCTATGGTTTCAGAACCTTTTATATGGAGGATTCATATCATGGATGTAGATAAAGTCTTGTATGCAACTGTACATAATTAGGTATTAAAACACTCATGTGATACTATTATCACACTCGGCTTCGCCTCGTGTGATAAACCCACATTCGTGTTTTAATACCCCTCATTATACAACAGTTGCATAAATAACTATTTTATCACTTTCCAAAAAAAATTGGTATTAATTAGGTGAAGGGAGTAGAAACTTGGCCCTAACTAGTTTTTGTTTTCATCATCGAAAAACGCTACAAATTTCAAGTAAACTTTTCATAATAGAACAAAGAGAAATTTTGCAAAAAAAGAAATGAAAAATATCGAATTTCATACGCCATGCGCATATGATTTAAATTTAGATTGATTTTTTTTTTACGAAAAAAAGAAAAAAAAACTAAGTATGCCATCTGCTTCTACTCCGTTCACATAGTATAAGTTGGTGCCAGTTAACATCGGAATAGAGGTCATTAACACCTACCTACCAAGTTTTTTATCATAAAGCGATAACGACACTTACTAGTTACCTAAATCGACCAATAAGCGATACTTTGCTACATCGCTTTAGTATCATAATACCAGTCGGCTAGACATACAGGGGTTGAGAATCTTGTGTTGTTCCAATTCGAATTTAATATTATTTTTTGCTAGAAAACTAATTTTATGCTTATACATTTACGTGTGACATAAATGCCCCCGCACCGTGACCTTAATGTGCTGCACACCTGACGCGATGACCTCGTAAAACGAAAACGGCATAAGATCAGAATTATAATTTTTTGTGATGAGATAGTTTTTGTGATGTCATAATTATATTCAGATAGGTACTTATGGTTTTTCCGTCATGGGTGTTGTTTTCATGGTTTTCGGGGTCGTTGATTACGAAAATGAGCTCAAAATGAAAATCCAAGATGGCGCGTCCAAGTTTTTTTTGGTTTTTCCATCATGGATGTCGTTTTCATGGTTTTCGGGGTCGTTGATTACGAAAATGAGCTCAAAATGAAAATCCAAGATGGCGTCCAAGATTTTTTTGGTTTTTCCGTCATGGATGTCGTTTTCATGGTTTTCGGGGTCGTTGATTACGAAAATGAGCTCAAAATGAAAATCCAAGATGGCGTCCAAGATTTTTTTGGTTTTTCCGTCATGGGTGTCGTTTTCATGGTTTTCGGGGTCGTTGATTACGAAAATGAGCTCAAAATGAAAATCCAAGATGGCGTCCAAGATTTTTTTGGTTTTTCCGTCATGGGTGTCGTTTTCATGGTTTTCGGGGTCGTTGATTACGAAAATGAGCTCAAAATGAAAATCCAAGATGGCGTCCAAGTTTTTTTTGTTTTTCCATCATGGATGTCGTTTTCATGGTTTTCGGGGTCGTTGATTACGAAAATGAGCTCAAAATGAAAATCCAAGATGGCGTCCAAGATTTTTTTGGTATTTCCATCATGGGTGTCGTTTTCATGGTTTTAGACCCTGAATATGAAAATGAGGTCCAAACGAAAATCCTAGATGACGCTGAGGAAAATTTTAGGCTTTTTAATCATGGGTGTCGTTTTCATGATTTTCGGGGTCGTTGATAACGAAATGAGGTTAAAATGAAAAACCAAGATGGTGCCGAGAAAAAATTTCGGGTTTTCCGTTATGGCCGTCGTTTTCGTGGTTAAAGGATAAAGAAAATGAGGTCAATAATTATTTATTTCAATTAGGTCATTCAAAGGTACTTTTGAATGACGAATAGGATTCAATGATTTACCGTGCCTTTGGTTAAATCTGATTTCAACAAATCATTTTCATTTTCATTATCAACGACCCCGAAAACCATGAAAACGACACTCATGACGGAAAAACAAAAAAAAAACACCTTCAAGTAATAATAGGCGTGATGTTATGTTTACTCTACAGAGTAAACCTCAGTGGCCATTAAGTCGCACAAGAGTCCAATCGTGCAAGTGTCCATTCGCGCAAGATTCCTTTCGCGCATAAGTCCATTCGCGCAAAAGTTCGTTCGCGCAAAAGTCCATGTGCGCATGTCTTTTCGCGCAAGTGGGTGCGCGCAACAAGTGTTCTTTGCGCAAATGTCTTTCGCGCATAAATCTCAGATCCTAATTTTAAGATGTATAATAATATATTTACTTTATTAAAATTGTCTCAGTAAGTTAAAATAGTGTTAAAAACGAAAATAAAGTATTTAAATCAATTAATTTCGTAGGGTACATTTGCTCGATTTCTTATTTTTTTGGGTTGTGCACTGTGTTATGTATGTGGGACACTGTGGATGTATTATGAGACTCAAGCGATATCAGTTTTGCGACAGGTTTGTACGGATGGAGCGACAGTATCGCTAATATTTAGATATCGGGATGAAAGTCGGAGCAATGACCTCTATTCCGATGTTAACTGGCACCAACTTATAGCTACGTATACTCAATGATATTCTACTAAACAGATATCTATGTTATACACAATGATATTCTATACACCTACAAAACCACCCAAAAAAGTGTTCCGCGCAGCAGCGGCACCACACTTTTCATTCATTCTACCTACATTTCAAATGATACAAAAGGGATAGCTCGATAAAACCAATAAGAAAAAAAGAGAAGTGTTGATCTGTCTGTAGAGCACGCGTCCTTGTCGTACTCACTACAAAAATGCGTATCCTATCTCTTTCTTTTTTTATCCTCCACAGAATATTAGGAAAATAAATGAAAAATATTAACAAATCAATGTTTAGTGCGTAATTACATGTGGTATGAGATCCCTTGTGTTTTATTTACTTTGGTATCTTCTTTGGTACACTTTCTGAACACGCACGATGGCATTTTTAAATTTTATATCTAAATTCGTAGCAACGTATCGCTCGTCGCCACGCATGTTGCAGACTAAAGGCAATACGGCACAATTGGGCCGTTTTCAAGTCTTCACGATTGCGCGCTCTCAACATATCTGTTTACTAGAATATCATTGATTAAAACCCTTTTTTCGGAAAGTGATAAAAAAGTCATTCTGTATGGAAGGACATACCGTCGGCTTTAGTGGGGGCAAGGGTGGGCGACCGCCCAGGGCGCTGGATACGAAAAGGCGCCGCAGGCGCCCCATCATATAAAAAAAAAAATGATCCTTAAGCGCTAGATTTTTACAAATTCCTTGGACTCCACACTAGGATACCCTGTGTCGTGGGGTCCAGTCTCTTCCCAAGTAAAGTTTCATTATCAAATGCGTGAGAGTGAGGCAGGCCCGGACTGGCCATACGGGCAAATCGGGCAAATGCCCGATGGGCCGGTGTGCCCGACTGGCGGTCGACTTTATTTTCTATTTAAAAAAAAAAAAACATCGCAATATATCGATTAAAATAACGTCCTATCGAGGACCTAATTCCATTTACTCTTGGACTCTATCTGTAGTAATGGTACCCCCTAGAATTGTGGTCGTCACACTTTTCTGGTGAAGGGCCACATAGGACAATGTGAGGTATCACTGCGGGCCGCACATTCTTGTATCATTTTAGTTGACACTACCAATCTATGGACATATTTTTATCAGCTGTCCAAACGCGATTGCCCGGATTTTGTATGGCAATTGTTACCTGTGACCAATGTGATATCTTTATTTGCCAACTCAATGAACTAACTAGCAAACAATTAAATTTAAAGCAAGCGATCGGATTGCACGAGTAAGTTTACACCAACCCGCCTCTATTTAATTAATTTATTGTGCAAAATCATATTTTGATATTATCTACAGGAATCGTTTGTTTTGTTGCGGGCCGCATAAATATCACCCGAGGGCCGCCACGCAGCCCGCGGCCCTCTGTGTGACGACCACTGCCCTAGAGGCTCAGGATTTTTAAATGTTTTTAATTTTTCTGCCTGATGCCATAGAATTAGTAATTACGTAATCATTTGTAGCGTACAGTAAGTACAATCACACTCAAACTAAAATATTTTTAAGGCTTAAAATGAGCCTCTGGGAACTCGTACTACCGCTAGAAACTTAAACATTTTTTCTAAACCAACGCGCGTGGTTCGTACTTTGAACCCTGTGAAACTTTTATCACAAAGGTTTCGTTTTTTCTGTCTCTGGAGGATTTTTGCATGATCGACCGGTATAGACAGAGACTGAAATACTTAAATTAAGAACTCCTAGCCCTGAGACCTTAATAGGCACTTTTGGCATGCATAGGTACAAAACTTTTTAAATTTTATTCTAGGCAAGATGTAAAAATTTTCGAGCTCGCTTCGTTTGCTCTTGTTACCTACTTTCTATTGGATCTTTACATTGTCTATTATAAGTCAAGCAATTAACTCCAAGAGGTCGAAACAATTCTAACCTATCCAAGGCCAAGTATCAAAAATTTTCGAGCTCGCTTCGCTCGCTCTTGCAACCTACTTTCTCTTGGATCCTTACATTGTCTATTCTAAGTCAACCAAGTAACTCCAAGAGGTCGAAACAATTCTATCCTGTCCAAGGCGAGGTGTCAAAACATTTTCGAGCTCGCTTGGCTCGCTCTTGCATTCTACTTCCTCTTGAATGTTGGCTTTGTCTGCAACTCGACCAAGTAACTCTTGTATAAAGGGTTGAAACAATTTAACCTGTTCAAGGTAGGGTGTTTCAATTTGCGAGCTCGCTTCGTTCGTTCTTGGAGCTTTACTTCTTTTTGTTTTTAAAATTGTCTCCTTATGTCGAGTAGTAGAGCGGAGAGCTTAAATATTTTTTAGTTCCTAGACTTTTCAAATAACTCTTCAAATTTAGTAATTTGTACTTCTATCAAGTATTTTAGCAAATTCGTTTTTAGTGGCACCTTTCCGACTCAAAAACTGGCGCGCCCTCGTTTGACAGCGTCGCTATTCTGTTAGCATTAGTAGTTTTCCTTTCTCTTGAGAGTGGAGGGCCGACCGTCTCTTTAAATGCCCGGGCCGGTTTTGGGTCCCAGTCCGGGCCTGGAGTGAGGTGTTAGTGTGTGTTCACGTCGAACTAGCGGCGGAGCGCGCAATTTACTCGCCTGGTGGCCAATTAATAAAAGAGTTCGCCGTTATAAAGGCTAGAAAAGTATTTTTTAGGGTTCCGTACCCAAAGGGTAAAAACGGAACCCTATTACTAAGACTTCGCTGTCTGTCCGTCTGTCTGTCACCAGGCTGTATCTCATGAACCGTGACAGCTAGACAGTTGAAATTTTCACAGATGATGTATTTCTGTTGCCGCTATAACAACAAATACTAAAAACAGAATAAAATTACGTACGGAACCCTTCGTGTGCGAGTCCGACTCGCACTTGGCCGGTTTTATTAGTTACATTATACCTATCCTTTGCCTTTTTTTCGTATGGGTATAAAATTGCAGTTAGGGGGCGCGCTAGAAATCTCGCCCAGGGCGCGGGTAGTGCTAAAACCGGCACTGCGTCGAACCTTAACGTCGAACGCGGTCGATCAATGCATGACATGTGTTGCGTCACGAAACATTCTGCTATAGGTACTGGAGTGTGAGAGTGTGACAAACAAACAAACCAACTCGCTTTCAAATGTCTATTGCATATGACAACACAGGATTAGTGGAATGATTGTGATAGCTTGACAACAATGTGTAGTAATGGTCCCGATTTAGATAAGACTTTGTCTGTGTTCAGCAAGCCCGGCTCCACGCCATGAATTTCTTCAGCACATCCATCGACTGACAGCTGGAATTTGAAAATATATTAGGCAAATAATGTCCAGTAAAATGAGGGATTTTATCTTTTTCAATTCTTCCCTAGTCGCTGGATAGATGGCGCTAAACATGGTAAGTTACTGCAAGGAACTGAACGTCACATCATTTCACTTGGATGTAATGGTTATATTCGGAAGCTTAACCAGTTGCCCGCGCGTGCCCCCCCTTGTTTCATGCAAACGAAAGTGTCAGTCCACGAGCTTATGTGACGTGACGCAATGTTTTTTTTCAAGCGTTTTGGCTTTGGCACTAACGTAGTCAGGTCAACGCCATCTACAGAGTTCTTGGAAACTAAGTATGTTTTTTTTAAATACTGAAAAAGAAAACCTCTCATTTACAGTGATGCATTGTGAAGAGACATCTCAATCCAATATGTTTAATCAATAGTAGATTAGGGGCCATCCATAAATTACCTGCCTACGTCACACGTTAAGGGGAAGGGAGGGGGTCGACGAAGTGTGACATTGTGTGACAAGGGGGTGGGAGGGGTCCTAAATTTCGTGACGTCACATTACAAAATCATTCTAGGTCTGAATCTTTAATAAAAATAATTAATCGTTTTAAGTTTTGTAAAATTTTTGAAACGTTTAATTTTATGCTAATTTTATTTAAAAAACATAATTTAAATAAAAATAAAACTGATTTCGGAACTGCTTTTTTAATTCAGTAATTTGTAGATCTTAAATTGCAAAATTTGTGACGTCACACTATAGGGGGGGGGGTCTCAGACGCTGCGCGCAGAGTGACTCAAAATACCTATAACTTTATTTACTACACGCGTCGCGTCTCGGTGTGAGCTGACCCTAAGTATATACTACAACTCCTATAAATCCGCTGCCAATACGCCCCACTGACTCGAATATGAGAACAAACGGGGTTATTTTAAACGTTTTTTTTTTTAAATAAAGACAACTCACATCATGAAGCATTTTCAAAGTCGCTGTCGACTTTCATCGCTTCTTAATACAATACCGATCTATCAAATCTGATTTAGATCGCTCCTTCTTGACATTAACAGCGATGTTAGACTGGTACCTTAATGTTTAGGTTAACAATTGGTGTCGTTTTGTATCTGAAACAACAGTAAGCACATAATTATAATTATGCTCCCAAACTAATCTATAATAGTACATTTTGATACAAGTGGAGAAAGTTTGTTATTGCATCCAAGGCGGAATTAACTCCGTGTTTTTGAGCCGAGAACTGCAATAACAAACGACGTTTTTCAATACACTTTGGAAGAAATAAAAGAAAAGAACGAAAATAGTACATTTTGATACAAGTGGAGAAAGTTTGTTATTGTAATCGAGGCGGAATAATAACACCCGAGCCGTAGGCGAGGGTGTTTTTGAGCCGAGAATTGCAATAACAAATGTCCACGTGTATCAAACGACGTTTTTCAATACACTTTTGAAGAAATAAAATAAAATAATGAATAATATTTTTGTCACGAACTATGAAACTATGATTTAAATTTTCTTTTTTTTCGCGCTTTGGTCTCGCCAGGTTGAAAGAGAGGCAATGGTATGAAGCCGCTAAACAGCCTAATAAAAAAAATAGATTTATTTTATATTTTTGAATTCAGAACATAAATAAATGTTAATTTGTGTATAAAAGTAACTATTAGTTTTAAATTATCATGTTTATCTATGATATTCTATTTATAGACACAATTTGAATATTCAAAAAATATTTATGCCTAAGAGACGCGTAGTGCTTTGCAAAAATTAAAAAAAAAACATTCACCTCAGACTATAGGCATTGAACCAATTTGGACTAAGTATAGTAAGTAAGTAAGTTATCTGTGGTAATTTTCATTACCGGACACGTGCGGGAAAGTGGAAAAAATCGCACGTGTGTGAAATACATTGCATGTTGTACCTAATCGTAGTGCGTTAAGGACCAGTTTTCGAGGAAGTGTATTGAAAATATTTTTGCCATGAATGAGAAACTATGATTTTAATTTTCTTTTTTTCCGCGGTTTGCTTTCGCCAGGTTGAAAGCAAAGGTATGAAGCCGCTAAACAGCCTAATATAAAAACAGTTTTTTTTTTTATTTAGAACACAAGTTAATTTGTTTAAAAAAATAAATATTAATTTTAAATAATCATGTTTATCTATGATATTCTATTTATAAACACAATTTGAATATTCAAAAAATATGTACGCTGTAAAGACGCTTAATGATTTGCCGAAATTAAAAAAAAAAACATCCACCTCCTATTGATATATGTATAGGTATAGTTATCCGTGACAATTTTCATTCCCGCACGTGTGCTGGAAAATGGAAAAAAACGCATGCGTGTGAAATACATTCCATGTTGTACCTACCTAATCGTAGTGCGATAAGAAACAGTTATCGAGGAAGTGTATTGAAAAATATAAAACTAGCATACCCATTTTGAAATTCGAAAAGTCTTGTGGTAAAGCTAGACATTTTATTTTTAATCGTTCCTTGTATTTTACAGTTAGTCTTTTCAAAAATCCCATCCAATCAAAAAGGCAGGACAAACGAGGAATAAAAGTCTGGACGAGTAGGAAAAAAACCCACACGTATGTAGGTTTTATGTATCTTCAATACACTTCCTCGAAACCTGGTTCTTATCGCACTACGATTAGGCTCAACATGCAATGTATTTCACACACGTGCGATTTTTTTCATTTTCCAACACATGTGCGGGAATGAAAATTGCCACAGATAACTATACCTATATTTAGTCTTAGTCCAAATTGGTTCAATGCCTATAGTCGGAGGTGAATGTTTTTTTTTTTAAATTTCGGCAAAGCAATGCGTCTTTACGGCGTAAATATTTTTGAATATTCAAATTGTGTTTATAAATAGAACATCATAGATAGACACGATTAACTAAAATTTACTTTTCTATACAAATTTCTACACAAACATTTATTTGTGTTCTAAATGAAAAAATATAAAATAAAAACTATTTTTTTAAATTATGCTGTTTAGCGGCTTCATACCTTTGCTTCTCTTTCAACCTGGCGAAAGCAAAGCAAGGAAAAAAGAAAATTAAAATCATAGTTTCCTAATAATTAATGACAAAAATATTTTTCGTTCTTTTATTTTATTTCTTCAAAAGTGTATTGAAAAACGTTGTTTGATACACGTGGACATTTGTAATTGCAGTTCTCGGCTCAAAAACATCCTCGCCTACGGCTCGGGAGTTAATTCCGCCTCGGATGCACTAGGTAACAAACTTTCTCCACTTGTATCAAAATGTACTATATCATCAGAACCAAAGGCAGCTCAATCAGTTGGGGGAACTGAGGCCCTCCTCGAGCGCGCGGTGTTAACATAAAGGTGGGTACTGACCAGTGTTACGGGCCATAGTGTACCTTTCGCAGCGAGCATGTTACGCTACGCCGTGTTCCGAACTCCGTGTAACATGCTCGTTTCGAACTCTTTGCTCGCCCGTGCTCCAGATTCGTTGCCACTCGTAGTCAAGATGTCAGACGACGAAATTGTGTTGGAATCTTTGATTTTACTCAATTATTGTGTACCTAATCAAAATTAATTCCATTCCATCTTTATAACAATAAAAATAATCACAACCTAATAAACAAAATGCCCGAAGTACCTGAAATCAACGCTTGTGCTGCGTGCACTCTTGATGACTCGCTGCGACGTACCGACTGAAGCGCGTCGGCCGGCGTAACATTCAAAGGATTCGCCAAAAAACCGACAACGGGGTGGAGCACTCGCAGCGAGCAACGAGCCGCTCGCTCGTTGCTCGTTGCGAACGTCATTTTTCTCCGTACTGACTGCACGAACGCTCGCTGTATAACACGTTACATTACGCCCCGTAACGCCGGTCATTACCACCACCTTTACGTAATTAATAAGTCAATTTTTTAATTACAAATAAGTACTCGTTTCATTGAAATATTTTTATAATTTTAAGACTTTAAAAATATCTATTTGATTATTCTTGTTGCAAAGAATTTAACTAAAATACTGTAGAAAATCGTATTTTCGATTAAAAAAATTGACGTAAGTAGGTATTGTTAACGTAACGTTTAAAACGTGCGCTCGTGTTAAAATTAAAATTCAGTTTCAAGATTTGATCAATACCTACCGTTAAGTGAACTGTTCCCTTACCTTTGGATCTTCCAAGTGATTTTAGTACGATTTCTCTCAAAGAATACATTTCTTTACTTTGTCGTCTTTTTCGCTGAAAATGTCTTTACCAGATCGGGACAAGCTTAAGACTCTTGGGATAATTTCGTTACCGAAAAACTTTTGAACTCCCTATTTGCTTTTTCATACGTGTTTAATAATGATATAAGTTCTAGAGAAAACTTCTTGGCTTTTTTCAGCGTATTTCTGATTCTTTCGTAGGCATTCACATTCATATTTTTTGCACTATTATCCAAGTCTAAATGTGATGTTTCTTCATTACACTTCCAAGTGTGTTTTTGATCATTTGTAGGAATTGTATGCCCAGGAGTATTTAGTTCGGAGGTGTTGCTATAAAAAGCCTTACGTGCAACATAGAATTCGTGGTAATCATTAATTGCTTTAAGATATTCACGTTTTTCATTATTCATCTTAAAAAAAGATCGATTGTCGGTTAATCACGTAGAATTTTGTAAAAGGTTTATTTCTCTATTTCGTATATTATAATTCTCACAGTTTTTATGTCTGTCATTTTGATTATCTAACTGCACATGTAAACTGAACCTAAAATTGGGCTGCAATAATTACGACGCAAACTTGCAGCAAGAGCATTTTCCGAATAATTGTTTTTTGATTCAGTAGGCCTAGGTATACGTGTGATTGCTAAAATGATAAGGTCCATTATACATTAATTACCCATGTTTGAAACTATTATTTTGTATCTAACATAATATTGTTGTCATTATTTAAATATAATATTATAAATTTTCCACATTATATATTTCAGTCAATGATATTATATAGTAAAAAGAGGTAGATATCGCACTAGCACGCAAAAATTGTTGAGGACAAAGTGATACAATTGTTGCACTTTGATAGCTAGCTATCTCTTTCTATCTTATACGTTCCGTATTATCTATCGCTGTCGTAGTTTTAAATTACTCGCAACGATATCTGAACGCCATTCAGTATGAACATGGCGTATCTTCTTTATAATATCATTGATTTCAGTACTATTTTGGAGAAAGTCTGATTTATCCTGTTTCATAGATTCATCCATGTCTAATTTCAACACTTCTTTATAGCTTGTTTCCACAGTGCCTTTTGGGAAACGTATTAAATATTTAAGGTATTTATTTGTGAGCTGGGACTTTATTCAAAAAGGCTGATTTGGCATATACATGGTAGGATACAAATAAGAATCGGGTCTACCCTTTATAGCACAACTTTTTATGTCATAATATTACTTTGCATAACAGCGGATAGCATAAACTTCATTTCGCAGAAAATCGTTTGGCGGACACTCATTTATCATACATTCAAAACTCATAATTTTGTAAGTCAGAATTATCTTTAAGCATAGAGGACATTGCTCATCTTCCTAGGAGAATTGGTCCAAATGCTGCCCAAAAATGGGAGTACCTGCCCTGGCACTAATCTACGTCATTATACCTAATATTTTTAGAATCCATCCCGGGGTTCCTATTTTTTTTACCTAACCTTTAGGTTAGGTTAGGTTAGGTCACAATGTACGAGGGAACACCGGTGTGGTTTTAGTCGGTACGTGTCTGACAGACCCCTCCGCTCTCCCCAGGGCGGAGGACATCCATTGGATTGGATTTCCACATCGTGAAAAATTGCTTTTGATTTATTTTTGGCTTTCGTTTAACGATCACATCTCTTCGTACCGTCATCGGCATAAATGTCTGCCTATCCACCTCGGGAGGTCCCTCAGATGTCTCTGCATGCTCTTTGCTAATTACGAATGATCTCGTTTACATAATATTTCAAAGTGTTGCACAGTCGTAACCATCAAGCTTCCAAAAACCTACTCCTTCAAATTCTCTAACACGGTACTAACTTGTCTACTCGCTCTTAGCAATAAAGCTCTGGAATGCGTTACCCCTTGATATTTAAAAAGCTGGAAGCAAAATGGCTTCCAAAATCGCAAAGACTAAGTAAAGACTAACAGCCTTATTCATAAAAAATCCTTAATTGAGGTTTGATTGGTCTGTTAGCTAGCAGACTCATTAGGCTTGTTAGACGGTTGTCAAGAAGTATGATTCATAAACGCTTGCTAGCAGTCTGCTAGTTAATGAGCTGCTGATAGACGGATTAGACGCGTTATGTTGGCCATCTTGACAAATCAACAGACAAAAAAGTTCCGTAGCAGCAAGTAACATAATATAAAAGTTCTTGTAGTTCGTTGTAACTTTGATCGATGTTTTAATAATAGTGTATTTTTTAAATTAAGTTTAAACCAGTTTACGGTGGAAGTTTACATGGTAATGTACATCATATTTTTTTTTTAGTTTTATCATTCTACTATTTTAGAAGTTACAGGGGACACATTTTACCACTTTGGAAGTGTCTCTCGCGCAAACTATTCAGTTTAGAAAAAAAATGTATCAGAAACCTCAATATCATTTTTGAAGACCTATCCATAGATACCCCACACGTATGGGTTTGATGAAAACAATTTTTGAGTTTCAGTTTTAAGTATGGAAACCCCCAAAATGTATTGTTTTTTTTTATATATGTGTGAAAATCTTAATGCGATTCACAGAATACATCTACTTACCAAATAGTTTCGAAAACAGTGGCTGTGACATACGGACGGACAGACAGACATACATGACGAATCCATAAGGGTTCCGTTTTTTGCCATTTGGCTACGGAACCCTAAAAATGGCCTCATCGACAATTAAAAAAAATTTACAGCAATGACAGCAAATTAGCGGGAAAACACATTTTTTTACAAATACACACGAGAAAAAAGAAAATAAATAAAACAGAAATGATAAACCAATAAGAAAAGATAAAAATTTGATGATACAACCCCAAGATCAACTTTTTAAAAAAGTGAGATGTTTGTTTTCCCGCCATTTCCGAATCGCATGTTTATATTGTACCTAAGTGCAAAAAGCCGTAACTATGTTCATCATCCTAATTTTTTTTTTCATATTTATTGTTAGTACACGTATCATCTTAAATACCTAATTAAGAGGATTTTTAAATACAAATTCCAAAAAATAATTTTTCCTGTTTTTTTTTAATCTGCGTAACCCTCCTTTCACTAAAATTATCATCGGTATGGTTTTTTGCTCTTGTCAAAGTCAGCTGTTCAAATTTGCGGCCGCCATTTTGTGACTTAGCAGAGAGATAAAGGAGGGTCAACAGTCTTCTAACTTTAGCAGAGCCTTGATGGACTGATTAGCGTTAGCAGACGTTTATGAATAATGTTTTTTAGCATCGGGCCATCAAGGAGCCTTCAAGGAGGCTCTAACTTTTTATGAATAAGGCTGTAAGACTAAAGGCCTTATTACATTACACGATTTATCGGGCCCTGTCGAGGGGTCCATATTGGCTCACCTAAAGTTCTTTACCCGAAAATGTTCTTCCTAATGATTTGTAATCCGAATGATCACTCTTCCTAAAATTTTTCATCCTAAAGTTCTCATTCATACTATTTCTAGTGATACCGGCGATGTTCATAACACTCATGTTTCCGAAAATTGTAATTAATAATAGCATTCATGTGAATGTATTTAAACTCCTACTGTTTTTTATCATAACGCTTTTATCCCTAAACATAATTACCATAATATTTTCACTCATACTCAGAAAGAAACATTTACCAAGTGTAATAAAAAATATATGTGGGTAGATGATATTTATAGTTTTAATTTGAGGGTATGATTATTATTTGGGGGTATGCTTTACATAACGTACTTATTACTATAATTATACCTGAGATAATTATGTCTAAAAAACTAACTGTTTAGAATTTCACTGATTTTTGTCTTAAATGAATGAAATTCAGGTCAGAGTGTAGTCTTGGGGGCACTATGAAAAAAATACTTAGAAAAGTTTCGCGACCAATTTCGAGGTAGCGTAGTTGGTCACAGTTCTAACCTAACCTATCGATATCTTTGCAGGTACACACCGCTATAAATATATATGAAAACATTTATTTAACTACTTGTACCGTACTATTATTTGGCATACAATTATCTAACCACCAGATTAAGCAAAGGTTGCCAAAATCAGTAAATGATCACCAAAATGAATCCCCATTTTATCGTGAAATTAGAACCAAAAATGTATTTTTGACCACCAGAAATTGAACTGTTCTGCTCTTGCATCCGAGTCGAGGGAGACCCCGGTCGACGGAAGACCCGCGAACTCCTACTTCTGAATGGTTTATAAAAAAATAACCACGAAGGGTATGGCGGGGTCTATTCGCTCGCTTCGCTCGCTCATTCGACCCCGCCATACCCTTCTAACCTAATCTATCCGTGTCGGCGTGCCCCAAGTCGGCCTAGGCAAAACTAGTGTGTCATCAACCACCTCATTTAAATTTGGTGCTCAATTTACTAAATTTGGTGATCAATTGATATTTTAGGTGATAGATGTTAGTGGTCACAAAGTTAATTTTGGTGGTCATTATATATTTTTATTATTTTGTATGGTAAGTACTATTATTCTTATATGTTATGTGAGAATAAAGTTACGCAAAATTAATGTATATAATACTGATTATTATGAATAAAAATAAATCTAAACAAAAAAGATATGACTTTGAATAATAGTGTAAAAGATGGTTATGTTGAGAAAATATAGGAAAACAAATAAAAGTTTAATAGATGTTTATTGCTACTGACATTATGAAGTTGAATGCTTCGGAATAATGAACATTAGAGACAGAGTAGTTAGGAATTGTGATTGTTAGGATGAAAAATGTTAGGAAGAACATTTTCGGATTTCCAATTATCGGAGTTGAAAATTTAGGTGAACTTTGGCGCACCCCCTGTCGAGGGGGCGCTTTTTCTGGGCCTTTTCCGGTGTACTCTCTAAACTTAAGTTGTTCCAAATAAACTTTATTTTATTTATTTATTTTCATTAGTTTATTTTATCTGTATTAGGTACGTGTACCTACCTATCTAAATATATAAAATGTACCTGTAGGTACCTATATTAACAAAATGGTATTTTTCTTATTTATTTTTTGTACTCTATAAGAATGCCGTCCTATTTGATCATATGGTATCATAAGTTGACTAGCAGAGAATGTAAGATGCCATGGGATAATTATCAAACTGCACGCGGGCGAACCCGCTGGCAGAAGCTAGTAAATAAATAAAACCGGTATCACACACGTAACTCATAATGTGCCTGGTTTTTAATCAGACGACATTTAAAATTCACAATTAATGTTCAAAGGCTAATAAAGTTGTTTTGAGCGACGCAATATTTATACATTCGCATCCCTTGCATCTGCATGTTTGCGTGTTGTTTAGTATATCGTCAAAAGAAGGATATCTGTTAGGTACAGCTACACACATAGGCATTGTATCATTTCTGCCTACCTGTCTGGGCATGGCTTTGTCGTATGCAACCGTAGTTGTCCGTATATCAAAATCATGCGTGTCAGGTTCCACTGGTTTACTCATGATCTTGTTGGGCTTGTGACATGTACAGCCACTGACGCCATTTTGGTCACAATTGTCATTGAGACAGTCTTCACATTTACACAGTGCGTGTCTGTTAATACTCGTTGACATTTCGTTCACTACATGAGAATCTAAAGGGTAAACTATTCCGCATTCGAAGCAAGAACATGTAGAACAAGTGCATTCCAGACGTGAGACATTCTCTTCTCTTCCAACAGGCGCGACCAATAATGTTTGGCAATGGTGTACATTCATTGTTTTAATACATTGAACACAATCGCAAGGTTTGCAACCGCATATTTGCCATTGGTTCATTTCATACGATAACATAGGGCTCAAACATTCATCATATTTACAAAGGTTTTGGCATTCATTGGCGGTTTTATTCGGTGTACATTCACAGATTTTGCAACTGCAAGCTTCGTATACATCTCTTATTCTCTTAAGGAGATCATATTTTGATATTTTTTTCTTTGTATAAGACGAATCCGATTCGATAGAGCCACCAAATTCTTTTGCACTACGTTTTTCAATTCCTTCATCAGATGGAGTACAAGTATCTGTTTGCAATTCAAACTTTACATCATTACATTTTTCTGGCAAATATGGTTTTTTCAGCTTTTCAACAGTATCTGCCTTTTTTTTATTGATATTATTTTCATACGAATATTTAGACGATTTCGTTGGCTTACAAACTAAACATTCATTACTGAACTCTCCTGCGCTAAGGAAATCAGTTTCAGCATCAGGTGGTTCGGTCACATTTGGTAGTGGAGTGCAGCAAGTTTTTGTTGGTAATTCGAACTGTTTTTGGGGCAAATTTATATTTTTCAGAACTGCGACATGATCTGCCTGGCTTTTAAGAATATTCAATTGAAACTTCATTGTATTGCTTTTATTGCCATTACCGGGCAAATATACTTCTTTCAGCCCTTCAATAGTTTCTGTCTGATTTTTAAGAATTTTATTGCAAAGCTTAGTGTAAATATTTGTTGGTGATGTGAAACTTTTGTGAGCTTCAACTGTTTGTGTAGTTGTTCCAACCATATTTTGACAAATATATTGTGTATTAGTTTGATTATTTTTTTTTCCTGGTTTTTTACAGGTACAACTATTCCGTGTATGTTTTGGTATCTCAAACACATATCCTGGCAGGTCGTTAGATTTCATTTCACAAGTATTATGTTGAGAATCGGATTCAGCATACTTGCAACTCTTTTGCTGTATACCACTTTGCCAAGATGGTGTCTCTTGTGCATTCGCAGTTGATGACAATCTGTTTGTGTCTGACTTGCAAAGCACACAACTATTGTTTTGTGATGGTGGATTTTCTGTACATTTTGGTGACGCACGTGCTACAAATTCAATACTTTCGGATTTTGTGCATTTCTTGTAACCACTTTTTTTCTCGGACGGTGTTTCAGTTGCATGTTTATGACTGTTACAATTACACTTTCTTTTTTCTTTAACTTTCGGTAGCTCCACCACATATCCGCCTGATTCAAATTTGTTATCACTGCTGCAGGATTCAGATTTCTTATTACCAATGCAGTCACACTTTTTTCTTTTCGGCATTTCCACCACATATCCGCTTGATTCAAACATGTTTTTTTTCGCTAATTCTGCGTCATGACACTGTGCTTTTAGAACCAAGCTGTTTGGATCAGTAGCAATCCACTTTACTTGACATGTATTAACATTGACTTCTCCTGTATTAATCACTGATTCTCGTTTATTCGGTGTAGTTAAATATTCATGTAGCTCAGGTACATACCCCGATACTTTTGAATCACTTGTGTGTGACTTATTGGAATAACTGTCACTTTGCAGTGTTAAATGATGTGTATAATTCGGGAATTCAAACAAATATCCAGGTGATTCAGATACTATATTATTTGTGTATGTATCGCACTTGTCCCTTTCATTTTGATACTTATAAACCTGTGTCCGAAGTATATTTCTGAATAATTCTTGCGCGTTCTTGGTTGGTTTGTACCGTTTTGACTCTGCGGAATACTTAGGCGATTCATATTTTAATTGACTGCATTCAGTACAATTTTTATAACTCCTGGGATTTGATGCAGCTGTAATGCTACTTACATTAAATACATTTTTGTAGTTTGGCCCACTTTTACTTTTTGATGGACAAGTACTCGGACTTTCCTTAGACCTTGTCATACCTTTACAAGTCCCTGATGATGATGTGGTGCGTCTATCTAATGATATGTTGTTGCTCTCACAATTGGAACATTTGCTTTGAATAGAATGAGTACTTTTGTGTTCAATAAGAGATTTCAGTAGTTCCTTTATGCATGCCCCTGATGCACATGGTGAGGCCTTGGATTCTGATCCTGCCAATTTATCAATGCAGGTACACTTTTTTTTTTCATTATTAGTTTTTCGCTCCAACACATATCTGGATAATTTGTTGTCACTGCATGAGGCACACTTTTTTTTATCTTTATTTGTTTTTAGCTCCAACACATATCTGGAATTTATTTTTTCACTGCATGAGGCACACTTTTTTTCTTTTTTATGTATCGGTAGGTCCACCACATATCCGGATGATTCAGATTTGTTATCACTGCATGAGGCACACTTTTTTTCTTCTTTATGTATCGGTAGGTCCACCACATATCCGGATGATTCAGATTTGTTATTACTGCATGAGGCGCACTTTTTTACTTCTTTATGTATCGGTAGGTCCACCACATATCCAGATGATTCAGATTTGTTATCACTGC
This sequence comes from Xestia xanthographa, assembly GCA_905147715.2. Lineage (NCBI taxonomy): Eukaryota > Metazoa > Arthropoda > Insecta > Lepidoptera > Noctuidae > Xestia > Xestia xanthographa. The sequence goes on along the minus strand of LR990659.1, from coordinate 5,406,251 downwards.
ATGAGACACACTTTTCTTCTTCTTTATGTATCGGTAGGTCCACCACATATCCGGATGATTCAGATTTGTTATCACTGCATGAGACACACTTTTTTTTTTCTTTATGTATCGGTAGGTCCAGCACATATCCGGATGATTCAGATTTGTTATCACTGCATGAGACACACTTTTTTTCTTCTTTATGTATCGGTAGGTCCAGCACATATCCGGATGATTCAGATTTGTTATCACTGCATAAGGCACACTTTTTTTCTTTTTTATGTATCGGTAGGTCCAGCACATATCCGGATGATTCAGATTTGTTATCACTGCACAAGGCACACTTTTTTTCTTTTTTATGTATCGGTAGGTCCACCACATATCCGGATGATTCAGATTTGTTATCACTGCATAAGGCACACTTTTTTTCTTTTTTATGTATCGGTAGGTCCACCACATATCCGGATGATTCAGATTTGTTATCATTGCATAAGGCACACTTTTCTTCTTCTTTATGTATCGGTAGGTCCACCAGATATCCGGATGATTCAGATTTGTTATCACTGCATGAGGCGCACTTTTTTTTATTTTTATTTGTCTTTTGCTCCAACACATATCCGGATAATTTGTTTTCACTTTCTTTACCTGTCGGTAGCTTCACCACATAGCCGCCTGATTCTAATTTGGTATCACTGCTGCAGGATTCAGATTTCATACTATTGCAAGCACACTTTTTTTTTTTCGGTAGGTCTACTACATATCCGCTTGATTCAATCATGATTTTTTCCGCTAAGTCTTCATCATGAAAACATGGTGTTAGAACCAAGCTGTGTGGATCAGTAGCACTCCACTTTACTTGACATGTATTAACATTGGCTTTTCCTGTATTAATCACTGATTCTCGTTTATTCGGTGTAGTTAAATATTCCTGTAACTCATTGGAATGACATTGACAATCTTTCGGGAGTTCAAACACATATCCACGTGATTCAGATACTATATTATTTGTATATTGTATTGTATTGTATTGCGGACACCATGTATCGCACTCGTCCCTTTCATTTTGATATGTATTAGCCCGTGTTTGAAGTATTTTTCTGAATAATTCTTGCGCATTCTTGATTGATCTATACCGTTTTGACTCTGCGAAACACTTGGGCGATTCATACTTTAATTGACTGCAGTCAAAACAATTTTTATAACTCATGGAATTTATTTCAGATGTAATGCTATTTACAATAGATACTTGTGTGTTGTTTTGCCCACTTTTATTTTTGGATGAACAAGGACACCGACTTCCCTTTTCTTCACATTTCGGTATCTCCAACACATATCCGGATGCACTGCATAAAGATTTAGTGAGGTAAACATTATTTTGCCCTTCAACAGCAGATTGCTGTTGTGTCAGAGTATCTAGCATAAGTTTATAAACGTGTGATGGTTTTGATTTTGATCTTTTCGAACCCGCAGGACAACAACTCCATTTACTTCCTTTACTTTGAGGAAGGTAAGCACTTTTTTGATCTTCAACAGCAGATTCCTGTCGTGACAGAGTATCTACCATAAATCTATAAACGTCTGATGGTTTTGATTTTGATCTTTTCGAACCCGCAGGGCAACAACGGCCTTTACCTCCTTTACTTTGAGGAAGGTAAGCACTTTTTTGATCTTCAACAGCAGATTCCTGTCGTGACAGAGTATCTACCATAAATCTATAAACGTCTGATGGTTTTGATTTTGATCTTTTCGAACCCGCAGGACAACAACTGCCTTTACTTTCTTCACTTTGAGGAAGGTAAGCTTTTTTGTGATCTTCAACAACAGATTCCTGTTGTGACAGAGTATCTACCATGAGTCCATAAATATCTGACGATTGTGAGCCTGTACGTTTCGCTGGTGATTTTGATCTTTTCGAACCCGCAGGACAACAACTGCCTGTACTTCCCTTACTTTGAGGAAGGTAAGCACTTTTTTGATCTTCAACAGCAGATTCCTGTTGTGACAGAGTTACTACCATGAGTCCATAAATATCTGATGATTGTGAGCCTGTACGTTTCGCTGGTGATTTTGATCTTTTCGAACCCGCAGGACAACAACTGCCTGTACTTTCCTTACTTTGAGGAAGGTAAGCACTTTTTTGATATTCAACAGCAGATTCCTGTTCTGACAGAGTATCTACCATAAGTCCATAAACGTCTGATCGTTGTGAGCCTGTACGTTTGGATGGTGATTTTGATCTTTTCGAACCCGCAGGACAACAACTGCCTGTACTTCCCTTACTTTGAGGAAGGTAAGCACTTTTTTGATCTTCAACAGCAGATTCCTGTTGTGACAGGGTATCTACCATAAGTCCATAAACGTCTGATCGTTGTGAGCCTGTACGTTTGGATGGTGACTTTGATCTTTTCGAACCCGCAGGATAACAACTGCCTGTACTTCCCTTATTTTGAGGAAGGTAAGCACTTTTTTGAACTTCAACAGCAGATTCCTGTTGTGACAGAGTATCTACCATAAGTCCATAAACGTCTGATCGTTGTGAGCCTGTACGTTTGGATGGTAATTTTGATCTTTTCGAACCCGCAGGACAACGACTGCTTTTACTTCGCTTACTTTGAGGAAAGTAAGCGCTTTTTTGATATTCAACAGCAGATTCCTGTTGTGACAGAGTATCTACCATAAGTCCATAAAAGTCTGGTCGTTGTGAGCCCGTACGTTTGGGTGGTAATTTTGATCTTTTCGAACCCGCGGAATAACGACTGCTTTTACTTTCCTTACTTTGAGGAAAGTAAGCGCTTTTTTGATCTTCAACAGCAGATTCCTGTTGTGACAGAGTATCTACCATAAGTCCATAAACGTCTGATCGTTGCGAGCCTGTGCGTTTGGGTAGTAATTTTGATCTTTTCGAACCCGCGGAATAACGACTGCTTTTACTTTCCTTACTTTGAGGAAAGTAAGCGCTTTTTTGATCTTCAACAGCAGATTCCTGTTGTGACAGAGTATCTACCATAAGTCCATAAACGTCTGATCGTTGCGAGCCTGTACGTTTGGATGGTAATTTTGATCTTTTCGAACCCGCAGGAAAACGATTGCTTTTATTTTCCTTATTTTGAGGAAGGTAAGCGCTTTTTTGACCTTCAACAGCCGATTCCTGTTGTGACACAGTATCTATCATAAGTCCATAAACGTCTGATGGTTTGGCTGGTCGTTTATTATTTCTTTTGTCGTAATAAAGGCATGTTTTAGGTTCTGTGCAGTCTTCGCATGAGCAACTTGGTGATTTAGCATCGCAACACGACATCGTGTTTGTTTTTTTTATAGTCGTGTTGTCTCGTGTCTTTTTTTCTGTTAACGTCAGGTTGTTTCGTGTCTGGTTTTTTTTCAACGTCGTTGGGTTGTTTCGTGTTTGGTTTTCTTTTAACGTCGGATTGTTTCGTGTTTGGTTTTCTTTTATCGTCGTTTGCACAACAACTGTCCTTACACGAACATGAGTCGTGTGGCGGCTGGCAACTGGGGGCCAGATAACTTTAGAAATTTCTGTAAACTTGTAGGTGCACCTAGGTCTCCGTATCTATGCTCCTCTTTCAGCATTACGTGTAGATATACACGTTCATTACTTCGACTTCCGATGAAAACAACACAAGCTTGGTGTTTTACAGCCCTGAAAAATATAACGGCTCATCAATACCTATTTCAAATACACAGGGTGGATACGATCAACGGGGCAGTGAGGGCAGTAAGGGGAACTACCCTAACCGTTGCAGCTACACGAAAATAATCTTAGGAGACTATCCATAATTTTTCGTGAAATTTTGATCACCATTCAAACTCAAAATGAACACGAAGCGAAATTCGTGTATTGGCTGTTTTTATTTTCGACCACAACGCGTTGCCATGAGGATATGCCACAACGCGTGCTGAAGAATTTTCGAATACCCACGACACGATTTTCGCTTCGACGATGACGGATGTAGTCAATGATGATGGTGCAGGGCGCGGATCCTGCCCTCAAAAAAGGTTATGGTCACGGCCACCCAAAAATCGTTGAACACGACACATTTGTCGATGGCACTTGAAAGTTTTTCGGGTGGAATGCAATGGCATTCCTTCAAAGGAGAGGTTCACAGTATGATACCCTCAGACCAAATAAAAAGGTAAAATCGGAACTTGCGAACCGCAAAGTGAGGCCCATCAAATTACGTCTCGCTCTGTTCATACACGCTCACACGCACGCATTTACATCAAACTACAATTAAACTATACGTCAATAAATGAATAACATGTTTACGAAACCGGCCTTACTTCGCAGTTCTGTCTTAACTTTTTTTTTGGTCTGAGTATACATGTTACAGTTAAAACCCGTTTTTAGTAAAAAAACGCGTTTTCCCTAGTTAAAACTAGTTTTTACTAACTGCATTAGTTAGAATTAGTATTAACTGATTTGAATATCAGTTAAAACTAGTTTTCACTGATATTCAAATCAGTTAATACTAATTCTAACTAATGCAGTTAGTAAAAACTAGTTTTAACTAGGGAAAACGCGTTTTCACAAAAAACGGGTTTTGTAATATATATACTCAGAACAAAAACGCGCCGTGTACGGCGAGACATAATTTGACGGGCTTCACTTTGCTGTTCGCAGAATTCAGTCTTTACCTTTTTATTTGGTCTGATATCCTACCCTGCAATTCGTGTGCGTTTCGACCGCGCGGTCACGGCGTTTTTTTTTTTAAAAAAAAACTATGCCAAGATTTTGTAAAAAATTTTAAAAGTTGATTCCCTAAACCATACATTTTTCAAAGTTATGGTTAAAAAGTTATAAGGGTTTGAACGTGGCCGCGCCATCAAAACACGGAGAACCGCGCAGCCACCGAGATCTTTAAAACTGAGCGTTGCAGAGACCTCAAAATTTTGGTAAATAACAGATTGAATTTGTAAAAAAAAAATTAAACATGTAGCACCACCGAACGCGGAACGCCTACAGCTACGCGCCACACAACACTACTGTGTCGAGATGTGACTCACGCACACTACGTTAGGCCGCCGCCTCGCCTATATAAACGGACGCCGCGGCCACGAGCACTCAGTTTACATCAAGTGCCCTTCTTTCCAAGCAGAGATAAGGGCCAACAGGCGAGCGGGTACAGCCGCCGCCATTACCGCCTCACGACGACCGGCAACGGTCCCCGAGGGGCCTACAGACGTGGCCACCAATGAGGCCCAAGGTGAGTCGCTGATGGCGGCGGCCAACGGGCCCACCAACAGGGGAGAAGCTCCCCCCTCCTCGAAGCGGCGGAGGGGAAAGAAGAGGAAGCGGGGCGGCAAGGGTAAGTTACCCGCGCCCCCCACCGCACCTGAGGGAGAACTACCGGGCGACCTGCCTCCGACCCTGGAGCGGGCTGTGACCCCGGCTGCGGCTCCAACGCAGCCCGAGGTAAGGAAGACCGTTGGGCCGATAGCTGGCGCCGGTATGGCGCGGCCCCCGGCCCAACCACGAGAAGAATCCCGTGCCAGTAGAGGCACCACCAGTGCCGGCCCAGCCGCCGGCTCAGAAGCCGAGAAAAAGGAGTTCACAGCCCGCGCCATCCAGCTGCTGATGGACCTGATCGGGGCCATCAGACAGGGCCGCGACGTGGAACTGGTCGTCCTTGACGGCCTAGCTGCGTTACTCTCCTTGTATAGCGGATAGACCGTCAAGGATGACTCAGGAGCGTCCGCGACCGGCATCGCATGGTCGCCCCCCTCCGCCGCCTTCATCACCGGATTTGACCCAGGTAAGCTGTTCCTCGTTACACGCAGCTTACCTGCACAATATGACTCCACACACATCACTCACGCCCAGCTGTGCGACCTGTTCTAAGTTAATATAGGCAGGGCGCGCAGCTATAACCACACATGCACTCCTCTACAAGCACGTAGACACACGCGTGGACGCGGCCCTCGGGCCCGCGGAAAACGCACACATGGGCGGTGTTACACATACAATACCGCCCACACACACACGTCGTTTCCGCAGCCCGTACCACTGCCGGCTAGCTCTGGTTAGTGGGGCGGGCGGGAATCACACATCCACTGTAGGTGCGCTGTAAGTCGGTGCCTCTGTCGCTGGTTGTCTCCCGCTGGGCTTCCCTCGGGTAACCGGGGGTCTCACCTGGCGGAGACGGACCGCCGGGGCACTGTGAAGAAAGCAGCGCTGTGCAACAGCGCTGTGGCGCGCCTACAGTCACAATACAGCAACCACACACATGGGCGCATGGGTTTTGGACAAAGTCCAACCTAGTGACGGGTCCGCAGTTGCGGGCCGAGGTATGGCCGCCGCGGTCAGAGGGCACAGCCCTGATACCGCCTGCCGCGCCCCCTGACGGGGGCGCAGCGAATTCCATCGAGCACTCAGTCCCAGCCCGACATGCTCGATAAGCCAATTAATGATCCGACCCAGCCTGTTGTTGTCCCTTGCTGTCCTCTTGTCAATGACCCACTAAGCCGAGGCCCGAACCCCACAGGGGGTGCCCTTAGTGACGGTTCATTTTATGTGTAATTCCTGTTAGCTTGTAAGCCCTGGCTGGGGGCCTTAAAGTAATTTTTGGCCACCACAGGATTGTCCGGTTAAGCAGTCAAGCAATCGTCTAGAATTGCAACTGCGAGTGGTCCCTCCTAAAAAAAAAAAAAAAAAAAAAAAAAAAAAAAAAAAAAAAAAAAAAAACGAGCACTCAGTCTACGTTAGCGCGCCGCTGTTTCCACGCATTGGAAGAGCTCGCCTAGCCTAGACGCCCCTCTCCCCTCGCCCTCCACGGTGACGTATCCTTCTTGTTTCGTGACGCACCTCGCGTCACGAACTGGCTGGGAACGTATCGTGTAGTTTTTATAATCGTCGTATCTAGTTAAGCCATTATTTGTAAACAACATTGTTCGTGGAATAAACTCATTGTTTATATTGAGCCTACGTTTTTATCATACCCGCTACAAACATATTAATAGATTAAAAAATCCTAGGTTTATATTTTAGGATCGGTGAGACTAAAAACCCCATGGCCGCGCTATTGAAACGGTGAAAAACACGTTATCGCCGATATCTCGCTGAAAAAGCATCGCAGAGGTCTGAAGTTTTTTGTAAAACCTAGATTTGAATTTGTCAAAACTTGTAAAAATACACAAAAAAATCCTAGGTTTATATTTCAAGAGCTGTAAGACTAAAACCCCATGGCCGCGTCATTGAAACGGTGAAAAACACGTTATCGCCGATATCTCGCTAAAAAATCATCGCAGAGGTCTGAAGTTTTTTGTAAAACCTTGATTTGAATTTCTCAAAACTTGTAAAAGTACATAACAAAATCCTAGGTTTATATTTCAGGAGCTGTAGTACGGTATTGCTTAGAAATAAGTCGTGATTATTTATCGAAGAAAGTAAGTATTAGCTTGTTTTTTTGTAAATAATTCTTAAATAAGTAAATCTGACGATAGTTTTTTTTACATAATATAAAACCTGTAATAACGTTCTGAATGATTCGATAGGGTGACCATGACTTATTGTTTACAGGAAACTTTCCACCTATTGTATTGGAAATTATTTCTCAAGGATTCTAAATTAAATTAAAATGAAAAGTCGTATGTTTATTTCTTATAAATATAATAAACCTAATTATGTTTTTGTATCTTATCGTTTGATATCATGTGACATCTACTAATCTGCACTGGGCCAGCGTGGTGGATTATAGCCCATTCCCTCTCAGAGGAGGCCTGTGTCCCAGCAGTGGGAGCATTAATAGGCTGATGATGATCTTATCGTTTCATTTAAGTTTATTTTTATTATTTTTTTAATTATAACACATAATTACAGATTATTTATTCAGTTAGGTGCTTTTTTGTTTTAATAGTAGAATCTATACGTATGTCCGATAACCGATAAGTGTTATAATTATTGAATTTTGTATAAAACGTGAAGTAATACAGAATTGTGTCATACCAAATAATTTGAAAAGAGTAACCCGGTTCTTGCCGGTTCTTCTCCATGGAAGCGACCAACCCAACCGTGCAACCTAATAAATATTGTGAGTGATATCCTGACAAATTGTTTTAATTTCCCTGGGTTTTAACAATAGAAATTTAAGTATATTGAATCGGTATTTTTGTCGATACTTCTGTCAACAAAACCCGTTTCTACGGTGGTCATACTACCCGTGCTGCAGTCATTGTACCGATAGTCGTGTAGACCAACGGCTTAATAGCCAATAGCCTCGACCCACATCTAAGCAGGCTCTCTCTTGGCAGCTGGATCAAGGGCTTGATTCAGAAAGCAATATTTCTGGACATGGCGCGTATTGTTAGAAGGTTCCTCTCTCAAGAGCCCTGACCATTGGTAGCTCGGACCCTGTTCCCGATGCTGGTGGGCTACACTTTTTATATTTTTTTAATGTTTCTTTTATTAGGGTTCCGTACCCAAAGGGTAAAAACGGAACCCTATTACTAAGACTTCGCTGTCTGTCCGTCTGTCTGTCCGTCCGTCTGTCCGTCTGTCTGTCACCAGGCTGTATCTCATGAACCGTGACAGCTAGACAGTTGAAATTTTCACAGATGATGTATTTCCGTTGCCGCTATAACAACAAATACTAAAAACAGAATAAAATTAATATTTAAGGGGGCTCCCATACAACAAACGTGATTTTTTTGCCGTTTTGTCTAATGTATAGATAATGGTACGGAACCATTCGTGCGCGAGTCCGACTCGCACTTGGCCGGTTTTATATTATAAATTAAAAATGTGTATTATCTATATCTATAATAAAACAGTAACGAAAGAAAAACTGTACATTGAGAATTTTCGAGAAAAATGATGTGTATTTTGTTAGAAAAACGTAACTGATGACAAAAAGTGACTTTTTAGAATTTTTGTCTGTTTGTCTGTGTGTATGGATACTGGATAGATTGAATTGAAATTCAGCAAAAATGTTCTTTGTAACCCAAGAAAGGCTTTAGGCTACATATTATCTTGTGTGTTATGGGAGGTAAGCAATGTTGATTTTAAAAGGTTTTTGTTCGTAATTGATTGCACAAAATAATTGGAAAATAAAGGCATTACAAAATAATTTTACAGTAAGCCCACTTCTTTTTTTGTTCTAAATTGGTCCCGAGCGAAGCCTTATCTTGTGTGTTATGGGAGGTAAGCAATGTTGATTTTAAAAGGTTTTTGTTCGTAATTGATTGCACAAAATAATTGGAAAATAAAGGCATTACAAAATAATTTTACAGTAAGCCCACTTCATTTTTTGTTCTAAATTGGTCCCGAGCGAAGCCGGGGCGGGTCGCTAGTAATAAATAAATGGAATAATAATAATGCAGTCGTTAAAAATCAAAAAACAAGTTGGTAAGTACCAACTTATCCACGTTATTATTTTTTGCAAAAGTAACTTTGTCGATCTGTTGCGTGTTTTTACCGATTTAAGAGAAGTGGAATATTTTCAGATTTCACGCAAAGACGGGTAGTGCAGATTTTGGACAGCTGGTCATTTGCGCAAGTTACTTTGTTCAGACTCATTTGAAAGTTAGAATGTATTTGAGCCCAGGATCAAAAATAGAAACTACTATCGGAACTTTGTTATCAAAAGCCATTTGTACTACGCCATATTATCATTGTAGGTAATACGAGATTTGAAAAATTTATAGAATTAAATTTCCTATTTTCTTTTTTTTTTAAACTTTCCTTGGGAAAGAAATAAGACAAAGGGAAAATAAATAAAACACTAAAAACTTAAAGCCATGAATTTCATAAACGTGCTGCGGTAGGGCTTGAATTGTTGCAAATTTAATAAAAAATAAATAAAACAAAAATAATACACAGTATAGCATACGAGCATAGCTGCATAGTTTACGAGTTTTAGAGCAAAAAGTGAAAAAATACCAAAATTTTACAGTTTATCGCGTGGCGCGAAGCGAGCACAAGTTTTTCGTAGTTGCAAATTTGGATTCACATCACTAACTGATTTTTACAACATATCCAAAATGCACGCTTTGCGATTATATACGTAATGTCTTTTGGCTCAATTCTTCAAAAATCCATTCCAGAGTTCCTATCGTGTTTTCAAAATAATGAGTGTATTATTAGTCACACAGACTTCGTTCTATGCATACCTACATGAAAGAGAATTAGATCTACTACGACTTTTTCATTTATGACTTGTCTCTTATGAAGAGCGTAATTTGCAAATATTTATCTTCGGATAGTAAAGCTTAAAACTGTCAACTGTCAAGAAAAAAATACCATCTTTGAAGGGCTCGGGCATCTTAGTCCCGATAAAGTTTATTGATATTTTTTTTGTTTGGAGAACAGGCCCCCACATAAATTGTAGCAGATATTAATGAAACGTATATAGATTTCATTCTTATAATCTCTAGATTACAGTGGTAATATTAGCTAAGCCATGTCTAACCGGAATGATGAGAAATTCAAAAATTAAAACGTGAATCCAAAAAGATTTAAAAAGACATAGAGCGGACATTGGGACTAATATCATACAATAATTTTGATGTCGTACGTCAGTAGCGCTATCTAGCTATGAATAGAAAAAACATAAATATATATATTTTTTTAATATAATTCAGCTATTTCACGGTAGATCCCACTAGTAACCACCTATGATAGGGGTGCTACAGTTTAAGATGGCATCAATTATCGATAACGCTTGGTAAGATTAATTAAATATTGTATTATATTGAGACTGCCTCGTTGGTCCAGTGGCCGCAAACGTGACTGTTGAGCATGATGGGTTCGATTGCCAGGTCGGGTAAAGTGTTATTTTTTTCCATCAGGAATATCTCAATATCAGCCGCGGAGTCTAGATTTGTACCCGGTTGATGGCAATAGGCTCGTCCACTATTACATGTGACATTAGGCAGATGTCCCACCGCCAACGATGAGCGAGAAGCGAGTAGAGCTGGAAACTAGAAATACGTTGGCGAGCAGCGAGAAGCGAGTATGTAGTTCCGATAGTTTTGTAGTTGGGCTATAAACGAGTGTGCGAGAGCGACAGGCGATTAATCGCACCACTCACTCGGAGCGGCTTGTCCTGCGCAACACTGCACGTGTTACGCACTTGTTCCCTTCCTGACAACAATGATACCGGTGAGCATATATCGCGGAGCGAGTATATCTTTGATAGCTTTTTTTAGTAATTTTAAAAAAAATATACGCAAACCAATAACATTTATTCCCCTATTGACACTTGAACGACATAACATGATTACCAGAACAGTAAAATTACGTTTTTGATACTTATTATTTACGACTTAACGTGAAAAAAATATCGATAGCAATAATCGATAAACAAACAACGCTCAGTAGAGAAGTACAGCTACTGAGCAACAGAGGACGCTTATTGCAATTTATGTAATGAGGGATTTTCTTTTTAGCTCTTCCCTAGTCGCTGAATAGATGGCGCTAGGAGTAAGTATGATAATGCAAGGAACGGAACCTAAAAAAGCTGATTTTAACAAAGCGCGAGAAATGTAGGTGATATTCGGAAGGTTAAGCAAATGAAAGTGTCAGTCAACGAGAGTATGTGACGTGACACATTGTTTTTTTTTCAAGCGTTTTGGCTTTGGCACCAACTATCATAGTAAGTTCAACGCCCTCTATAGAGTTCTTGGAAACTAAGTTTTTTTTTAAAACTTCAAAAGGAAAACCTCTCATTGTATTCGCACATTGCGTGGAAATCACAATATATTCTGCCACAATAAAAAATAAATTACATTATATTCTATTTGTATTAAGTATAATTAAAACAGTTAGTATTACCAATGGATACCGTACTTTTTTTTTGTAAACGTAAAAATCGCCCCTATTTACGTAAGTATTTTCTGTCAAATGACATTGACCACAACAGAAATGATTTGACTCGCAAAAAAATATGATAATAAAACTTATTTATTATGATTTTAAGATTCCGGTTTCGTTTAGTAATCTTTCGTATTAGACTATAATAAAATGGTTACTTTTTTTTGGTGTAATATGAATAATATTTATGCAACATTGAAGAGGGCCTAAAAAAACAGTCTCCTTTAGTTCTTTAACTACAAATATTGAATGTTATTTGTAAAAATGCAGTTTTGAGTTTTCGAGCAAAAAGTGAAAAAAGTCCCAAAAGTTTCGCAGTTTATTGCGTTTTGCGCAGCGAGTAAGTTTTTCGAAGTTGCAAAGGAGACGTTTTTTTAGGCCATCTTCGATGTTGCATAAATATTATTACACCAAAAAAAAGTACCTAACCATTTTATTATAGTAATAAACGAAAGATTACATAGAAACGAAACCGGAATCTTAAAATCATAATAAATAAGTTATAAAGGATATTTTTTTGCGAGTCAAATCATTCCTGTTGTGGTCAACGTCATTTGACAGAAAATACTTACGTAAACGTTTTTTCCGTTTACAAAAAAAAAGTACGGTATCCATTGGTAGAAATAATAAAAATTGAAATAGTATATAATATAAAAAGAAATAATGTTAAACTGTGAGCTTTTTAATGCTGTTTTTAAAGGTTTCCGATAAAATCTTTTAGATGGTATAGAAAATTATCATGACACGGAACGTTGTAATTATCCGTCTTTTTGGTGGTTGACAGACAACTTCAATTTTGACATTAACTCTTTCCGTTTATTTCGATTTTCGTGAAAGTGTTTCTGCGATTTTTTCGCATATAATAAAAACTATTTTATGAAAATAGCATCTGCGGTCGTTGTGTCAATTGTGCAGTAAGATTTCAACGCAATGTGCGAATACAATTACTTTCAGAGACTGCTACAGACGTGTTATTGTTATTGTTTATTGTTAAATTCACGTGTTCATTTTCGAATTTGTCATCATTCCAGTTAGACATGGCTTAGCTAATATTACCACTGTAATCTAGAGATTATATGGAAGAAATCTATATAAGTTTCATTAATATCTGCTAAAATTTATGTGGGTGGCCTGTTCTCTAAATAAAAAAAAATGTCTCCTTTGCTTCACATTACCCTAAAAAATGCAGAACTATGTCATGCTTTGCGATTTTATCCTTTTTAACCGACTTCCAAAAGGAGGAGGTTCTCAATTCGATTGGTATTTTTTTTTTTTTTCTTTAGGTGTGTACACCGATTACGCTGACATTTATGATCCGATTTACGTGATTCTTCTTTAGGTTGATGCGCAATAGTTTCCATTTGGTCCCATAAAAATTTAACATAGTTTGGCTTAGTAGTTTTCATTTTATGAACATTTTTACTTCAGTCGTGTGGTATAATTTCATGTATGTTCACCGATTTCTCCTCCATTTGTAAAACGATTCTCAAAATTCTTTTTTTATTTGAAAGATTATACTCCTGAAATAGTCGCATTTAAATTTGGTGAAGATCTGATGCTGATCTTCGGAGATATACAATGGAACTCTTCAAAACTAGATGGTAAATCGGTCGTGATTGCTGCAATCGCTTGGATGTTTATTGTTTATATATCATGACGTAACATCACGCCTGTATGCTCTGAGGGGTATGCAGATGTGTACAATACACCCAAATTTCGATAGTTTAGGTATGTTAAGTTCCATTTATTGGGGATAAGTCTATTACCATGACATGTATTGTTAACAATGTAAAATAAATGCATAGCAAATATTTGTATAGGATATTACAACTAAAAATGGAAAAATAAAAAACTTGTTTGCAAAAAAAATAAAACCGACTTCAAAAAACAAAAAAGTGAAAAATAACTTTAGCTTCAGAAGTCGGTGACAAAAACAAACTTAATGAATCAAACAAAGGTCACCGAATTCTGAAGCTAAAGTTATTTTTCACTTTTTTGTTTTTTGAAGTAGTGTTTATTTTATTTTTTTTGCGTCGATTTCTACTGGCCTACTTAGTTGCTGTTGTCCTGTGGTGAATGCTGCGTATACCTATAGCATACTTACCAGCACGTTTATGTTATTTTCATTGTTTCATATTAATTTTTAGTATGTATTGCTGTTGGTCCAAATAAATAAATAAAAAATAAAAACTATCATCGAAGAGTGACTCTTTTATGGATGTGATTAACTGATGGGTATGGGATCGAATAGCCACATTACGAACTTCCATTTCAACTATAATACATTCCATCGAGTACCACATGCTCCAAGGTCAAAATTACAGAAGTCGTAGGTAATAAACTTATTTATGCAGACGACATAGGTACTGCCTGAATCGCTGCATGAACTGCAGCAGATCTGAGAAGCGTGAGATGTACTCCTCCTCCTCCTGATTTCCACCTCTTGCAACTGCCTTCCGTCTCCATCACAGAAATGTAAAAAAACAGAAGTGGTAAGGGGGCGTGTCGGTGTCCGCGCGACATGTCCAGTCGGCCATGTCATAGGCAAATGGCCGTCTCCGCAAACTAGTGTACTTTCGACCGCGATCGTGACAAATTATAGTAATTCCGTGTTGTTCAGTGGTTTTTTTGTAAAAACCGAAGCATAAACCTAAACTTGGTTGATCACGGAATTACTTAATATATGTAAGTACAAGTATTTTACTATATTTGTCTTTAAAATCATGAAAAACAACAAATCGTACAATATTTCTTGCTTTTACTATGCTATGTTTGTTTCCAAATATCACAGCGACTGTACAATTTTTGCAATAAATACATTACTCCATAACCACTACCTAAGTTTGTCGCTAAGGCACTGAACAAGTAATGTAAAAATCACAAAATGATATTTGAATCAAGTAGTACGGCCGCTGCTTCTTGCGAAGAGTTAGTGATGTGCTTGTACAGATCCACTAATGTAGGCTATCGACAATGTCGATTGACGAATTAAATATTGCTATTTTAGTTTTATTTTTCAATTTGTCAACCGTTTATTTGTATTAGAGAAATGCGTAACCAACTTTCGTAAAGTTAATTAAATTTCAGGTTAAATCGGTGGAGTGTTTTTGGCTTTGAATTATCGTATAATATGCCTTATCCTCGTTCTTCTAACTACTGTTTCAATAGGCCATGACAGCCTGAACCAACGTAAGCGGATATTTTATTGTTTTAATTTACTTAATATTATATTTTTTAGCTACATATCGTTTATTTTTATTATAATAATTATCTTCTGGACATTATTTTTATTTAATGATTTTCAGGACCCCAAAAAAATAATGTACAATAAATAAATGAAAGATTCGATAACTTTCCGATTTAGTCAATCACTAGCGTAGGTACTTATGCTTTTGCACAACACAACGATAGCGAGTGATGTTTTTGTGTGGGTAAGTTGTACGGTGCATGGTAAATACACGCTGTGTTTGATGTCATAAGGTTTATAATTGATTGTGTAGTACGTTCAGTTTTAAGAAATGCGGGTGTGTGCGCGACTGCATATCTATTACTTTTACTGAAATGCATGTGTAATAGTTGCCGTGTGGTAGGGGCAAAGTGAAGAAACGGGGTTCCGATACATTTTCGTCTAGCGGGCATATCTCCTTCTTTATTAAATCAGTGGTCTCCATCGTCAGACCTTCGATGAAAGTCATATTCCGTTGTTGATGTTAATGCCATATCTTTCCCAGTTCAGTTTCTTAAGCACATCCCATGCTTAGTGTAACTTTATGGGCCTGTCCACATCTCCACGTCACGGCGTCGTGAACGTGGAACGGTGCGGTAACGTGTCACGTTACGTTGCTACGTCGTGCTAGTGCACGATACGGTACGTCGCCGTGGGACGGCGCGTCACGTCGGGCGACGTGGCTCGATTCGATGCGCTCGCTCAGTTACTGCTTGATTGTCTTAGCGATTAGTGAAAGATATGGGTGCACCCAGTATTGTCTTTTCACATCTTTTTTCTTCAACTCTCTCTCCGTCTTTTTAACAATAGCAGAAGCAGAATACGTCTTGTGCGTTCCATATCTAGAACGAGACTGACGTATGTTAGTGAAGAATGTAGCAGAATTTTACAAGGCACGGCGACGTGCAACGTTGCTGCGTCGTGACGTGCAGTTTTACGTTACGTTAACGTAAATTTGCACGTTATATCAACGTACCGTGCCACGTTACCGCACCGTTCCACGTTGACGACGTCGTGACGTGAAGATGTGGACAGGCCCTAAAAGGTTTTCAAATAATATTTTGCATAAAAGAAAAATGCCAAAGGATTGGGTTAAGGTGAATGCTCCAACCAGCCCGCGAAATTCAAATTTTCTTACGTTTTTTGCAATTTGCAGGCCAGTGCTAGGTTGTATGTTGGTTAAAGTATTGTTCGCGATTGTAAGGCGTATGTAGTTACAGAATTATAATCATCAAAACCATCAAAACAACCCTCCAAGTTCATAAAGGTCTAGCAATGACTTTGACCTTGAAAAAATAGTTTCTAGACTTATATGAACTTAGAGGGTTATATTGATGATTTTGATGATTATTATTCTGTAACTACATACGTCTTACAATCGCGAACAATATTTTAATCAACATACAACGTAGCATTGGCCTGCAAATTGCAAAAAACGTAAGAAAATTTAAATTTCGCGGGCTACCCTGGAGCATCAGCCTTAATAGATTTTTTTAGTCCTACAACATGACTGTGTAAGAAATGTACTATCGTTGAAATGGGAGGTCATAAATGTGGCGCTTGCACACGTAGTGTGCTGGCCCCATATGACATTCGATGAAATTACCAATCGGCTTATTGGATGATGACTTCGATGTATTTTTATACTAAGCCCGTGGCTTAATAATAACAGCCACTCAGGTCGATATTTAGGTTAAGCCGTGCTTGCCTAGGTTGGTCTGTGGATGGGTGACCACCCATTACATGCCGGGTTTCCTCCGTGCTTTGGAAAGCACGTTAAGCCGTTGGTCCCAGCTGTCATTTGTAGATCTTTGACAGTCGTTACAGGTAGTCAGTGGCCCAAAAAATCTGACAACCAGTCTTACCAAGGGGTATTGTATTACCCAGTAATAACTGGGTTGTGGAGGTCAGATAGGCAGCCGCTTCATGTAAAATACAGGTATTCAGCTGCATTCGGTTAGACTGGAAGCCGACCCCAACATAGTTAGGAAAAGGCTAGGCAGATGGTGATGTTTTTTTTATACTAATTAGCTATGCTTGCGTTTGGCACAACTCGCCAATGTGAAGCGATGATACGGTCTTGGCGACGTTTGCCTATAAACCGATATGGCGTATTAGAAATTATTTTCGATAAAATGGCTTTTGATAATCATAACCAAACCCCACAAGGTACCTAGACACTTATGTAAGTATGAAACAAACATACGGGTGTAAAAACTAAGTAACTATACGCAAAAAATATTGCTGGGAAACAATGATGTTATATATAATACTGAGGTAGATACGTTTTACCGACGTCAGCGTGGCAATGCAAACACAAGCTGTCCAGCTTGTGTGACTTCAGTCTGTCCTGCGCACGTCCTGCGTCTGGTCGCGACGCGAATTGACGTTTAACGGGAGTTTGCTATAGGAAATTAAACAAATAAGGCAGTTTTGTGTTTATAAAGTGCAATACTTATATTGGGCCGGCTGTAAAAATCAAGAAGGATGTGTCTTTTCATTTGTAAGTACTGTTTATTCTATTTAAAATGGAAAATCATAAATTAAATTTTACTCAAAAATGACTGCCGCGCTGTTGCCGCTTTGTCACCTACACGAAAGAGACAAGTAGCGTGTTGCATTTATGAGTGATAGAGAAAACGAGATAATGGCGTGCGGTGTTGTCAGTTCGAACGACGCTAAAGGATGTTGGGGTGATATGGCCATATGGGGCCTGGCCTAATATATTATTCGAATATCACATATTATTTTTCACCACTGGTGTCCAATATTGTCCATAGTAGACAATGATATTCTAATAAACAGATATGTTATACACCTACAAAACCACCGAAAAAAGTGTTTCGCGCAGCAGCGGCACCACACCTTTTTATTCATTCTACATTTCACTACAAGTCAAAACGACACAAAAGGGATAGCTCGATAAAACCAATAAGAAAAAAGAGACAGATAGTGTTGTTCTATGTCTGGACTCTAGAGTTCACGCGTCGTTGTTGTACTCACGACAAAAATGCATTTCCCATTTCTTTCTTTTTTATCCTCCAAATATCAGAATATTAAGAAAATAAATGAAAAATATTAATAAATCGAAGTATATTGCGTAGTTACATGTGGTATGAGATCCCTTGTGTTTTATTTACTTTGGTATCATAATTGGTACACTTTCTGAACACGCACGATGCATTTTTACAATTTTTATCTAAATTCGTAGCAGCGTATCGCTCGTCGCTATGCGTATTGCAGACTAATGGCTATACGGCCCAATTGGGCCGTTTTCGAGTCTTCACGATTGTGCGCTCACAAAATAACTGTTTACTAGAATATCATTGTTATTAGATAAATATAACATTTTTGCCTTTCATCATTAACTTCTATTTTGTTTTAGATTTCATAAAGACGGATTAATTAAAGAAAAATGGGTACAAGTAGTTAGAAGCCAAAGACGAGAAGATGAATGGATGCCAAATGCCAACAACATACTCAACTATTTGTTTTCAACTTTAGTGATAGTGAAGTGATAGTGAAACAAAAAAAAAATACATAATATTATTATTTGTAAATAAACATTTTTATATTGAAAATTTACTGTTTATTTTCTCCATGCTGCCTGATAGGTACCCATTTTTCCCCATTTCACTCTATCTAGCTGCTGTCATAGACTGACATTGGCCGTCACCCAGCTAGCCGCTCATGTAAAATATCGCCATGTTTTTATTTCTTTATAATCAGTATGACGTCTCTATTGGTAAAATCTCATTGGCTGGGAAACGACTTTTATTTTTGGGGCGAAAAATCATGTTTTGTGGTAGAACTCAATGTAATGCACTCAAAACATTGTGCTGATGGATGGATTGAATAGTACGGGGGTCGTGGAGGTGTTTTAAGTAAAAATCTTACATTAAAAACTTGTATTTAAAAAAAAAACTTGTCAAAAAGTTGGAACTTTGACCCCCAATATCTCCGTAACTAGAAGGTTCCCAGGTATGGTGTGGAACAAAAAAAATGATCGCAATGACGAAGAGAACAAGTGCCTTTCGGCTTCGTTAAGAGGTGTTTTACACCCTTTATAACTTGTAGACCGTACCTCGTACGAAAAAAAAGGATTTCCTTACCTAGATACTTCACAAAAAACTTCATTTTACAAGTACTATGATGTTTGTGCCTTTTCTATTGAGTTTGAATTTTTATTTAAGAAGCCATGGTTAGATTGACATTTTATTCCAAAAATTTTGACGTTAAAGTGACATATAAATTATTCTTCTTTCTCGATAATAATGTTCTATGGTCAAATTCATTTTAATAAGTCCTTGTTTAGTCGTCATCTCTGACCTCATTGATTTGACCTTACATAGGTACTTGGTCACTTAAGCCGCAGTAAAGCCTCGTATCCACTAGGCAACAATTGACGGGCAACACGTGACGCTCAACATGTAATCGGCAGCGTGGCACAACATTGCGCGACGTTGCCAGCTGGCGCGCAACATGACAAAACAAAGCAAAAGTTGCGAAACAAAAGTTCCGCGCTGACTTTCAACACGTTGAGCAACATGCTGAGCAACATGTCGTGCGCACGATGTTGCCTAGTGGTGGCTTTAGGCTGCGTTTCCACCAGAGATGAGTGAGGATGCGTAGCGAGGGATGTGTGTGAAACCAACCAATAACGTCGCTTCTTTTTCACAGCTTGTGGTATTCTAGCTATGTGATTGGTTAGTTCCACACACATCCCTCGCTACGCATCCTCGCTCATCTCTGGTGGAAACGCAGCCTTATAGTGAGGCCACACGCCAGGAACATTCTGTCATATGCCTCACATGGTGGGGTGATTACGTTATGAATTATGATGAATATTGGACATTTTGCGAATTGGACATTTTGCGAACTGGACATTCTGCGAATTGGACATTTTTCACCGCTGGATATTTTGCGAATTGGACATTCTGTGCCTAAACCATTAAACCGCGGCGCGGCCTTATAGCTACAGTCCTTTTAGTTACTTTTTCCTCTGACAGCAGCAAACTAACGGATAACGGCACCCTTATTTAAATCATAACAAAACGTACTATTATTTTTATGTATATTTTTTCCTCTTTGGCAACCTACCTTCCAGTACTTCTTACCAGTGGTACCTTATAGTAACGAGAATGAAGATCATTGTGATTTTGACCAGGCCCGGACTGGGACCTGAAACTGGCCCGTGCATATGAGAGACGGTCTCTACTCTCAAGACAAATGAAAACCACTTAAATGTTAATTTTGTATCGACTGTAGAAAACATCGTAACATGTAAAAGTTACTAATTTTGAAGAGTTATTTGAAAAGTCTAGGAACTAAAAAAAAACCGGCCAAGTGCGAGTCGGACTCGCGCACGAAGGGTTCCGTACCATTATTATAAAAAAAACGGCAAAAAAATCACGTTTGTTGTATGGGAGCCCCCCTTAAATATTAATTTTATTCTGTTTTTAGTATTTGTTGTTATAGCGGCAACAGAAATACATCATCTGTGAAAATTTCAACTGTCTAGCTGTCACGGTTCATGAGATACAGCCTGGTGACAGACAGACGGACAGACGGACAGACAGCGAAGTCTTAGTAATAGGGTTCCGTTTTTACCCTTTGGGTACGGAACCCTAAAAATGAGCTCTTCACTTACGAGCTTTTCTTTAGTCCTTTTGTTCAGAAATAGACGTTACTCAACCGACTTAGAAAGGCAATGAATTATAAAAACACAAATAAATTTTCCGAGCTCGCTTCGCTCGCTCTTGGAGCCTTCCAAGAGCGAGCGAGCTCGGAAAATTTACATTGGACATGTTAAAATTGTTTCGACCCTTTATACAAACAAGACTTACTTGGTCGACTTGAAGTTAAAGCCAAGAATCAAGAGGATGTAGCCTGCAAGAGCGAGTGAAGTGAAGTCGAAAAAATTTTGACACCTTGCCTTAAAAAGGTTAGAATTGTTTCGACCTATTGGTGTTACTTGGTCGATTTATAATCGACAATGTAAAGATCCAAAAGAAAGTAGGTTGCAAGAGCGAGCGAAGCAAGCTCGAAAATGTGTGAAAAAAGTAATTTGAGATCAAAATTTTTACATGCACCATTTTTTGTAACCTTGTGAATGCCTATGCATGCCAGAATTGCCTATAGGCCTCAGGGCAAGAGACTCCTATTTATTTTTCAGCCTGTCTATACCGGTCGATCATGCGAAAAACCAAAAGGAGTGCCAGTCCGGAGGCAGAAAAAGGAATTTTTGTGATAAAAGATTTTTCGCAGGGTTCAAAGTACGAAACCACGCGCGGTGATTTAAAAAAAATGTGTAAGTTTCTAGCGGTAGTGCCTACGAGTTCTCAGTGGCTCATTTTTAGGGTTCCGTAGTCAACTAGGAACCCTTATAGTTTCGCCATGTCTGTCCGTCCGTCCGTCCGTCTGTCCGTCCTCGCTTAATCTCTGTGACCGTTAGCACTAGAAAGCTGAAATTTGGTACCAATATGTATATCAATCACGCCGACAAAGTGGTAAAATAAAAATTGGAAAAAAATGTTTTATTAGGGTAGCCCCCCTATATGTAAAGTGGGAAGTGATTTTTTTTTTAATTTCAACCCTAACGTGTGATATATTGTTGGAAAGGTATTTAAAAATGAATAGGGGTTTTCTAAAATCATTTTTTGATGATGTCAATAATTTCGGAAATAATCGCTCCAAAAGTAAAAAACAATGTGTCCCCCCCCCTCTAACTTTTGAACCATAAGTTTAGAAAATATTAAAAAAATCTGAAAAGTAGAACTTTATAAGGACTTTCTAGGAAAATCATTTTGAACTTGATGGAAACAACAGTTTTCGTACAAAAAAGACAAAAAGTTGTACAAAATAATTTCTGGACTAAGTTTGTAGTATATTCGTATATGCAAGCATTTTTACATAATGGATACCCACCTTTAAACTCATAAGTGGGAACACTTATTGTGACGGACGGGAAACTACGGAACCCTACACTGAGCGTGGCCCGACACGCTCTTGGCCGGTTTTTACCCTTAAAAATATTTTCATTTTAGAGTGATTGGTTCTACAGTACGCTACAATTTATTACGTACTTACTAATTCTGTGGCATCAAGTAGGACATTAAAAACTTTCAAAACTATTACTACTACTGTATTATTACAGATAGTCTAGAGAGTAAATTGAATTAGGTCCTCGACTTGATGGTAGAGGACAAGGCGTACCTAAAGGCGCAAACCCACCGCGGCGCATGATGTGCACGGGATGCGGCGCATATTAGCTGCGTGGATTCAGGATTATTTATATGAATTCAGTCAATGTCTAATGACGTCAATTCATGGATACTGTGTCCGTGGTTTGCAGTGGACACAATCACATATATTTTCTAGCAAAGCAAAGCTTAACACACGTGCGTAGCCCATCCGTGTGCCGCGGTGGGTATGCGCCTTTAAGCTTCATCATCTGCCTAGCCTTTTGCCAACTATATTGGGGTCGGCTTCCAGTTTTACCGGATGCAGCTGAATACCAGTATTTTACATGGAGCGACTGCCTATCTGACCTCCACAACCCAGTTAGTACCGGGTAATACGATACCCCTTGGTAAGGCTGGTTGTCAGACTTTTTGGGCCTCTGACTACCTAACGACTGTCAAATATCTACAAATGACAGCCGGGACTAACACTTAACGTGCTTTCCGAGGCACGGAGGACACTCGGTTTGTAATGGGCGATCACCCATCCACAGACCAATCTAAGCAAGCACGGCTTAACCTAACGATCGACCCGAGCGGCTGTTATTATTTAGCCACGAGCTCCTCGCGCCTTTAAGCTTACATGTCATTAAAATTATTAAGTTACTAGCGGACGTCCCGCGGTTTCACCCGCGTAGTTCTCGTTCCCGTGGGAGTATGGGGATAAAATATAGCCTATGTTACTCAGGGTGAATGTAGCTTTCTAATAGTGAAAGAATTTTTGAAATCGGTCCAGTAGTTTTTGAGCCTATTCATTACAAACAAACAAACAAACAAAGTTTTCCTCTTTATAATATTAGTATAGATATGCGTAGTCTCGCTAGTGAAGGACCTTCGGACCGCGTGGGTACACGGTGAGGGTGCCCATATCTTTAGAAAACCAAGCACGCGCACGCGCCCCTTTTAGGGCTGCACATAGTATTTTTTAAAACAGTAACGTGACTACGTCAGCGTGCACCCGCGCGAGTTTTACCGGAAGCCCTAAGTTAAAGTACTTAGATGCAGGAATCGTTCCAGAAACAGTTCGTAAGATCGCCAATACCAACTTCACGCGTAAATGACTGATTTTCTTTTTCAACTCATCCCTAGTCGCTGGATAGATCCCTAGGCGCTGAACTTGGTAAGTTACAGCAAGGAACAGAACGTCGCATCATTTCACTATTACATCCTACGTTAACATTACATCATAAGTCGTTTCGTCAAGTCGTGTTAGTATGTGACGTGACTCAATATTTTTTTTCCAAGCGTTTTGGCTTTGGCACCAAGTAGGTAACGTAGTCAGTTCAACGCCATCTACAGAGTTCTTGGAAACTATGTTTTTTTTTTAAATACTCAAAAAGAAAACTTCCATTACTGCTTACGGTTCGGTAATGAGAGATTTATACAATACGCACATGAATCCGAAAAATCAAAGGCGTGTGCCTTTTTTTTTAGGATGGGAAATCATCAAATAACTCCTCCCGCTCTGGGCGGAGCAGGAGGGCGTGTCAAACTTTTACTGACTAAAACCCATACATGTTCCTTCATCGCCCTTTGTGTTCCGGGGCCACGGTATCTCTTTCGAACAGTCCCGCAACCCCGGTAGGAAAGGTCAAAAGAAAGAAAAGGAAAAGCCTTAGGTTCAAACTCGAGACCTATGACTTGGCATCAGTCCGACGGTCACAAAATCAAAATCAAAGCATTTATTTCAGGTAAGCCAGTTACAGGCACTTTTGAATTGTCGAAACAAAGATGAAAATTAAATGTAGCTACAGTCCCAGTCACAAGACATAAAAACTGTGAAAGTACTGTAGTTGCCCATTCCCTAGCGTAGATCTCTATGGAGAAGAACGGGAAAGAAACTCCATGGACACTCTTTTAAATCAGAATCACACCACTAGGCTATCTCACTGCTGCCGCTATTACGTTCATACATAGATGCAATAATAGACTCAAAAGGCGGCTTAATAGGCTCGCCCCATATTGCATGGGACTTATAAACATAAGTGGCGATATGTGCATGTACTAAAGTACAACTCTGCCTAACTCTACGGGGATTACAGGCGTGATGTTGTGTTACATAATAATAGGCATGATGACAAATTTTGAAAAACTGTCCTATAATGTTCGGAAACGTAAATTTTTTAAAATCAATTTCATATTTTTGGCCACAGTTATGGTTTAATAGTTAAAAAAGAACATTTTAGTTTTTCGATTTAAAATTCCCACCGAAACGCTCGCCAGTGTCATGGCGTCGCTGGTGACGTCACACTTGACGAGTGCAAAACGTCAACACACCAAAACTAGAGGTTTTGCACGTCTATACATTTAAATAATTTGCGAATTGCGATTATTAAAATAAATTCGAAAAAGTACAGGTGTTGTGCGGTCCCGCAGTGCAGGAACACCTCAATACAAACCCCAAATAAGTTATTTATGTCCGAAGTCCCAACTCTGGAAAGTTTGGATTTAATCCAATAACACTCGATAGATGTACAGGATGGCTCTTCGCTTCTGCGATGCATCAACATCAAAAAAGCTATGGCATGTTTACAGCCTCCTAGTGAAGCTACACAATCGTGACATTCGACTGAATTTACTTTCTCTTGCTTTTCATCTATTAATAAAGTTACTGCATACAACATAGCATGTACAATACTCAAAATATTGTGATTTTAAAATGATTACATAGATTACATTTATAAAATGTGTTGTAGTATTATTAAAGGTACTTAAACAATGATATTCTAATAAACAGATAGGTATTTTATACACCTACAAAACCACAGAAAAAAGTGTTCCGCGCAGCAGCGGCACGCGAACACTTTTTATTCAGTCTACATTTCAAATGATACAAAAGGGATTGCTCGATAAAACCAATAAGAAAAAAGAGACAGTGTTGTTCTATGTCTGTAGTGCACGCGTCCTTGTCGTACTCACGACAAAAATGCGTTTCCCATCTCTGTCTGTTTTTATCCTCCATTATCATAATATTAGGAAAATAAATGAAAAATATTAATAAATCAAAGTATATTGCGTAGTTAGGTACATGTGGTATGAGATCCCTTGTGTTTTGTTTACTTCGGTATCATGATTGGTACACTTTCCGAACACGCACGATTAGAGATGGGTTAATGCCCTGGCATATTGGGCGCATTGAATAATTGCCGGATAAATGCCCATAAACGCCCAATAAATGCCTTTTGCCTGGACAAAAACTTTAACAGAACTTTTATTTAATTTTTCATTCAAATAGCTATATTTGAGTGTGCGGAAAAGGTAAATTCACAAAAACATATTGGATTATAGCTAATGTTCGAACCGATCTTGAAACCGAAGTTATAAAGTGCATTAAAAAAAGTCAGATTTTGAGCGCACTTTTAAGCAAAATTCGGAAAGACAAAGAAATTCATGGTGAAACTTTGAAATTACCATGTAAAACTAGATGAGGGAGTCATGTGGCGGCTTTAAAAAGTCTGAAAGTCAATAAAGCTACACTTCAAATTCTCGCTGTCCATGAACACACCCAACCTACATCAGACGTCAAAAGTACGATTCTCGACGATGGTTTTTGGACTATGGTTGAACAATGTCTTATTATAATGGAACCAATCACACAAGCGATCTTTGAACTCGAGGGTGATAATTTTGTCATCAGTAAAGTTTATATGACCTTCAAAAATATCTTATCAAAATTGCTATTTGCTTGCACTTCGACAACTATTCTGGAAACTTCTGTTATAGAACGTTTGAAGACTGCTGTGGAACATAGAACTCCACAAGTTCTCAAACCCATACACTACGCTGCACATATGCTGAACCCTAAAGCTGAAGGACATGAACTCACTCAGTATCAAGCGATGGAGTTTATTCAAAACCTGGCGGTTTTTTTGAATTTAGACTGTCTATTTGATCTTGCTCAATACAGAGCGAGAGATGGTATATGGGGAAAAGAATTCACATGGAAAGCTACAAAGAAGGTAGATGCCGTATTGTGGTGGAAAGGAATTTGTGGTTCCTCGCCGTTAAGAGCGTGCTCGCATATTTTGACCAAAAATACGTACTTTTCCAAGTCCTCGATATTTGTTATATAAAGATAATGGCATAATATTTCAATGAAGAATCATAAATCAGGCTTTGTTTTAGTTCGTAGATTGATTAGAATTTTGTTATAATAGTTAATATTACGAGAAATAGCAATTTTCCGACAGCCAATTTCAAGCAAACGTTAAACATTAGGTTTTCTCCTGCCATTTGTATCAAACTGGTAACACGAAAAAATCTAAAAAATATATAAATGTACTGGACAATATAGTCCTCAAGGTTATAGATTGATTAGAATATTGAAATAAAAATTGGATTGACGCAAAAAAAAAACGATATTCGAAAGCAATATTGATCTAAAATGTATGCATTTTCAGCGTCCATTATATTCCAAATAAACTCAATTTTATCAAATAAATTAATATGATATAAAACTTCAATCTACAACGAATACGTTTTATTAGTTTTTGTTTGTCAATATAATAAGACAAAATTACAATAAATAAAATTGGAGGACTATAATTCTGCGTCAATTCAGCTCGCACCTCAGTCTCGTCTCTAATTTTCGTCAATAACAATCGACAATCGTCCGGAGATCAATATTATTATCGAGTCGTGTAGGCCAGTCGAAAAAATTTGATCCAGGAAGTAAAAATCAAAAATTTGCGAAAAAAATTTGACAAGTGGCACTTCGTATCCTGACTGCACCTTGCACATCTGCAGCTACTGAACGCTCGTTTAGCATCCATGGTTTCATACACAGTGCTAAACGAAATCGCCTTACTACAGAAAGAGCAGCTCAAAATACATCTTTGGCATACAATTGTAATTTAAAGGAAAATAATGATCCATCTAAAAGTATCCAATTGTCCAATGTAAACGATTTTGAAACACATATAAACGGGTATTTTCGCGAATTTTTACCTTTAATATTTGCCCGACGTTTCGACCGGATTGCACCAGCCGTGGTCGCGGGAAGACTGAAGTATTGGAGGTATTTACCGCCACAGCAAAGCGAAGGTGTTTATTCAACTTTCCTCACGAAAAAAACGATACGACGATAAACGATTTTGATACAGAAATCGATTTTTTAAGCGATAATTATGATAGTCCAGATGAATCTAACTCGATTCAATTCAATACGCCTGAGGATTTTGATTCCCGCCCATCAACATCCACATCAACAAACCGAAACCTAGAATTTGTTGATGTTGCACTATTATCAACTTTAGTGATAATGATGATGACTGAAGCTACATTGTATTGAGCGATTTTATTACCTATTATTAGTTTACATAATAGACATCAAAATCAAGCCAAAATTATAATTAGGACCACGATGATGGTAAAAATCGACAAACATTTATTTTATTCGGAAGTCTTACAGCTTACGAACATACATACTATATTTCTAACGATTATTGTAGTATCAACGCCAATTACAAAACTTCACTTCATTTTTCATTTTACGAGAGTTAAAATTATATTTTCTATAATTACGTATTCGAATTTTCAACTGTGATGTTTTTAACAAGACTGATTATCTTATGTATGACTGAATATTTCATTAAAATTGTAATTTACAAAATACCTACTGACACTAGGTTTCATTTTAAGTTAAGTTCCGCTTTATTTTTTACAAAACAAAGTTATTCGTTTTTATGCCCAGTAATCGGGCATTTATTTGGGCGTAAACTCATTTATGCCCAATATGCCAAGTTTATGCCCATTTTGTCCATATTTGTTTTTGCCCTCGACCCATCTCTACGCACGATGGCATTTTTATCTAAATTCGTAGCAGCGTATCGCTCGTCGCCATGCGTGTTGCAGATAGGGTTGCCACCCGTACTCTAAAATAAAGTATTGTCCTCTTTTTCATGTAGGCGTACTTTATAATCTACGACACCAATAAAGTACGCTAAAATACTCTATTTACGTAAAACTAAATTTTTACTGGCTCGTTACTGGTTATGAGTACTTATGAGACTAAAAAACTGGTTTTTGATTGCAAAGAGGCTGTAATTTATATCTTCAAGAAAGACAAATATTTGTTAAATTTCGCAAAGAGCAACAAAAAATACGTTTTTAAGGACAAATAATGAAAAATAATAATAAATACTCTTTTTTTATGCTGTGTACTTTATTTTTGTTCTACCAAAATGAAAAAATACTTTATTCGTCCTAAAAAAAGGTGGCAACCCTAGTTGCAGACTAAGACTAAAGGCAAAACGGGTCAACTGGGCCGTTTACGATGCAAAAAAAAAAAACTCCCAACATCATATTATCGATTTTAGTCAATTTAGCACCGTTTGCCTTACTATACTCTTGTTCCATGATCCGTGTATCATAAGATAAATCACAAAACCACAGAAATTCGACCATTTGTTTACCTAAATTTACCGCGTGTTATCAAAAGTGACGTCATGCGCTGTGATTGGTGTTCAACTTAATATGGCGGACATAGGAATTTTGTAGATTTTAATTATCGTATAATTTATCAATCCCGCTCTTAATAATAAAAATAATGCGTGTTTCGTATTCCACAATTCAAGTCTTATTAAATAAATACAATATTTTAGTAATTTTCAATTACTGTCATCATGCCTATTATGCTTAAGCGCATAAGATTAGCTATAAAGGGTGTAAAACACCTCTTAACGAAGCCGAAAGGCACTTGGTCTCTCCGTCATTGCGATCATTTTTTTGTTCTACACCATACCTTCTAGTTACGGAGATAATCGGGGTCAAAGTTCCAACTTTTTGACAAGTTTTTTTTTAAATACATGTTTTTAATGTAAGATTTTTACTCTACACACGTCCACGACCCCGTACTGTTCAATCCATCCATCAGCACAATGTTTTGAGTGCATTACATTGACCACATTGACCATTCTACCACAAAACATGATTTTTC
Source organism: Xestia xanthographa (assembly GCA_905147715.2). Lineage (NCBI taxonomy): Eukaryota > Metazoa > Arthropoda > Insecta > Lepidoptera > Noctuidae > Xestia > Xestia xanthographa. Next base: position 5,377,044 of record LR990659.1, on the reverse strand, counting down.
ACCCCAAAAACAAAGTAGTTTCCTACCAATAATTTTTGCGTAAAGTTACTTAGTTTGATGTACAGAATGCTTGGTTGACGGCTTCGTGGTGAGGTCTTTTACACCCTGTATAGTTATACTTATAGCTCACACGTTTTTCCCGTGGGCATTGAGTATTGACAGAAACTACATAACGTCAAATACAGCGATCAAATCTATTAGTCCTCTCGGCTCGTCCACGGCTACATTAGGCTTCGGACACGAAGTCAGCGGGAGCGGGGCGGTGGCGGCGTCGGCGCCGGGCGGCGGCGCGGGCAGCGGCGCGGCGCGGCGACGCGGCGTCGCCGACGCTGTACCCGGTCTTGAAGTCAGCGGGCAGATCACGCGGCGACGCCAGAGCGTTCTTAGTAACGAAACGCCCAAACCACATAAGGTATTTTGACTATAAGGTGTAGAGTTTGTGAACTTGACCTTGTAGAGTTAGGGCGTGTATAGAGTTAAGCTTTACTCTACATGAGATCTTATAACTTTTTGACAGTGCGAGTCATATGGTCTCGTCTTGGCAACGTTTTAGGCCCAGTCACACCGGATGCGTAGCGTGGCGTGACGTGCGACGTGATGTTCGTACGCGCGTGCGAGCCCTGTCACACCGGCCAAGACCGGTGCAGCACACGTCACGCGCGCACGCATCACGTCACGCAGGTAACTGCAACACGCGCGTACGAGCCACATTGTCAGCAGCCACATTGAGTTGAGAGCATTAAATTTGACGAAAAGATGTTAGACAACAGCAGTTCTTCTGATGAAGAAGCGTTATTATTGCTAATATGCCAAGAATCTTCTGCTGCTTCAAAAATACTTTGAGTCCATGATATTAATAATAGAAGAGAGGAACGCAGTGAATATCATAATTCTATGAGTTTTTCCTATGAAATTGTCTCCATTGCGAAAAAAAAAAACACTCGTAAACTATATTGTGTTTGTAAATAAATACAACCTGCCATGCGTGCGTACGTGCAGCAATGACCGTTGCGTGTGCGTGCGTGCCCGGTCTGACATCTAACAGGGAGCGCCATATAATATAACGTCATCACTGCAGGCGCGTGTGCGACGTTGCCATTCCTCTACACACGCGCGCGGACTCGGTTTGTCAGTAGATGCGGCTCTGCGTGCGTGAGTGACGCGCGTGCACACGTCACGCATCTGGTCTGACATCTTTCTTACAGTTTCATACATTACAACTGATGCGTGCACGCGTCACGTCACGCACAACGCATCCGGTGTGACCGGGCCTTTTACATGAAAATATTTTGGGTGGGATTCATTTATTCATCTAATTTATAATTTATTACCAATAATACGTTACAGTACGTGGAAGGTTCTGAGGGAGGCCTTTGTACGCAGTGGGACATTCAAGGATACTGAAAAAAAAAATACGTTACAGGGTTTCTTGGGTTGTGAAATTCGTAAAATTCTCATTCGAAAGTACCCGTTATGTAATTTTTTGTCTTACATTTATTGTGTAGGTATTTATTCTTCTGAAATATAATTTTACATTTGTAAATGTTTTTAAAAACAGAAGCGTCGGATCACCTCGTTCCGGATGCGATCCCTCAGGGAGACTTCAAGCATAGGTCGCTATATAGCTCGCCGCTCACTCGGCGAGCTATACAACCCCCGGTTGGTGCATCATACCAACCGTACCGTAAGGCCCAGCGCACACCGCTGGAGGCGCAGCGGAGCGCATTTGAAGACAACAATTTAATATAAACCTTAACTACCTTGATATACGGTCATTTATAAGAATAAATTCGCACGCGGTACTCGGAGCGCCCTCAAATGCGCTCCGCTGCGCCTCCAGCGGTGTGCGCTTGTCGTAAGTGTCCACGTTTCAACACCGTAAGTTATAACAAACAAAGCGCATTCATTGAAGACCTTAGTCTATAGGCTCTGTGGAATACGCGACGAGAAGACCCGACGAAATTTTTCAAATGCTGCCCAATTCAGCTGGATTCTCCTGGTAGCCTTCCTCTCAAAGTAGTTCTTACCAAACTGCAGAGTTTTCCCGAGGTAAATATATTCTCGAACAGCCTCGAGAGGACCATCATTGACAACGAGGAGATAAGGCACAGCCCACTCGTCCCTTGGTTAAAGGCACTGCTGCATACTTTTTTACAAGGGGTAGGTATCTCGGAAAAAAACGTAAGGTTTTTGAAGTGAAAACTTCTTTAGGCGCGTTGAACACTTTTTGGGTGAAGGAAAAATATTAAACTCATCGTCACGTTATCACGTAACGTAACGTGCGGTCACGCTCCGTAGCACTCGTAGGCGATCCGCTACGGCGTAGCACCACAGAGGCATGCGCGGGGCTTAACCAGTGCTACGAAAGGGGAGGGGCCTGTGTACTTTTTGTTTTCACTTCTATCGGCAGTCCCCAAAGACTGCTCGATTGTTTTTTTTAACATCAACCTCGCTAGACCCACCTTTTTTCTTAATTTTTTAATAATTAATTATTTGCATAAAGAGATGGACCTTTGATAAAATTAGGCAATCTTTGATGATTAAGCATCTAAGTAAACTATTTACTCATTATTAACTTCATAAATTATCACTAATACCTAAATATAGGATATATAAGTACCCAAATGTTCACTGATTCACTACAATTTGTCCAACTAGTCTATGGGACTAAATACAGGGGTGTACTATGCCATATCGAATGCCAAATAGTCGAATTTCAATTGATCGACCACTAAAAATCGAACGTCTAGAATTCTAGATACTCGAATGTTCATAATATCGAATGGTTAATAAATAAAACATTCAAAATATCAAATATTTGTTTCATCGAGCGATCAACGCATCGTATATTCATTGCATGGAAATATCACTATACGTATACGTTACTGAATGTTTATAAACAGAATACAAGAAACACAAATTTTACCCATAAATCACATTTTAATCTTAATATAATAGGTACTTATATTTTTTTTGATAGCCTACATGTGTCCCGCTGGACAAAGGCCTTCCCTTTCTCTCTCCCAACCCCTTTGGTCTCTGTCGGGCATGCCACCGTCTGGGAGAATCGATCCGACACATTATTTGTGGGTGTTCTCGTCTAGCTCACGGAGATTATTTACATAGACATAACCTACATAGTTGCCAGGACCAATTTGCTTTGAAGTACAACCTTATGGAATCGTAAGTCACAGTCACAGCTTTACACAGACAATTACCCTACTAGTGCGAGCGAAACAGACTATGTATTCTCGCTCGCGCTAGTAGGGTAATTGTCTGTCTTAAAACAGTCTTGTCTATAGTGTGCGGTAGCCCTAAAAGTATGCGCCCAACCCAGTTCTCGATGGTGGTGATGTTGTATTGGGATATGATTGGGATCGACCTATCGTCACTGACAGGACTATTGTTGCCAATAAGCCTGACATTGTGGTGATAGATCGATTGGAGCGTCGCGCAATGATTGTTGACATAACGGACGTGCATGACGAGAACTTATATTATTCTGTATAAAAAGATTGAATAGAGTGGATATTTCGATACGATGAATATGCTATGCGTTGATCGCTCGGTATAACGAACATTCGATATTTTGCACACTCATATTCATATTAATTTTATGTTGCGTACCATAAGTTTAAAAAGATGCAACAATGGGCTTACAGATTTATCAAAATGAATGAAATCAGGTATTTCAATAGTGAAACAACAATTTTAAATAATAAATTTAATCGATCAATGAATCATCTTCTAAATAAAATCATTTTTAACATATAAAATAAGAAAGATACGTAAAGTATCTAATTTCGTGAGTGACTCGATTGTTAATAAAACAAAACATTGATTCGTCATCGAATGATAATAATTATTTACACAAACAACACTTGCTTGCAATGAAACTTTGTTTAAACATTCGCGAAATATCCGTCGACAATTTGATTTATTCCATACAAAATGTAAGACAGAAAATAAATTAGTAAATTAAATGTGTTTTAAACATAAATCATCAGATCTCATACATTTAGAACAAATAATTCGATTTTTAGTTCCAAAAGAAGTCTAATAATGTATTAATATTAATTAAGTTTGATTGCACGCAAGTTTACATCAAAACACGATTGGCACAGAAACTGACAAAAAAAAAACAAATACGTCGAGAATTAATGCGTATTAAAAAGTTTCCTTATTCGAATGTATAGGTACACTTGTTCGATATGGTTCGCTTACATTACTTCATTAAAATAGGAGTATTACTTTATTATGATACAAATATATTTACAGTTCGTAAGTGGCTAACGGCTTAACTAATGAAGGCACCAGAGTGAGGTCGGTGGAGGTATTACACCTGAAATAGTGAAAAACATGTTATAAGAAACTTTAAGAAAAGCTAGCCTGAGCCTACTTAAAAAGTAAAAAAAACCAACAAGGCAAGTTGAATAAAAGCTTAGAAAAATACAGTTTATGGAATAAATTACAACAAAAAAAAACGGCCAAGTGAGAGTTGAACTCTCGTGGAGAGGGTTCCGTACAAAGCCAAAGTCTTATATTGAGTTTACCACTCTCTTTTCAATTAATAGAATTCTTATAAGTTTTCCTATATTTTACAAGCAATGAACCATATATTTTCAAAATTTTTGGCTCAGTAGTTTCGGAGATCAGGGGGGAATGGTCAATTTTCGTCTTCTTCCATGAATAAAATCAAAACTATTTATTTTACAATAATAACAGAATTATATTTGAGATCCTCATAACGACCCTTTTCATTTGATATATATGATACAGTAAGGTTTGCAAAACTTTTTTAATTTCTTTATTTGTCCCCCGAAAATTACCCTTAAAAAAATATTTATTTACTTTGCACATCTGTGTTTGGGTCCAGTAGATTCGGAGAAAATTGGCTGTGACAGACAGACGCACGAGTGATCCTATAAGGGTTCCGGTTTTTGTACGGAACCCTAAAGTAAAAAAATATGTCAACCTAACTTAATAAATAATTTAGAAAATAATGAATTGTCTCACATAAAATCGCACGTAATGACGTTGTTAGACATCCGTGCTCCAAACTATCGCATTTGTACCCAACGCACAAGATGGACAATTCTGGAAAAGAAAAACAAAACACTATTAAACGAAAAAAAACGTCTTTTACGACATCGGTAACTAGACACAATTTCGCGAATCAAGGTTTCAACGAGGGGAACCTTCTGAGCATATGTTTCAGAGTAGCATTTTCATCAAGCACCGTCCGTCAAGGCTCTTGGTTATAAGATACGACTCCGTCACAATGCAGAATTAGCACTTCGCAAAATGTGCACTTCGCAAAAAGTGCACTTCGCAAATTGTGCACTTCCCAAAATGAGCACTTCGCAAAATGTGTAAATTTTATTGAAAATGGTTTTAAAATAAAAATCGTAAAAGAGATAACGAATTTTCTATCGCGTATTCGTCGATTCGACAAAGGTTAGGTGTCTGGGGTTAACATAGTTGGGAAAAGGATAAGCAGATGATGATAACCAAATTTTGGACTTTTAATCAGATATAAGACTATATCAGAAACTCCCTAAGTCAAAAATCATATAAAGGAAATCTTTGATTGAAAAATATACATACAGTTTTGCAATTTTTGTGTTCCTTTTACTCAATAAAATAATAGAATAAAAAGTCATGTTCCAAAATGTAATAGCCAAAATCACCTACTCTGTTATGTTACAAACTCTATACGAGTGCACCAGAAACTCCAGAAATAATGCGGTTCCAAAATTACTTCGACAAATAATGCTAAGTAACAGTTTTATTTCTAGTGCATATTTTGCGAAGTGCACATTCTGCGACGGAACCGCTCGCAGTAACTAATTATCACCACAGTGATCACTGAGTCCACATTCTTGATGTCAAAATTGACTTTTGTGCAGTCATGGTTTTTTCAGAGAGTTTAAAAAAAAATTCGGCCTTCGAGAGATTCTTATAATTTTAACTTCAAACTTTGTAGATAATAGGTTCACCTACAAAGTTCGGAGGCTGGATCAGACACATCTTTGCGGAGTGCACTTCCACTGGTTATAGTATACGCCGTGTTTCCGGACGATATCGATAAACTTCGACCGGTCATTGTACTCATCATTATGAACAACTTTTACTATGGACCAAACCCTGAATCGCAAAAAAAATCAGCTGTTCCCTACAATTATGTTCGCTTAAGTAATTATGTTCGCTTAAAATGTATACATTTTGACGAGTTAAGCGAACAAAAAGAAAAAATCAGCTGTTCTATAGACCAGCAGATTTTTTTTTTCGCGATTCAGGGTTTGGTCCCATAGTAAAAGTTGTTCATAATGATGAGTACAGTCACGAGCACCAATATGTATACACTTTCCTTAATTTGAACGCAATTTTCGCGAGAAATAACGATTGTAACTTGAAGATATGATCTTTTCCATAAAAATATGAGTCCCAGAATACTATGTTCGTAACAACATGAAATTTTAATCAGAACTGTAGGAGAAAATCACTTTTAAAAGTTGTCAAGTGTTTACATATTGTTGCTCGTGACTGTACAATGACCGGTCGAAGTTTATCGATATCGTTCGGAAACACAAAAACGTATTATGAGATAATTCATTTACTTACAACAATACTTTCGATTGCATTCGCTAATTGCTCTTCCATGATTTTTACATCGCCATGGTCCAGAACTTCCTGCAACACAAATTGTACTCTGTATTATTGCTAAGAAACTAATGTGTCAGAAGATTTGTCTTTGGTAAGTGTATTTTGAACAGATTTATTTGTTTCAACCGACATTATGAACAAGAGTACGAAGACTGTTTCCGTTTGTTAGCGTTAGGAACTGAAGCTGGCGTCATGATTCCTTGTGGAATATTTAGAAGAACCGGACATAACGGGGTCGTTTTTGTGATTGTTCAGGGGATGGACAATAAACATAGGCTTCCCTAAGACCCCAAGTCCAGCCACATCGCCCGGTGTTGAACTTTACGTATCCCTTCGATTTCTGCGAGCTTCACTAATTTTTCGATCTATCTCTTTCTACCCACACTGCGTCTCGCGGTTCACGGTGGCTACTCCGGAAGTATATACGAGCTATAGTTGGTGCCAGTTAAGATCAGAATAGCGGTCATTGACCCACCTACATTTATTAAACTTCTTAACTTTGAAAACCAAAAATAAGCCTGTTCAAGTCTGGAATCGTCATCAGTCTATCGTGATCTTCAACGTTTTTTGTAATGAAATACGATACATGGTTTCACTTAAAAAAGTACTTACGGGATAAAGTACTTTAAGTGTAGTGAAAAACCGTGAAAGTCTAAAACAGTGGATACATGGTTTATTTGTTTTGGTTCGTACGAAGAGATATTAGGGAAAGGGCAATGACCGCTATTCTCATGTTAATGGCTCCAACTATAGCTCGTATATCCGTCACGTCTAGGTGCTCGGCTACTTCCGGAGTGGCCATCGAGAACCGCGAGACGCAGTGTGGGTAGACAGAGATGAATCGAAGAACTAGTGAAGCTTGCAGAAATCGAAGGGTTACGTAAAGTTGCATTACCGGTCGATGTGGCTGGACTTGGGGTCTTGGGGAAGCCTATGGCATGGCAGTATAGTAGTGCAGCGAGAGTTACCTCCTGACACAGTTTGACGGCGGCGGCGAGGTCGGGGCGCGCGGCGGCCAGGCGTGCGGCGGCGCACGCGCAGCTCACGGACGCGAGCCGCGCCGCGCCCGCCACCACGCCCGCGTTACCACCCGCCACGACCCCTACACCGGACGACTGTGACGACACGGCTCGCTGCCACTCCTAGCGATCAACATCCATCAAAATAATACCGTCATCATGAACGAAGCCGGTGATCCACCAGTGAGCTTTAACGCGGTCGTCGTACTTACTACAAGCAACAAACGGATAAAACGACAAGCCACGTCTTTCAAACTCGCGGGTAGATAAACGACTTAGGCCCCATATGTCGTGACAACAGATAATCGTGTAGTTAAGTGTCGTGGCTTGTCTATTTAAATGGAGGTGTTCACTTAAAGGACGACACGATTACTGTCGTCCACGAGTTTTGTCAACTAAAAACCAACGTTAAATTAATCGTCACGACATAATGGGAACGGGGCTTTATGAGTGAAGTCACCTGATAAACGTCATCGGCCGCATACAACGTTTTTTCGAATGCCAAGTTAAGATGAGAAATACGCTGTTGCGTTTAGGTATGCTGACGCCAGACGGCACTGACAGCGCTTAAAAGAAACTTCAGCCATAAATTACTGTAAACTTAGGGTTTCCACTATGTACGAGCACCAACTGCGTTGTCACATTAGGAGCATGCCGACCACTCCACCAGATCGAATCTGCACGGAATTTTATTCGTGGGCGTGACAGCAGCTAGATGCGTACGTCGGGTTTGATTTTTGTATGGAAAGCACTGATCATGCATACGCGCACGATGGTACGTACTGCGTACGCAAGCAGTCGACATATTGTTGGGTTATACGCGCGAGTGCATGTCGCCGCGCCGACATGATTCTTCTACATTATACAATGTCGCCGGGCTGAATCGGCGAATGGCTAGTACAGTGTGTAGAGCGAGCCCTTAACATCACAACAACAACTGTTTGTCGTAAACCAGCTATAAGTAGGCGGAGCACAGTTACTATTCGAACATTGTGAATACCCAGCTTAGCATAATGATAATACAATGATTCAATAGAATATCTTCGAAAATATTATTAAACCCCATTTTTTTCAACTAAAGATCATATTTATTTTATAACTAGTAAGAAATTGGGAACGATTGACTAATTTCGAAACCCTTCATTCATTTTTATAATAAAACTAACAAAAAAATCGTGTAACGAAGAAAAAGACTGAGTGAAAGAAAAAATCAACAACTAAAAATCAAATAATTAACCCAGGTTACCACATCATTAAATTATATCGACCAAAACCATTATTAGGTTGACATAATTCTCGATTAGTAAAATCAAAACATTCATAATCTATAATGCAGTTATAACTTTAGTCACAATGAAATGATATTAAATAATATTAATGAAAACAATCCACTACCATACTGACCTCTGTATCGGTTTTAGCATCAGCGTCTCCTATAGACCTAACGAGCTCCTTCGAGATAGCCATTAAGAGATAATTTGTAATTTTCGCTTTGGTTTCAGCAGTCACTTCTCTACTATTAATCAAATTGATATCGCTGCACAGCCGGGTGAGGTCATCGTCCACAATGTTGTGCACGCGCTCGAACAAGTCCTCGATCAGTTGTCCCACCAGCTGACTGCGCATCGACGGACATGAGCATCGCGATTCCGACGTTATATAACTCATACTGTGATGCATTCTCCCGTAATCTGTCTTCTTTGGTACCGCCGTGTATACAGAATAGCCTTCGTCTATATATTCAGTTCTATCCGGCTTTAATTCTACGCGAGAGGCGTGGAATGACTGTCTCATTGTTTCGCTTCTCAATTCTTCTAACTCTTCAGTTTTGATGGATAACTCGTGACTCAAAGTTTTTATCTTCTCGTCACATTTCCTTTTGCATTGCGTTAAAGCTTTCTGAGTCAAAGCAAGCTGCTTTTCCAGAGATTCGACCTGAGAACACATTTCTTCTTAGAATTTCCTCGAAGGCTTCCATGCATATTTACACGTCACGACCACGGTACGGAGCATGCACTGTCGTGTGCCGAGCGATCGGAACGATCAAGATAAAGTGTCAAGCAGACATGCATATAGCGTTAGTTTAAAAGGCGGAAAACATTGAAAGCGTTATCAAGTGCATACCCAAAGCGACTACACGTGCAACTACCAAGCCATCATCTATCATCTAATTAATAAATCAACATAAATATCAAATAAGAAGTTCTACTTCTAAAGGTAATCCATCTCCAATGAGTAATATGAAGGTACCATCTCCTTATTAGATCAATTATTAATCCTACATCCGATCAAACGTCTAGTAAAATCCTGACAAATATCTTCGTATTTCCTTAAATCTATGGCACATACCTCCTCCTTTAATTCGCTATTTGTTACTTCTAAGTCTTGGTTAGCCTTGCAGGCCCAGCTGAGTTCTTTCCTGATCGTGTCCAGGTCCCCATTGAAAGACCGCTCTGACTTCTTCACTGCTTCCTTTTGGACCCTCAGTTCGCTGTCCAAGTTTTTGTTTAATTTACGCAGTTGCTCTATCTCTTTCTGAAACCCAAATTGAAATGAATGTTACAGACGGATATATTCGCAAAAACTTACTTTTTAATTTTGTATAAAATACTGAAACATAAAAAAAGTATCTGGACATTCCCTCAATGGGCAAAAATAACCATGAACTTATTATCATTGAGTATCAATTAGTAGTAGAATCAGACCAATACCTTAAACTTAGCTTCGAGGGCTCTAAACGCGTGTTCAGACTTCTTGGCTTCTGCTTCTAGCTTCTTAAACTCGCCATCCATACTTGTGGTCTTATCTATGAGGATTATGTTGTCCCTCTGAGCTTTCTCTAACGCAATACGCATCGACGATTCAGATTCTTCCACTTCTCTTAACTTCTTCTTTAGTGGCTCAAAGCAGTCTTTACATTTTTGACGCTCTGTTTCTAGTTTCATGATCTGAATTAGATTATAAAAAAATGTTACTTTACACAGTCATTATTAGTATTAAACACGTCTATGAAGTATTATACGAAATCGTAGTCTAGAACCGATTTTAAGTTCCTACGACGAAAATCCTAAAGGTTTTATACCTTTCCCTTGAGCGTTGACTCCGTAGCCTGCGATTCCTGTATTCTCTTCTTATAGCCGCCCTCCATCTCGGCCCACATGTCGTCTGCCTGTGTCAACATCTCCAGGTAGGCCGCCTCTCTTCTCTCCAACTCTAAGACTCTATTCTTTAAGTCTTGTTCGCTGATCAGTAACGCTCGGATCTTCTTTCCCATGGTCGGGTCTGCCGCTTGCTGCAATACGAGAAAAAAGTTAGTCTATAATGGGATTTTTATAGAAGTACACCTACCTATCATACATATCATAACGTGATGAAATTATTGGCCTAATTCCATGTAAGTAGGTATACTGACAAACATCTCAAAGCGTTTGCTTTTGTATAAACGACCACCGTCCTTACTGTTGCATTGATAAATCGAAACACGGTAGAAAACCTGATGGTTGCAGCCTTTGTAAAAATAGATTTACTTCGTACAGGAAGGAAAGCAAATTATTCCTTTTCTCGTCAGTTAGTAAAACTTATCCGTCTCGCTTAAAAATCAAAAGACGATAAAGATTTCTTGAAAAAAAACCGTCATGGTTAAAGATTGTGTAACATTGTTACAACGCTCTACTTCGCACTGTGTGACTTTACGTGTCTGCTATATCAGGCATCAGTGTGAATGGTATTCGGGTTTTACAAGTTTCAAATTCTCTATTAGGTAATAGGAACATCAGCTGAAATTAGGTATCATGCGTACCTGTTGCAACGATTCATTAGGTCTAACAAGACAAGTTATTCGTAGCATAAACGTTACGTAAAAGTTCAATGAATAGTTTCCAAGGATTAACCGTGGCAAGCGACTGATTGAAGCCACATTTTTCTAAAATCAATGATCTTCGCAAAAAATTTTTGCAGTATCTTTGAATGATTGTTGTTCGTCTAAAATAGATAAAGTAGGAGTAGACGTTACGAACCTTTGAGCTATCTTTATTGTTTATGATCTTCGTCTCCAATTGTGCTATCTTTTCTTCAATGTGTTCCTTCTTCACTTCTCCACCGCATACTGTCACCGATATCTGTCTCTGAGCAGTCTTCAATTGTTCTTCTAAATCTCGCACCTTTGCTTCGAGCTTCGACTTTGTTTCTAATGTTTGTTCTTCTATGTTCCTTTTCTCGCCTAATAACCTGGTAATAAAAAATACCTGTTAAGATTTTGATAACTTTAAGTTTCTTTAATACTTCCATTTTTTGAACCATTGATTACAAATCTTAGCAATGTCATACGTGAGACCGGCTACACAAGAAAAAATCTACTCCGTGTATGTATACTATCATCATCATCTTCCTGCCCTTATCCCATGTTACTTGTGGTCGGCGCAACACGTTTTCTTCTTCCATTCTCCTCTGTCAACCGTCACACAATCATTTACACCTTTTTCATTCATATCTTTCCTCACACAATCCATCCATCGTTTCTTTGGTCTTTCTCTCCCTCTCCACCCATCAACATTTATATTCATCACTTTTTTAGTCACATGCGATTCTTCCGTGTATGTATACTATCTGAAAGACATAATCGGACAAAAATTAACCGCATAATGTAGGGTAGGTATACTGCCATTATCTAGACTAAATGTTAAAAGCGGCACTTTCACTTGCGGTTAGTGTCCGACCGAAACTTCGGCCAAAAAAACCACCTTCGGCTAAAATGAGCTGAAGTTTTGGCCAAAGCCGAAGGTTTTCAGAACACCGAAAATGAACGAACTGTTACAAATTCGCGAATAAAGTTTCTTACAACAGTACAAAACTTGTACTGTTTTTTACACTAGTGAAAAAGTTGGATCTTTGACTTCCAATAACTACATAACTAGAAGGATTCCTCGTACTCCTGGGGCGTGGTGCCGGGCGGCAGGCTGCTCCACGCGACCACGGCGTGCGCCTCCCCGCGCAGCTGCTGCACGAAGTCGCGCGAGTTCTGTTAGTTACCTAGTGACTTGCTGCTGCAGCTCGTACTCCTGGGGCGTGGTGCCGGGCGGCAGGCTGCTCCACGCGACCACGGCGTGCGCCTCCCCGCGCAGCTGCTGCACGAAGTCGCGCGAGTTCTGTTAGTTACCTAGTGACTTGCTGCTGCAGCTCGTACTCCTGGGGCGTGGTGCCGGGCGGCAGGCTGCTCCACGCGACCACGGCGTGCGCCTCCCCGCGCAGCTGCTGCACGAAGTCGCGCGAGTTCTGTTAGTTACCTAGTGACTTGCTGCTGCAGCTCGTACTCCTGGGGCGTGGTGCCGGGCGGCAGGCTGCTCCACGCGACCACGGCGTGCGCCTCCCCGCGCAGCTGCTGCACGAAGTCGCGCGAGTTCTGTTAGTTACCTAGTGACTTGCTGCTGCAGCTCGTACTCCTGGGGCGTGGTGCCGGGCGGCAGGCTGCTCCACGCGACCACGGCGTGCGCCTCCCCGCGCAGCTGCTGCACGAAGTCGCGCGAGTTCTGTTAGTTACCTAGTGACTTGCTGCTGCAGCTCGTACTCCTGGGGCGTGGTGCCGGGCGGCAGGCTGCTCCACGCGACCACGGCGTGCGCCTCCCCGCGCAGCTGCTGCACGAAGTCGCGCGAGTTCTGTTAGTTACCTAGTGACTTGCTGCTGCAGCTCGTACTCCTGGGGCGTGGGGCAGGGCGGCAGGCTGCTCCACGCGACCACGGCGTGCGCCTCCCCGCGCAGCTGCTGCACGAAGTCGCGCGAGTTCTGTTAGTTACCTAGTGACTTGCTGCTGCAGCTCGTACTCCTGGGGCGTGGTGCAGGGCGGCAGGCTGCTCCACGCGACCACGGCGTGCGCCTCCCCGCGCAGCTGCTGCACGAAGTCGCGCGAGTTCTGTTAGTTACCTAGTGACTTGCTGCTGCAGCTCGTACTCCTGGGGCGTGGTGCCGGGCGGCAGGCTGCTCCACGCGACCACGGCGTGCGCCTCCCCGCGCAGCTGCTGCACGAAGTCGCGCGAGTTCTGTTAGTTACCTAGTGACTTGCTGCTGCAGCTCGTACTCCTGGGGCGTGGTGCCGGGCGGCAGGCTGCTCCACGCGACCACGGCGTGCGCCTCCCCGCGCAGCTGCTGCACGAAGTCGCGCGAGTTCTGGCTGTAGCCGCCAATGCGGTTCATGAGCGCCTGCTGTTGTGCAAACAGAATGACAGATTTCTGTTATTAAAGTTTTTCTACGAGCCTCATTTATGGTCCTGCTGACGAATAACTTGGCAGAATTAACGTGACAAAGACATTCCCCATTTAAATTGGTAACGTACCTTTCTATTAGAGGATAACGGGGCGCCCAACACTTGGACCACGTTAAACGCTATGAGCGCTGGCACAGCTTTTTCCAGCTTCTCCAACCGATCACGTAAATCTTTCTGGAAAATTAAGGAATGAATGATCAGTAAATTTTTCTCTATCTTTTTCAACTTTTTGCAGTAGATAGTGGTATAGCGGTAAATACCTGTCCCGTAAATAATGGATCAAACGTAACAGGTAATGAATTTTGAAGGCTAATTTCCAACAATTAATTTTAAAATTAAAAAAACCGTTACGGTAATGATTTTTTTTTTTTTATTTACCATTTTCCCTACCAGAATTACTATTTTTAATGCTATCGCTGCAAATGATAACATTTTTACAAGCTTTTATTTAATTATAAAATATAAAATTATTATAAAACTAACCCTGTAGGTACAATATGTAAAGACTCACCTCTTTTGCCTTCAATACGCACTCCTTGTGAGTCAGTTCGGCCATCATACGTTCGGCCTGGGCCCGCGAACATTCTCGTTGCTCCGTCATGTCTCTTAGTTGAGCAGAACAGAGCTCATAGTCCATCTCAAGCCTATAAATAAAAATAAAAAACAAATAAAAAAACTACCTACTGAACAATTACGTGATATTGAACACTAGTTATTCCTAAAAATGCCGTCTGATGGAGGTACGGAGACGTCTAACAGACAAAACGTGATGATTATACAGGTTTCGTTGATGATGATTGAGCACCACACCCAGCCAGGAGCAAGCCTGACCCGGACAAGCCGGATACACCAGGGGGCACTATTTTGTAAGGAAAGACGTGCTCTGGGATGGTAAAGGAAGCCCGGCCAACCGCAGCCAGTCGGGCACAATCAGCCGACTATGCAGCCTAGAGCCAATATAGGAATAGTGGTAAAGACAGGTACAAGTACAATCCATAGGAATGAGCATTGGTGTTTTGACCATCGTTTGATTGGTCTCTTCTATCATTGGAGAATCATGTTCGTTTCTAGTGGTTGCGATTCCATTCGTTTTTGACACAAACATTATTTTCGTGTATAGGTATGTTTCATCGTCAGTAGTATTTGTTTCACTGTCAGATGTATGATTATACAGGTTTCTTGTTTTTATTAGAAAACCGAAAAATATATGCATGTAGATAAGGCAAAATTTAAATCATATGAAAATGGGAATCTGGGAAACAAAACACTAAGGGTCGATTTCACCAAACAAGAGTAAATCTTACTCGAGAGTATACGAGCAGTTACTCCTATTATAACATGTTTTTACGTTTCACCATAGACTTAATCCAAGAGTAAACGTTTATGCTGGTGTAAATCTCTACTCCACCGATTTTCAAGGAACAGCGAGCTTATACTAAGGATAAGTTCAATATGGCATCCAAGTGTCATTATTTTTACAGCTGATTGGCTAACTGGCGCGCTGTATTAGTACCTGCCTGTTAATAGGTATTGTTTTTGTGAAAAGTGAAAATAGTTTAGATGAGCCTGTGTATTGTCTAAAAATGGCAGATCGTTTGAGAGCATTAATTGAGGATTCTGACAGTGATGACGAATATTTACCAAGGCGACCAAGATGGATACAAGAAAGAAATAATTATTTTGACGACTACGATAACATAGATTTCATTAAAAGGTTCCGTTTACCTAAGCGAGCAGCGTTGTTTGTTTAATTTATCAAAACATAAGCAAATCTTAAAAACAAACATCACGAAATATTGATGAGGACCCTACCGAATAGAATAATACGCAATACACTTTACTTATTAGAGGAGAAACGAGCAATTGAATTTGGGTGGCTTATAAAGTCATTCATTTCACACATTCGGATTCACTCCCTGTCACAGAATAACTATCCGAGAGTAAATTTACTCCGGTGTAGAGTGGTGGAACGTGGACGAAGTTATCCGAGAGTAAAATATAAGAGTAGATATATTCCGTGGATAGCAATTTTCGAGTAAAGTCATGTTTGGTGAAATCGACCCTAAGTAAAATAATTTATAAACCACTATCTGTGCCTCGCGGTTCCTAAGTCTAAATACTACAAAATTATTTTGTTCAGATCCGGCAGTTCCAAGCATACTCTTCAGCTTTATTATATTAGTTATTTTTATTAGATTCAAGATAACAGAAATTTTATTAATAGAGTTCCGCTCTTGACCTTGGGATCGACTACCGTTCATTTACGGCCATTTTCAATAACTTACTCGCCGGTTTCGGTAGGTTGCTATCAGTGGCGTAGCTAGTCCTAGTAGGGCCCAGAATCAACTATTTTTGGGGGCCCTTTGCCGCACTCGAGTTGTGTACGGCGAAGCACGACAAGAGGAGAAAATCATTAATGTCAAACAAATGACTTTTGCAAAATTAAGAAGCATCCTGACAATTGGAGTTTTCTGGACCGTGATAAGTTATATTTTCGTTCTATCTTTCATCATGAAGAATATTTGATGTTGTGAGAAGATTTTGTGATTTTTTCTGAGGAAAAAATCACAACCAACAACGAACAACAAGGCACAACAAGGGCCACTGATGAGTCAGGGGCCCTTGTTACTAGG
This sequence comes from Xestia xanthographa, assembly GCA_905147715.2. Taxonomy (NCBI): domain Eukaryota; kingdom Metazoa; phylum Arthropoda; class Insecta; order Lepidoptera; family Noctuidae; genus Xestia; species Xestia xanthographa. The sequence continues at coordinate 5,360,468 of LR990659.1, read as the reverse complement.
GGGCCCCGTATCATTGATACGGCTGATACAGCGGTAGCTACGCCCCTGTTTGCTATCTCTGTCTGTTTGACATTATTTGACGGTTAGAAACAAAACGTCAAAACGTGATTTTTCTATGAATCAAGACAGGTAGGTGACACGGATAGTAAATTCTTTGTTTATAGAAACACCAATAGCTACGGAAGTAGGCATATTAACCAACAGTTATACGTAAGTAAGTTATACAAAACGGGCCTAGTTAGTCAAAGCTATAAAGCCAGGTAAACATTGCTATGGTAATTTACTTTAACGAGAGCACGCTACTTACTGCTGCCAATGTAAACGTGTATCATTTTCGATTTCTTCAAGTTCACAGCAATCCTCCTCAAGTCTCTCGTACTTATCGTGTAGTTCGGTTAATTGCGATTCGAGTTCCTGTACAATAAAAAAATACTGTATAATTTATGGACATAAGACCAAAAATTACCATGAAATTTATTAATTTGCTAAAATTGTAAAACACTGGTTGGTAAGCATGCTTTGAAATTTGATGACACAGTTTTAAGACATGCACCCTGTAATGGCACTGCAAATGTATATCAAATTATGAAATTACATAAGATTAGAACATATTGATTCTAATTACGAAACGAGGTATAGACTACGTGATAGAGGTAGAAAAGGAGCCACTTTAGTTATGGTTATGGCAAAAAACCCCCTTTGGGGGAGGCTCATGTCCAGCAGTGGACGTCTTTCGGCTGAAATGATGATAGTAATGGCGACTCATAGTAGAGAACTATGGATCAGACTATCGATGGACAAAGATATTGAAGATCGCGGGTCAGTCCTGGTTCAGACTGCCATAAAAAATTTTTATCTTAGAGAAGCATCATATTAAGTGATGGAGGCCTATACTGAACAAGGGCAGAACAAGTTAAAGTAACGCTTACCTGTATTCTGTTTTCAAGAAGGAACTCTTTCTGCAATCTCTGTGCTAGCTTAGCCTCTTTAACGTCTTGTGCCGCTTCGTATATCGAGATCTTTCCCTCCAAAAACTTAAGCCTCCTCTCGTAATACTGCTTGTGTTTCTTGCCTAACTTCACACACCTGCACTCCAGGCCATCTCCATCTTCTTTAGTACTTAATGTCCTATTTCTAACTCCTTGCCTCTCTAACTTCTCCCTAATACTATTCAGTCGTTGTATTTCGGTGTTTAGTTCACCGCTACATTCAAAGCTTTCGTTGACATCTGTTTGGGTACTCTTTGACTCTGTCTCGACACCTTCGAAGATGCCACTCTCTTGCAGAACATTACTGGGTTTCCTCTCTTCACTGCAGAGACTCTCCAAGGATTCGCACTTGTACCCTTTCTGTTGATACGGTGTAACAGTTGCGATGGCCTTCTGTGTTTTGTCAGTTTCTTGTTTGAACCTCACATCACAGATTTTTCTCGGTTTTGCCTGAAAACAGACGGGAATTTGGAAATAAAGATCACAAAATTAAGAACATGTTTTTGTTGACAAAACTGTCATTACTTTGATTTTTAGTTTTTTAGTGTCAAGGCATAGAGCATCATAGGTTAGTCAAGATGTAAAAAGTTTCAAACTCACCTGAAAGCATTCGTCTTCACTGACAGAACTGCTCAACGCTTGAAAGTTGTATAGCAGCATCAGAACTTGTTCCAAGCAAGCCCTGTCCTCCGCCGACGCTGCATTTAGTATCATCTGTTCCAAATGCTCCTTGACTGGGTTACTTTTGAGGGAATCACTGGTGGTTTCGGAATTCTTGTCTAAAATGTCGGCTAACACTTGGGCTCTGGCGAAGTCTTCTTTGAAGTCATCGTGTGGCGTGCCCAGGTGCCGGCGGGGGTTGCAGGGGCTGCTCGGGGCGTGGGGGGATTTGTATCCGGAATCCATTCGTTTGAGTTCGGGAGACGCGGAGTCCTTGATACGGGAGCCTGGGGACACGCAGCCCGAATCCGAGTCGGTTAGGTTGTCCCTGGCACCCTAGAAAAAAGAAATGTAATTTAGATGCTATAGAAACGAACACAATATCAAGACAGATAAATAAAACCGTACAATTTTCAGCCGCTGAATGAAACAATCCTTGTAAGAGTCACGAAAGTATACAATTACTGACTGAAAGAAGGTTACACGGTATTACGTTACTAGTTTTTCGATACACAACAATCACTTTACATCACACACGTATTATTATATCGAGATAAAAAATGGGCACCAAAAATCTGACCGTACTCTCTCATTAGTGGTACCGTAGTGGTTCTGTTTAGGCGCCCAGAGGCTTAACGAACGACTTGCAGTAGGCGTTGACAAATATACCTATGTAAAACGATTTTTTCTTTCTGATACAGATTAAGTATGTTGTAGAATGTCGCTACTATAATAGGAGGTCGTCCATCGCTCGTGGAAACGTAATAATAAACTAACATGGCGTTATGGGACGAGTTTCACTTCCTCCTTCTCTGGTCTTTTGTTTGTGTCATACAAAAGTATTTACATTTATGAATGGTTATTACGCTAAGGCCTATGCATGCAAATAATCTATAAACAGGGCCTCAAGTCTGCTATTACAATAGTGTCAGAATAGTCTATCATTGATTTCATAATAAGTTGATTTTGACAAGTTTGGTAATCTACATAATACGTACTTGATGGCCTCATTATGACTTTCCAATGATCAACCACTGACACTCCATTGAAAGAAATGGCATAGAATGGTAATCTCGTACATAATGACAAATAGCGACAAATGAATGACTGGTGTTATTTACGAACTTCTTAACACTTCAGATTGCTTATAACACTAGCTAATAATAATTATGTAAAAATATATTATATATAATAATGCCAATACGACAATGTCACTACAACACAATTCTATTACGAGACCATTGACCGACCAATGATCAACCATTATGAATTTAGCAAATTACGAAGTTTTAGCAAAATGACATTGGGATTAGAATGGGATCGTGTTGGAATGACGAATTTATAAAAATAGCAGACTTGGGCCCCAGGACCAATGAATGAAGCAAATTTTAATAAATGTTGGAATTTTTCTTTTCAACATCCACTAATCAACAAATACGTGGCTCAAACGCAGGCTGATCTGAATTACAGGGTAACCGTCTTCAAAAAAAACAGAATTAATCAATTGCTTCATGCCAACAAATTAGTTCCGCCATAGCTACCATGTCTAAATAACCACAGATGCACGATGGTAGAAGATCTTCAAACATTGCGAGAGTAACTAGCGGTTGAATTACTCAAAGCGTAAAATTACTTCATAATTACTGTGGTAGTTATAATTAAGCGAACGAAGCCAACAAGACATGTTTATTGTGACTTACTTACTTACTAACGTTATTGATGGGATATTAAATTAGTTTTGCGGACCGTATCACGTTGCAGACGGTAACGGGTATTCACACGATATGATTTTGACTTGTTGTATAGATACAAAGTATGCGCGTGAAACTCTTGACGGTAGAACTTTAACTGAATCTCACACAGGTGATTTATGAAGTCATCAGGTTAAAAATGGTCATGTTTTCAGTGAATTATTATGGACAATATGACTGCTGCTTAAATTATTTTTATGAACTCTGAGAATCCTGAATTATTTAAAGCCTTAAGAGCTTAAACTACCTCAGATTAGCAACTCTTTCGGTGGTTCAAACTCCGTTTGTAATACTGTTAGAATAACGTTCTAATCAGCTTGCACTACAAAGCGGTTGTTACGTCAGTCACTGCGGCCGAATAGTGCGAAATGAGTGGTTTTTATTCTTTATAAAATCAAATTTTCGTCTTTTGGAAAAAATAAAAAACAAAAGACCTGCTTCATAGTTAGTTCAGTTAGTATGCAAAGTTTCATGATCTAATTTGAAGTACTTTTTGAATACCAGCGGTTTATTGTTCGATTTGGAGGTAACTTTGGGATTTTTTTCTATCGAGAAAATTTTATGAAATCGTGTTTTCGCCAAACATAAGACCTAACATTAATCCTCAACTTTACCATATATTTATTTCAAAATTAATGCTGCAGTATTTTAAGCGTAACGGAGGATCATACTAAGCCATTTGAGGTAGTATTTGCTCCAATAAATTAAGCTGATTATTTTCTAATTAAATTACGTGAGAAATTACAGGCCTAGCCGTCGATAGCAATATTTTAAAATTACCGACGAACTTTAATTCATAAAAGAAGTCCATTGTATTTTAAAATAAGTAGATTTCACAAGATTTTATTGCATTATTCATCTTGATTCTCGACTAACTACATGAACAACCTCTAAACTAAAATACTGCGCATTACTGTCCATGTCGTACATACCTGTTTACTTAATACCTAAGTGTACATAAGTAGGTAAGTATATGTTTTATTTATCAACACCTGATATAAGGCTGACTAAGTGAATGAGGTAACCAACCGCCAAGTGTCCCATAAACAGAAGTGTATCCGGCCACCAAGCTACCATAGAAATAAGTAACAAAACCGTTAATAATGATCAATGGTGTTTCCGTTAACACTTTAAGTTATATTTGTAAGAACATAAGGCTTAGGCCACACTGACAGCTATGCCAACTCAAGGCCCTTCGAACCCTAAAATTAGCAACTCTATTTGTGGTGGTTCGAACTTCGTTTGAAATACTGTTAGACTAAAACTACAAAGCGGTTGTTATGTCAGTCACTGCGGCCGAATAGTGCGAAATGAGTGTTTTTTTTTTGCGATTTATTAAAAATCTATTGATTGCACTAAAAAAATAAAACACATAAGACCTGCTTTATAGTTAGTGCAGTTAGTATGCAAAGTTTCATGATCTAATTTGAAGTACTTTTGAATACCAGCGGTTTATTGTTCGATTTGGAGGTAAATTTGGATTTTTTTTCTATCGAGAAAAGTTTATGGAATCGTGTTTTCGTCACACATAGGACTTAGCATTAATCCTCAACTTTACCATATATTTATTTCAAAATTAATGCTGCAGTATTCTAGGCGTAACGGAGGATCATGCTAAGCCATTTGAGGGATATGTAGCCCTTAAGCCTGTTGCAGATTAAGAGCTAAGTTAAGTAATTTTAGCTTAGCGCGGTACCTAACTAAGGTTATATTTCAAACTTGTGTCAGCTATGCAAGCCAAGCTAAACTATCTGGGCTTATCTCTTGGTCTGCAACTAGCTATAATCGCCGAATCGCGAACGCCTTTTTATACTACGAAGCTAACTACAGCTAAGTCAACCGGGCTAATTGAACTGTGTAATGAAATAATGAGCGCTAACGAATCTGCTGTTTTCAGCAAGTTTCAAGTTACCACAAACAGTCGAAATTTCTCCAAATGATTAATGTTGAAAGGTTAAATTCAAAATCGAACGAGAGAAGTCAATTTATAGTAAACTAGCGGACGTCACGCGGTTTCGCCCGCGTAGTTCCCGTTCCCGTGGGAGTAAGGGGTAAAATATAGCCTATGTTACTCAGTAAAGACGTGGCTTTCTAATGGTGAAAAATTTTTAAAATCGCTCGAGTAGTTTAGAGTTTAATCGTAACAAACACACAAACAAACAAAAAATCAAATCTTTCCTCTTTATAATATTAGTATAGATAGTAAAGATTGATGCGCTGACAACTAGTGCGAAAATTGTTACTTAGTTTTCCGATATAAATGTGGACCAAAAAGAAATATAATTATTTTTAAGTTTACAGAGCTAAATAGGATTCTTATTCCACAAATCCACAATCCACATAGTTCTAGCCATAAACAAATAGATCTGTTAGTTTTTGGTCGACATTACAATACCCTACGTGAGCTAAGCCTAAGCGTACACAGCTAAGTCGCCTTAGCTCGCGGTGTGACCTGCGCCTAACCTCACACAACTACTTCTAGTTGACCTCTTGCTTGTATGGAGAATGTGTATAAACTAAGGTCAAGGTTATCGGTAATCAATGTTACGTGAGAAAGTATTTTAGTCCGTGCTGTTATATGCGGTTAATGGTGTTGGATAATAACGGTTAATTGATTTACACTTACACCTACTTGGAGGTTTTCTTGCACATGTTTTGCTTCCAAGTTACCAACAAAAGGATTGATCGTCAAAGTTATGCAGGAATGTCGTGAATGGCGATTCACTCAATGGAAATATCTTGGTTTTGTTTTCGCAATTTTCCCCTGTTTTTCAAACACATTTTTTCACTAAATGTCGTGAATTGTATCGAAATTACGTGCTTTCGCATTTCCCACTGCTTTTCAGGCACTTTATTTTTCTCAAATTAACGGGTGAGTTTTTTAATTTATTTTTCTAGAATTGTCGAAAAACTGAATAAATGAATCGTAGTGTGACCAGTTTTACCTTTTTTAATTTCATAAGGTACAGTACATAAGGTGTTATTGTCAATAAAATAATAAATGTTAAATCAACAGATCAAAATTATAATGGATTCTTGTCTTTTTGAGTAACACTGCTAACGTGGTGGGAAACGAAAAATTCGCAAAGCTAGACGCTTTACGTAGGTACATATTACCTATCTCAAAAAGAGAGCGATAAAAGATAATAAAAACATATTACATCGTATCTTTCAAATTACTGCAGATTAGATATTGGCAAACCTTGAAAAATAACAAAATTGAGATAAAAATGACTAAGTACTGAACAACAGTAAGAAAATCATAAACAAAAAATACCTGATCGACGCGTGCGCCATTCATCACGTCACTTCTAAACTCCATTGAGAACTAACAGAGCCTTCACCTCCACAAAACAGCACAATAAGTACTTATGACATTCGAATCACGCGCGAAAACGTATTGTCCTCTTGTATCTACGTCACATCGAAAAAACAAATGAAAATCACCTCACTTTATGTTACTAAAGACGGGACTCACTGGCCGAAAATAATTTTAATAAAAAAGGTTTTTATTTAAATCACGCGCGAAAACGTACGTCACAGCGGAAAAACAAATGAAAATCACCTCACTTTATGTTGTTAAAGTCGGGACACTTGTACTTGAGACAAAGGAAAAAAAATGTTTAAAAAAAAGTTTTTAAGGATACCTTATCGGGATGTGCGTCTTCCAGCTCTAGAATCCTGAACTCCATGAGCTCGAGCTGGTCGCGCGCGTCTCGCAACGCGTCTGCGAGCCGCGTGCACTCCCGCGCAGCGGCCGACGCGCGCTCCGCCGACGAACGGCATTGGCCGCATGACTGGAAAGGAAGAGACCATCAGTTTTGTGAACATGAGACATTATTAAAAAAAATATATATTATTACACTTTCATTTTAATGTAAACATAGATGTGTCAGTTGGTATAGTTTATTTGGTAGACGTATGAAAGAGTATTCTCTATATCTGTCTATAACAACACTGACTTTCAGAAAACAAACCTATCCTACCAGTAGCCCATGAGGTACATAAGCAAGGATAAAATAATTATGAAGTTATTGATACTTTATCAATTTCAAATAGATATTCTGATTTACATAAAGTACTAGCATGTCCCCCGCGACTCCATCCGCAAAAAGTTTGATAGCTCGGCTAATTTTTATGATATAAATATAAGTTATAGCTTATGTTACTTCCTGATAATTTAGCATTCTATTGGTGACAAAATGGTTAAAATCGGTTCAGCAGTTTCGGAGCTTATTTGGTACAAACAAACAAAAACTCTTTATAATATTAGTTTAAATTAGACTGTAGAACTCAGTCAATGGTGTCATTTCTGTTGTGCACAAACTAAACTTAATTTGGGCTATTGCTATATTTTACTAAAAGGCAGTGCGAGAAAAGGACGGCTATAGCTATGAACAAAGTTAGAGATGTCAAACTAGTTTATGCCTTGCGCTTCACCGTGTTTTTAGTCGACGTGTACCCTTAATTTGTATGGAAATATTAGTTCCAACTTAATTTGACAGCTCTAAATTACGTCCTTGTCTTTCTCGTTTTATTAGAGAAAAAAGATAACAATAGCCTAAATTAAGTTTAGTTTGTGCACAACAGATACGACACCAATGTCAAAGTTAATTTATTGCTAGCCTGAAAAAAACAAGGCACACAATAATCTTTTAATTTATTTCGGTATCCAAATAAAAATTATTAATTATACCTATCCTATTGCTATTGTCGGCAAGACAGGTGGATATTTCTACATAAAAACAGCCTAGATTATATCGCTGTGCCCAAATTAGGGATATTTTGTGTAAAAGATTATTAAATTAGCCTACACGTGCAACACCCACTCGGGTCGAGTCTAAGGCGCAGTTCCACTAAAAAGGCCAAGCTCGCATGTCCAACTGATACGGTCAAACAAATTAGATAATGTTGAAACTACTGCGAACATAAATTTCATTCAAAACCAGCCTTTTGTAATACACGAAACGGAAAATAATTAAGCGTTTTAACCTACATAGTGCAACATATCAATTTCTAATTACCCGGTTGGCAATTTTAATGATAGTAACTACAAGTTTTCCTTAGTTATTTAAATTACAATTTATGTGTAAAGTACATTACAATTATCTTTTATCCGACTCAGACCTCTTGGTCGTGTTCTCTCGGTCTTGTATGACCGTCTATCTTGTTCTGAATACATCAATAAAGGCATTAGGTACCTATGCATTTAACATGACGATTTACATAATTATTTAATTTGCCTCAGTAGATATTTAGAGGAAAAACACAGGTGCTTGCTGTCCCTACCTAGGTACTGTGACTGTTCATATTGTTTACCTACTTCTTAGGTCTTTCTACCATCAATTCTTTTCACTAAAATTATGCAATTTCGACAAAGATTGACCACTCCTGACTTAAATATAAATTTTGAAGATAACAGAATTGAAGAAGTAGAACATATAAAATTTCTAGGTTTGACAATTGACTCTAAACTGACTTGAAAACAACATGCATCAAATCTTATAGCAAAATTAAGTAAGTTCTCTTTTGCTCTTTATAAACTGAAAAAAATAGTTAACCAGGCAGCTGTTGTAGCTGCGTATTATGGTTATGTAGATTCCATATTACGTTACGGAGTAATTTTTTTGGCAAATTCCTGTGAGAAAATTAACATTTTTAAAGCACAAAAGAGGTGTATTCGATCTCTTATTGTTAAGAAATCTATTGTCCAATTAGTATTTATTAGAAAAATGCCGCCTGTGATACAGGTTAAACCTAGTACAGGCATCGTAGTTTGTTATACCAAAATTATTGCTAAGATTTAAATTGTGTTTTTTGTGCTAATTCTATTTTTGAATAAATATATTATTATTCCTTTATTCATTTTGAAACAAATTTGTTACATTTTGAAATATTAATTTAAAAAATATATAAAAAACATTAAAAATATAAAAAATTGTAGCCAACCGGTATCGGGAACAGGGTCCAAGCTACCGGCTGGTCAGGGCTTCAGAGAGAGGAACCTCCTAACAATACATTATTATTAGTATCCTAGCTCTATTCGAACATACCTACCTAATTAATTACGGAGTATGTACGAGTAAATTGAAGAAGCATAGCCACCCTACATAACATAGAAACACAATGCAGTGACGCAAGAGCCACGCCAATAGTTTACTAGGTGACAAAATGTTTATACTGCAATACTATTTGACATTATACGCTTAACTCAGCGATCCTCTCATATGTTCCAAGGCCGTTGAAGCATTCTTTGAGACAGACGCACATAGGTAGGTACGTTAATGGTGGAAAATGGCAGGTACTTGACGCATAAGTTGACACGATTATGAGTGGAACAATACGGTACGTGAAATAAATACATATATCTCAATTTAGAGTGTATCTTTTCACGCTTTGCATTCATATTGGTTTAAATAACGACTTTCAAAATACTTATTTCAGTCATTCAGTTGTTATACTTCTTAAATTGAAAGGCATCAGGAATATTCTTGTCTTTCTTAAAATTTGACATACCTAAGCTATCTGTAACTGATTTCAGAACTTTTGAAAACTCGTGAAATTGTATTCGGTATCCGGTTTTGCAAATATGGCTTTGGGGCTACTCAGTAGCTTATTCTTCTTTTCAAAGCAACTAAGGCCCAGTGGGTGGTCACGTTAATGGCAGCATCAGAGGCATTCATAAGTAGCACATTAATCAGTTAGCCTGCTGCTTAATTTACGCCTTACAAAAACCGTTCATGACATTGACTCTGCTGATCTTTAAGTCACTCTAACATAATCCGAGTTGCGTGCAGACCAATCACTTTGTATTGCCACTTAGTAATTGAAAGCACGTCTACCTACAATGTAAATATTTATGGGACCATTCACTAGCGCTAGATTAGACCTAAACGAGCACCTAAATAAAATCACATTGTTTGATTTTCAACTATCGACTCATCGTCGAGTGTTCAAATTCCAATACTGCAATAACATTTTGGCTGTCGTTTAGATGTCGCTTAGTCTAAGTGAAAACTGGTATACGCCTTTATATGTATACCAGTTTTCACTAAGTTATGTTAAAGATCACAAACTCACGCACAGAGACAGAATCTTAACAGTTAATTACCAGCTATTGTGAATGATGTCATTTAAGTAATTTGGTTCAAACGATAAGATTGGGCATTTGTCTTTTACGTGACGTTCTTTATCAGCCCGCTTAGCATGACCACCGAAGAAACGAAAGAGAATCGACAAATCTTTTGTTTATCTGTCATTTTGCTGTGATTGAATCACAGCAAAATGACAGATGAACCGCTTAGCATGACCACCGAAGAATCGAAAGAGAATCGACAAATGTTTTGTTCATCTGTCATTTTGCTGTGATTGAATCGACAAAATGACAGATAAACAAAAGATTTGTCGATTCTCTTTCGTTTCTTCGGTGGTCATGCTAAGCGGGCTGGTCTATTATAACCAAAGAAACGACGGATGGACTGTGTACAAGATGATATGACCAGAAAGGAGGTGTCTGATGAGATGACCAGTAATAGAGAAATATGAAAGAAGAAGATATGCTGCGCCGACCACAAATGAATTGGGATAAGGGCATGAAAATAATGATGCACTTTAGCAGGTCTCATCATCATCATTTCAGCCGAAAGTCGTCCACTGCTGGACATAGGCCTCCCTCAAGTGTCGCCACATTGAACGGTCCCGTGCGACTCGCATCCAGCGGATTCCCGCAACCTTCACCAGGTCATCGGTCCACCTAGTGGGAGGCCTTCCAACGCAAAGTCTTCCGGTTCGCGGTCGCCATTCCTGAACTTTTCGGAACTTATCGGCCATCCGTTCTGCGAGCAATGTGCCCTGCCCACTGCCACTTAAGTTTGGCAATTCTTCGGGCTACGTCGGTAACCTCGGTTCTCTTGCGGATGTCTTCATTTCTGATTCGATCGCGCAAGGAAACTCCGAGCCTCCCTCTACATTGCCCTTTGGGTGACTTTAAGCCTTCTGATGAGGCCCATTATGAGCGACCACGTTTCGGTCCCGTATGTAATCACTGGCAACACACACTGGTCATAGACTTTCGTCTTCAGGTCTATTTAGACAAAAAGTGAATTAATTGCCATGTAACGTGTGTACATAATACATTTAAAACCTGCCACTCTGACTTGACTGCATCCTTGCAACTGATCATGATATAATTGGTGCCAGTTAAGATGAGAATAGCGGTCACTGACTCACCTAAATTTATTAAACTTCTTAACTTTGAAAACCAAAAATAAGCCTGTTCAATTCTTGAATCGTCATCTATCGTGATCTTCAACATTTTTTGCAATGAAAAAAGATACATGATTTATTTGTTTTGGTTCGTACGAAGAGATATAGGGAAAGGGCAATGATCGCTATTCTCATATTAACTGACACCAACTATTGGATCCAGCATGATTCCTTAAAAATGAGACTGCAGTTTCATCCATCGCTTCCCTCGTTTTCCTCTACTATAGCCATCTATAATCATACTCAACATTTGCCTCACTACATTTTCCTCCACATCAATGTCCGTTGTAATCGTAACCCCTCCATAACTTTGCCAATTCCTTCGTCGCCTCAACCCACGTTAAGAGACGGGATGTCTTTTTACTTCCTGGGTCCTATTGTACATATTACGTACATCTCTATAATGGTGTCGATTCTGTTGTGCACAAACTAAACTTAATTTAGGCTATTGCTATCTTTTTCTCTCTAATAAAACGAGAAAGAGACGGACGTAATATAGAGCTGTCAAATTTAGTTGGAACTAATATTTCTATAAAAATGAAGGGTGCACGTAAAAACATGTCGACTAAAAACACGGTGAAGCGCAAGGCATAAACTAGTTTGACATCTCTAACTTTGTTCATAGCTATAGCCGTCCTTTTCTCGCACTGCATTTTAGTAAAAGATAGCAATAGCCTAAATTAAGTTTAGTTTATGCACAAGAAAATCGACACCAATGTCAGCTTTATGTCGACGTAGCATTCAGCTCAGTTGAAACTGACTCCTACATAACACGTAAAAGGCAATACACGTCAACTTAGTTATAAGTCGTTCTGTGTGGGTTTAATTGGGCCTTTACTGCTGTAATCGCCTTTTGTTAGGCGCAGTGGTCAGCCACTTAGATTTCATCGTTATTGATGTTCATAAATCTAATTGATTTTACGTGTTATTTAAAATAGCTTTTGCTTTTGATTTTGCTTCCGTGATGTGAGAGATTGTTTGGTTTGTTTTCATAGAAATAGAACCCAGGTGTATTAGAAAAAGTGCTCGTCTGAAGATCTGAGAAAACCCAAGAGCTGGTTTCTTGCTGAATATGTATCGATACCTTTAGGTGAAAACTGTATTTGATGTTTCAGAAATCTACGTTGTACAGACAAATTTATCCACGAGATTGGAACTGTATTTTAAACAACCGTTCAACAAAATACACTGGACAGGATAATCCCTCCCTTCTCTAAGGAGAATGAGGAACAGCTCCAGACAGAATGAGGAGTAGTTCTACTATCCTGTTCTTCATACTTCTTTATGTGATTATAATGCACAAAGATTCTGTTTCGTACGTAAATACGGTATACGACGTTCACTCAATTTAATAGCCAGCCATAGGTTAACATAGCTACTAGTATTAGTTTAATGATTTCATTTGACCTCCAGCCTCTATAAATCAATATTTATGTAGAAGGTGCGACAAGAGGTGTCAGCGATAAATTGCATCTTATTTTATTATACTCATCAACATGAATCCAATGTCACTAATATTTAGAAGATATGTACTACATAGCATTACCTACTTATTGCTCGCATGCCTAATATTTACCTCCCCATGTCCTTACACTCAATACGTTCACAAGTTATTAGCCAAATCAATCTTCCTTCTTGCAACAAAACATAACAATAAAAACACGAGCAATTCACAAGCCATGATCCACAATACGAGAAGAACATTATTATAATCCAATCGCCATTTTTTGGTATTTTAATAGAACTAACATTCAAATATATATTATGACAGGACTGCAGCCTCTGATGTACGATTTTTAATCATCTCATAATGCAATAGGTATTACTTTCTAATTTATTTCGTTGCCCAAGCTTGCAACATCCATAGTCTGGAATAATATTTGAATTATTCTGTTGACAACACTGTCGATACAGAAGCTGCTCCTTGTCTGCATTATCTACAGAACTGTCCTAACGAATGTCAAAATCTAAGCCATGTAAAGTAAGTAGACCTACTTTAAATGCTTCCGTAAGATCTGGAACAGTACTTATTAGGTACCGACTATCTATTAACTCGTTATCAAACCAAATATATCGGAATTTCCTAATTGTGAACACAAGGAAGAATCTATTTGGAAAGCAAGTTGGTTAGCCGACAACTACTTGCTAGCTCGTGCGGAAATAATGTTCCAAAGCTAATGATTAATGTCAATAAATCTACCCGATACCTGCTTATGTATGATAATTAGTTCATTGTATCTATGTGTGGTACTTATGTAATCTAGAACAAGGCAGCGTAAGAGTAGTCGATAAAAAGCCAAAATGGAAATCTTTTTATACCTGTAGGCAGTGTACAATGTGTACAGATTTCCATTATGGCTAATAACACTATAATAAAATTGAAATCATGGACTTGGTGGTAGAGCCTATTATGTGCTCATCTGATCTTTTCGTAGAAATAGAAAGAATAGTTTTCTCAATGCAAGACTAGTCCAACTGGAAAAATCCTTTCGTGCAGAATTTTGTACTGCAACGTACCATGCAGGTTGAACGTTACAAGACTTAAACAGTGAAAACTGTTCAATTTAATAAATAAGCTTCAGTTCAATCGATGCTTCTTATAGTACTGAAAGATAACAAAGTCATGATTAAAAAGATTACCCGTGTAGTTACATAATAGAATCGGTTTCAGGATGATTAAACTTTCGTTACTTTATGATTAATTTTCCTATAGACCATTGTTTTCAACAACGCAGGTAGCTCGATCGGCTGGTGTGTACAACAGGTAGATACCGCAGTAGTCTATGATGTAATGGAATGTAATGCCTTGGTGTAATACTGACCCACATGTCGTTGTGCGGTTGGGGTGACAGCGAGGCGGGCGCGGACGACACCGCCGAGTCTTCGTCCGACGGAGCCTCCTGCAACACAAATGGCAATGTTTAGCATACTCATTGCATAATCAGATAATAATCTTCTCACTGTCGGGTCAAAAGCCTCCTTCTGTGAAACGGTGTGTGCCGTAATCCACCACGCGGGGCCAATGCGGGCTAGTGAATACAAATAGGATGACATTTAAAAATAAATACAATACAATACCTCGCCGTTGTATATAAGTTATATATTGTAATTTTGTGTGTATATCTTTTAATTAGCCGTGTGGTATCCGGCAGAGTAGAGTAGAACCAACCCATTACACTCACGGGTGTCGTATAAGGCGACTAATGTCTGAGGCAGAACACCTTGCGCCTCCGTAGACCAGAGAATGGGCAGCAGCGTTTTCTGTTAGTCTGTCATCACTGCGGTCTCCAATCCGCCTGCCAAGCGTGGAGATTACGGCTAATTCCTCCCATCATGGGAGTGGCTTATGTCCAGCAGTGGACGTTATGGGCTGTTGTTGTATCTTTTAATTTTGTGTGCAATCTTTACAAATCTTTACATAGTAAAACCAAGTAGCTTCCGCTGTTTGCACGCTTAGATCTTTTAAACTACGCAAAGGATGTTAATGCAGTTTTCAGACGTTGCAATTGTTCATGAGCCGTGATTACTATCATCAGCTTTCTAATATAAGCTATTTTTTTTATAAGTACCTTCCATTACTTCGATAGGTACCTGTATATCAAGGGAACTTGCTGATCCGAGCATTAAAACTCGTTTCATTCAAAATAGAATAAAGCCAATCTCTAAAACATAATCAATAAGTTGACTAGAGTCGGTATAAACCGAGTAGTTGTTGTAGAATGTAGAATTTGACCTTTTTCAAAGCGTGCGTGATTCGTTAGTACTTTGTCTGCGAGCCTTTACAGTGATAAGTTCATTACAAACTATACTAATGTTCCTTACAAATAATACGTACTCTATAAAAGGTTTCTTTCCGATGCTGTATGTCGGTTTTCAAATTCTCCCGGTTGGTTTTCCCTTTTTCCTGTAACAAGCAAAAACCTTAATTATTAAATGTTAATATCATGTAATTAAATGTTAATGTAATAATTAATTTCAATGAATTACTAAAGTAACACGGCCACTAGTCCGTTGATTTTTGCAATTGACATAAAAACTACAATTGTTCATTGATTTAACAGTACTAATAATTCATTTGTTTTGATTTTTGTGTTTGAACTAAACCCGAGATTTTTTTTTATAAAAGCTAAAGAATAATTATATTGTTTTACCCAGCTTGCCATCATCGTTAGAATTCAAACTCCTACATTACGTCCATATTTAGCCGTAGGTATTATTTTATAGATACCGAATATCTAAACTCATAGGCTCAATCTCTGTTTTTCTCTTCTAAACTGCAACCACATATTTAAATTCCTTAAAACCTGAGTCAAAAATGACTAACCAAACATTACAAACAACCTTGCACCCAACATCAATCATACAATCCCTCAATCTGCAATCATTCAAATGCAAGTTCCAAATTCCTTTTAAATCTATCAGCAGTCACCAACGACCGCCTGCGGCCTGACATCACCCGTTGACCATATCTCTGACCGAGTCAGGTCGTGACCGGTAAAGTTGACTCGATAGTGTTGCGACACAGCAACGAAAATAAAAGTGGTTAGTTGTTCAGTTACGATACGTATCGTGGGACCTCAACTGTGAAATCTGAATGACATGCCAGATGCGAAATGTTTAATGAGTGAGTTAGCCTTTGACTTGCATTTGTATTGTAACGAGATTGTTAGTTTTTTTTAAGTGGTTATTAAGTTATTATGTGGATTGAGTAGTAATCCAGATTGTTTCGGGTGCAAAAGTAACATTTCAAAACGTTAATTGTGGGTTATTTTATCTATCTTTGTCAGGTAGAGTTTTAAGCTTATAAAAAAATAACATTTTTTTTCAGGGGCCTGAAAACTATAAAATAACACATGGTGTTTTAAAATTGTGTTATCTTTTACGGACACCTTAACCTTAATTCTTTCAATCAATAAGTGTATGTCCACTGACTGAATGCCCTAACGCCTACATGATTTATAAAAGCAAAGTTTCTGACGCGCGTTACTTAATGGTTTTATGGTCAGGCGTTTAAAACTTGATATTTAAACACTTAATCAATATAATTCCTTTGCCCTATTCAACTTTTCCATCAAGTTTTCTCGACCGCATAAACTTATGGCATAATTTTCCACAAATGGCTGTAGAAGCAACAGATAAGTCGTATGGAGTAAGTGTCTGAACTTTTGCACTTATCTTAACATTAGTTCTACCACGGCCTGCTGGACCGGTTGACACAACCCTTTATTTTAAAGAAAGTTTTACCCGATCTAAACGTGGATAGACGGCCTTTTTAAATATACTACAACGTGGGAAAAACAACTTTAATCAACTTTAACTTCTTACTAAGATTAAAAAAACAAGAACGAATATAATTGTTACTTTACGAAGTGGCCAGAAATTGCACAGTACAGAGAGGTTTGGTTTGCTGTCTGTATGGTGTCGGACGTAAAGAATAGCACCATCCCATATCTTCCCGTGGGTGTCGTAAGAGGCGACAAAGGGATTGCTAGAGTATGGGCAGCAGCGTTCTCTGTGCTTTTGTAACAACCGTACTGCGATCGCCAACCCGCCTGTCAAACGTGGCGATTATGGCAAAACCCCCCCCTGGGGGCGGCCTGTGTCCAGCAGTGAACGTCTTTCGGCTGAAATGATGAGAGGTTTGGAGGGAGTAACGCCTAGGTGTTTGCCCAGCAGTGGGACACAATGTACTACTACTACACTACAACAGCCCATAACGTCCACTGCTGGACATAAGCCTCTCCCATGATGGGAGGATCTGCCGTAATCTCCACGCTTGGCAGGCGGATTGGAGATCGCAGTGATGAAAGAGTAACAGAAAACGCTGCTGCCCATTCTCTGGTCTACGGAGGAACAAGGTGTTCTGCCTCAGACATTAGTCGCCTTATACGACACCCGTAAGTGTAATGGGTTAGTTCTGTTCGACTCGACACAATGTAGGCTACCAAAAAATATATAAAGTTGGCCGATAGATGTCGCTACAAGATACGAAAACATCACTCGCCCAATAAAGCATTTCATAGCTAAAGCAAACCTTACAAAATAATAATGTATTTTACTCAAAAAACATTTTTACGCAAATTCATAGCGAGTTACACGGTAATCACACGCGTTGTGTCATGACTAAAACCGTAAAAATCGGTTACGAACAATGTCATGACAGCACCGATGTTAACGCATTTGCGTCAAAACTTGATTGCGCGTGAAAATATGAGTATTTAGAAATAGTTTGTGCTACTGAGCCTTTCATTGCCAATAGGCACTTGAAAGAAAGTGTGGTCAATTTGTTATGGGAACTAGCGTGCCCATGGGTGCATACACACAAAGGAAGTAGGTTCGGTTATTACTCGTAAATGTTGAAAAAGATGCGACAAAATGGTGTCGCTTCTGTTGTGCACAAACTAAACCTAATTTAGGCTATTGCTATCTTTTTCTCTCTAATAAAACGAGAAAGAGACGGACGTTATTTAGAGCTATCAAATTTAATTGGAACTAATATTTCCATACGAATGAAGGGTGCACGTAAAAACATTTCGGCTAAAAAACACGGTGAAGCGCAAGGCATAAACTAGTTTGACATCTCTAACTTAGTTCATAGCTATAGCCGTCCTTTTCTCGCACTGCCTTTTAATAAAAGATAGCAATAGCCTAAATTTAGTTTAGTTTGTGCACAACAGAATCGACACCAATGACTTGTATTTTTGAAAAATGTCCATCGAAGAAGATGGCGGGGCGAGTTGGATAAAACCAACGACAAGTGGTCCACATTAGCCCTGGATTGAAACAACTGGAAGTCATGGGTGGAGGCCTTTGCCCAGCAGTGGGATGACGCAGGCTAACAGTCACAGTAGTCACAGTAACAGTAATCCATCGATAGAGACCTCTTTTAAAATTATCCGCTACAATGAGATAGTAAGGTACTTACCTAAGTAATTCTCTACCACTACGTCACCGAATCAAATACTCTTAATTCTAAACATGAAACTTACTCTACATCTGATTATTCAAGTACCAGTAACCAATTATTCGATACCGCGATAGTAATAATTGCTATTACACTTCTCGATTCCCTTGGGGATCGTTACTATTCGATTAGCGAAAGTCGATAGAAAGTTGTAGGAGCTCATGTGATCATCTGTAGTTTAGATTTGATTGATTGATTTTATCGATAAATTAATCTGATACCGTAATGATTTGATTAAAGAGGTTATTATACTTTGATTTGCCGTATCTACCATCCATCTTAAAGTAAAATTCCCATTTTCCTTAATGCTAAACCAGCTAGCTTTCAAGTTATGTAGTTAGGTACTTCTTGCCAAGGATTTCAAAACCTAGATAAATTCAGGTAAACAAACGCATAATGATATCATTAGTATTTACAACATCTACCAAATCAAAGTTACATTTGCCAACGTTTCTAGCCAAATTAAGTAAGTGGCCATGCATTACAAACTCAACGCGAATAACAAATGATACTCAGCAGCAGATTCAGTCCACCAGCACTCACGTACTGTAATAACGACAATCAGCTGGACAGTACTGGCTTAGAATCCCTCATTTAATTCCTAAGACCATTTGGAATCCAACCAGACCTTTCACTACATTGTTCTCAGTAATTAGCATTTGTAATGAAAGCTACGAAAGTCAAATGTTGCTTCAACATAATCTAATAAATAGTGATGGGCGATGCTCGATGACGTGTGTCGATAATACCGAAAAACTCGTATCCGTGACCGGGTTATTTTTTATTGTAGATATTTACGCATGTATGACTTGCTTTTTAGCTAATGATACTTTGAACTTTTTTTAACGGAATAGATATTTAGCTCGTTTTTAACTTTACATAACTGTAACTCTGATAAGTATGGCAGTCGATACAGGCGGCACGTTTTTAAATGTAAAACTTTAAACTGCAGATCAAAGGTTCACATCTATTGGTTGTGAATGTGATAACGTCAATTTTTTTTCAATTGAATTAAAAAGAAAGTATTCACGTTCTTCTAAATCAATGAATTTGCTAGAAATGTACTTAGTATTGAACTCAAATAATTTGCTAAAACGCGGTCGATCATTTATTAAAAGCTACTAAATTGAAAGTAAGTACCTTTTTTACAGTCTTACTTTGTCGACTCTGAAAAAGCCATGCTGACGAATAAGACTATAAAGGGTGTAAAACACCTCTTAACGAAGCCGAAAGGCACTTATTCTCCTCGTCATTGCGATCATTTTTTTGTTCTACACCATACCTGGGAACCTTCTAGCTACGGAGATATTGGGGGTCAAAGTTCCAACATTTTGACAAGTTTTTTTTTTTTAAGTACAAGGTTTTAATGCTTTACTTTAAACAACTCCACGACCCCCGTACTATTCAATCCATCTATCAGCACAATGTTTTGGGTGCCTTACATTGAGTTCTACCACAAAACATGATTTTTCACCCCAAAAAAAAAGTCGTTTCCCAGCAATAATTATTATTTTTGCGTGAAGTTACCTACTTTGATGTACAGAATGCTTGGTTGACGGCTTCGTGATGAGGTCTTTTACACCCTGTATATGTAATACCATCAATATTTTGTTCTCTAGATAAAGCTAAAACCTATTTCGAAACAATATCCGTATTACTATGTCCAGCTACATAATCCAAATGTCCTTGTACAGCACACTGTGACTGTCCCTAGTCTTGGGCTATTTGTTCAAAGCTCGTTTGTCTGCCCCAGTTCCCATGCTCTGCAAGTACTCACAGTTCGATAGCAAATTTTATAGACTGATTTACTGGTATATTGATTATGTTAGATGTTTCTTTGTTTCATAATGTTGTTAGAACAATGGAGTTTGTATTTGGAACTGGACTGGTTCATTCAAGGACTTGCGGAGTAATTATAACTGAATTTTGCTGCGATTTCGCTCGTTAGTCGGCGATGCGTGTTAAAGTATTAAGAATCAGTAGGTAAGTTAGTATTGGATATCTACGAGTAGTAAATGGTTACAATTTGAAACCACTAGAAAAAAGTCGAACTTGATTTAGTTATAATATTACCCTACTGTTTGATTTCTGGGCTAAGGTGTCTCTCTCCCCACGATGCACGGCTAAGACGGTTAATTAAAAAAAAATATTAAGCGGAGACTGCTAATCAAACAAACGTAGTATTGTTTCAAAATAGTACGTGAAGTTAGTGCAAAAAAACAAAATAATGAAACTCTTACTTTTACTATACACCTGAGTACATACAACAGGATGTCGTAAAAACTGAGTTTAGTTTACAAACACATACAAAAAAAACTATGTATTTCAGTCACGCACACATGTAAACGTGACGTGTATTCACAAGAGTTGAAGTTAACGTATTACAACTGCATAACAGGCGGAAAAGGAGCTTCATAAAGTAAGGAGATAAATTGTATTTTTTAGGTATAAATTATAAAAAAGGTAACGTGTTATTCATATTTATAAAACAAACAATAATCATCATACATTAATCATCAAGTTTATGTGGTATGCTTAAGAAATCTGGCTGAGTATCTCGAATAAAGAAACCTAAAAAGGGTGTGGATATGTCAGTAACGTTAAGGTATGTTCACTAAAGTAATCAATAAACCCGTCGCATTCTTTGAAGTTATACCTATCTATTATCCTCAGTCATTACACTTTTAATTATAGGCAATAATTGATCTAGAAAGTTAGCGGCAAGAATTCGTCAGACCACTTAATCAAATTACAAGCGTCAAACCAAATACCACCACTGATAACAAACGAGCAATTTACATCATTATCGTAATTCAATCAGAGCTTATAAATTAAAATTACACCGACTGCCATAAAGTTGACAAAGAAAATCGACGAATTAATACTTTAGACTGCACAAAACAAGTTCTCATGCTGATAATAAATCACATAACACGAAATACTGTAAATAACGCTATGTAATACAGACAGACACGATAATTCACGTTT
This sequence comes from Xestia xanthographa, assembly GCA_905147715.2. Lineage (NCBI taxonomy): Eukaryota > Metazoa > Arthropoda > Insecta > Lepidoptera > Noctuidae > Xestia > Xestia xanthographa. The sequence continues at coordinate 5,338,851 of LR990659.1, read as the reverse complement.
ATCGTAACTCGGTATAAATCCAACACTATCGACGGGATCGATCTTGTAATAAATCGAAAGTTATCGATTAAGAGTGCGGCGCCATCCGCTCGCAACTGCAATTCGAAGCGAAGGCAAAAACACGTTGAAATATTGTTGTCTCTGTTTCACACTCCCCGGTCCGTTGCGTAGCCGCGCGTGAGCGTGTGTGAATAGAGTGTACCTATGCGTGTGTTAATAGTGTTTGGTGTTTACCTTTTTAGTAGTTATCATGTTCATTATTTGCTTTATTTTTGTTAGTTACTTTATGCAATCGTTAGTATATGTGCAGAATAGTAATGCGTTTTTAGGAAATCTGTCTACAATGTTTTTATCTCAAATGTTAGATTAACTCAAAATCTAGGCTTTGTTGAAAAAAAATCTGGGTTACTTACTACTCTTTCTATACCACTAATGTTGGTAACGAATAAGTATACGGTTCGCCTGAAAATCTGAAATAAAAGTACGTACTGCGGGTCTAAAATGGCCGCTTTAGCAGAATCCACGCAGAATCTTAGTATGAATCACGTCAAAAATTTAAAATTCTTAAATTGGACTTTATATTTATGAGGTTAAAGTCCATTTTAAGAATTTTAAATTTCTAACGTGATTCATATTACGATTCTGATAAAGCGGCCATTTTAGACCCCCTGGTGGCTTAGTGGTGGCGGCCCCGACTTACGAACAGTAAGGCGCGGGACAAATACAGGAGGCGTCGGGCGCGGACATGGCGCGGGCGGCTTCCTATTCTATTCAAATATCATACAAAATGCATGGAAATAAAGTGCAATTTAGGCTACACGGTATATCATTGCGCTGACGAGGATGTGACGATATACCGTGTGTTGTATTTGTTCCGCGCCCATAGACTTAGTACTTATAATACTGCCCGCGCCTAAGTCGTAGGTTCGAACCCAAGCAGGCGCATTACTTTGTGTAATTCATCAACTCTGCTCTCAAAACGGTGAAGGAAAACATCGTGAGGAAAGGCACGTGAGGTGAGGCAGGCACTAGGCAGGCACTAGGCAGGCAGTAGGCAGGCAGCAGGCAGGCACTAAGCAGGCAGTAGGCAGTCAGTAGGCAGGCAGTAGGCAGGCAGTAGGCAGGCAGCAGCTAGGCAGTAGGTAGGTAGGTAGTAGGTACTCATCAAGACGAATCAAACGAGCCCAAACTCGAAGCGGTTGCGTCGTTTTATTACGGAGATCCTTTGGCCCCCCTTTCAGCTTCATCATCAAACCCTGATTACCATTTAGGACCAATTTACTCTTCAAGATCAATTAAACGAGCCCAAACTCGACGGGATTATGTCGTTTTATTACGGACTTCCAATGGCCACCTTCCAGCTCCATTATCAGACCCTGGATACCACCTAGCACCAAAGTACTCGTCAAGACAAATCATACGAGCACAAACTCGATGGGGTTATGTCGTTTTATAACGGAGTTCCCATGGACACCTTCTAGCTCCATCATCAGACCCTGGACCATAAAGACAAAGTACTCGTCACGACGAATCAAACAAGTTCAAACTCGATGGGGTTACGTCGTTACATTATAGAACTCCTATGGCCACCTATAGCATTGTCACGCGATATACCTACAATACATATGCGTGCAAAATTTCAGCTCAATCGGTAATCGGGAAGTGGATCAAATTTTACTTGCAAGATCTGATTACTTACAGATTACAGACAAACATCGGGACACGTGAAACTATATCAAAGCTTGTAAAATAAAACATAATATTTATTTAGTCGGTAGGTACCTAGGTACCCTTATGTTATGATTATGAATGAAACCTATTACCACAGTAATATTATGATCTATTACTTAGTCGGACATTTGAATCCCAAACACATAATTCAGTATGTACTAACCCAGTGTAATGTAATTTCGATTATAGGTAGGTAGGTAGGTTACGTGATTCCAAATCACAAGGCAAATCTAAATCCAAATTCGTAGCATAGGTCAAGAAGTGTCAGAAATATTACGATACAATTGGCAAACAAATACGTACGCACAATGCATTACATTGACGAACGAATTGCCCCGGCCGCCCGGCCGGCCCGGCCGGGTGGCGAGGTGCGCACGCACACATTTACATTTTTCACTATACTCAACACACCCAAATGTTCTGTCCCGCGCCACGCGCCCCGCCCCAGCTCAATGCTTGATGCGATGGCACGACTTCCGATGAACATTTGTGATTAATTTGAGTGTGTGCCGTAATACCAAAAATGATGAATGAAAACTCAATGCTTTTCCATTTTTTTTTAAATATTATTTAACTTAACAATATAAGACATGTTTCGATTTGAACAATATTACAAATACTACCGTTTTTAATATAGAACAGATGAGATGAAAACATCGTATTTGAACTGTTAAAATGTGAGATATTCAATTTGTTTGCATTTCGCTTTTGGTAAGTATTTTGAAAAAAAAAAAATGTAGAAACCTAGGTAATTACCATCTTGTTCCGAATAACAGCATATTAAGGTGGAAATATGCTCAAACTGAAAATGATTTTGGTATTACGTTTGTATGGACAAATTCATGCTCCCCGGCCCCTTAAGGCGCCGCACTAGTCGTGAGCAGGTCCTAAGCTCAGTGCTAGGTGATAAGTTTTGAGAGAAATTGAACGAGTTTTTAATGTGTTTAATGGTAAATTGGGTCTAATAGCTAATCATTCAAAATTGTAATAAGTAAAACTCTAAGTAGAATATATATTTATCTGGCATCACTCTCTAATCTATTCGATTACATGTATACTAAAAACCAAGACATTTTGAGGAGGAGATAGATATTAAAGTAGACGACGAAGTACAATGACAAGAAGAAAGCAGGAAACCTATAATGTCACAAAATGTCCACATTTACCTATCAGAAGGCAATAACAATAAAGAAGAAAAAGTGTCTTTACCGTAAACTTAAAGAAAGGTTCTAATACTTGTAATGTAAACAGATAAAGACAAACACATGGGAAAGTGTGACCTTAACTGTGGTTCGACCCTCCCGTTGTAAGCTCGTAATGACGGTCATTACCGAGGAATAACTTACTCGTGGTGTATGCTGCCTTGGTAGTGGGAGCCTTGATGTATCTGGGATCACATCATATGCTATGAAGAAGGATTTATAACCGAGTACCTAAGCCTAAAGGAAGGGTTATAATTTTGGTTAGGTCGAGATTATAAAACACTATCATACTCGTACTACAAAGATTGCATTATGAAATCTGCTGAGGAATAACTTACTCGTGGTGTATGCTGCCTTGGTAGTGGGCGCCTTGATGTATCTGGGATCACGTCAGTTATATATGCTATGAAGAAGGATTTATAACCGAGTACCTAATCCTTAGGGAAGGGTTGTAATTTTGGTTAGGTCGAGATTATAAAACACTATCATACTCGTACTACAAAGATTGCATTATGAAATCTGCTGAGGAATAACTTACTCGTGGTGTATGCTGCCTTGGTAGTGGGCGCCTTGATGTATCTGGGATCACGTCAGTTATATATGCTATGAAGAAGGATTTATAACCGAGTACCTAATCCTTAGGGAAGGGTTGTAATTTTGGTTAGGTCGAGATTATAAAACACTATCATACTCGTACTACAAAGATTGCATTATGAAATCTGCTGAGGAATAACTTACTCGTGGTGTATGCTGCCTTGGTAGTGGGCGCCTTGATGTATCTGGGATCACGTCAGTTATATATGCTATGAAGAAGGATTTATAACCGAATACCTAATCCTTAGGGAAGGGTTGTAATTTTGGTTAGGTCGAGATTATAAAACACTATCATACTCGTACTACAAAGATTGCATTATGAAATCTGCTGAGGAATAACTTACTCGTGGTGTATGCTGCCTTGGTAGTGGGAGCCTTGATGTATCTGGGATCACGTCAGTTATATATGCTATGAAGAAGGATTTATAACCGAGTACCTAATCCTTAGGGAAGGGTTGTAATTTTGGTTAGGTCGAGATTATAAAACACTATCATACTCGTACTACAAAGATTGCATTATGAAATCTGCTGAGGAATAACTTACTCGTGGTGTATGCTGCCTTGGTAGTGGGAGCCTTGATGTATCTGGGATCACGTCAGTTATGTATGCTATGAAGAAGGATTTATAACCGAGTACCTAAGCCTAAAGGAAGGGTTGTAATTTTGGTTAGGTCGAGATTATAAAACACTATCATACTCGTACTACAAAGATTGCATTATGAAATCTGCTTATTGTTTGCTGGTGTTTGTAACTTTTCATACCTACCTGTTTCTTCATTAATGCTATTTTTAAAACTTCATAATTTATTGACAATCTTTGGAGTATCGACCATATTGGTTGCTTTGGAGCATTCTGTTCGTATGACTTGGTAAAGCTCCTTTAATTCCTGCCTCAAACATCAATAAAATTGTAGTTAAAATTACCGTCTCTTATTTAAACACATTAATATAAGTAAGACAACCGACATCTTAATTTAGAAGATAAAATTGTGATAACGAGTTTCATAAAAAGCTGGGTCGTCGCCGAAACCTTTGACATTCAGTGATGCGCTTGCACCGGCCGGCCGGCCGACTTTCACCACTCACTGCATCCATGTTCCGTATCGATGGACGATGATTTCATTCGATCATTCCATTAATCGATTACACAATCGATTGGACGCTTATTGTTTTTCAATTTCCTTTAACGATCCATTATTGTAAAGGAATTTGTTCAACTGTTCGTGCAATACCTGAATGGTAGCATTGCTCGTCGTCATGGTATTTTAAGTGATCATAAGTTGTTCAACAAGGTGCTTAAAGATTTTTTATTGAGACATACAAAAGCCGTTCTGAGATTGTCAACAAGTGCACAGTTTTACAATGTTCTGATCTGGTTCTGTAACCTGTATAATATGTTTTATAAGTAAAGCGGTAATACTTAAAGTACTTACGGGATAATATCCGTGGTTTTTTATTCGTGGTCCGTGAAAGTCTTAAACAGTGCAAAGCGGTAATAGCTAAAGTGCATACCGTCTAAAGTCTGACCTCATTGTCTCCAATTTTAATAATGACTAGCGGACGTCACGCGGTTTCACCCGCGTAGTTTCCGTGCCCGTGGGAGTGCGGTAATAAAATATAGCCTATGTTACTCAGGGTGAATGTAGCTTTCTAATAGTGAAAGAATTTTTGAAATCGGCCCAGTAGTTTTTGAGTTTATTCATTACAAACATACACACACACGCACACACAAAACAAAAATACAAATCTTTCCTCTTTATAATATTAGTATAGAAGTGTAGATTACCACAGCAAAAGAACTCCAATTTTTTTAACCTGAAGAAAACTACATAAATATAAACAAAAAATAAATCAAAGCACCGACCCGCTAATAGAAAGATGACACCCACCCACCCACAAAATAATACAGTTCTCATACAAATCACAATAAAAGTAGGTTCATAAACTTGTGACCCCCTCATGTAGACGCTTTGGGAAAGTGGTCATAAGTGGGACGATGGACCACTTCGCTGGTCCCGTGTGGGTGGAACACCTGTACGATGAGATGACCATTTCATGGTACTTACTTACTATCTATAATAATTATGTTCTTTATGTATATGATAAGATTCGTTCTGGGTGTCTTGCTTGAGTTACAATACTGTCAAATAATAATGTCTGTACGGTAAGATACTTGGATATAAGACTTTCAATACCACCAGAGATATAACTTTCGATTAAAATCTGTCGGGTATTTGTGTATCGTCAAGTGAAAAGGAAATCAACTGGATGTGGAGGTACTATCGAGGACACTCCCGCCTGACCACCACTAAGCTCATTTTTGCTTGCACTCGCAACATAAAAACGCTCTCTAGCCTCGCCCCGTTGGCTTTGTGTAGAAAAAATGAATGAAAAGAAACCGAATCGGCCGAGCGCACTGACGACGCACGCCAAACGAGAGTTATTGTTACTTTGAGCGCCAAAGTTAACGCATTCCTAGGCCCAAACTTTAAGGGGGCGTGGCTCGGCGCTTCCGCATGATTTAAGCGAAAAAAAATTAAAATGGTCAGGCGAAAAAGACCCCGATAGTACCTCAACTAGTATAGACAAAAATACTTTGGATAATAAATTAGTAGTTGTAGAAAAACAGATATTCGTTTCGAAACATTTACATTGATGATGTTCTACTTTTTTTATTTATTTTTTTTAGTAAATCAAAGACGCATCTTTAGATTCTTCCAAATGGGATGTGCTTTTTTATCTTACACTGTACCTACACAGTGTTGCATTCTTACGAAGGTGGTGGGCAAAAACCACACAAAAAAATATTAAGATTTAATTTAATTTTTCAAGAGTTTTCAAAGACCGCAGAAGCCTTTCAAGAGTAGTTCTTCCAAGTCTTGCAGGTTATCAAACATGATCATGATAGATTACGCAAAATCTGATGCACGTGAGAATGCAGCCACTTCCGCTGGCACATTTACTTCTCGTCGTTGCATCGCTGAGGCGTGACAAGATTGATAAGAATTGCCTTGGACGTATATGAGCCGAAGTTATTAATGTAATTAGCGGACTATGTGCTGATTATTTAATTATACCTACTAAAACATAATTTGTCTGCGCATGTATGGAATAAAACTCAGTGAAAATATTTTTTAAATTAGCGCCATAAACTTCTAATTATTTTATAAAAAGTTTAATAAGTATTTTTTTTGGACTTAGTTATTTATTAAGCAAAACAAAACATAAATCAAAAAATCTACACCATTCATCAAAATTCATCACCGTCTAAACGCCGCGCGCCGCTGGACCCAAAAAAGTAGAAGAATTCCCAAAAAAAAATGTGTAACATGATACCGAACATGAGAAAAAATATAAAACATAGTTCACTGAATGAACCCAAAGAAAAAACCGGTTCTAAGGAATGAATGTAGACGACCGAAAAGGGATCACAGCATCATTTTGGTGTTACCTGTTTCAAATATTACCAAGGCACTATTTCTGGTCATATAGACTTTATTTTCTAGTTGATAAGACTCGAATTTATGGAAAATGAGCTGTATAAATCATTTGTCAGCATAATTTCCAATATTTTATGAATGAATATTCTATGTAAGGTGGGATAAATTTGTTCCAATAAGTTTTATGACTGGCCCATTGGGAAAATTGTTGGTGGTACGGTTTTTAATTTATTTTTAACTTTGCTATCAACTAGTAAGTACATAATGCATAGTTAAAAATAAATGTGGCTTAAAACATGACGATGGTCATAATGCATTACAAAACAGACCTGCAGAATTTATCATCAAAGTGTGAGTTTCCTTATAGTATTTTCCGCAATAATGTTAAAAGCGGACAATAGATTTTAACATTCATAAGATATGGCTGGAATTTCCTTATTGATACAAACAACACAACTTTTCTATGAGAATCGTTAACGTCAAGGAACAGACGAAAGCCTGATTGATTATTTAATGTACATAATATACGTGCTACTTAGGTACAGGTTTAAAGTAAACCTGCGGTCTGGTCAAGAATGTACGAAAGTCAAGTAAAAGGTTATATTGCACAATATTAGTGTAAGCCAATAAATAACCTGAGACGAGAAGAACTTTTACATTTTTACATAACTATGAAAACCACTATGTAGGGCGCGGAGATGTAAGGATTCTTGTAACCTCTCGGTTAGTGCTTTAAACGAATACTTAATACTAGCGGACGTCACGCGGTTTCACCCGCGTTGTTCCCGTTCCCGTGGGAGTACGGGGATAAAATATAGCCTATGTTACTCAGGGTGAATGTAGCTTTCTAATGGTGAAAGAATTTTTTAGCAGCAGTGGGAGATGTCGGGCTGTGGATGACGATGAATTGATGACTGTGACAACTCTGAGGATTTGTCTCTTAGCTTGCAAAGCTCAGAATTAATTCACCTGAAATTACCAAAATGCTACCAAAATCGAAATTCGATCCTTTATGATCTTTGTCAGGCAAAACAACGAACAATGATGGTAAAAATATAAATAATAGCAAACTGATTCATAATAAGAATCGAATGTAGAGATCAAAGAGATTTAAAAGACTTACATTATACATATAGATCGTCATATATTTGAATGTCTTTGGTAGAGATGCTGAAAACGACGTCAAAGTTAAGTGGGGAAGAGACGTCATCATCATCATCATCAGCCTATTAATGTTCCCACTGATGAGACACAGCCCTCCTCTCTATGAGAGGGAAGACACGTATTTAGCCATATTCATAAGTTTCTTATAAGCACTTTTATTAACAGCGTGAAGTACTCTAACTTCTCCAACAAATCGATCGACAGCTAATTTGTCAAGATTGTGCATTAAATTAACACCTACAGCTACATTGCAAGTAACACGATACAAAATCTATTGCATGCGAGCTGCAACGTGTTTACAGGTTTCCTAGCACAGCTTGTTACGTAATTACAGTTAGCATCTGGAAATAATTTACTGCTTTTATCGAGTATTGATTATGTCGTAAGAATGAGAGCCTAAAATGTCTTTCCTTCAAGCCCCCAAATGATTATCAAAGAACACCGACTAAGCAATGTACTGTAATGTACAGTTCCTATTTTGGAATATGTTTTCCCTTTTCGTGCTATGAACACACATCAAAAAAATTTGCGATCACTTTGAAAAACCGAAATCTTTTTGTTACGGTAGATTATATTCAGATTTCTTCTTCTTCTTGTTATGTATACTAATATTATAAAGAGGTAACATTTGTTTGTAAGTTTGTATGTAGGGGGTAATCTCCGGAAGTAATACACCAATTTTAAAAATTGATTCACTGGTAGAAAGCTACATTATTCGTGAGTGCTATAGGCTATATTTTATTCGCGTACTCCCACGGGAACGGGAACTAGGCGGGTGAAACCGCGGGACGTCGGCTAGTTATAAATATTATTGTGCTTATTTTTTAATTTCAAACAGGATATTTCTATTTAAATAAAACACACAGCAAAGATTTTTTCTTGATAAATTTCAATTTAAAAAATTATATCAGCTTATGCTAGTGATCACAAACTTTTTTTGATGTGTGTATGTAGTGCACATACAATGAAGTTTTTAATAAATGATTATGACCATCCTGCCATAACATCAAAAACCTATGTAGAATGAAATAGCAGTCAAAATTATAAACCCCTTTTATTGCGCGCCGTAGTCGGATAATAATAGGACGAATAACCACACCTGGCGAATATGATGTCGTGAATTGTGGTTACTGGACAGACATAATACTTACATCCAGAACGAAAGCTATGAGTAAATATTTTAAAACACATTATTATATATTTCTGTACATATACATGTACTTATACTTTTACACGCATATTTTTATTGAATCTAAATGAGAGCTTTGCTTCCTATCCGCATACTCGAAGAGACACGGGAACAAACTCGGAAGGTACGGTCTCTTTTCAGTTCAGACATCTATCTATCTTGGGGTTTAGGTTTCCGCATTAGTCCTTAAAGTGGACCATTGTGCGTGTAAGTTTAGACATTGTCTTTGTCATATCAAGCGAGGATTATGTTGATTATAAATTTGTCCTAAAAACTGGTTCTAAACAGCCCGCACTTACACAGAAAGCCAAACGCTTGTCCATGACTACACCAACCTCACCAACACGGATTTGTTTTTACGACAGAATATGACATGTGCACTGCTCACAGTTGCATCTCCCACGAACTCAAACAGAACATTCTTGGGGGATAGGATAATGCATAAATACCACGTTTGACAGGTGGATTTATGGTAACAATGAAATACATTTTTAAACTTACACCAATGATATTTAATTAAACAGATATGTTATGAGCGCGCAATCGTGAAGACTCGAAAACGTGTCAATTGGCCTGTTTTTCCTTTATTCTGCGTCACTGCGTGTATGTGAGCTGGCTCTCCCCCGCGGCACACTTTTTTCGGTGGTTTTGTAGGTGTATAACATATCTGTTTGTTAGAATATCATTGACTTACACTGTCTTACGGGATATCTTCCTTGTCATAAGGAGCTCACAATTGTTGAAATCATACAAGATATCTCGTAAGTGACTGTGTAAGTTTAGGTCTAAACCGTGAAAGCTTAAAACATTACAAACAGGGTTTCCGGCAACTAATGGATTTCCTTGAAATGGCCCTTAGCAGAACCCATAGTCATTAAAAAAAAAAAAAAAAAAAAAAAACTATCATAGAAAAAAATTTGTGCATAAGAATGGGGGGCCATATTACATTTTTTTGCTTCAGTAATTTGTTCTCCTTGTCTACATTAATTTACTATTTAAGGCAGATACAATTATGAATTTTACCATTATCAAATCTACTTGAAATGAAATTAACTCATACTAATTTTATTTTACGTAAGATAGATTTTTTTCTAAATGGCCATAAGTTCTACTATAAGCCATTTCAAGGTTTTAAGCTTTCACGGTTCATAACTATACTACAAATGTCACTTACGGGATATCTTCCATGATTATTTTTTTATTTAATCACGGAAGATATCCCGTAAGTAACATTTGTGCATTTCAAGGTTATCCACAAATTACCGGACACCCTAAATTTGTCGTATCCACATAGTGTTCATACTTTATTTTAGCTTAGAATTCCATTCCAATAATAATGTTGAATAATGAAATAATGGCCCCAACTTTCACTGTTTCGAGCCCTACATTATTATCACTCATCAGTCATCAGTCATAGTTTTTGTCTACTTTGCGGACACTGGTGGACAGTATACAGTTTCGACTGTCAATCTTTATCAATTCAGTGTCAGATATCCAAATGTCGGAAGTCATGTCTCACGTAAAGACCGGATCTACTCCAGTGACAATCATTGGCTACTCGTCAGTGAGTTGAGAGGCAAAGGACATAACCCAATAGTCCACATCGCGGAACAAGTAAAACCTGATCGCAAGCAGGTACTCCCCGGCCATTAAGGGTAAGTATACTCTACAGCGGAAACGTACGGACGTGTAAAAACGTCGCAGACGCCGATATCCGATGGTGTTAATGGTTAGACTGTATGTTTGTGTTCGGGTCGTACGAGGATTTCTATGTATTGTATATAAACACATTAAAAAAAGTTTGTGATCACTAGCAGCTGATATAATTTTTAACCGACTTCCAAAAGGAGGAGGTTCTCAATTTAGCTGGTATTTTTTTTTTTTTTTTTTTTTTTATGTATGTACACCGATTACTCTGCCGTTTATGATCTGATTTACGTGATTCTTTTTTAGTTTGATGCGAAATAGTTGCCATTTGGTCCCATAAAAATTTAACATGGTTCGGCGCAGCAGTTTTCATTATATGAACATTTTTACTTCAGTTGTGTGGTATAATTTCATGTATGTTCACCGATATCTCCTCGATTTGTGGAGCGATTCTCAAAATTCTTTTTTTGTTTGAAAGAATATACTCCTGAGATGGTCGCATTTAAATTTGGTGAAGATCTGATGGTGATCTTCGGAGATATACAATGGAACTCTTCAAAACTAGATGGTAAATCGGTCGTGATAGCTGCAATCGCTTGGATGTTTATTGTTTACACAACATCATGACGTAACATCACGCCTGTATGCTCTGAGGGGTACGCAGATGTGTACAATACACCCAAATTTCGACAGTTTAGGTATGTCAAGTTCCATTTATTGGGGATAAGTCTATTACCATGACATGTATTTTTAACAATGTAAAATAAATGCATAGCAAATATTTGTATAGGATATTACAACTAAAAATGGAAAAATAAAAAAACTTTTTTACAAAAAAAATAAAACCGACTTCAAAAAACACAAAAAAGTGAAAAATAACTGTAGCTTCAGAAGTCGGTGACAAAAAAAAACTAAATGAATCAAACAAAGGTCACCGACTTCTGAAGCTACAGTTATTTTTCACTTTTTTGTGTTTTTTGAAGTCGGTTTTATTTTTTTTGTAAAAAAGTTTTTTTTTTAAATTGAACTTATCACGAAAAAATCCTTGTTGTGTATTTTCTTTAAAATATAGAAATACCTAGCCGTGTGGTATCCGGCAAAGTAGAATAGAACCAACCCATTACACTGACGGGTGTCGTATAAGGCGACTAATATCTGAGGCAGAACACCTTGCGCCTCCGTAGACCAGAGAATGAGCAGCAGCGTTTTCTGTTAGTCTTTCATCACTGCGATCTCCAATCCCGCCAAGCGTGGAGATTACGGCAAATCCTCCCATCATGGGAGAGGCTTATGTCCAGCAGTGGACGTTATGGGCTGTTGTAGTAGTAGTTGTATAGAAATACCCTGTTTGAAATTGAAAAATTAAATCTATATTTTTAAATAAAGAATCTAAAAAGAACAAGAAATCCTAATAAAAAAAAACAAAAGAAACGATTTTTCAAAGTGATCGCAAACTTTTTTTGATGTGTAATAGGTGTGTAGGGGTTTCTGTAGATTATGATTAGGTGTCGTTTAGATAAATTGATACGGTTAAAAGCATTGACACTGCTGTGCATTGATGAAAATTCGATACTGTTAAAAGGAAGATAAATATTTTTTTTTTTTTTTTGAGATTGTTACACAGCCCCCGAAGAAGAAGAAGAAGAAGAAAAGAAGAAGAAGAAGAACCCGTGAAGAGCCCGTGGCTAAATAATAACAGCCGCTCGGGTCGATCTTAAGGTTAAGCCAAGCATGGCTAGGTTGGTCTGTGGATGGGTGACCACCCATTACATGCCGGGTTTCCTCCGTGCCTCGGAAAGCACGTTAAGCCGTTGGTCCCGGCTGTTATTTGTACATCTTTGACAGTCGTTACAGGTAGTCAGTGACCCAAAAAGTCTGACAACCAGTCTTACCAAGGGATATCGTATTACCCAGTACTAACTGGGTGTGGAGGTCAGATAGGCAGTCGCTCCATGTAAAATACTGGTATTCAGCTGCATCCGGTTAGACTGGAAGCTGACCCCAATATAGTTGGGAAAAGGCTAAGCAGATGATGATGACACAGACCTGAGTGATTTTTCAGCGTTTTGCATCTTAGCTAGTAGTAACGCAAAAATTTACGGTAAGTATCTATTACAAGATTTTTATTTCCTCCATCCAGTTATTTAAACGACGCCTTCGAAGTTCCAGTTAAACGCCATTTACTCGCATATTTTCAGTAGATTCTTATTATTGCTCTTTGTTTGTGGAAACTTCGCCTTATGGCCGCTGTACCGTTCCTCAAACCGGTCCGGACGGTACGGTCCGGTCCGTGATGGATTACCGTCGTGACGTCGAACCACCGTTCGAATGTCACACGTATAAAATCTGGGTGAATCGTAATTTTCCCGAATCAGAAGTTTGTCATTTGCTCGAATTCTTTTTGGAACTTTTACCCGCTTTCTTTTAACCTCATAACTCACTGTGTATTGGGTGGTTTTTCCTGATGAGACTGTCCGTTATATTGTACCTACGTACCTATATACATATTCACTTTGTAACATGTAATCAATAAACTTTAGCTTAGTTATTCATTTATTGTGCACGCTGTGGTCTCTTAGAAGTAATAACCTACATAATACAATAGGTAGTTCGTTATCTATTAATTTTGTGTACATGTTTTTGAGGACCCTAAAATAAATAACAAACCTACTTAATAATTATAAACAAAACTACTACAACTACTACAAAACAAAACTAAAACTACTACTACTATTAGCACTACTACTACTACTACTAGCACTACTACTACTACTAGCACTACTACTACTACTTGTTAATTATTAACATTATTAGCTGTTTCTGTGTTCTTGTTTCTTTTTTAAACACGATTAGGATTTGGGTTCAACAACAACAAGAATTAAATGTTTTGAACCCTAATCCTAATCGTGTTTAAAAAAGAGCAGAAGAAAGAGCTCCACATCAAAAACAAAAGATAGTCGAAAAGGTCAATAAGCTTATTGGTTTCCCAAAATTCTAAGACAGTAGGTTATTAATACAAGAGAAAGATAAACTGGAGAAACTTAAGCGTGAAGGCAGATGACACGATGACTCGCCAATATGTCTGTTCCCACGTCTCTACAGATATGTACAGTCAGCACTAATAAGCATACATTTAGCAAAATTCAAAAGTGCTTTGCTCATGAAATATCGATCATGGGTTACAAAATGCTGTGTCTGTAACAGCATGAAATTATAAATGATTACAGCAGGAGAAAACTTCATAAAAAAGTTGCCACGTCTAAATCATAATGGGTGCAAAACGAAGCCGAAACGACTTGTCATTACGATCACTTTTTTTTGTACTGAACTTTCTAGTTCTGGATATATTAGGGTTCAAAGTTTAAAATTTCAACAACTTAAAAAAAACGAAGTATTTAATGTTATAATTTTACTTTAGGAGTCCTATTACATCTTTACGCAAATTTTTGGTTTTTACTTCCTGGATCAAATTATTTCGGTCGGCGTACACAAGTCGATAATAATAGCGATCTCCGGATGATTGTCGATTGATACTGACGAAAATTAGAAACGAGACTGACATGAGACTGAGGAGCGACCTGAATTGACGCAGAATTATAGTACTTTAATTTTATTTATTGTAATTTTGTCTTATTATATTGACAAACGAAAACTAATGAAACGTATTCATTGTAGATTGAAGTTTTATATCATATTAATTTATTTGATAAAATTTAGTTTATTTGGAATATAATGGACGCTGAACCAAGACCGTGTGGTACCGTGCCGTGTGGTATCCGGCAGAGTAGAATAGAACCAACCCATTACACTCACGGGTGTCGTATAAGGCGACTAATGTCTGAGGCAGAACACCTTGCGCCTCCGTAGACCAGAGAATGGGCAGCAGCGTTTTCTGTTAGTCTTTCATCACTGCGATCTCCAATCCGCCTGCCAAGCGTGGAGATTACGGCAAATTCCTCCCATCATGGGAGAGGCTTATGTCCAGCAGTGGACGTTATGGGCTGTTGTTGTTGTTGTTGTTGTTGTTGAACCAAGACATTTATGGCTTAAATTAGGTACGCTATCTTTACGATTTTTTCCGTGAAAATTCAAGGAATTTAAAGAAATTCTAAAACTCCAATAAACAAGTAAATCATTCAGCTTATTTTTCAGTAATTTTAGCTTTAATAAGAATTGCATGTAACAATGTGAATTTGAGCGTCAAAGTTCCATCGCCGACGGTTTTTCTTGCAAACTTCGTAAAATATTTATAGTAAATTACACGAAACGAAAAATGAAAATGTGTAACTCCAACTTACAAGAGAATGACACTATTGTTATTCATAAGCAAATAATTAAAATATCTAACTGATGCTGAAAATTACTGCGTCAAAAATCATGAATTTGCGTAAAAAATGTAATAGGACTCTTAAATACCTCCATGAGCCCTGTACAGGTGGCCTACCATGACGTCTTAAAGCAGGATCGTTTTATTCTTGTTCGAGTGAGGGTAAGAGACAGAGCTATAGAGGACGTGTAGCGCCATATCTTTCCCTCACTGGAATAAAATTAAAACGATCCTGCTTTAAGACGTCATGGTAGGCCACCTGTTCTATTCATCCATTAGGTACCGTAAACCGTGATTTTTCATCCCATCTAAAGTCGTTTCTTAGCAATATTTTTGGTTCCGTTTCCACCATGATTATGTGGTCGTGACTGTACGTACCGTCAACCTGCGCACGCGTCATTTAGATGTGTTGCCATAGGTACTGGCTTTTATCTTAAGGAGGTTATGAATAATAAGAATTTTGTTCCGTGTCAATGTGAGATTTGGAAGCGTAAAATTATATGGTAAACAAAAGTGCATGCCATAAAGATAAACTATTTAGAAATAATAAAATACCTTCTGCAAACTTTTAACCGTTAAAATACTAATAAAATTAAAACATTTGACTGAATGAACAACTCAAAGAAGAGAATGGAAATATTAACACAATGAAAAATGTTTGCTTCTTTTCAATATATTTAAAAACACAATTTTGAAAACTAAATCCAGATTATGCAGCAGCCGAGCTCTTCCGCCTGCAAAAACATGCACATGCTGCCTCCTGCTTCCAGCTGCCGTATTCACAACGCTTCCATTCGATTTCGATTCGACAAGTCATATGTCTTTCTTTTTTTATGCGACTAGTCGAATCGAAATCTAATCGAAGCGTTGTGAATACGGCAGCAGGCCTGGATCTTTTTCGAAAACTAAATATTTTGCATAACATTTAATGTCATGGATTTCCTCAAAGTAACGCCTGAATAACTATAACTTAAGAAAGTTCAAACAAAACAAGTTACCACTAGAAGACAATAATATATTTGAGAATCCAAACTTTCATCGCTTTCTGAACTAGGCCACGTTTTATAGCGTCGCTCGTTGGTTGGTACACCACATGGTTTAGTGCACAATACCGCAATAAATATCCCCAAACAGCTCTTTGAAAGCTCTCTAGTATCTTACAAGCATTGTTGTCGTCTCCAACCAAACGGGTTCTGATAACTTTGACTTATGAATGAATGAACATGGGTTCTACATAATGGAGGACGAGCGATTTGCTTAGCTCTCCCTTATTCAGATATTTATACGATACTACTGTTTCAGATTTAAATAAATCATCATCTGCCTAGCCTTTTCCCAACTTTGTTGGGGTCGGCTTCCAGTTTTACCGGATGCAGCTGAATACCAGTATTTTACATGGAACGACTGCCTATCTGACCTCCACAACCCAGTTAGTACCGGGTAATACGATACCCCTTGGTAAGACTGGTTGTCAAACTTTTTGGGCCACTGACTACCTAACGACTGTCAAAGATCTACAAATGACAGCCGGGACCAACGGCTTAACGTGCTTTTCGAGGCACGGAGGAAACTCGGTATGTAATGGGCGGTCACCCATCCACAGACCAACCTAGGCAAGCACGGCTTAACTTAACGAAACCCGAGTGGCTGTTATTATTTAGCCACGAGCTCCTCCTTCAGATTTAAATAAATCATGATTAAAAATACCACCATGCGCAAGCGGTGCGCGTCCTTGGTGCGCAGGGTGCGGGCCAGCTCCAATGCTGTCCTGTTGATGATCGCTGGACGTTTGGACTGCCCTTAATTAGGAAGTGCTGCAGTAGGCATATAGCCAGGGCATGTTAGCGATGAACGATTTGACATTATTGCTGAGCCTTTATTAATTATAGTTATTATATTTTATCCAAAATTTGCCACTCTCATAATTATATTTGTATTTTATATTAATTAATTTCAGACTCTTTCTTTTTTATGTGACATTGACTTTGATTTGATTTTTTTGACAGTGTTTTTCTGATTTGTTGACATTGTATTTATTATTATTTTTAAATTTTATGTTAAATTGTGATTTGTATTAACTCGTGTTTCGTGTAATGGTCATATGGGAGAACCTGAAATAAATGGATTTTATTTTATTTTTATTAAAAATAGGTGCTATTCCAATCTCTGACAACTTTAAACGGTTGACAGTTTTTGCATGAAACCACGCTCCGTCCATGTAATGGTCGCGCCCATGTTACTTGTGGTCGGAGCAACACGTTATTTTCTTCCATTTTCCTCTGTCGACCGTCACGCTATCATTTACTCCTTTATCTTTTATATCAATCCTCACACAATCCATCGTTTCCTTGGTCTTCCTCTCCCATTCCATTCATCAACATTTATATTTAAATTTTATTATTTATTGCATAAAACCACCCTTTCAAAAAGTTTCGCTACAGAAAAAAAAAAAAAAATAATAATCATTTTATTAGGACCAAACATTTTGTACATTTTATGCACCCACCAAACTGCGTAACAGTTTGTTGGCGGGATTAGCGCTTGTTTTAATACATTTTTTGGTTTAAATTTAAAAAAATAGGGGTGAAAAATCAGCCCCTTTAGTCGTTTTGTAGAATTACATCATCATCATCATCTACCTAGCCTTTTCCCAACTATGTTGGGGTCAGCTTCCAGTCTAACCGGATGCAGCTGAATACCAGTATTTTACATGGAGCGACTGCCTATCTGACCTCCACAACCCAGTTAGTACTGGGTAACACGATACCCTTTGGTAAGACTGGTTGTCAGACTTTTTGGGCCACTATATAACTACCTGTACCGAATGTCAAAGATCACAAATGACAGCCGGGACCAACTGCTTAACGTGCTTTCCGAGGCACGGAGGAAACTCCGTATGTATACGTAATGGGTGGTCACCCATCCACAGACCAACCTAGGCAAGCACGGCTTAACCTAACGATGACCCGAGTGGCTGTTATTATTTAGCCACGAGCTCCTCCTCCTTTTTATTCTAAGGTACAAATACAAAATAAATTCCAATCTACAAAATAAGAAAATCCAAAAAAAAACTACTCAACAGTATTAAGAATACCATGCAGGCACATCACTAACGATCGATATCATTAAGTAGGATCACGTACGGTCTACATAAAAAATGGTTGAAAAATAAACATTTCTAATAACGTTACGTAATCTAATTTGAAGTCGATTCAACTTATTATGTGAACAATCAACTATTTTTCGAGTGTAAGTAGAAAGGAGGTCGATACTACTCCGATGACTAATACCGAATCAATCAATATAATTTACTGTATTCATAGTAAAAACCGGCCAAGTGCGAGTCGGACTCGCGCACGAAGGGTTCTGTACCTTTTCCTATACAACACAAGACTAAACAGTAAAAAAATCACGTTTTAGTATCGGGGGCACCCTTAAATATTTATTTTATTCTGTTTTTAGTTCATTTATTATGTTAATTTTTGTTGTGGACAGTTTCAACTGCCTAGCTCTCACGGTTCATGAGATACAGCCTGGTGACAGACAGACGGACGAAAAGCGGAGTCCTAGTAATAGGGTCCCGTTTTTACCCTTTGGGTATACCCTGCCTGCCGGGGCTGCGGGATTGTTCGAAAGAGATACCGTGGCCCCGGAACACAAAGGGCGATGAAGGAACATGGATGGGTTTTAGTCAGTAAAAGTCTGACACTCCCTCCTGCTCCGCCCAGAGCGGGAGGAGACATTTGATGATTTCCCATCCAAAATAAAAAAGGTTACGGACCCCTAAAAAAATATGTGAATATGTAGGTAACTGTTATTTTTATGTTATTTGGTACAAGACTGCCTCGTTGGTTTAGTGGTCGCAAGCACTACAACTGAACATGAGGTCATGGGTTCGATTCCCGTGTCGGGCAAAGTGTTATTGGGTTTTTCCATCAGGAATTTCTCAGTAGCACCAACCGAGTCTGAATTTGTGCCCGGTTGATGTCAATAGGCTCGCGCCCTATTACATGGGATTTGAACATAACTGCCGAAACGTGGGTGTACTATTAGGTACACCTCTGCCTATCCCTTCGGGAATTACAGGCGTGAAGTTATATTGGTACAAGAATTAATATCAAAGCTTAGCATGTTACTCCTGAATAATTTACTTAAATAATATTATTTATAAACTTTTTTCGGCCATTAGTTAGTTCATATTTTGTAGTCATTTGTCACGGAAAGTTATTTCAGTCGCGTTGACCTTTTTGTAACTTCTAATGGCTAAAATGTTTTGATGCTTAACGTTCGTTGAACTTCTATATCATTTTCAGGGTTAATTTCAACTTGGAATTATATTTTTTTTGCAGGTTAAAAGTTCATTCATGTTATTAAGTTGTAAAATATAAATGTGGATTTGTGGAAGGCTGTTTAGTCAAATCAATAACATAATCCATCGTCATTTATGACAATCATAAAAGCAGTCAACAACCTGTAGACATCACACCACACGCCACACAGTGTACACCTCACCTACTAACACCATACACGATTCAAATCCTCTCACTTACGAATATAATCGATACCAATTTAATGTTCGACAAATCGAACGCACTGAAGAATCGAGTAACCGGTGTCCGATATATTGGGCCATCTTTGGCTCGACGGGACCGTTACATAAACTGCTCACGACTCGATACTGAATGGAATCGAAGCTAATTCTCGTTTTTGTTCTATTAATTTTTGATTACTTTAAGAGCAAGTGCCAGTGGAATTTGAAAATTGGGTTCGTATAACTTGAATGTGATCAACGAAAATTCTTCCAATATCATCATCAATTAATAAATATAATAAAATCCAAGTCAAAAGGTTTCGAAACTAAATCAAAGAATTGACAAGTCGCAGACATAAAACTAATTACGTGAATTATGATGTGTTGCAATCATAAAAAAAATGTTAATAACTATTAATTAAGCTCAATAAAATAATTAAAATCTCATGAACTAGACGGACAGTTACGTTTAAAATGCGAAGTAATGGGACGGGCAACTTGTGGAACTAATGGCGCTAGCACCGCATGAACCTAACATAGTCATTGGTTGAAAATCTGTCAATGTCATTTTATATTTCAAAATAGTTTGATCTCATTGGTCATATTGGGTCTAAGCGATGGACACGCCATCTACAATCAGCTTTGACCAGCCAACCCCATTGCCGAGCAATAAGACTACAACAACTTTATAATTGCCAGCAATAAATACTAACCTACAAACAGCTGATCGGATACTCTACTTCTTTCTTACAGGTGTGTGCAAACCGGTTACGTAACTAGACTCGTAATTTGACAGCTGACACACATGACACTTATGTCAATCGAGAGAGTGATTATCTATGCGCATTTGTTTTTTTTTCGCCACCATTTATCAAAGTGCACGACAATTTGCTACTGTCATTCTATTCGATTAATAATTATAACGGTGAAATATTTGTGCCTAATTGAAATGTCAGAAGTTATTTTCGTGTGAGACGTGTCTAATGAGACGTATTAATTTACCTGATCAACTCGCAGTTTCCTGCCCAAATCATTTGCTCCGCAGTCCATTCTCTGCGTCTGTAACAAAAAAGAGATACCTAAATTAATTTTAATGACGAATACCAAGTTACAGGTGATAAAAAGGTACAAGAGATCTTAAATAAAAGACTGCCTACTTATTTAAAATTAGAAAAACTTTGCCCTTCAACCAGTCTTAATTTTAATCTAAAACATCGAAATGAATGGTTTTTAACGTTCGATATTATAAAATAACCTACGTTATAAAAAGCTGAAGCATTTGTATTATACAATGCAGATAATATTTAAAGAAGTCTTAAATCAAAATAAGATCTTGAGTATGCAACACAAAGATAACAGGAAAGCGATCGCCATGCCTGCATCCATCCGTTTGTTGAGAAGCTTATGCGATTCTGCATCCGCTGGCATCCGCCACAGTATTTCATACTTAAGCACTTCGCAATACGATTCATAATGAGCACTATCATTATTTTGCAGACAACTTATATTTTCACTAAAACATTGAACTGTAACTCTTATTTCGCAAGCAGTAGAGGTTATTGAAAGTGCAAACGCGGGAGATAAGTATGGATGGAAAGCTCAGCTAATGATTAATGACAGCAATGTCGGGATGTTGCTAATCATGGTGGAGTGAGAATCTGCAGTCGGTCGGCGATACTATCTCTTTAATGGCGTGTTTATAGTTCCGGTGGTATAAAAAAATAATGACAGTGACCTCTGACAACGAAGTGGAGTTGGCAGTCCTGTGGCCAGATGGACCGATGACGTAATGAAGACAGTCAAGTATGAGAGGTAAAGAGAAAGAAACAAAAAGCATGACTATTTGAAGAGTCTCGAAGCGACACATTCATCAGAGGCGATCTTTTGAGAAGCTGTCATTATAAATGCAGAAACACTCGTAAACTCAGAGTAAGAGGGAATTGTCATTAGACGTAAAAATCCATATTTCTACGTTATAAATCAGACAGCTCTAAGTGAATGGAATCAAAGGAATGCATAATCAGACTCCAAGACTCCAAGGTTCGATCGAGTCATGAGAAACTGCACCAGTTCCACGAGGATACAACAAAAGACATACTTCGTGACTGCATAATAAAGATTGCCGTGTCTAGCTGAACTATTTAATTGCAGACAGGTATGAATTAGCAAGAACCTTTGAGTGGTGGTAGGGCACTTGAGGTTTGCTACCTTATTATTTTAAAGCAGACTTTTGAAGTATCACTGTAGATAGAGAACTTCATTCATGTACGTGTTGGATTGAAAGTAAATATTGAAATGTTATTAAATAGGTCAGTGATGCATTATGTACGACCGTTATCTTCTTCCATGACAAATAAAACTACTGTTTAATAGCTTACAAGTGTACAGTAATTGTTATTACCTATTGTGACTCAATTACTACGAGCGACTCTCGCTGCTTTCGTGAGAAGAAAACGGTTCATAAACTTACTCTGTTTTCCTTTCTTGCACGTGATATACAATCGTTTCATCACTTTTCATCTCAGAAACTAGGTTAACTGTATCTATTCTAATTCTAAAATCTCATTATTTCTTGATTTATTTTCAAAACAAAAGAATGAAATCATTCCCATCGATTCCCATGTCTCGTTGTCAGAAATATTTGACCCTTGTCAAACTGACAGCCCATAAATGGCGCCAACAGATTGTTGTTCTCGCTAATTGTGATTCGACTCGCGTTTTAACCCTGCCCATTCTACCTGACAAATGAATCTATCAGATACAGCCAGTCTTTTGAGAATTAGTCATCAAAGTGCAACAAACCTGCAATTCGATTAGCGAAGGATAGCCATTGTTAATAGAATTCATTTTAACCGATTTGGTGTCATACGCTATCTTAAATATATTTAAACTAATTTAAGTGAGGTTAAATTAAAGTCTTTTTGATTACAAATAAAATTGTAAGAAGGCACTCAGACCAAAGAATTAGTGCAATTTATATTTTCATTGATGTTTAAAACATGAATGCGATACAAATTGCACGCAATTTCTCTTCAAGCGATACGCGGCCATCATATTCTAAAACAATATCAATACCGTTATAAATTCTGTACTGTTTATAGATGATTTATGATTCATATTGTGCATTACACCAGGAGCTTACAACATTCTTTGAACACGTAGAAGTCACTCTATCTTCAAATTCAATTACTAGTAGTTCAAATAATGTAACTTCCTAAGTGCCAGTTATGTTTGCAAAAACGTGATATAAATCTATTTCAAATATTCTAATAAAGGAAGCCATTGAACCAGCAACAGTCCAATTCCAGCTGATTAATTTCAACCAACAAATCAAATGTTCGATCAACTCGAGGAAATATAATCCAGTTGTCTATATTTTTTGCGAATACCTAGAACGTTATACAAAAGACTGTGTATTGTTTCTTTTTATCTCATTCTGAATTTCAAAGAGAAAAAGCCGAAGCTCTTCATTCCAACCTCGTTTACTGTCATAGTTTTTTTGCTTCTTTTTGATCTATTTTAAGTTTTGAATACTGGCTGGTATGCTTAACTTCTATGAACTATAAAATAGTTTTAATTATAGGTTTCGCAGTGGTAAATCTCTGGACTTGAAAAACGGAAAATACTTCTTGGAACGAACCTATTTTTGGTGGCTGTATTGTTTATTCAAATTAGTTCAGAAATTCTTAGTACCCAGGAACAAGCATAGTTTTGAAAGATGGTGTACTATCAAATAAACTTTATACGTGGTCAAACATAATATTTCGTCAATCGCGGAACAAACTGCGGTAGGTATCGAATTCATTTAAAAAAGGAATTATACAATAACATTAGAGTATTGTGTGTCAGTCGCAATGACAACTGGTGCATGACAGGTAAACGTCAAGCTCGAGAGCCATGGGTTGCTGTAATATACCTTTGTATGGAGAATTAGGTATTTCGATTAGTTAATTAGAGTAGGCTTGTGTTATGAATAGTAATTATTGTAAACGATACTTAATGTTATCTAAGACTTGGTTACATATTTGTCAAAAGATCTTGAATTTCACGGTCGTAGACTTTATTTGGTAGAGACGTTATTGTCGATACTATATAGTTATTTGAGTGATCTCTAGTTCTTAATACTGCTATGTTCTTATTTCCTAAATCACTCTATGTGTAAAGCTAACTTCTTCAAAAATATGTCCTAATTGAAAAACAAATCGTTTAGTCGTAACAATTAGTTATCTACATCCTACTTATGGCTCATTGTTAATACTAAATCCTGCATGTTACGGTTACTGTAAGTTCTGAGTTGTTAATCATACTCGATTAAGCTCTAAGCAGGATTCCTTCTACGTTGAGTGTTAAGCTTCATTCCTGTCACGAAGTCATGCATATTAATTTTAATACAATTGTGTGAAATGAAATTGTGTGAATTGAAATGCAAACTTTTAAACGACTTGAACTAACGAGATTGGTTTCACCAACTTATTAAGTGTTAAATGATTAACAAACTACCACATCAACCATGTCGCTAACCGATACTTAGTTAATTAAAATTTTACTGACCAGGTACATTTTGATCGATTGTAGTTCAACCTTCATATTTTAAGGTGTAATAAATGAAGCCTTGACATACAAAACACAACAAAAAACATGTTTTGCATTACATTGCGCATTGTTGAAAATTCAAATTCATTTGTGAGGATATCGTGAATTGTCAAATTAGCGTTAAAGTGTGAATTTGCAAATAAGACAAAAATAAATGATTTTCTTTTGTTTTGGAATCTGAAAACTGTTTGTTTATTTTTTTCCACGTTGTACGTTAACAACATTCCTTCCGCTGATATCTTCATTGTGATAAGATAGATAAGAAATAAATGAAAATCTACTTCTTTATCGTGTGGTTGGTGCCTAACCTAGATGGCGTCGAGAAATATCTCTCGGGCATGGTTTCCTCACGATATTTTCCTTTACCAAAGCAAGTGAAAATAATACAATACGCACATGAATCCGAAAACATCAGAGCCAGAGGTGCGTGACTTAAGTTCGAACTTGAGACCTATGACTTAGCAGTCTGACGGTCACGCGACTATGCTATCACTGCTTTAATAATAAAAATAGAATAAATGAAAATGAAAATTGATGTCTGATAAAAGCTACACCCTTACCTTGAGGCGAATGTACACCGAACCCGTCAAAACCATCGAGACTTAGTAAGTGAATTACGAATTCAATAACTTTGGCGTTACATGGAGGTAAAGTGTGAAACAGAAACATGAATTGCGTTTGGAAAGTCAAAGTTTTAACAGTTAACTCTCACGCAACTATTGAAATATTTCAAAAATAAAACTTGGCTGAACATCTATTTCTTTAAAGATTTGCAAATACGTAAGCTGTTGTAATCCAATCAAGATTGGTTCTTACATAACAGACATTTCTACTCCGTTATGGGATTTGAACATTCTTCTATAATTGCTCGCTTTTTGCGAATGACTGTTATGATTCCTAAATTGCGAAGTAGCTGAGTCCGATGAGTTACCGAGAATCGAGATAAATGGTGTGTGTTTGAAGGGGCCCATGTCCAGCAGTGGATTGCTTCTTTATCTTCGTGTCGACGAAATTAAAATTCTTTCCACCAGAACTCAGCCACATTGATGTCGTCGGAAGTGCCTTCGGACAGGTCCCTTATAGTGCAGTTGGAGTTGCACAAAGAGCAGGTCAGGAGGTAGGCCAAGGTTTGGGATCAAACTCCACAGTCGCACTCAATGGACTATTGTAGACTGTTGATGTGGTCGATATTCAAGTTTAGGTAGGTCTAGCTTTGATACGTAGGTAATTTGAACGAAATGTAGCTTCATCAAGCTCTTTTAATAGTTTTAATGTCTGCCAGTTACTTAGTCGGCGCAAAACGTTATCATTTCCGACCTTTTTATCCATATCATCATTCACATTTATGCTATTTCCTTCTAACCTCTAACCATTCGGCTTTTCCGTATAACTACGACCTTAACCACCAAAGAAACAACAACCAAACAAAACATTGTATCATTTGTATCGCCGCATCCTTTCGTCACTATTATCATAATTGTATGCAACGTGTGTTCAGTTTCATAAATACATAAGGCATCATAATGTATGACGCGCCCTTTTGATGCCCAAACTGGGCATAATTCATTCAATTCACGTTAAAGTTTCAGTAATCTTCAAATCGGTGTGTACGAGGTTGTAATAACTAGTCAAACTTTTAGTTTGATGTCGCAAGGAAATAACTTTTATGTATTTTTTTTTTGTTGGCCTGAGTTTTCCCACTCACACAAACACTCACAAAGGCCTCCGCCCATTCCTTCCACTTCTCTCAGTGTTGTGCCTCGTCTCGCCAATTAACGAGAAACTCATCCAAGACGTCCCGCCATCTTCTCCTCGGTCTGCCGCGACCCTGTATAACTGTCTCAGGGCTCCAGTTGTGTGATATGCGGGCCCACAGCTTCGCCGGCATGCGGCAGACATGGCCTGCCCAGTCCCATTTTACTTAAGCGGTTTTTGAGCTACGTCAGCAATTTGAGTTCTGGAGCGCAGTGTTGTGTTCCTTGTTCGGTCGGTAAGTTTAACGTTACCTACGTATGCTGCGCTCCATTGCCCGTTGGCAAACAAAGGTTTGCCAACTATAATAATAACGATGTATAATATAACATAATGTCACGCCTGTAATCCCTGAAGAGTTAGGCAGAGGTGTATCTAATAGTAAACCCGCAATTCGGCAGTTATGTTTAAGTCCTATGTAATAGGGAGCGAGCCTATTGCCATCATCCGGGCGCAAATTCAGGTTGCTACTGAGAAATTCCTGATGGAATAATCCTATAACACTTTGCCCTACCTGGGATTCGAACCTAGGACCTCATGTTCAGCAGTTGCGCTTGAGACTACGGTCTAGGACCAACGATGCAGTCTTAGGAACTAGTTCTAAAAATTACTGATCTGAATACTAAATCCTAATAGTCGGAAAACTAATAGTAAAGCCATGTCACAACAAACACGTAGACTACATGCCGTTTTCCCTTTTCCCAATAAGGAAAAACACGTAAACAAACATTAACATAGAATCAATGTAAACACAACAAAGTCACACACTTACATAACGATTCATTGACCCTACCTTATCACATGTTACAAGTCCCTTTAAGTATGTCATTAAACAATTTTACATATTCATTCGCTTCCGTTCGTGACGTAATGATGAAAACTTTTGCATTATGATGAAAATTGTTACATAATGATGAAAACTGTTACGTAATGATGAAAGTGAGCCGCGCCCACTGGATAAGGTAGGACAGGTTGTTAAGTTCGCAGGAAATTAAAATACTCCCTAATATGGTGGATGACGTGTGATGGTAAGACGATACGGTTCTGCGGTAATATAATGGCTCATCGTTTTAAAAGCAACTTATAAATAGTCATTAATCTCTGTCCCTTTAGCTAACATCTACATACTTAACTCATCTAGGACTAGGAGTTTGTTTAACATGTAAAACTTTGGAATCTGCTTTGCTTTTAACATCCATCATCATATAAGAGTCTACTGATGGATAAAGGCTTCAACAAATTGCTCTCCAATGGTCCAGTCACACCTCGTTTTTATATTATGAGCTTTTTCAATCTCATTTCTAATTACCTCCTATTCAAAGTTCCATATTATTGTATTTGTGTTAAATACAATATTCAAAATGCCAGTTAGTTACTAAATTAGTCTTCTGACACCATACTTCGCAACAATGTATGGATTTAGTCGTTTATATATAACTTAAGTGTTACGTAAATTAATAAATCGAATATTTATGTAATTTATTCTACATTAATCGCCTAAATTCGTATTGATGTAAGCGACAGTCAATAAATGTTAAGTATTAATGTTAACTGCCGTTACTTCCCAGTTGATGATGAGTTCCCAAGAAGTTACGTCATAAATTGACACTAAGAATTAGATTAATCTACTAGCTAAAAATTTACTAGCTTCCGCCGCGCCACCCGCGTTTATTCTTTATTTTACAGAATATCTTTAACCAAACTTTACAGTAATTGTAGTTACTGTCAAGTTTTATCCAAATTCGTTCAATAGTTACTGCGTGTAAAAAAACCATCCTCACAAACTATCGTGGTAATCTATAGGTTCTTCGAAACGGTTATTCAAAACGTAACGAAATAAGGCCAATAGTCTGGTTACAACTAACCGCAACAATTTCTTCCCAATGTCTGCCTTGGCGTTGATCAATGGTCTTTTAATTTGTGAGAAAAGATCTCTAGTTTAATTAACTCTTCTAATTTGGCAGACGTCAATTAAGCTGGAAAGTGGCAGAATGTTTTCACTGTTAACTAACTGATTTCTATCATTAATTTAATTAAAATTGCTTCGGGGTTGGCTATTGGTCCTCGTAGCGTCCTTTGTGTTTTAATAGGACAGGTAACTTTCAAACTAATGGCAAGGGCATAACTGTACCAAACATTGTAATTGGTGGTCATTTCAATTAGTTTGGCCTTACATCAACAATGAGCTTTGAGCAACCTTCCCCATTAGTTTTGCTTAGTATTATTGCATTTATATTTATAGTTACTTTCCTCATGTATAAATGTTTTCTTTTCATATAATACAGGGTGTAAAAAACCTCATCACGAAGCCGTCAACCAAGCATTCTGTTTATCAAACTAAGTAACTTTACGCAAATATTATTGCTGGGAAACGACTTTTTTTTTTGGAGTGAAAAATCATGTGTTGAATAGTACGGGGGTCGTGGAGGTGTTTAAGTTAAAAAAAAATACATTTAAACTTGTATTAAAAAAAAAAACTTGTCAAAAAGTTGGAACTTTGACCCCCAATATCTCCGTAACTAGAAGGTTTCCAGGTATAGTTTAGAACAAAAAAATGATCGCAATGACGGGGAGAACAAGTGCTTTTCGGCTTCGTTAAGAGGTTTTTTACACCCTTTATACATTTCCCATTTTCATGGTATCTGCTTGTTTTTCCATATATCGTACCGATTGAGATGATCGCCCACGTGCCCGGCAACTAAATAATTTCGTTCACGAGACTCGATTCGCGACGTCCATAAAAACAGGTGCTTTCATTTAAATTGTTATTGATGCTCTTCCGCCTTCTTCGTCTTCGTTACGTAAAGTATATCATCAATATACATCAAACTTCACTTCATTAACATAAAAGTCTATCTATATCGCTAGTTTATGGGTCGTTTATATGAAATTTATGACAAATGATCTTGGTCAAATGGCCTTTGCCTTCATCCGCATAAAACGTTCTTGTTCGGTTCAAGATGAAACAAAGTTACAAAACACGAACACATGCGTGATAGTGATTTAGCAAATGCTCATTTGGAGTTCCCATTAGAACATAACTAAGTTCGACTATGGACTAAAATTCGAGACTATGGTTATACATACAACATTTTCCGAATTACTTATTTTACTTACTAACAACCGAATTCGCAAAGCAATGGATGAATATATGTATACTATTATGTATTCAAAACAAATGTCAAAATATTCTCATTATGTTCATCAATCATCTTTGTATACTTACAAGAAATACACGCTTTTAATAACAAACTTGTTATGACTAGCTGAAGCACGATTTCGTTTGCAATTAAAATTTAAAGTCATTAATGAATTTAAACGTTAACTGCTACGAGTAGGGTCCTTAAGACAAATAGGTTTAAATAGATGGCCAGTTAAAATTATAACAGCGTACGTAAATAGATTAAGTATTCGTACGCATACAAAATATGGCACACTTAATTCAAAATTATCATACAAGTTAGGTTCCAATAAAATATTTGACCTAGCTCTATTTCTATATGCATCGGTGCCAGTGACATTGTCTGTCAACTCATTTTCATGAATCACTCTATCATTGTCATCTAAATCATTATTTACATTTGTTTTTAAATTAATTTCTTCAACAACAATGCCATATAGATTTACTTCTTGTTTGCAAAGTGTTTATCAGCATAATCAGCCGTTCCCAGTGCTGGGACCCAAGCTACCTCCCTATGAGAGGATACGAGCCGTAATCTACCAAGCGGCCAGTGTGGGTTGGCAGATATTATATGTCTTAGATTTTTTGCTTCTAGCAAATGCCGGTTCCCTCTCGATGATTACTTCCGTTTTGAGAGCAGTGGTGCTCTGTGCTCTGGGCTCGAACCTACAACCTAAAATTCGTAAGCCGGGGTAATTATCAGTTGGCCAAAACTCTCAATATGTATCACCAATATGACCAAACAATCTTAATAAGAGAAGCCTCACACCATGCCGGGCGGAACGCAGTCGTGGGCGTTGCGTATAGTGGCGTACGTAATAAATACGTAATACTGCGGTAACATTACAGAGCTGTGCTTTTTATCAACCAACACATACGCGTAATATTATGTCTCATTTTACGTCAGGTGTTGTGGGTTCATGGACGTTTGAAATTGACGGCGATAAAGATAACACGTTTGCTATATCTGTTGATATTAAGCACAGCTGGCCTACCATGACGTCTTAAAGCAGGATCGTTTTATTCTTGTTCGACTGAGGGTAAGAGACGGAGCTATAGAGGACGTATAGCGCCACCTCTTACCCTCAGTCGAACAAGAATAAAACGATCCTGCTTTTAGACGTCATGGTAGGCCACCTGTTTGTTTTACTGGCAACAATCACTATTATATATTAAGGTGAGATGTTACCAAAGGCTGCTCCCAAACCGCCTTTCCCCACATTTCAGTACAGGGAAAGAGATCTCCTAAACTCAATTCTTATTCGACTCAATTACTACAACTCAAATAAGCAAGTAGGCTCGTCAATACACAACAACACGCTGACATTTAAAACCACAAAAGAAGGACAATGTCAAAAAAACTGAAGACGCCGCACATGCCATAATGATACGAGCTTATGCTCAAGATGGACAGCTGTCGACGTGTAATTGTTAGCAGGTGAAAGCACCATCCTTCGCCAATGGCCACAGCGAACCGGTACGTCTAGTAATGTGTTGTTTCAAATAATTCTGAAAAACAACTGGCCCGATAATTGGTTGTTGCAAATGCTCTTACGCAACACATACGTACGTACGCAAGTATACGTGACTATTGGGTAATTAAGCTAATAGGTGCACATATTTTTTTCGTAGCTAGCAGTTACGTGAAGGTTTTACAGTGTTTTAATTAATTCATTAATCCTTAGTTTTTATTTGTGTAAAAAGTAACTGCACTTACACGTCTAAAGTGCAAACATACTAAAACGAGTAAAAATATAAAAAGTTGTATTTAATGAAAACATCGATGAAAATCCTAAAAAAAATATATATTCAGAATTAAATATGAAACGCAACCTTTTGTCACTGAAATTAAAAGAATAAATCTAATGAGATTACTCAGAAAGATAAAAGACAACGATAATGAAATAACCAAACATAGAAATGCTGACTGCATTAAGTTTCCAAATAACGTCGACGATAAAGCCAATGTGTACAAGCATCGTGACAAGAATTTGTCCAAATCTGTCAAGGCAAGATGTAGCAACGAAGACAAAGAGTCTTTATTCCCAAAAATCTATGCTAAGTCTGCCATTTGTTTTGCTTAATTGTGTAATGAGTTTGTACTTGCTGTGTTAAGTGGGGCATGCAGGTAATACCTAGGTTATCCTTGTCTGATTCTGGATTTGAATGTAACTTCTAACTTTGGTATGATACTAAAAGTACCAAAAGTACCTTTGGTACTAAAAGTTATAATTGCCTAAAGCTTGCATTTTACATTTTGTTGTGAATGGAGTCCACTTTATTTCAGGCATACAATTCTTGACACAAAACACTATTAAAAGAAACAAAATCAATTATATTTTTAGATTCCGCAATAGATAAATTATCCAATAAAAAAAAACCAACGATGAAAACCATCGGATACCGATACTAAGAAACATTAAAGTGTAGTTAGA
The DNA here is from genome assembly GCA_905147715.2 of Xestia xanthographa. Lineage (NCBI taxonomy): Eukaryota > Metazoa > Arthropoda > Insecta > Lepidoptera > Noctuidae > Xestia > Xestia xanthographa. Next base: position 5,307,065 of record LR990659.1, on the reverse strand, counting down.
GAGTGCTGCTGAAACACTTTCTAGGCACAAACGAGCCTTTACTCGTGGTGCTTACACCTCGACTGAATACGGTGATTAGAAGCCAGATACCGGCGAGGCATTAGTCTAAGCATGGGTTACTTCATTTCACTTATTACTACTTATTAGTTCCTTTACGGCTCACTTACAATTTTCTATCGAAGTCTGTAATTTTCTTGTACCGTTTGTATGGTTTGCAGTGTCATCCGACCTAGGAGTAACGGTGTTATTAAAAAATACTCAGTTACATCATCTTCAAGTGGTGTCGTTTTAAAATGAAATCTATTTTACAACAAAATGAAAACGTAACTTGATAATTTAATCCGACAAAATACTATTTCCACAGGACTCAAACCAGTCTTCGCCATCATGACTGAAACAACTCCATTACAAGACAAGACGGATCGCAGGAAATAAAATAACGTAATAATAATCCTATATTGAGTTACGGGAAATTTTACGTCTATAGCAGATCATCTGTCTCTTCCTTACTTGGATATCTGTACCTTTACGGTCATTAACGGTCGGTTCGTTTATCGTGGATACCATCGGAACCTACTTAGTTTTAATCGTCGGCTACATCAATAAGTTATTCTAGTTTATCGGTTAATTTAGAATTGTAATTATCAGCGTGTTTTTAGGTTGAGTTATAAATAGTTGTTTAACGGAATTAGCAGTTTAAGATGCGTTTTCTTACTTAGATTAGTCTGTCACTTTTGGGGTTTCTTTAATAAATTCTATAGTCAATGCACCACCTAGATTGTTGTCTTTTTCTTCACATCTGGTATTACAATATTCCGACTGAACTTGAAAAACGCAATCATTTCTTTATTTCCTTCTCATCATACAACAATTCCCATAAATTCACCGCACGGTCACGATGCGAATAATGCTATACATAATATGGACAATCAGCGATTCCATCCACAGCATGTGAACGTTACTACGTGTTGACATCTGAATTCTGTTTCTGCTCACGCCTGAAAATGTCCAGTATAAGTTGACCTCTCATAGTACGAAAATCCTATATATTTAGAAGATCGGTTCACTGGTAATGTATAACTTGAATATTGTCGTGTCTACAGCCTTAGGACAGAGTTCACTCGTGATCCTTGCAATTTTTATACTTTATTCCCATGACTGTTTTGGTTTTTTATGCGATGAGCTAATCGGAATGTATCGTTTGGTTTGGTGTATTGAAATTACTTATTGGTTTTCGTGTCACGTTCTTCGTATAATTTTACATGACTATCTTTTCGAACCTTACCATCTTTGATGTGAATATGTTGTATATTTTTAAAATGAATCTCTATCATATTCACTTTATGTTGATGTCTGTTTGAACATATTATTTTTGAATAGAACCTCCCAATAAAAAAATAATTGAACATTGTCTAAGTCACATTTAACAATTTAAATAAACACCGATGCAGATGCACCTACCGACAATAATGGGGTTACACGTTTTCACGTGTTGAAAACAAAGAGATGATAGGTGGAGAATCAATTCAGAATAATTTTATTGGACAAGACACCGTGAATGTTAAACGACCAGCCATTCATAAGAACTAGACAGTTACAAAACGATTGTTGAATTTTTAATGGTATTTTTCTGAGGCTTCTGCATTTTGAATGAATAATTAATCGAGTCTATAGTTATTTTTAATCTTATCAGCGCTGTTAACCGATGGCTATGGAATGGTAAAGTATGCTTAGAATTCTATGTGCTGCGAACACTTGGTGTATAAAATAAATACTTTATAGAGCTATGCGTTAATGAGACTGTTATTTTCTGCACATAACTGCATCTGCTTGCTAAGAATGAAGGCAGTTCTCGTCCCAAGTTTATTGTAAAACTACGCGTACCTGTTTTATTTATAAATATCTAATTATTTTACATAGATACTTGTGCGTCAATACACGTCTTATTTTCACACACTGTCTATTTTTGACAGCTGCACCACCGGCAGAGTCTTAACCAGGCTTAACCAATGCAAAACGTATTTCAGAATTGCATAATATTTCATCTCAAACATTTTTCTCACAATCAGCTCAATTTAAATAAAGATCTTAATTTTAAATCAAATGTGCTTCGTCTCTCAAGTCAACCGTGATCACTTGAACTTGCCAGCACTAATAACTTCGTCGAACGGGCGAAGAACAACAATGGGATCAATTAAGAGGCAAGCGACCGTGCGACCGCCGCCGGATCACACGACCGCTATTATCAACTGATATGGATGGCAAAAACTAGCATGCCTAATGATTCTGACAAAGCCTTTGGAAATGGTCCAGAAGCCGCTGTAAATTAAATTCAGTCACTGAAATTAAAAGCGAGAAAATAATTTTAAAGATAGGATTAATAAAAAAGCCTCAATACAGACATCACGAATCTTGCTAATGCTCAGTAGAACCATTCATAAAAATAATAGGTTTGCAAGCACTTATTATTTTTATCAAAAAATGCATCTGACGGTTCCGAAGAATGGCGAAAACTTTCGAATGACGTGAGACACAGTTCGTGTGCAAAAATTAAATATCTACCTTGTACGAATCAAGGTTTTCAAGATTTGGTCAGACGAATTAGACCTGGTTGAATTTGAAAGATTTAGTTCGGACTTTCTCGAGATACTTTATCAATTTGGTAGCACAATTTAGTAATCCGATTCGTATATGACGAAAACGGGAAAGATGACCACTTAACAGTCAATTAAATTCAACTGAAATTCTTATTGTTACGGGTTGCTTGTCTTTTTTTTTAATAATTCTTGCGACCCGAGAACTGCAATAACAAATGTCTACGCACGTTTATCAACATACATTTGAAGAAATTAAATAAAGGCGTTTGTGCGAGATTGCCCTTCTTCTACCACATCTCATTATTTCCACCTTTTAATCTCAAAAGTATGTAACACAGCCAATCTCAGGTTTTACTTCCAACAAAAGCATTCCAACACTAATTAAAGCACACACCGCTTCTCTTGAACTAAATAGTTTTTAACACAGAACCGTCACAGTGCCATTAGTTGGAAAACTATAAACATCTCAACACAATTGTGCGAATGATGAACGAGCAGCGAATATGGTCACTTACTTTCTAGGACAGTGATGATTGCGAGACTACATTCAAGCAATTATTTGTATGAGAAAATGTTTTTTGCATGTTATAACATTTTATTGTTCTCGTGTACCTGGAGTCTGGGACAAGTGACTGGGTTAAGTCTACCTCGAAATTAACGTTTCTGTCATTATTTAAATTGAACTTAAGGACCACATTAGCGTGAATCATTTCATTCTTTCTAATGCTATCCTCCGTACGTTCGTTGTAGTAATGTGTGGAAGGTCAAATGGAATTATAGTCATTGTAAGATGTGTAATTTGTTCAATAAACGTTAATTACTTTCCTAACTTTCTTCTCAGTGACTGTGTACATCATTAACTCAAAGCTTAATAACTTTTCCTGTGGGCACCACACGCACTGCTAGCTTTTACTTTCTTTGAAGTGAGCTTACATTACGTTATTTTTTATCATCGGCTTCTCTGCAATAACCTATGTTTTTAATTTACATAAAGCTACATAAATAAATACTAAAACATCTCTACAATTCATATATTTTTGTTTAAAATCGTGTACCGAATAATTTTTACATTTATCAAGAACCTAATATTTTGAAACCTGTTAAATTTTTGCCAAAAGTAAACGACCTCTACAAGCATTGTTGAACTTCCTGGCAAACAACGGAAATGTTAAGAAATTGTGAGAATAAATATATTACAAGTTGAGTTTAAAGTAAACACGACTCTGGTAAAATAAACGTCATGGTAAAATGAAATACACACACATCAGAACGATTTCTAATTAATTAGAGGAGTAGATGAGTTACAAGTCGAGCTACACGATAACTGACAAATGCTTGCACTGACTGGACAGGTCCACTCAAATTAATCTGTGTGGTTCTTCCTTTAAAAGACATCATTCATCTCAGACACTTAAGGGTCTATACTACCTCAAATGGCTTAGCATGATCCCCCGTTACGCCTAAAATACTGCAGCATTAATTTTGAAATAAATATATGGTAAATTTGAGGATTAATGTTAAGTCCTACATTTGGCGAAAATACGATTCCATAAAATTTTCTAGATAGAAAAAATCCCAAAGTTAGCTCTAAACTGAACAATAAACCGCTGGCAATCATAAAATACTTTAAATTAGATTATGAAACTTTTTATATCAACTGAACTATAAAGCCAGGTCTTATATTATTTATGTTTTAGTCCAATCAATAGATTTTTTGGTAAATAACAAAAAAAAACACTAATTTTGCACTATTCGGCCCGCAGTGACTGACGTAATAACCACTTTGTAGTGCAAGCTGATTAGAACAGTATTTCAAACGAAGTTTGAACTACAAAATATAGAGTTGCTAATTTGAGGTATTATAGGCTCTTAACTGCATAGTCCGCATGTGACATAGAGCAAGATTATGTCTGGACTTCAAAAGAGACTAAGTATGACCTCTGAGTTTGCTTCGGCTGTTTCTTCTCAGAGTATTCAGGTACGAAACACCGGTCCCATCTAGTTTTAAAAAATGACGCGTAAAAGTGTTTGTAAAAACCTACTTGCAAAATAAACATAATTTATCATTTATCATTGGATGCAAACGAAAACATTAGACAAAAGTACACACACACACACACACAGAAACACTAAAAATAAGAAAAGTGTGATAAGCTAAATAAATCCGATACAAAGGTCAAAATATACGCAGAATTAGGCCATAATTGGTTGAAAAATAAACAAACATTACTTTCCATAAACTGTTCAATATTCATAGCTACCAACTTTCGCTGATATCTTCTACCATGAAAAAGTTGTAGACTTTGCAGAGGCCAGTGTGTACACAATGGGAAAGGGAACGCACGTGGGAAGGGCAAATACATTCCGATGTGCTGGTAAACAACTACTTCCTAACTACTTAGTATACAAGTGTCAACATTTTAGTTATAGAGGTCTTGGAACCGCCTTCATTGAGGACAGTGAGAGTTCGGAGACAGGTGTCAGAGAGATTTAGATTTTAATTTGTTGGTCTTTTGAATGTGGAAATGTTGGCAAAGATCTAGTAATGTGTCTTAATTATTTTGTGGTATCATCGCCATTATCTAAAGACATATTACGCTTATATCTCTTGCCGGAACGCCCATACCGATCTGTTCCGATTTCCGGTACCTCGGGTCGCTTGTCCAAGGGGATGGTGAAGTAGACCGTGACGTAACGCATCGGATCAACTCAGGATGGATGAAATGGCGACAGGTCACTGGAACAATTTGCGACCCACGGATGCCCCTCAAGTTAAAGGGGAAAATATTCAAGTCCGTGATTAGACCTGTCGTACTGTATGAATCGGAATGCTGGGCTGTGAAGAAGATGGATGAAAAAAGATTGCATGTAGCGGAGATGAGAATGTTGAGGTGGATGTGTGGTGTGACAAGAATGGATAAAATAAGGAATGAGTATATTAGAGGAAGTTTGAAAGTTGCGCCAGTTACAGAAAAGTTGAAAGGGAATCGACTATCTTGGTATGGGCATGTGATGAGGAGGGAAGAATCGCATGTGACTAAAAGAGTGATGAATATAAATGTTGATGGATGGATGGGAAGACCAAAGAAACGATGGATGGATTGTGTAAGGAATGATATGAATGAAAAAGGTGTAAATGACTGTGTGACGGTTGACAGGGGAGAATGGAAGAAAAAAACATGTTGCGCCGACCACAAGTAACATGGGATAAGGGCAGGAAGATGATGATCGCCATTATCTAAAGAATCTATTAACTCTTTGCTGAGTACTAAAGGATACGTGCATCACCATCATCCTCTTGCCCTTGTCCCATGTTATTTGGGGTCGGCGCAACACATTATTTTCATCTTTTCAAACAATCAATCGTCACGCTATCATTTACTCCTTTTTCCGTCATATCATCTTGTACAGCGGGCTTGTGTCCGCAACTGCACGTCAAAGCGCGTATTTTGCGTACGTAGATATATCATCTTTTCTTTCCATGTTCATATCAGCCATCTTTTCTGTGGTCTTCCTCTCCCTCTCCAACCTCTTCCTTTTAGTGACATGTGGTCTATTTCCATCCCACATCATCATATGCCCATAACAAGACAGACGACTTTCGATAAAGGATACGTGCTTGTGCTAAATTACACATCAGTTTCAATATTACCTTCACCACATCTTAAATGAACCCCTATCAACCTAGTTTCGAAACTGCCTATCAATATACACTAACGCATGTGGTCACAAGGTACCTGCACACATGGTCCTACATAAATCTCGTGAACAATATGCAATTAACCGGCAGATAGATCGGGTGTCGCGGCCACTTGTGCAAGCGCCGGTGAGCGGCCGCGGGTGAATGACAGCGGCGACCGCAGACCAATGATATAATGGTAGTACATAACCTTTATTGATAAAATCTATGTAGGAGATGTAATGCTGCCTACTGAAGATTCAATTTGAAATGAGATTGATATGGTCTGCCGGATATCCGATAAGTTATCAGAAGAATTGGGGATAGAACATGATATTGTTGAGAGTATTAGGGGTGGAATGGAAGCCCGGTTATCCAATTCGCCGTTTAAATGGTTATTGTTTTTTTACTAGAAAGTAAAAAAACAATAACCATTTAAAGGGCGCTCGATATTAAAGCAAAAACATATTAGCCCTTGAGCATCGAAACCAGGAGAGAGTTGAAACTAATCTAGATCATCACAATCAAAATGCAAAACAGTGCCATAAATCAAATAAAAACTTTTATAACAAACTAATTGCCTGAATCCGGACTATATCACGTTGCTTGGGGCGATCCCATTGTATAATGAATGGTATTTATTCATTGTAACACAATCAGCTATCGAACATGTGGCTCCGGGCTTCATTATACAACTTGTAGCAAACGTGTTGTTACACAATACTTGCTTCTTATTGGACTTGTATTGATAACATTGGACTGTTTAATGGTTGTCATTGTTCCATTCATTTCATTACAATCTCACATGTTAGGAAATTTATTCTCAATATTAATTGCCGGTTAAATTATAGTTTTGATTTCAGCACTACGTAGAATTTAGACAAAATTAAATTTGAATATCTGAATACCTAAGCAGTTTAGAAATTGTGATGATAAGGTTAATCATTTTGGATGTGGTGAAAATAATGGAGAATCTGATTTGTATGTTATTTGGCTAAAAATACACAGCTAGCACACATCCTAGGAGTTTACATCCAGCAAAGAGTTAGACGCTTCAAATAATGACGATGATACCAATAAACTATAATTAGTTAAGTATTTGGTAGCCGTGTGGTATCCGGCAGAGTAGAATAGAACCAACCCATTACACTCACGGGTGTCGTATAAGGCGACTAATGTCTGAGGCAGAACACCTTGCGCCTCCGTAGACCTGAGAATGGGCAGCAGCGTTTTCTGTTAGTCTTTCATCACTGCGATCTCCAATCCGCCTGCCAAGCGTGGAGATTACGGCAAATTACTCCCATCATGCTTATGTCCAGCAGTGGACGTTATGGGCTTTTGTTGTTGTTGGAAGTCGGCGACTAATACAGGACTATCTAGAGATCTCCTACCTTTTCGAAATATATGCTAAAAGAACGAGTGATCCGCTTATCGAAGGACCTTGCCGCAAACAAGAAAACCCAATGAAATAAAACAAAACTTATTATCTTTAGTGCTCAAATAATTGCACAATACTACGTAAATTGTAGGCCTTGTAATTCTGATTTCACATGCAGGCGGTTTCCAAACAGCAGTAAATAACGGGTGGTCTTATCAGTCGCGCTGAAGGATAAGTTAATGTGTTACTTATGCTTGTCACAAAAATGTGAAATGTCTCAATTGTACTGTATATTGGGCAAGGCTATCATTGTTGAGTATATCATTATTCTTTCCTTGGTTTCTAAGGAAAAGCGTAAATGCTTCGTTGATATTGACCTGTGATATTGACAGTGTAAGTTGATTGACTCGAATAAAGTACATGATTTAAAATACATCCCCAGCTCTCAGGCAATTTCGGCTCTTAGGGATTACTGTAAAGAAAAAGAAGATAAACCTAATATGGTTTCATTTGAAGCATTTCTAATTGTATCAATCCAACTTAATAAGAGTAAAGTACAAATATGAACAGAAACAAACGAACACAATTCTGCATAAGAAATCTTTCCAACTGACATCAGCACGTCTAACAATAACCATAATACAACATCAACATCCCACATAACTACAATACAATTAACCTCACCTCACAGTAATGACCCTTTATTAAATGACGACACTAATACAAAAACATTTACATCACATGCATCCATTACTGAAGATGTTATCAGCAACAACTTACAAAGAAACTTGCGGAAATATTTAATTCCGACGCGTATTCTCATTAAGCTTAGGGTTACACAACGTTGTTAGTTAAACGCTTACAATTGAACTGCGACGGGTTCCGTTTTCACACAATGTTACGTCTGGTACTGGTAACGTCTTGAGGTAATTTTGGCGTAACTGTAGAGGTAAAGATAATCTTATTATCTTAATGTGATATTTAGAATTGGGCTTTTTGAGACAGGATCTTCAGTCCATCTTAGTTAACGTAAAGAAAAAGAAAATACGTTAGAACGCTCTGATAACAGAACTGAAAAAATACGTATTACTTTCATAGGCGAATGACAAATCACCTATAAAATTGACCGCGATCAAGCTGGCAATATTCCATAGTAATTATGAAACTTTTGGACGCGCTCGTTCAGTTTAAAACGAACTATAAAGCCATCACAGTACTTGAAAACAATACCCATCAGGCGAAAGTAACAACTTATTCTTCCGCGATCGAAAAAACTACCTCTGCCGTCGTATTTCCCACTGTTCTCCCATGTCTGTCCACATTAATGACAGGCCACTAAACACCAGGATTGCAAACTTCACGTAAAGAAATAGAATTTCGCACGAGTTTTTACCGTACCACTACATTATTAGGTGAGAATACAATAAAATTACATTGGCTGCTTAATTATTGAGTATTGCTGGTATTGCTTTAACTTCTTGTCTGTCTAATTGGATTGGGTGTGTAGATATTTTTTATCATTTTGTCATAACTAGCAGTAGACAATAATCTATACCTAAATTGGTTTCTTCTAGGCAAACCTACTCCACCCTACGCGGCATCATGGCTTCACATCAGGCGAGTTGCGGCAAAACACATAATTATTTCAAGAAAAAGACAAAACAAGTTTTCAAAACACTTTTAGGATCCCCAAGATCAAAAAACATATTCATTCTTCGATTCATTACATCGTGACTAAATAACCAAGTTATTTTTAGATGCATAAACTTGTAGCCACATAGTTGATGGATACAAAATACGGATAATATGATATTCAAACCACATATTGCACAAAATTATCGCAAAACATGTTCTGGCTGCGACGAAAGTTGATCAACCCTTTACTACTCGTAGTTTAAATCTTGCAACCGTCTGATGAAGTAGTTTTGCGTCGATAATGCTGTTGGGTTAAGCTAAATTGTCCCTTATTTTGTTTTCGTTTAAGGCCACAATAGCATGAACGGTATCAGCCGCTGGTTTTTCTTTTTTTACTTTTTGATTTCGATTTAGTCCAGGTTCAAGTGGTAAATTATTCTGCATACGCATTATAGGAATTATCAGCATTTAATAGACACTGGTGTCGATTCTGTTGTGCACAAACTGAACTTAATTTAAGCTATTGCTATTTTTTTCTCTATAATAAAACGAGAAAGAGACTGACGTAATTTAGATCTGTCAAATTTAATTCGAACTAATATTTCCAAACAAATGAAGGGTGCACTTAAAAACATGTCGATTAAAAACACGGTGAAGCGCAAGGCATCAACTAGTTTGACATCTCTAACTTAGATCATAGCTATAGCCGTCCTTTCCTTGCACTGCCTTTTAGTAAAAGATAGCCTAAATTAAATTTAGTTTGTGGACAACAGAATCGACACCAGTGTCAACAATGTACAGTAAGATCACAATGTACGAATGCATTATTTTAATATCGAACAGTCAACTGTACTATTTTTTTTTGTTAGCCTGTACTTTCCCACTGCTGGGCAAAGGCCTCCCCAATTCCTTAGATATTGAAAGGAATTATTCTTAGCCAACTGAATCGTGTGTTAACAGAAGCTCGTTTACAATTTCATAAGGAAACATCTATCAACACGGTGATATTTTATTGCGAGTTCATACATATTCAGCAATGTATTCAGGCATAACTGTTCCGTTAATCATTCACCTACATTTTTGAAGCGTTCAGGCGTAAAAAGTAGCCTAATTAAATGGATCATCAATCAATATGTTAATGGAAAAACAAAGTTACTTCAATATGTCTTGTTTACACTACTACTACAATATGACTTCACTCAATAACGGCTGTCTGAACTATTATGAACTCATGTCAATATTTTATATTTCTTCGTAATGAAAAAGTTGCACGTGTTTTCGTTGCTGCTTCTTGTTCAAAATATGAATAAGCTCCTAATCCAAAACATGACAACGCATAACTAGAATAAACCACATATTAAAATAAATCATTACATAATCCCTTACATAACACGGCATTAGTAAATACTATTGAACTTATCGTAATGGCTGTTTGTCTGTTATAAGATTTTCACCGGCCGCTTCCGGTGGGCGCGACACTTTCGTTCACATTGTTATTCGACGGACAGCCAGTGGCGTACTTTCTTAGAACCATGCATGGAAGTGCCTCGACTGTGAATAGGTAGACATAGTACACCTTAGGGACGTGAGATAAAAAAAGTACTAAGAGCTACGGTATGTCGTGAGGGACTTTTTTTAGACATTGTTTGAGATACTCGTTGCTAAGGATTGTTTGTGCTTCAAAATGTAATCATAATATTCAAAAACAAGTGTGACAATTTTCAGAAAACACTCAGTACATCTGTATTACATTCAACAGTAAAAGATTCACCTAAGCTAAATATAACATACTTAAATCGCCAGCATGTCGCCAACGGAAATACCATCAGTGATGATGAGAATACCGAAATACACCAAGTTATTTTCGAACAGACATGCAACGTTTTGCAAAAACATAATCTTACTTGCGGAATGTCAGCCAAACATGGCGGTTAGCAACACTCAAACTCAAAGCAATTGTTTTCTATATACGACTAATTCTCAACAGCCGGTCAGTCAAAACCACAAAGATAAACATATGTGTATAGTTGCGCTTTCCAAAGCTCCCAAAGATCAATAAGGAGAAGAACGGGCAAAAACCTCCATGGACACTATTTTAAATCAATGTAATGCAGAAACGAACAATCTTCATACGCATGATGTCCACGCACGCATAAAGCGACTAAAGCCAAAGTAACACAAGGTGATAACTAATTGCTGACAGCAGTAATTCACCGCTCGATCACGTACGAAACTTCTAACCGGGCCTAACTCTGCATGATTCTGTCACGAGCTGATTCCGTTAATTGCTTTGAAGCCTTTGAAAGGAATTCGGTGAGCTAAATAGTAACTAGAAGGTTAGAATTGATCGCTCTGAGACTTTGTAAATCGTCCTAGATTGTACGGTTGGGATCCCTTCCAATTTTGAATTAAGAGTCTATTTAAGGACCTCGAAGAAGAAATATGTATAAGCAAATTCAGCATTTAATGTTCCCACAGCTGTGGCAAAGGACTCTTCTCTGATGCCGTTATTGTTATTATTATCCCAATGCGTGTTGGTGAAGAAGTAGAACCGGATAATAATTAATTTGTCGATGTTCATAAAGTACTAAAACCAGAAGCCAAGTATTCTAAATCAAATGTTCTAATTTGCATAACACCTGTCTTGGATAACATGCACTTAGCACAGAATCAGTTGTCAAATTCGCAATCCACATCAATTTACTTGTAGACAAGACTGACGTAAACTATAACTGTTGATATTTCCTCGAATCATACAAAGTCAATTGATTTGCAAGCTAACAGAATAAATTACTGAATTTACATCGAGACTCTGTTAGCGCAAGTTACTTCCACGCTTACGTGAGAACTGTATGTTAAATAGAGTATTTTGAAATTCAGAGTCAGACTAGAATCATTTGACTACAATCAAATTTTAAATCAAGCAAAAATGTCTACTATGGCGTTTGATACAAATATAGCACAGTTGAAGGCAGAGCACGTGATCGAAAACCTTTTTCTATGGCATTGGTATCGATTCTGTTGTGCACAAACTAAACTTAATTTAGGCTATTGCTATATTTTACTAAAAGGCAGTGCGAGAAAAGGACGGCTAAAGCTATGAACTAAATTAGAGATGTCAAACTAGTTTATGCCTTGCGCTTCACCGAGTTTTTTCGTCGACATATTTTTACGTGCACGCTTCATTTGTATGGAAATATTAGTTTCAACTAAATTTGACAGCTCTAAATTACATCCGTCTCTTTCTCATTTTATTAGAGAGAAAAAGAGAGCAATAGCCTAAATTAAGTTTGTGCACAACAGAATCGACACCATTAGCAGATTTAAAAATGAAATAACTAAAGGTACGGTTAACATATTTGTTAAACCTGAACGTCATTGGCGAAATATAGACAGTACTAACGGTGCATTAAATTGTATAATATCATACCTACTATTGTAAATAAACTGCCAGCTTATTGCATTTAACAATAATTTCACACTTGTATATACAATAAAATATAAATAAATATAATATATTGATTAAAAATATATTGATATAAAAGTATTATACCGTGACGAAGAACCGTTTAAATTCATATTTAAATGAAATATTATGTACTTCAAACTTATGATTCAGTTTCGACACTGTTCCTCATTTTCTTAGCTTGTGCTTTACAAAGAAGAGCTTGTTCTAAATAAGCATTAAGCGCAGGCAAATGGTCGGTTTCGCCATTTTCCTTACCTTTTACCTTCTGCGGTAACTTTAAACCTTTCCTTAAACTAAGACTATTTGCACTGCCATTCAAATGAAGAAGCGGGATTTATTAGCTCATTTACAACGTTATTTTTTATTATACTTGTACTATTTCCTAACTTGTAACTATTTCCAAACTTAACTTATTTAATTGTTTACATTGCATGGGATTAGGATAGGTTGGTCTGTGGATGGGTGACCATGACCACCCATTACATACCGAGTTTCCTCCGTGCCTCGGATAGCACGTTAAGCAGTTGGTCCCGGCTGTCAGTTGTAGATCTTTGACAGTCGTTACAGGTAGTCAGTGCCTAAACAGTCTAACAACAAGTCTTATTAAGGGATATCGTATTACCCAGTACTAACTGGGTTGTGGAGGTCAGATAGGCAGTCGCTCCATGTAAAATACTGGTATTCAGCTGTATCCGGTTAGACTGGAAGCCGACCCCAACATAGTTGGGAAAAAGGCTAGGCAGATGATGATTGCATGTGATTAGGAATTCATTGTCGTGTGTGAAAATTTCTGAATGTTGGAATAATTTGTTTCATGCATTCCTACAAGAATTAGGTTCAGTGACTTCTGCGTGTGGTTCATTTCCTTAACCTCCATTCAATACTAAAAGAAGAACCTACTTTCGATAATTCGATGTTTAAATAAATAAGCAATGCGTTTAATTAATGCAATGCACACATTACTTAACTAACCTCTCTGTGTGAAAAATTAAAATGTATAAGTTCTAAAACATTGTCGATATAACTCGGTCGAATAGTGTTAAGACAAATTACATAACATCTATAAAACAGGTAACGTCTAATTAAATAATTTACAATAACTATCATAGGAGATGACTGAGCATTATCGTAATTATATCTTATAGTTAAAAATAATTTTAAATAATATAAAAGCGAAAGTGGATGGAGTGGAGGGCTATAGTGTATAAAGTGTCTGATCCAAAAGCAACTGATGAGGCAACTAGGGACTATAAAGCTTACAACCATTACACAACTAAAAGATGAAATGAAATTACTAAGGAAGTAAAGGGAAATATTGAAAAGTAAAATTAAGTAAGGACCATTTGAAAAAAACAAAACTATCATAAAACATGGGGACACAATAATGAATCTATGAGTATATACTCAACCAAGAATGTTGAACTATGCGGTGACGTAGACAATGCTATGAATTATAAATTACCTAACACATTGGGGAGATGCAGTTACACGCTATACAAATATTAAGCAATCAAACTATTGAACAAAACGTTAACGAATACAGTTGGCATCGATTATTTGACCTTTTCACCACGGTTTAGTCCCATCTCGGCACCTTCCCATCTCGGCACCCATGAATTAATTTATCATCCTTACGAAAAATTCCCATCTCGGCACTCCGTCATTAGTCGTTGCTAAGTACAGTCATCAAAAAATGGATACACTGTATCAGTATAGTGAGTAAATCAAATTGACTCAAAACTAAAAAATGTAAAAAAAAGTACCTATAAAATAAGTTTAACACTTCAATACCCGCAATTACAGACACAATTAAAATAACAATGCACCGTGCCTCTGGAGGCACGGCCGGGAGCATACGGGTTAATTTTAAATTTTTAGTGTTTAGTGGACAAAGTAAAATATATTTTCATGGGATTTAAAAAAAATACGCAAGTAATAAGTAAGCAAGTAAGTGTCATATGTTCTGGCTATCTCTTTCGCCTCGGTTAAGACAGTCAAACCAAAGTAAACCTAACAACTGCACATTATGGTTAATTTTTTTGTAATACTAAATTAGAAGTGCTCAGTCCAGATAGTATAATAAGACAATAGCGCAAACTAACAAAACAAAGAGCGACATAGAGACAATTAGCAATGCAGCCGGTGCCAAGCCAGTTTAATGTACAATTACATTCGTTATGCATGTGTTTACTCTTCAGTCATTTTATCAGTATTTCTAGTTTTTAGAGATAAACGGATCGTCACGTTTTAAGTTCAAGTGAGTTACGAAATAATAATGAGTGCAGGACCAAGTAATGGGAGATCAGTGCTAAATTATGTGAAGTCCCAACGTGCCTAAAAGGTACTTCTAAACGCAGGTCATCAATACTATGTACAAAAGCAAAATGAATGTACAATGTATTTATTTGAGCGAAGTAAATAAAATATAAAATAATTGCAAAGGGGGGTCAGCTAATTGCTATGACTGTACAGTGAACGCGTAATCAAGCCTACTCGTATCATTTAGTACCAGTATGAAAGTCCTCAAAGTATGGACGCCCTTTTGCCTACGTCCCGGTTATACTGATTAAACGTTAATTGTACATAATAACTGTTGATTTTTGTAATATGTTTTTACATAATTGCTGGAAAGATTTTAAAACAATTATTCCTACGAATCGTGAATTTTTCATATACACACATCAAAAGTGTCTAGGGATCAAGCATTTTTATGCGGATTTCTTGAGATTGAGATGTGGCTTTGTAATAAATTTATGATTTTATAAATTTATATGGATCCTTTTTGGTGCATTTCATAATTTGAATCAGGAACTCTCAATCAAATTCGAGTAAAAGATGAAAATAAGCTGTCAATATTTTCCCTATAAAAACATACAACGCATTGAAGACATTATTAGTGCTACTGTTTCCCTACTACTGATTAAAACCAACGTTATTATGGAGCGGCGACGTCATTTAAGCAGGGAAGAAATGCTCAGAGCCGTGGGAATGATAGAAGCTGGTTCCCGGCAACGTACTGTAGCTTTAGCTCTGAATACAAGTCAGAGTGTTATCAGTCGACTTTGGACACGTTACCGAAGCACTGGTACCGTGGCTGAGCGCCATGGAGGACGGTATCGCTGCACCACACGGAGACAAGACCGATACATTCAAATCTTAACTCGAAGAGCTCCAACAATAACCGCCATGATGTTAGCCGTGAGGCTTCATCACTCTTCAGGGAACTTAATTAGCGACCAAACAGTCAGAAACCGCTTGCATGAAGTGAACCTTCATTCCCGAAGACCGCTACGGGCACCACCTATAGCAATGCACAATCGTAGGATTCGATATCAATGGGCTCTTGAACACAGAAATTGGGCAGAAGAACAATGGCGTTTCGTGTGCTTTTCTGATGAGTCTCGTTTTGGTATGAGACCGGATACAAGACGTATACGACACTGGAGAACCCCTGGACGCCAACAGCGATTAAAATCCTGCCAGGAAGTCCATCCTTATAGTGGTGGAACCATCATGGTATGGGCGGGTATTTGGATCGGCGGAAGAACTGAGTTGATTTGGATCAGAGGCAACCTCAACGCTCAAATTTATGCTGAGACGATTGTATCAGACGTCATCGTTCCTCTACAAGTGCAAATCGGTCCCTTATTTCAGTTAATGCATGATAATGCACGACCGCACACCGCAAGAGTTGTAAGACAGACTCTCGCCGCAGCTAACATCAATGTCCTGCCCTGGCCTGCTCAGTCGCCAGACTTGAACCCGATTGAGCATGCATGGGATATGCTACAGAGAAGACCTCTGCCGAATATGGAGGGTATCCAGTCGCAAGAAGACCTTTTTTTGTTGTTGCAACGAACATGGGCGGCCATTCCACAGCGTGATTTGGATGAACTCATTTTGAGTATGCCAAATCGATGTTCTTGTGTTGTTAGTGTTCGCGGTAGAAACACGGATTATTAATTGTTTAAGTTACCCAATAAAATTTTAAAGAAAACTGTGTTTTCAGTCATTTTTTCGAACTTTAATGTTAGTGGTTCAAATGTCAAAAATCCCTTTATTAGGAAAATGGCAAATTTCTTTATTAATGCAAAGGTGACTTGGTATATCGTTACTGTGACAAACGAAAACACTTTATTTGATGAATCCTTAAAATTTTAATTAATATCAATCAGGAGAAAAGTTATTGCAAAAATATATGTTGATCCCTAGATACTTTTGATGTGTGTATTTTAAAATTTGTTATGTTACTGCCAAGGCAGAAATAATGGAGCCTCTAAAAAGCGATTCAAGGGCTTGTCTGTGAAAATGGTAATTTAAAAAGAAACAAAAAAGATTTAATCATTATTATCTTCTATACATATAATAAAACAGTAGAAAAACTGTGTCTGTACATTGAATATATTAAAAAATAAATAATTGAGGGGGGTTTAGAAACAGTAATAGAGCACGAATCCAAAAAAAAAAGTCTGTCTGTTTGTCTGTTTGTCTGTTTGTTTGTACACGCTAATCTTCGGAACTGCTGGACGGATTTGAATGATTTTTTTGTTGTTGTATAGGTATTAAGTCTGGGCAAGATATAGGCTATAATTTATCTTGGAAACTTGAACACCTGATGCAGAACCACAACAGACCAGCTGAACTATAAGAGATACAAAAATGGTACCATAGCAAAAATTGTTCCACGTGATGGGCATTTTCTGCTGAGCGAATAAATTTGAAGATCTGGAACACCTGATGTGGAACTCCAAGAGCCCAGCTACACTAACATTTATATAGGAATGACGTTTTAGCAAAAGTTGTTCAATCTGATGAGCACTCTCTGTTGACTTATAAAAATCGAAGATCTGGAACACCTGTTGTGGAACTCCGAGAGCCCAGCTACACCATAACACATATAGGAATGACATCTTAGCAAAAGTTGTTCGGTCTGATGGGCATTTCCTGTTGACTTTTATCTTGGAAACAAACACCTGATGCAGAACCGCAACAGACCAGCTGAACTATAAGAGATACAAAAATGGTACCATAGCAAAAATTGTTTCACGTAATGGGGATTTTCTGCTGAGAGAATAAATTTGAAGATCTGGAACACCTGATGTGGAACTCCAAGAGCCCAGCTACACCATAACACATAGGAATGACGTCTTAGCAAGTGTTGTTTGGTCTGATGGGCATTTCCTGTTGACTTTTATCTTGGAAACAAACACCTGATGCAGAACTGCAACAGACCGGCTGAACTATAAGAGATACAAAAATGGTACCATAGCAAAAATTGTTCTACGTGATGAGCATTTTCTGCTGTGAGAATAAATTTGAAGATCTGGAACACCTCGAAGATCTGGAACACCTGTTGTGGAACTCCGAGAGCCCAGCTACACCATAACACATATAGGAATAACGTCTTAGCAAAAGTTGTTCGGTCTGATGGGCATTTCCTGTTGAGTTTTATCTTGGAAACAAACACCTGATGCAGAACCGCAACAGACCAGCTGAACTATAAGAGATACAAAAATGGTACCATAGCAAAAATTGTTCCACGTGATGAGCATTTTCTGCTGAGAGAATAAATTTGAAGATCTGGAACACCTGATGTGGAACTCCAAGAGCCCAGCTACACTTACATATATATAGGAATGACGTTTTAGCAAATCATTATTTTACATATAATAAAACAGTAGAAAAACTGTGTCTGTACATTGAATATATTAAAAAAATAATAATTGAGGGGGGTTTAGAAACAGTAAAAGAGCACGAATCCAAAAAAAAAATTCTGTCTGTTTGTCTGTTTGTCTATTTGTCTGTTTGTCTGTTTGTTTGTACACGCTAATCTTCGGAACTACTGGACGGATTTGAATGATTTTTTTGTTGTTGTATAGGTATTAAGTCTGGGCAAGATATAGGCTATAATTTATCTTGGAAACTTGAACACCTGATGCAGAACCACAACAGACCAGCTGAACTATAAGAGATACAAAAATGGTACCATAGCAAAAATTGTTCCACGTGATGGGCATTTTCTGCTGAGAGAATAAATTTGAAGATCTGGAACACCTGATGTGGAACTCCAAGAGCCCAGCTACACTTACATATAATATAGGAATGACGTTTTAGCAAATCATTATTTTACATATAATAAAACAGTAGAAAAACTGTGTCTGTACATTGAATATATTAAAAAAATAATAATTGAGGGGGGTTTAGAAACAGTAAAAGAGCACGAATCCAAAAAAAAAATTCTGTCTGTATGTCTGTTTGTCTGTTTGTTTGTACACGCTAATCTTCGGAACTACTGGACGGATTTGAATGATTTTTTTGTTGTTGTATAGGTATTAAGTCTGGGCAAGATATAGGCTATAATTTATCTTGGAAACTTGAACACCTGATGCAGAAAAATGGTACCATAGCAAAAATTGTTCCACGTGATGGGCATTTTCTGCTGAGAGAATAAATTTGAAGATCTGGAACACCTGATGTGGAACTCCAAGAGCCCAGCTACACTAACATATATATAGGAATGACGTTTTAGCAAAAGTTGTTCAATCTGATGAGCACTCTCTGTTGTTGACTTATAAAAATCGAAGATCTGGAACACCTGTTGTGGAACTCCAAGAGCCCAGCTATGCCATAACACATATTAGAATGACGTCTTAGCAAAAGTTGTTCGGTCTGATGGGCATTTCCTGTTGACTTTTATCTTGGAAACAAACACCTGATGCAGAACCGCAACAGACCAGCTGAACTATAAGCGATACAAAAATGGTACCATAGCAAAAATTGTTCCACGTGATGAGTATTTTCTGTTGAAGATCTCGAACACCTGATGTGGAACTCCAAGAGCCCAGCTACACTGTAACATATAGGAATGAAGATTTAGCAAAAGTTGTTCAATCAGATGAGCACTCTCTGTTGACTTATAAAAATCGAAGATCTGGAACACCTGTTGTGGAACTCCAAGAGTCCAGCTACACCATAACACATAGGAATGACGTCTCAGCAAGTGTTGTTTGGTCTGATGGGCATTTCCTGTTGACTTATAAAAATGAAAGATCTGGAACGTCTCGAATCGTCTCGCGCATCCCGTTGTATTCCCGTCTCCGGGCTCTTAAAATTCGACATCAGACGTTTCAGATCTTCGATTTTGACGACCCCGTTGTCACTGGCATAAGCAACAGGTTCCGCGTACGAACTCGAGAGGTCAAATCTTTCCCAATGTTCCAAAGGAGCTAAAAGATTGAGTATCATAAGATCCTAAGAATCTACCGAAGAGCGTCAGGAGAGACTTGATGCTGTGCGAGAACATCAGGCTTCAACTCGCTCCGTGGGAACCTCTTCGGATCGCGAAGCATGCCTGCGTTCTCAGCGTATTTACGGATCTACATCCAAGTCTCTAGAGACCAGTGAAGAATATGATGCGCGACTGACCGCTGATAGTGAACGTCTGCATTGTCTCGCGAGTTGGAGACGTTCACGGAAAGAGAATTACGCTTGAGTTCTCAGCGTATCTACACATCGACTTCTAGGTATCTAGAGACAAGTGGGGAACGTGATGCGCGACTGACTGCTGATCGTGAACGTCACGCATTGTCTCGCGAGTCGGAGACTTTCACGGATAGAGAATTGCGCTTCGACATCAGACGTATTAGATCTTCGATTTGAACGACCCCGTTGTCGCTGACATAAGCAACAGGTTCCGCGTACGAAGTCGCGGGCAGAAGCTAGTAAATAATAAAGTTGATTTACTTACTATACTGATACTGTGTTTGCGTTTCTTTTTGTGTACCTTAACACTTCAATACCCGCAATTACAGACACAATTAAAATAACAATGCACCGTGCCTCTGGAGGCACGGCCGGGAGCATACGGGTTAAAATGATTCATGAGAGGGTGCCGAAATGGGAATTTTTCGTAGACAAGATAAGTAAATTCATGGGTGCCGAGATGGGAATAAACCTTCACCACAAGAGTACTACACGATACATCCTTAAGATTGTATAAATAAGTAATTTCTCTTGAGCGTTAGCCTTGTAACATTTGCATTCCATAAACGCACTTGAAAAATCACGATGAGCTTAGCAGCGTGAGATGCCAACTTGCAAGTAGGTATTGGCCGTGAGATGGCCCATAGCATCGTGAGATAATATATTTTTCTATGGTTAAAATAAACAATTGGTTTATTTTCGAGTTTTTCAGTGAACACTGTAATTGCATCCACAATTTCACTTTCACATTAGAAATTAGAGCTTTTTCAATCATTTCAGATTTTGATTATGTTTAATTTCTCTTGCATTGCGTCTGATGCATTACTAATATCTTAATCAAACTCATTCATTAACTATTATCATTAACATTTCCATTGTAATTTCTAGCACCGACTCATCATCATTGATTTCAATACTTGCATCGCCCTCCCTCATAGTTACGAGTATCTTCAACAAGTACGATTGCATCCACACTAAAATGTCAATACACCAAAAGCGCAAAGGTAATAAAATTCACACCATCTCCACTAAAATGGTACTAGTACTGTGATGCTACTTTCATATTAACACCTCGGTTTCCAACACCCTAGTTACTTACATAATGTTAAAATCTCGCACACTGTGTGTGTTCTCATTTTACCTGAAACAAAATGATAACGTTAAGTGTTATGTGTGAACAATGCAAAAGGTATCATAATTACGCAAAATGGTTGCATAGTAAATGTTTTTCCATGATGATAGTGAAGGAAGGCAGCCAAGGCTGGATGTTAACGTTTGATATAAAAAACTCAACTTAGCCTTTCTATGCTATCGTTTGGATTTTGGACGCAGAAAAAAACACTGCTGTTGATTTAAGAATTGACTGCAGTGATCTTGGTTTTGTCAAAAACACTAATTGGACTTTCAACATCTATAATGTTAAAGACGATTCTAATACTGCATTTTTTTTATTCTAACAAACTTGAACGTAAACCCGTTGAAACTAATGATTGCTAATGAAACATTTGAAATCAGGTAAACTATGATACGATAAACAGCGCCATGAATACTAAAATCTTTCGTAACCCACTGAAGATCAGGATTGAACCTGCATCGATGACAAATCAAAACGCTGACTAAACTATCATTGTGCTAACACAATACAACTACCTTTAGCAGACAAACAATGCATATTCAAATAGTTTTGGTTTGTCCAAATCAAAGAGGAGAGCGGGTTTAATAATATTTTGGTTTTGAGAGTAAAGGCGATAAGAATGGAACAAAAGGAATGAGAGAGAGAGGAGATGCCACTCAGCAGTGGATGGAACTAAACTGTCAATAATGATGATAGCGGTAAGGTTACACATAATCACAATGGTGACAAAACATTTACTCCTAAAAATGTGTGCTCAGGTCCGTTAGTACTAATATACGTTTAACACAGTTGGTGTTCGAAATATTAATTATGTAAAAGAAGATGACAATTAAGACTATCGCTCACCTCTTTTGATTTGGACCACTGTTATGGCACCATTAAGTGAATTGGCGGATGAATCACTGGAGTATGTGAACGTAAAGAATCGAGAATCGATTGATAGTGAATGTGAAGAATGACACGTCATTTACAATAGGTAAGACATCTTTAATAACACTTATTATTCATTAACTCTCACATGTAACTCCATTGTCTGGGCTGCATTATTCTCAAATATCATTTTGATATTAATATATTTTAAGCAACTTCAGGAGCTGCTTAGCTTTTTTCTAGTTGGTAAAAATCTAGGTGTTGTGTTCAGCTTCCAGCCTTACCGAATTTATCATTAATCCTTTTAAATTCTACTAGATTTCCATAAAAAGGCAAGTGTTATGCTCGATGAATGATGTATGTCAGCAACAAAATTTCATATCTGCCCATTAGAGATTTCCTAAGAGGTAAAGCCCACACCTAAAGAGGCAACCTAGATACATAGGTGAACGACTTAAGTAATAGTTGGGACCTAACTGCCTTTAAGCATATGAATACGCCAATTCACTTGCATCAAATTTGGGCTAGTCATAATATTAATGTGCATAATAAAGCCAATAAAGCGATTCAAAATTAAATGATGTCAATGGTGATTAATGGCTCTATAAAATTACTTTATGATTATGTGAAATCGTAAATGATTTCACGTAATCTACCTGAAACGATTTGGATGCAATATGCTAAAAGAAAAACGTTTTAAAGTAGGACAATAATCACATTAACTTAGATAAGATGATACACATGTTCTAAAGAGCCTTTCTAATTTTTTTGACACGAACAAAGTTACTTTGACAACAATCTTAATAATTATTGCTATTACGTCTATATCAGCCATTAGAACAAGCCGACAATAACGTGTCATTTCTCATAGCTGATGAATAGAACCTATTCAGAATTCCTCTTCATGCATCGCCGATCACGACCAGATCCTCAACAATAGACAGTAGATGCTACCGACCTCGCAAACGAGCCTTGACCGACTACAAAGTACAAACATCAGGAGATAAAAACATGAAAGCAATACAAATTGTCCCATCCTTAAAAAATATTGCCGTAATTATGGCCCCTATTGAAGCCACCATAGAGAATACAATACTGTGCACGAATTTCACAATATCATTAAATTGTATTATTACAGTGGGTTTTTGTGACATGTTTTCCATTACTATTAGTGTATGATTTACTAAGGTGTATAACTAAATTGATTTCTTTCTCGAGGAAGTGGATGCTTCTTCCCACGGTGGTCGTCATGCGAGGACAGTTGCGGTTGCGAAGCTGTGTGTAAAAATCTCAGGTGTTTATGAAGAAAAAGGCAATTCTAGAATAACTTGGTACCCTGAGAAAGACGAAGCTCCTATTTCCGCAACTGTAATTATTAAATTCCTGAGAAGTAATATTTTAAAAAGAAATTGAAATACCTCAGAAAACTGCCTGGCAAGGCAAAGTATATTTGGATAGATGATACAACAGTATTATTATGTAAGAGAAAACTAAATACTTATTAAAATACACACAGCCTTGAAAGTAAACTCATAAATAATGTTTGCTTCCTTAAAATAATGCTACGTAATTTGAATTTACTTCCGGTACATTTTGGGATTAATGATGTTTTCCAAAATAAATATTGGCAACCCTTTCACTACCAGCGGTAAAAGATGACTTCTGTATAATTTAATGGCTGTAACGTCGTATCTACTAACACAACATCGTCGCGAGGCCCCTTTATTCATCAGATATTGTTTTTATCTGACATAAAATATTACTCTCTACCGTAACCTTAGATCATGTGTTAATTAACATAATATGTTATTTTGTGTAGTTGACGTACGTGTTCATATTATATAGCACATGCATCAACTACTTATACAAATGACTGGAAGCGCATAGCTATGGCTATCTAGAACAGGGCCTAAATACAAAAGGGAAAACCAACACAAATTAGTAACAATACGGTCATCAATAATCATGTTATCGTTATTTCAAAACACAATCGTAATCGTATCGTCGAATCAATTTCTAATCGAGCTATTTATCGATACTCCTTAATATTCCATCGATGTCTGCATACATAAAAGGTAATCTAATAACATAGTTTGACCATAGAGAACTGAACATTACTGTCGTCTATCGCATATTTAATACTACAATGCATGTGGGACAGCGGCCGCTTTCATCGCCACTGGCGCACGTCTCAGCATCACCATTCTTGGTGCAGAATTCGGGAACGAGGGAACGCTTTCAAATTTTTGAAGTTATGGTGTGTATAAATTAGAACAAGTAGTAACCATTCACACAAAGGAATGTAACACTTGGTTGTTAAAAAAGAAGTATTTAATACCACTGAAATGAGTACAGTGCCCATTGAGCACAGTTACAACTACCCCAATTTAAAAGATATAATCTTTAAAGCTCCGATGTAAGGAACAAGTGTGTGACGATACTTACAGTATCTACAGTATCATGACCCAAATTCAGATTTCCAGAAAACCATCGAAGAGAAACAAAATGTGACCAAACATAGTGCCCTGAGGGACACTCGAGCTTATCTGCCGACGTGATCAGCCAGCACACCCACCGAGCAGCAAGCCCGATCATATCTGCCAGACGGATGTAATGCCCCATGCTAATTTAGCTTAACTTTAATCTTTATAGTACTCTGCCACTAACTTCTATGTTTGGTGTTGTCTGTTGCGTGACTGAGATCGAATATATCGCATCATTTAGGCTTATTTTGCTGTAGAATCTGTTTAATGAGGCTATTAACTGTGGCCGTAATGCAGATTTAGGGATCTTTGTTGAAGTGAAAATTGTGTGGGATGAAATCTCTCCATAACGTTTCATTAGTTACTTGGAAATAAATTGAAACGGTTTTCTTGTGTAACTATCAATTATTTACGTAATGATAAAATTCTAAACCTATCCGACTCAATAGTATCGATTACCAGCCAAGTTTATGTTCATACGTTCTAATGCCTTTTATCAAACAATTTATTTTAGGGTCAAGAACAAACTTCAATATTTAGTTAACAAGCTGGCTTAAGTATAAAATGATGCAAAATTGAAATCCAATAATCAATTAGGTAGCGTCACAACAAATAAAACACTCGTGTAGCTGTGTCCAATTATCAGTTAAAGGTTACACGGGTACAAGATGCGCACGATTGACATTTTGAATCCGATTGCTTAAGAAAACGTCGATAAAACGAGTGGATTATGGAGATTTAAAAGCTGATCTAATACTTCTGTCGGAAAAATTACGTTGCCTTCTAAAGTAACGGGCTTGAAACCATCGTCAACATTATGAATTAATTTAAATGGATTACTTAATGGTGCACGTTTGAGCAATTTGAAATGTTTGTAGTATCATTTATCTTGCTGATCGTGGTCAGTAGTTTAATATTATAACTAATCGTATTTATATCTTACCCGAGTCTGCCGTATTCTAATATTCCTATGGTGCTATAAAAGCGCCACCGTTATTTACGCTGTTTATTTATTCCTCAATCAGCGATTACTTGTCACTAATTAAAATTAATATTGAGGTACATATTTTATTTCTCATTGGTTTTAGTCATAATAAACTGTGTCTTCGATGATTCACGTTGATCTAATAAAGACGACATAAATGGCGTCGCATAGATACATCGCGCCTACACTGCTAGTAAACTTAAAGCTATCATAACAATTAATATAGTTGGTACGTTGTAAGGTTTTTTATATATTTTGTTTGACTATTAAAAGCCGTTCATTTGATTTTAACTCATATCAACCAATTACATAAGATATCTTAAACTTATGACAAGATATTTGAATAGCAGACAAGTACTGGCTTTTACACAAATCAAATACTAATGCGCAAATACAAGTAGCAATTTATATAAAGATTAGATCAAAACATTTACAAATAACTCTTGGACCGGGAAGGAGGCTGTATATCAAATTAACTCCATCATGCTACCGTACTTAACAAACTAATAAAATATACTTAAAAGGATCCTGTAAACAGAATACGGTTCCCGTAAATATGTCTGAGGTAATTGCGAACGTTTAATAACTTAAAGTGACTGGCAATATTTATTATAGATGATATCAAGTTGCCATAAAAGCGGAGGAGCTTATAAGGCGACCGGATCAGCTTCATCCTGATTGTTAGGCTTGAACATATAATAATTTATAACAGTTTTTTGGGCACTTTGATTTGATCTTATGTTCAGTAGGAATTTTCTAGAGCAATCAATTCCATTAGAACTAGTCCCCGAACCACGTGTCCTGGTTCTATTACTTTGTTTTCATTTTGCCTCCATTATCTTTATTTTGGGATTAAACATCCTTTCGCCATCAACCTCGTGATTCCTCTAAAGGCAACAATTAAGTAGAACAGTTAAGTTCAAATAACGCTTCGAAATTATTGATTCAAGCTGTCTTTGTTTACCCTGAACCCAAGAGGTCTTTGTACGTACTTATATTATAACAATAATTTTCAAACAACTTTTGCTAGCATTCAGGGACTGGGTAGTCAACTTTATAAAATGTTTTTCAGACTTGCTGCAGAAATGGAAACCTCTAATTACCGAAAGCCTTGATTCTTCTCTACAACTAGGTAAATAAATGGCATCAATAAATAGAAGACAATAGGCTTAGTTGGATACCCACACGCAATAGATACCTACGTCACCCAGTAAATACGGGTCAAGAACGTAGACGACCCAGTAACAGAAGCAATTTTGCTTAAACTGTGTATATTCTTAGAGGACCCTAATGAGATACTTACGTGGGAAGTTATAATTAAAAGCTTCACAATCCATATAAAAACAATTCAATATTTTAATAGACAGCAATTATAAATGTAAAGCTTCAAATTAGTTCATTGTCTATACTTATTGACAATGAATTAATAATATTATAGTTTTTAAATTGTTGCATGCCATCTTGATAATAAATGTTTTGTCAAAAAGTTTATAAAAGGAAACTGATGCATCTGTAATATCACCATGGTCGCATTCCATCACTTACGATTACTTACATCAAAACGTACACCATTTGGAGTTAGAAAGGTGACCGTGATCAAAAGATAATATCAGACCTTACCTACATACCTATAGACATTAACAGATAATTAATAGAGGTAGATACTACCAGCCTACAAATTCATACCACCAAACACACGCTAAGAGCGTCCGCACACGCCAACAACACAATAGCAGAACAAATTACTATTTCTAATTAAAGTGAACTCCACCCTTGTCCTCTACTAAAACATAGTAATTATTAAGCTTTGTTTAGCCCATGCATGGCACAAATGAGGCGGCAGTCCTTGGCACACATAATTAGGCTACAGTAGATTATAATAACGTTATACAAGCTCGCGGTTTGATGGAAATCGTATCATTATTGGCGCCAAGAGAATGTTGTCTTGTTAAATTGTTTGATCAGTAATAGATTCTGAAGTTACGATCTACAGATCAAGAGTTCATGACCTAACTAGTTTTGTAATAGATATCTCTGAAAGGTCGATGGTGGTTGTGAACAATTGAATCCCTAATTGTTAGGTATGTTGCGAAAATATAATTTGCTTCAAGAAAAACCAATGAATGTTGATGATTTTTTTCCGGTTGTGAATGAAATACTCAGAATCATAGACTCTGTCCAGCAACAGCTTGAACAAAATCAA
The DNA here is from genome assembly GCA_905147715.2 of Xestia xanthographa. Classification (NCBI taxonomy): domain Eukaryota; kingdom Metazoa; phylum Arthropoda; class Insecta; order Lepidoptera; family Noctuidae; genus Xestia; species Xestia xanthographa. The sequence goes on along the minus strand of LR990659.1, from coordinate 5,279,149 downwards.
CAGTAGATAGAAAAGATACTAATAAAGTAATGAAAGGAAGCAAAACAGTTCTCGAAGTGACATCAAATAATGAAGGTTAAATTATAAATACAAATCTCCAAACAAGATTGCAGTAGATAAACACAATGTAACATCATTCAAATAAGACGTTAGTAAACTACATATAATTTGAATGTCATTTTCACATTGAAAGTCATAATGGCTTTATTTAGACATCGGTGTATGATTGTCTTTGGAACACGCAACTTGTTGGTAGGCGTTGCATTACGTTAGAAATACTATTATTATTGCAACGCTCTTTATAACGCAGATAATTGACTCTAATTGCTTTGAGATCAAAAATGTTTATATGAGATTTATTCCGATTTCTTTTATGCTCTGAATGTTAGAATATGGTTGGTACAATAGCTGAGTTTTCCTCTTATCATATAGATCCCTGATCCCTGAAGGCATTCGACTTGACACAAACCTCTACCGTAATTGGATTTGAACAGAGGATAGAACAGTGAATTTTAGAATACGTATTATTGTCTGTCACCGTGTTTGTCACCTGTTTCTCACTTTGTGTTTCGGAATCAACTAATGATCCTGTAACGGAACCCAAAAGAACATGTAGCTTTGCGATGTTATAAGCGAAAACTATAAAATACTGCAACACTGCAGAACAAAATAAAAAATAATAACTCTTCAAGCACACTCACCTTAAGTTATTTGCTCGGCGTTACCGCAATTCATTTTTACGAAAATTACTCTCACCTGAAACAAGAAAAGGGACATTTTGTAACAAATTATTAACATTACAACACGAACAATTAAGATAATTATGATAAATGCAACCACTTAAGGTCTATTATATCATTTTGTGGTCATACGACCACATGGTTTGAGGCCCTAAGGCCTTCTTATGTCATACGTCGTCAGGTGAGCACAAAATTACGTTTATTATTTTCATTTGTGACTGACGTTTTGTTGATTAAAGATTGTGGTCATGTATGAAAGTAAGTGTAGTTAAAAGTAAAAGTGATTTTAATCAAGGAAGGCATGCTATCTGTCGACATTGCGAGTCATTATGATGACTTCTTCCTCAATTTACACTTGAAGTGTCCTTCGTTATTGACTAAACAATTAACTTATTGATATTTACTTAATTAATGCCAATACTAATCCAATTAATCCATTATCAAAGTAAATATTTCTGTACGAATGCTGAAAATGACGTATGACACTCTCATTTGCCCGCAATAACCTCAATCTGTCAAATGAAAAAAAATGGCGCGCGCGTTGACAGTCGGGCGTGCAATTATGTATATAATCTGTATAATTAGGTTTCGGTCCGTTTGTCCGTCCGTCTAATTGTTCGCACACGTGAAACTTTCGTAACCGTTCTGCCTTAATTGGCAAACTTTTTTCGGTTAGTTAGTAGCATTATTGCAGTCCCCGCTTGAATTGTTAAAGAAAACGCCGCGTGTTTCTACAAATTGTGTAATTTCTTTTTATGTGTTCACTGTTTTTATTTATTGCAACAATTAAACGCATAATAACACATTGTGTAATGAAAAAAATAAAATTGCGAGCATGTAGATAAAGTTATTGTTTAAAACGATGTCAAGTTTGCTTAAAATTCATACATTATGTACGACCGAGATCGGTGGACCGAGTGAAGGTTGCGGGAATCCGCTGGATGCGAGTCACATGGGACCGGTCAATGTCACCACACTTGGGAGAGGCCTATGTCCAGCAGTGGACATCTTTCGGCTGAAATGATGATGATGATATAAAAATAAATCTTATGTAACTAAAACCTCAAAATCAAAAGGGTTTTCAGTTCTAGCATTAGCATCTGAAATCGCAAATCAATCATCACATTTTAATAAAGGCGCGAACACAATGTGGCTAAAATCGCAGCAAGAACGCAACCTCGCATGACTGTACAATCTTTACGTTACGTTGTGTAACAGTGACGAGGCTACAAGTAATAAATCAAAATCGAACTTTCACAGGTCCTCAATAATGAGTGAATCACATGAGCATGCGCCATAACACCTGTGACGAGAGAACGAGTGTGAAGATTGAATCGCTCTATGGTTGAAAAGTTTATTACGATGATGCCACTAAACGGAAAAGATTAATTCCGTTTGGTGTTAAATCACTTCCGCAGTTACCTTACGACAGTTACGACAAAATTAGGTTTAATTAAACATTTCATAATAGACTATTAGTTTTATATGATTTTATGTCATGAAGTTTCGATCCGTGTGTTCGTAAAAGAAAACCCAAATAGGCAGCATTTAAAACACTATTCAATTGACTGGAATAGGACAGAAGAAAACTGTCTGATTTAATACAATTGCATCACGTAGTTACAAGCTCATATTTTTTACAACATCAATAGCAGTTATAACGGTTATCTATTGATTTTATAAGTATGAAATGTAACACAGAAAAGAAAGCTTGTCCAACATTCCTTGCGCAGCACGCCCCGCGCCCTAACAAGAGTTGGTATCAAACAAAAAGCCATTTGACCGAATAAGTATCGCATTGACTTGTCTTATCAGTTGACTGATAGCAATCGTGGTCACTTTCACTGGTGCGAGCCTCAACCCCGAGAGACGACTCGACTTTCCAAGTTCTTTGAGTCATCGTACGCCATGGTTATGCAGTTAGTTTGCTTGTTTTAGGAGCCGTGTGGTATCCGGCAGAGTAGAATAGAACCAAACCATAACACTCACGGGTGTCGTATAAGGCGACTAATGTCTGAGGCAGAACACCTTGCGCCTCCGTAGACCTGAGAATGGGCAGAAGAGTTTTCTGTTAGTCTTTCATCAGGATCTCCAATCCGCCTGCCAAGCGTGGAGATTACGGCAAATTCCTCCCATCATGGGAGAGGCTTATGTCCAGCAGTGGACGTTATGAGCTGTTGTTGTTGTTGTTTTATTGTATGTAAGAAGGGTTACCAGCTGACTCTTGAAAAGGTGGCTGAGTCAAACTGGATGCAGAACACTGAGGACAGGGTATTCAGCTCTTGACGAGGTCTTAGCCCAACTGGACTGCGATAGACATTTGAAAGAAGCGTTAAAAATGCATGACGGATATTTTAATAGGGTAGTTAGCAAAAAAAAACTAATTAGTCCGTCAGATAGATTTCCAAAACATATTGGACACATGTTTTTTCTTTTTTCACGAAACAAAAATGAAGACAATACAGTGCGTCACATTTGAGTACATTTTTTACTCAAATGTGACGTCACAAGCCCCCACTCATGATCTTTGACACGTTCTATCTTCGTCAATTTTTATTAATTTGATAAAACGAAGAACATGTACTTATCCAATATTTTTCGTTAATCTAAATGACGGACTAAACAGAATCATATTTTTAGTCAGTCATCATCCCTATTGGAAACTAACCAATGATATAACACTAACACCCATAACTAACTTAGTACCTACCATCTTTTGAGACAACGATGCAACGTGAAGATTTTAAAACAATTTCTTCTTCAATTATGTCCCACTGCTGGGCAAAAGTCTCGCCCTGTTCTCCATACAGAATTTAAAAAAACATAACCAAACTATTGAAACAAAACCTAAGTAGCTACCAGTAATTACTACAAACCAGAAAATTAGCGTAGCAAAAGATATGATTATGGCCGTCTCTAATAGATGTTTGAAGTCAATGTCGGCAGTCACTGCCAGTCAGTCCAACTAGATCGGAACCGATCGATAGCCGACATTAAGTCATTGGAAAACTATAATTTATTGTTAGAAATTCTTAAAACAGCATTTCACTGTTAGCTTGGGATCACACTGAATACAGAATGCTAGGTATTAAATGAATATCTACACTCTACAGAAAAGATAGAGGCCGTATATGATAGCCGAAACATAAATTAACAAAATACTGTTCATCATCTGCCTTTTCCCATCTATGTTGGGGGCGGCTACCATTCTAACCAGATGCAGCCGAGTGCAGTACATGGAGCGACTGCCTATCCGTCCTCCACAACCCAGTTAGTACTGGGTAATACGATACCCCTTGGTAAGGACTTGGTAAAATTACCAAAATGCTGTTAAAGTATACAAAGCGAGACAGTCAAACAAAATAAAAGCAGAAATAATTATATCTAGGTAAACCACGAGCCATAAGTGAAAATATAAATCAAGAAAACGTTATCCATAACATCATCAATTACCTATAAGAAAAGAGAACTTGCATCAATTTCTACTAATGCGTTCATCGATTACCACATGGAAATTGAAAAATACGTAATCAGTGCAAACTAGTGGGCTTTCAATATACCTGTTACAAATATTAAACTAGCTTATCTCAGGTAGATATCTGCTCCCATTAATTTCCTGCACCCATATTAGCCAACGCCTTGCACCTATGCGAGGCAAAAAGCTCGTTAAAGAATTAGAAAGGAACTATTTTTAGTCATATGGCGCGAAATAGTTTAGAAGTACGGGCAAAACGGTCAACGAGTTTCCTATGCCGAAAACGTGGTTTAGCCTTCGTATTTTTTTTAATTTTCGTGATTTTATCATTTGGATTGGAATTTCTTTAGCTATTACCTATCTGTCCTTCAGACACGCACCTGTGTTCCTCGTAACACTCTATTCAACAAAAGATATAAATAAATGAGTAAAACCATCCATTTACCGAGTACTAACATTACTCCAGGTGGATAAAATAAATTAACGATCAGTTTTCTGATTTAACCACCATTCATTTCGTCAAAAGCTTGGCTATAAAACTACCAATTTACAAATGTCAGCTTTTAGTATTAACAAGTTAACTTTAATGCCAAAACTGCGTTTAAACCTTTAGGTTCAAATACTACAATCTAACAAAATGCAATACTTAGCGATAAAAACGCACCCATATTTTAAATGTCAACACAACCACCTGTTTTAGGCACGGCAATTTTATTAAAATTGTAGCCTATTAAGTCTACAGCCTTTTAGTTGAATTGATAGACAAGTTTGAGTACCTTCATTTAAAGTAATCGATCATTAAACCTGAAAGCAAGAGTTATTTGTAATCATACATGTTCTATTCGACTTCGATTCGCTTCAATCCCGTTGTCATTCCAGTTTTCGAAAACCCTCCCTGATTCGAAAACCTTACTAGAAGGGTCCTACTATCACAGGGTTCAATCTAATCTTACTTCGGGTTTACAGTTCTTCTAACATACAGCAGACCAAGCATATCCTGCTCAGTCTCGTTTTAAAAGTCCAGCCCTTTTGGCCAGAACTACCATGAAGTCGATTAAAATATTAGCAGGGAGAAAGATTTGTAGTTTGTAGTCAATGACGTATTATATATAGACACGTCATGAACCAACATCGCGGCGCTTAAAAACGGCGAAAATACTAGAACTACTTATAAGCGTGAAGAAAGAGAAAGAAAATATGACACCGAACGGCGGGATGCCTGTTGCGAGAGGGAGATAAATATACATCTTCAGTCACGTCACAGGATTTATTAAATTATAAACAAACGTAGCGTCGCGCGACAGGTTGGTGCGTAACTAAGCGCGATGTGGCCAATTGGCTTCATTTCATGTTGTCATTTTAGAGTGCGGACAACGTATCTATAGTTTATATATCATTGTTTGTAGTACACTTTGTAGACTGCGCCTAACGTCTACTGATCGCTATCGTCTCTTTTGCCCCACATTCAGATGCACCGACGCCTGCATCCTAGTTTTTTATTCGTCGAAATAAGCGTGCGCTTTCTTCTCATTTTGCGTCATAGATTTTATCAATCGCCGGTGAGATTAAAAGTTTATACATATCGTGCTGAATAGAAGGAAGGAAAACGTATTTTAATTGGTTGAAAGTACATAGCTCTGTTTTTTAGGGTATCCCCCGATAATTCTACAAATAGATAAGGAAATACTGCGCCGACCCGAAATGAATTGGTATAAGGGCAAGAGAATTATGATGAACTATGGAAATACTGCCACAGAACTCCATTTGGTATGTCCAATGATAATGTAGCTGATTTGGTGTACACAGTAGTCGCATACACTGAAATCTGCCAACGTATATCATCATCATCATCATCATCATCATCAGCCTATTAATGTTCCCACTGCTGGGACACAGGCCTCCTCTATATGAGAGGGAATGGGCTATAATCCACCACGCGGGCCCAGTGCGGGTTGGTAGATGTCACATGTCTTCGAATTTTTGGTTCTAGGACATGCCGGTTTCCTCACGATATTTTCCTTCACCGTTTTGAGAGCAGCGGTGATGAAATAAATTACACAAAGTAATGCGCCTGCCAAATATATCACATCATCATTTTCTCAGCCATATATATGTTCTTGCAGGCCTCCCAAACGTCGTCTGGGCCATTAACCGGAACAGAAAGCCGATTGATGAAGACGCACAAAGAAAAATGTTATCCAAATAGCCCGCAGCATTGTGTACGTAAAGCGAAAGCCTACCGCTTGCCTATTAACATACGACTTGCCCGTGGGCGAGCCTAAACTGATGTTAAAGGAAAACTTACATAATAATGTAAAGGTAATAAAGTTGTTGTTATGTAGGAGCCTCCGAAACAATGGGTCGAGCGAGCGGAGCGTAGGGCGCAGCATCTAAGCGGAGCTAAGAAGCGGAGGCGCGGCGACAATGCGCTCGTAACTCTGTCGAGTTATTAGTGTGTACTGTATGTGCTTATATTACGTATAGTTACTTTATTTTTCGTGTATGTCTACTATTGTTTTCCAGATTGTAGTCATTGATTTGTGTAGTATAAAACAAAGTCGCTAGGACCGCTGTACGCTTAGATCTTTTAAACTACGCAACGGATTTGAATTCAGTTTTCAGCAATAGATAGAGTGATTCAAGGGGAAGGTTTATACGTAGCAAGTCTATCTGGCCTTAACCGAAAACTGTAATGCAAACAGCTTTATTATATCAGACGGGCTAAGAGGTAAGAATTCCTTGGAAATAATTCGAATCGAACCTAGATGTGATGACAAAACTATTGACAGTGTGACAAGCAACAGCGTTTGTGTGACCAACTCAAAGTATCAGTTTGATGGCACCATACGAATTCTAAGAAAGAATTAGTTCTTGCTAATGAGTAGATACTGTAAACACGCAGAAACTCATGACGAGCACATTTATCATACAATTCTTCTACTAAATACAATGATCGTAGAAAATCCGATCGACAGAAAAGCCACACATACAGGTTTTTCTATAAATATTTAAGTGCCTACGTATATAATAGGTACCTCTTTTCTTTGCTAAATAAAACCGCGCTGAGAGACGTCAAATCAACTGGTGCAACAAATAGGTCTGCCACATTTATTGCAACTCTAAGTAGTACTAAATACACCAATTAACAAATACATGAACCATCAATTATGTATTAGTAACGATCAACGTAATAGCATAGTACTTACTGTACTTGTTGAGCAAAAAATCCGCGCTTACTCATGATTGGGTAAACTGCGTGTGACGGTAGCGAAATAACTGGATTTATCACTAATTATGAGCGCCTTATTAGGTGCACTGGTTAGGCAAATTTGGGGCAGCTTTAATCAGTAATTGACGGGTAACATGGCATAGTAAACGGTAGTCATTTCACTGTAACATTAGGTAAAACCAGGATTTAGAAATGGTAACTTACATAATCATTAACAACTTTTGATTAACTATTTCATTGCAGAGCCTTTATTACCTAAGCACTAATGCTTACTAATAATAATGTAAATAGGATAGTTAGGATGGGTAGGTAGGCCTTTTGTATGGGACGCAACTCGCGTCGATGCTCTTGCGCCTTCTCATCTTCCAAGCTCATCGAGCTGTGCTGGCGCTGCCGCTGCGGCTGTAGAGAACCTCAAACGGCGTAAATATAGAAACCTTTGTGGTAACTATATTTTAGAGCCGTTTGGGGTTGAAACTCTGGGGCTGTGGGGTCCGAGTGCCCATAGCCTGTTCAATGAACTTTCAAAACGCCTAGTTGACGCTTCCCGTGACCCAAGAGCTGGCTTTTACCTTGGTCAGAGGCTGAGTGTTGCGATACAATACAACGTGGCAACGCCGCCAGTCTCTTGGGAACATTACCCGCTGACAGCGTTGAGGAGGAGTTTTTCGATGCCCTTTTATAGTTTGTTGTTAATGTAAAGTAATACTAACATTACAATGATGGAATGAATGATTGGATTAGGGACCGGTGACAGCAATGGACTTGCTTCTTTTACATGGGACTTAAACATAACTATGATGGTGTACTATACATAAACTACACCCTTACCTGACACCACAGGGATTACAGGCGTGACGACATGTTATTTAAGCATTACAAACGCTTTTCCAATATCACACTCCAGAACAGATTACCTCGTATTGTTTTTCTTTTCTGTTCACCAAAAGAACATGAATTAAGTACGTCAGTGAACGTTTTAGACTTTGCTATATTATTTATTTATTTTACTACTTAGGTACACACAGTATACAACACAGGAAAATACATTATAAAACTATGTATAAACAAATAACAAAATACAAAAAAAAAACTAAAATTATGTATAAATTATGTTATTAATTATATTTTATATTATTATTATATAACTATATTTTGCTAAAGAAGATGTTGTTCAGTAAGCCTCATTGCTTACGCCATAAACCAGAACTTATTCGATCATTTGCATACTTGGTTTCAGTAAGACAACTAATTGTGTGGTCCCCGCCTACAAAGTAACACCACTCCATGATGGTGGGTGTCGTGACTTCGGCAACAAAGGCATCCTATGAAGCTATGATGTACCGTCTTGCAACATGATGATTGTAATTATAAACCTATTATTCTGTCTGTCAAATAAGGTAGACCTGGCAAAAAGTTCATGACCGTGTATGAAGCAATTTTGGAAGAAATGTGTCATATAGGATGAGCAAACGGAATGAGCAACTGACTGCGTTCAGAGTAAATCTATACATACAAAAACATCAGAAGACTGAAAAATATTAGCTCAACACGGGATGCGAATCTACAACCCAAAGCGTGGGAGCTAATCACTCAACCACTGCGTCAAATCGCCAATTAATAAAGCCAACAACTTCCTCTCTACCGATACTAATCTATGACGCAACTTACTAATCGATCGATAGATTCCCGTGCCACAGATAATCCCAGAACTTACCTGCAACAAAAAAAAAAACAATATTTAACGAGAAACAATATGGCCGAGTTAAATTTTCCCATCAGTGTTGCCAGATTAACGGTTATTATGACAAAAAAGAGTGCGGTAGACGCATCATTGTTCTCGCTGCTCTATTTACCCAATGAGACATACCGCTACTTAGTAAGTAGCTATGAGAAAAAACGATTAGATGCCTTTAGAGATAGTAGGCACACATTACAATTTAATAAGATCGGGTTTATACAGAAAGAAAAACAAATACGACACTAATAAGAATATTTGTAATTAGTAGAGTTCGTTCAAAAACGGCCCATATTTTAATCAAGTCCATTACATAATACTACATCAGAAGTAAACACACAATGTGACGATATAACGTGACCAGCTAACGCATCTATTTTATAGAAGTAGTACTAAATCGTGATAATTTCAAATTCAAATAATCATTACTATGTACTAATCACGAAATAGGTAACTAGTTCCTAAAAACTACACAATCGTAACATTCCACCATAACCAAACCTAGTTTCATAATCACAACTACAAGTATCGATAACATAACATTTAGAACATGACATCACTATTATAAAGTTCGTAGAAATAGTGACAAAAGTAAGATCAATTTGTCTATGGAACGTGATTTAATTGATGATATACATACGCTATTACAGAAAATTCACAGTTATTTTACCTCTGCCCTGGCATTGCTGACAGAATCAAAGTGAGCTTTATTTTTGGAACAATAAGGTTGCTATTGGACTGCAGCTGTCAGGGGTGATATAGCTACGCTATGATTGTAGTTACACAGTAGAAAGGTAGTGATAGAATAGTTGCGCGCACGGTACAGTGTGAAATTGAATTTAATTAGAAATGGTGAGCAGAGCACATGCTAATGCACTTTCTGGTTTAGCTGTTATGAGATTCCTTTTATAAGTACTTGTTTGCATGTCTTGTGTTTGATTATATAGTGTGATGATTGCTGTAGGTACAGTTGTAAATATGGAGCTTCAAGTCACAAAAAACGAGCTGCGTGCCTGTCACTCATATCTATTTCTAACGCTTGGTATGTCATCATTGTAGTTCTGACTTGTAAAACACCAACCAGATGGGTGATCGACCGGAGGTTCGCGGGAAAGCACGTCTTTCCGTGTCTTCGTTGATGAGACTCGGGAAGACTAGAGAAGCATGACACAAAAGGGAACAGGCACTCAACAGTGAATTGTCAAGGATGATGATGATGATGAACAATATACAACTACAAATGGATCTGAGTGATATGAACTTGACAATGCGTTTAAATAGAACAATACGGAACAAACTCAAATCGATATGAAAGGTAAATATCCTGTAGAATAATAAAAAAAAAAAAAAAAGAGAACGCATTTATTTTAAAAAAAAATACTATAGTTCAATAACAGGAAAATGATGACCGACGGTATCGCAATTCACTAAAAATGTAGCAGTGTAAAGTTTGTATTCTATAAAGCTTTCAAATGACATTTGATATTTAATTAAACCTTTGTGTAATTTTCCAATAAATGCCATGGTAGAAGAAACTAATGACTATAATTGTTCACTATTACGGTCGATAGCAGACGTGACTTAAAATGAATGGATAACGTAGTACGTGTCTCTATTTGGTGCCGCGGTACATGCCATATTTGGAGGAAAATCAGTCCATACATCAGCTTTTTTGATAACCTTGCACCAATGACATTCTACTATACAGATATGTTGTGAGCACGCAATTGTGAAGACTCGAAAACCAGCCAATTGGCCTGTTTTTCCTTTATTCTGCGTCACTGCGTGTATGTGAGCTGGCTCTGCCCCGCGGCACACTTTTTTCGGTGGTTTTGTAGGTGTATAACATATCTGTTTGTTAGAATATCATTGCCTGGCACGTAATAATCGCACTTGTGGATCAGATTCTTTAAAGCCTGTAACCGCAGTAAATACTGCTAAACTTCAGGTTAATCAATACGAAACAAATAATGCTTGTCTGCAAAAACATAGCCGTTCAACAATAGACCGCTCTTCAAAACCATCGTGCATCGATTAGTCAATCGAAATACCAACTTTTCTTAGTAAGCACCTTGCAAACACCTAACTGATCATTTTTATCAATAAAAATTCCATTGGCTACTTCAAAGAATTCTCTACCTAAGGCCTAACTACACAAAATATCTTCACACCTTCACGTAATCGACCGTAAAACAAAAACCCGCCACTAGCGTCATTTAGAAAAAGTCGCACCTCTATTCAAACGTTTTTCTATCGTCCGCGTAGGGACGCACGCGCGCACTAACGGAACCACGCATTAAGCTTAGTCACTCACTGCGTATGTGCGTATGCGCATCCGACACACCTCGTCTTGACAGTTGGCAAGCATCCGCGGCTGCTTCCACCGGATTCTTTAGAAAGTACTTCTCACTCTATACGGCTATGTGAGTTTAGATAGGCTTGAAAGTAAAACCTAACAAAGGAGAACAGATAATAAACATGCAAGTGTAGAAAATATGTACTTAAATAAAATAAACACGTTTTGGCAAGGTTCAAAGATCACATGGATCACCAAAATTGATAAGACAGAAATTCTAAGTCAACTGAGTATCGAAACGCCTATGCAAGACCAGTAGCAGTAGGACCTAAGCGATATAAAAGAAAACTATCCATTAACATTTTTGAGGATAAATAAGCTACTAACTATCAACATCACACAACTGAGTCATCCCAAAGTTTCGTCATAAATAATGTCCTTTTGTATTGAGTACAATCCCATCAACAAACAATCAATATTAATGAAACCGTTAAAAGCCTCCTTCACACGGAGATAATACTATCCCCACCAACATAAGGGGGTCAGGGAGTAAAAGTAAAATGATGTCTCCGAAGAGGTCATAGCGAACTGAATTGCGGGTCAATAGTATACAAATAAAACATAACACGGCTAGAATCGTAATTATAAATGCACGAACGATTGAGAAGGAAAAGTGGGCAGTAGGTTCTGATACAAAAGGAGAAAAAAGAAATACTTAATAATAGAGATTGTGTTGTGACCTGTTACATAAATATGCAGCTTCAGATCATAAAGATACTAAGATATATCTTGACTGATAAACATAAAGGTAATGTTTAATTCATTAAGCAAGGTGCTTGTAAAAGCATATAAGAAGCAATTGACAAGAAGAAAACCGGATTCGCCAACTTTTCAATTCCGAACAGCATTTACCAATTTCCCTCTGACAAACCACACAATTTTTCCAATACCGAAAGTCCCATAAACAAAGCCGCAGGCAATAACTTTCGGGCAATAAAATCGAACAATAAAAGTACCAGTACATGACGATGATCAAACAATAACAAACGGCACTACAGCACATGGGAGCGGAACAGATGCCATCAATTTTCTGAGTCATTAACCTTTTGTCGACATTAAAATAACGACCACATACACAATCTGTGGAACATAATATTATAGTCGTGAAACATTACGGTTTATTAGAGTCAAGAGAAGCATATTTATTTGTGCAAATGTTGCGTTGTATGAAATAAAGATGTGTTGTACCAATAAGAAGGAATATTTTGAACCCAATATACAATTTCTAGTACGTATACAGTGAAAACCAATGTTATAATATTAATTATTTTTTTATAAAATAAGCTAATGTAGATGAAAATTCAGAAGAACTGCTTAAAATCTTTCAATGAGAATGCAACTCCGAAAATATATAGCACACTGGATTTAAAGAACTCAATAAACAAATGCCAGGTCGCTGGCCCATCGCCTATTAGCACCTTCAGAAAAACCAGTTTCCCTATATTGACTCTTACAACTCACGGAAGACGTTAAGCAGTTGGTTTGGTTCACTCAATTTTTCACCTCCATCACTTTTTTCGCTTCTTCCTACTACTGTTAAAGCTTAATACTGTTAAAACTCTAACGGCTTGTGACTACAGTATAACTATCTCATGTACAAAATCTTAATCGCTTCCATGATCACAGGAAAAGGTAGATCTTTTCTTAACCTCTAGCCTTTGTGACACTATTATATTGCTATCTAGACAAAGAAATGATGGAACAACAGTAAACTACGATAAAAAGACATCATTAGCCTATTTACCTACATAAACAAGTTTACAAACGCGAAAACAATTTTGTAATAAATCTTAAAACCAACACTCAAGGAGTCATAGCAACAGAATGTCTAACGTTATTTATAGAGGATATTAATACTGACAATGATTAAGTAACCAGGAATCTAGATGGCCAAATAAGACTACTTGCAGCTAGATTGGCACCCATTATTGAGCGAGAAGCAGACGTGTCGGTCTAAAGTTGTGTAGTAAGTTTTTTGTGCGTACGGTCAGTCACCTCATCTCCTATTAATACTATTAAAAGGTATAACAATTCTACTCTATGTATGTATATTATATAATACTGCTACTAGTCATTTAGCTGGGGAAGGAAAAAATGGTGTTTTATAAAACTCAAAGCTAAAGATGGCTCTTGAGAGATCGTGAGAAATATTTCTCCAAGTTAGAACCTTGTAATTTTAACTGAAGTTCCGAATCATATCATAAGAGTTAACTTTAATACTAAAGACATTGAACAGAAGTGTACATCAAAAGTTCGATTATCCGATAACCGTATTAGGTCCGAAAGTAAGAGAGGGCGGGACGGATCGAGTCTATCGCGATTTATCAGATGCAGCACCAATTCCTGGTTATTACTGAGATTTATGGCAGAATTCGCCATTGAAGCAACAATAGCCAAACTGATAAGGCGTCGGAATAGTGATCGATCTTTTCCCTATTGTCGTAGAAACATATTTAAGGTAGATGAGGAGGAATAATGGTAATATAAATAGAAGTAGTTTATTCTGCAGATAACAGGACATGGTAACCACAAGTTAAGACGACATGAGTTGCTTAAAATATGACCTACAGCTAAGTCACAAAAAAATATTTGAACATCAGGCCGTAAGCCCCAAACTTTGTAGATGGTCTGTATTAAGATACAGATTAACGACTAACTGAGGACTCGGGGTCCGATTCCTCCAGACTGGAGATAGAGACGATGAAAAGAATTTATATCAAAAATCTAACACTAAAACTACCCTTTAAGGGCTATATATCCCTCAAATGGCTTAGCATGATCCTCCGTTACGCCTACAATACTGCAGCATTAATTTTGAAATAAATATATGGTAAAGTTGAGGATTAATGCTAAGTCCTATGTGTGACGAAAACACAATTCCATAAACTTTTTCGATAAAAAAAAATCCAAATCGAACAATAAACCGCTGGTATTAAAAAAATACTTCAAATTAGATCATGAAACTTTGCATACTAACTGAACTAACTATAAAGCAGGTCTTGTGTTTTATTTTTAGTCCAATCAATAGATTTTTTGTAAATCGCAAAAAACCACTCATTTCGCACTATTCGGCCGCAGTGACTGACGTAACAACCGCTTTGTAGTGCAAGCTGATTAGAACTTTATTCTAACAGCGTTTCAAACGAAGTTTGAACCACCACAAATAGAGTTGCTAATTTTAGGGTTAGAAAGGCCTTAATGTATTGACAGCACATCGATAATAAGAAGAAAAAGAAAGAGATACAAAATAACACCAAAGACTACATTAGTCCACTACCTAAAAAGGTTGCATTCTAATCGATCATCATCACTGCCACCTGCTAACACTTTCACTAAGAAGCTCTACTTTATAGCCACAAATAACATTATTATAATCACAGTAATCGCTTCAAGATTCGTTATTGAGATTGCAAATAGGTATTTTGTGGATGGCTGTAGGCTTTAGATCGCGGTCACCGCAAAAAGTAGTCTGTCATAAACCATCTTCCGATGACTCATAGTTTCTATTAAAGCTTGCAATATTAACTTCACCAATTTGATTAACAAGTAGCCTTTAGTTTATTTGTACGATTCAATAGTGTTTTCACATAATCGCAATGTTCCCCAGTCGTCATTTATTCATCCAGAGTTAAACAACTTGCATCCACTAACATATACTAAATTCTCATAATACTATCCCCGTGTGAATAAGGACTGCAGTATACTCATTGTTGCACAGAGTATCGATTGCAGATCGCTGTGTAATAGCCGCAATGATATCGGAGACATTTTCTGATCCTTTACCAACTATTGCGGTAACTAGAAGCTTCAAAGCGGTAAAATATTTATACATAAAGTTTCATTGCAATATGTGAAATTTTAATCTTTTAATATAAGATTATCATGGCCCTTTATTGAGGACATTACTCATGTCAAAAATTGATTCAAATATAAGTCACAATTTCTAAATAACCAGTAATTGTGAGTCAAATTCTGCTAAGTCTTCAATAAAGTTATAAGGCCTGTTTCTCTACCTCCGGATGAGGTGAGGGTAAATTTTCCAGTAAAGAGTTCATTGAAATTATGTTTTTGTATTGTGCTTATCCGGAGATGGTCCAGCCATGAAACAAAATTTAAGTGATCCAGAATACTTGTTAAATATTTTCAGGGAACCAAACGACGAGAACGAAGACAATTTCAACCTTTAGCAGCCACAAATGTTCACATGAAAACGTCGATCCAATCCTAATCACACAAAAGCGTGTACTTCTCAGTACGAAGCGACGCTTATTGTATTCAAATAATATGACGTTCTCCGAAGTGTGGGCTACTTGCATACTTGCAGGAAACACATCCGTCCTATTGTTATTACCACTTACTTGAACATAATAAAACAATGTTTATTGACTATTGTAGGTGATATAGTTTATAGCAATAGTAAATACACCGATAAAGTTATGTTCCTTGTAGTTTACGTAACTAAATATTTAATTAACAACTTTACTGTACCAGTGAAGTTGTAAATACAAGGAAACTTCATTTTAAGAGTTCCGTATAGTAAAACTGGACACGCCTCTTTCACTGTTTGTTTAGTCCTTTGATCATAATACTCCTATAACTGGTCGTAGATGTTGTTTTTTTACTTTAACAAACTTCACGTTTATTGAAGTAAAAAATCTAGACACGATAACATAAGCTATTCATGAACCCGTTAAAGACCAGCCAAGAAGCAGAGCCGTCGAATTAACAGATATGAAATGGCTTGACAACATGTCAATCGAGATATAAGTCAACATTTTTATCATTATTATACCCCTCGTCTGCAAGCTAAACTAGTTTTAAAGCAGTGCAGCATTGCTGTGTATCGAGTAAGATATCGTTAACAGGATTTCATGAAGGTAAGCAAGAATAATTTACAAGAATAGAGTAAAATAACACCACACCCGTATTACGTGGGAACATTCGTGTATGGTAACATTTCTTCTGGGAATTGTATATGACAACATAATTACGATAATGAAATTATGCGTAGCTAAAAAATAGTAATAGGCATGTTTGGAGTAGACATAAGAAAATAATGACAAACAAGAAGATAACAATGATAAATCAGATACACATGAAGATAGTCAAAATCATACCGAACATAGCATCTCAATTACTATTAAACGCATTCTATTCCACAGTACATTATCAAGATTACCACTTATCACCACATCTACATGTAAATACACGCGTCAACCGCCAAACAAGTTTTAATATTGTAAGCATGTAATTGTTCCAGGAGGCAGCTGACGAAATACCTGAACTTAGCTGACAGGTTTCAAACATAACGCGTATTGTATTCAAATGAACTCGATGATTTAGAGCAGTTCGTGAGTGTTACCTCATAAGTCTTGTAACACCAAAGAACTCAAGGTCTCGCAGGGTATGGCAGGTCAAAAATTAGTGGCTAGTAAATTTTGAAAGACCATTATGGTAGAATGATACTTGACCATATATTATTGTAAGTAATGATAATGTCAGATATAACAATCATTAAAAACGATTATCTGTACATACCAAAAAGATATTTCGTCAAAGACGTAGTACTAGCAACACATAAAATAAAAGGTGATGATTTCGATGACCCAACGAAATTGAAAGCAGAAATGCTGACGAAAACATACAGGCTGGTGTTACTGAAACTAATAACACTAATGCCTTAAAAAGCGTGTCTATAGCCGCGGTTGCAGACATAGCACCGGAGTCATGTAAAATAGATAAGTACCATGTGAGTGCCGGAAAATCTTGTCGAACAAAAATACAATAGGCAACCTATAATTAATTTTGTATGGGAAAAAGCCATGACCATAACGTCGGTATTGCAACAGCAACAATTAATAATGCCAATTAAGTTGCGAAACTGCGCGGTGAATGATTGATATCATCTGGTCATTTGTAATCGCCACAAGTATTGTCTGTAGCCATATTAGAATAACACTGCAGGTGTTACTTGGCATTGCAGCCATTAGGAGACCATGTGGGGTCTACATTTCATCATCAGCCGAGTCATCATTGGTTTCGTATTCTCTGACCTTCTGCAAGGCTACTGCGATAGATGAAACCGATGCACACAGACTAGGTATGTCATAATATTTCCTCGAGGAGACGTGGCCGGAAAAATTTAGTTGTTTTCCTCAACACAATGGGCGGCTCATTAAGTTATTGCTTGTACAATAATGAGACGAGTAGTTGAAAAAGTTTAATAGCTTATTCAAGTTTACTTTAAGGTAGAACACTATCCATTCGTTGATAAATATCTTCTTTACATAGTTTAATAAAACAAAGTCGATCCCGCTGTTTGTGCGCTTAGATCTTTTAAACTACGCAACGGATTTTAAGCGGTGCAGTTATAATAATGCAGGTTTCAGCAATAGATAGAGTGAGTCAAGAGGAAGGTTTATATGTACCGTGCAAAACCGGGGCGGGTCACTCATCATCATCATCATCATTTCAGCCGAAAGACGTCTACATAGGACATAGGCCATACCCCAAGCGTCGCCACATTGACCGGTCCCGTGCGACTCGCATCCAGCGGATTCCCGCAACCTTCACCAGGTCATCGGTCCACCTAGTGGGAGGCCCTCCAACGCAACGTCTTCCGGTTCGCGGTCGCCACTCCAGAACTTTTCGGCCCCATCGGCTAACTATTCTGCGAGCAATATCCACTGCTACTTAAGTTTGGCAATTCTTCGGGCTACGGCGGTAACCTTGGTTCTCTTGCGGATGTCTTCATTTCTTATTCGATCGCGCAAGGAAACTCCGAGCATAGCCCAGTCCATTGCCCTTTGGGTGAGTTTAAGCCTTCTGATGAGGCCCATTGTGAGCGACCATGTTTCGGTCCCGTATGTAATCACTGGCAACACACACTGGTCATAAACTTTCGTCTTGAGACACTGCGGTAAGTTGGACGAGAAGATACCGCGCAACGTCCCGAACGCGGGCGGGTACACCAAATGTTTTATTAGAATCGTTAATTGTAAATGCGTTTGGTAGTAACAAAACAACACTCATATCTTGTTAAACAATGTTAATGAGAAAGCCTTAAGTACTCGATATACTCCTTTTAAATTGTAACGTTTCCCATACATTTTGACCATAATGTTTCGAACCATAAGTATAATGGTCGATGAGATTATCATAAACATTTCCTGCCATTACCTCGTCTGGAGCATTAGGTACAAAGAAAAAGTAAAATAATGTATGTTAGAAATAGTTCACTTTCTCTGAAAGCCGATATGCTTCGTTACGTTTAAACCCAAGTATTTGGAGCCTCATGTTGCATCATTCATGGGCCATCTTTGTGTGATACAATAAGCATTATGTCTATCTAAACATACAGCACGTTTCAATATTGTTTTTAGAGATCCATTTGTACAAAATTGTTTTGATTTCTCTATGATAGTAGTCGAGGTACCTGTAGCTTGTATTGTTTCTTCATGTTCTCAACAATGATTTAACAGGTAATTATCATTTTTAAATTTCTACCTTACGTTATTTAATAGACAAATTAACTATTATGAGTTTCAACACACCATGCAGTCATACAAACGATTATCTATATGACATCACTTTAATTGGCAAACTGAACAATACAAACAACACCAACACTTTTGTTTAACACATATTGTTCTTCGTTCCGTTTCACGCACATTTTTATGAAAGTGAAAGCATTATTAAGTGGTAAACAACACAGCAAACAGATTTATGCACTTAGATCGGAATGTGTAGATCAACTACTGGATCAAGGCTCCTGCAAGGTGACCTATCAAAGAATTGTATAATTTATAAAGCGGTTAATTTAAAGAACTACGCACATAACAAAGACTCGTAGCCGACTCCACTCCTACTTGATACCCATTGAAATGTGGGCTTTATATTGTGTTACTCATGGTAGAATTTTATGGTAGAGGAGCTCGTGGCTAAATAATAACAGCCGCTCGGGTCGATCGTTAAGCCGAGGTTAAACCGTGCTTGCCTAGGTTGGTCTATGGATGGGTGACCACCCTTAAATACCGAGTTTCCTCCGAGCCTCGGAGCACGTTAAGCTGTTGGTCCCGGCTGTCATTTGTAGATCTTTGACAGTCGTTACAGGTAGTCAGTGGCCCAAAAAGTCTGACAACCGTATTACCCAGTAATAACTGGGTTGTGGAGGTAAGAAAGGCAGTCGCTCCATGTAAAATACTGGTATTCAGCTGGCATCCGGTTAGACTAGAAGCCAACCCCAACATAGTTGGGAAAAGGCTAGGCAGACCATATATGTACAATGCATAGCTTTCAATTACATTTTGAAAATTCTACCGTGATGATCACGAGTTGAAGTGGAGTCGGCGTCGAATTAGTGTAATGTGCGATGTCCTTTCTACAATAAGTATACAGTGAATCTGATTAAGACATAACGTTGATAATAGTTATTGGTAGGGTTTTAATAGAACAGGATAGCTTATCAGTTAAATGCTGAGACCTAGATCTTGCTAGATCAAATCAACCTTCGGCTTCGAGCAAATTATATTGTATTTTAATATTAAGCAATGAAAATTGCATTCAAAGGACTTTATCCTTAAATCATTCATACTTAAGTCAGCTGCAAAGATCGATTATCTAATCGTTAGACTCTGTGTTGCAAAACCCATTTATGGTTTTTTGGTCCTTCGGCCCGGATACCAACTTCCATTAAGACCAGTGGTCTTCAGAGGCGTCAAAAAAACAGCTTTATTAACGCGATTCTCAGAGAACAGAGTGATTTACTTTAATTGCCATTCGTTAGCTTTGCACAGAGGAATCTTTTAAGTGTCGGTGAATTGATTTCGCAAACTTTTACCCATTATGTTTTCCGTTTAATTACATCAAAGACAGGTGTGTAAACGAGAAAGTTTTATTTGTTTCCCATAGAACGGTTTCTTTCTGATAGTTGTCGCGAAGGTTATATCCTTCATTCATAACACTGCTGGAAGTAATAATAATAAAACTACCAAAAAGGAAAATCTCTTTTTGTTTTTTCATCATGAAAAAGGCCTGCACACAAGGTACGGAAACTACAACAATTGTCAATCACACTCCTTTTCGGCAGGCATCTTTTCAGGACTTTAAGAAAAAAAAGGTTCACAAATTGGATACCAATACATTTAAGTTACATTTATACTACTTATTAGAAAAAAAACGATGTTTTTAGATTCAATATCACAAAGTTACTGGTTCACAAATTGGCGACCAATACATTTATGTTACATTTATATACTAAGTGAAAATAATAAACAGTCAACCCGTTTCAATTTACAAAACCATGAAATCAAACGTATTTTGTGCTTCGCTCGACGTAAAACTATTTATTACATTTGAATTAGTTTCGGTTTGATAAGTTTATTGAACCCGAGTCAACGACCTGTTTTGATAAGAATCGGTTTTTAATCAATATTTCCCGCGGTAGGGCTGTTACGTGATTTGTTTTGTTAAGGTTTATAGTTTGAGTTTCCCTACGACTTAATGCTTCAACAACTTTTATGGGGAACTGTTAGTTCGATAACTAGATAACAACTTTAAATTGATACACTTATAAAGCTCCCAAGTCTTACACAACGCTTTTAGTTTGTTTTACATATCATCACGCCCGTAATCCCTGAAAGGTTAGGCAGGGGTGTACCTAATAGTACACCACCATTTCACAAGCTATGTTTAACTCCCATTATCAAGAGGCGAGCCTATTGCCATCAATCGGGCACAAATCCAGACTCTGTAGCTTTTACTAAGAAATTCCTCATGGATAAACCCAATAACACTTTGCCCGACCTGGAAATCGAACTCAGGACATGTGCAGTAGTTTCTTTAAATATACCAATAATGGTCCTTTTATGTGGGTTTAATTAATATCTTGGAAGTAACAAAAAACTACAATTAGGTACAGAATACATATAAATGAAATATCTAAAATCCTACAACAACAAAGTAAGATGCAAATCATTTCCTTGTGTTTACCCAGAAACGAGTGAAATAGAGTATATTTTAACAATTTCAATCAAGGTTACAATTAAACGGCAAGGTTCTAACCTTGCCGTTTCCCCGTTCATGAAATGTAAGTCATTCGAATTAAAATCAGAACAACTAAATTATAAAATTACTACAAAGTAATCTAATCCGTTTGTATATCTGGCTATTCGATTAGGCTTTGAAATGTAAGTCTTTCAAATTAAATCAGAACAACTAAATTTTAAAGTTACTACAAAGTCATATCTTTTTCTTTTGTATATCTATTGGATTAGGCATAACTATTAGGAAAATGCATTGTTGAAATTGGCCATCAATTACAAGTTGATCTTTTTGGTTATCGCTTCATAGTTATTTATTACTTTAAAAGAATTTTGTTAACGATTCCATTGGCCAATTGAGCTAAAAGCTTGCACTATCAACTAACATAGAATTAAATCAAGAATCAATGGCTGCTTCAAATAATGGAACTGCAGAGAAAAAAGTAAATAGTGTTTTTATTGGACATTTTTCTTCTTTTTATTTTTGTCGGCCTTCGTGCGTCAGTGAAGCTGAAATATATGAGAATCGTGCTCTATTTCGTTTATGTTATTTACAATAGACTGGGAATTCTAAGCTCATCTTATGTAGTTAAGAAAAATGGTTATCAGAGGACCCAACCAAAGCGATTTCTATTAGTGACTACAATGTTTGAAAATTCAACAAAATATTGGATTGATTTAAAACGGATGTCAATCTTGTTGCAAGTCGTGGAAATGTGAAGCGATTCTATTGTTGATAGAGGTAGATTCGATACGTGATTACTAAATAAAGTCTAGCATGGATCTGTATTAAAAACGGATGTCAATCTTGTTGCAAATCGTGGAAATGTGAAGCGATTCTATTGTTGATAGAGGTAGATTCCATACGTGATTACTAAATAAAGTCTAGCATGGATCTGTATTAAAAACGGATGTCAATCTTGTTGCAAATCGTGGAAATGTGAAGCGATTCTATTGTTGATAGAGGTAGATTCCATACGTGATTACTAAATAAAGTCTAGCATGGATCTGTATTAAAAACGGATGTCAATCTTGTTGCAAATCGTGGAAATGTGAAGCGATTCTATTGTTGATAGAGGTAGATTCCATACGTGATTACTAAATAAAGTCTAGCATGGATCTGTATTAAAAACGGATGTCAATCTTGCTGCAAGTCGTGGAAATGTGAAGCGATTCTATTGTTGATAGAGGTAGATTCTACGTGATTACTGAATAATAAAGTCTAGCATGGCTCTGTATAATTTAACGGTATGTATTTTTTCGTAACTTCCTTCCTTTCTTTTAAGTTTAACTTAAAATTAACACTCACCTTAAGCCCTTATAACCTTATTTATGGTATGTTAAAGAAAAAAATAATACTTGGTAATAAGTACGTGTACTTGAGATGGCACAGTGCTTAAAACTAATGGATCCGTAAAAACAGCATTAACAATGCTTTGTCCATTATTCTGTGCCATAATTACGAACTATATACATCAAAATATAACAGAATAGTACTTATAGCAATATATTTACATAAGGTGTATGTTATGCAATATCAATTTGTTAATACAAATACACATCTCACTTTACGAGATAGTAATCAGTAGATCAATCAAAATCGTTACAGCATGTAATGGGCTTAGACTAAATCAAGTGAGCAAAAAGTCTATTCACCAAGGAGTTCTCACACTTGTCTATGAAAAGAAAATAAACCACGAACAGGAGACTTTTTAGGGTTCCGTACCCAAAGGGTAAAAACGGAAACCTATTACTAAGACTTCGCTGTCTGTCCGTCTGTCCGTCTGTCCGTCTGTCCGTCTGTCCGTCTGTCTGTCACCAGGCTGTATCTCATGAACCATGACAGCTAGACAGTTGAAATTTTCACAGATGATGTATTTCTGTTGCAGCTATAATAACAAATACTAAAAACAGAATAAAAATAATATTTAAGGGGGGCTCCCATACAACAAACGTGATTTGTTTGCCCTTTTTTTGATAATAATGGTACGGAACCCTTCGTGTGCGAGTCCGACTCGCACTTGGCCGGTTTTGTTATAAATGCTGTAACTAAGTATATAGAAAGATATCAAATTATTAGCTCTCGCTGTGATAATTATCTAAAACGTGAGTGTTTCGATTGAAAACGAAGCCTAAAAGTGGAATGATCTATTTAGGCATGCATTCAACGCTGTTTTGCCATTTATCAGCTCATGATTTAATCAACAAAGTAAAGAAAAATTCAAAGAGTTAAACTATTTTTATCACTCGTCCACCTGAAAGAGAGAACAACACAACGACCCTAATCATTCAATGGAGGATGAATTTTTAAAATAACCTACTTTAACCACCAATCAATAAATTAATGTGCCTCGACTCAGTAAGCATTTCCACATACCTACGTGATTTCTAACTTCTTTATCGATTATAAACATCTCGCTGATGAAGACAAATCGGAATCTATAGACGATGTTTATCAATTCATACAAGAATTTATAAATAACAATGCACACAATCACAGGGGCTCATGTGTATATTTATATGCAGCTATTCGACTTATGCTTAAACATAGGATTACAACGGTTACTTGTTTCCAGGTTAAGTGGCTAATGAGTTGGCATTAATTGTCTAGTTTTACAAATCCGGCCCCGTCGATAGTAGATACTACTACTCATTCGAATGCTTGCGTTGAGTAGTTTGATAACTATTAATATGAAACTACAATATTTTATGAAACAATCATATGTAGGTCTTGGCAAAATCAGTGCCGATAATGTTTGGATAGTATTAGAAATAGACCAGAATATAGTTGCAAAAACTAAGGCAGAAGACGATACCAGAAATAGATCAACATCATCATCAATTATTCTCCTGCCCGTAACCCAATTCATTTGGAACGGCTTAAAATTCGTGTTGTGGCGTGACTCCAACTTCTCGACCCTCAAGGTCCAGCATGTCACCCTCTTCCATACTTCTCGTTCTTTTCGTGGAGTATGTCCGAGCGAAGACCAGCTGGACCTTGAGGGTCGAGAAGTTGGAGTCGCGCCACAACACGAATTTTAAGTCGTTCGTGGTGCGAGTTCAGACTCATCATATTGAAACCTTCCTCAAGGAAGAGTTTTGGCCGAAGGGTGTTATGATGTATCGGCGGCGATTCCGCGGAGGGCTACGCGACACTACGCAGCGCAACATGACGCCGCCGTCTCTTCGTGTATAATAATTTAATTAGGTTTTTGTGGTTTTTATAAATATGTACGTATATTATTATGTGTATGTTAGTCTGTAAGGTATATATACGTATGATATGGGTCTTTTGTTACCTGAATTAAATGATATATTATTGTTATTACTCGTCATCTCATCAGAAACCTCTAATAAAATAAATAAATCAACAACCTTAAAAAAATCGTGATTACATCATACGTTACTTAAAGTTGGCCATCTTGGCTCCCAACGCAAAGAAAGCGATAACCACACTACTGGCATGCCATTAATTCGAGAACATTTGAATCGATTACGATTTCACTTACATTTCCGATCGTTACTAATAAAGTTAAAATTCGATAATGGTAAGAAAGTTACCACAAGGCTTTCGCACACCACAAATCAAATCGACACCAATTTGCATTCCGAATTCAATCAAAATTTACATCAGTGATATCTTTTGCGTTTCAATAATGGTAATGGTGCGAGAAAATATCAACAAAATATTATGTACAAAACTAAAACCAATCAATTCACTTTACTTTCTTGTCTTATCATATCTCATTCAGTATATAGAAGGCAGTTTAAATTCTCTTAGAGCAGGTTAAGTTTGGATGGCTATTGCTATATCTTGGAATAAAACCACGCAAATTATTGTTATATCTCGAAAATAAAACGCTATTTATTTGCACTAGGTGTAGAAATCAGAACACCAATCTTGGTTTTTATTTCGTACCAGCTCGCAAAAGTAGGTGGAGGAATTATTCCTCGTTGGATTGAATAAGCACACTACAATAGGCTAGTTTCCACCATCAATAAATTGCAAATCTATTTAGTCCTTCAGTTAGAACAGTGGAAAATAATGGACACGTATTTTTTGTTTTTGTAAATCAATGAATATTGACAAAGATAAAACGCATCAAAACTCGGGAGTGGGGCCTCGTGACGTTAGATCAAAACGCACTAAAAAATATACCACGGCGTGACGTATTGAGAATTTTAAAAGCGTCTTATCTTCGTGAATTTTGGTTTACGTAACAAAAGCAAAAATACGGGTCAAATATTTTTTGAAAATTTAACTGACGGACTAATTAGATTTTTTCAGTACACAAGCCTATTGTGACAATGACAAAAACACAATACACAAACCTAACAATTTCCCTACTGTTGTCTATTAACATAGTTTTGGTAACATAATTTTCATCAAATTCTCAGTTCACAAACACTTGACTCCCGTCTACATAGTAAGTGAAGGCTCCATCCAGCAATACCACTTAAAGTAAGCTTTCCATCGCTACATATTCATTATCGCGGCTGATCATGTGTCAAGATTTTCCGCAAACGCCTCAAGTCTGCTATTACAATAGTGTCAGAATAGTCGTTCATTGATCTCATAATTGTCGATTTTGACAAGTTTGGTAATCTACTAATTTAGTGGCGTCATTATGGCTTTCCAATGAACAACCACTGACACTCCATCGAAAGAAATGGCATAGAATGGTAATCTCGTACACAATGACAAATGAATGACTGACATAAGCGGTAATCTGCTAAAATTTTGACAGTTCCTTTGGATCATTGACATAACATTGAAACGTCATTGTGCGGTCATGGTTTTTAATTCGATCGTGGTTGTGGATTATTGAATGGAGACAATTAATTCACTACGAACAAAATATTCTCGAGCCAGCCAACGCAAATCAAGTCTGCTATTACAATAGTGTCAGAATGATCTATCGTTGATCTTCTATTTGTTGATTTTGACAAGTTTGGTAATCTACTAATATAATGGCGTCATTATGGCTTTCCAATGAACAACCACTGTTTTAGAATGGTAATCTCGTACACAATGACTAACATAGAGCGGTAATCTGCTAAAGTTTTGACAGTTCTTTTGATCACTAACCTATCAGTGGAACGTCATTGTGCAATCATTGCTTTTATTTCGATCGTGTTTGTGGAATATTGAATGGAGACAATGAATTCACTACGAACAAAATGTTCTCGAGCTAGCCAACGCAGTGGATGCTAGAGAAAGAAGATGGGCGGAATGCAGAAGACGTCGTCGTGCCCTTCGCTTGACGCGAATGATGGACGTTTTGGGAGAGTCGATGTTTTGGGAGAGTAGACGTTTTGAGCCTAAAGGGATTATTTGAACCCTTTTAAGATATTCCCGAGGCGGAATTTGTAAAGTCGTTTCGCCTTGGAAAGAACTCTTAAGGAGGTTAATAAATTGAAGAACTCATTCCCCATTGCAGCGTATTAGAAGCATGTTTCAGGTAAAGACCCATTATTATAAGCAATTTATTGTTTTAGATACTCAATAACAATGATTAGATGCAATAGTTTATGTCAAGAACAGTATTAATTAAATAAAAGTTAAGTTACCTGCGGTTGTACTTATAAAAGTAAATTGATTTTTTCAGGTTGCAGTTCATGCTTTACATTATAGTCGAACAACTGCAGGCAAGATTGTGAATGCATGTTACATATTGCACAACATTCCATACATGGCAAGAGCACCGTTGCCACCTGATGAAGTTTATCTAGAAGTACTTGGCTTGCAATAGGTGATTTACATTCCACATTTCACTTAGAATGAGGATGGAATTTAAAATAATACTGCTATGTTAAAAATCAACATTTAAAATAATCTTTATTTCTCATAAACTAAATATTTATTTAACATTTTAAACTTGAATTTCAAGTCAATTGAAAAACTTGAAATGTAAATATAAGTACTACATAAAACAAAAGACAAGTTACAATATCTAATGTAATAATAATAACAAATCAAAATCAGTCTTCATACAAATCAAAAAGATCTTCAATATTTTAATTTTAATCATCATTTGAATAACAAATCACAAATATTACCTTTTAATAAAAATAATAACAGTCTTGTCATTAATCACTAATCTGTCTTTTAATTTAGGAGGAAAATAATAATGCAGCACCTAATTATCAAAACCATCAAAGGGTGAATCGGGATCTTCTTGAAGGTCGGGCACTGCAGCAGGCTCTTCTTGACAGACTGTGGAGAAATGCATAAATTAAATTAGCAGGTATGTACTGTAAACCTACCTTAATGTTCTAATGAAGTACGAAAATGCTCTAAGTATTAATAAAATGATTTAACTCTTTGTTACAGATCCACAGTGACCACAGTATTGACAAAATATGATTTAATGTTTCAAGCCCGGGAACAGAACATTGTTATTCCTGTAATTACGGGTATACTTATAGGTTAAAATAAATTAATACTCTTTTTATGAACACTGTTTTATTTAATCATTTTGTCATGACATTATAATTCTGCAGAGTTTGTGTGAAAACAAAATTAAGTTTAATACAAAAGTTGCAACTTCTTTTATAGCATGTTGTGTAACCTAGTGCTTAGTATCAGAGTTACAATCAAGATGTCAGATTCTGGCCAATGTACTACTACTGATTGAGCCTAAACCTAACACAAGCTTATAAGCTTAGATGGAGGGGTCATATTAATTATTATAATTTTTATTGTTTTGTTTTCAATGCTCCATAATACTTATTGTGGGTATGTTGGTAGCACACACAATGAGTAGAAGTTCCGATTTTGGGTGAAACCATTACCTAAAGGTGAATGACTTACCTATAAATCAACAGTAATTAGTAATTACCTTTTTTGGCACACAGTGGCCTCTATGGTTCACCATTTTTTCTGTGGTGGAGCTGTCCATCAATGCAGCAGCTGAGTTGTTGATGGCCTGCCCGAGCATGTTTTAAAGTCGCCTCGTTCCTGGCTTCAATAGCATCCAGCCTTGATTGAGCAACTTCGAGAGGGTACATGGTCTGTTTCTATAAAAAAATATATATTTTGTAACATCGGGCGACATACTTTGCCCATAAAGTGGGGCGTTAATGGTCAAAACAAATAATTGCAAGATCTTTACCTTCGATAAACTTCGCCCTTCATTGGTGGTTTTCCAAATAATCAAGTGGATCCGAAATTTGCTCAATTATCACCATTTTGTATAAAATCAATAAATATAGGCTTCTCGGTCAGTGGGTCGTCTTAGGGGTAAAAATATACAAACAAAAATCTAACTAGTAGTAGTACTAATCAAATGAAAATAAATACAATAACAAAACACCGGCCGCTAGATACAAAAACAAATAAACGTCAGTAAACAGTAATGCCACATTTGACTTTGACATATAAACAGATAAAATATTAAATTTACATTAATCCGCGTTGAAAATTTTAATGTTTTTTCCTATTTACGAACTTTTTATTAATTCAGATGGCTTAAAACACTAATAAGTAATATGTAAATAAATGAAATCTGGCATGAATAAATGTTCAAATGTAATAGTAGTTTTTCGAAAATCATTTCTACTAACGGGTCTTATATTAATGGCAATACAACAAAGTCATTACAACACGAGACCATTGTCCGGACAATGATCGATCACTATGAATTTAGCAGACTACGAACTTTTACCAAAATGACAATAGGATCGTGTTGGACTGACGAAGAGCGTTATTAAAGAGCATTATTCTAAGCAATTGTTCTAAATACTCATGATGAGTGATTATTAGAATAAAAAATAGAAAATAGAATTAATTTCTTACTTTATAAATTTAGATGCTTTATTTCTTGTTTAGGTCAAGAACAGTAATTAAATATAAGTTAATCTACGTTTACCTAAATAAATAAATATTAAATATTGCTCGACATTACACACAGCGCCATCTAGTGCCACACTAAGCAACGAGGCTTGTATCGTGGACACCAGATAGTTAATATACTACATAGATACTTTTTGTTTGTAAATACATACTTATTATACATATAAACATCCATGACTCGGAAACAAATGTCCATGCTCATCACACAAACATTTGCTCCGACCGGGATTCGAACCCGGAACCCTAAGAACGTAAGGCAGCCTGACTACCACTGCGCCAATCGGGTCGTCCCAATGCAGCCAAATGCCAAATGCAGTTAGGTAAAAAAGTAAATTGATTTTTTGCAGGTGTTTGCAGCACACATGCTTTACATAGGGCTGCTTTACACCGGGGCAACCAACGATATTCTATTAAGGCTGATGCTCCAGGGTAGCCCGCGAAATTCAAATTTTCTTATGTTTTTGGCAAATTGCAGGCCAGTGCTAGGTTGTATGTTGATTAAAATATTGGACGCGATTGTAAGACGTATGTAGTTACAGAATTATAATCATCAAAACCATCAGTACAACCCTCCAAGTTCATAAAGGTCGAGAAACGATTTTTTTAAGGTCAAAGTCATTGCTAGACCTTTATGAACTTGGAGGGTTGTATTGATGGTTTTGATGATTATAATTCTGTAACTACATACGTCTTACAATCGCGTCCAATATTTTAATCAACATAACCTTGCATTAGCTTGCAATTTGCCAAAAAACGTAAGAAAATTTGAATTTCGCGGGCTGGTCGAAGCATTCACCTTAAACAGATATGTTGTGAGCGCGCAATCGTGAAGAGTCAAAAACGTGCCAATTGGCCTGTTTTGCCTTTATTCTGCGTTACTGCGTATATGTGAGCTGGCTCTGCCCCGCGGCACACTTTTTTCCGTGGTTTTGTAGGTGTAATAACATATCTGTATAATATGGCTAGTTTATACATTACACTGGGGCAACACTGTGCGGCATTGGAACATGCCACAAAGGCGCATGCTACAATAATTTAAAATGTTGCACATTGTGCGGCATTGCAACAACTTGCGTCATGTATCAGACTGTCACAGCTTCTATCCAAACACTATGGATTCCATGCCACAATCTTGGTGCGTCATACAGTTTATAGGTTATGTTTGGGATGCTTTGAAAATTATCTAGGCACGATGTTGCCTCGGTGTTATATAGTCTGCGGCATACCGCAATTGCCGCTCACCGTGGTTAATTGCATCATACCAAAAGATGACGCACGCCACAATATGTAGCTTGCTGCAATGCCGCACAGTGATGCCCCCGGCGTAAAGCTACCTTAGAATATCATTGGGGGCAACACTGTGCGGCATTGCAGCATGCTACATGTTGTGGCGTGCGTCGTATTATGGTGTGCTACAAATAACGATACAATGCAGCAATTGCGGTATGCGGCAGCGTATTTTACGCCGAGGCAACATCGTGCCTTTTTCAAAGTTTCATGCTGTATATTTTATTGGAGTGTTTTGGTCTACCAACTTGATTGATCGAGGGGACAAGACACCGTAGATTATGGCTGATGAAGTAACTTTAGCAGCATGACGCAAGGTGTTGCCAAGCCACACGATTCTTGCCACAATGTGCAACATTTTAAAATATTGTAGCATGCTGCCATGTGGCATGCTGCAATATCGCATAGCGTTGCCCCGGCGTAAAGCAGCCTTTAGAGTTCAACAACTGCAGGCAAGATTGTAAATGCATGTTACCTATGGGTTAAAATCATCATCTGCCTGCCTAGCCTTTTCCCAACTATGTTGGGGTCGGCTTCCAGTCTAACCGGATTCAGCTGAATACCAGTATTTTACAAGGAGCGACTGCTTAACTGACCTCCACAACCCAGTTAGTACTGGGAAATACGATACCCCTTGGTAAGACTGGTGTTTATGGGCCACTGACTACCTACCTGTAACGACTGTCAAAGATCTACAAATGACAGCTGGGACCAACAGCTTAACGTGCTTTCCGAGGCACGGAGGAAACTCGGTGTGTAAGGGTGGTCACCCATCCACAGACCAACTTAGGCAAGCACGGCTTAACCTAAAGATTGACCCGAGCGGCTGTTATTACTTAGCCACGAGCTCCTCCACATAAGGGTTAAAATATACAAACAAAAATCTAACTAGAACACTCAAATGAAAATAAATACAATAACAAACACCGGCCGCTAGAAACAAAAACAGATACACGAGAGTAAACTATAATGTCACATTTGACTTTGACATTTATACAGATAAAATATTAAGTTTTACATTAATCCGCGTTGAACATTTTAATGTTTTTTCCTATTTACGAACTTCTTATTAATTCAGATGGCTTAATTAAAACACTAATAAATAATATGTAAAAATATATAAAATGAAATCTGGCATGAATAAATGTTCAATTTTAATAGTAGTTTTTCGAAAATCATTTCTACCACCGGGTTTTAAAAATGGCAATACAACAATATCATTCCAACACAATTCTATTACGAGACCATTGACCGACCAGTGATCTATCATTATGAACTTAGCAGACTATGAACTTTTACCAAAATGACAATGGCGTCGTGTAGGAATGACGAATTTTATAAAAATAGCAGACTTGGGGCCCAGCACCTTGTTGGACACGGCTCAGCGTTCTAGTCACAATGGTTGACCAAACTAATGAACGGGGAAGTCGACTTTCCTTGGTAACAATTAGGCTTTTAGTTTGAAACTATGTTTAAGGAAATTCTACCATTGTTTTCGCACGTCTTGTTTAAAAGCTTCTTGTTTTAGAAAAGGGTGTTTTGGTATTGGGTAAGTAGAGATTTTAAACTGGAAAAATCGATTGCAAGCCTCATTTATCTTCTCATGACTGAATACATAAAATCGAGATAGGATTAGTTATATTAGACAAGGATTGTTCATTGTGTTTATATAGTCCCGTTATTATTTATTATATATTCGACGACCCGAATGGCGCAGCGGTAGTGAGGCTGCCTCACGTTCTTAAGGTCCCGGGTTCGAATCCCGGTACGGTATTTATTTATTTATATTAATCTAGCGGACGTCACACGGTTTCACGGATAAAATATAGCCTATGTTACTCAGGGTGAATGTAGCTTTCTAATGGTGAAAGAATTTTTGAAATCGGCGCAGTAGTTAGTTTATTCATTACAACCATACACACAAAAATACAAATCTTTCCTTTTTATAATACTAGTGTACATTTATTCTTTTACCAGTTACTGATTATTAAATCTGACCTTGATTTAGCGATATTTACATCGATAACATTAAATAAATCGCTTACCAACGCTACACTGTCAGAACCAGAACACCACAAAACAACTTGTAACCAAATACCTACTTCTCCAATATTTTGACAGCTAACACAACAACCTGTCAAATCACTGTCACCAAGCTTGTGAACATGAGATAACTATCAGTCGCAGTAACAGTGTTCACGTAGGTCATGGCTACTCGCTAGGAAAGTGTGTGTTTCCACCACGCTAACTTTCTTTCACAATAAGCTATTTATGTATTGTAAGTTGCGTATTCTGTAGTCGAGCGAGCACAATTTACATTTTCATCACGTTCTAAGAGTATCCTGCTTTGAGATCCGGTGGAAAATTCTGTGAAAAGCTGCTAATTGACCAGCTATTTATTTTAATCAGCAGCATAATGATTTTAAGTAGAATGCATCAAAATAATTTCAGTGGAACTGATAGTTATTCTAACTTTTGAATCTGTTAATTTTGGTAAATAATTATAAAAGTCTGAAAATCAGTCTTACCAAGGGGTATCGTAGGTATTACCCGGTTTTAACTGGGTTGTGGAGGTCAGATAGACAGTCGCTCTATGTGAAATAGGTACTGGTATTCAGCTGAATCCGGTAAGACTAGATGCCAACCCCAACATAGTTGGGAAATGGCTAGGCAGATGATGATGATAAATGATCAGAGGAACTGACAGTCGTGACAGGTAGTCATTGGCCCAAAAAATTCTGACAACCAGTTTTACCAAGGGGTATCGTAATACCCAGTACTAACAGACGGGGTTGTGGAGGTCAGAATAGGCAGTCGCTCCATGTAAAATACTGGTATTCAGCTACGTCCGGTTAGACTGGAAGCCGACGCCAACATAGTTGGGAAAAGGCTAGGCAGATGATGAATGATCAAAGGAACTGACCAATTTAACCTCACGGTCCGAGTCTGTTCACTTATCATCAAATTATTATTAAACTAGAAAGCAGTTATCTTGTCGTAATCGTTGCGAAAACACGATCGATTGATCTAATCTCCTAAACGAGGCACCACACCTTAGTAAATTATGAAAATAGTCTCTAATTAGGATTAGCCTAGCCCACTGTTGCAAAATATTATTGGTTGAACTTTAAAGAGCGCCTAATTTTTTTAATTAAAACCAAGTTCGAATCTACACATTTTTCAATTAAGGAGATTAATTAAATGAGCACATACTTAGAGTTAGAATAATAAAGTATGCAAGAAAGACATTTTGACAAGCAATAAAAAAATATATTCAGGTTCTCCCATAACAAAACAATGGGTTATTCCCAAAGTACTCCATTTCCTTTGAACTACAAATATAAGAATCTCATACATTAATTCCCAAGTTACTCCAAGGAATTATCATTATTTAGAAATACTTGTCAATTTGTTCCCATTCTGCTTCTGATAGAAAACCCCAAAACTCCTAGCAATTTATTTAATAATATTTGATAGAATGATTTATCACAGTTTTACTATTGCCAATAACGTGATAATTTAAAATCCGTGAGTTACAAATCATCTCTAACTATGTGATTGGTCTGTTGTTACCTCACCATATATTTTATTTGCTACCGCACTTAGGTAACGTTTGTTTACTGAAGACTAGACTAGACTTGGCCTATTATTACAAAACCTGACTAGGTCGAAACCTTTCGCGTATTATTGCAGAACATCGACTCTTCCTTTCGCTGCGATCATAGTCAAGTACCCACTTAATATTTTGAAACTAGGTATCTGAAAGATGCGAAAGTAAAGATTGTACATATAAATCTATACTAATATTATAAAGAGGTAACATTTGTTTGTAAGTTTGTATGTTTGTAAGTTTGTATGTTTGTAAGTTTGTATGTCCCCTAAATACAAACTTACAAACAAATGTTACCTCGTATAATGTATGTAGGGGGTAATCTCCGGAAGTAATGAACCAATTTTAAAAATTGTTTCACTGGTAGAAAGCTACATTATTCGTGAGTGCTACTCGTATAGGCTATATTTTATTCCCGTACTCCCACGGGAACGGAAACTACGCGGGTGAAACCACCAGACGTCAGCTAGTTTTATATAATTTTATGAGGGTCAAAATTCATCATGTTGCAATAGCGCTGGAATACAAACTAAGGTTACATATTTTTTTACCGCACGATTGCCCGCGAGGCGGCGAGCCTCCTTGCCGGATTGCCGCCATGGGATCTGGAGGCGATAGTCCTCGCGCGCCTGCATGAATGGCGCGCGGAGGCGCTACGCCGGGGGGAACCTCCGCTGCAGCGACAAATTGTCGCTCAGCGGACAGACTTCCGGCGGGATCTCATGGCGACATGGAGAGAGCGACTGTCGCAACCCCGTGCAGGGCACGCCACAATAGTGACGATAAGTCCCCTCTTTGAGGAGTGGCTTGAGAGACGCCACGGCGTCCCCACCTTCCGCCTGACGCAGGTCCTCACCGGACACGGAGTGTTCGGGAGGTTCCTGCACCGAATCGGGCGGGAGGAAACGCCCGGGTGCTTCCATTGTGAGGATCGACCGGAGGACACGGTGGAACACACGGTGGAGGTGTGCCCCGCGTGGGCGGAGCCCCGCCGTGTCCTCGAAGCGGCGATCGGCGGCGGCGACCTCTCGCGTCCAGCCCTGGTGCAAGCCATGGTCCGGAGCGAGACGGAATGGGACGCCGTCACCTCCTTCTGCGAAGCAGTAATGCTAGAGAAGGAGGTGGCGGAACGTGAGAGGGAGAGAACCTCTCAACGTCCCGGCCGCCGCGGGAGACGCCCCGGGCGTCGGGGGCCACCACCACGTAGCCCCCGGCCACCGTAGGCGCGGGCCTGTGGACGGTGAGCTATGGGCTAGCTCGCCGTCCGTCCGTCTCATGACGACAGGCCGTGTCGACGGCGCGTTCGTGTTCCACGCGCGCCTCAAAGAGAGTCAGCAAAAAGGAAGGGGTCCGTAAGGACCGATGCCTGCCGGGGTTGCGGGACTATTCGAAAGAGATACCGTGGCCCCGGAACACAAAGGGCGATGAAGGAACATGGATGGGTTTTAGTCAGTAAAAGTCTGACACTCCCTCCTGCTCCGCCCAGAGCGGGAGGGGTTATGATTGATGGGTTGATGATTTCCCATCCGAAAAAAAAAAAAAAAAAAAAAATAAGGTTACATATTTTTCAGTGTTAAATTAATTATAATTTTGAACGAATGTTCTAATGTTAGTCTAAAACACAACATGGATATTTTGGGCTTGATAAGCCTTTTCCTTCCTCCTATCTAAATAATTCGCAGCACGTTTTAATACATGCAATCGTTAAACATAACATAAAATCATACCTGTAATTCCCGAATGGTTAGGCAGAGGTGTACCTAATAGTACACCATATTTTCGCCAGTTATGTTTATATCTCATGGAATAGGGGGCGAGCCTATTGCCATCAACCGGGCACAAATCCAGACTCCGTGGCTACTACTGAGAAATTTCTGATGAAAAAACCAATAATACTTTGCCCGACCCGGGAATCGAACCCAGGATCTCATGCTCAGCAGTCGTACTTGCGACCACTAGACCAACGAGGCAGCAATATAAAATAAAAATAAAACAAGTTTCTTTCAAGTCTAGATTTCAATGTATGGGGAAAACGGCAATAATTATATTTTTTTAAAACAACTGCTATGGTTTACCTATATGTGAGTACATTAAAATTAAAGACTCTTCCCCCCCCCCCCGCAACCTGCGTCACCCCCCCCCCCCCCCCTGAGAAGTGTCCCGTTTTACAGATTTTCTAAATTTTCAAGAAAACTATACAAGATAGGACAAAATGGTCATAGACTAAATTGTTTATTAATAAATTTCCTACAAATAGGTTCTAACATTCATTTTGATACGAGTTATAGTTTTCAAGCTGCACAAAACAAGGATTACGAAAAATGGAAAAGAGTATTACACTCCTTTTTTTGGGCAGTCGTGTAATTATACTGTTATGACGAGTAATATAGAAGTATACAAAAGACGAAGACAAATGCTGCGCCGAACCAATTGAATTGGGGTAAGGGCAAAACAATGACGATGAAATTATATAAGCATGACATATATATTTTATTATGACAAGAAACTCGTCAGTATCTTATATACAGCAAATATTGTTGTTGGTGAAATAAAAATAAACTATGAATCATTGGAATACAAATAAGGTGACTAGCATCAATAAAGTTACAAAATTGGCGTCACCTTCAGACAGTTTAGATAGTTTAATAATGTTCTTCAATGAAGAACATAAACTTCTTGAAAATATGGAAAGACGAGGATTACATTAAAACAAAATAAAAACGAAACCAAAATTAATTCAGATTGATTTTATTTGTAGACGAAACCACACAAAGTTATTTATGATTCACAAAGTTATTTATGATTAAACAGATTTCTTAAATTCTTTGGTTATTTTGTTGTTCAGTCGGTACCTAGTTCTAATAAAATAACAGGTATTTTTATGACACCTTTCAGACTAAGAATTGTAGATTTTACATCAACATACATAAGTGAGTATTTCACAAAATAATGTAGCATTAAAATTCATTCATTTTGTCATAACCGCTTTAGCTCATCAAAAATGTAAGAAGACTAAAATATCGGTCCGAAGAAATTCTTATTAAATTTGAAGGGAAAAAAGAAAGGGCAAGTATACACCTGCGTGTTTGTAACAAGTCATTCTGCACCAACACCTGCAGGATAATCAATAAAACGGTACCTATAATGTGATGCCCTTTAAACATCCTTTGTTACATCTCAAAGACTGGTTTTAATTAAGGACCCAAGAAATGCAAAACATTGATGTAATGATAGATAACCACCTGATGAATTACTAGAGTACTATCTACTAACATAATATACAGACACTTGGTCTCATTCTATTCGAAGCAAGCTAATTACGTGTCAATTAAGATGCCAATCTAAAAATATACGTACCTATTCCATGACATCAGAATTCGTTAAATAAGAGCAATAGATCAAGTCAAAAGTTATTTATTATCTGCTCGTGATCACGTAATTGACAGACGGCGGCAGACTTGGTCTAGAAGCTGTGCTAGAAGTGACACAAACGTCATGATATCTTCATTAGATAATAGTTTTGGTAACACTTTTGAGGGCAATATAACACTTGGTCTGTTGTATCCGGTTAGACTGGAATCTGACCCTAACGTAGTTGGAGAAAGGCTAGAAGATGAACATAATTATTAAACAGTCTGCTGATATATTTGTAGTTTAGTTATTTTACCTAACAGTCAAAACAAATTAGCCAATGAAATTTATAGTTTTCATGCTCATATCAGACGAAGTTCAGCCAAGCGTAAAACGAACGATGAAACCTACAAAATGTTTTAATAACAATAAATTGAAACTGAACATGAAAATAATTGCGTATATCTGGCGATTTCTACAGCGGAGCGGCGAACCAAGGCGAGGCTGGAACGTACGAGCGACGTAATGACACGCAACAGAACCAGGGAAACTGATAACTGTACTGACACCTGAGAGTAAAGAATAGAATAGATTAGGTATTGTATTGTGTTTGGAACGGAAACTGGGGTTATGGTCACAAGTTGTACGAAATATGGGAGTACAATTTAAAAAAAACTAGGTACTTACATATTTACAGTTTTCAGATTTTTCCCTTTACATGTGCTGTAAGATACTCGCCAAATTTCATGGTTTTAGGTCAACGGGAACTACCATATAGGTTTTCGACCCAAAACCTATAGGGTACATCCGGTTGACCTAGAATTGATATTTTTGTTTAAAAGCAAGTAAATTCTGAAAAATAAAAATGTTGAAAATTAAGGTAAATTTTGGTACTTGCAAGTTTTCGCGAAAATCTAAATTTGCCCATATCTTTTTATCGTGTTGACTCAGGACTTTCATTTTTATACACCTGATATCACTATAGACCTCAGTATCTAGTATAAATTTCAACTTGCTAGGTCTACTCGTTCCTGAGAAAATAGGTGGTGACACACGGACAGACAGACGGACAAGAGAACTTAAAACACAGAAACTTCCTTTTGACCTTATCTACGTCGGGTAAAAGTTTTTTTTTATAAGAAAAACGAAGGTTTGAATGGAGTCGGTGTAACGAGGGTAGAATAGCACAAAGCGTCCTTCTAGTGAAGTAGATAATTTCAAAAGAAACAAACCATCATCATTTTCACAGTAAGCAAAACTATAAAGAAAACATGAAACGAAAACAGCTCGTCAAATGAATTTGTAAAATATTGATAGTTAACGCAATATTGTACAATAAACACCTGTTAGTGCAAGAGTTAGCATTTCTCAACGAAACTCAAATAACAAAGTAAGCAATACCAACAATAATCAATTACTGAGGTAACCCGTAACAACACAACGGGTGGTATTATTTGAGTAAAGCCTACCTGATGCAAAAAGTCTACGACAAACTGTGTGACAAGAAGTTGGAGTAAAATGTCTACATTTCAATTGATTGAACAGAGCAGACTGAGATGCAGGGATTTTCAGACTTTACCAGCTCCATATGCAGATTACAAAGTTGGGAAAATTGCTACAGAACAGTATTTCAAAGCATCTTTCATCGTCATTACATAATATTAAACCGTCAATGTTTGGTTGACGGATAAAATTCAATCAAAGAGCTTACGTTCTCATTAGTTAGTTCCAGATTTCCAACGGCAGTATATATTCATATTCAACTCATACCTAGCCAACAGATTTAGATAAACATTACATCAAAGAAGAAACTATTGACATCTACAGAGTCCTCATCAAAATAATTGGACGTTAGTCTAAGCAACTGACACTAAATGTAGTTATTTATATGATGCCAATCTATTCAACTCACATACATCTCGCCCTAACAAGTCTGGTGGACGGGTCCCGCATAACGGCATATCGCAAGATGCGCTCGTGCTTGCTACTCATTGATTTCAATGGCCGATGGAATATAATGCACGCATTCAAAATGCGAACAGTGCCTTGATAAGATCCTTTATGGGAAAATAAACAAGTGAAAGATGGGAAAATAAATTGTTTATACCAACCAGAATTTGATTAAGTTTGAATCGATGGTATGAAGTAACAATATACCAATATATTTTTCGTACAAAGACGAAATAGACATAATTTGTGTTAAGATGATTGCTCTATCAAGGATTGTGTTAAACCAATTACTGAAATCTGTAAAACTGATTCCTTGGAACCAACTTACTTTAAGATGAAATGTGTTATTTTCCAATCTTATATTATTATGATGCTTTATTGTATTGTATGGGGTGATTCTGAAAAATGCCTGTGTACGGTCGACCAAGCTATTTTGGTTTACATTTTACAATGTAAATTGCATGTTAAATGTAAACCAAATAGCTTGGTGGACCGTACAGGCATTTTTCAGAATCACCCCGTTACGAGTACCTACTTGGAATTAACTGGAGCATCAACTACATGAACAAGATTACGTTATCACTAAAACAAATCGGCTGCGATTTTGAACACTTAAAGTACCGATTTATCGAATGGGGTCACCAATATGGGACGTTTCAATTGAATAAACTGATATCAAACAAAGCAATAATAATATTTGGGAAGCAGATTAAGAATTTATTATTCTTTGAACAATCAATAAGACTCCACGAGAGTGGAGAGTCATCCATTGCATGCAAATAAACAAACAATTAAAACAAGGAGTAGATGATAACAAAAAGAACAATCAAGTCATGTTTGTAGTCCGTTCTTTGGTAAACAATTGTAACTAGCCGAGGTCGCAGCATGGCGAGAAGCGAACGGTGAACGGCGACCTCTGTTTTTACTATCTCGATCGTATTACTGTTGTTTATACTTATACTAATGTTTTAAATGCAATTAACGAGTTACGAGCAATTCTATACATTTCAAGAAATACCCAAATTCTGGAACTTGAAAACTTTTACTACATCAGAAATAAGAACACCTTAGCTTACACATAAACATTTTCATTCATTAATAGATTAACTGTATTGGTGGCCCTGCATGCATAAAATACAATGAGCAACAGACATTTAACTGTGAATTATTGCCCACGCTACCATTGTTCAGGAGCCACAAAATTATAGGCACAGTACATAGACGCCGCAAGCAACGGTCACTTTGGAACACAAAATATCACCACTGACCACGGTCATTGACATTCCGAAAACCGTACACTCTGAAGATACATTTGAAGAAAATCATATTTCATACGGTATGATAAAGCTTTCTATTCCATGATGATTTCATTTGAGATCAATATGGTACAAATCTTCGCTCATTATTTCGCATTATCAAAGCCAACTCGGCGCTTGTATCTAAAATTATTAATGATAGAAAACATCAATGTGTAATCAATGAATAATAACCTCAGTTAGCGTCGTGGTGGGTCCATAGAGCTCCAGTTGTAATCAACCTTCTTTCGGCGCCGGAGCTGCATTTTTATCAGAGTTAACTATGTACACGGTTACTTTATCTTTCGTTATCTCTACTGCATGTTATCTTACGCTATCAGTTATTCAATGTCTTACGAAAAGATCTTCTATATTTAACTACTTTCACCTTGTGATTTTAGCGGTACTGTGGTATATCTCAAATTGAGCGTTCGCATGCAGAACGCGACCATACCGATTCACATGAGAAATGTTAATTAAAATTGTTTGATGCCTCGTGATCGTATTTGAAAGAAGTATGTTATAATAGGTTGGCAGTAAAACTGTACCACTATGCGTTCTCGAAGATTTCCCAAAAAAAGAGTTTCGTTGGAATTTCTTTACCTCTCCTTTACCATACCATTTGTGTTGTAGTTCTTGTTGGTTCAAGAACTTTTTTTCTTAGACGGTTGCATGCTCATAAATTTTAGAGCCTTCTTACTACTAGTTCTAGGAGCGATATTTACAAAGTAGAGTGCGTTAACGGATTTCCTAGTACCTACCTAGTACAACTCCAAACATTTCGATTGTGGTTGGGCTTGTACTAACTAATGTATGGTCAGGCAAGCGTGACTCGTGGTCAAAGCATTTCCTTTTCTAGTTAAATATTACGTCACGTTTCCTATAGTAATGTGAGCTAGTTTTTCTGATTTGAATCTGATTGTTGTCTTTATATAGAGATGGTATATGTTTATATATCATCAGAATGATGAATGTGTTTGTCAATGTTAATACTCATATTGTAACTATTTTCTGTCTCCGAGTTACTTGTCTGTACGTCTGTCATCGAATCATGTTCGTTTTGTTCGAATCGTCCAGGGTGCGTGCCAAACGTGATCTATCACCGTCCGCAGATGCTTCATAAATCATTCTGCCATTTTAGTTTTTAGTTTTGCTTGTTGCATTTTCATTATTGTTAATCGTTGAGTTAATGTTTGTGTTTATGTTCAGCCCTTTTGTTAGAACTGAGATTACAATGTTTTTATTAGTTCGATGCTCTAGTAACACATATTTGCCAAGTGTTTCAGTTTTGTTGACAAATTAGTCTATTATATCGATACTAAATGGATGTTGTTGCAAAAAAGGAGTTACGATAATTTAAAAAAAAAAATCTTATAACTCATAAAAGCCCAACATTATTTAAATTACTTTTATTCAACCAATAAACTTATCATGACAATTTACACAATACTGTGTGTATTGTGTAAATGAGATAAGTTTTAGTATTTTCATTTCAACATGACATAATTTCCCAAGATAAAAACTTGAATAAAAATAATAATACACCTTAATGTGTGCCGATAAAGTTATGAAAGCAATTATTTAAAGGCAGCCCGTGTGCCATGCGCAGACGCAAGTAGAAAGTTCTTTACAAGCCGATGTGAATGACAGTAATTTATTATAGCGAATTCTTACTATTGAATGATCGGACTTTAATGTGCTTTGGATAATATTCTCAATTTAGTATACTCAAAGTATGTCAATTGGAGTTTATAGGACCAATTCGTTAAGATATCCGTGGGAGCCAAAAAAGTGAATAATTGCATCTAAATATGTATCGCCATTTTCTACTGTACACACCTAGGTAGGTACCGACGTGAGGTCGAATTGGCAATTATTAACCAGGAAAAAGAAAACTTGGAAAGTTTTATTTCTAATACGAAATAAAAACTAAAAAATATAAGTTATTGAATAGGTGTCTATAGGGATACCTATTACCTAACCAAAATGTATCAATCCAGTTATGATATCATGCAAAAGAAAATGTAGAGCACAATATTGGCTGAAGGGTGGAGCAGAAACTAGTCTCTATGTTCTATCTATTAGGTACCTACTTTATATATTACTGGTAACTAATAGTGACTGAATCTTCCTTTGTAATCAGAAGATCATTCAATACATATTTGGCTCGATCTGACTGCTCTACAAACTAAAGTTATTGTTTCATAATTGTTTCACCTCTACGGGAGACACACCGCATGAAGAATTGAAAAGCATATATAACTATTTCACATTATATTAAATAAAAATAATTTTCCATTACACCTGTCCAAACATTGAAAGTGAGATAAAATTTAACTGCATGCTATAACAATGAGATACAGTGTACTTAGTTAGGGACGGTTAGTTTATACTCCAACTTGAGTTTGATGATACATGTACCGAGGCAGATTCGAACATTATGATGAATCATAGTAAATGGGGCATTCCCAGTGACAAAAAATGCCTACAGAATACAGAAACTCTTTGTTTGATAACTCATTTGATAGAAGCAATAATTATTACTGAGTTCTGAACAATTGTTAATATTAAACATAAACTTACAGTTGAGGGAGTGTCTACAGTCAGAAAGCAGAGGTTAGAAGCGAAAACCCACAAATACAAACCACATAATCCAGTTAAGGACGCCCAGACGTCTGTCACACTTGTCATAATTATAATAAATAATACTTTAACGGTAACGAAACACGTAATTAACAATACAGAGGTAGGTAACCTAAATAATGACCAGCATTTTATTAACATTCGTGCCAATAAGCAATCGTGGTGTAGTCATGCGTTGAAGGTCTCTACTTTAATGTTTATTAAAGCCACAGGTGGCTGTGGACACTGAAATTATAACACTTAGGAAGAAAAATTACATGTTGCAAAAGACGAAAATAGATAGACTTTCGTTATTTTGTACCAACCCGGCTAAATCACCTGCGGCATGAAAATGGCACGTAGTACTTACTTGTATGTCATTTCAAGGCATTTTAAGGTAGAAACAATTAAAAGCAGTAACTTGCTCAAAGCTTAATTATAATCACTAATACACAAAAGGAACCGTTAAACTCGATAATAACATAGTTTCCTGTCGTGTACGGACGGTATTCCGCGATAACGAATACGATTGTTTCGTTT
Source organism: Xestia xanthographa (assembly GCA_905147715.2). Taxonomy (NCBI): domain Eukaryota; kingdom Metazoa; phylum Arthropoda; class Insecta; order Lepidoptera; family Noctuidae; genus Xestia; species Xestia xanthographa. The sequence goes on along the minus strand of LR990659.1, from coordinate 5,235,061 downwards.
TTTCAGCTATTTCAATTGATTCGTTGCTTTCGATAATGATTGGTGCTATTACCGTTTGATAATTAACATTAACTCTATGTGTGTCGAATGTTCTCCGCAAATATTTTAGCGCTAACATTCACCAGATATCCTACATACTTTTACAATTCTTGTTTAATTTATTCAACATAATTATTCAATGACCGATATTGTCTATCAACAAAGCAGAGGATTAAAATATCATATTCAAACGTTTTACTGTTATTGACCATTTTCTATGCTAATAATGCGATATGTAGACAATTGTAACAGAATCTCTTAAAGATGGACTTTCTCCGGTTACCTACTAACTTCATAACGAGTTAAATATAATAAAACGGCCACTTACAGCGATAGAAAGTAAATCCGAAATACGAAGTCCACAGGTTAGATCACGACTCTACGTAGCACAGTCACAGAGTTATGATTAATTATAAATAAAAATTGCACTAATCACAAACGTCACACACTTTTCAAAAATGAAGCGCACGCAGCGTCACCGAACGTTATTATTTAAACGGAACGCGGGACAACAAAGTGACAGTTGGGATTCAAGATGGCCGCCACGCGTGCGCACTCCGTCGCTACTCGGATCGGTCTGGCGACCCCGCCTGCACTTAACGCTCTACGATGCGCGACCACACGAATCCATGATAATGAGACGGTTTTTTATGACGATCCCGCATACTTCTAAGTGGTATATAACCCTTTGGAATAAAGTGAGTCGTGTGTGGCCCACTCACAATGCACTTAAGAGCTGTTGACCAAATAACACGGTTTCGATAAATATTCTCGATGTTTATGAACTGTACAAATTAAACAAGAAGGGTGTTCAAACTGAGAACCTTCAATGCCAAGAATCCCTTGAATAAAAAAAGTCTGTTCCAATCCTTTTCTACTGTACTGGATTTACGATATCCTCATCAACTTAGAATACCTACACAAAGCGTCATTATTATTTTCATCATTCAACACATTTGTAATAACCCCTAGCAAGGAATGTTACATCGATAGTCTTGGTCACCCTACCGTCAGAGTTCAACCCTCTATTATAAGTTCACTTGTCGCTTTTGTTTTACATACTTGCATAGAGTGGAGGGCTTCAGGCTTGCGGGAATTCCAGACATAATGGCTGAAGTAAAAAATAATGGGGAAAAAGCATTATGTATTAAACAAAGCGCAAATTCCGTATTCACAGTAATGAAGCCCGTTTATCATATACAGTTACTGCATTAACACAAAACATAGACGAAGCAGTTACATCAAGTACCGCTCTAGTTTAGCATTGAATTAATATTCAAACCAAATAACGAGGTGCCTACAATGTAATGAGGAATTGACGCAAATAGGCAAATTACGGCACTTCCCTCCGTTTTACACGAAAAGTAAAACGACGTTAAAAACACAGTAATTTCCTTCATCACCGTCACAGCTTATCCACCTGTACGTCAGGTTTCTTCTTATATAAGTCACTGAGCATTATGATCCTCGAATCTTTGTCAACCATCACCAGCCCACTCCTACTTAGCCTGAGGTTTCTCTAAGTTAAAAGGTACTCGCTCAACTCAAATTTTCCGGAAAATTCTACGTAGTTACAACGGTATTGAACAAAAAAACGTTACTAACATAATCGTAGAACGATACGCAATAATAGATAACAGATGTAATTGTGTAATGGGCCCTGTTCACGTTAATTTTAACTGTAACGTTTTTACTCCAAAAGACGCACGCGACAATGAACGATTTAACTGTACCCATCCGAAAGTACCGGATGTTGAAGATGATTGAATGTGTGTTCTCGGTCACTTGTGAGCCATCAGTTTCTCAAGGAACGAGACCTTGGGATGGTTGAGTTACAGTTTAAATTCGCCACAAGACAACAGAAAAAAATACTAAAGACTAGGCTGTAAACTTAATCTTCAAACCTGATGCAATTAATTAGACAAAATGAGTTAATTAGGGAAAATAAGATTAACTAGAATTTATAAAATATCAGAAAAAGTTAACTTTTATTTCAGTTCCAATTCAAATAGGAAAGAAAAGTTATTTAAGAAATCTCTCTTCAGAAAAATTTAAGTACTTTTGCTGCACACTCGTGAAAACGAGTCCACTTGTGCAGAATGCCATTAACATTGTCTCTAATACGTACTAACTGAGACACCACATCCATAACAAAACTGTACTACACTCATCTATAATTATAAGAATTATTACAACAATCGATCATTTTGATCCGTTTCCTCTACCATTTTAGAACGGAACTCAAAAAACGCGTATCTAAACTGTGAATCGAGTAGTAAAACTTTACGAGCGAATAACAGCGTAAACGTTACACTGCAGATTACTGGGAATTACCACCTGTTACTATTGCTAGTACTACGAAATTTCTAACTGGTCTATTACCGTAATAAAATGAAGAGGAGAGCATATGAAAGGACAAAGGAACATAATAAAATCGGCTTAGTAAATGAATTACGATTTAAAATTAATAGAATGACCAAACAAAACAGAAACGTCTCATTAACTAGTACAGTTCTCCATTTGACGCGAAATACCAAGTAAAGGCAGTAAGTTCGTTGATAATGATGACCGCAAACCAGTAGGTAGACATGATACCAGCTAATGTGGTTTGACTATCAAGCAATGCTAAATGTAAGCTGTTTATGCACCGCTAATGTGCAGTGAGAAAATGAAGTAAGGTAACTACTATGAGTACTGAAAACGCTAAATCACCAAATCCTAATACCACAAAACATAAAGCATAAATAAATCTTGTAACGGCAGTATCGAACAAACATCGCAATGACAATCAGAATTTACATCCAGCATTCGCAATAGATCGGCAGAGTTGCAAAACAATAAGCTACAAGGGACAACAACAATAAATCTAAACATTTCAACAGTTCAATAATTCAGAAGAGAATACTGCAAATGCAGAAACAATTTTACTTAGAAAGGCTATCTTAACTGCCAATCCGCAATGGTACCTAGTTCTTCGAAAAAACACAGCTTTATGCTAGGAGGTACTCGTAAAAGCTTGAGATGATAAGATTTACGTGAACACAGTAGAAAACCGTGAGAAAACGAATGATATGCAGGCAGTACAAGTTTAAGGATAACGTAAAACTTTTTGTATGAGAAAAAAAATAAAGTGCCTTGTTTAAGTTTATGACGTTTGGAGGTGAAAATTTTGCGGAATCATAAACAATAAGGCAATGATATTTAATTAAACAGATATGTTATGAGCGCGCAATCGTGAAGACTCGAAAACGTGTCAATTGGCCTGTTTTTCCTTTATTCTGCGTCACTGCGTGTATGTGAGCTGGCTCTCCCCCGCGGCACACTTTTTTCGGTAGTTTTGTAGGTGTATAACATATCTGTTTGTTAGAATATCATTGCAATAAGGGCAAAGATTAAAGGTCTAACCACACATATCACAGCATTACTCACCTACTTACACGTATGCAGCAATGGCTAATAAGCAAAATAAATGATTTACTTAGATGCTTTTACTTCTGGTACGACAGAACTTTTAGAAGATAGTGAGTTAATTATTGACTTGAAGACTTAATTATTTACCTACACCTTAAAATAACCTTCTATCATAGTCTCAAAAGAAACCCGGACAAAAAAAAAATCCCATTATATTCAGAAATCAGAAGCATCCATTTAGACTGGAAGCCGACCCCAAAATAGTTGGGAAAAGGCTAGGCAGATGCTGATGGTTTAATCAGAAACTTTAATTATGTAAGTATTTACTAGGTCTTAGTGCTGCAACCCCTGATAAAAAATCATCAAGATCAACATCAACAAGACCCCAAACGTTCACAGACATAATCAATGAAGAAAATGCCCGTTCACACAGTCAACAACAAAAAAAAACTGAATTATAAGAAATAACTTTCGAAAACAGTCTACGTAAGCTCCAGTTATTACTACAGACCCAGGTTATTAAGTAAAAATTCGGAAATTTCATACATTCCACCGGACATGTTATAATATCGTTCGAGGCCGAAGTAGCGTGGTAATCGAGAGCCCTACGGCACTCTCTCACGCTTTAGGGTGCCCCGGGTAGTACGTTTACTTTTGATTTTATTTTAGAATGTTTTAATAACAATAGTTTTCAAAATTTTAGGTCTGTTCCATCGCTTGTTACATTATTATCAGTATTTTTTAGCTTTCACTGAAAATAACCTTTTAGTGACAGTTTGATCTCGTGAATCAGAAATATTTATATATTTATGTGTGCAATGTATGTAACTCTGAGTTGTTTCTAGATAATAAATACGGATAACCTTTTATCATAATTTTCAGCTGTGGCGTGACTATGATTTTAAACCACCGTCATTTAAATGTGAATTTTGAATAATGTCATATAATTTAGTATTCAACAATTTATTTATATTAGGAGCATCAAGTCTATAAGTCTTATTAAGAGTAGGTACTCAATTCTTATTAATCCATAAATATGCTAATTTGATCCTCCAATAATTTTGTATCATTTCGAGTTTACGGATGTTTGTCAAAATTATTGTGAATTTTAAACTAAATTCCTATTATGAGGATTATACCCAGCTGCCGCTGCGCAGGGACCGAATGTTACCCATTTAGGGGTTTTCATCGGGTTATGTTTTAGGGCTAGGTAATATCCCAATTGCGGGACAGTTCGAAAGAGATACCGTGGCCCCGGAACACAAAGGGCGATGAAGGAACATGGGTTTTACTCAGTAAAAGTCTGACACTCCCTCCTGCTCCGCCCAGAGCGGAAGGAGTCATTTGATGCTTTCCCATCCGAAAAAAAGGTAATACTAGGTAATATACAGTTAATCAGCAGTTTTCGCAAGGTTAATTTTTGTGACATAAAAAAATTGCAAGAAAGTGACGGAGTTAGCCCGAGCTCAGAGCTTTGTCTAATTCATTCTGGCTAATCAGCAATATTTTAATGGCTAAACCATGTTTTAGGGATTAACCCATATAATAATGATTAGTCAAATATATAGGTTATAGTTCTAACCGGCTAACCTTTTAACCAGATTAATCGGTCCCGGGTTTTGCGCCGACTCACATCGCCAACAATATTGCTTATTGCTATTACTAGTCTGTCAGGAGCATGGTGTATCTTAAAATAATGGTATATACAATGACGTATTATATATAGACACGTCATGAACCAACACCGCGGCGCTTAAAAACGGCGAAAATACTAGAACTACTTATAAGCGTGAAGAAAGAGAAAGAAAATATGACACCGAACGGCGGGATGCCTGTTGCGAGAGGGAGATAAATATACATCTTCAGTCACGTCACAGGATTTATTAAATTATAAACAAACGTAGCGTCGCGCGACAGGTTGGTGCGTAACTAAGCGCGATGTGGCCAATTGACTTCATTTCATGTTGTCATGTTAGAGTGCGGACAACGTATCTATAGTTTATATATCATTGGGTATATAACGGTTCAGGAGCATGCTTCTTTGTCTTGCAATCCATAGGTATACTGATCATGATAATACGAGTAATACATATTAAGAAGCCGTTACAAGGATTTGTAAAGGTTTTTTCTAATAGATCATGGAGCCAAAATTCACATAACACATCATCATCATCATCTGCCTAGCCTTTTCCCAACTATGTTGGGGTCGGCTTCCAGTCTAATCGGATGCAGCTGAATACCTATATTTTACATGGAGCGACTGCCTATCTGACCTCCACAACCCAGTTAGTACTGGGTAATACGATACCCCTTGGTGAGACTGGTTGTCAGACTTTTTGGGTCACTGACTAACTGTAACGACTGTCAAAGATCTACAAATGACAGCCGGCGCGGGACCAACGGCTTAACGTGCTTTCCGAGGCACGGAGGAAACTCGGTATGTAATGGGTGGTCACCCATCCACAGACCAACCTAGGCAAGTACGGCTTAACCTAAAGATCGACCCGAGCGGCAGTTATTATTTAGCCACGAGCTCCTCACATAACACATCATCACGCCGGTTGTCCACGAAAAGCATATCGCTAGTTATTATGTTTTTAAATCACATAATAGAGAGCGATCCTACTGCCATCAGACGGGCACAAATAAAGACTCCGGAGCTGCTACTGAGAAATTCCTAATGGAAAAACCCAATATCACTTTAACCGACCCCAGAATTGAACCCAGGACCAATGCTGCTGACTCCTATAATGCTCAGTAGTCGCGATTGTGACCACTCGTCCAACAAGGCAGTCTCAGATGTAAAATTTGTAGCAGCACTACAAACAGTACTATAGCTACATTGAACAAAAAGTACTACAGCTCCATCTATGATTTGAATAATGAACTAACAAGCGAAACACGTCAAATCCTACATCGCGCAAGCAAAGTTATCCGCGACTTATGACTACAATAAACAAGAACCTGACAACAACTTTTGGGCAGTGGTCCACCAGACATAACACCCGTCTGGTCGGAGGATCCTCCATTTTCTATGGGGGATGAAGGACTCTACACCCTGTTCTTCATACTCCCAAAAATTCAATTAACTCCAAAACTCCTAAACTACTTCCTGATATCAAGTTCACCAAGGAGATTTAGCCCACACTCGGTTCTTCCCCACTGCTCAACCAGATTGCTCAACTAGTTGAGCTCGTTTGTATTACTGAACATTTTATGCTTTATAGCTCAACTATTTTTTGCTCAACTTATTTTATCAGTACTTAGACATCGTAACTAAACTAAACTTCTAACTTCGTTAACAAAAGACTACTTCCTGATATCAAGTTCACCAAGGAGATTTAGCCCACACTCGGTTCTTCCCCACTGCTCAACCAGATTGCTCAACTAGTTGAGCTGTAGGACATAGTTTGTATTACTGAACATTTTATGCTTTATAGCTCAACTATTTTTTGCTCAACTTATTTTATCAGTACTTAGACATCGTAACTAAACTAAACTTCTAACTAACTTCGTTAACAAAAGACTACTTCCTGATATCAAGTTCACCAAGGAGATTTAGCCCACACTCGGTTCTTCCCCACTGCTCAACCAGATTGCTCAACTAGTTGAGCTGTAGGACATAGTTTGTATTACTGAACATTTTATGCTTTATAGCTCAACTATTTTTTGCTCAACTTATTTTATCAGTACTTAGACATCGTAACTAAACTAAACTTCTAACTAACTTCGTTAACAAAAGTTAAAAAAAAAATCTATTTCTCTAAACAAGATAAGTTTTGTAAAAAGAAAGACGAAATAGTTTTTTAATTTTATGATTTCTTAGTTGGTTTATATTAATTAAGAGATTTGGAGTTTTTATTTCTAGTCAATAACTTTAGTTGTGCAGTTTTAGTTGGGAAGTCATGCAGTGAGGAAGAAGTGCCCACACTATCTTGTAGGAAGGTGGTATGAAGTCCACCAATCGGCGTCATCTTACTAATGTCACATAATGGTTATGATTAGTGGCACGTACGGCGGAAAGGCCGACGCAACGTAAACTTAATACGAGTATTTTCGAGCTGACCAGCCCGCGGCTATTCGCGTCGTCTCATTAGTTTCCCACGGGAATACCTTCAGGACTATCTGGGGTTCAGATGCTCTACTCTGTTATGATGTTTTATTAGAAAAGTGGTTAATTATGGTGTATTATTAGGTTGGTGAGATTAGATGTCTGAGGCAGAACACCTTGCGCCTCCGTAGACCAGAGAATGGGCAGCAGCGTTTTCTGTTAGTCTTTCATCACTGCGATCTCCAATCCGCCCGCCAAGCGTGGAGATTACGGCAAATCCTCCCATCATAGGAGAGGTTTATGTCCAGCAGTGGACGTTATGGGCTGTTGTTGTTGTATTAGGTTGGTTGGCATGAGGTCCTGGGGTTATGGTTCCCGGGTCGGGCGAAGAGTTATTGGGGTAAATCCGCCAGGAATTCCTCAGAAAGCCTCCAGAAGCCAGGCTATTAGCATGGCTTCTGGATTTCTGTCCGTTTGATGACAATAGGTTCGCCCCTATTACATGAGACTTAAAGATAACTGGCGCAATGTGGGTGTACATATACATCCAGGTACAACAATAATAAATTATGCAATATTTTCATTTTTATGTGTTTTAGTAGGTAAGTTTCAGTTTCGATCTAGAGACGAAGGTTCGGTTTTGTTTTTGGCTAAAAATCCTATTTTGCCCTCATCTCAACAAAAAAAGACCTTTTTTGTTGATCTGAATTTTGGCCCGACACTATTATTTTCAGAAAAAAAATATCTAAGTGGTTGCACACCTAAGTATCTAATGTTTCTCGTTTCAGCTTTAACACTCATATTCTCTGTTAAAAATATTGTAAATGTATCCGTTTCATTCCATTTTTGTCTTAGTTCTACGCATGCATCGTCATGAAGGATATCTACTGCATATCATAATAACATGCTACGTCGTAAAATTTTAAGTTCGGTAAGTAGTGTTCCCAGAAATGCCCTCAGACTCGTAAGTAAGAATCGTAAAATGTTCACAAGACATGAATAACAATTGCTTTAAACTTACTTATTTTATTTTATGTTGTAACCGCCCTGTCTTTGGGACTGGTTTAAGTTTATTTTGGCTTGTCCTGAAGAAGAAGTCCTTTTGTCTGATCACAGATCAAGAAACTCAAGTTTCAGAATTTCGTTCAACTAGGTACAAAGAGGAAAGATTTGTATTTTTGTGTGTATGTTTGTAATGAATAAACTCAAAAACTACTGCGCCGATTTCAAAAATTCTTTCACCATTAGAAAGCTACATTCACCTTGAGTAACATAGGCTATATTTTATCCCCGTACTCCCACGGGGACGGGAACTACGCGGGTGAAACCGCGTGACGTCCGCTAGTCTCTCATAATTGCTCAATGCTCATGGTCATTGCTCACGTTGTGGAGTACTAACCCAGCCAGTAGGCAACGCAGTAGAGGTGGCAGTAGACCTGGCAGGAGATGGTGGGACAAGCTGGACAGAACCAACGAACAGTTGGTCACATTGGCCCTGGATCGAATGATCTTTGCCCCTTTTAAGGGCTTAACATGCCTCAAATGGCTTAGCTTGATCCTCCGTTACTCCTAAAATACTGCAGCATTAATTTTGAAATAAATATATGGTAAAGTTGAGGATTAATGCTAGGTACAATGTGTGACAAAACACGATTCCATAAACTTATCTCGATAGAAAAAAAATCCAAAGTTACCTCCAAATCGAACAATAAACCGCTGGTATTCAAAAAGTACTTCAAATTAGATCATGAAAGTTTGCATACTAACTGAACTAACTATAAAGCAGGCCTTATGTGTTTTATTTTTTTAGTCCAACATTAATAGATTTTTTGTAAATCGCAAAAAAAACACTCATTTCGCACTATTCGACTATTCGCCGCAGTGACAGACGTAACTACTGCTTTGTAGTGCAAGCTGATTAGAACTTTATTCTAACAGAGTTTCAAACGAAGTTTGAACCACCACAAATAGAGTTGCTAATTTTAGGGTAGATGGGCCTTAACAGTAATTGCTCATTATCTAGCAGATAGTCTAACACTATTTCGATTAAGTATTTAAGAGAAATAGTTCACATACCTGATCATTTTGTTGAATGACTGCCGTCCGCGCTGCCTCTCGTTTCAGTTGTAGTATCACCCTCTCTTTCGATTTAATTTCCTCCAGCTGAGAACAACAAACAATAAATCAATTATTTGGAATTGGAACCAATTAAAATAAAACACACTAACATTCGTGCTGTGCTTTATTAACGCCTGATGAAAAAACATGAGCTCAGTTTGTAATAGTCACGTTGCTATTATATTTAGCTAAGGCGTTGTAAGAAGCCAGTCTTACCACCACTTATTTAGCAGCAAATAATTGGATTATGTTCGTATTTGGATAATCAAATTAGATAATTTAAGAAGCAAGGCCACTTTGGATATGAGGTTACAACATACAGCATACATATCGTTAGTTGTATTGCCAAAATAAGGCCATTTTTATCACACTGTCGATCTGGAAACATTTTACAGTGGTATTTGCAAATAATAAAAACGTTTATAAGGCCAATTAAGCAAGATATAATAATATACTAGAATATAGACATAAACGAACGCCTACTGAACCGAGAATTAACTTATTTACCCACATGCAAAAACAAATTCTAGATACAAGGCACAACGTTCAAAATAGTTGGCTGTTTTCTAAAGGTAAATGCTAGATTAAAATAATCTTTGTACTACTGTATTATAAAAGGTCATTTGATCCTAGAACAACGCATCGGTTGTGGGTTTCATCTGAGTATCAAATATTCTTTGTTTTATTCAAATGTTTTGATTGCATAATAGTACACCTTGCGAAGATGGCATTTACTAAAAAAGTGCCTGCTTGTAGGTAATACATGACCAAACACAACAGAAAACACAAGAAAGGTTTTCATCATGTCTTGCTAGAAACCTACGAAAGTAACATTGTTTTATATGTAGTATGCAAACTGAGAATCAGGGAAACCCATTATAGAATAAATTGTTAACTGCCTAGCTAGATTATATCATCATCATCATTTCAGCCGAAAGATGTCCACTGCTGGACATGAGCCTCCCTCCAAAGGGGGGTTTTGCCATAATCGCCACGCTTGCATCGGCAGGCGGGTTGGCGATCGCAGTGCGGTTGTTACAAAAGCACAGAGAACGCTGCTGCCCATTCTCTGGTAAGTCCCTTAGTCGCCTCTTACGACACCCACGGGAAGATATGGGATGGTGCTATTCTTTACGTCCGACACCATACAGAACCATAGAGATTATATAGTGTATTTTATAATGGGATTGCCTGTTTATTGTAGATACTAGGTTCCTAGTATCAGAAATGTGCGATCTATTGAAAGGAAGTCATGACAATTATGTCTATAATGCCGACTATCCAATCAATAAATGTGTTATCATAAACGTAAACGTACCCCACAGTCCAACCTGTCCAATTGACATGTGATTGGTGTAAAGTAATACTATAATTACTTTGAAATACTGCAGGATGCTCACGAATGAATTTATTCACAGTGTGGCTAATAAAACAGCACAACATCGTTTTATACGAATTTTGGAGGTTGTAGCGAGGTAAAACAATACTGACTCTGATGGACAAGACAAGAGTCAGTCCAGCTAAAGAGGATAAGCCTTTAGTGTTGACTTTTGTGGTCAACGAAGAATGAGTTCAGCAAAACTATCGCTGGTTCACCAATTATAAGAACTGCAATGCACTAGATCGTCCAGATTGTACGTATATTTTACTTATTTTTTAAGACAACAATGTTGATTAATGAGGAGATGAGAGAAATTAAGGAAAAAAAAAACCGGATGAATGTGTGGGTGATTGAAAAGAGAGTGAATATTATGACAGTTGACACGGGAGAAAGGAAAAAGAAAATAATAGTTTTTCCTTTTACCAGCTTCTTGTCTGCAAAGGTGTGGTGATAGTAAAGGTTGATACTGACCAGTTTATGGCACTGTGCGCGCGCGTCTCTCCGCGCGGCCTGCTCTAGCGCGCCGTGCTTCGCCACCTGAGCGCGCAGCTCGGCCGCGCGTGCGCACTCCGCCGCCTGCGCGACCTGCGAACATACGACACATTATTCCATCATCATTCATTCGAAAGACGTCCAGATATGTAAGAAGGTCCTACATATAAAAAAACATCACGACAACGACTGGTCCTGTGCTCAGTCGTACGAAATTTCCGAGTATTTCTAGTGCTAAAATGAGAATCTTTCAAAGAAAAAAATGCTTTCAGTCAACATTACCAGTAGGAGATATTAAAAACGACAATCCACAAACGGAAACACCAAAAATCAACGAGTGCATGAAGAGAATGATGTTCAGTTGGTGCCACATGCTCAATTAAATAGGTATAAAAAGTTATCAAATAATTTGCAAGAAAAGCATGGCCGAAGAAACGAATTGATGTGAAAAAATATTCAGAACATGCATCAAAACGGTAACATCACTCAATCAGATAAGAGATCCCAATCAGCCAGTCTATTACAGTGTGACGTACGAATTGATGAGGTAATGTTAACAGAGCAGAGGGATTTAGATAGAAGCAAAACCTTGCAAAAAACTGAAGATTTTTGTTTGGTAAAGTATTATTTTCTACAGTAAAACTAATAACTTGCAGTTATCTGTATAATTATGATCTACGACATTCTCAAGAAACATAAAGTCGTTGAACTAATTAAAATTATGACGACATATTTTTCTAGACTCCTCGTTTCGTGTCATAATTCCTTTCAGTTAATGAGCAGGCGTCGTTAACTGCCCCAGTAGTGTATACTTATACGAAATAGCACACAATATTCAACGGCAATATTTTCCAAGCCAGTAATTGACATGCTTCTATTAAACACACAATGGATGATGGCACACCCGCTAATGATTTAAAAACGCCCGTTAATATGGAAATGGCCTTAAACTCTGCAGTTTGTGTCCAGTCACCTTCCACAACGAACGCTGAACCTCCTCAAAATGTTGGTAATATTTTTAACTTTATTACTTTTCAATCCATCCCTTTGCTTCAAGGAAACGAATATCCTCTATCAAGAAATAATGGATTATCACAGAGATGCCTATGAGAAAGCATCATACGCATACGAAGTTGTGAACATTATGTATAACTCTTTCCGCCAGTGGTACTTCACCCTAACATTTTGTGAGTTCACTTACTTCGAAAACCGAATATTAAAATACACGGAACAATACGGCTATGGATACAACGTTATGCTCATAAATGGCTGTCCAGACTCAAACAACAGTTTTATAAAGCCACGCGTCAATAGACACGGCGAGACTGCCTACTTGATAACATCGAACGATCTGTCCCTCGACATGAGTGAGACTGCAATAACTGCACTAAAGAGGACCGGTCTTTTCAAACCCAGAAGCGCTGTTATTTTTGTCATTAAAACTCAAGTTGAATTGGACAACTACTTCTACCACGCACTAAATAACCATTTTCGGTTGTTATGGAGCAGCAGCTTGACGAACTCAGTATTAATTCTGAGAACAGACCGCTTAAAAATGTACGCATATAATCCTTTCTTACAAGAAACCAAAGACATAACTGATGTTCAAGACGTAAGCCATTTGCTCTCTAAGCAATACACTAACTTGTATGAATCTAAACTACGTTTAAGTGTCTTTAGAAAAGTTTATGTATCCGATAAGACTGGACCAGTAGCTTGTGATTCGTACCTTGCTAAAACTGTTATGACGTTCATGAATGCTACATGCCATCCTTTATCTCCGAGAGATGATAGCACGGTTGGTGACTTGCTAGACAACGGAACGGCGACAGGAGTCACTGCTGATTTAATAGATGGCTACACCGACTTTGAACTAAATTCACGAATCCTAAAAAATAGTTACTACGGATATATTGATACTACATATCCTCTTAACCAAGATGAACTATGTTTTCTTGTCAAGAAATCAGATACCCAATCTACATTCAAGACGACGATTAATTTGATATCGATGGAGATGCTGTTACTGTTTTTCCTGACCTTTACCGTTTTCATCATAGTTACTATTTCAGTAAGAAAAATTGAAATAAGGCTCCTGAACATTGACGACAAACAAAGCATTGGAGCTACATTCATAGACCTAATAAAATGTTTCATAAGACAAACTGTGGATTTTAACTTCATGGGCCCAATATTTAGGAGCTTGGTCTTGCTGATTGTCGTATACTCCTTGATCATCGATTGCGCTATTGATGTAAGTACTTACACTATTCAATTATTCATCATAAAAAGTATCAATTATGTCTTTATTTGTAACTATGCCTTTTTTCTAGGGAATTATCACTTCTGCAATAACTTATCCGCGGTACAAACCAGACATCGAAACAATGGGACAGTTAGCAACATCCAATTTAACACTTGGAATTCATAATCGAGATGCCGGGATTTTTAACAACAGCCTTCCCTTAAACTACTATACAATGGTAAAGAACCGCATCGTTCCTTTCAGTGACAAAAAAATCAAGGAAGTGTTAGATAAAAGAGAGTATCAATATGCCATATTGTTGAGAAAATCTGACTCTCAATACGTAAGTAGAAAACCAGGGAACATGCAAAATGGAAAACCACTGTTTTACACTATACCAGATTGTCCTCTGCCTTGTTTCATAGTGTATGGCCTTCGATATGGAAGTCCATATCTCAACAGAATAAACTACATCATTCATCATTTGTTTCAAGCTGGTATTTTACAGTACTGGAGCAAAACAGAAGAAAATAACATAGACCGCAGTCGACTCAGTGCCATACAAAATAAAGAGAGAAAACCTTTGAATATCACAAATCTGCAAGAAATGTTTTACGTGTTGGCTATCGGAGAATTTATCAGCACCGTAGTATTTATCTTAGAAATTCTGTTTCACAAGTTTAATAGAAATAATACACAATAGTTGTGGTTCTTACCTTGAGTTTTTCTTGAAGACCCTTGTTTGCTGACTTTAAAGACTGAATTTCTATACTTAATTTCTTTAACTCTATTATCTTGTTTTCATTAAGCTGCACATTGTCTGATGTTTTATCTGTTCTAGGTGTTCTTAGCTGTTTCTCTAGGAATTCTTCTTTCCTTCTGTGTTCAGTCTTTAGGTTTCTGAGTGTGCTCTCATTGCGGGCTTTTAGTGCTCGGACCTCGCTCCGCTCGATGTCGAGCGACTTCTTCAAGGTCGTGTTCTCAAGCCTTAACCTTTCGACGAGGCCTTTCATCTTGTTTAAGAATGCTTCGTCGACGGTACGCTTGTGTTCCTCAGCTGCTACGGCGGATATCTGACTGCTGGTGGTCGATGTGTCGGTGGACGCCATGGCGACGTCCCCGGCTTCGTTATCTCAATTCGGGACTGTCTCGATCGTCCGCGGTCTTTGGCCTCGTACTATTACTGTACGGATCGCTTTGTTATCGTATTTCGTATCGATTCGTGCGGTTTCTCGATGCCGGGGTGGTGTTTCCAATTCTGAAATGCAAAACATGGAAATTGAAAATACATAGTTGGAGAAGCGCCAAGCTGAAGTTATTATTCAAAACTTATGTTACGTTACTATGAGAGGCTATATTTAGTTGTAATACACAGCGATTTGGGCTTTCGCATCGCACGTTAAACAGGTCTGGGAATCTGATAATTGTCTTTAATAAATAACAAAATCTAATACACTTGCTCGTTTCCTTGGAATGGTGAAATGGATTAGTTTATGCAAGAGTCTTTACGCTGCGTGGAAGTAGGGCAGTGCGTGAACAAGTATGTGGGACGATGGCCAGCTAGGAATTAAACAGTAGTGTTTTAATCTTCACCATGTTCTCATTAAACGTTTGCGTGTCCGGTAATCTCTGCGTAAACAATGAAACTCTGCCTTTGAGCAGTACATAATTAGTTACCTACGAGTACATCGAGTTTATTTATGGTTTAAACAAAGTTATATTTGATTTGTAATTAGAACATGGATCTTCATCATTGCTTCTAAGTTATTCAGAAATTCTCAAGTGCCGAGCTCGCTTCGCTCGCTCTAGCTCTAGCACCAAATACATAACTGTTATTTCACTAGATTAGTCTAATAAGATAGTTTTAAATCGTTTTCATATTACTATCTTCCTGGATATAGCTATATCCTTAGGGATATAACTATATCACAGCTATAACTATTAGATTCCATAAGAGGTTTAATAAATGAGGCCTCTATAAAAGTACCCAGACCGTACACATGAGAGAAAGAAAGGTTAAAAGCAGGTTATTTTCCGTTAGAAAAACTCATGACAGAAATAAAAAAGTATGACGTAATTTTAATACGAATTATTAATTTATGTTCTTCCCGCCTGTCTGACAAAAACCGGGCGTGATAAGTGAGAAACAAAAATAGTAAGGCAATTTAAAGTAGGCCAGACCGTCACTCGACACTATGACACAATTAGCTAATGGGTGAATATCACGAACCAATATACAGGTAGCCGGGATACGGGCAACCGTTGACACGATCATTATAAATAGTCCTACTGCCCTTGAAAACGAAGATCCGAGGCCAGACGGAAACGCTCAGGATGACATCAACCATGACTGCAATAGACGAGACAGTGACTGAAAAACTCTGCCTATATCAATAGAGAGAAAGAAATGTACGGAATTGAACCAAAAAGGTAATGTTATTCAAGGCATTTTAATTGAAAAGTGAAACACTATTTTAAAGAAAAGAGTAATGCAGTGTTTTGTTTTCCATAAAGTTCTAAAGAAACTCCAACGAAAGGAATAAAGCCATCGAAAGTAATTCGATGGTATAGTGATTACTGCTGCTGACGATGACGATGCAGGTGAAGCTATTAATAACCTTACACTGACGGGAAGTGAGATGTCGTACGGTCTAGGAAACTTTTAAAGATGCAGTAGGTTGTGGTATGTAGTTTACGCAAGACGAAAGAGTTAAACTGTTGACATGTTGCAAATTACATTATAACGTACGGGCAAATAGGTAGTATAATAATTATAAATGCGGTGCATATTGATCGCTCTAATCACGGTCGCCTAATCTAGATGGCGCACCTAAATCCAAATAGGTAGTTAGATTTCAGAGAGAAACTAATAAACTAAGCAGGGTTTGAAAATGCTAGCTAGTGCTCGGACTTTCAATTAGATATGAGCGCCGATGGCCAATTTCACGGCGGCGGCGTGGCCTGAAAAATGCCACAGCGGCGGCGGCGTCGCGGCGGCGGCGCGGCGTGGCCGGCCGTGGGCCTTAGATTTTTTTTTTTATCAGGGAGAGATTTTTTTAAAATAACAAGGAAAACCATATTGTTGTTACCAAAAAAAGTTTACAGTCTTCTTAAAAAATAATTGGAGATAACGTTTACTGAAAAATAATCATTTCAGCATTTTGAGTTGAATTAGTGAAACCGAGTTTTTTTAATCAGAGCACTATCTATCTTTATAATAAAAACTATATTAAAAATATAAATAAGTATTTAAAGTATTATCGTAAATTTTGTTTGTTGTTAACACCACACAACAATACACGTTTACTCGGTAAAATATTCGACTCAACTGCGTGAGCGACGAGTGTGGCGAAGCTACTTTACGGAGAGGCGGCGCGTCGCGCGGTGCGTTGTGCGGCGCGGCTCGCTTTCAATTCAAACATGTCGATTGACGATGTAGGTACGAGAGCGTTTACGGCGAAGCGATTTTATGCGCGTTTACTGAAATGCAGCGTTGCCTGCCTCGCTTCACACGCACAAATAAAAGTATATCGCAGATTACACCCCGCCTCTCCGTAAACGGAAAAATGCGCAACGCGCCGTATGACGCGCCGCCCGACGCGCTGCGTCTCCGAAATGAGCACTTATGCGGTCTGGCCGCGCGTGCGAGCGAGAAAACATGTTGCGAGTCGCCGCGACCAAAGACTACAATATGTATATGGAGATAGACGGTTGTCTCAACTGTATTTCCGTGATCATACATGCAGCGCCAACTATCCGTGGTGATGGCGAACTAAATCCATAATCTTTCAAAATAAATACAAAAAGTGATTCTTGACGGAGGTTTGAACTTGAAACCCACTGTTCATAAGGCGGCTGCTGTCACCAACGGGCTACTTTATCTGGTGATTGTCAGTTTAAAATAGCTGTTCTATTCTAATGCATGGTATGACAGTTGTCAGTGTTGTGTTGTCAAACAGTTGAAAAATGTGCATGTGGGATAGATGACGCTAGTTTCCATACAAAAGTTTCAGCCAGGCTCTAATGTTCTAAGAGAGCACAGCATGAGCCGCGACGGCGCGCCGCACGCAGCACTCGACGACGACGCGTCGACATGAACTCACGGCGACGGCGGCGCGCCGGCGCGGCGCTCATATCTTCAACTATAAACCTAACATAATTATTATTATGATCACAACAAAAAACAAAGCACTATATAAATATACAACACGACTGTTAATTTATTATTACGATACGAGTCAACAAACTCGACAATCACTATGCAATATATTCAGAGCTCACGCCGCAGAGCGGGCGCATAATAACAGAGCAAATTAGGTCCAATTTAATAAGGAAACGCGCTCAAAGGACGCTTGCAATTGTTACAATTACCGGAGCGAATTGAACTCGATGACCTAGTATCTTTAGATGAGCGACTAGATTCGCACGTTTACGGTTACGCCATGTGGGCATGAATTAATGCGAGAAATT
Organism: Xestia xanthographa; assembly: GCA_905147715.2. Lineage (NCBI taxonomy): Eukaryota > Metazoa > Arthropoda > Insecta > Lepidoptera > Noctuidae > Xestia > Xestia xanthographa. The sequence goes on along the minus strand of LR990659.1, from coordinate 5,216,854 downwards.
GTGCTTATGATTGTGTTTAAACAGAGCGGTCATTTCTATGAACGAACCAAACAAACGGTTCATGGAAATGAGAAAGGCGATGAAATGAACGTAGATGATGAAAATGTTAGGTTGAGACTGGTGAAAAATGTTGCTTGTAGTGTTTTCGGTCTAGGAAACACAGTAACCCATAGACCGTTGACTAATGCTCAGTATTTAATTGCGCAGAAAACTGACACAAATGTTAAACATGGAGCAGAAGCACCCATACTTAAAACGAGACGCTAGCAAGAGTGGAAGAGTGAAACACCATTGGACTAAAGCATCAATATTTCAATATGTTCCATTTAGCAAATGCTTTTGAGATGATTCCATCAGTATTAATAAGATTTGGAGTACAGTAGTCATCTCTCTCAAAATATCGCGGACACTCACTCATACGTGAATCAGATATGCTAGCACTGATCATAGAAATCAGATCGTTTGTCTATTTTTTGTACTCTATCACCAATTCTATCGTTTCCTGTTATTCTTTATCCATATGGTTACTCTTTCTTTTCGTCATCAAGGGACCTGTTTTGTGACCAATTTTAATACCTCTTCACGATTTTCAAATATTTGCGAAGATGGAATCTTTCGGTACACATTTCTGAGTGACAGTCTGTATACATTTTTGCAGCTAAAATATGTAGAGCTATAATGAGGCCACAGTTTTCACGCATGCTAACGCAGACACCTACACCTGACCTGATTAGGATAAATGGAGTATCTAGAACTAGCGCTAATTTGAGAGCTTCCTTAATAACATTAGACTGATTCGTTTCAAATGGTACAATTTAGATCTGCCAGAAACTTGAAATTATGGAAAGCTGACAGTTTGGTATATGCCAAAGTGACTGAAACAAAATAATAACAGCCGCTCGGATCAATCTTCAGGTTAAGCTGCGCTTGCTTATGTTGGTCTGTGGATGGGTGACCAGTTTCCTCCATGCCTCGGGAAGCACGTTAAACTTTTGATCCCGGCTGTCATTTGTAGATCTTGGACAGTCGTTATAGGTAGTCGGTGACCCGAAAGTCTGACAACCAGTCTTACCAATGTGTATCGTATTACCCAGTACTAACTGGGTTGTGGAGGTCAGATAGGCAGTCGCTCCTTGTAAAATACTGGTGTTCAGCTGCATCCGGTTAGACTGGAAGCCGACCCCAACATAGTTGGAAAAAGGCAAGGCAGATGATTAATTGTTTCAGATTTTCGGAGGACTAAACCGGATGCTGAAGTTCTTAAGTCCAATCACAAAACATTGTTAAATACAGTAGACACAATGCAGACAGACAACGTTACGTATTCTGCCATATATCCACACAATAATCATGTGTATGACACGGGCGCAAGAGGAAGCTATAAAGCAATGCATGAAATATGTCGTGCTTTGTCTCTGCCTGGTCAGACGTAACCAATCAACTCGTCCAATAGAACTTTCGTATCGTAAATTTCCATCTTTAGATTGAGTCACTGTCGGTCTGTACTTTGTTAAACTGTTAATTCCATCGGTTTTGTGATATATAACAACATTAAACATTATTTTAGAATGGCCTCGGGCTGGTTTCTTAAACAATTAGGTAGAAGTACTAATACTACTACTAACTACTACTGACTAGACTGTTACCTAGTAACAGTAGTGCCTGTGACTGTTGACTAGTAATTATAATTAGTATTTGTATGTACATTAACGCCTGAATTCCTCCTACGCTGATGTCGGTCGCGAGAAACATCGTAGCAACGTACGCGCCGCTGAAGTCAGCTTCGAAGTATGGTGTTATAGAATACAATGTATACTCGTACGCGCGACCGACATCAGCGCAAGAGAAATTCAGGCCCAATTATTAAAGCAAGGGTAGATTTCTTTCGGATGTATTAATATTTCTCTCTGGTTAAAATTGTAGTAAGTAGGAATCCTGTTAATCAGCCCAGAATGTTCCCACTGCTGGGTCACAGTCACAGGCCCCTTCTCCATGAAAGGAAGCGGGATCAGCTACACGTATCCAACCCGATTCATGTGACGCAATTTGGATTAGAGATGTGTCATGTCTTCGAATTTTGGTTCTAGGACATGCTAGTTTCCTCACCATGATTTCCTTTACCGTTTAGAAAGTAGCAATGAGGAAATAACCACTGCTCTGTGGCAATTTTTCAAACAGTGTTTTTTTAGGTATCAATCAATGCGCTTATTTCCACAGTAGCTACTGCTATACGATCCTCACCGTTCATTGTCTCGCCACCAAAACATTTGCGCCTCTCACACGATACAGTTATTCGAACGGACCTTATCTCACAATCCTATTGTTGGATCTTATTGGGTTTAGAATAGCAGCCACACAACATTGTATCCTACAATCGACAGTAGTTACAATATAACAAGCCGATACATTCTAATTTCTTTCTCCGTAGACGAGAATAGTACCTAATAAGAATCAGAAATAATCATCTATCAGTGAAAGTGTTCGTCATTAGCACGTTTTACTGACCAAGTCATACAAGTCACGAGGAAGTTTTCTAACAAGCTGTTTCCCCGTAATATTTCCAACTTCGACCCTTCTTCCGTTGCTTAGCAACAGACAACGCAAACATAAATATTTATGTTTTTTTCTTAAAGTAAAACTTGTGCGGTCACTGAACCTTTCCAAATACGTTTTCGGATCGACTGATTCAAAGAAGGCGTTATTTGTAACGGTTTCGGATTAGTAAGTGATTGGTTGATTGAATTATAAATAATAGAATAAGTGGTACGTGGTACTACATTCAATTAATTTAATTTTACATTAAAACTTACTTGGACGAAAACCATTCCAGTGTCAAAACTGGCACAAACTGAAAGAAAATAAAACAGAGATTCTTATATTTTGAAAATAGAATTTTAGGTTTTGTTTATTTATGAAAAACGTCGTGTTTCCGGTAGTAAAGCCACGATGTTGTTTTACTGAGCCTAAGCCCGTATCGTCTGCACATAAATTCCTGTTTACAGTTGCCAAAAAAATTATCCGCATCGCTCGAATTAATTCAAAAATACTTCATCGTCCTTCAACGTCACGGCTTCGGCTAAATACTTTATGGCGGCAAGCCAAGTGTGCTTCACATCTGACATTCATGAAGACTGGACACCAAATCGCGTTCTGCGTCAATAATGCAAGGGCGTTATAAACAGAAACTAAACATACATCGTGCCCAATTTATCTTAGCAGTTCACGGCGGCGCTGCTTGCTAAGGGATAATGTCAATATCAGTACATTTATTTTAGTTCCCTTTTCCACCACTTACCAAGATAAGCTGGCCCTCAGCACAGACAGTTTGTTGCTTCAACAAGATTTACGGCGAAACGGGCGATTTACTTTGTTTTTGAGATTTAACACATGCGTTGAAAGAAACACTCGTATTTTTCATACTTTCTATATACAACTGAGAGCAATACAGTTGTAGATCTCTCTTTTTACGCTAGTTAGTGGCTGCGTAAACAGAACGTCTTGCAATTCGAGTGTTGAACGTGTTCACGGTAATGTCTTAACATACTTATGAGTGACCAGTAAATTCTGCGCGCGCGCATTATTTTGTCTCCGTATTTCTAACTGGCTGCATATAATTACCTGCAATACTTGTGCGTTGTGCCTCTCTGCTAGAACTTTCAAATATGAATGTAAATCAAGATCTGAACATTGGAGTTAATATTTTACGGTCGTAAAAATTTGAAAATTAATTCATAAAATATACCGATAACGATCTACGAATGCAGGAATCCCTAGCACTGTATTAGCATTCACGATATTGCTTAAGTGGCTTCTTTCGTTTAGGATGCTTGGAGATCATCTTTCAAATCTACATTAATATAATAAAGAGGAAAGATTTGTAAGTTTGTAATGAATAAACTCAAAAACTACTGCGCCGATTTCACAAATTTTTTCACCATTAGAAAGCTACATTCACCCTGAGTAACATATTTTATCCCCGTACTCCCACGGGAAGGGGAACTACGCGGGTGAAACCGCGTGACTTCCGCTAGTAAATAATAGAGAAGTCTTAAGTTGGAATTAAGTAGGCATTTAAAACTACACTCGTCTCTACATTGGAGGTTCTTACAGAATTAGCATTTGATAGGATTAGTATTTGTATTCTATTGTAAACAGTATAACGCAGCGTATGCACGTCCAAAGCGCATATTTTGCATACGGTGGATAAGTTTACTTACGATGTGTAGGTATTACTTATGTCTAAATAAACACGAGTAGAAGACGTAAGAAGACCTTAAGTAGCAGCCTACCTACGCAACCTGCTCGCAAACATACTTGTCATTTACTTCACCATTTACAGTTTCCGAGACCTCTCTTGAAATATATCGACCACTTGTCAGTTGTCATCTATACTTAATATTATAAAAAGGTAACATTTGTTTGTAAGTTTGTATAATCTCCGGAAGTAATGAACCGATTTCAAAAATTCTTTCACCATTAGAAAGCTACATTCACCTTGAGTAACATAGGCTATATTTTATCCCCGTAGTCTCACGGGAACGGGAACTACGCGGGTGAAACCGCGGGCCGTCCGCTAGTAATATTAAAAACTTGCTGAATGTTGTTTTTTAGTGTTTCAAGAATATGCCGAACCCAAATGGTATTTTGTGTTTTGAAGTTGCTTCCACTTGACAATAATTAAGTGGGTTTGAAATACCTACTTGGAAGTTTCTTTTTCTCTTTCGGACATTTATTTGCATTTTTAGCATATTCAGTGCAGTAGTGTAGGAACATAGATAAATATGCTGTTTCATGCGTAATTAACTGCACACGCACTTGGATAATGAATCACAATACCAAAACAGTTAAACAACGTCATCTACATCTACACTAATATTATAAAGAGGAAAAATTTTTATTTTTGTATTTTTGTGTGTATGTTTGTAATGAATAAATTCAAACACTACTGCGCCGATTTCAAAAATTCTTTCATCATTAGAAAAGCTACATTCACCCTGAGTAATATAGGCTATATTTTATCCTCGTACTCCCACGGGAACGGGAACTACGCGGTTTATTTCTAAAATAGAAGACTATAACCAGCAGTGAGACACTTACAGGCCGGGCGGGATTAATAAGTACTTATGAATAATTAATTCGATTACATCTCAGTACCTATTGATCCAACAACTGAGAGATCTGTTACAGCTTTTTCTAGAAAAAAGGCTCCTAAGTCAATGACCAGTGATAATAAGCTTGGATCCGGACTGAAATAGGTTCCGGTAAGAACCAGGCTGACGGGCGCGGCGCGGGCGCACCTCTAGAACTGGTCTAATATAGATAATTAATACCGATACCTGATCTAGTTACATCGCCTTTAGTCATTTAGGAAGTACAAGACTTACTTTCCTGAGTATTTATGCAAAAAAAATGCGCATCTTAAAAGAATATATCGAACCACCGTAGCACCACATTACTAAAGGTTCAAAGGTCAAGTATTACAGGTCTTTGAAAATAAGTATATACAGGTCTTTGAAAATACTTGAGTACCGATAGGTAATGCATTTCTTTATTCTAGTTGAAATGCACACGATAAGAAATTAAATCAATTTCTTCTTAAGTTTTCATTAAAATTTCTAAAAACTCGTTCATGTTAGTTATTTCTTTTTGGTAAACGCTTTATTTCATTGAAATTGGTGTTTGGAAACTACTAGACTGCTGCAAGGCTATGGAATGTGTACAGTTAACTTGTAGTGTCATACAATTCTTAAATCTTAAAAACATGTGTAGCAGCTCCACGTGATGCTGTTTTTAGCATTTATGTGGCTTCACTATACAACAATAACAGCTAACAGAGTTGTCTGTATTTTTGCATGGATTATTATTATTGTTAACCTTGAGTGTCCAACTGCAGAGCAGAGGCCTCCTGCCTTCTTTATTTTCTCCTTTCTCTAATCTTTTGAGTCTTCAGGTTTGGGACCAGTCCTTCAGTTTTTTTTTTCTCTTGTATTTGCAATCAGCCCTAAGGCTATGATCAAATGTGTTCTGTGATGCTGTCATGCGGAGTGGCTTCCCATTGGAAGCATCTACTCATCTGCTGCCCAAAGCTACTGCTGGTCTTCTAGCTCTAGGATATGATGACGTTTTAGTCGTCTCACATACTGGCCCATGGCGAGTTGGCGAGCTTTCAGAAAAATAATAAAATTTGCGCGACCGTAATATGAAGTCCGTACGCAGACGCACTGATGTCATCAAAAAATGTCGTCATGCAATTCATCGTGTGAAATTATCACGAAACTGTAAACATGAGAGCTAATTAAAATATGAGCAGTTAGTGTAGTAGGTACTATTTGTTTGCTTGCCTTGATACTGACCAACCCATTACACTGACGGGTGTCGTATAAGGTGACTAATGTCTGAGGCAGAACACCTTGCGCCTCCGTAGACCAGAGAATGGGCAGCAGCGTTTTCTGTTAGTCTTTCATCACTGCGATCTCCAATCTGCCTGCCAAGCGTGGAGATTACGGCAAATTCCTCCCATCATGGTAGAGGCTTATGTCCAGCAGTGGACGTTATGGGCTGTTGTTGTTGTTGTTGATACTGGCCCTCCATGAACCCTTTTAGACCTCAACTGCTGCCCACATCATCGTGCATGGCGTGGCCTTACGCCCATGGAGAATAACTTTGTACCGAAATGTAATTATATGTAGTTAAGTAAGTACTTATAATTAAGTAAATATCATTGTAGATATAACCCACTGAATAGCACGGTGACGTCACATACGGCTAGTGTACGATGTGTAGAGTAGCTAGCCATTAAACTAAAAAAGAAATAGGTAATGTGTCTATGGTAAAATGTGAAGTCTGACAGTCAAGTCTACAATATTGTCTATTGCGGATTCAAATTTCCTATGAGAACCATTTATAATTGATTTTCTCCACCGAGTTATAATAAATAGTTTTTCAATACACTTCCTCGAAAACTGGTCCATAACGCACTATGATTTGGTACAACATGCAATGTATTTCACACGCGTGCGTTTTTTTCCACTTTCCCGCACATGTGCGGGAATGAAAATTGCCACAGATAACTATACCTATACTTAGTCCAAATTGGTTCAATGCCTAAGTCTGAGGTGTTTTTTTTTTTTTTTTTTCAGCACGTAAAAAAAACTACGGCTCGGGTGTTATAATTCCGCCTCGAATGCAATGACAAACTTTCTCCACTTGTATCAAAATGTACTATACTACTGCACTATAGTACGGCAAGGTGTACGTTTTTATGTGCTCAACCCAGAGCTTGAGCTTTGGCACAGGAATTAGCTCTCCTAGTAATCCCAATGGAGTACCTAATATAGGAGTCGGGAGGACGCGCATCCTCTGGCATAGACCTTGCCTATTTTTAGGAGACAGAAAGAGGGTAAATCAAAATACTGGTATTCAGCTGCATCCAGTTAGACTGGAAGCCGACCCCAAGTAGTAGTTGGGAGAAGGATAGGCATATCATGAAGAGAATCAGAATCAGAATAATACAGATTTTTTTAATAGATACCTACGTAGAGTGATTCATGAGGGAGGTTTTAGTGAGTATTTGCGGGCGGGCGAAGCCGCGGGCATCAGCTAGTGTGTAATATGTATAATTCTAATAATGTGTTTCCAATTTTAGTGTCACAAACCAAATTAGATTAAAATAGGTAACAGATGGTTTTGTTCAATTTCAGTGACTTCAAGCTGTTGTCACATATCGTTTTCGTAGACAGTAGATTTTTATATAATTAGATAAGAACAAAAGGAGTCGCTTCAACAAGTCAAATGTAATAAAAGAAGCGTGTGACAAGTAACGTTTTAATTTTTCTGAAAAGATCGAAGAATTCATTGGGTAGTAATCCTCCTAATTGAACATCTATACCACTGATTTAATAAAGAAGGAGATATGCTATGCAAGACGAAAATGTATCGGAACCCTGTGTCTTCACTTTGCCCCTACCACACGGCAACTACTACACATGCAGTTCACGAAAAGTAATAGATACGCAGTTGCGCACACACCCGCATTTCTTACAACTGAACGTACTACACAATCCATTATAAACCTTATGACATCAAACACAGCGTGTATTTACCATGCACCGTACAACTTACCCACACAAAAACATCACTCGCTATCGTTGTGTTGTGTAAAAGCATAAGTACGCTAGTGATTGACTAAATCGGAAAGTTATCGAATCTTTCATTTATTATTGTGTATTTTTTTTTGTGGTCCTGAAAATAATGAAATAAAAATAATGTCCAGAATATAATATTATAATAAAAATAAACAATATTATGTTGCTAAAAAATATATTATGAAGTAAATGAAAACAATAAAATATCCGGGTACGTTGGTTTAGGCTGTCATGGCCTAGTGAAACAGTAGTTAGTAGCACTAGGATAAGGCATAATATACGATAATTCAAAGCCAAAAACACTCCACCGATTAAACCTGAAATTTAATTAACTTATTTTATGAAAGTTGGTTACGCATTTCTCTACTATGCTGTAAAATAATCAAAATACATAAAAAACATTATTTGACATCGATCTTCCAACCCGGTTAAAACGGTTGACAAATTGAAAAATAAAACTAAAATAGTAATATTTAATTCGTCAATCGACATTGTCGATAGCCTACATTAGTGGATCTGCACAAGCCCATCATTAACTCGTCGCGAGAAGGAGCGGCCGTACTACGTGATTCATTCGCTTAGTGAAATATCGTTTTGTGATTTTTACATTGCTTGTTCAGTCACTTAGAGCGACAAACTTAGGTAGTGGTTAAGGAGTAATGTATTTATTGCAAAAATAGTACACTCGCTGTGATATTTGAAAACAAACATAACATAGTAAAAGCAATAAATATTTTACGATTTGTTGTTTTTCTTGATTTTAAAGACAAATATAGTAAAATACTTGCACTTATATATGATAAGTAATTCCGTGATCAACAAAGTTTAGGTTTATGCTTCGGTTTTTACAAAAAACCCCTGAACAACACGGAATTGCTATAATTTGTCACGATCGCGGTTGAAAGTACACTAGTTCGCGGAGACGGCCATTTGCCTATCACATGGCCGACTGGACATGTCGCGCGGACACCGACACGCCCCCTTACCACTTCTCCTCTTTTTTAGATTTCTGTGATCTATACTAATATTATAAAGAGGTAACATTTGTTTGTAAGTTTGTATGTAGGGGGTAATCTCCGGAAGTAATGAACCGATTTCAAAAATTCTCGCACCATTAGAAAGCTACATTCACCCTGAGTAACATAGGCATTATTTTTATCCCCGTACTCCCACGGGAACGGGAACTACGCGGGTGAAACCGCGGGACGTCCACTAGTGTAAGATAAGCAGATGATGAAAATTAATTGATTTCGGTTTAGAATGGTTATTTACTACCCTTTAAAAACCGACTCAAAATCAAAATCAAAATCGAAGTATTTATTTCAAGTAAACCAATTACAGGCACTTTTGAATTGTCAAAACAAAGATGAAAATTAAATGTAGTTACAGTCCCAGTCACAAGACATAAAAACTGTGAAAGTACTGTAGTTGCCCATTCCCTAGCGTAGATCTCTATGGAGAAGAACGGGCAAGAAACTCCATGGACACTCTTTTAAATCAGAATATTGTTACAAAATCTTGGTTGCATGCATCATTCATGTTAAGATGGTATATTATGTGAGAACAATGTAGCAAGATGTGCACGTTAAAAGTGTCCACAGTAAAAACACACAAGCAAAAATACAATTCAAAAGACTAAATGACGAAACAGACAAGGGCAATTTACGTTACATTAAGCTTTTACTATCTGAAAAAGTCCAAAAGAAAAGTAAATCATTTGTTTCCCTTTTAACGTTCATTTTATCGATTATCACCGTGAAAAGAAACACGTCAGGCTGTTGACATTGTAAATTATTGAAACGCTAGGGCGACCAAATAAAAGTTCGGGTGGGGGTCGTTACCCTAGGGTTATAAATGTAATAAGACGTCACGCGATCACTCAATAGGCCTTTCGTTTAATCATACAACTACTTTTTCTATAACGCTCGAAATAAAATTTAGACCTTTTTAACGAATCAAGCATAAAAACTATAATAAACATTAATTATTATTATATTTTTCCCTCTTTTTCCAGCTTCCAAAGAATAGAATCCAATTTTAAAAAATATATAAAAAAATCCATTTAAGGGTTAATACTTAGTAGTTACCTACCTACTTAAATCATTTCCACTTGAGTTGGCATCAATTGTAATTAATTATTGCATCAGAGTTTTATGAATAATTAAGTAAGTTAAGATCAACAATTAAGTTTCCGGTCTAGTAAGTTTACCGTTGAATGATTTTAAAATCAACAACAAACTGACAGCAATATCAGTTCTCATCTCTGTTGATTTATGCGATTAGATGTTGTTTAGATCAACTTTTCTCTGAGCAAAGACCCCAGAGTAATGTTGATCTAATCATATTATCTATGTACATGTCTACTTGTCATGTGCAAGTGCTGTTAAACTCAGTTCTTAGAACATAATGAAATATTAATGAACTATTACTAAATAATCATCGCTTGCCTACTGATTGATTATTCCTATATGAATAACTGACTAATGAATAAATCAAATGTTACAGGTTTTTACGCAATACATTGTGCTCCATATCTATAATTATTTAGCTAACAAACATGTACGAAAAAATAAAAATAAAATACCTTCTAAAAAGAATCCAAAAATATCCTCAAAAATGCACTAAAACATTTGTCACCCCGTTAGTCTGAAACACTACAATTTAAATTGAGAACATCGAATCAACGAATCGAATCGCGTTACGTCGTTTCCCGTTCGAGAATTAAATACTTAAAAAGGAAAATTAAAAAAAAAAACAAAAATGGCGCGGTTTTCGTATCACGTGTTTATGGTTACAAACTTATAAATAGAGGGTTTTGTTTTGCCGCCGCGGGAAACGACAGGCGGACCGCGCGGAGTGGACGTCGAGACTGGCGCGAACGTTTCAGTTCAGTTCAGTGGGCGGCCGTACCGCCCAGCCGCAGCCGGTGACGCTGGCGCACGCGTCATGCGAAAGTGAGGCATTCCCCCTTGATCCTCACAAAGGAATAATATTCAAGAAGTTATGAGCAGACAAACTGTTTACAATGTATACAGGGGTTGAAGAGACTTCACGCTTGTATAGTTTCGGCGAAATATAAACCGAATTCAACTTTTTTTCAGGATTTCTAAAAATGCAAACCTTCGCTGAAATGCTGAAAAACAAGAACCTAAAAGTTTTTTTTTTACAAACTTTTCCCAACTACGTTAGGGTTGGCCTACAGTCGAACCCTTTGGTCTAACCGATTGGACTTAAGTACTTAATACCTATACGCAGCGACTACAATACAATCTATACTAATATTATAAAGAGGTAACATTTGTTTGTAAGTTTGTATGTAGGGGGTAATCTCCGGAAGTAAAGAACCAATTTTAAAAATTGATTCACTGGTAGAAAGCTACATTATTCGTGAGTACTATAGGCTATATTTTATTCCCGTACTCCCACGGGAACGGGAACTACGCGGGTGAAACCGCGGGACGTCAGCTAGTATTGTATAAAACCCTTGGTATAAAACTGTTTGTCAGATTTTCGGGTTTCTGACTTGAAAAAAGTTATGGAACCTTATATTATGGAACCTTCTGCATGCTCTCGAGGATAATGTACGTCAATATGTACGTACAGTTTATTGAAGTACTGACAAATGACAATAGAAATCAGACACTTCAGTTGTTGGCTATTCAATGATAAGAGGTACTCCATTAATGTATTCAGGCATTAAAAATAGTGTCCTATGTAGTACCTTACCTAGCAGAGTTATCTATACTTTTTACTGTTTTTTTTCACATTATTTCTGTAATTTCTCACTGCCCAATGTCTGCTGGATTCCAATGTTTGCAGATCGATAGTAAACAAACTATGACTCATAGAAATACCTACCTACTTAGGTGTGAAATCACAACTAAGTGCTAATTTACATTTCTTGTTTTATGTAAAAACCTAATGATCCTCATTTTAGTCATAGGAGTTAAGTATGGCTCTTTTATTGAGTTTTCGATTAGTCAACAACCTATTTGTTGCTATAATTTATGAGTGTTCTAAAAGTCAAGGAACTAACGATGATTCGCAAACAGGCATATCACTAGATCTTAAATATTTTCCGACTGGGGTCCTTTCCTACGGTGCTTACATAAAGAAGCAGGTTACCGGTACGGGCGAGTCGGTACCGATCGGTGCAGGTATTCATTTCTATGTTATCTTATGCGCTCGCTTATAAAGAAGCAGGTTTAAACTATAATATGCAAGTGAACCCTGCACCGATCGGTACCGACTCGCCCGTACCGGAAACCTGCTTCTTTATGTAAGCACCCCTAGTTAGGACGAATTTCACAACTGATCGTGATCAGCACGTTAAAACCTCATTCTGTTATAACTCTGTCTTCATTTTAACGGGTTATTGATACTGATCGTGAACGCAGTTTAGACGTGCTAGCGTTCAATTATATTTTATGAAATTCGCACTCTCTTCTGGCTCAAAAATGATCACTTACCTTAAACCTTGAAGTTTTTCCATCAATTTGTGGTAACACCTACCAAAATTAAAGTACTGCTTCTACCCATGGACGGTTCCTTCTCACACAGACTTATTTCATGTTTCCATTTTTGTTCACTCACTCAGCAAAAATAATAGCGTAGGTAACACATAATAATATTGGAATGTTTATATACATGTAAGTATCATAAACACTTACTTAATCAGTGTAGATATAACACTGTTTATCTCTAGGACGTGGAAATCTACAGATGCACAATTGTGAGATAACTAAATTTTTGGTGAAATGAATTTTTCCATTCACACTATCTCTAACTATTTCTATCGTACTTATAAGTTGAAATATCAGAAACGCGCTACGTTTAGCAGTCTTCACTTTCTTAAACCAGTTTAAAGTCTAAGTAGTCCTACTAAAATTAAACATTAATAAAATTAGCTTACTTACATAAAAGCCAACCAAAGTGTTACAGTTATCTCGATAAACATTACATATCACAGCACTTGTTAAAAATATATAAGCTCAACGATTTGTTGAAATTCGCAGGAAACAATCGCTCGGAAACATTAAACGCATAACAAAAATAAGCAACCTCTACCAGATTCACAAAGAACACGACACTTACTAAACAACATGCTAAAAGAATGTAAGAAGACTTATAAATGCGGCCAGAAATTAAACGGGAATTAAACGTACTTAATTAACACATCTAATCGCTCGATAGCTTCGCAAATAAACTAGACAAACACTGAAACCCAATTAGATCCGTGCTCAATCGAATAAGAAATCAATTACTAGCGTTGTTGAGTTCTTGATGCGCTCACGCATAGCGCCGTACATTTTCATTGGACCAACTACGCCCGATGAGCAAATTCAAAAGCTATTGACCTAAAAATAACTCGGCATCAGCCAGTGAAAGAATTGTTTACTTATACCATCTCTGTTACAGTTCACGCCTGGAGTTTTGACTTCAACTATACACCGTACACAAACTTTACTGTGAACTTTTGAAAGTTTGCATAGTGATGCGATTTTTTATCGATAAAAAAAGATACTTGCCTATCTATCATACGTGGGACGTGTCCATGCAGGTTCTCTATTGTATTACCTAACTTTTTTATTCATAATTTAAAGTGCCATAACTTTTTTTGTCCCAATCATCATTTGTCCGAATGATAACTTACCCGAACTTAATATCACATAATATCACATGACATAAAATTTAAATCCCTAAATACAATATGCTCTAAACCCATTTATCATAAATATTACAATCAATAATATACAAAACACTTAAAATCGTTTTCAATAATAGTTATAAATCCTAAGTTTAAAAAAAAATGTTCAGATCTTAATAATATTTTTAAAACAAACCGGTATGTTCCCAGACGTTCCTAAAAGGGAACAGGACATTGTTATTTTAATTGTATCTGTAATTACGGATACCTACAGTAAAGTAAGTACTACTTAGCTTTTGCTATGCTATGAACTTCTCTCAACACAACACATTTTTATACAATATTGCTCTTATGAAATTTGTTAGAATTAAAAAGTAGAACCATCATATCGCAGAAAGTTCATAGTTAGAATCTTCTTTTGTTTTGGCATACATTTCATATAAGTAGTCACTAAAAGGCAGAAAATCAATCAATCAAACGTCAATCATTATAAAACAGTTGAGTGTGAACATAACTATGTGGATTTTATTTTTCCCTGTAATAAGTATGCAAACATGCAAACAAACATGCAGCAAGAATGCAGCAAGCATGCAGCAAGCAGGCAGCAAGCATTCAGCAAGCATGCAGCAAGCATGCAACAAGCTTGCAGCAACCATGCAAGCACGCATACAGTATGCAAGCAACCATGCAAGCGAGCAAACAACATGCAGGAAGCATGCAACAAGCTTGCAGCAACCATGCAACAAGCTTGCAGCAACCATGCAACAAGCTTGCAGCAACCATGTAAGCACGCATACAGTATGCAAGCAAGCATGCAGCATGCAAGCGAGCAAGCAACATGCAGCAGGCATGGTTTCTGTCACGGCTCCGGCGCTGCAGGGCTCCGGCGGTCCCACGCGAGTTTATCGTCGCAGATGTGTTTAACGCTCACCACCGCAGCTTCGGCTTGCTGGCCGGCTAGGCCGGCCAGCCTCAGCAGCGGCGGCGAGTGTTACAACCACCTGCTCCTCAACTCGCGGGCCGCCTCGCCCCTCCGCGCCTACGCGATTTTAAATTACACTCTAGGGGTAGGGCAGACAAGACTGCGTGGGGTCGGATTTACAGCGATTCGTTTCTGTCACTAAAACCAAATTTTTAGCAAATGTTTTAGGACCAAAAATTTTATTACACTTACATGAACATTAGGAATAATACACATTATATAATATAATACTTAGGATAATTGACTTTATGGCATATAAAATTAGAAGATTCAATTATTATAGTATTCGATATTATGACAGAACAGTTTTAGAAATAAAGATAATTATGTAAAACAAAATTTCGGGATTTTGAATATTATGGTAACTGAAGTTTAAAGCAAACGTTTTATGGATAATGATTTTCGGACAACATTTTTTAGGAGATATAAGGGAGTACCGTCCATGCATGATATTTTAATCAATTCCCGCTGGCTCCACCAGTGGGGGGGACCCAGTGGCAACGAGGGAGGACAGTGGGAATACACAATGTGGTTTTTTTTTTAATTAAAATCTTTTTAAACGATTATGAAAAAAAGAAGTGGTTATTCATTTGATGCCATATGTGTGTATCGTTTGCAGTGACATTGAGTGACACAGTGCAAAATATTTCTTTTATCAGATAATTATCTACAGATAGTGTTAGATTGCACTAGCCCCTTAAAATCTACTAAATTGAGTGATGATGAGCGGTTAATTTAGTGGACCATTCATAGGAAATAGTAACAGAAAATACGTAGTATTAAACAAGAATATAAACAAAGGAATACGCGCCCTTACAAATGACCGAGTTTATTAATCATAATTATGACGCAGTATCAGTTACACGATATCTGTTACATTATATTGAAACATGCGGTCGCAGTCACCTTTGTTCTTGTATGAAGTTGTATGATGGACCTAATTCTCTGGTGATTTGGTATTGGGTTTCTTTAAACCGTCAACAGTGTTCGAAATAAGATTAGAGGATAAATACTTAGGTATACTCTCTATGAACAAAGGACTTAACATGTAGGTACCTAATTAGGTGCTAGGTTAGGTACACTTAGTTTTCTTGAAACTAACAAAGTGATTTATGTAATCTCTTCTCTACGTGACATTAAGTAATTGGTTTTGTTATCAGAATACCAAAGTATTTTAATTAAAACTATCTCGTGTAATATAGCGCATAGACATGCACCCTACGGTATAGTTAGAATAAAAGTTGATATAAATAACAGAAAAGAAAGCGATATAAATATAAACTTTAGCTACAAACTATCGATAAGATTTTATCGATAACATGTCCATAACTCTTTCCTAATCCCGATGGAAATCAAAAACAAACGCTGAAGGGTTACTAGACAAACACAACTAACATGGAAAACAGAGAAAAATAGACTTTAATACCATACAAATTCAGAAATAATGTCCGTTACATGTTTTTACGTTAGATACTTCCGTAAACAACAGTAGTAGTAGTCCGTAGGGAACAGATTGTGAATGTCAGACAGATTATTGAAAAATGTCGTGAGTTCAACATTCCAATGCTGATGTGTTTCGTTGACTACTCAAAAGCGTTTGATTGTGTTAGGTGGGAATGTCTGTGGAAAATTCTATTAGAAGTGGGAGTACCAGACCACCTCGTCATTCTTATCGCAAACCTCTATCAGGATGGGAGCACAGTTGTGAAGGTGAACAATGTTCTGTCGAAACCTTTTAAGCCGCAAAAAGGGGTTAGACAGGGATGTATCTTGTCGCCGATTCTCTTTAACATATACGGTGAATATATAATGAGACGAGCCTTAGATGGTTGGGAGGGTGGAATATCCATTGGTGGCAGGAAAATCAGCAACCTAAGATACGCAGATGACACCACTCTATTCGCATCGTCTGAGCAGGAACTATCTCAACTCCTCTCTAGAGTGGAGAAAGAGAGTAAAGCAGTTGGCCTTACCATTAATAAGGCGAAGACCAAGGTGTTGATGGTGGATAGATCTGGCTCGCTGATTCGCTCCAATGAACTAAAAGACCTAGATTTCGTTGAGCAGTTCGTATATCTTGGCTCTCTTCTCAGTAACGAGGGAGGCAGCGAAAGAGATATCGCCAGAAGAATCCAGATGTCCAAGGCAGCGATGACTAAACTCACTCGGATATGGAAAGATCGCAATATATCCCGCAAAACCAAAATGAGGCTGGTGCGTGCGCTGGTATTCTCAATTTTCTCTTACGGTGCCGAATCTTGGACAATAAGGGAGAAGGAAAGGGCAAAAATTGACGCTTTTGAAATGTGGGTTTGGAGGCGGATGCTGCGAATTCCATGGACTGCACGCCGGACCAACCTGTCCATTCTTAAGGAGCTCCAAATAACCACAAGACTATCCACTGTCTGCTTCCAGCGAATTCTTAAGTATTTTGGACATGTCGCTCGTAGAAACCCTGACAGCCTCGAGAAGCTGATGGTAGTTGGCCAAGCAGACGGGAAAAGACCACGCGGGCGCTCACCTACCCGTTGGTCAGACCGAGTAAAGTCGCTCACTGGCCTATCAATAGCCGAAGCTTTTAAGACCGCCGAGGACAGACAAACGTGGAAGAGCATAGTGCACCGAGTGATGAATACCTCAGACACAGACTAGACACGACCTTCAATAATGAAGATAACGACTTAGATGATGACTTCCGTAAAAGTTCCTACAAACCAATTAGGGCTGTATATATAGAGGATATTAACCAGATATCGGATACAAGTTAAATGAGGCATGTTAGTTTAAACCGTTTAGTCTACATTTGACAGATTCTACTTATGACATCATATTCTACATTTGACAGATTCTACAATCGACAGAATCTATGTTTGACAGATTCTACAACCGACAGATTCTATGTTTGACCGATTCTACAATCGACAGATTCTATGTTTGACAGCGTGTAGGTAGGTACCTAGTTATCTACCCAACGCCCTAAACCCATTTAAGGTGGATGCTCAAGGGTAGCCCGCGAAATTCAAATTTTCTTACGTTTTTTGCAATTTGCAGGCCAGTGCTAGGTTGTATGTTGATTAAAATATTGTTTGCGACTGTAAGACGTATGTAGTTACAGAATTATATTCATCAAAATCATCAATAAAACCCTCAAAGTTCATAAAGGTGGAAAAATTACTTTTCCAAGGTCAAAATCATTCTTGCACCTTTATGAACTTGGAGGGTTGTATTGATGATTTTGATGATTATAATTGTGTTACTACATACGTCTTACAGTCGCAAACAATATTTTAATCAACATACAACCTAGCACTGGCCTGCAAATTGCAAAAAACATAAGAAAATTTGAATTTCGCGGGCTACCCTTGAGCATCCACCTTAATTGTGTCTGTAATTGCGGGTATCGAAGAGGTAGCATCTCATTCTGTTATGACACTGTCATCATTTTAACGGGGTATTGATACTGATCGTGAACGCAGTTTAGACGTGCTAGCGTTCAGTTATATTTTATGAAATTCGCACTTAGTCTCTTCTGGCTCAAAAATGATCACTTACCTTAAACCTTGAAGTTTTTCCATCCATTTGTGGTAACACCTACCAAAATTAAAGTACTGCTTCTACCCATGGACGGTTCGTTCTCACACAGACTTACTTCATGTTTTCTTTTTTGTTTACTCAGTAAAACAACTGTTAATAGATAGGTAATACATACATTGGAATGTTATATGTATCATAAACTCTTACTTAATCTTGTGTAGATATAACACTGTTTATCTCTAGTACGTGGAAATCTACAGATGCACAATTGTGAGATAACTAACGTCCATGTCCATGTTTTTTGGTAAAATCATTGACATATATATTACTGCGTAGGTAAAATGATTTTCTCCATTCACACTATCTGACTATCGTATAAGTTGAACTTAAAATATCAGAAACACGCTTCGTTTAGCAGTCTTCACTTTCTTAAACCAGTTTAAAGTCTAAGTAGTCCTACTAAACTAGTGAAAACTTTATAAAAACTACTTTAACTAGCACTTTCCATTAATAATTAATAAAAACGGCCGAACACACACAGAAATGAGCTTAGGTACATAAAAGTCAACTAAAGTGTTACAGATAACTCGATAAACATTACATACCTATTACAGCACTTGTTAAAAAAATATAAGCTCAACGATTTGTTGAAATTCGCAGGAAACAATCGCTCGGAAACATTAAACACATAACAAAAATAAGCACAGATTCACAAAGAACACGACACTTAATAAACAACATGCTAAAAGAATGTAAGAAGACTTATAAATGCGGCCAGAAATTAAACGGGAATTAAACGTACCTAATTAACACATCTAAACGCTCGATAGCTTCGCAAATAAACTAGACAAACACTGAAACCCAATTAGATCCGTGCTCAATCGAATAAGAAATCAATTACTAGCGTTTTTGTTGAGTTCTTGATGCGCTCACGCATAGCGCCGTACATTTTCATTGGACCAACTACGCCCGATGAGCAAATTCAAAAGCTATTGACCTAAAAATAACTCGGCATCAGCCAGTGAAAGAATTGTTTACTTATTCCATCTCTGTTACAGTTCACGCCCGGAGTTTTGACTTCAACTGTACAGCGTAAAACTTTACTGTAAACTTTTGAAAGTTTGCATAGTGATGCGATTTTTTATCGATAAAAAAGATACTTGCCAATCTATCATACGTGAGACGTATCCATGCATGATATTTCTCCCTGGCCCCACCAGTGCGGACCCAGCGGCGGCGGGGGGGGGGGGGGGGGGGACAGTGGGAATACACCATGTGTTTTTTTTAAAATAAAATATTTATAAACGATTATGAAAAAAATAAGTGGTTATTCAGTCGACGCTATAAGTGTGTATAGTTTGCAGTGACAGTGAGTGACACATTGCAAAATATTTATTTTATCAGATAATTATCTACAGATGGTTTTAGATTGCACTAAGCCTGTTAAAATCTACTAAATTGAGTGATGATGAGCGGTTAATTTAGTGGACCACACATAGGAAATAGTTACAGAAAATACGTAGTATTAAACAAGAATATAAACAAAGGAATACGCGCCCTTACAAATGACCGAGTTTATTAATCATAATTATGACGCAGTATCAGTTACACGATATCTGTTACATTATATTGAAACATGCGGTCGCAGTCAAGTTGTATGATGGACCTAATTCTCTGATGAGTTGGTATTGGGTTTCTTTAAACCGTCAACAGTGTTTGAAATAAGATTAGAGGATAAATACTTATACTCTCTATGAACAAGGGACTTAACATGTAGGTACCTAATTAGGTGCTAGGTTAGGTACACTTAGTTTTCTTGAAACTAACAAAGTGATTTATGAAATCTCTTCTCTACGTGACATTACGTAATTGGGTTTATAATCAGAATACCAAAGTATTTTAATTAAAACTATCTCGTGTAATATAGCGCATAGACATGCACCCTACGGTATAGTTAGAATAAAAGTTGATATAAATAACAGAAAAGAAAGCGATATAAATATAAACTTTAGCTACAAACTATCGATAAGATTTTATCGATAACATGTCCATAACTCTTTCCTAATCCCGATGGAAATCAAAAACAAACGCTGAAGGGTTACTAGACAAAGTTAACTGACACGGAAAACAGAGAAAAATAGACTTTAACACCGTACAAATTCAGAAATAATGTCCGTTACATGTTTTTACGTTAGACCTGGTACTTCCGTGAAAGTTCCTACAAACCAATTAGGGCTGTATATACAGAGGATATTAACCAGATATAGGATACAAGTTAAATGGATGTTACTTTAAACGTGTAGGTACCTAGTTACCTACCCAACGCCCTAAACCCATTTAAGAAGAGGTTTTAAAAGGTCTTTCTCTATCATTAATCGAAGCGTCTTACACCTGAGTGTAGGTATGTCTAAACAAGTCAATCAAAGTGCGATTACTTGAGTAACTCTCTTTAATAATATTTTAGTGACGAAAGATTTGATTTTTTTGTTTGTTTGTGTGTTTGTTACGATTTACCTCTAACACTGCTCGACCGATTTTAAAAATTCTTTCAGCAATAGATAGCTACATTATCAGCGAGTAACATAGGCTATATTTTATCCCCGTACTCCCACGGGAACGGGAACTACGCGGTTGAAACCACGTGACGTCCGCTAATAAAGGGTGTAAAACAAAAGGCACTTAGTCTCGTCGTCATTGCGATCATTTTATTGTTCTACACCATACCTGAGAACCTTCTAGTTACGGAGATATTGAGTTGAGGGTCAAAGTTCTAACTTTTTGACAAGTTTTTTTTTAATACAAGTTCACCTCCACGACTCCCGTACTATTCAATCCATCCATTAGCACAATGTTTTGAGTGCGTTACATTGAGTTCTACCACAAAACATGATTTTTCACCCCAAAAAAAAAGTCGTTTCCCAGCAATAATTTTTGTGTAAAGTAACTTAGTTTGATGTACAGAATGCTTGGTTGACGGCTTCGTGATGAGGTCTTTTACACCCTGTATAGAATAAAATTCTTAGTTTTGCTCTCTTTGTCTTAGACGATTCTTAATTCGTTCAAATTCTTGTCTAATGCATACGAATAGTTGCACAAGTAGTAGTTGAATAAACTCAAGTAATTAGTTAATGAAGAAAGATAAGTTAAAGAACTTATTAGAGATTTATTGTTAGAAAGAATTATTTGGATAATTCTGCCAGCTAGCAAGTGCAAGAGTGGAGTATTTTGAGAGACATACCTAGGTAATAGCATTTTGGATTACCTATGCTGAGTTTTTCACCAAAAGGCGCTCTTATAAGAGAGAACGCGTGTAGAACTGAAATAGGTATAGTAGCTGGTAACTTTACCTATCTTCTATACTAATATTATAAAGAGGTAACATTTGTTTGTAAGTTTGTACGTTTGTAAGTTTGTATGTAGGGCGTAATCTCCGGAAGTAATGAACCAATATAAAAAATTGTTTCACTGGTAGAAAGCTACATTATTCGTAAGTGCTATAGGCTATATTTTATTTCCGTACTCCCAAGGGAACGGGAACTACGCGGGTGAAACCGCGGGACGTCAGCTAGTACTCAATAATAAAGCAACTTCTGTTGACTTGACTTCCATAGGTAGAAGTAAGTTATAGGTAGGTACTATAAACTACTTTCTATTAACATTATAGCCATTATAGGTACAATCAACGTTTTAACTACTTTGTAGTCATCCATGGTCGGCTTCCAGTCTAACTGGATGCAGCAGAATACCAGTATTTTACATAGAGCGACTGCCTATCTGACCTCCACAACCCAGTTAGTACTGGGTAATACGATACCCCTTGGTAAGACTGGCTGTCCGACTTTTTGGGCCTCTAACCTTCCGAGGCACGGAGGAAACTAACTCACAGAACATTCTGGGGCTATCAGACATCCCGTTGAAAATAACGACAGCGTTTGATGGTAATCATCATCATCGTCATCAGCCTATTAATGTTCCCACTGCTGGGACACAGGCCTCCTCTCTATGAGAGGGAGTGGGCTATAATCCACCACGCGGGCCCAGTGCGGATTGGTAGATGTCACATGTCTTCGTATTTTTTGGTTCTAGGACATGCCGGTTTCCTCACGATGTTTTCCTTCACGGTTTTGAGAGCAGTGGTGATGAAATAAATTACACAAAGTACCCACGAACCCACGACTTACTGTTCGTAAGTCGGGGCCGCCACCACTGGGCCACCGCTGCTCTCAATTGATGGTAATGGCGATGGGTAAATGGTGCAGTGATTAACTGTCTATGTGTCGGGTAGGTAGTAGGTTCGTTTTCCGCTCCCAATTGTTTCAGATTAGTACATTTTGATACAAGTGGAGAAAGTTTGTTATTGCATTCGAGGCGGAGTTATAACACACGAGCCGTAGGCGAGGGTGTTTTTGAGCCGAGGATTGCAATAACAAATGTCCACGTGTATCAAACGACGTTTTTCAATACACTTTTGAAGAAATAAAATAAAATAACGAAAAATATTTTTGTCACGAACTATGAAACTATGATTTTCATTTTCTTTTTTTTTTTCGCGCTTTGGTTTCGCAAGGTTGAAGGAGAGGCAAAGGTATGAAGCCGCTAAACAGCCTAATATAAAAAATAGATTTATTTTATATTTTTGAATTCAGAACACAAATAAATGTTAATTTGTGTATAAAAGTAACTATTAGTTTTTAATAATCATGTTTATCTATGATATTCTATTTATAAAAACAATTTGAATATTAAAAAAATATTTATGCCGTAAAGACGCGTAGTGCTTTGCCGAAATTAAAAAAAAAAAACATTGGCATTGAACCAATTTGGACTTAGTATAGGTATCTGTGGCAATTTTCATTCCCGCA
This sequence comes from Xestia xanthographa, assembly GCA_905147715.2. Taxonomy (NCBI): domain Eukaryota; kingdom Metazoa; phylum Arthropoda; class Insecta; order Lepidoptera; family Noctuidae; genus Xestia; species Xestia xanthographa. The sequence goes on along the minus strand of LR990659.1, from coordinate 5,193,685 downwards.
CACGTGCAGGAAAGTGGAAAAAATCGCACGCGTGTGAAATACATTGCATGTTGTACCTAATCGTAGTGTGTTATGGACCAGTTTTCGAGGAAGTGTATTGAAAAATTAATTTATAATGATCATTGTGTCTGTGAGTGATACCAACAACATAAGTCCTTTTTATATAAAACAAAAGAAACACCTAATAAGTAAAAGGCACCACAACAGTTTAAGTAAGAGATAGAAATAGAAGATTTGCTCCAATCACTTCACATTTTATAGCACAGCACATAAAATCTCTCATTTGTACAAGTGGCCAGTTACATGGTTACTGGAATTTAAACAGCTTACAGCCTACACTTGTTGACGAGAATAAATTGAAATTATCATTGGCCATTGACCCTTCAGTGTCAGCCAGACTTTGCTAAGATTCATGAATAAATATTTTTTCACTTCTCATGCTCTGAAAGTGCCTAGGTATTTGTGCAGGATATAGGCTGCACAAAATCGAATTTTGTGCACAAGGGCATTAATGTATCTACTCATAAATGTATCTATATTAAGGCAAAGAAAATGAGCCATGCAGCCAAACACAATAAGAAGTTCATATATAGAATTTGTTATTTTATAATATTTACTTTAATTTATTTGCCCTATGTGTTTTTTAAGACATGAAAGATATTTAAATTTAAATTCAAGTACGGTAGGTTATTTAATTAATTTAAGAAAATTATTATTACAAAATTAATTTAATAGTAGGCTGTATAGGTCTGCAGGCTAAGCCTAATATCAATGTCGTAAGATTAAAAAAAAATAAAGATCAGCCCTCGCATTCGACTCGGGCTGCTAAAAGTCTCGGATAAAAATGGTTCGTTTTGTGCACTTGTTGTAAAATCAACTATTTACTCAAGCAGAGTAGGTAAGCCGAAGTAAAATTTGCCCACATCCTTAGTACGAGACCACGGTTATCTGGCTAGGTAGGTACATACACCGACAAAAGTCAATTATCAGTATATTTAATCTCAATTATTAAGCTATAGACACGCGGGAGTGTGTCAAGCCAAGTTCTGGCGCGCAGCTCACCGTGTGTAATATTACACCACTATTGGAGCCACTTTTGAGCGCCTCATAACTCAAAAACTATTTCACCTAAACTTGTCAAATTTGGCTCATATATTGATACTGGCGAGATACTGTGTTTCAAATTTTATAAACATAATTCTTTGTCTTTTGTCTTTTGTCTTTGTCAAAAATCGACATTTTTATGACTGACCTATAGATCAAAACTGTAACCCAGTTCCAGATTACCTAGAAAGTTCAAATTTCGCATGCAGATAGGTTATTAGGTAAATACAAAGGAAAAAATCAGAAACTGGTAATTTTTTATCATTTTATTATAATTAGTGCCTGTAAATCTCTATATGTGGATTTTAAGATCTTTACGTGAATATATAACGAGTAGTAGAGAGAGAACTACCCAAGTCAGACCTTAGGCTACAATAATATTCTCCTAAGTTATAAGAAAAAATGATATTTTATGTTGTTATAAATAAATTTCAGGACTGATCATTGAACTTGACACCCATTTAGATTTCACTTCTTTTATCGTTGAATTCAACAACCAAGGCATACTTATAACATAATATTGAACTGGCTCCCATTTCACATTTATGTTTTTGATGGGATTAACTTAACAAGCTAATTAATTGAACCAGAAGTAATTTAAAAGAAAACGAAATTAGCTATTACTATACCAACCTATGAAATGCTGAGTTTAAAATAATTTTGTGACAATTTAGACTGTTTATAAGTATGTAATTACCTAGGTACTAAATTAACAGTGTTAATTGACCCACATATAGGGGACTGGTCATTCGTGATTTCAATTAAATATTGATATAAGTAGGTACAATTAATGAGCAGTACTATACTGTACCTACATGGGCGAATGAGGGAATAAAATTGCTAAACACGAACAAGGAAAAATATATAAATACTTCATGAAAATAGGAACACAACCCATAGCATGACTAAGCTTTAGCACATAGCTATGCATACGATTCTTTACGCGTTAAAGACGATGATTTGAAGGAATGTATTTTTAATTACCTAATTGAAACTAAGTAGATATTATGTAACCTACTTAGACAATGACATTATTTAGTAAGTCTTGTGTTTGATTTTTTTAACTAAAACTCTACGGGTTATTTTTTATGTCATTACTTGTCAATTATTTGCAAGCAAGTATTAATTTAACTATGCCCGTAAAATGGATCGGACCTTATTTCTTCTGCATTTTACAAACGAGAACGACTGAAAACCTGAAGTGGCGGCCGCCAAACAAAACACCAGTCGAGTAGATTTATCTAAATAACAAAACAAATGAAAGTTATTTTAAGTAAGTAAGTTAGGACAAACTTAACAAAGTGTTTTCGCTAAAAAAAACAAAGTAACTCGGTAAAAACTAGATTACTTACTTCGAGTGCAAGACACGTCATGTTTACCAGAAAATGCGGCACTGTAACCGTGAAAAATAAAATTAAAGCTGTTGACATTGGACTCCCAACAAATATGAGACGAGACATACATGTTACTAAGAATGCAGAAACGGGCCGGCTTGAAGGATTACCGAAGGACTGGTCCAAATTCTGGGATAAGCGGTCCTCGTCCACTCAACAAAATGAGGACCCTGTGGTAGCCAAGAAGACTGCCAAGTTTTACACTACTGAAAACCATAAGGCACCAGAGGAACAGTCCAGAACATCCGCAGAAGTGAAAAAGGAGGCGGAAGAATAATAACTTTTATATTTGTTCATTGTCCGTGATTATGGTGTCCAATCGGAAGATGTTAAATAAACTAGAATTTTATTGCAAATTATGGTGTATTTTTCTTTCAACCCATATAACGTAAGATTTACCACGAGTTGAAATCCTACTCGTTAGTGTATCTCTTGTCACTTGTCTCTGATGTTTTGTTTGGTATCATCAACATCATCATCAGGCTATTAATGTTCCCACTGCTGGGACACGGCCTCCTCTGAATGAGAGGGAATGTGCTATAATCCACCAGGCGGGCCCAGTACGGATTGGTAGAATGGTAGATGTCACTGTCTTCGAATTTTTGGTTCTAGGACATGCCAGTTTCCTCACGATGTTTTCCTTCACCATTTTGAGAGCAGTGGTGATGAAACAAATTACACAAAGTAATGCGCCTGTCTTGGTTCGAACCCACGACTTTCGTAAGTCGGGGCCACCGCTGCTTGTTTGCTGCGGCTGTGTGTAAAATTAAATAGGTAGTACTTACTTACCCTACCTACTAATTAGTTCATTCATCTATTCAAGTCCTTTTTACCTCACTGCATAGCCCAAAATAATTTCCCACCCGCTCTAATTTTTAAAGTAACACAGGAGAAATTCTGAAAAACTGCAGGTGTAGTACGTAAAAATGTTTTGAATAAGATTTAATATTTAGCTTTACAAAAACATAAAATCACAACAAAAGTAAAACATAATTATTATCACGCCTTGCAATCCCCGAAGGATTAGGCAGAGGCTTAACTAACAACACACCTACATTTCGCCAGCTTTACGTTTTAACTCACATGTAATAGGGAGTGAGCCTAACGCCATCAACTGGGCACAAATCCAGACTCTATGGCTGCTACTGAAAAAATCCTAATGAAAAACCCCAATTACAGTTTGCCCGACCCGGGAATTGAACCCAGCTACGACCTCATGCTCAGCAATCGCGCTTGGGATCACTAGGTAGGCCAACGAGGTAGTCTTCGTGAAACTGCAGCAGTTACTTTGTTTTTCATTTACACACTATTAAAAAAAAAAATGGCTGTTAAGTGCAAATCGACCAATGAATGAGCGTAAAAATATTGTTGCTATATTGGTTGCTATAATTATATTGTTTGATGCTACGGAACCTTTGTGCACGAGTCCGACTCACACTTGGCCGATTTCTATTATTTTAATAGGTAACATGTTAAAGTAAATCAATCGAGTTTTGGCTCAACAAAATAAGCACAAGCACATTACGTCGCTTAAGTTCTAACACCGCGGAAGTCATTTTTTTGACAAAATACGTATTGTATGTCATTCGATAGAGAATCGCAAGGCGCATCGTTTGACGAATCAAACACGAGAGTTTGAACCAATGGTGAGTCGTTATTCAAAAAAGAAAAACACCGCGTGTGTCAGTGTTGTACAGAACGCCACAGCAACAGCGCGTGAGTCGGTTTTATTCCATAGTTAGACGTGTTACGACAAGTGCTCCGGATAATTTCATAAAAATATATTGAAATATTATATTGAATAAACCTAAATAGGAACAGTTGTTTGAGGCTAAATAAAACGGATTTTTGCTCTCCTGAAAAGTTGCGTATTTTGACTTCCGCGGTGTTAGAACTTAAGCGACGATTAGTTAATTTATTAATTAACAATAATTTGATATTTTTTCATATTTTAAAAATTATTTAACACGTTTGCTTGTAAAACGTCATTTTTCTCACTTAGTAAATTTATCATCCATTCTCAATCGCATTGTTATCGCTTTATTCAAATGTCGCAAAAGATTCAATATTACTCCTCAGTCCTCACGCCTTACGGATGGACAATGAATCATCCAAAATTCCTATTTATCAGCAGCGATACGCAAGGCCTACCAATGTATAGGTGCACGAATATTACGTTACATTTCATGCAGTTGATAAATAAACGTTAGAAATGAAATAATTTCCTTCGAAACAGTTCTGAATTATTCATTACTTTAAATAACACTCAAGTATTTATAGTAACAAGGTGCTATTAAGAACATTAAATAATAGAAAAGATAATAAATTAAAATATTTTTGCATAACTTTTGTGTTGTTGCCGAATTTAAACATGCGTGGAACCGAACACATGTAATATTTTCTCTCCATTTTTCTTCACGACATTTGACAGATGATAAAGTGGCTGCCGTCCCAAGGATCCGTCCGTGTAAAAGCCACTCCTATCATAGTTAAATCTAAATTCCGCCTTTGCTAAAAAGTGTCTTACAAGCAATGTAGGTATTGTGTTTTGGTTACATGACAGTGATATGGCTTAAAAGTTATTAGACAAACAGTTATCAATCAAAATGAGTGGGCGATCGAACCGTGGTGTGTTTGGGAAACTTTTCGCTAAAAAGACACCCAAAGATAGAGAAGAGCGAGTGACTGACATTGGTATGCCGACAGATGTGAAACAACACATTCATGTTAGTAAGAACTCGGAAACGGGCATGTTGGAAGGATTGCCTACCTCCTGGCTGAGATTGTTGAACACACAGATTACACCTGCCGAGCAGAATGAGAACCCTGACGCGGCCATCCAGGCCGTCAAGTTCCACATGTACACAATCAAAAAGGAGAAGGCCCCTGACGAGCCATTCAAGCCTTTCCTCACTGACGAGGCCATCACTGAGGAGAACAAGGAGATAGAGAAGTTGTTAGACCATAAGAACGCGCACCAGAGCCAAGACTCCGACCTATCGATCGGCCAGAGCAGCGAGGAGGAAGTGAGCGTCAACGACATATACAACCAGAGACAGACCATGCCTTGTGCACCTATGAAACATGGCATGAAGAAGAAGGATGCTGTGATGGACTTGACAGCTGTGGTGGAAGACTTATCACTTATTGGTAATGACCCTGAGGAGAGCCCCATACTGAGGAAGAAGGAGCTCAGATATGCAACGCTCAATGATGAGGAGATATACGAGGAGCTGAAGAGGATATGTAATAAGGATGATCCTTATGTACGCTTCGAGAGGATCAAGCAACTTGGTGCTGGTGCTTCAGGTATGTTACCATATTTTTAATCATATTTATCCACTTTGGCACAGAACCTTGGATCTTGGCGGCGCTGACTAAGCCAATAAGTTGGTATGGAGGTTTATGTGTGTTCCTAGTGTGGAATATCTCCTCATGAATATTAGTTATCCAACATAACTTCAGAGAGCAGCAGTGGCCCAGTGGTGGCGGCCCCGACTTACGAACAGTAAGTCGTGGGTTCGAACCCAGGCAGGCGCATTACTTTGTGTAATTTATTCCATCACCACTGCTCTCAAAACGGTGAAGGAAAACATTGTGAGGAAACCGGCATGTCCTAGAACCTGAAAATACGAAGACATGTGACATCTACCAATCCGCACTGGGCCCGTGTGGTGGATTATAGCCCATTCCCTCTCGTAGAGAGGAGGCCTGTGTCCCAGCAGTGGGAACATTAATAGGCTGATGATGATGATGAACATAACTTCTCATAGTCAGAAGGACTGATTGCATGATATAATAATAAAAAAAAAACACCCACTTATCTTTCAATCCTTAAGACATTATTGAATGTGGGTGTCCCGTAATCTCTTATAATACAAGATACACACCAATATAGCAATAATCCCCATAGATTGAACACATAGTAAATTGTAGTAGTTTGTTAACATATAAGGAATATGCTGAATCATATCTTATCAACATTTTTTTGCCGACACTTGTATAACCTGTTATACATGTTTATAATCCTAACTATACTTGGTTCCAAAAAGTATTCAGTCAAGTTTAATTCTTATGCAATCACTCACTAAAGGAAACTCTGGTCTATTTCAAAAGTATTGGGAAAATTGTGTTTATATTATCTATTATTATAACCTTAATTGTAACAAAAAAACACTTCTTCAAGGTGAAACTTAGATTTATGGTTATTGGGTGTTCAAATAATCTAATAAATCACTTGGTTTGTAAGTAGCATTAGAAATTGGCATCAGCTGATATAGTTTTCTTGCCCATTTGTTTACATTTTCATCGAATACTTTGGAACAAGGAGTTATAAAATGTAGTCCATTTATGGTTTTGGTTTCCGCACGTAGTCCTTAGAGTGGACCATTCCGTGTGAGCCATGGTGGCGGTTATAGCCCTGCATGTATAGTATGCTAATGTATCCTAAGCTCCCAGATCATAACGTAACTACCACAATCTATCCGTCTATGCTAACATCACCTTCAAATCACAAATGAGGCTAAGAGCATTATGAACGGCTATGCATTCAGCGACCAATTGACACTAATGCGTTAATTGGCCAGAGAATAAGTGGCAAATTGAGAAGATTTAACCATTTATACTGGACAACAAAGAAAAAATAGCTATACAAGTCAATGTACCGTCTAAATATTTGATAATAGTGTGTTAAAATACCATACATTATGTTTATGAAGAAGTAGTTACTTCTTGACTTAGACTTTATTTCAATTTTCAAAACAAAATCTCTATCTTTATTAGTCACTAGCGGACGTCCCGCGGTTTCACCCGCATAGTTCCCGTTCCAGTGGGAGTACGGGGATAAAATATAGCCTATGTTACTCGTGGATAATGTAGCTTTCAAATGGTGAAAGAATTTTTTAAATCGGTCCAGTAGTTTTTGAGCCTATTCATTACAACCAAACAAACAACCAAACAAACAAAGTTTTCCTCTTTATAATATTAGTATAGATAATGGGAAGTTATGAAATATGTTAAGTAATGTCCAAATCTTTCATTTACTATACTGCTGTTACAAAACATAAGAAATTGCAATCATTATGTCTTACACATTGGTCATGCTTCAAGGTCCATTAACTCCACCCAAGGTTTGTGTTACTATTCGGATGACAGACTCTTTGACTAGCTTTGGCTGGTCAATTTTGACCCATACATCTATTTCAGAACATGTTGATAGTAGAAATATGAAGTAATATAAGAGACATTGATTGTAGCGTGATAGTAAACATATGGTGCAGAGTCGAACATTGCAAATCCCTTATGTGATCAATCTGTCTTGTGGCATTTCAAATTTTTAACGTATTCTCCAAAAGAATACAGCCACATTTGGCCAGTTATATTTTAGTCCCATATACAGGGTGGAATTTTGTAATGCCATCTGGAGGGAAAGTACTCTAAATACCGGAGATAGCAAATTTTACTCAAAGGAAACGTTCCTTTATTTTTAAAAAGAAATTAATCTGCATTCAAAGATTTTGAAAATTCGCGTGCCACACTCGGGAATCGAACCGGCTAAATTCCAAAAAAATAACACCCTGTACTTTTATGGCACCAATCGATAGGGTCAATCATAAAGATCAAATCCCTCTAACAAACACGGTAAATAAAATGAAAGGAAAACCATAAAATCTTAACTTATAAATTCAATAGGATAACATAAAGCACTTTTACTCAAAGGCCCATCCAATTACTTATGTTAGAACCTAATAAACAATTATCTTTTGACGACATTTATTGATTAAAATGACGAAGAACTATTTAGACAGAAAGATTGCAATTTGCATAAACAAATACGTGCAGATTGCAATCTGTTTTCTTCAATTGTAAAGGTCCATCCTTTGAATAAAGTAGTTTATCGTATTGAATTTATCCCATTGAATTTATAACTTTAGATTTCATGGTTTTCCTTTCATTTAATTTATAATGTTTGTTAGAGAGATTTGATCTTTATGATTGACCCTATCGATTGGTGCCATAAAAGTACAGGATGTTATTTTTTGGAATTTAGCCGGTTCGATTCCCGAGTGTGGCACGCGAATTTTCAAAATCTTTGAATGCAGATTAATTTCTTTTTAAAAATAAAGGAATGTTTCCTTTGAGTAAAATTTTCTATCTGCAGTATTAAGAGTACTTTCCCTCCAGGTGGCATTACAAAATTCCACCCTGTATACTAAAAGGTGAAACTATTGTCCTAATACAATAAATAAATAAAATAAAAAATAATCCACGTATCAAGCTGCTGCTGAGAAATTCTTGATAGCAACTCCTGATGATGGTTAGCCCAACCCGAGAATCAAATTCTAGACCACATTTAGCAGATACCCTTGCATCCGCTGGGACAGTGCGTAAGGAGAACCTTGATATTATATCATACGCAAAATGCAATCTTATGATTCGGAATCACGATTTTATTTTGTAAGTCAATCGTTTTTCACAGCCCTTTGAAAAATAAATCGGTGACTGTGATTGATTGATTTGACGACCCGAATGGCGCAGCGGTAGTGAGGCTGCCTTACGCTCTTAGGGTCCCGGGTTCGAAACCCGGTCGGAGCAAATGTTTGTGTGATGAGCATGGACATTTGTTTCCGAGTCATGGATGTTTATATTTGTATAATAAGTAGGTATGTATTTACAAACAAAAAGTATCTATGTAGTATATCAACTATCTGGTGTCCACGACACAAGCCTCGTTGCTTAGTGTGGCACTAGATGGCGCTGTGTGTAATGTCCAGCAATATTTATTTTTATTTATTTATTTATTGCTTATGGTGCTATTGCAGTCAAAATGGTCTGAATTACCCAACTGCAGATTACTTAAGATATTATTATTAAATATCTCGACAGGGTCGAATTTTGCCCCCTGGAGGGAAAGTACTCTAAATACCGGAGATAGCAAATTTTACTCAAATGAAATATTTATTTATTTTTAAAATGAAAAATTAATCTGCATTCAAAGATTTAGAAAATTCGCGTGCCACAGTCGTGAATCGAACCGGCTAAATTGCAAAAAAAATAACGCCCTGTACTTTTATGGCATCAATCGATATCGTCAATCATAAAGATCAAATCCCTCTAACAAACATGATAAATTAAATGAAAGGAAAACCATGAAATCTAAAGTTATAAATTCCATGGGACAACAAAGCACTTTTACTCAAAGGTCTGATCCAATTACATATATGTTAGAACCTAATAAACTATTATCTTGTGACCACTTGTGACGAAATTTATTGATTAAAATGACGAAGAACTATTTAGATAGGAAGATTACAATTTGCACAAACAAACACGTGCGAATTGCAATCTTCTTTCTTCAATTATTGTAAAGATCCATCTTTTGAATAAAAGTGCTTTACCGTATTGAATTTATCCCATTTTTTTCTGAGCCTTTTGGCCTTGCAGAGGACCATTTTGATTGTTTTTTTTATTTTTCTGTTGTTTACTTTTATATATAATTTAATATTTACAAATGTGAAAATAAATAAAATCCATGAAATAGGTACTTACTTCAATTTCCCATATTGTTATGAATTATCAAATTATTTTACAAATATGATTGTAATAGAGGTAATAATATAATATTTCTGAGAAAAGGAAGACAGGGATCATAAAACAAGGAAATGGGGAAAAGTTTTAAACTTTGTTTTCCATAGATGCTTGCTTGATATTTGCAAAGAAATTGCGAATCTGCCATTGTAAAGAAAAGTGGCAGATTCGCAATTTCTTACAGGTCGCGGCACGTAACTCTAGCGCTGAACGAAACGTGGAGGGAATATCTGCGCATGTTATACGACTGGAGATCCAATCGGCGCAACGCACGCCCCAAAACATTCTTATTTTTTACTTCTGCGCAATAACGGTCACCGCTAGACTTTCGTGCCGCGACCTGTAATAAGAAAATCTGTCGTCAAGACATCAAACTTCTTGCTAAGTAATCTGCCAACAATACAAGGTATAAACAACCTTGTGAGTTCTTAACTATGATTAATGCAATATTTAACGTCACACGAAATCTTTACATAACAAGTATATATAACCAAGAATGTAACAATCTTATCCATTGAGTACTTTCTGGATTGATTACTAGAATATTACCTTAGATAATCTGTTTGTGGGTGACTAAAATACTTTGTGTTTATTTATATTTTGTAATTTCTTCTTAATGCTAGCTCATGTATCTTCTGTTCAGAATTTTTGACTATACGTACAATATTCAGAAAGTCTGACAACCAGTCTTACCAAGGGGTATCGTATTACCCGGTACTAACTGGGTTGTGGAGGTCAGATAGGCAGTCGCTCCATGTAAAATACTGGTATTCAGCTGCATCCGGTTAGACTGGAAGCCGACCCCAACATAGTTGGGAAAAGGCTAGGCGGATGATGACGTACAATATTCAGAAAATGTTTTTTTTTTAACATAATAATATGTTTTTTTTTATTTGTTTAGGAAATAGTTATTGAATGGGATAAAATAAACTTAGGTGGTTGTATTGATGATTTTGATGATTGTAATTCTGTAACGTCTGACGGACGCGAATCATATTTCCATCAATTTGCAACCTGACAATGACCTGCAAACTGCAAAAAATGTAACAAAATTTGAATTTCGCGGGCTACCCAGCGCTTCCACCATACTAAAGCCATCAAATAAATGGCTGTAGCTATAAACACTGAAAACGGAAACCGCACCTTTTTGACATACCCTCGCGAACTCAGCAAACGATTGCATTACCCTTTTAATTAACTAAGTGCAGCGCCAAACAATGACGTATACTATTTCGTTCACAGGTGTGGTGTTCGTCGCCATCGACAGCAAGGACAACTCTAAAGTTGCGATCAAGGACATAGACTTAACCAAACAAAGCAAGAAGGAACTAATACTCAACGAAATCAATGTGCTGAAGGGATTCAATCATAGGAATCTGGTGAATTTCCTCGACGCGTTCCTCAGTTACGACCACCTGTGGGTAGCCATGGAGCTGCTCGACGGAGGGTCGCTCAACTACGTCGTAACAGAGGTCGTCATGAAAGAAGGTCAGATTGCGGCCGTCTGTCGCGAAACTCTTCAAGCCATAGCATTTCTGCATTCCAAGGGTACAATACACAGGGATATTAAGTCTGACAATGTTCTGCTTGCTATGGACGGCACAGTCAAAGTCACAGACTTTGGTTTCTGCGCCAATATTATAGGCGATGAGAAACGACAGACCATGGTCGGGACGCCCTACTGGATGGCACCAGAAGTGGTCACCAGGAAGCAGTATGGTAAGAAGGTTGACGTATGGTCATTAGGTATTATGGCGATTGAAATGATCGAAGGTGAGCCGCCTTACATGAAGGAGTCTCCGCTGCGGGCTCTATATCTAATCGCGGCAGTCGGGCGGCCGAAAATCCCCAGATGGGAAAAGTTATCAGTAGAATTCCAGGATTTCCTTGACAAATGTTTACAAGTGGACGTAGATTTACGAGCAGCGGCTGACGAGCTCCTAAGACATCCGTTCCTGGACTGCGCGATGGAGCTGAGGACCCTGACGCCGCTCATCAAGGCCGCACAGAAGATCCACCACAAGAACCACGACTGAGACTGGTTATAGTTCCGTTCCTCTTTATGTCCACATGTATTTCACTTTTATAGCCTTTTACAATTTTGTATGCTCTTTATGAATGTAATGACTGTAATGAGGTGCCAAGTTTTGCATAGTATTTTACAAGGTTATGACTGTTATGGACAATATTGCTTCTCTAATATTATACAGGGCATTATTGAGAAAAGTTTAAAAAGGATTTTAAGCGCAAAGTTGTGTAGTTCGGACGGGGAGCATTCTTTATTAGCATAGATGTCCAAATTTTATGTTGTACGCATTTAGAATAAAATCGCAAGATATTAGTTTCGACAGCACGTAACGCGTTAGGCGTGTATAGCTTTTGTCTTATCTGTAGACTCTTATAGATACCGTATCTACAACTGATATAGATATTCACACATCACTATACTATTCCCCTAATGAAATGTTCGAGGGATAAATCAAATCTTTAATTTTTGTACAAGAAAATGCCATAATTATGCAACATGAGTTGACTTATACAAGTTAGGATATTCGGCTTAGAATTTAGTTACTTAATAAGAATGTAATCTGTCCAAAATTAAGTATTTTTTTACTGTAAGAAATTCAGATTTTGGATATGTTTTAGACTAATGTTGTCTAGAACTAGATTTTTGGAAAATGATGCAATTTTATCATAAAAATGCCGTTCTTGACTCTGGCCACTGAACAAATAAACGAAATTCATAAACAATGTTTGTATGATGGATTTATTTATTTGTATGATAAAAATGAGGCCATAATCCCTTTTAATAACTGAAAACATTAGAAAAAATATTTTAATATGGTGGCCACAATATTTAGGTAGTTATGCCCTTTTTGATAACATATTTAAGTGATTGGTGCACAGATAGGCTATTACCAAAAATGTACATAAACTAAATAACTTTTTTAGCTAGTCGTAATCATTTGCATTGTTATTTTTATAATCATATATTTTACCAGTTCCGCCAAATGCAACATTTTAGGAAAGCTGCAGTTTCACATTCCTTCGGTTTTCTTTATTCCTTGCTACTTCTTATGAAATAATAATTCCGTGGTAGAAGAAAAGATGTATTTTACCTTAGTATTATATGTATACTTCCAACGACAAAAAATTAAGACTGTGTCACAGTACTGCATTTTTAAATAGTATTAGCCATTCCTTAGAAATTAATTGGTACCTCAATTATGAGCACTGAGTATAATATAGGTACTCTGTGTGTGTCGTATTCTCTAACACATACAAATTATATATACTCATCCATCTAACGTTCATGATATTCGTCATGTTATTCTGTGTCATTGGTGTCGATTCTGTTGTGCACAAACTAAACTTAATTTAGGCTATTGCTATCTTTTTCTCTCTAATAAAACGAGAAAGAGACGGACTTAATTTAGAGCTGTCAAATTTAGTTGGAACTAATATTTCCATGCAAATGAAGGGTGCACGTAAAAATATGTCGACTAAAACACGGTGAAGCGTAAGGCCTAGACTAGTTTGACATGTCTAACTTAGTTCATAGCTATAGCCGTCCTTTTCTAGCACTGCCTTTTAGTAAAAGATAGCAATAGCCTAAATTAAGTTTAGTTTGTGCATAACAGAATCGACACCATTGCCACGTTTAGACGTTAGTTTGCGAGCGCCAAAATGATTTGACAGCAAAGTCATTTCCGTGCGGTGCAAAGTGTGCTCAAAATATATTCGGGAATCTGGCGTTTTTAATTATATTAATATGAACTCTATTTTGTTATACTTACAGCGTATTTTGCTTTGTGGAAAAAATTCAGTGCCTGAATTTAAAAAAAATGTCTGGTCATGGTAAATAAGGAAATGTTTTAGTGCTATAAATAATGTGTATTGCAAATATTATGTTGTACTACTTCTATGTGGTATGTTATAGGATAATTCGTTTTTGCTTACTTATATGGTGTTCAATGAATTGTTTTAAGCTATTCTTTTCTATTGTAAAGCGCCATTGGCCAGTTGTATACTCTATATAAATTAGTAAGCAGTTTTATGTGTAAGGGTCCAATCCAAGCTCACGCAACGAGTTATACTCGTGTGGCGTGCCCGCATGCGGTTCAAGTAGTTAGTATAGCAACCGCATCACCGGCCAAGGTTTTTATCCGGCTTCGACTGCGGGTGCGATTATTAACCGCATGCGGGCACTCGACCTCCGCATACTATGCTGGGTTAACCGCACAAGCGAGTGCAGCAATTAAACAAACAAATAAAGTTAAGTTTCTTACCTGCATTATTGACAAGGAGTTTTAAAATTAATGTAGAAATGGAATAACTATAAACGAATATTATTAGATGTCCCCCAACATATTTTTTTACTAGAGACTCTTGTATTCCTACTTCTATGTTCCACCTTTTTATGACAAATTAATTCTTGTCATGTTTCCTACAATAAAATCGTTGAGTTATACTCATAGGAATATTATAGGGTTTTTTATAAATAATAGCAATAAGTTACAGTTTGAACTGCTGGAAGTGATATATCATGGACCATAACAGCCAATTGTTGTGACTTTGACAGTGCAATATACAAAACTCTTCAAAAGGACAAAAAAACTCTGTTAAATAAATGTATTTTGAGATTTTTTAGTATTAAATCAGTATCTTATGTACCTATTTTTTCTTTATAAGTCAAAAAAATCACTTGATCCATCGAACTTACTTGTGGGAGATATCAGTTTGTATATTTCTTCACCATGAGTGCCTGCTTCTTACAGCGATAGTTTAGATGTACTTTTTATAGAATAGATTTTAAGCATTTTCATCGACACAACGAAGAATCGTGTGAATGCTTTTCTGTATGGCGATGGCTCCATTGTTACTGGAATATCATTGAGGTGACTGGTGATCAATGTGGGTTTTGTTAGCACACAATACATACAATGCAGAAGCAAGAGTACTAAACCGTAGCCACTTATATCATCAAGCCCACATTGAATTAGTAAATCGAGATCACTCTCAAGCGAACTGTCGCTTCCGAGACTCGGGTCTGCCACCATCATACGATCACACCACCAGTACCTACAACCTGTCATATAGAAAAGCTATATTGTATTGACGCTAATACGCTATAATTGTAAGTTTATATACACAAAGGACACTTTTTGAACATTTTATTAATATAATTTGCCTATTAAATTATTTTTCTAAAATACTTTGTGGTTTTTATTTGTTCACATTACCTGTGTGAGCTGGAAGGTATTGCTACGGGCCAGTTCAGACAGAACGGAAAAATCTCCGCGCAATAGAGGGATTTTCTTTATAAACTCTTCCCTAGTCGCTAGATAGATGGCGCTGAACTTTGTAAGTTACTGCAAGGAACGGAACGTCACATCATTTCACTTGGATGTAGCTAATGGTTAAATTCGGAAGCTTATTGCTAACGAAAGTCAGTCAACGAGCGTATGTGACGTGACCATTGACATATATATTACTGCGTAAGGACTGGGTGGACCGCATGTTACAATGACGCACACTGGTCCCAAATTAAAAAAAAAGTGGACATTGATAGTAGACCGCTGATATTTTTTTTTATTGTTGATACAATGATAACAGATAAGGCAAAAAAATATTATTGTCCTACTTCAAATTCTTTTCTGTAAAAAAAATATTTCTTTTTTTTTGTATGGGAGCGATTACATTTTACTCAATTTCTCAAAAACTTTAAGCGATGTCGAGATGGCAATCACATATGTTAGAAAACTAATAATTCTGAGTATTTGGCTCGAAGAAACTTATTGCTTATCTCTGCGTACTTTCGAGATAATAGTGACAGAAAATAACAATTTTTTTTAATGTTAATTTTTTGCTTTTTTTTAATCATAGCCTTACTTTAGCACATAATTATAATGTATGCGTAATGTCAAATAAGTAAAAAGAGACTTCTCTGTAAAAGAGGTTATGGGGGCTCACTAATGACTGAAAAGCTATGACCTTTCTGAAGGAGTACTTTCATCAGTTCTAAAAAACAATCAAAATGAAGACAAATAAAGCTGCAAACGTAAAGTTGAATATGTTCACAAACGATTCTGAAAAAATATTATGGTGAAAGATTAATATTTGGGTCTATATTCTCTTGAGAAATCTCTATTTCCTCGTTTTCCAACGAAAGCAATTCATTGTTCAAGATCAAAGCACTAGCCTCTGGAAACAACTGTTTATGTAAACGAGCAAACTTTGGTTTGATATGGCTGATGTAAGGATCTGAGCTAATTAGAAAGCTGTGGATAATGTCTAAATTAGTCTGAACTCTACCGATTTTTCTTGTATGTGCCATTCTAACATTCCGGAAATCTTTATTCCTCGCTTCGGAAGCTTCTTCGGAAAGCATGCCTATCGGAATAAAGGAGAAATTTTCACAAATATCAGCACCGTGTATCAACAATTTATGGACACTTGAAGGCATGTAATACCATGGTTAGAAGTTTACATATAGCATTGCTGTTTCTTTACAATATTCCCTAAACAAGTTGGTATTAATAAGTTGACCAGATGAAATTGTTTGTAAAATGACTGCAAATCTCTTGATTAAATCAGGGTGGATACCCGTTATTTCAGCAGATACTTCATAATTTTCAAAAAACCTTCTTGCCGTGTTACCGTCATTGGTTGTACCAAATCCCTGTTTTACTATGTCAATTAACAAACCAGTTCTTTCCCGGAATTCTTCTTGTGTCAAATTCTTTTTAATTTCTTTTAACAATTTATCTTCTTTTCGTGCAGCCCACTTTTTGAAGTCTAAGTTGTACGAAATGTGTAAAATACATTCCATACATCTTATCCACATATGAAGCGAAGACAGACCATATTTATACATATCTTCTCTGACGAGTCTTTTGGATACAAAGTCCAAGTCATTCATTTTGCTAGGTGGGGTATTGCAAATATTACAAACAGCTGCAGAAGAAGTATTGGAAATCACAGTAGAAATTTCCCATCAATCATAGTCATGTACAAATCATGTTTAATATCAAAATTATCTACAATTGTGGGAACAAGATTACGAATTTCTTCCTCTAAGGATGCACTTTCCTTCTTTATCAATTCATTTGTTTCTTTTGCAAATATAAAGCCAATTGGACGACAATAGTTTGTTGAAGAGGGAGCAGAATTTTGCCACAAGATAGTACCACTCTCTTCTTCCAAACGAAGCGGAACCAAACTAATCATGAAAACTGAAGAATCGTCAATTTTAGTGTCGGAGTGTGACTTTTGTTTATAATTACTTTGAGAAGATGACCCGTCAAAACCCCATTTGCTTATTAGTTTTAGCGATTTTTTGTCGGCAGAGTTGTGCTGAATTGTTTTTAATATCCTATTAGTTGTCAAATCTAGAAGCGATTGAAGTCTTATCTTAGCATCAGATTCAGTTACAGTTATGTCTGACTCTGGAGGATAACAAGTTTTTTTAGCTTCCAGGAGCTTTTGATAGGATGGAAGACCATACATTTTCTCTGAAGCAAGAATAGTTCTTAAATTTCGATATTGCCATTTTGACAAATTTGTTGAGGTGTAAAGCGCTAACGTTTTATCATCTGGTAAACACGGTTTGTCAGTCTTTTTAGCGAATAGTACATCATGTACCATCTCACATTTTTCCTTGTTTTGGCTGAGTTCGTTTAATATAGCTGCTAATTTTGTTTTTTTAGACTCTTTTAATTTGGCACATAAAGCATAAACTAATTCCTCATCTGTGTGATCTAGAAGTGTTAGAGAACGCCTTTTCTTCTGTTTATCAGATATATCAACAAATGGTTTTTTACTTGTACCATAACTTAATTGATGAGTATCCACTTGCGTTTCGAAATTTGGAATTACTTCCTCGGCAACTTTAAAAATGCTGCTTAAATCGATATTTTGACATTTTGGCCAAACTATTTGGGATTGTAACCAGTCCGAATTTTTGTTAAGAAAGGTCTTTTGAGCTCTACTGGAAGCAGACCATGTTTTGAGATATTACTTGAAAAATTACGACAAAATAATTTAATATTACTCAAATCTTCGGAAGACAATTCAACACCAATACGTTCAATAAGGGCATTAAATAAAAATTCGACATTTTTAAAACCACCTCCTGATTTAAGAACAACGTATAAGTCTAAGTTGGTGACAAATGCGGACATATTATAATTTTAAGGAAAATTGAAAACAAATTAGAATCAAAGATATCAAAGACAAAGTGACTTTGATTTTAACAAAAAAAATTACGAAAACAAATTCGACGAAAGAAAGACAAACAAAAATTATTTGATTTTAAAATCCAAAGATTCAAAATACAACAATAACAAAACAAACAAACAACAAGCATTTCTTCAAGCGCACAGAAAAAATAAGGACACGTCTTATCGCAACCACATTTAGTTGTACACTGAGTGAGGTGTACGCGCGCGATTCGTGACCGTATTACGTTACGTCATGAGAGGCGGCCATCTTGTTATCCCGGCAAACTCGCGTTGAAGCTCCATTTTGCTGGCCAGCGGACCTATTGCGATATGAGTAAGGCTATGATTAAAAAAAAGCGAACAATTAACATTAAAAAAAAATGTTATTTTCTGTCACTATTATCTCGAAAGTACGCAGAGATAAGCAATAAGTTTCTTCGAGCCAAATACTCAGAATTATTAGTTTTCTAACATATGTGAATGCCATCTCGACATCGCTTAAGGTTTTTGAGAAATTGAGTAAAATGTAATCACTCCCATACAAAAAAAAGAAATATTTTTTATAGAGAAAAGTATTTGAAGTAGGACAATAATATTTTTTTGCCTTATCTGTTATCATTATATCAACAATAAAAAAAAATATCAGCGGTCTACTATCAATGTCCACTTTTTTTTAATTTGGGACCAGTGTGTGACGCCTCGAACGTGGTCCCAAAATGGTCTTCCCTATAGCGAACTAAACTAGAACGCGTTCGGCTGTCTTCGGGAGCGGTCGTAAATTTTACAAGCAAAAATGCCAAGTTGTGTCGTGAAGGGATGCGTGAACTACGACAAAAAGCACAATAAAATAAATGATAACATTTCTTATCACCGGTAAGTTAAAAAAAAAAATTATATCAACTTCTAACATTATTTAAAACAATTTTCTTTCGTATTTGTCTCAACGTTTGGCAAAGACGACGCGAGGCCGCGTAAAAGTTAGACATAACTTTGCAGCGGCGCGCGTTTTAGCCGATGAAATGAAAAGATTTAATAATTCATTTCATAAAATTAATTTTATATGTATAAAATAATGTTTATTACAAGCAAATTAAAATGTGTTTTTATGTACTTACTGGTAAAAATCTATAAGTACAGTGAAAATACGTATTTAATTTGCAGATTTCCTACTGATTGTCAACTTTGAAGTATAAAATCTCAGTATAAAATCAAATCGGTCCAGCCGTCTTCGAGTGAGTAATCGGGGAAAATATCCCGACGAATTGAGAACCTCCTCATTTTTTTCAAGTCGGTTAAAAATACCCGCTCTTACAAGGTTACGTCTAGGGGCAGACCACGCCGATTGACATCGTAGTTCATAGTAGTTCTAATAGATGGCGTTAGTGTTTCTGTATGGCGACCGCGTTTGGCGAACGTTCGAACGACCGTATCTTTACTATTTAAATCAATGGACGTGACTCAATGTTTTTTTTGACGTGACAACGTCTTATAAATTGGTTTGCCGGGTGACACTTCAAGAAACTGCGTTACGCTCCGCTCACGTTATGCGCTCACAATGAGAGCGAGTGAGAGGCACGCGTCCCTTCCACTCGGGCATGGTTAGCCCGCCTAAGAGCGAGAGAGACAGACATAAAAAGTTTATTTTACCACTCAAAGTCGTTGTCACGTAAAACTTTCGCCCGTATACCGACTTTTTCAAGCGTTTTGGCTTTGGCACCAAGTAACGTAGTCAGTTCAACGCCATCTACAGAGTTCTTGGAAATAATGTTTTTTTTAATAATACTCAAAAAGTTCAAATGTTTGTAAACTCATCCACCAAGGAGACATTCGAAGCATTAAAAAAAATGACATGCAAGCGCCCGATAAACCAGGCCAGGCGGCAGTTGTTGAATGGAAATTCCTGTATAACAGAACGATTTTTGATTGGTGAAAGAAAATAATGTTTTTTTTTGGGAATAATTTAGCCTAGTGTAAAATCGTTAATAAATAATATTATTATGTCTGATGCTGAGTCTATACGACTTAAGCGTTGGTCAGAAAGAGGCTATAGCTTGCGACAAGGCGTTCTATATAGGTATAATCCTGATGTGGATAGTGAAGAGCCGCAGCTGGTAGTTCCGGTTTCATGGCAATAAGGTTAACCATGAACTCGTCGGTGTGTCAAACTACTGGTTCGTCTCCAGCTTACCTCATGTTTGTTAGGGAGCTCCGTTCGCCACTCGACGTGCAGCACAACATTAGGTCAATTCTTAACAAGGATAATTTTGTTCCTCAGATCACGAGCTATTTGGAAAGTTTTATTAATCGTCTAGTTTCTGTTAGAGAAAGAGTTGAAGCTCAGCAGGACCGACGCAAGGAATGTGCGGATAAGTCCAAGAAGCCTGCCGAAGTTTTCAAGATTGGAGATCAGGTGCTCTTAAAGTCTCATGTCCTTAATAATGTATATCTGCTAAGTTCATTCCAAAAGAGATGGTCCGTATGTTATTGCAAAAAGGGTTAGTCCTACAGCCTACCTACTCCATCGCAGAATTAGATAACCCGGAGAGTATTTTAGGCAAGTTTCATGTATCCGAATTCCGAGCTCACGCGTTTTCATTCCCGCGGTGACTCTCCTCCTCGTCCCGTGGTCCCGAAAAGACACAGAGGACGTCCACGGAAGCACGTTTGTCTGTGTCTTGTGCGAGTTCGTGAGCGAGGGCGTTCTCTCTCAGGGGGAGTGTATAGCGTGAGGCCATTGGTACACTGTAGTAGTGTGTAGTTGGCAACCCCGGTAGTTGTTTCCCCTGCCGCCGATAGAGTGCGCGGCAGTGAGAGTCACGCGCGGATGCGCGCGCAGTTTAGTTAAGGCTGCGGTTCCACTGAGTCGGAGTAGAGCGGTGCGGAGCCCGCTTAGCTGTGAAAAGAGGTAGGTGTTTGAAGAGATGTAGATTTCAAGATTTTCAAGCAATGGTGCCGATTTCCTTGTTTACAAACTAAACCAAGTTTAAGTTCAGTGTATCTTTTTCTTTCTATTTCATTAAGAAAAGGACAGAAGATAAATTTTAGTTATGTCCTGTCAAATTAATCAACGCCATACAAGATTTAGACGCGATTAAAAAGTTGACTACTAAAATTAATACCATTAATCTGCATTGATGTTAAAAACTAAATATTGAATTAATTTTTAAAATTTACTATTGCACAATAATTCATCGAAATTATTAACACCTACATAAGTACTCATAGGATTTCTAGGGTTCCGTACAAAAACTGAAAAAACGGAACCCTTATAGGATCTATTGTGCATCATCTGTCTGTCTGTCCGTCCGTCTGTCACAGCCGATTTCCTCCGAATCTACTAGACCAGCCTTACTCAAAGTGTGCTCCGTGGAACCCTAGGGCTCCGTGGAGCCTCTGTAGGGGCTCCAAGAAAATACTGGTATAGCGTTGGGTAGTCTGAAACACTGCATGTCTGATTCATAAGTCGTTTAATATCCGACTGCCAAGGGAGGGTTGTTTTTCGAGAATACTATGTTGTTTGGCTCCTCTGTGGCCTGAACGGCTCGATGGATTTTGGCTTGAGAGGTGTCGTTAGATTCGTATTTACTGTGAGAGTGACACTGGTTAATCAAAATAAAATAAAACAACATGGCGGATTTTTCAAATGTTTGGCACGCTCTGCAGCCTGAACGGCTCCGAAAAGGGCTCATCATGAGGATTTTAAAATGGTATTTGTAATGAAATGAAATGAAGTCAAAATAAATACATAATTGAAAAATAATAAAATTAATACCTTCTCTCCGACACTGGTACAGCAACATGTCTGCTGGAACAATCCAGTCTTCCTGCAATCATCGCCAGCACGATGTTGAAGTTATCCCGTACCCTACGCACAAAGGACACGGCGCGCTTGCGCATGGTCGCGTGAAAGCAATCGGTACGCGCCTCAGCAAACATATCCGAGGCGCTGCAGTATCGGGGTAGCCCCATCACCGCCCTGAACGCATTATTGTACTGGAAGCGGATGGCGCTGTAACTTCTATTAGAGTAGTGAGCCCACAGACTGCATGAGTACAGCGATGTGCAGTACGCCCTAAACAGCGTAGCCTTAACATCTCTAGAGCACCGCGCAAATCTGCGTGCGATCATGTTAGCTCTAACAGACAACGCCCTCCGCTCCCGTTCCATGTCTGCGTGATCCTTGAGGTCGACAGTCAAAACATGCCCCAAGTATGTAAACTGGTGAACCCTTTCCAGAGGAACCCCATTGAGCCTGACCGGAGGTATGCTTCCCGGACATTTTGCACTGGCGGTCTCAAAAATCATACACTGGCTCTTATTTACATTTTACATCAAACCGTGACCACAAGCATATTCCTCACATATCCGCAACAGCTTTCTCAAGCCGCAGACCGAAGCGCTCATCAGCACCATGTCGTCAGCATAACTTAGATTATTGACACATGTACCGTCAATGTGACAGCCGACATGCTGGCTACTGAAGGCCACGATCAGCCCGTTTATATACAAATTAAAGAGGGTAGGGGAGGTTAAGCCGCCCTGCCTGACTCCGCATTCGAGCTGATACGCTTCCGACATTGCCCCCGCCCACCTAACACTATTAGACTGGTGCGCATACCAGAACTGGAACATGCTGATGAGTTCCGGCGGCAAACCTATGCTCCTCAGCTTGCCCCACAGCTGGTCATATGCTACAAGGTCGAAAGCCGGGGACGAAACCCGAACTGGTTATCGTGCAGTGTTACCGATCTATTTAACTGTGCATTAAGCAAACCGTCAAATACCTTAGCAGTCACAGTGGCAAGAGAAATAGGCCTGTAGTTAGGCCACCAGTGAGGTCACCAGTTTTATTCTTCACTACAGGCACTAGCACTGTTTTCATAAAGTCGTCTGGCAGGTAGGAATGGCTCACACACAGCGAGTAAAACATAGCCAAGACCCTGGCAATATAGGCGTATTGTAGGTGCTCAATGCTGAGCCCATCATGACCCGGGGACTTACCTCTCGAGATCAACCTAATGGCTTTAGTAACATCCTTAGCCCGGAAGGTAGTCCCCACCTCATGACTGTTTACGTCAGCATTGAGCACCTCCTTTGCTGTACCAAACGGAGAAGTGATTCTTAAAAAGATCCGCAATCTCCTTTGGGTTATTCACACCATCAATGCTCACAGGGAGACCAGGGCCGGCAGTCTCGACAGAGATAGCGATAAATTCGCTAACTTTCGATCGCTGATTACTGACGAATAAATTGGGTTGCAATAAAGATGCTTGCGAGAATCGCATCTTGGATGTAGAGACTTGGATTCCCGCAAGCATCGTTATTGCAACCCAGTTTATTCGTCAGTAATCAGCGATCGAAAGTTAGCGAATTTGTCGCTATCTCTGTCGAGACTGCAGGGCCAGGGCGTAGGTTTTCTTTTTTGGTGCCCTTCCAGAAACTATAATACTATTATGTAAGTAAGAGGAGGAGCTCGTGGCTAAATAATAACAGCCGCTTGAACAGCCGATCTTTAGGTTAAGCCGTGCTTGCCTAGGTTGGTCTGTGGATGGATGACCACCCTTACATTCGTACCGAGTTTCCTCCGTGCCTCGGAAAGCACTTATAGCAGTTGGTCCCGGCTGTCATTTGTAGATGTTTGACAGTCGTTACAGGTAGTCAGTGGCCCAAAAAGTTTGACAACCACTCTTACCAAGGGGTATCGTATTACCTAGTACAAACTGGGTTGTAGAGGTCAGATAGGCTGTCGCATCCGGTTAGACTGGAAGCCGACCCCAACATAGTTGGGCTTGGGAAAAGGCTAGGCAGATGCTGATGATGTAATATTTAAGTAGGTACCAATATTTTAGACTTTCGGGCCCCTCACTACCTGTAGGTAACTGTCATATGCTATGTGTCGGGCTTCCTTGGGCACGGAAGAAACTCTGTATGTAAAGGATCCCATCCACCGGCCGCCCAGGGTAAGCGGATTTACTAGAGGAAATAATGGGAGAAGGTAGGTACAACTCAGGAAGGACTATTGAAAATAAAACTGAACGAGGTGGTAAATAGTGTGTGTCTATTTTTGACATGTCTCATAAATAATTTATTGTAATCGGTAAAAAAATGGCTGAGTTTTCATTGTTATGAAATGCCATTTTTCATAGTTGTTACTATTGTGTATTACCTATATTTTTTAAAGATCTAACGATATCCCACACCATGTGTGAGGTACGCAGGAAAAAAAAATCCCCACTACGTGTACTTACAGGACATACCCTTTTTTGTTTTTTTCTTCGGATGGGAAATTATCAAATGACTCCTCCCGCTCTGGGCGGAGCAGGAGGGAGTGTCAGACTTTCCCAGAAAACCCATCCATGTTCCTTCATCGCCCTTTGTGTTCCGGGGCCACGGTAGGTATCTCTTTCGAAGTCCCCCAACCCCGGCAACAGGACATACCCTAAACAATTCTTTTCGAGATATTGTTTTACCACTTTGTCGGCGTAAGTAATACATCATTCCCACTAGTTCTACTACACCTTTCTACGGTAGAACTAGTGGGATTTTTTTTTCCCACTAGTCCTACGATTTCAGGTAGTACTAAATCATAGAACTAGCGGGAACAAAATATCTGTATCATGCCAAATTACAGCTTTCTAGTACTAAGCCTTTGTACTAAGCTGCGGACAGACGGACGGACATGGTGAAACTATAAGGCTTCCTTGGTGACTAGACTACGGAACCCTACAAATCTGAAAACCGTAAATTATAAATGACAGGAGCTAAATTACCAACTCTATTAGTGGTGGTTCAAACTTCGCTTGAAATACTGTTAGAATATGGTTCTAATCAGCTTGCACTACAAAGTGGTTGTTACGTCAGACACTGCGGCCGAATAGTGCGGAATGAGTGGTTTTTTGCGATTTACAAAAAATCTATTGATTGGACTAAAAAAGTGAAACACTATGATGCTAATATATTGCCTGTAGAATTATTTGCCAAAAAATCAGAATGATCGCATATATTTTAGTATGGCTTTTACTCCTTAAAATATTTTTTTAGAGATAAGTTCGTGATTTTTTTCTATCGAATAAAATTTGTTGTATTACGTTTTCAAAACACTGTCGTACTAGCTTAGATCCTGAAGAATATCATACATTTTTCTGGTTTTGTTTATTGCAGTGAATCATATTGTTTTTTTGTAGTCGCCTTAATAACAAAATACCTAAAAAGTTTATACGGAACCCTCGGTGCGCGAGTCCAACTCACACTTAGCCGGTTTTTTTTCTGAAGGCGTTTGCTTTCTGCATTCCTATGTTTCATACCATTCGATAGTTTAAAGATACGCCTAGTGTCCAACACAGCTATAAAAATTGAACGTGTTTTATTTACGAAATAACAATCTACCGAATGTATTATATTGGTGTCGATTCTGTTGTGCACAAACTACCTATACTTAAATAACAACAACCTACCATTACGTTAGGGTAGTTCAACAGGATAATCAAACGCAACAACTTGGCATATTGTTTTATTATGTATTCTAACGGTATGAGAAGTACAAGACAATCCAGAACTAAGGAATAGTACCTAGTTCTCCGCTCTGGCGTGGGGCGCCGCGGCACACTTCCAACTGCTTCATTTACTTCAACTTCTTAGGTTTGCTATCGAACCGTTTGGTTTTAAAAAACGTCCGACGATTCATCTTTAAATCATTTTTCACCTGCGACAGCGAAATGGATCCCTGCGAGAAAAAAAATATCACTAACTTTTATTAAACTTGCAATGTTAGTTCAAATTATAAAGGGTGTAAAGAAGCCGAAAGGCACTTGTTCTCCCCGTCATTGAGATCATTGTTTTGCTCTACACCATACCTGGGAACCTTCTAGTTACGGAGATATTGGGGTCAAAGTTCCAACTTTTTGACAAGTTTTTTTTTAAATACAAGTTTTTATTGTAAGATTTTTACTTTAAACACCTCCACGACCCCCATACTATTCAATCCATCCATCAGCACAATGTTTTGAGTGCGTTACATTGAGTTCTATTACCACAAAAAATGATTTTTCACCCAAAAATAATTTTTGCGTAAAGTTACTTAGTTTGATGTACAGAATGCTTGGTTAACGGCTTCGTGATGAGCAATACCGTCTTTACCATAAGGGCACTTGCCCAGGGCCCCGCGACCCAAGGGAGTTCCTGTAACTTATACCAGGCAGGACCGTAGGATACTAAAATTTTCAAGCTCGCTCCGCTCGCGTTTGCATCTAGCTTTTTGGCATAAGTCAATATTTACATAATTATGAAGGATGTTTTTTTTAGAGGCGGAGGATTCACTGGACTGGATTTTCTGGACTTAATCATTTTACTTGTTTTATTTGATCATATTTCTAATACCTACTAAGAAAGTAAATCCATAAAATGAATGGTATTTGGTTGAAAATATAATTTAAATAATAATAATATTTGGTAGACATTTTTGCAATTTTTTAATTTAAACTTTTACGTATCACCATTTTATACAAAAAGACACTTCAGGTCCGGAATTCCGGAATTGAAATACTAAATATCGAATTCCGGAATTGAAAAAGCGTCCGATAGTCAAGCCCTAATCAGCACATCAAGACGAAGAAGTTGAAGATTTTTACGATCTCCTAAATAAAGCTTGTGACGATCATCGTGGTACGTGGACATTATAATGGGTGATTTTAATGCTAAAATAGGTGAAAAACAGTCTTTTGACAATTTCAGCAACTTAGGGCCTCATGGCATCGGGAACCGAAACGAGCGTGGCACACGATTGTTACAATTCTCTTTTGGCCAAAATCTAAACATTAGCAACTCCTTCTATCCCAAAAAATTGCAACGGCGATGGACATGGGTTTCTCCAGACGGAAACACAAAGAATGAAATCGATTTTGTATTAACCTCACGTCATCAAATTGTAAAAAACATTCAAGTTCTCAACCAATTTAAATACACCTCTGACCACCGACCCATTCGCGCAACCCTATTTTTTTATTTAAAATTGTATCGAAAACAAATATTTACGGATAATATAAAATTATTGACCAAATAATCACTCATAGTCAATAAATAAGCAATAATTTAATTTAGAGTTAAAAAATAATTTTAGTATTCTAGATATAAAAACTGAAGACGTACAGGAACAATATAACAATGTCGCCAATAGTGTTAAAACAGCAAGTAGAAAAATTAAAACATTACGAAACAAAATCAAAAAACTATCTTCACACACCCTACTACTTATAAGACGAAAGACAGGCCCTAAGCGCAAATAAAAGAAGCCCTGAATATAAAAATAAAAACAAAGAAGTGAAACGCAATATAAGAAATGATATCAGGTCTTTTAACACCAAAAAAAGAATCGTTCTTTAAAAATAGCCAAACAAGGCACCACAAAGGGCAAACAGTGGATAAATTGTCAAAAACACCGAAGTAGAGACAAAATATTACAAATATGCACCAACTATTTCAAATCGTTGTACTCAAACTGCGAGCTCTCCACATCCAGCATAAACTATTTTTGCCCAGATACCATTCCTCCAATTACTGGTTTCGAAGTTCACACCGCAATCAGTAAAATGAAGTACAACAGGGTACCCGGTGAGGATGGTATAAGTACCGAAATTCTAAAAATAGGCGAACCTGCTCTTCTCCC
This sequence comes from Xestia xanthographa, assembly GCA_905147715.2. Classification (NCBI taxonomy): domain Eukaryota; kingdom Metazoa; phylum Arthropoda; class Insecta; order Lepidoptera; family Noctuidae; genus Xestia; species Xestia xanthographa. The sequence goes on along the minus strand of LR990659.1, from coordinate 5,165,717 downwards.
AGTAATAACCAACCTGTTCAATTCCATTCTTAAAACAGGTATATTCCCGGATGGTTTCTGTCACTCCAATATAATCCTGTTGCATAAAAAGGGAGATAAGTCGGACCTTAACAACTATCGACCAATCAGTCTTGTATCCCATCTCTACAAGGCCTTCATTAAAGTTATAGACAACCGTATCTCACCTAAGTTGGAAAAACACCAACCTCCTCAACAAGCTGCTTTCGATCAGGCCTCTCCACTACCGACCACCTCTGCACGCAATAAATCAAATAGTAGAAAAATATCAAGAGTTCAATATTCCCATCTATCTTGCCTTTATCGACTACTCGGAAACCTTCGACAGTTTGACACATGATGCCATATTTGACGCTCTCAAGAACCAAGAAGTTGATCCTACAACAACCTACTACGTAAAGTATATCTAAACAGCACCGCTTCAATTAAGTTACAAACGTTCAAGAAGCTAACGGCTAGTTGGGAGAACCGCGCCCCACCGATTTCAATACCGCTTGTATTGAAATCGGTGGGGCGCGGTTAACAAACCTTCGCTTCGCTGACGAAGTGACGACATTATCGTATTCTCTTCCACAGCGGCAGAACTAGAGCTAATGTTAAATCAACTCAGTAATGCAAGCCTTGAGGTTGGACTGTCGATGAACATGTCAAAGACCAAACTGATGTCAAACACCACTAAGCATAAGATCAGAGTGAATGGTGAAGAATTGCAATATGTCCATGAATACATCTATTATACTTGGGCCAGTTAGTTTCTTTCCAGTACAGACAAGATAAGGAAATCACAAGACGAACTGAAAATGCCTGGAAGAGCTACTGGTCCATGAAAGAGCTTATGAAGGGAAACCTTCCGTTGTCACTAAAGCAAAAAATCATGGACATGTGCATTCTTCCCATTTTGACCTATGGATCCCAGACTTGGTCTTTGACAAATAATCAAAAGTCCTAACTCAAGGTCTCCTTAGCGTGTCGATGGTAAATATTTATTAAACATGTTTTGGCCCAAAATTCAGCTATGCGAACTCCGCTCGTTGATGCAGTCATAAGATCGTCAATTGTGCAGGTGTCAGGGCATGCGACGCAAGATGGAAGATGGGCCATTCCATCCAACTCAAGGTCTGCCAGCGTGCAATGGAGCGCAGCATTCTAGGCGTCAAACTAACCGACCGTGTACGCAACACCACACCGCGCTCCAAAACACAAATTACTGACGTTGCTCAAAAAGCCGCTAAGCTGAAGTGGGACTGGACTGGCCACGTCTGCCGCATGCCCAATGAGCTGTGGGGCAAAATAACCACTTTCTGGAGCCCTGACACAGCCAGAAGGCGTCGCGGCAGACCTCGTAGAAGATGGCGGGACGAGCTGGATAAAACCAACGACCAGTGGTCCACATTAGCCCTGATAGAGAAAACTGGAAGTCATGGGGAGAGGCCTTTGCCCAGCAGTGGGATGACGCAGGCTAACAGTATCAGTATCAGTACTTATTTAGTAGTGGGTTGTAGTATTACTTGAAACTGTGCAACTTGGGTTTTTTATATCATTGGTCCAACGCCATAAAATAATATGCTTTTCACTTCTCATGCTCTGAAAGTGCTTGTTTGTGCAGGATATAGGCTGCACAAAATCGAATTTTGTGCACAAGGGCATTAATGTATCTACTCATAAATGTAACTATATTAAGGCAAAGAAAATGAGCCATACAGCCAAACGCAATAAGAAGTTCATAGATAGAATTTGTTATTTTATATTATTTACTTTAATTTATTTGCCTTATGTATTTTTTAAGACATAAAAGACATAAAAAATTAAATTCAAGTTCCTAAGGTAGGTTATTTAATTAATTTAAGAAAATCATTATTAAAAAAAAAATATAGTAGGCTGTATAGGTCTGCAGCCCAAGTCTAATATCAATGTCGTAAGATTTCAAAAAAAGAAAGCGGCGGGAAACAGCTCTTGTTTTTGCGTGTTTATTAATTTCTTCAATTTATACTACTGTTTTATTTCCTCGCAATCGAAGTGAAAAGCAAAGTTTATAACTCGTCCACAAAACCATTTTTATCCTCGACATTACTATCAGCCCTCGCCTACGGCTCGGGCTGCTAAAAATCTCGGATAAAAATGGTTCGTTTTGTGCACTTGTTGTAAAATCTACTATTTCATCCCTTCTATTCGAAAAGTGTCGTTTTGTTCCCCGTTTAGCGGGAGCAAAGTAGCTCTTTTCTCCACTAGACTTTTTAGCGGGCAGTAATGAGATTTGAATTTGGAACATCGAACAATCGAACGAAAATTGTATAGATGACTGCCTGCAAGTGTTTGCTGTACGGTGCGGGGGTCAGCACGCGCATTGTAGAAAATATTAAATGAAGAGTTGCAGATAGTTCGCCCATGCCGTTGTCACCGCGCTCTTCTACATCAAAGGAACCTTTTCCTGAGCACCAGCCAGATACTGAGATTACAAACACTCAAAATACTGGATGACTTTTTTATCACTTTTCAAAAAAATGGGTATTCGGTGAATGGAGTAGAAGCTTAAAGCATAACTAGTTTTGTTTTTCTATTTCCACAGTTTAGAAAAGAATTGATCCATCGTCAAAAAACGCTACAAATTTCAAGTAAACTTTTCATATTAGAACAAAGAAAGAGTACCTAATTAAAAAACAAAAAATGTATAAATAAATGGGTATCATTTAAGCTATCACCAATTTAATTATTTTTGCGTTCCTTAAATAATAGGGTTTGCCCTCAAAATAGTAGATTTGTCACCAAAATGTAGTCACCAAACAATATAAAATCAATTCCACAATAAATCACCTAAAATCATGAAGATATAGGGTCCAGTACCAAATAAATGTCTTTGTATGTAATATAAAAGGTTTGTCCTAATAAGTATTTAAGCAAACTAATTTAAAGAGATCACCAATCGACGGACCTACTTCTGAATGGTTTATAAAAAAATAACCACGAAGGGTATACCCTTCTAACCTAATCTATCCGTGTCGGGGTGCCCCAAGTCGGCCTAGGCAAAACTAGTTTGTCATCAACCACCTCATTAAAATTCCAATTTCATTTATTTGGTGACAGATCTACCATTCTGAGCACAAAGCTATTATTTAAGTAATAAAACTATTATTATAAGAACGAAGTTTATATTCATGTAATGCACTACAATGTTATTGGTAATCCATCTCTTATTTTACACATATATTTACATTAATTTGATAATTGGAACCTGGGAACACTTTTTGTTTATCTGAGAACGAACATATTTCGTGGCGATAGATCTATTTATTAGGTGGTACAACTTGATGACAAATATAAATTTTGGTGACAAGAAATATAGTCCCCTAAATAAATCCACAACTATATCAATCCCAAACAAAATACACACAGTGACAATAAATTTTCAAAATTTTGCCAGTGCCATTTATATTTATATCTATTAGATATAAATATAAATTTGTAATTGACCTTTTTTACATTCATGTCATTTTTTTAATTAAACTTATTCATTAATTACTTAAAAGTGTCTCTTATTTATTTTCTCATAGAACGAGATGAAAAGTAGAGTATATAACTCGTGAGCAAACATATTTTTCCCTCAGGCGATGTACTTTGAATCCCTCGCTACGCTCAGGATTCTATTTTAGAATCCCTCGCTATGCTCGGGATTCTATTCTAGAATCCTTCGCTTCGCTCTGGAATCAAAATAGCGCCCTCGCCGTAAAAATACTATTTTGCTCCCTTGTCATACAATCTACTATTATAGGTAAGTACTACACTTGCTTAGTAAGTGTACCAATACTACCCTACTAAAAGGTTTGAAAGCTGTTCATTAAACCTTCTCAAAAATCTAGGCAGTTATATTGTATGGAATTTCATTACTGCCCTGAAAATCAGGGTAGTAATGCATTACTAACGCGTTTTGTGTGTGCCGCGGGGGAGAGCCAGCTCACACACACGCAGTGACGCAGAATAAAGGCAAAACAGGCCAATTGGCGCGTTTTCGAGTCTTCACGATTGCGCGCTCTTATCATATCTGTTTTATTGAATATCATTGCAATCAAACGATTTAATTTTACCATACGGGGCGTTTTTACCTTCTATAACGTCTTCTGGCGCGAAAACTGTTTGACGCGCTAAAATTAATAAAAAAACTTCTTGTTGGTTGATGTATTTTGTAGAGACAATTTTCTTGGTAAAGTTTGTCAATATAACTTTTTAATAAAATGCTTTTTTTGCTATTTTGTCTTTATTTCTTTGTGCTTAAAAGTGCAAGTGTAGTTTAAAGCAGTATATATCACTCGAGGGTAAGTACAGATTACTAAACTCGTGTGGTTCACGGCCCTCCGCTTCGCGTCGGGCCTCAAATGCACACTCGATTAGTAATCTGTGCCTTACTCTCCTTGGTGAATAAATAGCTATTATCTACACCCATGCTATAAATCCTCTATAAAAGTATCTGAAACAGTTAGCTTATTGCCAACATTAAAACAGCCAGTGTCATAATAACCATTATAACACCCAAACGGGTGTTATAATGTTGTACTGAATTTCATTATGTAACTCGTTTTAAAAAAAGAACATTGTCTAGCACGTGCGATTCACTACCACAGCGCCGTAATAAAAAAAACTTATAGGTTAATTCGAATTCAGGTCGTATCACGCCATTTTTGTTCGATATTTGGATATTAGTTTTGCATTATGTACTTTGTTGTTTACAAATATGAGTGATACAAGCTTTGTGAATTTTAATAATTGTACAATCCAAAATGTAAATAATTATATTATTACCATGGTTTGTTTGTATTAAATACTCAGCAATTAAACTTTTCATGAATTTACATAGACTTACAACACTGCAACACCCTATGGTTTCAGAACCTTATATGGAGGATTCATATCATGGATGTAGATAAAGTCTTGTATGCAACTGTACATAATTAGGTATTAAAACACTCATGTGATACTATTATCACACTCGGCTTCGCCTCATGTGATAAACCCACATTCGTGTTTTAATACCCCTCATTATACAACAGTTGCATAAATAACTATATCATTGGAAATATTTTTTCGATCGCTTCAGTATAGCCCTATTTTCGCTCAGTGTGACACGAGGCGAAGCCGAGTATGATATTACTAAAATATTTTTCGTTCCATTATTTTATTTCTTCAAAAGTGTATTGAACAACGTCGTTTGACACACGTGGACATTTGTAATTGCAGTTCTCGGCTCTAAAACACCCTCGCCTACGGCTCGTGTGAGTCGTGTGTTAACTCCGCCTCGAATGCAACAACAAACTTTCTCCACTTGTACCAAAATGTACTATTGTGGAGCTAAAGGCGCACTAACTACAGACTACGCTGTACGGATGTCACACCTACCTGCGCCGCGCGGAGCCGCAGGCCGCGCACGTCGCCGCGCGCCAGCGCATCGAAGCGCCGCCCCACCTCCCGCGGCTGCAACAAGTTAGCGCATGAGTGAAGTGAGTCGCGAGCGTAGTGTAGTTACACTCACACGGCACTCACGTCCAGCGTGTCGCCGTCCACGCTGCCGTCGTCGCTGAGGAAGCCGTACACCTCGGCCGGGCGCGGGCCCGCGTGCGGCCCGGCGTCCTGCTCGGGTGCCTCGCGATTAGCTGCGCCGCCCTTGGGCGCTGCAAGGCGTCCCGTCAGCTCCTTCTGGATATTGTCGATCGTGTTTTGCATCCCCTGGATGCGCTCCTGCAGCCGCTCCTGCGAACAAAGCCCGATTTACGCGCTGTCCGCCCGCGCAAGGCGCCGGTTCCTCGCGCACGCTTACCTTCTCGCCCCTCATGTCGAGGATGATGGTCATCTGCGCGCCCAGCTCGTCGTCCTTGGCCTGCAAGCAGAGAGCGTGTGAGTGCGTGCGAGTGGGGGGGGGGGCCTAAGCTGCGGGCGTGACGTCACCTTGACAGCCTGGTCGAGGCGCGCGGCGGCGTCGCGCAGCTGCTGCTCTGCGGCGCGCGCGGCCTGCAGCTCGGCGTCGTGTAGCTCGCGCGCGGTCTGCAGCTCGGCGTCATGCAGCTGGCGCGCGGCCTGCAGCTCGGAGTCGTGCAGCTGGCGCGCGTCCTGCAGCTCGGCGTCGTGCTGGCGCCGCGCGGCCTGCAGGGCGCTGTCGGTGCGCGCGCGCGCTTCGCTCTCGCGCTTGAGGTCGTTCATGAGGCGCGCGATGGTGCCGGCGTTGGCGTCCAGTTCGCGGTCCTTGGCCGCGGCCGCAGCGCACAGCTCGTCGATGCGCGCGCCGTCGGCGTCCCTGTAAGTGAGCAGTGAGCGGAGGGGCGGGGGGCGCAGGGCGGGGCCTGGCGCGGTACTCACCGCTGTGCTCGCTGCGCCTGCTGCTCGGCGGCGAGACGCGAACGCAGCTGCTCGGCGTCGCTCGAGAGCTCGCCGAGCGCGGTGCGCAGGGCGTCGCACTCCTGCTCGCTCTTCCTCAGCTGTTCGCTCGCTTCGAGCTTCTGCGTTTCTAGTTGACCCACGCGTTCTTTAATACGAGTTATTTCCGCTTCCATTTCTTCCCCGAGCTAAAACCAATCCCAACGAAGGCTAAATTTAGTCGGTGCATTATATGTGATACGGATTACTACCGCAGAATTTTTAACGTCCAAGAAACCCCTAGTAACGATAAGGTTTGTCTACAAAACATAGCTTACATAACCTCCGACATGCATTTTGGTGGCATGCCAGCTGAACGCGTACGAAAGTTGTCGATATGCCCCGCACGCCGTTGGTGTTTAAGTTGGGTCCATATTGGCTCACCTAAAGTTCTTTACCCGAAATTGTTCTTCCTAATCATTTGTAATCCGAATGATCACTCTTCCTAAAATTTTTCTTCCTAAAGTTTTCATTCATACTATTTGTAGTGCTACCGGCGATGTTCATAACACTCATGTTTTCGAAAATTGTAATTAATAATATCATCGCACTGCCTTTTAGTAAAAGATAGCAATAGCTTAAATTAAGTTTAGTTTGAGTTTAATGTGAATATATTTAAACTCCTACTGTTTTTTATCATAACGCTTTTAACCCTAAACATAATTACCAAAATATTTTCACTCATACTCAGAAAGAAACATTTACCAAGTGATGTGGGTAGAAGATGATATTTATAGTTTTAATTTGAGGGTATGATTATTATTTGGGGGTATGCTTTACATAACGTACTTATTACTATAACCATACCTGAGATAATTATGTCTAAAAAATAAACTGTTTAGAATGATTAAAGGTCGTTTCACTGATTTTTGTCTTATATTAATGAAATTCAGGTCAGAGTGTCGTCATGGGGCACTATGAAAAAAAATACTTATAAAAGTTTCGCGATCAATTTCGAGGTAGCGCTCGCCGGCCGCTGCCGCGGCACCGCTCGCTTCGCTCGCTCGGCTCGCGCGTAGTTGGTCACAGTTCTAACCTAACCTATGGATATCTTTGCAGGTACACACCGCTATAAATATATATGAAAACATGTATTTAACTACTTGTGCCATACTATTATTTGGCATACAATTAACGAACCACCAGATTTAGCAAAATGTAGCGGCAAAAAAATCACTTTTGGTTGCCAAAATCAGTAAATGATCACCAAAATTAATCCCTCATTTATCGTGAAATTAGAACCAAAAATTTATTTTTGACCAACAGAAATTGAACTGTTAAGCTCCTCCGAGTCGAGGGAGACCCGGTCGACGGACCCCCGCTTCGCGGGGCTCCTACAGAAGTAGGAGCCCATTCAGAAGAATGGTTAGTTAGTTGGTAGGAAACCATTCAGAAGAATGGTTTATAAAAAAATAACCACGAAGGGTGTGGCGGGGTCATACCCTTCTAACCTAATCTATCCGTGTCGGGGTGCCCCAAGTCGGCCTAGGCAAAACTAGTTTGTCATCAACCACCTCATTCAAATTTGGTGTTCAATTTACTAAATTTGGTGATCAATTGATATTTTATTTTATTTTAGGTTAGGTCATGAGGTGGTCAGGTAGGTGGTCATTATATTTTTTTATTATTTTGTATGGTACTATTATTCTTATATGTTATGTGAAAATAAAGTTACGCAAAATTAATGTATATAATACTGATTATTATGAATAAATATAAATCGAAACCAAAAAGATATGACTTTGAATAATAGTGTAAAAGATGGTTATGTTGAGAAAATATAGGAAAACAAATAAAAGTTTAATAGATGTTTATTGCTACTGACATTATGAAGTTGAATACTTCGGAATTATGAACATTAGAGACAGAGTAGTTAGGAATTGTGATTGTTAGGATGAAAAATGTTAGGAAGAACATTTTCGGATTTCCAATTATCGGAGTTGAAAATTTAAGTGAACTTTGGCGCACCCGTTTAAGTTGCATACTTGACTGTACCTACACACGAAAGCCATGCAGCCATACGCGTGTACCTATGCGTTTTCATTTTCAGTATGGAAAAATATTGTTCTGTTGTTGTAATGAAGTACAAAGTAATAGCAGCACTTACTTTACTTTTGTCCTGAATCACTTTCTCCAGATTGTTGATCTCGTTAACATGAATTGCCTCTGTCTGTTGCATGTGCTCAATTGTATTCTGAGCGTCCTAAAAAATGGAGGGTATTAATATCAAGTCTGATATGTGGAAAACATTGATCAAACTTAACCATGAGCTGCACGATGAGAAGGTGCTCTGATTGTTGTAATTACTATGGTGTGATACATTGTGAATCGACAAAATCTAATAGAATAAAATAAATGAGTTCCAATAGCGCTCTAGAGCCGCTGCGACGCTGACGATGCGGCAGAGCGGTGAGAGCGGTCCGTACCGCCAGCAGCGCCTGCGCCGCTCGCAGCTCGGTCGCCAGCGCCGTCGCCTCGCGCCGTAGCCGCGCGCCCTCCGCGCCCGCCGCGCGCGCCCTACACACACACATGTCACCTGTCGCCTGTGCCACCGCCCCCAGGCCAGAGCGATAGCGACACTAGCGCGGTACTGACTCGTCCTCCAGGCGCGCCCGGCTCTGCTGCAGGTGCTGCGTCTGCACGTCGAGCTGCCGCACCAGGCGCGCCACCTCGTCCCGCATGGCCGCCGCCGCCTCGTCCGCCTGCAAGGGGTGAGTGTGTGAGTGTGTGCGTGTGAGCGTGTAGTGTCCCGCGTGTGCCGCACTCACCTGGCGCAGGCGCGCGCCGAGTGCGTCGCGTGCGGCGGCGCGCTCATCGGCGGCAGCGCGAGCGGCTCCGAGCTGCTCGCGCGCGTCCGCCAGCTGCTGCGACGCCGAGCTCGCGCGCGCGCCGCTTTCCCGCGCTGTCGCACACCATACAGTTCATGAAAGATATCCTTCGTCTTTGAAAGAATCCATGAAATTAATACAAAAAGGCTACCCACATAATAATTGCACAGTTGCTAGATTTGAACCATACCTACCCACTAAGCACAAGGCAACGTTCCCGTTATAGCAGAACTGGTTCTGTTATAAAGAACCAGGATTTTCGGGACTATCAGGATAAAGAACCGGGATTCCCGGTACTTTCGATACTTTAAGGTCCTTCTAGCCCTAAAATTAGCAACTCTATTTATTATTCGTTTGAAATACTGTTAGAATAAAGTTCTAATCAGCTTGCACTACAAAGCGGTTGTTACGTCAGTCACTGCGGCCGAATAGTGCGAAATGAGTGTTTTTTTGCGATTAACGAAAAATCTATTGATTGGACTAAAAAAATAAAACACATAAGACCCAGCAGGGCCCCAAGTCTGCTATTTTTATAAAATTCGTCATTCCTACACGACGCCATTGTCATTTTGGTAAAAGTTCATAGTCTGCTAAGTTCATAATGATAGATCACTGGTCGGTCAATGGTCTCGTAATAGAATTGTGTTGGCATGATATTGTTGTATTGCCATTTTTAAAACCCGGTGGTAGAAATGATTTTCGAAAAACTACTATTAAAATTGAACATTTATTCATGCCAGATTTCATTTTATATATTTTTACATATTATTTATTAGTGTTTTAAGCCATCTGAATTAATAAGAAGTTCGTAAATAGGAAAAAACATTAAAATGTTCAACGCGGATTAATGTAAAACTTAATATTTTATCTGTATAAATGTCAAAGTCAAATGTGACATTATAGTTTACTCTCGTGTATCTGTTTTTGTTTCTTGCGGCCGGTGTTTTGTTATTGTATTTATTTTCATTTGAGTGTTCTAGTTAGATTTTTGTTTGTATATTTTAACCCTTATGTGGAGGAGCTCGTGGCTAAGTAATAACAGCCGCTCGGGTCAATCTTTAGGTTAAGCCGTGCTTGCCTAAGTTGGTCTGTGGATGGGTGACCACCCTTACACACCGAGTTTCCTCCGTGCCTCGGAAAGCACGATAAGCTGTTGGTCCCAGCTTTCATTTGTAGATCTTTGACAGTCGTTACAGGTAGGTAGTCAGTGGCCCATATAGTCTGACAACCAGTCTTACCAAGGGGTATCGTATTTCCCAGTACTAACTGGGTTGTGGAGGTCAGTTAAGCAGTCGCTCCTTGTAAAATACTGGTATTCAGCTGAATCCGGTTAGACTGGAAGCCGACCCCAACATAGTTGGGAAAAAGGCTAGGCAGGCAGATGATGATTTTAACCCATAGGTAACATGCATTTACAATCTTGCCTGCAGTTGTTGAACTCTAGAGGCTGCTTTACGCCGGGGCAACGCTATGCGATATTGCAGCATGCCACTTGGCCGCATGCTACAATATTTTAAAATGTTGCACATTGTGGCAAGAATCGTGTGGCTTGGCAACACCTTGCGTCATGCTGCTAAAGTTACTTCATCAGCCATAATCTACGGTGTCTTGTCCCCTCGATCAATCAAGTTGGTAGACCAAAACACTCCAATAAAATATACAGCATGATACTTTGAAAAAGGCACGATGTTGCCTCGGCGTAAAATACGCTGCCGCATACCGCAATTGCTGCATTGTATCGTTATTTATAGCACACCATAATACGACGCACGCCACAACATGTAGCATGCTGCAATGCCGCACAGTGTTGCCCCCAATGATATTCTAAAGGTAGCTTTACGCCGGGGGCATCACTGTGCGGCATTGCAGCGAGCTACATATTGTGGCGTGCGTCATCTTTTGGTATGATGCAATTAACCACGGTGAGCGGCAATTGCGGTATGCCGCAGACTATATTACACCGAGGCAACATCGTGCCTAGATAATTTTCAAAGCATCCCAAACATAACCTATAAACTGTATGACGCACCAAGATTGTGGCATGGAATCCATAGTGTTTGGATAGAAGCTGTGACAGTCTGATACATGACGCAAGTTGTTGCAATGCCGCACAATGTGCAACATTTTAAATTATTGAAGCATGCGCCTTTGTGGCATGCTGCAATGACGCACAGTGTTGCCCCGGTGTAAAGTATAAACTAGCCATATTATACAGATAGGTATGTTATTACACCTACAAAACCACGGAAAAAAGTGTGCCGCGGGGCAGAGCCAGCTCACATACACGCAGTAACGCAGAATAAAGGCAAAACAGGCCAATTGGCACGTTTTTGACTCTTCACGATTGTGCGCTCACAACATATCTGTTTAATAGAATATCGTTGGTTGCCCCGGTGTAAAGCAGCCCTATGTAAAGCATGTGTGCTGCAAACACCTGCAAAAAATCAATTTACTTTTTTACCTAGCTGCATTTGGCATTTGGCTGCATTGGGACGACCCGATTGGCGCAGTGGTAGTCAGGCTGCCTTACGTTCTTAGGGTTCCGGGTTCGAATCCCGGTCGGAGCAAATGTTTGTGTGATGAGCATGGACATTTGTTTCAGAGTCATGGATGTTTATAAATGTATAATAAGTATGTATTTACAAACAAAAAGTATCTATGTAGTATATTAACTATCTGGTGTCCACGATACAAGCCTCGTTGCTTAGTGTGGAACTAGATGGCGCTGTGTGTAATGTCGAGCAATATTTAATATTTTTTATTTAGGAAAACGTAGATTAACTTATATTTAATTACTGTTCTTGACATAAACAAGAAATAGAGCATCTAAATTTATAAAGTAAGAAATTAATTCTATTTTCTATTTTTTATTCTAATAATCACTCATCATGAGTACACAATACAGTAATAATACAATACAATACATAATGAGTAACAATTGCTTAGAATAATGCTCTTTATATAACGCTCTTCGTCAGTCCAACACGATCCTATTGTCATTTTGGTAAAAGTTCGTAGTCTGCTAAATTCATAGTGATCGATCATTGTCCGGACAATGGTCTCGTGTTGTAATGACTTTGTTGTATTGCCATTAATATAAGACCCGTTAGTAGAAATGATTTTCGAAAAACTACTATTACATTTGAACATTTATTCATGCCAGATTTCATTTATTTATTTATTTACATATTATTTATTAATGTTTTAAGCCATCTGAATTAATAAAAAGTTCGTAAATAGGAAAAAACATTAAAATTTTCAACGCGTAAATTTAATATTTTATCTGTTTATATGTCAAAGTCAAATGTGGCATTACTGTTTACTGACGTTTATTTGTTTTTGTATCTAGCGGCCGGTGTTTTGTTATTGTATTTATTTTCATTTGATTGTCTAGTTAGATTTTTGTTTGTATATTTTTACCCCTAAGACGACCCACTGACCGAGAAGCCTATATTTATTGATTTTATACAAAATGGTGATAATTGAGCAAATTTCGGCTCCACTTGATTATTTGGAAAAGCACCAATGAAGGGCGAAGTTTATCGAAGGTAAAGATCTTGCAATTATTTGTTTTGACCATTAACGCCCCACTTTATGGGCAAAGTATGTCGCCCGATGTTACAAAATATATTTTTTTTTATAGAAACAGACCATGTACCCTCTCGAAGTTGCTCAATCAAGGCTGGATGCTATTGAAGCCAGGAACGAGGCGACTTTAAAACATGCTCGGGCAGGCCATCAACAACTCAGCTGCTGCATTGATGGACAGCTCCACCACAGAAAAATGGTGAACCATAGAGGCCACTGTGTGCCAAAGAAGGTAATTACTAATTACTGTTGATTTATAGGTAAGTCATTCACCTTTAGGTAATGGTTTCACCCAAAATCGGAACTTCTACTCATTGTGTGTGCTACCAACATACCCACAATAAGTATTATGGAGCATTGAAAACAAAACAATAAAAATTATAATAATTAATATGACCCCTCCATCTAAGCTTATAAGCTTGTGTTAGGTTTAGGCTCAATCAGTAGTAGTACATTGGCCAGAATCTGACATCTTGATTGTAACTCTGATACTAAGCGCTAGGTTACACAACATGCTATAAAAGAAGTTGCAACTTTTGTATTAAACTTAATTTTGTTTTCACACAAACTCTGCAGAATTATAATGTCATGACAAAATGATTAAATGAAACAGTGTTTATAAAAAGAGTATTAATTTATTTTAACCTATAAGTATACCCGTAATTACAGGAATAACAATGTTCTGTTCCCGGGCTTGAAACGTTAAATCATATTTTGTCAATACTGTGGTCACTGTGGATCTGTAACAAAGAGTTAAATCATTTTATTAATACTTAGAGCATTTTCGTACTTCATTAGAACATTAAGGTAGGTTTACAGTACATACCTGCTAATTTCATTTATGCATTTCTCCACAGTCTGTCAAGAAGAGCCTGCTGCAGTGCCCGACCTTCAAGAAGATCCCGATTCACCCTTTGATGGTTTTGATAATTAGGTGCTGCATTATTATTTTCCTCCTAAATTAAAAGACAGATTAGTGATTAATGAAATAATGACATGACTGTTATTATTTTTATTAAAAGGTAATATTTGTGATTTGTTATTCAAATGATGATTAAAATTAAAATATTGAAGATCTTTTTGATTTGTATGAAGACTGATTTTGATTTGTTATTATTATTACATTAGATATTGTAACTTGTCTTTTGTTTTATGTAGTACTTATATTTACATTTCAGGTTTTTCAATTGACTTGAAATTCAAGTTTAAAATGTTAAATAAATATTTCATCATCATCATTATCAGCCTATTAATGTTCCCACTGCTGGGACACAGGCCTCCTCTCAATGAGAGGGAATAAATATTTAGTTTATGAGAAATAAAGATTATTTTAAATGTTGATTTTTAACATAGCAGTATTATTTTAAATTCCATCTTCATTCTAAGTGAAATGTGGAATGTAAATCACCTATTGCAAGCCAAGTACTTCTAGATAAACTTCATCAGGTGGCAACGGTGCTCTTGCCATGTATGGAATGTTGTGCAATATGTAACATGCATTCACAATCTTGCCTGCAGTTGTTCGACTATAATGTAAAGCATGAACTGCAACCTGAAAAAATCAATTTACTTTTATAAGTACAACCGCAGGTAACTTAACTTTTAATTAATACTGTTCTTGACATAAACTATTGCATCTAATCATTGTTATTGAGTATCTAAAACAATAAATTGCTTATAATAATGGGTCTTTACCTGAAACATGCTTCTAATATGCTGCAATGGGGAATGAGTTCTTCAATTTATTAACCTCCATATGAGTTCTTTCCAAGGCGAAACGACTTTACAAATTCCGCCTCGGGAATATCTTAAAAGGGTTCAAATAATCCCTTTAGGCTCAAAACGTCTACTCTCCCAAAACATCCACTCTCCCAAAACGTCCATCATTCGCGTCAAGCGAAGGGCACGACGACGTCTTCTGCATTCCGCCCATCTTCTTTCTCTAGCATCCACTGCGTTGGCTAGCTCGAGAACATTTTGTTCGTAGTGAATTCATTGTCTCCATTCAATATTCCACAAACACGATCGAAATAAAAGCAATGATTGCACAATGACGTTCCACTGATAGGTTAGTGATCAAAAGAACTGTCAAAACTTTAGCAGATTACCGCTCTATGTTAGTCATTGTGTACGAGATTACCATTCTAAAACAGTGGTTGTTCATTGGAAAGCCATAATGACGCCATTATATTAGTAGATTACCAAACTTGTCAAAATCAACAAATAGAAGATCAACGATAGATCATTCTGACACTATTGTAATAGCAGACTTGATTTGCGTTGGCTGGCTCGAGAATATTTTGTTCGTAGTGAATTCATTGTCTCCATTCAATAATCCACAACCACGATCGAATTAAAAACCATGACCGCACAATGACGTTTCAATGATAAGTCAATGATCCAAAGGAACTGTCAAAATTTTAGCAGATTACCGCTTATGTCAGTCATTCATTTGTCATTGTGTACGAGATTACCATTCTATGCCATTTCTTTCAATGGAGTGTCAGTGGTTGTTCATTGGAAAGCCATAATGACGCCACTAAATTAGTAGATTACCAAACTTGTCAAAATCGACAATTATGAGATCAATGAACGACTATTCTGACACTATTGTAATAGCAGACTTGAGGCCCTGCTTTATAGTTAGGTAGTTCAGTTAGTATGCAAAGTTTCTTGATCTAATTTGAAGTACTTTTTTAATACCAGCGGTTCATTGTTCGATTTGGAGGTAACTTTGGTTTTTTTTTATCGAGAAAAGTTTATGGAATCGTGTTTTAAATATAAATATTTTGAGAGCCCACGTTACTAAACTTATTTTGGTATGATACCCAGATGATATAATCTATATCTATATCTATATATTATATTATAATAAATTATATATTATATTATTATATACATATAACTAGCTTCTGCCCGCGACTTCGTACGCGGAACCTGTTGCTTATGCAAGCGACAACGGGGTCGTCAAAATCGAAGATCTGATACGTCTGATGTCGAAGCGCAATTCTCTATCCGTGAACGCGAGACAATGTGTGACGTTCACGATCAGCAGTCAGTCGCGCATCACGTTCCCCACTTGTCTCTAGATACCTAGAAGTCGATGTGTAGATACGCTGAAAACTCAAGCGTAATTCTCTTTCCGTGAATATCTCCAACTCGCGAGACAATGCAGACGTTCACGATCAGCGGTCAGTCGCGCATCATTTTCTTCACTGGTCTCTAGACACCTGGATGTAGATGCGTAAATACGCTGAGAACGCAGGTGTGCTTCGCGATCCGAAGAGGTTTCCACGGAGCAAGTTGAAGCCTGATGTTCTCGAACAGCATTAAGTCTCTCCTGACGCTCTTCAGTAGATTCTTGGGATCTTATGATCCTCAATCTTTTAGCTCCTTTGGAACACTGGGAAAGATTTGACCTCTTTCTAGGCATGGTTATAGATTTATTAAAATCTAAGTGACTGCTCCGCTGCGTTACCGGGTAGGCTACCGTGCCACGTAATAAATAGAAAAGGAAATTAAACACTAAAATAACATAAGCCGGAAGACATAGTTTTGGCCAGTAGAATCAAATTTTCAATGATACACCATTATCATCGAAAATCAGTCCTAAACTGTTACCACCTTGACCGCGTGGATATTTTATAATTATACATTGAAATTAGTGATAGCTTTGATTTCCACATCAGATGTTTCTGATCTTCAATTTTTATAAGTCAACAGGAAATGCCCATCAGACGAACAACTTTTGCTAAGACGTCATTCCTATATGTATGTGTTATGGTGTAGCTGGGCTCTCGGAGTTCCACAACAGGTGTTCCAGATCTTCGATTTTTATAAGTCAACAGAGAGTGCTCATCAGATTGAACAACTTTTGCTAAAACGTCATTCCTATATACATATATGTAAGTGTAGCTGGGCTCTTGGAGTTCCACATCAGGTGTTCCAGATCTTCAAATTTATTCTCTCAGCAGAAAATGCCCATCACGTGGAACAATTTTTGCTACGGTACCATTTTTGTATCTCTTATAGTTTAGCTGGTCTGTTGCGGTTCTGCATCAGGTGTTCAAGTTTCCAAGATAAATTATAGCCCTTGCCCAGACTCAATACCTATACAACAAACAAAAAGTCATTCAAATCCGTCCAGCAGTTCCGAAGATTAGCGTGTACAAACAAACAGACAAACAGACAGACTTTTTTTTTTGGATTCGTGCTCTATTACTGTTTCTAAACCCCCCTCAATTATTTATTTTTTAATATATTCAATGTACAGACACGGTTTTTTTACTGTTTTATTATATGTATAGATAAAACAGTAAAAAAACTGTGTCTGTACATTGAATATATTAAAAAAGTAATAATTGAGGGGGGTTTAGAAACAGTAATAGAGCACGAATCCAAAAAAAAACATTGTCTGTTTGTCTGTGTGTCTGTTTGTCTGTGGGTCTGTTTGTTTGTACACGCTAATCTTCGGAACTACTGGACGGATTTGAATGTTTTTTTTTTTGTTGTATAGATATTAAGTCTGGGCAAGATATAGGCTATAATTTATCTTGGAAACTTGAACACCTGATGCAGAACCGCAACAGACAAGCTAAACTATAAGAGATACAAAAATGGTACCATAGCAAAATTTGTTCCACGTGATGAGAATTTTCTGCTGAGAGAATAAATTTGAAGATCTGGAACACCTGATGTGGAACTCCAAGAGCCCAGCTACACTAACATATATATAGGAATGACGTTTTAGCAAAAGTTGTTCAATCTGATGAGCACTCTCTGTTGACTAATAAAATCGAAGATCTGGAACACCTGATGTGGAACTCCAAGAGCCCAGCTACACTATATAGGAATGACGTATTAGCAACAGTTGTTCAATCTGATGAGCACTCTCTGTTGATTTATAAAAATTGAAGATCTGGAACACCTGTTGTGGAACTCCGAGAGCCCAGCTACACCATAACACATATAGGAATGACGTCTTAGCAAAAGTTGTTCAATCTGATGAGCACTCTCTGTTGACTTATAAAAATCGGAACACCTGATGTGGAACTCCAAGAGCCCAGCTACACTAACATATATATAGGAATGACGTTTTAGCAAAAGTTGATGTTCAATCTGATGAGCACTCTTTGTTAATTTATAAAAATTCAAGATCTGGAACACCTGTTGTGGAACTCCGAGAGCCCAGCTACACCATAACACATATAGGAATGACGTTTTAGCAAAAGTTGTTCAATCTGATGAGCACTCTCTGTTGACTAATAAAATCGAAGATCTGGAACACCTGATGTGGAACTCCAAGAGCCCAGCTACACTATATAGGAATGACGTATTAGCAACAGTTGTTCAATCTGATGAGCACTCTCTGTTGATTTATAAAAATTGAAGATCTGGAACACCTGTTTTGGAACTCCGAGAGCCCAGCTACACACTAACATATATATAGGAATGACGTTTTAGCAAAAGTTGATGTTCAATCTGATGAGCACTCTTTGTTAATTTATAAAAATTCAAGATCTGGAACACCTGTTGTGGAACTCCGAGAGCCCAGCTACACCATAACACATATAGGAATGACGTCTTAGCAAAAGTTGTTCGGTCTGATGGGCATTTCCTGTTGACTTATAAAAATCGAAGATCATAAAAATCTGATGTGGAAATCAAAGCTATCACTAATTTCAATGTATAATTATAAAATAACATAAGCTGGGAGTACTTCCACGCGGTAAAGGTGGTAACAGTTTAGGACTGATTTTCGATGACGATGGTATATCATTGAAAATTTGACGCTACTGGCCAAAACTCCCTTTTAGTTTTTTAAATATGCCTTCCGGCTTATTTTATTTCAGTGTTTAATTTCCTTATCCATTTAACTTCGTGACACAGTAGCCTACCCGGTAACGCAGTGGAGCAGTCACTTAGATTTTAATAAAACTATAAGCCTAGAAAGAGGTCAAATCTTTCCCAATGTTCCAAAGGAGCTAAAAGATTAAGGATCATAAGATTTCAAGAATCTACCGAAGAGCGTCAGGAGAGACTTGATGCTGCTCGAGAACATCAGGCTTCAACTCACTCCGTGGAAACCTCTTCGGATCGCGAAGCACGCCTGCGTTCTCAGCGTATTTACGCATCTACATCCAGGTCTCTAGAGACCAGTGAAGAATATGATGCGCAACTGACCGCTGATCGTGAACGTCTGCATTGTCTCGCGAGTTAGAGACGTTCACGGAAAGAGAATTACGCTTGAGTACTCAGCGTATCTACACATCGACTTCTAGGTATCTAGAGACAAGTGGGGAACGTGATGCGCGACTGACTGCTGATCGTGAACTTCACGCATTGTCTCGCGAGTCGAAGACGTTCACGGATAGAGAATTGCGCTTCGACATCAGACGTATCAGATCTTCGATTTTGACGACCCCGTTGTCGCTTGCATAAGCAACAAGTTCCACGTACGAAGTCGCGGGCAGAAGCTAGTGTATAAATATGAGGTTAGTGAAGTATTTTTAATAGGAGACGTAGATGTATAGGTTTGTAAAAACGTCCACAGGATATTCTCTTGTTTCTGTCGTGAAATGTCTAACTTGGTAGTGAGTAGTGACCACGAGGTGGTTTTAAAAACACGCCAAGCGAAAACTGAGTATGAATACCAGTAGGTAAACGCAGTGGTGTGCAAGTATGTGGGATGCAGAGATGCATTGTAGTGATGTATTAGTTGAGAGTTAAGTGTAAGAGGAAACGACTACGGGATATTGTCCAATAGTACGTCGTAGAGTTAGGCAAACTCCAACTTGTAAGTGACCACGAATGGTTTTAAGAACATTGACAAGCAAAGAATGAATGCCAATTACCATTCGGTAATGGGATGTCTGTGGGGTTGAAGTATAAGATGATGTTCAGTACGAAGAAGTGTTGAGTCGAATAGAGAAGTTTTCAAAAGGAGAGCTGAAGATGAAAAATAAGTTAGTTAATATTCAAAAGACTAAGCCAAATAAAAGTTTAAAAAGAAATAGATACTACTAGAATTTTGAAAAGAAAATGAGCGGGTTCGAATTGATTTTACGTTGAGTTATTTGACATTGGTTGCTAGGTAACAGACCATGGAGTACTAGTCTTTTTGCGCGGTGGCAAAAATAAGTACTAAAGTTTATCAAACTTTGCGGTGGCAAAAATAGGTACTTACTAAACTTTGTGCTTTAGTTCTGAATTTGACCACCAACTCGGTTATTTTTTTTTAGCATTAATCCTCAACTTTACCATATATTTATTTCAAAATTAATTCTGCAGTATTTTAGGCGTAATGGAGGATCATGCTAAGCCAAGTAAGCCATTTGAGGGAGTATAGGCCCATACGTAAGACTTTTTATGATAGTAGAGTAGTATTATTATTATAGTCGATAGTAGTAGGTAGAGTTGAAAGTACCTACTGAAACGGAGAAAGTAAGTGAAACACTATATGACAGGACAAAATAAAAACATTTGCATCAAATCAAATAATTCTTATTCATCTCTAAATATAATAAAATCGTAAAAATCCAAATCGATGTTTCAAAATGGCGCTAAAACTACTGCATAGATTCTGTTCAAATGCTCAAATAATCTTAAAGGCGTCTTCGAATACCTATATTATTATCACGCTATTTAAGTACTTGTTAACATGCTTGCATTAACAAGTACTTAAATAGCGTGAGTGAGTTGCATTTATATAGTCACTCAAAACTGTGATAGTTTAACTTTACTTCTTCGACGCATCTTTTCGCTGATCATGAATGCACTCTTATCACACGTAGCTACGTTGACCTCCAAACCAGCTTACGCCGCAATTGATGCCTCAACCAATTCAGCTGCAATAGAACCTAAGCAGCAGAAAGGGGAAAAGCAGAACCGTCGCTGTGAAACCCTGCCGAGGAATCCGGTACAGCGCAGTCCAACAAAGAAAGAGTGTGATGAGGACGGCTTCACCATAGTTAAGAAGGAGAAGAAGAATCCTACATGTCGCAATCAACGCGGTACTGGACTGTCAGGACCAAATATGCTGCTACGTCCAGCGATACCAACGACGTTGCTGTATGTGTCCCGACTGCATCACTCCACGAAGGTTGAGAAGATCGTAGAATACATGAAGGTGAAGACCAGCTGGACCTTGAGGGTCGAGAAGTTGGAGCCGCGTCACAACACCAACTTCAAGTCGTTTGTGGTGCGAGTTCCGACACAACATCTTGACAAGTTCCTCAAGGAAGAGTGTTGGCCGAAAGGTGTAGTCTACCGACGTTTTCGCGGCAGTCTACGTGAAACCGCGCAGTGGAACACAATGCCGCCACTTCGTGTGTCGTAACTCGTAGTTCATAGTTTATAAGTTATATTTTGTATGTATCAGTATACATTTTTATGTTGTAATGTAATTTTGAGTATTTTATTATGAGCCATAAGATGCCTGATAATAAAAATGATTGATTAATTTTGATTGATTAGTCCTAGATTTTATTTAATTTTCGGGCAAACGTTGTGAGTTCAGATTCAGGCTTCTAATATATCTCGTAATAGTCAACGATATACAAAATGTATGGCCTTTTATTAATAACTGCTGGATTTCGCCGATCAGTTGTTGTCACTTTATCTACTTGTTACAGTATTTTTAATGGAATTTGCAGCCATCGACAATTTTTGTCCAGATTTTCGAAACAGTATTTTTTCGCAGATCTTCAGACTCTACACACGTCCGGAAAGGATATCCCCCCATAGCTGATATTCGGGAAAAAAAAATAAAAATTCTAAACGCGAAGTATTTTGTTTGTGTATTTGGTTTTGAAAATCCCGATTTCTAAAACAACGAAAATCGGGATTTTCCGGTACTTTCGGATCCCGGTTTTTCTGGGACTATTTAAAGATTATTACTGGGACTATTTGTTTTTTCTGTGTTTATGTGGGTCGCTGCTGTGCAATTACTCATGGTTCGTCGCACAGTGATCCACCATTATTTGTTGTGTTGTTTGTTTTATCAGTGCTTACTAACATAGTCGTAACTTTTACTAACAGCTTTTGAGTCATGGATACTTGAATAAAGAGGCATTCTATTCTATTCTATTCTATTTACTAGTTCCCGTGGGATAATTTCCGCCTACAAAGCGAGCAAAGTCTTGGACAAAAGCTATTAGTGAAGATACTAGGGTGTTGTTAGCTCAACAAAAAAATGCATACGCTCAATCTTGAATTTGGACTGGGCTGATTCTTGCAGACCAGTTTATGTATAAGTCACACAACCTTCTCACAGTTCCTTGTATTTATGAAATTGCAAAATTTTTCAAAACGAACTCTTCACTTTTTGAACTGAAAAACAATAATTAAACTTACAGTTACACAGTATCTACTTACCACGAACCTTGGATTGAATTATTTAGACGTATTACGTATATATGGACGTGTAGGTATATATGGCTCTACTTATTTTTAACTCTCTACTTATCTTTAGTACAGAAAATTCTGCTTATTACTGAAAAATGGCTTATAAATTTCACAGCTTTTTTCTTCAAAAATCCAATTGTCAATCTTACCACTACCCGAATGGCGCAGCGGTAGTGAGACTGCCTTACGTTCTTAGGGTCCCGGGTTCGAATCCCGGTCGGAGCAAATGTTTGTGTGATGAGCATGGACATTTGTTTCCGAGTCATGGATGTTTATATGTATAATAAGTATGTATTTACAAACAAAAATTATCTATGTAGTATATCAACTATCTGGTGTCCACGACACAAGCCTCGTTGCTTAGTGTGGCACTAGATGGTGCTGTGTGTAATGTCCAGCAATATTTATTTTATTTATTTATTACCGGAATGTATTGTAGAGAATTACCTAAATTAGGTATAATAATATGTTGTGTTTGTGTATTAAAAAATATTTGATTTTCCTTCTGTTGACAATTTCTTTGTTTGGTTTAAAGTGTTAACAACAAAATTTTGTTTTATTTGAGTAACTTTGAAACACTGGTCTTATTTACTTGCAAGTGTTGCTTTTCTTTTACTATTAGCATAAATCAACAACAAATTATCGTCATCTTCTTCCTCTTCCAACAGTATAAATAAAAGTTGGTCATCAATCGACATCTTGTCAACTAAAAGTAAACTAACGAATACACAACAACGCATCACCACAAACAGAGCGACACTGCCACCTTGCTCGGAAATCGGAATCAGCGCGGCAGGCAGCACTGCCGGGCAGCACCTTAGTGGCAGCACTGCGGCAACAGCACTGCTGCTTGTTGCCGAATTCGGAATCACACCTTTAATGTGAGGCCCGGCCGCGCCCCATAGGCGTCAGGTGTCAGTCGGTACACTTACCGGCTTGGCGCAGCGCCGCGCTGTTCTCGCGCGCGCGCGTCAGCTCGCCGGCCAGGCGCTGCACGCGCGCGCCGCATGCCGCGTATGCCGCCTGCAACGCAGTGCGGTCGGCCCGGCCGCGCGCCACGCAGCGCCGCAGTCGCGCGCCGTACTCCTCCAGCGCCGCGCACAGGCCGCGCGCGCCCGCCAGCTTGTTGAGCGTGTCGGGGCGCAGGCGCAGCTCCTGCGTGTACTGCGCGGACGCGGCCTCGTGCTGCATCTGCACGTCCACCATGTTCTGCTGCAGGCGCTCGTGCGCGCCCTGCAGCTGCTGCAGCCGCTCCTTCAGGTCCCAGTACGCCGTGTCCTGCGCCACCTGAGCAGTACCTACAGTCAGCTCGTTCTGGATATTTTGTTATAATGTATTTCATATAAAAACGGTTCACACTTTATTTTTATTTTATACCCGTTTCAAATCACAACCTTAAAATTTGTTTTTCGTCTAATAATTCCTTACCTACCCTTACTACAGAAACAACGTTTTGTCATTAGAATTATAGGTAAACAGAAGGCTTACGGTGAATCGAGTTTATCAAAAACACATGCTTAGGAGTGGTACAAAGCGTTCAAAAGTCGTCGAGATGTTATGGAGCAAAATAAATAGAAAACCATGCATCAATTTTGTAATAAATTGTAGAACAGATAGAAATACCTAGGTACTATTATATATAAAAGTACTCTGGTACTGCAGATTAAATTAATTCAAACCTTGAGCTTTATAATTTTAGCGGTTTCCCGCGATACTTTTTCTCTGAGATTTTCGGCATCAGTGTTCATTCTTTTTCTGCTGGCTACTTTCCCAATATCTGCTACGTCCATTGTTAGTTATTATGATAGCTTAATAAAAATAACCAATCAATAGGTTTACAACTGTTTACTCGAATAGAAAATAATTCCCGCCAATAATTGAATCACTATCAACTCGGCACCACTCCCGCATCCCTCATTCGTAAGTCATAGACAAATAATTCTATAATCGGTCAATTTACACAGGCAAGAGTTCACAAAAATTATACTGCCTATTTTAGAAATAATTAAGAGGATAATTATATTATTATTTTATGATATTCAAAAATCATTGTACCTCCAAGTACTAACAAATGAGATCTAAGCCAGTTGCTACTTGTCAAGAAGTCATAATTAATCAGGAATAGCTCAATCTAGACCACAATATCATCTGCCTAGCTAACCCCGTTTCCCAACTATGTTGGGGTCGGCTTCCAGTCTAACCGGATGCAACTGAATAGTAGTATTTTATTTGGAGCGACTACCTATCTGACCTCCAAGACCCAGTTAGTACTGGGTAATACGATACACATTGGTCAGACTGGTTGTCAGACTTTTTGGGCCATGACTACCTGTAACGACTGTCAAAGATCTACAAATGACAGCCAGGACCAACAGCTTAACGTGCTTTCCGAGGCACGGAGGAAACTCGGTATGTAAGGGTGGTCACCCATCCACAGACCAACCTAGGCAAGTGCGGCTTAACCTAAAGATCCACGAGCCACGAGCTCCTCAATCTAGACCACAATCGTAATAATACAACTAAAAGTACTTGTTAAAAAAAGCCCGCAACGTGCGAACTCTCTATGACATCTGACATTTTGGAAGACCTAAAGTTTATCGGACGCATCTAGCAGCGAATTCATGCGGGACAGAACCCTATATATACTTATTTTACTCTATGCAGAACCCCCATTTGTTTAGGTTATCGTGACGCTCAACCGACACGTTATAAGAATCATAAAGCCGGCTCTACACTCGCACGTGAAGTCGCACCGTTATTTCAAGCCGTGAATGTATGCCGCGATCCACGCGTGAACTGTGTCCCTCCACTCCACACTCGCAAATTTTCAGTCTTGTTCGTGACTATGGACGACGACGACGTGATTTCTGTTGCTGCTGTGTTACTGCTTGCTATTGCTTATTACAAAGTACCTTTGTGTTAAAGATAAGAAGCAAATAAAAAAGAGATGGAGAAAAAGACGTTCCTTCTTTTTCTTCAACTCAGGTATTTTAAAATAGCGCTTATGCGTGTCCAGGCATCATAAACTTTATTATTATTTCTATGGTCTTTGTGTTTAGACTGCCAGAGTATTGGCTCAGCTTGATAACACTCAATGAGTGTCAGTACAAGTTCATTATTCCATGTAGTATTCATTTGTACAAAATCCAACGCACGCACAACCACTCCTTACGATGACCTGTCCGCGACTGCGGAAAAATCCGAGTGTAGATGCGTTCACATTCGCCCGCCGCAAACTCTTTGTCGCGGACCAAAAAACCGACACTGATCGGGGAAAGGCGCGAAGCGCGAACGCGAAGGCGTGAACAACATTTACACTCGTGATTCGCAGTTGTCGCGGGCTTTTGCGGCCGTTCGCGCCGCGTGTGTAGAGCCGGCTTAAGAAACCACATAAAGTTCTCATATGAACGCATTTTAATTTTGAATAATGAGAGGTTTTCCTTTTGAGGTTTTAAAAAAAAACTTAGTTTCCAAGAACTCTATAGATGGCGTTGAAGTTACTATGCCAGAGCCAAAACGCTTGAAAAAAAACCATTTTGTCACGTCACATACTCTCGTTGACTGACACTTTCATTTGCTTAACCTTCCGAATATAACCAACATTTCTCGCGCTTTGTTAAAATCAGTTTTTTTAGGTTCCGTTCCTTGCATTATCATACTTACTCCTAGCGCCATCTATCCAGGGACTAGGGAAGAGCTAAAAAGAAAATCCCTCATTGGAATTTTGTCATAGACTAAACTTGTTGAAGAAAAAAAGTAAATGTCAGAGTCAGACATGAGTCAGACTGACTGACGTGTTGCCAATTTAGCATAATATATGCTAAATTTGGCATATTTTGTTCCTGTTTATCATATTTTTTTAGCTTTTAGCTTAAAGCATATTTTTTTAGCATATTCTATAAAACAAGAAAAGAATGGAAATCACAATGTTTCTTGAAATAAAAATTGAAATCGATACTCGACTCCGCGGCGGTTTAGTCGTGGGAACCCTGAATGCCACTTTGTACGTCAGATTCGGCCTAAAAAGAGCAGGAAAGTGCTGTTATTCTTACACTGTTCCAGACAATGTACTACTTTGTATCGAAATGGAAGAGAGTAACGACTCTAGCTCTCAGCCTTCCATATCAGCTAATATTGATGAATATCAAGACATATCATATTCTATTCCCCTGAATTAATTTCTTAATAAATACTGACACTTATTTATGTTGACATTTTTTTTTTATAATTTTGCGATGTTAGCATATTTTTTACACCAATCGCAATCTAGTATATTTTGAAGTAATTGTGTTGGCAACACTGCTGACTGTCAGACAACGAGATAAGAGTAGTATGTGAAGGACATGTATCCATGGTCATGAATAAAGATTAAAAAAAAAAAAAAAACAGACAACGACTAACTTGCTTGTGAAATTTAATATACCCTAAATAATATTTTGTTTTATTACATTTTAGTAGTGTCCGTTTATCAAATAAATCACATATTGTTCTCTTAAAATTTTTATACCAATTCAGTGACACAAGTGAAATGCAATAAAAGTTTAAATTTAAATGCGACGGCGTCATTGAGTTAATTATTGCAAACCTCATTATAGTGTGTCAAAAAAAGTGTAACCATTTAAACGCGACGACCGACGTAGCTTTGAAACCACTAAATATTTAAAAGTGAACATATGTCTATCTCCCTTACACCAGTCGTAAGAACAATACCGTTGCATTGATTAGACAAAGACAGCAATATCACCTTGCAATGTGAAATTTTACCTAACTTTTTTAAGCCATAATAAACATTTGATACTTAGAAATTAAATTTACTTTAAAATATTTGAATTACGTATTTCTTAGTGGAAATATTATAATTAGATGAAATAATTAAAACATTTTATTTCGTTTATTCATTTAAATGAACCGAATCCGCCGCAGAGACCGATGTGGAAGTGTGTGGAGGGCTTGTTTACAACAGTCTGGCCCACGCTTTATGCTAATTGAGTAGGGACCTTAGAGCACCTAAGGTAGGGAATTGGAAATGAAGCCAAATTGGCAACGAGAGTTGCATTCGCAGGTAGGTCAACTAAGAAATCTTAATCGAAATACACAAATAATCATAACCACCAAATTTCAGTTTTATTAGCCAGTTAATAAATGAATAGTTAAATAACATTCCATTGTCGTAGCACCCTAAACCGTTTCTGTGTCCCTAATAATTTTTTGAAAGTCTTGGTCCGGTATAGGAACTCCTGGATCTTCTGTGAAGTTTTCTTCCAAACAGTCTGGACAAACAGTGGAATCGCAAGGATTTTCAGTTGATGTAGGGAATGACGGCAATAACTCTGCTGGTGGCGGCTGGAAATTAAAATACATAATGATAAAGTCAACTGCGCCGACTGCGCGTATTTTGGAAAATGGCGAGGTTGGGGACCCACGTAATTTAAAAATCAATGGAGCGCCGTCCACGGTCTAGTTTATATTAATTTTAGTAAAAAGTTTATCAGAGTTCTATATAAAAAATATAGAGTTACTAAGCGATGGGAATTAAAAGTTACGAATGATTTTAATTTTTATAAAAATAAGTCATCGTGCAGTTTCCGAACGCAACGTTAGACATTTACCTTCATAAGGTGAACGCCGACTTAGCCGCACCGCAGTCGCCGCTTTCAAATTTTTCTATGCAATCTCGCACACACACATACCTAGACACAGTTTGCACACAGACACAGATTGCATAGAAGTTTATTAAATACGAAGAATTGGAATACGGCGACTGCGGTGCGGCTAAGTCTGCGTTCACCTTTACAACAGTGAGAAATGGAACGTCAGTGTCAAATTCATCTGTGGACATAGACTGTGCATCTTTCCATTGTTTTTTTGTGTTCAACGGCTACGTGGAATACGAATAAATGCTATTTTATGCCATTCTACTTTAGTAGTAGATTGGCCTAAAAACCAATAAATAAGTCCGTGCCCTATGTTATAATCTTCTACTCTTTATCCCACTTTCCATTTGCTTTTTTGTTAGTCTTAGGTAGTTCTTTAACTATTCATAAGTTTCCACAATGTACACTACACATATCACTGGGTCCCGAATCACATGCAATCTCGCAATACTCCTTTGGATAACGGATTCAGTGCATCAAGATGTAAACTTGTAACTTTACCTCGAGCCTGTACAGATATGACAACCGGCAAGGATCCCACGTTGTGCACAAAGTAGCATTGTGCATCATGTCCTTACGTGGCTCGTCGCCGAAATAGTCAAATGTGATCACTATGTTATTATCAATAGCGCAATCGTCCAGAAATGTGCTGACAGCAACCTGTAAATATTTAAAAACAACATGAGTAACACCTAGGTACTGGCCGACCCTATTATCATACACAGAGGGTTGATTATGTACGGTTCATGCATGATCTGGAAACAGATTTGATGTTGACTTTAAATCATAGACGATGACGAGTATGACGACGAAGACGAGAATTCGTAAATTAAATTAAAAGTAAATTAAACGACTTCTAAATTTTTTTTTTTAAACGACATCAAAAACGATTCGCAATGAGGGATTTTCTTTTTAGCTCTTCCCTAGTCGCTGGATAGATGGCGCTAGGAGTAAGTATGATAATGCAAGGAACGGAACCTAAAAAAACTGATTTTAACAAAGCCCGAGAAATATTGGTTATATTCGGAAGGTTAAGCAAATGGAAGTGTCAGTCAACGAGAGTATGTGACGTGACACAATGGTTTTTTTTCAAGCGTTTTGGCTCCGGCATAGTAACTTCAACGACATCTATAGAGTTCTTGGAAACTAAGTTTTTTTTTAAAACCTCAAAAGGAAAACCTCTCATTCGATTGGTATTTTATTTTTTATTTTATCAGATTCTCAGATCTTTTTTACACATTCATTTCGATCATTTTTTGGACCAACCATCGTTGGAGTACTAAAAAGTCAGAAATCGCTATTGAGCTATTACTACTACTTAGATAGAGAAGACAGCGCGAACAAAATCTATGCTCCGTTCAACTGCGGTCGGCCGGCTGCAGCTATATACGGGGTTAGCCGCCCCCCGCGCGCCCCGCATTGCCGCGCTTGTTGCACAGATTTTGTTCGCGCTGTCTTTTCCATACGTGTACTACTACGTATGCAGAAGACAGCGGTACTACGGTAGTAGTATTAGCTCAATGGCGATTTCTGACTTTTAAGTACCTACTCCGTAGTGTGTATAAGTCTGCGACAGAGAAAACCTGCGACTTTTGGGTGATTGATGTGTTTGACTACTTTTGGTCCACTAATAGGGCGATCAGTAGGATCCTTTCCATCAGTAGATCCGTAACAAACAAACAAACAAAAAATCAAATCTTTTCTCTTTATAATATTAGTGTATATTGATAATATTATTGTATATTGGTAACAATACATGTCATGGTATCTTTATCCCCAACAAACGGAACTTAACTTATACCTAACTATCGAAATCTGGGTGTATTGTACATATCTGCGTACCACCTCAGAACATACAGGCGTGATGTTACGTCAATGTTGTATAAACAATAAACATCGACAGATTTGCCGTCTATTTTTTAAGAGTTCCATTGTATATCTCCGAAGATCAATCAGCATCAGATCTTCACTAAATTTAAATGAGACCACCTCAAAGTATACTCTTTCAAATAAAAAAATATTTTGAGAATCGGTCGACAAATGGGGGAGAAATCGGTGAACATACATACAAAAAAAATACATACAATCGAACCTGTAACCTCCTTCTTTGAGGTCGATTAAAAATACAAAACTACTTTCGGAAGTCTGACTTTTTTGCCACCGCCTTCCGAAAGTAATTTCGCACTTTTTATTAGTGTTATTGTTTTTTGTCTTAACTTACTTTTGTTTTATTTCCACAATCCAAAGTTCCGTTCATGAAATAATTATTTTCTCTCTCACCATTGCCGAGACAGAACATCCATCCGTCATGGAAGGAGTACTCTATGGGGGCCACTTCAGCTTCAATGCAGGCATCCATAGGTACGGGTATGGACTCTTTATTGAAGGTGCACTCTCGATCGTGCAAATTCGCTTGCACTCTATATTTGTCCAGATCGGGCTCCGAACCCGGGGGACACTCGTAGTAGTTACCTGTTACAAAGTGGGTTGTAGTTACGTGGGTATTTTTGTTCGGTGTTGAGTTAGTTAGTTGAGTGAATGCTCCAACCAGCCCGCGAAATTTTCTTACGTTTTTTGCAATTTGCAGGCCAATGCTAGGTTGTATGTTGGTTAAAATATTGTTCACGATTGTAAGACGTATCCCATCAAAAACATAAATGTGAAGTGAGAGCCAAGTTCAATATTATTATATATGCCTTGGTTGTTGACTTCAACGACAAAAGAAGTGAAATCTAAATGGGTGCCAAGTTCAATGGCCAGTCCTGAAATTTATTGATAACAACATAAAATATCTTTTTTTCTTATAACTTAGGAGAATATATTGTAGTTTAAGGTCTGACTTGGCTAGTTCTCATATACGAATTATTATGTTCGATGGTCAGTTTCTATCAGCAAGCCAAATTTTCGGAATAATAAAATAAGAACCGACAAGTAACAGGTTGAACTTGCGAAGGCTATAATAATTCGTCGATTTTTGGACGTTAATATCTACATAACCGTTTGAGATATTTTTATAAAATTTGGAACACGTATGTATCACCAGTCTCAATATATGAGCCAAATTTGACAAGTTTCGGTGAAATAGTTTTTGAGTTATGAGGGGCTCAAAAGTGGCTCCAAATGGTTCGTGTAATATTACACACTGTGAGCTGCGCGCCAGAACTTGGCTTGACACGCTCCCGCGTGTCTAGATGTAGTTACAAAATTATAATCATCAAAATCATCAATACAACCCTCTGTACTTTGTGCTTGAAGTGTTAAATAAATAAATCATCAAAATCATCAATACAATCTTTCAAGTTGAAATAGGTCGAGGAATGACTTTGACCTTGAAAAAGTCGTTCCTTGTAACGCTTTCATATGCGTGAAGTTTCAATTTATTCAAATAAGCTTACCGTTTTGAATGATGTAAACAGATTTCCTTTTGGCAGTGACCACAGTTCGTACGGTGAGGCCGTTACCGCCGCTCTTGATGTTCTCCATCAACACCTCCTGTGCAGCCCGCTGCTCCCGAGACCACTTCGCAGCTTCCTCCGCTAAGATCTGCCGACTTACCTTTCCTGGAGATTGAGTGGACTGGGGAATTCAAATAATGTTGAATCAATTAATTCGTTACTCGCTCAGTTCATACGTAACTGGCGAAATCTAGATGTAAGTTAGGTTGGGTTCTCTTATCTCCAAACATATACAATTTTATTTTTTTGTCTTTAATTGGTCTTCACCAATTTCAGACTTCGTATATTTTATTGGCGTTTCAACACCGATTAATTAGCATATTATACATTGTACTTGTGTGGAGGAATCTATGCATATAAACGTTCACAGATACTTACAGCACAGTTCTACCACAGGAAAAAATTAATTGTTACTTGCAAATACGTACCTGTGGCGGGTTTTCCATGATAACATGTGGTCGCCCAAGCGTGTGCTGCCAAATCAGATGCGCAGCGACTTTAAACTTAGAGCTGTGATGAAGTGGCTGGATTTGCAAGATGCCATACCAGGCCAGCTCTCTGTACACACTATCCGGTAGGTAGCCAGTCTGAACAACACATTAGTCGTTAAAAAAAAGTAGATTAAATTAAAATGTCAATTAAAAAAAAAGTTTACTTCTCAGAAAGTCATAACCTCCATATAATGGAGTACTTACAGGCATGAAGTCCATGTGCCACTGTAAAACAAAAAAAACCCTAACTTTTTAGATTTAATTATTTTTTAGATTAGGTATTATATTTTACAAGGTATTATTATTATCTTACTTCTTCCTCCTGCGTTTCAATCGGATTTTTGTCTGTAAATAAAAAAATCAATTATTGCAATGATTTAATTAAGCGTCGCGTTCGTCAGCGTTTTTTTTTCAATATTCGCGGTTTTTTATTCATATCCTAACAACAATTAAATTGTTTTCTATCCCGAAAAGATCAGCGTTACCTTTTTAAATTAAAATAATACAAAATTTTCCGCAAAATTTCCAGTATTAGTTTACCGGCTTTCATATCCTCGGTCCACGGCACTGAGAAATTAATCAGGAATATCCTGGCTTCCACAATGATTGATTTTGATGTGCCGTGCTTCTCCAAGGCTATCGATGCTTGAAAAACTCGCTTGCCCGAACACTGAAGAACCCGACCATCCATTCTCCCAGAGACGGTGGGACGAGCCGCTCTGCAGAATCGTTCAAAACAATCTGCTGAACTCGTCTTCTACTACTGCTGAGCGTGCGCGCCTACTGGCTGTGGGTGAATGGGAGTCGGGTCTTTGGCTTCACGCACTGCCGTCGTCGACAATTGGCACATTGTTTGACGACACGACCTTCGCCTCGCTGCTGCCTTACGCCTTGGTGCCGCCTGCTGTTCTCCTCATCGCTGTCACTGTGGTGAAGCTGTCAACAGCCTCGGTCACCACGGCCTGTCGTGCAGCCGAAGTGCGGGGCGTTTTGCACGGCACGCGAACATAAACGACATTATCCGACGAGCTCTTGTCACCGTCGGCGTTCCAGCTGTTTTAGAACCTAATGGCTTGGCACGCGACGATGGCAAGAGACCGGACGGCATGTCTTTGTTTCCTTGGAAGATGGGTAGGCCCTTAGTATGGGACGCAACTTGCGTCGATACTCTTGCGCCTTCTCATCTTCCAAGTTCGTCGTGCTGTGCTGGCGCTGCTGCTGCGGCTGCAGAGAACCTCAAACTAACTCAAAGTAACTATATTTTCGAGCCGTTTGGGGTTGAAACTCTAGGGCCGTGGGGTCCGAGTGCCCATAGCCTGTTCAAAGAACTTTCAAAACGCCTAGTTGACGCTTCCCGTGACCCAAGAGCTGGCTTTTACCTTGGTCAGAGGCTAAGTGTTGCCATACAACGTGGCAACGCCGCCAGTCTCTTGGGCACATTACCAGCTGACAGCGTTGAGGAGGAGTTTTTCGATGCCCTTTTATAGTTTGTTGTTAGTTTATTTATTTTAGTTTATTGAATACTTAGTTTTTAATTAATTATGTAAATATTTACTTGCTTACTATTAAATTAATCTAATAATATACAGAAATATTTTTTAAGCAATGCGCAAAACCATTCTTCGACATATCTTTGACAGTCGTTACAGGTAGTCAGTGGCCCAAAAAGTCTGACACCCAGTCTTACAAAGGGGTATCGTGTTACCCAGTACTAACTGGGTTGTGGAGGTCAGATAGGCAGTCCATATAAAATACTGGTATTCAGCTGCATGCGGTTAGACTGCAAGCCGACCCCCACATAGTTGGGAAAAGTATATTACAAATATTTTTTTATCCGACTATAAATCAGCAAAATAAGGACACTATAAATTATATTCGCCCTGCGGTGCACGCGGTGGTGTTGCAGCGGGGGTGAAACCCCTCCCTCGAATTGCCATAAAATCAATTTCAAAGTAAACATCTTTTTCATTACTCATACTCGGAAAGTAGGTCTAAAGTTGCCTGAGGAGCGGGTTGAAAGCGTTTTTCGATGATGAAAATGAAAAATAGGTAATGGCTGAATAGCTGGCCGGTCACAGAAAAAAAAAGCAAAATAGGCGGGAAAGCGGTCTTCCGTGGTCCGATCTTCATTTGCTGATTGAATGTTTTTATTTTTATTTTCCTTGTATTCCTAATAAAAAGCACAGTGTTTACCTCGGGTTAAAGACTTATTTAAGTTACTTTCACCCCTAGGGTAACAATGTACTATTAATAACTTTATTTTTTTTTGTAGTAACACTTTTTCATTTTTTTCATTTCATTTAATTTGTCAAAATTTGCGCAATGAATAAAAAATATTCCTGTGTAATATTAAAAATAAAAATTCCAGCGGTGTGACGTAGCACCATGATTCTCAGACTTTAGATGGTTTTTGTGGTCACTAACAATCCGATATTGCAATAAAATTGGTGCATTACCGTTTTTTTTCCACTTTTTTTTCAATTTTCTGTGCCCCTCTAACTCCTACAGACGACCCACTGACGTGTTAGTTTTAGTGTAGCAGTAAACTACATGTACTTACCTTCTTCATCGTCATTCGAATTCGAAAATACTACAGCTATCTGCAAAACAAAAGAATTTTACACGACTGCCCAAAAAAAGGAGCGCTATGTTATTCCTATCACTTTCACATGCTACAAATTGGCGGTATTTAGGATATCCTAAATACCGCCAATTTGTAGCCTAAGTTGAACTGTAGTTTGCAATAAAAGTTTTAGACTTAGAATTTACATAAGCCCAGAAATTGTGCCGAACATATGAAATATGTAGGGTTGATTCGGTAAGTGCCTGAACACGACCAGGCGAAAGCCATAGAAAATTACTACCTTCCACTGTGGGAGTGAAACTCTTCCTGCATCATCAACAGGTAAACGGGCCTATAAGTTTACGGGTGCTCAGTCTGCCTACTACAACAGGTCTAAAGAAGTAGGGCCCAGAGCCCCATTGAGCTATTACTACTACGTAGGTATGGAGAAGACACCGCCCCATCACTCAGTGCTCCGTTCAATTGCGGTGGGCCGGCTGCAGTTCACTCAGTCACTTGCTCTTTTTTTTTGCGGAATGGCATCTCGCAGTTCAACCTAGAGAGGTTGTCATCTGCTTAGCCGGACTGGCTGGAGACCTTAAGTCTAAGGTCTCCAGCCAGGGCCAGTCACTTGCTCGCTACAGAACATCTTATACGGGGTTAGCCGCCCCCCGCGCGCCCCGCACTGCCACGCTTGTTGCACAGATTTTGTTCGCGCTGTCTTCTCTATAAGTACCTAGTAGTAATAGCTCAATGCAGAGTCCCAAAATTTTACACATACCTGCAGGACTAATGCAAAAGCAAACGCTATGTAGTTCGCCATTCTTAACAAAAGTGAAACTATGAAGTTTCAGCTCGTTTATTTTCACACCATAAGTTAATTGCGAGTTAAGATTTTAACGATTGTAATAAAACATGATTGGCCATTAATTAAAAGTAACTATAGTAACTGCCGAGAAGGTTTCTGCTTGTGAACTTCTTGCTTTGCATTTAAATACTGACTGCTGACCCATTTTTCTAAGTAACTAACTTAAATTATAAAACAAAAGTTATTTTTTATTATTAAGTATCTCTATAGCTACGCAACGGATTTTGATGCAGGTCTTTAAAGAGTAAGAGTGATTCAAGAGGAAGGTTACGTATAAGTAATTTGCGACCGGGCGAAGCCGCGAGTATCAGCTAGTTTATTATAGATAGATATGGTGAAATAGCCCGCCAGGTAGCCCACGAAATTATTTTTTTCTTACGTTTTTGCAATTTGCAGGTCAGTGTCAGGTTGTATGTTGATGAAAAACTGTGATGAAAAATGAGTTGCGCAAGTAACACGTAGCTATGTAGAACTCGATCACACACACTTGCTGTTCAGACGCCAAGCAACCAAATAATCCTGAAGAATAAATAGAACTCTGAAAAATCAAGTCCGAAGTTGTTATTTGAAGAAACCCAACATACAGTCCACACCCAACAGTCTGGTAGTAGTAATCATTAAAAAAAAAGATAAATGGCAACAAGCAATAGTAGACCCGAATGTGTTGCCACACACAAGGGTGCGCTAGGAGCGTTCTCAAACAGACTTTTCTTAGAGTGCGTTGCGTTCACAAACAGTATCACTTAACACCAGTCATACGTGATTCCATAATTACACTGGTATGAACCATGTTTATTGCAATTAGTAAAAAAATACTAAATAAGGACATTTTTTAAATATTTTTACTATCGTCAAATTACATTATTGTTTTACATTGTCTAGAACGGAACGTAAACCTGCAAGACCACAGATAACAATAAAAAATATCTGTCAGTTTCGTTCGCTGTTTTTTCGCATCAAACAATAAATCAGGGCGTAACGTTTTTAAACATTTTATGAATAAAATAATTAAGTTCATCATAATAGCGACTTTAAATCGTAGAGATGAATACACTAGACAAACAATTAGCAGACTTACGGATATACGCGAACGAATTAGAGGCCAAACTTCAAGATGATATTAACGCAGCGACGAAGAAACCATCTATCCCACCTAAAAAAAATAAGCCGCCTCTGCCTCAAATACCACAAAGTTGTATGGTAAAGTCAGCCTGCGAGCCCTCCTACTCCTCAAGACTCGAATATGGTAGTCGCACTAGTTCTACATACTCAAACTTAGTTCCTGTGAAGAGTTGCATCGTGAGAAACACTGCCAAGGTGCGAAGTGGTGATGTCCTGCTGTACAGCAACGTACTGCCTCCGGGAGGGACTAACCATGTCTACTCCAATGTTATGATGCAACGCAATGCTTACGGAGGGGATAGTATTTACGGGGATCGGGATACGAGGTCGGA
Organism: Xestia xanthographa; assembly: GCA_905147715.2. NCBI lineage: Eukaryota > Metazoa > Arthropoda > Insecta > Lepidoptera > Noctuidae > Xestia > Xestia xanthographa. Next base: position 5,128,997 of record LR990659.1, on the reverse strand, counting down.
AGTGTCTAGGATCAGTGATTTAGGTGCTCAGTCGAATTACAGCGAGTTGCGGCGGCCTGGCTCCGCGTATCCTCCTTCCTCTGCGTCTGTTAATGCGCAGGACTTCTCTACTTATGGTGGATCCCAAACCTCCTCTACTTATGAGTCTCTGTATGAGCCTATCAACCCCAGACCGTGCAGTCAGCTGTCTGGGACGTCGCTGTACGGTGGTTATGTCGGCACTACTGTGGAGCCTACTCCGGAGCCTGATGATGCCCTTTACTGTGGTAACTGCTACAAATGTGGGGAGAAGATCATGGGGGAAACGACAGGCTGCACTGCCATGGAGAGGATCTATCACATCAAATGCTTTTGTTGTCATCATTGTGGAATTAACTTGCAAGTGAGTGTACAATAAAAGTTTATAATTTTAATTTTAATTATATATTTTTAATTTTAAGTTTCCATAATTTTTCCTTTTTTATTAGTATGTAGTTTCAAAGATCAATACTCAATTGTTTATTGCGTTCAATAAGTATTACAAGGATGGTGTTATATAATAAAATAAAAGATCATTAAGGACCCTGTCGAGCACAGCAACATTAGGAGAGTGGAACACAGAGAAAGAGGGCTTAGTAGTTAGGAGGGGTCAGTACCTAATGTAGTTTTATTATAAATTATTAGATATATTAAATCGGGTGTATAATTATGAATATTCATACATATTTAAATAATTAATTCGATCTGTGTATATAGGTATAATATATTATATTAGTATTTTTAGGGTTCCGTACCCGAAGGGTAAAAACGGAACCCTATTACTAAAACTTTGCTGTCTGTCCGTCTGTCTGTCACCAGGCTGTATCTCATGAACCGTGACAGCTAGACAGTTGAAATTTTCACAGATGATGTATTTCTGTTGCCGCTATAACAACAAATACTAAAAACAGAATAAAATTAATATTTAAGGGGGGCTCCCATACAACAAACGTGATTTTTTTGCCGTTTTGTCTAATGTATAGATAATGGTACGGAACCCTTCGTGTGCGAGTCCGACTCGCACTTGGCTGGTTTTTTTTATTTATGTAAAGCAGTAATGTAGAATAATCTAGACAATTATTATGAAATTATTTGAACTATTTTCATTATCATTATATTATATTATTGTTTATGTATTTATATTTGGTTTCCTATATTTTAAATTATAATTATTATGTTTAGGTATTTCGTAATGTTTGGTATTTAAGAGAGCGAATAACTTTATTTTGCAACTGATTTGTCATCTAAAAACTCCTTTACTGAGTAGTATGCCTTTGATTCTAGAAATTGTTTCTATTTATTTAAAAACCAGATCACCAGATATTAGAAGCACACTCGAGTGAACAATTATGTAATATGCATAACAGATAACATCATGCATATGTAATCCCTGAAGGGTTAGGGTACAGGTGTGCACCCAACAAGTACACCCACATCATCATCATCATCATCTGCCTAGCCTTTTCCCAACTATGTTGGGGTCGGCTTCCAGTTTTACCGGATGCAGCTGAATACCAGTATTTTACATGGAGCGACTGCCTATCTGACCTCCACAACCCAGTTAGTACCGGGTAATACGATACCCCTTGGTAAGACTGGTTGTCAGACTACTTGGACCTCTGACTACCTGTAACGACTGTCAAAGATCTACAAATGACAGCCGGGACCAACGGCTTAACGTGCTTTCCGAGGCAACACACGCGAAACTCGGCGGAAACTCGGTATGTAATGGGTGGTCAGGTCACCCATCCACAGACCAACCTAGGCAAGCGCAGCTTAACCTAACGATCGACCCGAGCGGCTGTTATTATTAGCCACAAACTCCTCAAGTACACCCACATTTCGCCATTTAAGTTCCATGTAGTAGAGGTCGAGCCAATTGCCATCAACCAGGCACAAATCCAGAATCCATGGCTGCTACTAGGACACACCAACAAGGTAGTCCTAAACGTAATAATAGCCTTGTCCTGTACCATTCTCTAGTAGTATTGAGTCATACTCTCATCTGAGCACAAGTGACTCATCAGTGTAGATTGCAGACATTTCATTGTAATAATTGAAATGGTGCCAAAGTATAATCTTCCCTGCACTGAAAAGACATAAACTAATGCAATTAATTGAAATGTTTGTTTTATATTAACCAGAACTATGTGTGTAAATAATGATGATAATATGGTGTTGTTTTCCAAACATAATATAGAAGCAACTTCAGTGATCTGCCTTATTTAGCTTAACAGTTATTGTTGTATAGAGTGACCAATGACACAAACATAATATTGAACTCATTCACTGCAGGTTGGCATCAAAACTACTATTTCTCCTGGCTCCTGTAGTCATCACTTGCTTGTTTTAAATTCATACTCATTGCCTGGATATTGCATGTTGTCTTTGCCCAGATTTTTTTCAGAAAGCGAATCTTTTACATTTATTTACTTAATTACATTCTGTTGATTACTATTCTAGGGCCGCCCCTTCTACGCAGTGCAAGGCAAGGCACTATGTGAAGGAGACTACTTGGATACACTAGAGAAATGCTGTGTATGTGGTGACCCTATCCTGGACCGCATACTACGGGCCACAGGCAAGCCCTACCACCCTCGGTGCTTCACCTGTGTTGTGTGCCAGAAGAGTCTCGATGGGATTCCTTTCACAGTGGATGCTGTCAACCGCATACATTGTATTGAAGATTTTCATAAAAGGTAAGAGACAATATAAGAATCAAAATTAAACCACTAAGTAGGCTTTAATTTGGGGACAAGATGGCATGATAACTGCAGTTTTATACCATGGGTTATACGTTTTTTACTTTTAACGTCTTAGGCAAATTCATCATCATTTGAAATTGTTCCAACTCCCAATCAACTTTTGTTACCTAATTACTATGTAAAGTTTTCTCGTCTCAACAGATACGCGCCTCGTTGCGCGCTTTGCCGTGAACCTATTGTTCCGGAGAGCGGCGCAGAGGAAACAGTTCGTATCGTGGCTCTAGACAAGAGCTTCCATGTGTCGTGCTACGCCTGCGAGGACTGCGGGACCTCGCTGTGCTCGAGGCAGGAGGGCCGCGGCTGCTACCCGCTAGATGACCATCTCTACTGCAGAGAATGCAATGCGCGACGCATACAGGATCTCTCCAGAAATATAAACTAACTTTACCTAGCGTTGTTTTTGGAAAGGCTTAAGATTATCGTAATATCGTGAGTTTTTATTAGATGTCTAAAGTCGAAATTAATTAATCATAATTCATCAGTTAAGATGCACCTCGCTCATTGTGTCAAGTTACGCTTAGTATGTAGTAAAGCCCACCCAGTTATAATTTGTACATAATGTAATCGGCGATATACTTAAATATATACGAAACTTTAGTGTAAGAAAACCATGAGATTTTGAATGTATTGTTCGGTACATCACATCTGTCTTGGATACCTTAGAACCAGTGGAAGACAAAACCTTGAAATCAGTACTTTTTGTCAAATGTCCATGTCAGTTTTCCCGATAGTCATTTCAATAGGACGAAATATATAATGTAAGACCGATTGGATGTACCAGTATTGTTAGTATAATTATTTAATGGTTAATGATTAACATTCCTTTTAATGCATTTATTATAGAGAAGGCTGTTCAAGATTTATTATACAGTATTATTTTAGGGATTTTGTGATTTAAAAATAAGGTTATTGCGAAATGAATATCAAAAAAGTTGTGTGGTATGTTTTGTACCAAACATAATATTATAATGCTCTGTACACACTCGCGCACTAAGCGAGTAAACATTAGCATTTATGTATAATTACGCACATTCCGGATCCTTAGTGCAAGGGTGTGTAATAGGCTACCTACATAGTGCCATGTTTATTTTGTAAAGTATTATTGTTAGGTTGTGTTTTTGTTAATTACGATTAAGTCATGTAGGTACTCTATTTACTGCGTACTTACGTGAGCAGACAACATCGATAGGAAATATTACCAATTTCCTACCATAGTAATTATTTTCTTGTTAAAAGAATCTCTGGCCAATAATCTCGAAGGGAAACATACACAGATATAGATATCTGTGGAAACGTACCATTTATTTCAATAGACTGAGGGATGCAGGATCAACTCCCTTAATCTTTTTTAAATACAGCTTTTTGGCGCTTCCAGTTTGTACGATTTTGTATTTTTATACAAATGTTGCGTTTTAAATACAAGATCTTTTTTTTCGTAGTCTATATACTGCCGATATCTGTAAGATTAATTCTATAATGTTGAGTAGAATGAATTACTAATTAATTGTAGTTGAACTTTTTAGGCATACTAGTCCCTTTGAAACTGTTCACCTCGATCTTTTGGCACAGCATCGGTCAACTGTAGAATATCTTGCTCATAATTAATACCTATTTTAATTTTGGGAAAACCCATGGGTACTTTGGGGTTTGACGTAGAATGTGCACTTGACGCAAAATAAGCACTACAGAAACCCGCCTACTACATATTTTTTAATTATTTTGCACGATTTTTTAGGGTTCCGTACCCAAAGGGTAAAAACGGAACCCTATTACTAAGACTTCGCTGTCTGTCCGTCTGTCTGTCACCAGGCTGTATCTCATGAACCGTGACAGCTAGACAGTTGGAATTTTCACAGATGATGTATTTCTGTTGCCGCTATAACACCAAATACTAAAAACAGAATAAAATTAATATTTAAGGGGGGCTCCCATACAACAAACGTGATTTTTTGATAATAATGGTACGGAACCATTTGTGCGCGAGTCCGACTCGCACTTAGCTGGTTTTTTCCTTTTTGGCAAAGCCGTGAGGCACACAGCACATCATACTATGTTATCCTCATTTTATATATTTTTGTTATACGTGTTTTAATAACTGACGCCAAATAAAGAAATGGAATCAAGCTTAAAAATCGTGCAAAATAATAAAAAAAAAACAGTAGGCAAACGGTTTTTGTGTTCATAGTCTCTGACCAAATAAAAAACCAAGATATAGTCCTGCGAACAATAAAGTGAAGCCAGCGCAAAACTAAGCCCCGCTCTGTGCGTACACGCTCACACGCACACATTGCACACATGTTTACGAAACTGGCTTCACTTTATAGTTCGTAGTGCTCATTTTGCGAAGTGCACATTTTGCGTCAAGGGCACATTTTGCTTTGTGCACATTCTGCGTCAAACCCGTACTTTCGAGTAGTCGCAAACGCGACTGTTGAGCATGAGGTCTTGGCTTCGACACCTACTATTTGTATGCTGCTTTATGTAGTGCAAAATAAAGAATACACTCAAAATTCGTTTGTATTATTATTTATTTCTATATTTCTCAATTCGCTCTTTGGAACAGAGTCACCTTAAAAAAAAAAAACTTAAACTATTTTAATTAATTACAAATTACCAGAAGACTTTGGCTTCTCAAGAGAATTGAACAAACTTCATTAATATTTTACATTCACCTTCATTAAATGTATTTGTATACAATCAGCCAAGCAGTCTTTATACAGAAGAATAGTAATATTATTTTAAATAAATGTATACCACGAGAGCTTTGTAATAGTCGGTGACAGAAAACGAAGTGATTTTTTTTTTCAAACCTTATATCAAAATTTAATACTCAGTCACTATGATAAACAATCCATTTATCTTCTAAAATGTAAAGCAATATATCTTTAAATGTGTGAACAAAAATATCGCGAATTTTCATTACCAATGGTAATAAATAATAATCATTCATAGAAGCAAAAACGAGGGCCTTATTTTTCTGAAACATCAAATTCGTACTCTTACAGAGATTCAAATATTACTTTATAGCCAGTCTATTAGTTCCTAATCAGTGCCCTATTTAATAATAGTCAATATTTACAGGCGCTTGGCGGCAATTGGGCATTTATTTTTATGTAGAAGCTTAGTTGAAACTTAAACATAGCCAAATATTTACGATGAACACATATAGTTAAATTAAATTTAACATCCACATTTACAAATCGTTTGAACTGAAGGGAATGTAAAGGTGCTCACTTGTGAATGAAAACTGCATCAAGAAAGCTATTGCTTGTCTTTTTACAACAATTATTATTATTAAAAGTGTTTTCTTTCAACAACTGAAATGTATATTCTAAGATCTTTGTTTTGCTTTGAGATTATCATAATATAATAAAACACCGATCACTACTCTGCAAGTATGTGCATTTTGCACTTTTTTAAGGGATGTATTTAATAGCACTTTAAATGTTTAGCTTTAAAAAGTAATAAATGAACTATAAAAATAATGGTTTCCACTATAAATATGCTTAGCTTTAAAATTAATTGAATGAACTACAAAAATAATGGTTTGCACTATAACTGTATCGAAAACCAAATCCGAAACCAGTTAGTTGGTAAAAAATGAACTTCAAAACACTTTATAGTAGAGCTACGCGAGGCTCCTATTTCTGTCTGCAGTTTAAACTGACCTAACCTAACGTCGGGGTACCCAAATCTGCGAAGCTCGCTTCACTCGCTGTAGCATCCTAAGTTCTCCTGGTATCATTGCCATCCATTATTTTCATAGTTCATTCAATTAATTTTAAAGCTAAGCATATTTATAGTGAAAACCATTATTTTTATTTTTTCGTTAATTATGTTTTAAAGCTAAACATTTTAAAGTGTGAAACATTATTTTTTTAAAGTGCGTTTTTATATTTCCCCTTTTTTAATTGTACAATTGGTGCTCTTAGTAATAGCACATAATACAAATTTTATAAGTATTTATCTAAATGAACTTACTCCATCATATTTCTATACATTTTTACAAGAAGATTGTATGTAATAGCTTACAGTATCATACGCGCGCATATGTGGATACGAATTAATGTTAAAAACTAAATTTTGAAAGTTTTCCAAATTTTTATTAATTTTACACCAATTGTCAATAACTTTAGACCTTAAAAGTAATAATAAACTTAAATTTTTAATCACTTACATGTAATAAAGTATTGATCTGGAACTTAATATCCAGTTAATATCAATAAACCAGCTTATTAAAAGTACAATCACCAGTGACAACTTCTGTTTTCAAACCCTTACAGTAAGTGAAAAAGTGCTGTTATAAGCTATCACGGTTTAAAACTAAACTTATACCCGCGATCATGGTGCTTGCAACAGCGTCGAAATATCGGGAACTCAAAACAAACAGTAATCACGGAAGATATCCCGTTAGTGACAATATAAGTTTAGTGAAAACGTTATAAATGTTACCGTAGAAATGCTTGCTAACGTCAATAGAATGATCACAAAATGTAATGTTGCGCGCATCTATAACTAAATACAAAGACGAAACACTGCTTAGCATAGTATGACCTGTATAGACGAGTCCATAGACAAATGAAGAATTTAAAACTATATTAATTATAACGTAGGCTATGGCCCCTTTAAAGCTTTTCTCCTCTGCCCGCTAGGGATAGCTCGGATCCAGGGTCAGGGGAGCCGAGCCGTGACTCGGTACCGTGTGTGCGGACATCAGTCGCGTCCTCAAGACATAGTATGACCAGTAGTGCGGTAAAGCGGTTCACCTAAAGGAGCTCTTGCGTCGCTCCGATCGCTCAACGTGAGGGTCCCACTCCACGTCGTCGGGGTCGTCGCCGTCGAAGGTGAGGTCGGCGGGCGACAGCGAGCTGGACGAGTCCGAGGGCGGCGAGGGCGGACAGGGCGGCGAGGGGGGCGAGGGCGGCCCCTGCAGCGCGTGGAACCCTTCCGGCATGGCCGCCAGCATGCACGCGTACGTCTCCTCGGGCAGCGGGAACTGGCGCGGCGTGTACGGTCTCACTGTCTGGAGTAACATTCACAGTTAACGTTACTTGACGGCGCTCGTTAGTAAGGAGGATGAGGTTATGTTATAATGATGGTTATTAATGCAAAAGTTATGAAATACATAAGATCTTTATTTGCAAGATTATAGAATCATAATATGCATCATGTTAAAAATAGAACCCAAATGAAAATACACCAAACCAAAAAGAAAGTTAAATGAAGACAGGTAAAGGTGAAATAAATCAATACAGATTAATTGTATCAAAAATATGAGAATTATATATAAAAAGAAATAGCAGAAGAAAATCGAATGAACAAGCAAGGAATAGATAATTTGTCAAGCCAAAGAGATGAAATGTATAAAAAAAGGGTAACAGTGTCACCGGTACAAGTTATTTTATCAACGGTAAAATAACTTAGAAGGGACTATAGCAAGATGCAGGAGGATAAACACGGCAGAATTAGGATACTAGCCTCATATTCGGAGGGTTCGTACTGTCGCGGCGGCGGCGGCGGCAGCGGGACGGGCGGCGGCAGCGGCGCGTCGTGTGCGTCGTGCGCGTCGTGCGCGTCGTGCACGTCGTGCGTGCGGCGCCGGCGCTTGCGCACGTAGCGCGCGCGCTCGCGTCCCTCGGCGCGCACGTGCCGCGCGCACACCGCCGCGTCCGACACGTCCTCGTCCTGCACGGAAACAACACCGTTTTAGATCGACTGGATACGACCATAACACCAAAGCTATCCAAAGAAAACATGGATATGTTTTAAAAATATAACAAAAACACGACAGATATGAGTTTACAATGTAATTTATTTGGCCGCTAAACACGATAGATATGGCTTTTCATCTTTGCCGGCCGCTGGTCGCATGTATCTGGATCTCGAAGAAGGTTGTCAAAATAATGCTCAAAGGCGAATGGCAGGCTTGTATGGGAATATCGTACCGCTAATAAAATGTCGTGTTTTGAGATATTTTTTATTTTAATTGGTAGTTAATATGATAGAAAAGCCCTTTTTAAATTCTTAGATTTTTAGAACTTGGGACGTAAAAGTTATAACCAGTCTTATTTTTTAAGGTAATGCACCAGTGTACCAATGTACTTTGGTACGTAGAGCTACCTAAATACGGCTATTTAGAATAGAGTATGCTGCGCCGAACCAATATTGATTAAAATAATGGTAAAGAATTAACTGGTCCAATTTAGACATTGCAAATATTACATATTCTTACGTCGGCTGTTTTACGAGAACATTCTAGATATTTGAGTCGATGTTAGTTAGGATGAATGTTCCACTATGGAGCTATAGATGATTTGAAAATAATCCTAGAAAATTCCACTAACTTAAGCTGTGAAGAAGGTTCAAGAAAGTAGTGGAAATTTCTCAAAGGATTTCGCCGTATTTGCGGGAAGAATTAAGTGCGATATCTACGTGAATAATAATTTATTATCAGTAGTGAATTTATAATTATAAGAATTATGTGTTCATAAAATATATTTGGTGTTTATTGTTCCTACCCTACTTTGTACTACTAAGCAAAAGCCAGCAGCAGGACAATGCAAACTGAATTCAATGAACAAACGCGTAAATAAAACGCGCATACATACACAACTTACTTGATATTATATGAGTATGTATTTATTTACCAACCAATTTGTTGCTCATGTGTGAATACGATAAAACGTCGTGTCGAAATTTTGCAAATAAATAAAATGAAGTCTCGTTTGTAATTTCGAAATCACAGCTTTTACTGAATGCATATGAAAGTGTATATGGTACATCAATCAAAAACATTGTTTTTTATTCGTTTTTGTCTGTCTGTTCCGGCTAATCTCCGAAACGGCGTGACCGATTTTGACGGGACTTTTACTAGCAGGTGTTATAAGGAGTAACTTAGGTAAATTGACTACGTAATTTTTTTTAAAGAATTTTGGTTCCGTGAAACAAAATAAAAACCCTTGAATTGTTAACAAAATCCGATTCAAATAGGGTTTTCATAATAATATCACGCGGATGAAGGTCGCGGGAAGGGCATAAACAGAACAGAACAGCTAGTCTATACTAATATTATAAAGAGGTAACATTTGTTTGTAAGTTTCTTTGTAGGGGGTAATCCCCGGAAGTAATGAACCGATTTCAAAAATTCTTTCACCATTAGAAAGCTACATTCACCCTGAGTAACATAGGCTATTTTATCCCCGTACTCCCACGGGAACGGGAACTACGGGGGTGAAACCGCGGGACGTCCGCTAGTATACAATAAAATAATATTCTTACCTCACTCTCATGACTGTCAACAGACATGCGGTTCGACTTGCCGACACCGTTATTTAGCGGCACGTCAGGAATCTCTAGCACTCGCCATCTGAAATTAAATAATAATGTTTAGTCATTTTTGCTTCATCAGTTCCATAGAATAAAAAAGTTATGGTGAAATATTCAACAAAAACATGATTTGAATTTAAAATCGTTGTGCTAAAGAGCTAGCAGATTGCTCTGTTTGATACAATATGTAAATAATCCCAGCGAACAGCAACAAGGACGTATGACTAATATAACTTGGCGTCGCGTCGGATGAAGTATGCGGGCTTCGTGAGAATCTCCATAATGTATCCTTTTCGTTCCAATATTATGTCGTTTAACAAGGATTTTGTTGTTTATCGTAACTATGGTGCGATTTTACCAAATTGTGCGCATTTTGTGCAGCATAAAAGTTCGCGAACTGAGCTGCATATCCGTTTCCAGTGGCAAAACTGTGCGTAAATTTTGTTCGCGCACAGTGCAGCACATTAAACTAATTAATAAAATACAAATTTCAATAATTTTCATTCAGTAAACAGATGAGTGAAGGTCGGTCTCCTAGACCTAGACAACTAAATTCAATGCGCGTTAACTGACGCGACTCCATCGCTTGCACAAAGTTCGCAGTTGTACGCCGACATTGTGGTGAAAACGTGCACATTGTTCATGTTTACTTGCTTGAGGGAGCCTAACCGAAAGAAACATTTGGGCCACGCACCGGTGGAATCGCGCCCTAATATTTACAACAACAAAGCCAAGTGGCCGCCTCCACGAGCGAGAGAATCTCGGCGATTCAACGTATTTCTATATGAAAATATCGCCGTGATTCTCTCGCTCGTGGAGGCGGCCCAGAAGAGAGTGTATAGAAAAACGTGGCAAGGACGAATATATCGCCGCGATTCTCTCGCTCGTGGAGACGGCCCCCAACGAGACTCGATCTGGGCCCGGTTGATGGCAAGTCTCGCCCCCTACTAAAAAAAAAACTCTCGCTCGTGCTATATGATTTAAAAATCACCACTCTACCTAACCCTTCCAGGATTACAAGGCGTGATGTGGTATGTGTTTAAGAGCCTGTATTTGCTGTTTTGGTGATATTGGGCGATCTAGATCTCGGTATCTATAAGACCTAAGAGTTCGCTATTTGGACACCATTAAACTTGGACTTATAATCATTAAATCTGTTGAAGCGAAAACACGATTGGATAAAAAAATCACGATAGAAAAAAAATACAAAAAAAACTCGTTTTGCACTTATTTTGTGTTGGATCTCTGAAACCCTAAGGAATTTAATGATGATTTTTAGCCTAATAGATAGGTAATATTATCTAACATCGTGTTGACTTAATTTTTTATTTTTCTACTTGGTTTTCTTGTAATTAGCTATATGTGATTTGGCTTTTACGTTATTTTATTCTAAGCGAGCACGCACTCTTTCTGTCCCTTGTTTTGCACGCGGTAGTAATAGCGCTATCCTTTTCAACCATTCCCTTCAGTAACGAACGGGCCATCCCAGAGTGAGGACGTATGACTTTGCTGCGCGCGGTCACGTGTTCTACGTAAATTATATTCCGGAGATTGTACGCCGACTACCATATTTTGATCTGAAAAGTTTTTTTTTATATTTTCATTTTATAAACAAAGAACTTTGCTTGTTTACTGAGATTGTTCAAATTTTGTTCAGATTCAATACTAATGTTATGATGACGGCGTAAAGTTTGTATTCTATGTTTGGTTTGCGTGTTTGCAAGTTTAGATGTAGAGGGTAATTCGGAACTACTGATCCGATTACAAAAACTCTTTATATATATTTTTTTATTATATTATCGCCGAGTGTCAAAGGCTATTTGCAGGACGTTCCCGTGGGATAGATAGAAGCGTCACGTTTCCGAGATTTAAGCTATCAAAGTTGTACTGGTAGCGATCACAACGCTATATTATATTCGAAAACGTAGCTAACGTTGCTGTCTCAGACATAATGAATGTGTTAATGGACCACCATGAATGGACTTTAGCTTTCATAGCTCATATTTCTGAAACGTGACGCTTTAGAAGATTATGTACCCAACAAAATTTGCTTGTATAAATGTCGCAGCCAATTCGTATAATACGCTGTTTCACATAATGGCGCGCCGGATTGTAAAACGCCGTCGTTATGTAATACGGCGCCCTCACGTTCAGCCGGATTGTGGTGGCGATACGTTTGATAAGCGGCGTCCAACGTTTAGCCGTATTGTCAGCAATTCCGATACCTCAAATAACCTACTAAAATTGTCCTAAAAGTCTTGCTAGCTGGCATGAGGAGTGTAGGCCGAAGGCCGGTGGAGTGACGACGACATTTGTGACAAAAAGTGAATGTAAAATGCTAGTCGTAGCGAGGGCGCGTCATGGAGTCGTAGCAGGTTCTAAATTTGCTTATATCTCGAAAACGGTGCGTCCTATCGCAAAAATAATGAAAAATTCACCCCCCTTTTAGGAAACCCGTGCCACGTAATTCTCAACATGTAGGAAAAAAAAAAATGAAAAAAAAAATCGAAAAAAAAAATGAAAAAAAAAAAAAAACTGAAAAGCGGGAAAAGCGGCCATTTCATTGTGACATCGTTGTCGATTGTGACGCCATGTTTCTTGTTATGATCATGCAGCGCCACGTGCGGTGATAAATGGAACTAAAACTTTCAAAGCGGTATCGACGATGCGCCAGTTTGTATAACGGCGGCACGTTATTACGCCGCTTTGACGAACGCGAAGAGCTCATTCAATGCGGCGTACTTTATTTCAGCCGAATTGTAATCCAGCTGAATGTGAGGACGTCGTATTACATAATGGCGGCGTTTTTCAACCATACATAATAACGGCGCGCCATACATACAAATTGTCTACGACATTAATATGACCATTTTCTTTCTTTCTTTTCACTTAGTTTTTAACTAATGTCTGACAGTTTCGGTACTTTATGCGGGTTACAAGTTGAACACAACAATGTTTTTTTTTAGGGATGATCCTGACTAATAAAATATGATTCTGTTTAGTCCGTCCATTAGATTATCGAAAAATATTGGATACATGTTTTTTGTTTTATCAAATTAATAAAATTGACGAAGATAAAACGCGTCAAAGATAGAGAGAGGCTTGTGACGTCACTTTCCGGTAAAAACTGTACTCAAATGTGACGTCACACGAGTTTTCGACGCACTGTATCGTCTTCATTTTTAGATTACGTGAAAAAATAAAAAAAATCTGTGTCCAATATTTTTTGCAAATCTTTCTGACGTTAATTTTTTGTTTGTCATCTACCCTATTGTATTGTTGATGAGTCGACGTACACGATAACTGTCAAATGTTTGCAATGGATAGACAGCGGGTCTAAAATGGCCGCTTTAGCAGAATCCACGCAGAATCTTAGCATGAATCACGTTAAAAAATTAAAATAGACTTTATGTTTATGGTCATAAAGTCCATTTTAAGAATTTTAAATTTTTAACGTGATTCATATTACGATTCTGCTAAAGCGGCCATTTTAGACCCCCAGGTCCCCTCAAATGTGTACGGTTCTTTACTCAAAATCATCTTAGATATTAATCTGCGTGGATCTAATAATTATTACTTAACCATCATAACATCACGCCTTTAATCCCCGAAGGTATAGGCAGCGATGCACCTAACAGTACAGTACACCCACATTTCGCCAGTTCTGTGGAAATCCCATGTAACAGGGGCCGAGCCTATTGCCATCAACCGGGCACAAATCCTGACTCCATGGCTGCTACTGAAAAATTCCTGATGGAAAATCCAATAAGACGACATATTGATTGTGATAAGCACACATTCATGACTTTTATTTCTAAACGGTACTTACTACTTAATATGTTAGGTACTTAAAAATAACTAAAAGATCAAAATGGTTTAAGCGATCACTACACTCGATCTTAACCCGTGTGTGCGTGTATCTGCATGAACAATGCACACAAACATAGGATCGCAACGAATTTGCCTAAACTCTAGCGAGTGGATTTTATACGGCGGACTCTTAAGCTAACACTTTAATCAGAGAGATAGAACATTTTAATCAGATCAATCATGTAGTGTATAAATAAATACCGTCACGCCTTACTGGTGGGGCGAGCAGTGGTGGGGGTGCGGTCAGTGAGTTGCTTCACTGACAGCACACTCTTTGCTTGTCCGCCGTGCGAGTAAGACGTGCGCGTTGAAACCAAACTGTGTTGTTTTATTTTACTACGTGCCTAATAGTGACCTGTACAAATCACAATGCCAGTGTGGAGCATCTTTGCAGGATATTCCACTTCCTATCCTGCCTTCTACACAACCACCTAAAAACCATTCAGGATTTAAATGAAGCCAATGTTAGAGCTGTGCAGGTGGCTACATACTAATCTGACAGAATGGGTTTGACGCTGAATGTGCACTTGACGCAAACTGTGCACTTTGCAAAATGAGCATTTCGCAAAATGTGCACTTCTCAAAATTAGCACTACAAAAATAAAAACCGTTTGCAAGGTTTTTAGCATGATTATGTCAATTCTACGTCAATTACCTATACGGTATCATTCTAAAAATGATGCAAAATAATAAAAAAATAAATAGTAGGCAAACGGTTTTTATGTTTGTAAAGCTCATTTTGAAAAGTGCATATTTTGCAAAGTGAACATTTTGCGTAAAGGGCACATTTTGCGAAGTGCACATTGGTTTCGATTCTGTTGTGCACAAACTAAATTTAATATAGGCTATTGCTATCTTTTTCCCTCTAATAAAACTAGAAAGAGACTGACGTAATTTAGAATGTCGACTAAAACACAGTGAAGCGCAAGGCATAAACTAGTTTGACATCTCTAACTTTGTTCAAAGCTATAGCCGTCCTTTTCTCGCACTACTTTTTAATAAAAGATAGCAATAACCTAAATTAAGTTTAGTTTGTGCACAACAGAATCGACACCATTATGCGTCAAATCCCGACAAAATTTGGGTTAAACCGAGACATCCAGAAGAAAAATCAGGAAACAGTGAACTGTGTCTATCAGCTGTATAATGATGATTGTTTGTATACTAACTTGGGCGTGATAATCTCCTTGTAGGTGAGTATCTGGGGCCTCGTGTTAGCCGCTACACTCTGCGGGATCACGATGTTGTCGATGTCGTACGACTGGCGGCGCCACGATCGCGACTCGGTGCTTGAACGACCACGCGACCTGACACGAACAAAACATTACCTATTTATTGATTCTAATAAAATAAAAAGGTGGCAGTATCTGGGAATACCAGCGCACTAATCGCGTGACATACTTTTAACCATCGCAGTGTGGAGTTAGGAGGAAAATCCTAGTCCATCTGTCGACTACGTAAATAACGCAATGAATGTTGTTGAATAGGCTACTTTCCACCATCAATAAATCGCAAATCTATTTAGTCTGTCAGTCAGAGTATTGGAAAATAATGGACACGTATTTTTTGTTTTTGTAAATCAATGAATATTGACAAAGATAAAACGCATCAAAACGTCACGTCGCATCAAAATGTGACGTCACGAGCCCCCACTCTCGAAGTGGGGGCTCGTGACATCACAACACACTAAAAATTATAGCACGGGCGTGACGTATTGAGAATTTTAAAAGTGTCGTATCTTCGTCAATTTTGGTTTACGTAACAAAAGGAAAAAATACGTGTCAAATATGTTTTGATAATCTAACTGACGGACTAATTAGATTTTTCAGGACACAAGCTATTGTCAATATTAAAAGTACTGTAATTGTAAAAGTTTCGTTATTACCCTGCAGATAATCACAAATCACTCTAAACCCCATTGATTTATTTCCACATTCATTATTTAGACCTTCCTACTTTTATACACCCAGTATTTGGTTTTTCGTAAATTCTGCCACGCCCAATCGGGAATGGTTACGTGTAATATGCCACACGTCAGTAGGTATTATTATGTAAAATTCTTTAGAAGCAAAGCATAAAAGAGTTGAATGAAAACAAAGCACCTTTGTAAGGTCAAGGTCGAGGGGTTTAGTTAACGACGTAACAAATCCCGCTATTCATTACGCTAAATTGCCAGTTTTCACTTTCATAACGAAAGTGAAACCTTATATAACACTGCTTACCTTTCATGGCCTGATGTTGAAGTATCTTCATCCCTTTCCCTCTCTCTTATCTTTTTGGTTAGTGGCGGTCGACCTCTTTTCAATCCTGAAATAATTATATTTATTATAAGAATAGTAGAATAAACAAAAGTAAAAAAGGGGAAAGGAAAAAGTTGAATCCCGAGAGCAGCGAAGGATTCTAAAGTAGAATCCCGAGCGTAGCAAGGGATTAGAGTAGAATCCTGAGCGTTTCGAGGGATACAAGAACCAAGATGATTTTTTTTTTCACGAATTGTGTACTCTGCTTTTTACCATTGACAGTGAGTAAATTGAATAGAAGTACAGTATCTATATTTCTCGTGGGTTAATAATAACAGCCAACCGGGTCGATCTTCAAGGTTAAGCTACATTTACCAGAGTCGGTCTGTGGATGGGTGACCACTAATTCATTAAATGCCGCCGCCCTTGGTTAGTCTCGCCTGCCGACCCCTTTCGCCCTTTCGCCGTCGCCCTTTTTAGAGTGGCAATGGTAAAAAAGAATATATCGCGCATCTCGTTCCTTTCTTCACTGTACCAAACAATTTTTATGACAGGTATTTCGCTTTATTTATTAAAACTTTATGCACAAGTAAAAACTGTACAAAGGCGGACTTAATGCCTATGCCTTTATGCCTTTATCATCGCGTCGTCGTCGTAGCTAAACCGGCAAGACAAACTTATCAACCTTATCAACTTGAATAACATTGGGCTCATTGAAATGCAGTATGGTGATTATGTAAAATACAAGGAGTTGCTTTGCATCCTGGTCAAATTCATGGAGGTATCTAATAGCATAGATTAGATACCTCCATGAATTGATGATTCTCGACCCGAATCAATGATAAAATGGGTAGGTTATTTTTCTTTATTTACGGAAATCGGCAAGTGTAAACCACTCGTATTAAAAACGCAGTGTTTTACTTTCGTGTTATTCTGAAATACTGTCAAATTTAAATAGCAGCTTTATTAATTATTTGGCCGGGTATCGGTAATTTAAATCAATTATTTATGTCTTTTGTGACAAGCTCCTGAATTTTGACTAGGATGCAAAACTAACTGCACATTGTATAGCTGAAAATTCAACATTTTCTGATATAAGCCGTCACCAACTTTTTATTCAAAATATCAGGGAACATGAAATTTCTTTTCTGCGATAAAACTGAATAGTTGCCGAATTACTTATGAGCCTTTATTATTAATTAATAAAAAAAAAAAACTTTAAAACTACTCGACCGATTTTAAAAATTCTTTCACCATTAAAAAGCCACGTCTTTACTGAGAAACACGCTATATTTTATCCCCGTACTCCCACGGGAACGGGAACTACGCGGGTGAAACCGCGTGACGTCCTCTAGTAGTTTATAAAGTAAGGTGACTCACGTGTGGGATGCCGCTTGAGTGGCTTGGGTGTGTGGTGATGAGACGTGTGTTGTTGCGGCTGCGACTGGTGCGGCGTGTGCGACTGGTGCGGCGCGTGCGACTGGTGCGCGTGCGACTGGTGCGCGTGCGACTGGTGCGCGTGGCGCGAGCTGCCGGCCGAGTGGTGCGCGCCGCGCCACGACTTGCTGAAGCGCGGCCGGAACCACGACCGGCTCGCCAGCGCCGCCATGTGGATGGATGGCGATACGTCTGCAACATTCAGGGGATACCTTATTCATTCAACACTCAAAAAACCTACAAGGAAGCACTCTATTCTCGAAACGTTAATAACGAGTTTGAATACTTAATTAGAAGTCATTTATACAAATTAGGCTGAAAACCAGCACTTTAATACAGTCCCACAAAACGTCTGGCCTTCTCCGCATTCTTTTGTTTTAGCTGGGGAGAATCACATCGTCTTTTGGCTAATAAGGACCTTGTTTAGTTTTAATTTAGTATCTTCCATTAAAACTAAACAAATCACAATCAACAAATTTTCTGAGAAAAAAATAATAATTTCAGAAAATCTGGTCCTTCTTAGCTAAAAGACAAATATGATTCTCCCAATTTAGTGTTGTTTAAGAAAAAAGGGGAAACCGTTCAGAAGATGGGATGATGATGTGGTTAAAACAGCTGGAAAGACTTGGACTAGACTGGCGCGAGAGAGAGAAGATTGGAAAGTGTTGGAGGAGGCCTTTGTCACACAGAATAAAAACAAACCTAGAGGTTGTTTACACCCTGTAATGTAAACAACCTCATCACGAAGCCAACCAACATTCAACCAAGCACTCTGAACATCAAACTAAGTGACTTTACGCAAAAAATATTGCTGGTAAAAAACTTTTTTGGTGTGTAAAATCATGTTTTGTGGTAGAACTCAATGTAACATTTAATTTTCATCTTTGTTTCGACAATTCAAAAGTGCCTGTAGCTGGCTTATTTGAAATAAATGCTTTGATTTTGATAACGCACTCAAAACATTGTGCTGATGGATGGAAAATAGTAAGGGGGTCGTGGAGGTGTTTAAAGTATAAAAAAAACGTGACCTTTGATCCCCAATATCACCCTAACTAAAAGATTCCCAGGTATGGCATAGAACAAGAACGGGGAGAACAAGTGCCTTCGGCTTCGTTAAGAGGTTTTTTTACACCCTTTATATAAAAACAAATAATTAAGAAAATATATTGTCTGCAAAAGGCTATAAATAATGAATAGTGTCTACCAAGTTGGTGCACAAAGCTGTACCTTTGATATCGCTGAGCACGGGATGGAAGCCGGGGTCGACGGCGGCGATGCGCAGGCGCGGCGCTACAGTGCACAGCGGCGGCGCCGGCTGCGTGGGCTCGGCGCGACCCGTGCACACCGCGCAGCTCTCCGTGCCGCTCTCGCAGCTACATCTGTACGCAACACACCAATTACTATCAACCCTGTATTGGATACTGGACTAGTGTTCACAACTCCACGCTCCAACGTACGTATTTTGAATACGTGTATGGGAATTTTTTTGTTTGATTCACTCCAGGTCCTCAAGAAAAGCCTATTTTCAACCTTTTTAGCTCGGGAAATGGATGGTTAATCTTGATTTGTAATGTGGTTGTATTATACCTCTGCCTAACCCTTCGAGGAATACAGGCGCAATGTTGATACATAACTTAGATGAGACCAAATTAGATATTTTATCAGTAAATCAGGACCTCCTGTTTAATCTTATTGGTCCCATGATTTGTTTCCTAGAACCACTTTTCTGGCAGTCCAATGAGAAATAAAAGTTAAATTGCGCAGTTCTATCTGAATAAATGGTAAACATTCTGGTTATCAAAGTCCTATATTTCTGTAAAATCATCATCATCACCTATATGTTCCCACTGCTGGGAAGCATGCCTCTCTATGAGAGGGAATGAGCTATAATCCGCCACGCGGGCCCAGTGCGGATTGGTAGATGTCACATGTCTTCGAATTTTTGGTTCTAGGACATGCTGGTTTCCTTACGATGTTTTCTTTCACCGTTTTGAGAGCAGTGGTGATGACACAAATTATGTAATGCGCCTGTTCGTAAGTCGGGGCTGCCACCACTGGGCCACCACTACTCTCAGCTGGGCCACTGCTGCTCCCAACTGGGCCAACGCTGCTCCCAACTGGACCACCGCTGCTCTCAACTGGGCCACCGCTGCTCCCAACTGGGCCACCGCAACGCTGCTCAAAAATCACAAACCTGATATCCGACGGCTTTGCAGCCTTTTGCGTGGCAAGGTGCAGGTTATGCATTTGGAGCAGTTTCCGTTTCTTGAAGGTCTCTCGTCGCAGCGGACGGATGCGCGCGCACGTTGCCCGCGAAGGATGGTCGTCGGGCGGCTCCGCGCCAGGCAGAGAGCCCTCGTACGCCACGGGCTCGCCTTCGAACTCCACGCGGCCCTTCGCCTCGCGGACCTAGAATAGGGGGATAGTTTGAGTCAGTATACAGATAGAAAATTAGAGATGATTGGATGAAGAGACAGAGGAATGATATGGATGGCTAACAAAATAGGAATAGACAATGAATAGCCTTTTATTTTTATACAGGGTGTAACTTTACGCAAAAATTATTGCTGGGAAACCACTTTTTTTTTGGGGTGAAAAATCATGTTTTGTGGTAGAAGTCAATGTAACGCACTCAAAACATTGTGCTGATTGATGAACTGAATAGTACAGGCGGTGTTTAAAGATCTTACATTAAAAACTTGTATTTAAAAAAAAACTTGTCAAAAAGTTGGAATTTTGACTCCCAATATCTCCGTAACTAGAAGGTTCCCAGGTATGGTGTAGAACAAAATAATGATCGCAACGACGAGGAGAACAAGTGCCTTTCGGCTTCGTTAAGAGGTGTTTTACACCCATTATTGTTTGGTACACTATTATAAAGAAGAAAGATTTGTATTTTTATGTGTATATGTGTAATGAAAAAACTCAAAAACTACTACGCCGATTTACAAAATTCTTTCACTATTAGAAAGCTACATTCATCTTGAGTAACATAGGCTATATTTTATCCCCGTACTCCCACGGGAACGGGAACTATGCGGGTGAAACTGCGTGACGTCCGCTAGTTAAAAAAAGGCGGAGGTTATATGTTCGTGTGTATGTATTTTTTTTTTCATCCCATCTATTCGAAAAGGACGACTTGGTTCGCCTTTAAGTGCACCCAAAGGTGGTGTTTTCTATTAGAAACTTTTAGCGGGTAGTAATGAGTTTTTAATCCTCTTTATAGATGTTCCAAATTCAAAAAGTGCGCCGCAAAGATAATTGCGGCGCACTTTTTGAATTTGGAACATCTTAGTGTTCAGCGCCGAAAGAAATCGAACGCAAATATTGTTTGAATAAAGACTGGCTGGTACGACGGCCCAGTCGCGCCGCCCGCCGCCGCGCTGTATGAATAAAAAAAAGAAATCAAATTAAAAACGCGCGAACTACAGACCGCGTTTTCGTCAATTTTCATGAATTGTTAGAAATTCATGGTTTTGTTTTGAAAAATGAGTTCTTCAAGTGACAGTGAATAAAAAACACAATAAAGTGAAAAATAACTTTAGATCTTCAGAAGTCGGTGACCTTTGTTTGATTCATTTAGTTTTTTTTTGTCACCGACTTCTGTAGCTAAAGTTATTTTTAACGTTTTTGTGTTTTGTGAAGTCGGTTTTATTTTTTGCAAAAAAGTTTTTTTATTTTTCCATTTTTAGTTCCCATCCTATCTAAATATTAGATATGCATTTATTTTACATGTTGAAATTAGACCACACGACTAAGGTAAAACTGTTCATAAAATGAAAACTACTGGGCCAAACTATGTTACATTTTTATAGAACCAAATGGCAACTATTCCGCATCAAACTAAAGAATAATCACGTCAATCGGCTCATAAATATCAGCGTAATCGGTGTAAATACATAAAAAAAACAGTCGAATTACCTCCTCCTTTTTGAAGTCGGTTAAAATTATGAGGCGCCTTTTATTTTCTCATAGTGGGTGATGAAAAGTAGAGTGTATCACTCGGGCGCAAAATATATTTTTGGCTCGGGCGACGTACTTTGAATCCCTCGCTACGGTCAGGATTCTATTAAAGAATCCCTCGCTACGCTCGGGATTCTACTCTAGAATCCCTCACTTCGCTCTGGATTCAAAAAAGCGCCCTCGCCGTAAAAATATTATTTTGCTCCCTTATGATACAATCTACTATTTAATGTATGTTACCTGATTTCTCTCCCATTTGTGGACCGATTTTCAAAATTCTTTTTTCATTTGATAGAGTACACTCCTGAGGTGGTCCCATTTTAATTTGGTGAAGATCTGATGCTGACCTTCGGAGATATACAATGGAACTCTTCAAAAAGAGACGGCAAATCTGTTGTGATAGCTCCAATCGGTTGGATGTTCATTGTTTATACAATATCATGACGGAACATCACGCCTGTATGCTCTGAGGGGGTACGCAGAAGTGTACAATTTACCTGATTTCTCTCCCATTTGTGGACCGATTCTCAAAATTCTTTTTTTATTTGAAAAAGTATACTCCTGAGGTGGTCCCATTTTAATTTGGTGAAGATCTGATGCTGATCTTCGGAGATATACAATAGAACTCTTCAAAAAGGGACGGCAAATCTGTTGTGATAGCTCCAATCGGTTGGATGTTCATTGTTTATACAATATCATGACGTAACATCACGCCTGTATGCTCTGAGGGGGTACGCAGATGTGTACAATACACCCAGATTTCGACAGTTAGGTATGTTTGCGAATGGATGGAATAAGATTTTATTGGCCTGTCAACTTCTGACAAAAACACTAAGTAAATCAATTAAAGAAGGTACCGACTTCTGAAGCTTGACCTTTGATTGATTTGGTGTTTTTCTCACCGGCTTCTGAAGCTAAAGTAATTTTTCACTTTTTTTTGGTTTTGTTTTAGTGTTCTTTTTTTGTTTTTCTTTTAGTGTATTTTTTTGTCCTTTTCTTTTAGTTTTTTTTGTTTGTTGTTTTTTTATAAAAACGTATTTTAGTTCCAGCCTAGTACTGAAGAAATTCAAGTTTCGGGAAATAAAATCTCGTTACCAAATGTCGCTAAAAACAAAAATATTGCAAAAGTCACAGTCAGTTTTATGTAGGATCCAAAATCTAAAAAAATTATACCATCGCCAAATCTTGTTGCTACAAAAAAAACAGCTTCAGTACGTAATTGTTAATTCGTGACCTTGAATTGACGGCATGCGTTGCGCCGTTGCGCGCGAAGTATAACTTGTTTGAACATGTTAGTTCATACGTCAACATACTGACCCAGTGTTTATATTAATTACAATAATGAAAGTTCAGTGAAGTCAACTCCTTATTGTTTTTGGACGTATCATGATACAAAAAAATCCGATTCTAAGCAATATTTCTTTTTTCTGCTTCCTAATTTATCGCAAATTGATAATACAAAATCACAGAACCATTTTTGAATGAGTTGTCCATTTCTTTGGCTAAATATTTGTGCTACAGATATGATTAGATATTAAAAGTAAACAAGATTTGAAGACACGCATATAACCTAATACCCTTCCTATTAAGTTACAGTAACTGAACGTCACATTAGAATAATTTTTCCTGTTGATAAAGAGGTTAAGGTCTAGCCAAATGACTCATATCACTTTTAATTGCAGTATTTGGGAGCTTATCTCAAAGCAACATGTGTAAACCACGGTCATTGATCTCTGTATCTCCTGATTAGAGTCACTTTTTTCGGTTCTAAACAAACATTACTCAAGTTTTGAATGAATTTAACTATGAATAATTAGATACTGTTTTGTGCAAGCAGTTTTAGGTAGCTCTTAAATTATTATTTAATTTTAATTAAGCATTATTCTTATTGTTTTAGGTTTATTATGAAACATAGTCCTTGTTAAAAAACAAACAAGGGGTTGACGTGTCCTACAGCGGAGTGTCATGCCACTCTGCCGCCGTCGCCGTCTGTGTTGTTATGTCAACAGTTCATTGCCAAACATTTAATACATTGTTAAATCTGATATAATTATGTCAAAAACCTGGCTATTTTTCTTTAATTTATAACCAACCTCATACCTTGATGAATCAACACAATAGAATCAAAGATAACAAATCTAACCAGCAATAGTTAAACAGGCAGTATGCAATAGTTAAACAGGCAGTATACTTGGTAGTATAAATAGTATCTAGTAGAGAATCTGTCTGACCTGTTTCTGTAGTTCATTGTGCTGCCGGATCCTGTACTCCAACTCCTGGATTTGTGCTTGAAGCCAAGACCATCGCGATGCTATGGACGCACGCTTCCGTTGCCATGACCATAGTGCACGCTTCTCACTGAAACAAGGGTTTAAACCTAGTCAAATTATGGTACAGTTTCTATTGAATCAGATGTATCCTGTCTCATTTTTTTTTCATAGTTTTGCCCAACCTCTCTTGATTATGCAGTTGTGAGTATGCAACAAGTTATGCTTGACATTTAAGTGTTCCATAAAATGCGAGTTTACATGATTTACATCACAGGATTTAGCCTTGGACAACATTAATGATTTGCATATATCTTTACAACGATTTTTGTAAAAAGAAAATGTGAAGATTGTATCAGTTAAATGGTAAATTGATAATGAAGACAGCAAATAACTTTAGCTATCATAAGTGAAGTTGTGGGAGAGACACTATTTGAAAGTCAAACCAGATGCAGTTGAATACCAGTACTTTAGATAGGACAAATGCCTAGTCGACCCACCCTCCCTCTAAAACCCAGTTAGTGTGGTGAAATGATACCCTATTGGTAAAATTATACACGAGGCCTCCTGTGGGGTTAGAACATGAGTGATGAATTTAGGGTTGACAGGCTTGTTATCAGGGGCCTATAACCTCCCCCTAACCCAGAGTCAGGCAACTATGTTCTAAATTTGTATCCTTTTTAGGGCTTCTGACTACCAATGACAACTGACCCATGATGACCAATTAAAATACAACTTAGGGGTGGGGTTGGTACAGGAGTTTATATAAGAGAACTAAAAATAAAGATAAATGCATAGTAGATAATAACCAGTTAATCCTAACTGGTTATTATCTTACTACTGGTATTGTCTAAATAATAAAAGATTTAAACACATTAAACTTATAACACCCCTCTTTAATGGACTGGGGTTAAAAAAATAATATATACAATAAGGAGGCAAACTCCTATTCCAAAACATCACCATGCATTTAACAATTATAATTGTTCGGTACGTACAAGCTGGCAAGCCTTCCTCTTTATCTTTTGGCATTAAGTCCACCTATGTACCAATCAAAAGCACTGCACCATGAATATAAGTTGATTTTTATTGTAACAACAACAGCATAGAAAAATAAAATCTATGCTAAGTCAGTCATGTCCTAGAACCACAAAATTCGAAGACATGTGACATCTACCAATCCACATTGTGCCCGCATGGTGGATTATAGCCCATTCTCTCTCATAGAGAGGAGGCCTGTGCCTGTGTCCAGCAGTGGGAACATTAATAGGCTGATGATGCTAAGTTGTTAACATTTAGAATGTTGTTTGGCTACAAGGATGGTTTTAATCCCTTTATATTTGGAGATATCCATGACACTATTCTTTACTTGTTCCAAAAATATGATCAACCTTTTAATACTGAAAATAAAGCCTATTAACCTGAGGTCCATTTGGTAACTGGTACCTCTTTTTTGTACAATAAACAATTAATAACCTTTCATATTTATAATATTCTATATACATATAATTATTTAATAATATATAAATGGCAACTAAACTTTACTTTTATTTACTAGAATAAATTATTACAGGTCATTAAACCTCATTTAACGTATATGAGATGTTTTATTCCTATTACAGAATAGTTCTTGATATGAATCTGATAAATATCTGAATTGGCAATAATTATAAAGTAGTCTTGAGTTAGACAACGTCCTTAGATAAATTTAGCAATAAAATCTACCATCTTCACTTATT
Source organism: Xestia xanthographa (assembly GCA_905147715.2). Classification (NCBI taxonomy): domain Eukaryota; kingdom Metazoa; phylum Arthropoda; class Insecta; order Lepidoptera; family Noctuidae; genus Xestia; species Xestia xanthographa. The sequence goes on along the minus strand of LR990659.1, from coordinate 5,103,372 downwards.
TTCAAAATGTTTTGTGAAATGATGCAATATCTTCAAACCTTAAGAAAGTAAAAATATCAATTAATACCTTACTAAAAACTATTAAATAGTAATTATATCTTCTTTAGATATTAATAAGAATCTGATAATGGTTATTTATAAGTTACTTTAGTACAATATTCACTGGTTTTCCTTAAACTATTTTAAAATATGGACCAAGGATAAACAATAGCAGCAGCTGTATTTGTTACTTCTCAAGAGAAATTAGGAATGTCACTCAAGCAATAAAGGCACATCCTGTCTGAGTGCACATCCAATTACTATAAAACTCTATAAGATACCTAAATATTACACCATGATAGGCAGAGATCTCACATACTGATAATTTTGATCTAGATACAGCATCATCCTATATGATAGGATGCAAACTACTTAGGTAAGCAGGTCATATCTTAACCTTCGCATTTATAATCAAGCTCTTTTTTATTAACTACTTAGTAATATTTTTTGTCTAATTAAAGTTTGTAATCAATTTTTAAACCATTGATTAATAAATCATGGTAGTCAATAAATCATGGTACTCACACTGGCATTTGCTGCTGCTGCAGGTTGTTGTATGTGACTGCTTCATCGTTACTTTCAGCCCCTGATGATGACAGAGTGGCATCAGAGTCCAGCTCATGCTTAACCACAGACAGGTGCGAGCGCAGTGCTCCCGCTGTGTCCGCCAGGCCTGACAGTGTGCCAGAGGGTAAGCCAATAGATGCTGATTTTGATACATCGCCCTTAGATGTTCCAGGGTTGTAGTATTTAGGACCAACTACAGTTCTTGATGCTGCACTTGCTTGTAAGGTTGCATTTGTCTCTATATTCTTTAGAAGTGTTTTCAAGCCAATGGGTCGACCACCACCAGATTCTCTTCGGATAGCTCGTGTACATTTTTCAAAAGCAGCAGCAGCTTCTTCAGATACTTTCTTCCCTTTATTACGGGCCTGTAATATTCTTAACCTTCTGAGTAAGAATGAACATCGTCTCTCAAGTCGGTGAGACTTGACAAACACTTTTTGAATCTGTTCAGAGGGATCACTCTCTGAGTCAGCGGCTTCTGGTAACTCAAATCCAGAGAGAGGAAATATTGCCTCAGGGTCGTCAGTGGACAACGCATCACCACCAGACAGTGCATCGTCACCAGTTTCTAGGGGTTTTATATGTTGAAGAAAGTCTCCTTGTGGCTCAAGGTCAGTGTTCCCAAGATCTACTAAGATTTGCTCCATCTCCTGCGAGTCCTTAGCAAGGCTGGGCTGGTTCTGGAGCCCCATATCATCTTCCTCCATGTGTGTTGCGAGGTTATCGACGGGCGCGAGCGCCCGTCTCCGGTGGGACAGCGGCCTGTCGGTGTCTCCGAGCACAACAGAGTCGTGGATGTGCGGCTCTCGAGGTGCTATGGACAATGCTGGTGCCATGACCTGCACCTCGCCCGCCGCGGACGCAGGCGCTCGCCGCGTCAGGGCGGGCTTCTCCCACAGTTCATTTCGTCCTTATGTAACACTAATAACGAGTTCACAGCACTGGCACTACACTCAGTTTCACTAAAACACAACTCTTTGCCACCATTGTCCATGCAATCAGTCCCCCGCCGGTTCCATGGAGAGCCCAAAAGAACGGCGGGCCGACAGTGCCTCGGCGCGCTCCTGAAAACAACGTTTAATAAGGGTTATAAACCGGTTTTTTTCTATTCACACAACACATTGTCGTTGTTCATTATTTTAAAATAAGGAACGTGAAAAATTCAACACACAAAGCTGCACAATTCGAAATTTAACCCACGTGATAACGAAAAGAGTACACTAGCGGTCGCAGTTGCTTGTTTCTATACGTTATAAAACAGGAAATGATACACTTCCAAAACACTTTCGGCGCACACTAGTTTGGTAGCATAATGAGTTTATTTGCTTTACACTCGTGTTTCACTGAATGTCTAACAACTAAATAATGACAATGATTTTTTTTACTATTAATGGCGGAATCAGGCCAAAAAACACAAGCGAACTGGGTAGGTAAGGTACTCATATCCAGTGACGAAACGTTTTGCCGCACACACGACTGGCGTTGGCGTAGAGCGAGTTGTGCGAAAGAGATAGCTAGTGCGTCCTTGAATAACTACTTGCGCGGTAAAGTCAAATTAGTAATCAAATAATAAACATAAACTTATCTATTTATTTGATTAAATTTTACGCGTTTTATGTGAAATACAAGTTTAATTTGGGTTGCGTGCTTATAATACACAGTAATTAAAAAGTATACAAACGACTATCTACTTTACCGCCACGCTATTAATCAATATAAAGTCTCTGAACTGAAAAAGCAAATTGTTTAACAAACATTAATGCAAGTTAATGTTTTTAAATTGAAATAAAATTAATAGAAAATTACAATACAATTAATTTACAAAATAACCAAGCAATAAGAATAAAAGTTAAGAATCAGATTGTACTTCCGGTCGCGTAGAAAAATCATTAATTGCGTTCCAGGTATTCAACGCTACAGATTCTTTAGCATAGCAAAACGTTTCGTATCAGAATAAACATGTGTGTGCCGAAAATATTCTGATGAAATTGTGATGTCACAATATTTCGCAATAGCTTCTCTGGCCATAGTAACTAAGTAACCAACTATGACAAGTTTGTGAATTATTTTTCATTGTTTTTTTTTGTAAATTAGTTCCTGACGAAACAGGAGGTCCTTTTTCCTTGATTTCTTATGGCTTACGTTCCATTCTACGTTCAAGTTGTGCCTCCGAAATAAACTTATAAAATACGTGGTATTGCCATTGTTGCCTTTATTTATTTCGAAATGAAGATTATTCATCAAAATTAAGAACTCGCTCGACATACTCAAGCGGCGGCTGTGCGATGAAAGCGCGAAATAGTTCGTGTTAAAAACGCGCCTCTACACATGCCACAAGACGTGCTCCGCTAGATTCATGACGCAACGTAGTTCCTTATTTAGCCGTATTTCGAGCTGTTTTAGTGTCAAGACACAAATAAATGGAATAGGATGAGCCATCAAAGCCATCTATAAATGCCCGAACGGTCGCAATACTCGCAATGTGACTTTTTATTTATTAAGTACTTGATACACTGAATAAGAATCTACTGTGGCGAATTGCTTTCGGCCTGGATGGACCCCACCTCTATGTAGTATTTTGGTTGGTCCATTGATGATACAAGGTTTATGTTAGGTGCTGCCCTAATATCTACAACAATTACCACACAGGTGCTGTTGATGTAAAAGCTGAAGATTTAAAAAATCTTGGGCCCACTTTGGATCTGTAGCACTAAGTCCAAGAAACTCAGATTGTTCCATCAAGTCAAATTCTAAAGTTTGATCTATCAGTGGTTCTAATAATCTTATCATATTCAATTTTGATTTTTATCCAAGCTTAACATCACGAGTAAAAAATTACCATCACTTGGGAATTGTCTTGGTATCTTTCCACTATCTCTTGACTACCTACCATGCGTCTATATAATTGTGGAAATAAAGCAACTGGAAACTATCACTACCACTAATCATCCACCCTCACTCGAGAATATGTGTTAGTAGAACACCCAACGTTTTTAACATTTGAGTTGGTATTATTAAGTAATCTAGGTACCAATAAGTAGATGTCATTATAAATATGATTTTTATATTCGAGATCAACATAGAGATGTTCATTAAAAAAAAATTGGTTTGCTACTCATGTCAATTAGAAACTGTCCGTCTTTTAAAAAAAAAAGTTACTAAACGCTGCAGCCTGTGTTATTAGAGATTCTTGTGCAGTCAATAGCTGTAGGGTGCTGATAATTTATTTGTGCTACTTAGTAGGTATCATTATTTTTTTAGGATCTCCAAATACACCTCTAGTTATAAGAAACCAAGAAAATGCAGTTTTAACTTCAAACATAGTCAGAAGTTTAAATATAAAGGAAAACCAAATGAATTTCTTACCTCAGATGCTGTGAACATTGATGTTGCTTGTAGCACTTGAACATTGTGGCAAAAGAAGTCAAGTTTTCTCACCCACATTGTACTGCTACTATACCCTTTAATTGAAAGAAATTAAGGAATCAATGCAGTCCATTCAATTAAAATAACTTTTCATCAATAAAATAATAATGCTCTCAGTGCTAAATTTCACTACTGACAGTTGCCTGACACAGAAATTGCAAAAATAATGTCACTAGTGTCATTAACTTAAAAACAAAAATCTATTTTTGTACAAATGATAACATGGTCACATTACACATAATTGCTAATTTCAACACCTAACACCTAGCCTGGAAGTCCTAGACACCTAATGCAGTCTTAAAACCTACATGTATGAGGCTATGAATGCTGTTCCTATTGAAACTTGAAAAGTATTATGTATATAACTTGTTACTATAATAAGCTGTAGAACCAAGCAAAGCTTATAGGTGTATCCCAAAAAACATGTTTAGAACAGTTTTTTTTACTTATTGTTAACTAACTTAAAACATGATAATTCATCAGAGAAAATGACCGTGGTCATTAGGTACTTTTTTGATGATTACCAAAGTGACTACTTGCCTACCACTAGGTAGGTACAGTAGTAGTTACTAGTTATTCAAATGTTTTTATTGTAATTGGCTTACCCCACAAATTGGTTTAAATAAGAGAAAACTCTCCTATAAAATATTGAAACGGACTAGGAATGAGGCAACATGCTGTCATTTTCTATAAAACCTACCTTCCTACAAATTTAAACCAATATTACAATCTGTTTTGAAATTTACTTATTTATTTATATCTGTTATTATTTAGGTAAAGCCAGAGGTTGTACATTGCAATAAATATATACATTGTTATGTGAGACCGATGCTGAAAATTATTTCATGTTGGAACTGGCATTATTTGGAATAGTTGAAGTTTAAATAATTCAACTATTTCAATTATTGCCTGTTTGCCAAGCATGATATTTGTGATTTTCTTTCCTTACTGTGACATACTTAATATTGCAGACAAAACTTGCAACTGTGGTAAATAGAAAAATAAGTTCTTCATTCCGGTGCTAGCAAAGGTTTTTATGAAAAGTATGTTTCCTACACCAGTCTAATTCTGAAAAGTTCTATAATTGCTGTGTAGAATTGCTGTAGGTACGTATATATCTGTACATATTGTAAATGTTATACCTTTTGGAGTAATCCTCTGTAAGTACCATCTGACTTCTTTAGAACATATGATAACTTATGAACAAAAATTGTTGAATCTTTGTTCTAGTACTACCTGAAGTAATTGGTCATAATGAAAAAATAGATTTTTCTATTTTTGTTGATTTGTTCACAATTTTATGAAGTTTAAAATACCAAATCTCACCTTTTTATTAAAGATAAAGTAAGTAAATAAATAAACGAATATTTTAGATGCGTAACTTCAACAAGTAGGTACTTACTCACGAATTTTAATCACAGAAATTGGTTTAGTGGCAATTTAGAAAAAATAAAAAGAAAATTAAGTTTCAATAAAACTATGGAAATTATCTTGTTTTTACGTTAGGTAGTACTCTGGAAGGCCTGCAGTATTTTTGGTTTTAATTTATTTAAATTATTTACTCTTACCTTTGCACGCAACGTCTTGTCCGGAGAGGGAATGTGAGGGAAAGAGAAAAAAAGAAAAGTATGAGTAGAGCTAGAGATGGATGGAATAACAATACGAACGAACGGGACTCTGAAACATAATAAAGTTATTTTAGAACTGAAATTGGTAACGAAGATACTGTTTTTATTTGTGTGTCCCACAGAACGTATTAATTACTGTAATAACTTTTTAGTCAATTTTCTAAACCCTGTGTTCCGCAAAGTGTTTGAGCAAACGTTCCAATACTGATATTTTCAAAATAATTTAATCATATAGCCAAACTTGAAAAATACGACTTTACAGTGTAAAAGTACGCATGGATGTAAAAAATTTAATGTTTATTTCTCATTGAGAAAAATGGTTCAAAATTTTCTAAAGATTAATTAAAAGCCGAGTTGGGCTTTTGAATTTACGTGTAAATAGTCTGTGGTTACTGCTGTTATGCTGTCCTGTCCAGTGTTGCCAACCGTGCGATTTAAATCGTATTTATACGACCTTTTTGGCTCTTGTACGATGTACGATCGAGTAGTCGAAATCGGACGCAAAATAAACGATATTTTCAAATCTTATACCCATCATCATAACGAAGTAAAAATAGATGACAAATTCAATTATTTTTTGTTATTATAAAAAAAAACAAGTAGGTAGAAAGAAGACTTGTAGTATTAGGTTATTATTATTTATTAAGTACTGTGTATTTTTAGGAATGCATCCAATAATTTTAAATCTATCTCATTCGCACTTTAATGAAATACGCAGCGTATGAGTATTGAGTATATGTATTCTGTGGACTCGGCGATGTCTATGGGAATGGGAATCCCCGCACAATCTGACAGTCGTCTAAACCAACCGATATTACACTACGAACGTCTGACGATGAAAACTTTCTTTCATCTTAATTTCTTTTTTGTCGTGTTTGATAAAGAGTTTTAATGTAAAAAACCAGCCAAGTGCGAGTCGGACTCGCGTACGAAGGGTTCCGTACCATTATTATCAAAAAAAGGGCAAAAAAATCACGTTTGTTGTATGGGAGCCCCCCTTTTTTTTTTTTTTTTGGATGGGAAATCATCAAATAACCCCTCCTGCTCTGGGCGGAGCAGGAGGGAGTGTCAGACTTTTACTGACTAAAACCCATCCATGTTCCCTCATCGCCCTTTGTGTTCCGGGGCCACGGTATCTCTTTCGAACAGTCCCGCAACCCCGGATGGGAGCCCCCCTTAAATATTAATTTTATTCTGTTTTTAGTATTTGTTGTTATAGCGGCAACAGAAATACATCATCTTTGAAAATTTCAACTGTCTAGCTGTCACGGTTCATGAGATACAGCCTGGTGACAGACAGACGGACAGACGGACAGATGGACAGACGGACAGACGGACAGACGGACAGACAGCGAAGTCTTGGTAATAGGGTTCCGTTTTTACCCTTTGGGTACGGAACCCTAAAAACGGTTGGCGTTTTGTGTGTTTCATTTCAAAGTACGGTTGGTAACTTTTATTCGTATACAAATTTGAGATTTTAAATGTGTAGCTATGGAAATGACACATCACGGTTTCATCTGAGTTTTAAACATACCGCAACTTTTCTCATATCTAAAAATATAAAAATTCAGTTATACATCTTAAATGTTGATTCATGTTCCTTAAATGATAAATATTTATTAAAATTATAATTACATTCCGTTTTAAAATTATTTAAGTTGTTTTATTGAAATTTCATCACGTACTATTTTTTCCTTGAAATGTTGGCAAAATACGATCTTTTCTACTCCATGGTACGATCTTCTAAAAATAAAGTTGGCAGCACTGGTCCTGTCACTGTCAACGTTCGGCGCGCGCGCGCACGGCTAGCCTCCTGGTGGGAATTTGTATCTTGTTTGGTTTGGATTATTCTGTGTATCAATAAGTTTACTATTCTATTACCCAAAATGTCTAAAAGTTTTGATAGAAGTCACCAACTGCATTCGACTCAGTTTACACCTTTGAAGAATATAAGAAACAGACAGTTTTTGCATAGAGAAGATACCCTAAACCTCTCGCCGATATTGAACGAAACATCAATCTTTAAAAATCTTAACGACACAAGTCTAAGGCAAGTTTTAGATGAATCGTCGATAATAGTCAACCCTGGGGTCACCAGCGAAGGTTTAAGTGAAGCTTTTTTTGAGATTATACAAACGAGTCGTCCAAGTGATGTGTTAGACACATTAGCTAGGTTAGCACAAGTATGTTGTGATTCTCTGGAATTAGTTGAGCCATGGAATAGATACAATGCCCAAAACTATTGGCTAGCTGAAGAGGCAAACACATGGAAGCTGCTGCACTGTTTATATGCTGATTCTATAACTGAGCATCCTGAATCTTTGGATAGTTTAATCACTGAACCTACACTATCACAGCAAACATTGGTTAGTGCTTTGTTCAGGAGTGATTCTGAACTAAGACTGCTACAACTGCTAGTTGATTGGTTAGAGGCTACTGCAGCTTACCAAGAGGAAGCCACAAAAACCTCGGCTCCAATAATCAGTAACAACATTCACTGGGGAAATACTTTACATCAGTTGTTACTTGGGACTAGCTTGTTTAATAAAGAGAAGAGCAAAGCTATGGTCACTTGTATGGATCCTGATGCACCAAGACGTCAAAAGAAAATTGTACATTCAGATGATCAAAAAGATGATAATGATTTGTGTAAAAGAATATTTACAGAAGTAAGGTGTGGCAAGTTCAAAGAAGCAGTTTCCTTATGTATAAGTGCTGGGCAGGCATGGCGTGGAGCTGTTCTGCAAGGTTGGATACTACTTCACTATTTGCCGAAAGAAGATCCCAATTCTGCTTTGGAAATAGCTGGTAACCCTTCAAGAGATCTTTGGAAATGGTGTTCATTGGGACTTGCTAATAATACAGCAGAGAATATTCATTACAGAGCTACTGTTGGAGTTTTATCTGGTCATTTAGCTAGTACACTTCCAGCTTGTCAAGGTAATTGGGAAGATTTGCTTTGGGCTCATTTAAGAGCTCAAATTGAGGCAAGAGTTGATAAGTTCTTACATGAGCACCATGCTACAGTTGATGCTAATACAACACCTGCTGATGTTTTAGAACTACTACAGACTGAACTTCAGCTTGAAGAATTGACTTTACAACAGATTTTCAGTGCTGTGAAAGCTTTGATGGATGGGAAAAAGGAATCATTGTACCAAACTTGTCAGCGTCACCTGATGCTTGGCCATGTTAGAGCCATCATGCAAGATTCTTTACAATGGATTGAAAGCAGTGATGATAGATTTGTTCGATTCTTGGCACATCTTATTCTTGTTCTAAGACAAATGGGTAAAGATCCTCAACATGACATTGGAGACAAAATTTTGGAAAAATATGTCACAGAACTTGTTGGAAAATTAATTGATGGTTCAGTGGAATGTCCAGAGCTTATTGCATATTACACTTCAACTGTGCCAGTAGCCAGACAAATTGTACTTTATGCAGAACTCATGGATCATATACATAAGAGTGAGTACAGGGAGGGAGTTGTCAAGGCAGGACTCAATGCTGGCATTGACGTTGCAGCATCAGCTAGAGTTGCTATAAAAAAAGCAATCACAGATATTCAACAAGGCTATGGTAATTTGGATTTAACATTTACTCAAACTACTGCTGTTGAAAAGGATAAAACATTGATCCAAAAAGTGATATCATCCCTGGAATGGTTGTCTCTTATATCAAACCAAGTTGAGGAAGCCCTATGGCTGAGTAATGCTATGATAAGAACATTTATCTTTATTGGCAATACAGATGCTGCTTTAGCTTGTGTTATAAATGTTAACAAAATGTTCCCAGAGTTTTTGAACAAAATATCTGCAAATTCTGCTGAACTGAGGGAACATCTGTGTTTGAAGGCATATTTGGAAGCACTAGAAGGGTTTGCTACTTGGTACAGACACTTTATAAGTGGCCAACCTAAAGATATAGAACCACTTGCTTCTGATGCATCATTCTCTGACAAAGTGTACCATGAACAACGATGTGCTCAAGTTGAACAACAAAAAGCCCGTTGGTTGAATGCTGTGCTACATCAAGCAAAACACACCAAAAATTTGCTTTACAATGTATTACTATTCCCTGGAGGGTGGCTACAAGACGAAAATGATAGTTCAATTTCCCAAAAGTTCACTGAAGATGAAAAGCAAGAAAGAACCAAACAGTTGGAGACTTTAAGACGTCTCTGTATTCCTGAAATTGTTATTTTGATCCTGAAGATTTTACAAAGCAATGAAGACATTGAAAATCACAAAGAAGCTGTGAAGCTGTGCGACCTTATTGCTGGGGAAAATAGATGTCTGTATAAAGTGTTTACTAAGAGCAAGCTCATGGAAGTTTTGGAGAGGATCAAGGAGTCATCACTGCTGCTAATAGAGAAAGGAAGAGATATGTTTGGATATGAAATAACAGAATAAAAATGCATGTATTTTTTTCTTTTTTAAATAAACGTTTGTATTAACAGTATTATTTCGTCTTTATAATACCTAACAATTATGAACAAAGCTTAAAAAAATAATTGGTTTATTTTTACATAGCAACAGAATAACTTAAAGCACAGTTACAGGATTTAAGTTGATCAAATCATTGCTAGATTCTGCTAAATCTGTGATGGATACTCTGCCCCTCTGTCTTATGAACTTGGCTACATCTTCTAGTTCCTTTTGTGAGATGTAAATGAATTTTCCCCTGTCGTCGATGACACCAGTAAGTTCGCCAGATGCTTGTAAATCTGCTATTCTATCAATCGCAGCTTGGGTCTTCAATTTGAAATGAGCAGCCAAGTCTTCAAGAAGAACAACTTTCTGGGCCTGAAAATTTATTACGAACTTTCATTACTTTCGAACAAATCACTAGACAAAACAAATATTTTCGACAACATTGTAAGACATAGGCCTCAGATCAAAAGTATTTTATGGCGTAGTTGTATGGACAAGCTGATTTTTTTTCGCGATTCAGGGTTTGGTCCCATAGTAAAAGTTGTTCATAGTGTCTAGTACAATGACCGTTTATCAGTATCTTTGATTGCCTTGCTCGGTGCTTCTACTCTAGCTTTCTCGTATCTAAAAACCCGGCCAACTGCACACGGTTCCGTAGCACGAAACAATGAAACAATATAATAATATTTTTAAGCTCCTTCATTAAGTAAGTTTTTCATAGGTTTTTGTATGGTTTGATGAAAAACTAAGTTAAGTCCCCGGCACGTAACTTGGCAAGAGTCGTTAGATGCGCAGAAGTCGTTTTTTAGGTCTCTTTGGTGGTCAAGCGGGACGCGGGGTATGACGTAGCGCCGATCCAAGCGCGCGATTGGTGCGTCAGTCGACCCCTGCCTCCCGCACCGCGTCTACATTCCGTTCGCTCCCGATTACACTTGCGTGCCCGAAAGTTGTACCCTTTGTTTTTGTTGACTTTTAGTTACGAGTTCAGTTTTAGTTTTAAATTAAGTTTTTGTTACGAGTTATTGTTTTAAATTTAATTTTTATTACGAGTTGTTGTTATTGTTTTAAATTTAGTTTTTGTTATGTTTATTACATAATATGCCAGCTCAAGTGGTAGTTCTAATTTGATGCCAGGGGTAACAGTATTATTAACAGATAGTGACGACGAGAACCTATAATTTTTAATAATAATACTTTTTTTTTCTTAATAAAAAAAAATGCATATTATATTTTATTTATAACACTTATTAAATGTCACGAATTCCTCTGCTTTGTTTAACTACATGATTAAAAATAAATGATGGCAATAACCATAATGACAATCAATAAAAGTGACCAGTTTTTTGTTCCACTAAGTGCACGATGCGCGAACTTGCCCCCACTACGCCAAAACCTTGCCAACTTACGTGCCGGGAACTGTACTGCTGCAAAGACGAAAAAGTTTTAGTTCCTCGATTTCATTTTACAAGCTTTTATTTATTTTTGTCCTAATTTCACATCACTTTTGAACAAAACAAGTACACTGGCACTGCACCGTTCGTTCGTAGTAGCTATTCACCTACACACCAAAAGACAGTGGGCAAAATGTATGGGAGTTGGTGCAGGCGTCGCCAAGGATGAATCATATACCAAATGAAAGGGTACAAATGGTACAATGTACTGTTCAAACATCCAGAAGGGCATCAAAATCTGTCCAAGGGATTTCGAAAAATTATAGCTAATTTTTGTCTTGAATGATTGAAATTCATCATCATCATCAGCCTATTAATGTTCCCACTGCTGGGACACAGGCCTCCTCTCTATGAGAGGGAATGGGCTATAATCCACCACGCGGGCCAAGTGCGGGTTGGTAGATGTGTGATTGAAATTAAAGGGTATAAATAATCCTTTAATTTGGTATAATTAAGATTCATCCTTGGCAAAGCTTGGACCACATTTGCCCACTATCCTTTCAACTGTGTGGTGCTAAAAGTCTTGGATTTTACTCCAAGACTTTTAGCCTGTGCCATTGACGGACAGGACGAATCTACAGGGTGTTTGGCTTATGGACCGACACAATTTTTTCAGGGATTCGGGAGGTCATTAGCTAGGTTCTGCCTATACACTTTATGTCCTAAATGTCATGGTTGGTTACATATGTTTTTTTTTCAAATGAATAAAATACCCAAAATGTTTCCTTTAATTTCAAATAACTTTTTCGTTTGTGAGTGTAATGGCACAAAATAAATTTTGTTGTATTCTCCAAAGTTTTCCTAATCTAAATAAATATTTGTTTGATAGAACTGGTTTCACGAAAATTTCTTACGAGTTACCAAAGTTATTTTCTTTTTTAAATGTATGAAATTGTACAACTTCAAAATTTATTATACAAAAAACTAAAAGCTATTTTGAACTTACCTTTATTTTAAAAAGTTCTTTAGTTGATATCCTTTCTAACGGTATGCTACATGTCACAAATAACAACTCATTAAGTAGTCAAAATGTTAGTTAGGAGAGCCAGGATTAAGAAAAGACTTATAAATTTTAATTTGTTTTTATAAACTAAAGTTATAAATCTTGTTCAAATTTGATTAAAATTAACCCAATATTACCCATACATCCTATGTCCCAAATGTCACGATTTACATATGTTGTTTTTTTTTTATTTAAAAACATACCCGAATAGTTTCCTTTGACTCGAAATAACTTTTTCGTTTGTGAGTGTAATGAATGACACAAAATAAATATTGGGTTAATTTGAATCAAATTTGAACATGATTTATAACTTTAGTTTATAAAAACTTAGTAACCTTAATAAGTATTTTCTTAATCCTGACTCTCCTAACTAACATTTTGACTACTTAATGAATTGTTCTTTGTGACATGTAGCATACCGTTAGAAAGGGTATCAACTAAAGAACTTTTTAAAATAAAGCTAAGTTCAAAATGGCTTTTAGTTTTTTTTTATAATAAATTTTGAAATTGTACAATTTCACACATTTAAAAAAGAAAATAACTTTGGTAGCTCGTAAGATTTTTTTTTCAAACCAGTTCTATCAAACAAAGATTTATTTAGATTTAGAAGACTTTGGAGAATGCAACAAAATTTATTTTGTGCCATTACACTCACAAACGAAAAAGTTATTTGGAATTAAAGGGAACATTTTGGGTATTTTTTCATTTGAAAAAAAAAAACATATGTAACCAACCATAACATTTAGGACATAGGGTGTATGGGTAGAACCTAGCTAATGATCTCCCAAATCTCTCAAAAAATTGTGTCGGTCCATACGCCAAACATCCTGTATAAGAGCTGTTTCGCACTACGTCCAATCCGTACCCGTGAAAATACACTACAATACAAAATTCGGATGACGGAAGCCGGATCTAGTGCGTAGGTAAACAACCATAGAAATAGTTCTACGACTACTCCGGACCGGTTTCGGATCTGACGTAGTGCGTTACGCACTCTGGGTTCCCGTTTTGCCATTTGGTTATGGAACCTTAAATATTTTTATCATTAATGAAAATCTTGTTAATAGGTACCTTTATGTAGTCAATAAAGTCTTTCAGCAAGTTCTCTTTCTCCTGTTCATCATTTTCGTCAAAGCCCTCTCCTTCAACAGTGAAAGCTGCTTTCAAAGCTTCATACTCTTCTTGTTCCCGCTTCTTGCGTTCTTCTTCTGCTTTACGCTCGGCTTCTTCACGCTGGCGTTCTTCTTCCTAAAAGTGAAGTGTACAGTTTTAGTCTTTTCATAACTCGAGACTAATAGGCACTCGATTGCATGAACGCTAGGCCACACTCAAATGTAATGCCTAAAGTATTGTTTGTTGGATCTCACAGTGCCGAGTTCTGCGTTGAAAATTCAACAGTGCGCTTTTATTTTGTCATTACAGGAAGTCGTGATGGCCCAGAGGTCAAAGCTTCTCATGCACAAGGTAGGTAGTTCTCAAGTGGGTTCAAATTCGGTCAAGAACCTACCAAATAAAAAACTATAACTTACAAAAGCTCATTTAAATTTGCTGACAATATTATCATAATAAGAAACTAATAACCATAACTACCATTGTATTTATTCCAATAATATTAAATATTATTTTCTAACAATCTGTAACATTTTTGAAGTTAATTAAAAATTATTCTATGAAAATCACGCCTTTTCTTTAAAATATTATAGAATTTCCTTACTAGAAATATCTTCTATCTTTGCTATTATAATGTATATTTTCAAAGCCTAGATTGCAATATCACCTATTTACGTCTAAATCAAAAAGTTGATTGTTTAGACACTAGTCGCACATAGCCCCCTATACCCGCTTCTTATTTAGTATATATCCAATAACAGTATTTTTCATACCTCTTTTTTTTTTTTTTCGTATGGGAAATCATCAAATAACCCCTCCCGCTCTGGGCGGAGCAGGAGGATGTGTCAGACTTTTATTGACTAAAACCCATCCATGTTCCTTCATCGCCCTTTGTGTTCCGGGGCCACGGTATCTCTTTCGAATAGTCCCGCAACCCCGGCAGGCATCGGTCCTTACGGACCCCTTCCTTTTTGCTGACTCTCTTTGAGGCGCGCGTGGAACACGAACGCGCCGTCGACACGGCCTGTCGTCATGAGACGGACGGACGGCGAGCTAGCCCATAGCTCACCGTCCACAGGCCCGCGCCTACGGTGGCCGGGGGCCACGTGGTGGTGGCCCCCGACGCCCGGGGCGTCTCCCGCGGCGGCCGGGACGTTGAGAGGTTCTCTCCCTCTCACGTTCCGCCACCTCCTTCTCTAGCATTACTGCTTCGCAGAAGGAGGTGACGGCGTCCCATTCCGTCTCGCTCCGGACCATGGCTTGCACCAGGGCCGGACGCGAGAGGTCGCCGCCGCCGATCGCCGCTTCGAGGACACCGCGTGGGCGGTGCTCCGCCCACGCGGGGCACACCTCCACCGTGTCCTCCGGTCGATCCTCACAATGGAAGCACCCGGGCGTGAGGACGCCGTGGCGTCTCTCAAGCCACTCCTCAAAGAGGGGACTTATCGCCACTATTGTGGCGTGCCCTGCACGGGGTTGCGACAGTCGCTCTCTCCATGTCGCCATGAGATCCCGCCGGAAGTCTGTCCGCTGAGCGACAATTTGTCGCTGCAGCGGAGTTTCCCCCCGGCGTAACGCCTCCGCGCGCCATTCATGCAGGCGCGCGAGGACTATCGTCTCCAGATCCCATGGCGGCAATCCGGCAAGGAGGCTCGCCGCCTCGCGGGCAATCGTGCGGTAGCCCCGGGCCAGCCTTACGGCTACTACCTTTTGGGGCGCGTTCAGGTAGTGGGCGGCACGCCGCCTCAAAGAACGCGCCCACACCGGGGCCCCGTAAAGGGCCATGGACCGCACGACTCCCGCGTAGAGCCTCCGGCAGGAGGCGTTCGGCCCCCCCAGGTTGGGCAGGAGCCGCCTGAAGGCAGCCCCAGTCCGTTCCAGTTTGGGGGCCAAACGTCGGAAGTGCTCCACGAAGTTCCACCGGCTGTCGAGGACGAGTCCTAGGTACTTCAAAGTCGACTCGACACCGATGGATACCCCTCCTACCGTGAGTAAGGATCCCGGAGGTGGCGCATTCCAAGGCCCATGAAAGCACATGGCCTCGGACTTGTGCAATGCCACCTCGAGACCCAGTTGCCGGATCCTCTCAACGGCTGTCGCAACCCCGCGTGTCATCGCTTCGGCCGCCGCCTCGTGCGACCTCCCCTGGGCCAGCACCAGCGTGTCGTCAGCGTAGCAAACTACGCTGACACCACTAGGGAGGTCGGTGCGCAGCACCCAGTCGTAACCGATGTTCCACAAGGACGGCCCTAGGACCGATCCCTGCGGAACACCGCACGACATCTCTCGCCGGTTCCATTATCCGCTGCGACCGGGGTAGATGACGGCTCTGTCCGTCAGATAGTCCCCGACCACTCGACGGAGGTAGGTCGGCACCCGGTGATACCGGAGGGCCTCCCTAATGCAGCTCCAGGGCATGGAGTTGAAGGCGTTGGCGATGTCGAGAGACACCGCCAAGACAACCCCACCCCTGGAAACCGCATCCCCCGTCGTGAGGGCTCTCACGCGCATGATGGCGTCCACCGTAGAGCGCCCCTTGCGGAAACCAAACTGGTGTTCCGCAAGGTCCGGCCCAGTCCCCGCAAGGTGCTCGGCGAGGCGGTTTGCAATGACTCTTTTAAAGAGCTTGCCCACCTCGTCGAGCAGCACCACGGGCCCCACGGACGGAGAGTCCGCAGGGCACCCCGGCTTCCGGATGAGGACCAGCTTCCCCGTCTTGCAACGAAGCGGGAACTGGCCTCCCTCCAAGCATGCGCTTAGGAGCCCCTCCAGTCGGGGCCCGAGAGCCTCCAAGGCCAGGACCCAGGCTTTGCCAGGCAAGCCGTCGGGTTCCGGGGCGGTATTTTTGGCACTGAGTCTGCGTACCGCCACTCTCAGGTCTACCCCAGTCACCTCCGGAGTGTCGTCGTCGTCGTCCTGATGATCCGCTTCCAGCACCGCAGGCGGCGGAGCCATAGGCGGGGGTGGGTGTTCCCCTCGCGAAGGGAACAGAGTGCTCACCACGTCCTCCACGAGCTCAGGCCGGAGACTCTGCGTCAGCGGGGGGGCCCAGGGGCGGACTTTGTCCCGCACCAACTTGTAAGGGCGCCCCCACGGATCTCTGTCGAGAGTCCCCAGCAACTCCTCGCGGGCCTGATCCCTGGCCCGCAAGGCCGCTTCGCGGAGGGCAGTCTTCGCCGCTCTGTACCCCTCATAAAGCTCTGCCTCAATGGCTGCCGCATCCGGTGGGCGGATGCGGAGCCTGCGATGCCTGGCGTACAGGTGTCGTGCAGCTACGCACGCCTCGCGCAGAGATGTCAGCTCACGCGACCACCAGTACACCTGACGCCGGGCGCTTCTTGGCCGAACACGGGGCATTGCCACGTCGCAGATGTCAGACATGGCCTCCTGGAACCACCCTGCCTCATTGTTAACGTCGGCAGGCCTGTCCGGTGATGACACCCAGGCCTGCACGATCGAGGCTTCCAGGAGGAGCTCCTGGTCCAGCTGCTTCAGCACCCAGCGCGGACCACTCGGGGCCTGTTGGACCGGCGCGCTTGAGTTCTGGGTGGAGACGTCGAACCGGATGTACCGGTGGTCGGAATAGGTCTCCACCCCCTCCATGACACGCCAGTCAACGACACGCAACAGAGCGGGGCTAGCGAACGAAATGTCCACCACCGACTCGCCCCGCATCCGCACACACGTGGGGACAGAACCCCGATTTAGGACGACCAGGCCCTTCTCCAGGGCCCAGTCTTCCACCATCCTTCCCCGCACGTCTGTGCAACGAGAACCCCAAGCCAAGTTCTTGGCATTGAAGTCCCCGAGGACAACCACGGGGAGGGAATGGTTCCCAACGACGACGCTCAACTCTGCGAGAGAGTTGTGGAACTCGGCGAGAGTTCGGCTCGGGGAGAAGTAGACTCCCACCACTACGATCTCCCCGAACCGGGCTGCTACGCACCCCCGACCCCTCCTGACACCTTCAAGGGTCGGGGTACCGGCGGCGGCCGACGACACTATGGTCACTGAGCCGCTAAGGTCTGCTACCCAGTCTTCCCTGGGGAGGACAAAATACGGCTCAGCGACCACAGCAATGTTAATCAACCACTGCGCCATGCTCTGGAGCAACAGATCCTGAGCGCAGGCGCAGTGGTTGGTTCGCTTGGAGGAAGCGTAATGGGGCCGTTATTGGCACTCCATTACCGCTTCCTCTTCCCTGGCCCCTTGTGAGGGCCCCTCTGCGGCAGCGGCAGTGGCAGCGGCAACGGTGGCAGTTGCGGCTGCGGCGGTGGCGACGGTGGCGGCAGAGGGCCTTCCCTTGCCTCTGGTAGCCTTGGTGGGTGCAGCGCAGGCCTTGCTTCCAGCCCGGTGGTCGGCTGGCTTGCCAGCCGCCGCACAGGCACCGCAGTGCGGCGTGGCACTGCAAGCCGCGGATACGTGACCGGGCTGGCTGCAACGGAAGCAGAGTCCGCTGCGGTCAACCTCCGAGGCGCACTGTACTGACACGTGGTGTCCCACGTGGCAGCGATAGCACCTCAGAGGTCTGGGCTCTAGCAGCTTCACCTGCGCTGAGACCCAGCCCACCAGTAGCCTTCGGCCCTCCGTTATGGCTTTAGCCGCCGTCACCGGGCAGCATACCGTAACGGTATGCATACCCGTGGAGTCCGGGCGAAGGGCGCCAGCGGCGGCAGCTGGCCTGCCGCAGGCACTGGCCCGCTCGCCGCTGGCACTGGCGCCGGCACCGTCACCGCCTGTGCAGCTGCCTTGCCCTTCCTCCTCCTTGGCGCCTTCTTAGCTGGCGCCGGTTTCGCCGGAGCTGGCTTTCCAGGGGGAGGGGGAGGCGCCACAGCCCTGCTGGAGGGCTAACTCGCTGGCCCCGGTCCGGGTGCCACAGCCGCAGCGGCAGCCGCGTACGACACCGTGCTCGGGCCCGCGGCTGCCCTGTTTGCACCCAGGGGGGGCGCAGGACTCTTCCCTCCAGGACGGAGAACCGCTGCTCGAAGGCAGCCAGCTCCTTCCGTACCAGATCGAGAATCTGGTTCTCCGCCGGTTCGGGCTGAGTAGGCCGCTGGGTCTGGCCCCCCTTTTGAGAGCCAGGCCCCCGCAGGCTGGCCAGATCCGCCCGGAGCTTTGCGTTCTCCTGTTGGAGAAGCTCCGTGGTGACCGTCAGGCGGGCCACCTCCTCCCGCAGCTTGGCCAACTCCTCTCCACCTACCGGAGGCGGAGGAGGGGAAGGCCCCGCAAAATTGGCCTCCGCTGCCGCCAAGATGGAGGCGGAAGCCGCGGGTATGGCCTTAAGTTTCGTGCCTGTCTTCACCTTATTGGCCACGCCCCTTATCGCGGCTTCCACCACCTTTGTGAACCTGGCCTTACGCTCCGCCTCTGAGCCGCCAGTTTCACCCGCCTCATCGCCAGGCCCGGGAACAGTAGTGCCCGGGGGGCGCACCTCCTCGGCAACTCTTGCCGACCTCACGGAGGCAGGGAGCCCCCTCCCCTTGCCCCGGATCCCCCCACGCTTGTTGGTGGGGATTTTTCGGGCCGAGGCCTCCTCATCTCCGGATGACGACCCCCGGTCGCCATCCCGCCTGGGCCGCTTGCGGAAGAACTTGCTGTTCTCCACAGGCGTCCCGGCTCTCGCGCTGCGGGAGCTCTCTGAGCCTCCCGCGCTCACCTCACTGGATGCTACGTCTGACTCCGACGCCGCATCCCTCCTCTCCTCTTCTTTGCCGTTGCCGGCGGTGTTGGTTTTTTAGGGTTCCGTACCCAAAGGGTAAAAACGGAACCCTATTACTAAGACTTCGCTGTCTGTCCGTCTGTCTGTCTGTCACCAGGCTGTATCTCATGAACCGTGACAGCTAGACAGTTGAAATTTTCACAGATGATTTATTTCTGTTGCCGCTATAACAACAAATACTAAATATAGTCAATGGTACGGAACCCTTCGTGTGCGAGTCCGACTCGCACTTGGCCGGTTTTTTTGTTTCAATATCCATACTTAATCCCACGAGTACGGGGGAAATATTCTCAATCTAGGCAGAGACCCCTGTACCTAGAAGGGCAGATTTAAGTATTTACTACTCGCCATGGGGGCCTGCAGGTACCCTGGCGAGGAGTGCACTAGCGACTGATTTGTTCCATGGAACACCCGTCAGCCATACATCCCCTCGCGGTGCGTCGCCACTTGGGATTCGGGGTAACTTTTTATAGAGGTTTTCTACCTCGCGGTCCGGGCGGTTAAGCCAAGACCCTCGGTCCCCTATCGAAACCGCGAGACGTGATCCACAGCGCTTCGATAGCCAGATTACGAGATTGACGGTGACAGAGGAGGACGGATCCTTCTCTGTCTGCTCGGAGGCAGGGTGAGTGCACACCGAGCCCGCCCTCATACCTCAGTTGTGCCCTCTGCCTTACAGAGGGTCACGCAGAGGAACGCACCGTTGGTTGGTTGGTGAAAGGACCCTACCTTTGTCAGAATCATTAGCCGCGGCGGTCACATTCCCCGGGGGATAAAAGAAAACTCTCATTTCCTCTCATTCCCCGGAGAAGGATACCGCCGCGTCCAGGGTGCACCGGCCCAGCAGCTGCTCTTCCCTCCAGACGTATCGAGAGGGACCAGCAGCCGCCAGACACACGTGAAGGACTTCTGACATCGCACCCCGTATTTTTCATACCTTGGGTTTAAAATAAATAAAACGTTTTTTTCGTTTCCTGTAAAATCATGTTCTGGTAGATAGAGGTTCTTGTCACTTCATCGTCGATATCCACATTTTAATATTTTTTTTATAAGTGAGACTGGGTCATATTGGTATATTATATATTGTTTGAGTACCTATATATAGGTATATTTTTTATTTTTTTTGGTTGTAATCTACTGTTATTACATTTTTAATTGTATCGTTTTCGTAATGTGTAATGTTATTGAATTTTATTTTATTTTTATTGTTGTTTATTTTCTATAATTTATTGCTGAATGTGTTAGTTTTATAATTTTAATGCACGTGAATTATTATTAAGTTTTTTTTTTTTTTGTAAAGATTTCAAACACAATGTCAATTGTTCCTGAATAAATTGAATTGAATTGAATGTGAGTATTTTACATTCATAATAATTATGTACTTTATTATTTTCGCCATTACTGACATTGGTGCTTCGATCATTATTGATCGAAGCATTGGTGAAAGAAAACATAGTGAGGAAACCTGGACTTTTATCAAATAAATAAAATAGTTAATACTAAACTTATTAAAAAAACCTTTTTTTTTAATTTTTTGTTCTGGCTAATTTCCGATACAGCTGGACCAATTTTGATGGGACTTTTACTGGCAGATAGCTGATATTATAAGGAGTGACTAAAGCTAAAAAAAGGATTAAGGTTGAAATATGGTAGTAATAATTTTATAATAATTTAATGTGGACGAAGGTCGTGGACAACAGCTAACTATACTTTTTTATATTATAATATTATAAAGAGGAAAGATTTGTATTTTTGTATGTAACAAATAAACTTAAAAACTACTGGACAGATTTGAAAAATTCGTTCAGCAATAGATAGCTACATTATCAGCGAGTAACATAGCCTATATTTTATCTCCGTACTACCACGGGAACGGGAACTCTGCGGATGAAACTGCGTCACGTCCGCTAGTACTTAATATAAGTCTGGAATCGTCAACCTGTTATGAGCAATCGTAGTGATCCATGCAAAGAGGATTTTGTCGAGCAGAGGGATAGAAATAGGCTGGTATTCTACTGCTAGTTCAAACGGCCATAATACTGCTGATGACGCAGCATTTAGACAACTATTGTTGCAATATTAGGTAGTTCTGCCTCTTAAAGTAGAAATATCCAGTAACCTATAACACTCTTGGCGCATAATATGATACTTTATAGTTGTCAGGCTGCTGATAACACACCTTACCTTTAATTATATAAAGGGTATAAAATACCTCTTAACGAAACCGAAAAGCACTCATTCTCCCCGACATTGCCATCATTTTTTTGTTCTACACCATACCTGGAACTGGATACTAGAAGGTTTCTAGTTGCGGAGATATTGAGGGTCAAAGTTCCAACTTTTTGACAATTTTTTTTTTAAATACAAGTTTTGATTGTAAGATTTTTACTTGAAACACCTCCACAACCCCCATACTATTCAATCCATCCATCAGCACAATGTTTTGAGTGCGTTACATTGAGTTCTACCACAAAACATGATTTTTCACCCCAAAAAAAAGTTGTTTCACAGCAATATTTTTTTGCATAAAGTTACTTATTTTGATGTACAGAATGCTTGGTTGACGGCTTCGTGATGAGGTTGTTTACACCCTGTATAAAACATTTACTATATTACCTCTTGTTTCTCTTCAACCTTCTTCCTTTCTTGTTCTAACTCTTCATCTTTTTTCTTTTTAATTGCTCTCATTTCTTCCTCAGCTTCCCTTGCCTTCTTTTTTTCCTGCTTAGCTTCTAGTTTTGCCCTTTTCTGTCAAAATATTTATAATTAGAGAATAATAAATCTTAATTCCTTTTTCAATTCATAATATACTTTCTAAGTTTATCTTGGATATCAAAGACTTTGGTGAAGGTAAACATTGTGAGGAACCTAGACTTGTAATGAATATAAGTCTAAAATCGCCAACCCGTCTTGAGCAAGCGTGGTGATCAATGCTCGTGCCTTCTCTGTATGAGAAGAGGCCTTTGCCCAGCAGTGGGACAGTATTAGGCTGGTATTATTATTAATAATAATTCACAGTATTAGAGAACATGATCTCCCATTGTTTTTATACACAGTACATTTGTTTACCTTTGCACCCATCTTGTCTTCAAAATCAGGTTTTTGTGTCTCTTGTACATTTTCTTCCTCAGCCTCTTCAACTATATCTGGTTCTTCATCCAATGCTGCCGCTTGATGGCGAGCAGCTGAGAAAATATAATAACTTTACCATTTTATAACATACAACCTCAGATTAAGATGTCTCTGTGTAACAACCATTTGGAAGTCTATTATAATATTTGAAGCATTTTATATTGGTTGTTATAATGGATTTTTACTTTATTGGTAGAACAGCCTGTTTATAATACCATTGGCTCTCATCCGAGCTCTTTGATTCCGAACAGCTTGCACTCTCCCAGGACCTCCATCTCTCTGGGCCACTGGCCTTGGTCTCGCTCCAGCTAAAGGAAAGAAAAGAATATAAGTCAATGTCGGTAATGTAAACAACGACATACATTGTGGAGCATTGTGGTGTATACAGGCAGTATTGCTTGGACATGTTGTTATAGATTAATATAGGAATAAGTGACTAAAATTTACATTCCAATTATTAACCTTGGGGTTTGGCTGGTGATCCAACACGTAAGAAAGCGACCAAAAGCACAACGATCACGATTGCGCTAATAATGGCTGCAATAATAAATGGATCCATGGCTGAACTGCTGAAATTCAGTAAATGATGTACACCAAATTTCACATTAAATTTGTTTTACTAAGCAATTGTATCGTTTTGTTAATAGTTAAACTGTGTTTGTTTCCAACATGTTTTCACAAAGGTCACAAAACCCAATTTACCTACTGAAATGAAACGTCACCAAGTAAATGTCAAAACAACCAGTCAACTGCCTGCCAAACAACAGTATTCCGTGTCGTTTGCGTTTTATGAAGAATACTTGAAGGAAAATCGTACTATGGGAAACACAGCGAAGTGACTTGTGTGTTTATTTGAAATAACAACAAAAATGTATATCTATTTTTTTAATTTTATAGTGCATTTTTACTGGTGCGTTTATGAATCATTTGAATATCGTTCTATGTAATGCTAAACATAATGACTGCAGTGATGAAACTCCGAAAACTGACGTTTTAATTTCGATGACGTGTGTAATGTCATCTTGAGTTTTAGCCGATTCTCGTAAGCTGGAAAAATGGAATTATTTAGAATATCGTCGCTATTTGCGCTATTTCTCATATTGGACGTGACATCGGCTTTATATTTCCACATAGCAGAAGCTGAGAGAAAATGTTTCATAGAAGAAATACCGGACGATACTACTGTTATAGGTAAAACTTTCTTGTGCGCCAGAGCCTTGCATTTCCAATCACAGTAAAATAACGAGTTCGCTCTGACACTTCCTTTTTTTCAGTGAATTACAAAGTGGAGTTGTATGACCCAAGATCGGGAGGTTTTATGCCGTCGACGCCTGGCATAGGTATGCATGTGGAGGTTCGCGACCCCAACGACAAAGTGTTGATGTCTCGTGTGTACTCGTCGGAGGGCATGATATCATTCACGTCGGTCACGCCGGGAGAGCACGTCATCTGCATGTACTCCAACAGCACATCCTGGTTCAGTGGATCACAACTTAGAGTGAGTATTATGGTTACGGAAAGAAAGGTCTGATTTATGATAAAAACGTTTATAGGCAATAGGAAATATTGTTAAAAATCTTTACATTCATTTTAATTCTTCAGCCATATTATTAACATTAAGTTCTCTAGTTTAGTACCCAAAGTTGAGTTGCAAAAATGTACAACAACAACAACAGCCCATAACGTCCACTGTTGGCCATAAGCCTCTCCTATGATGGGAGGAATTTGCTGTAATCTCCACACTTGGCAGGCGGATTGGAGATCGCAGTGATGAAAGACTAACAGAAAACCCTGCTGCCCATTCTCAGGTCTACGGAGGTGCAAGGTGTTCTGCCTCAGCCATTAGTCGCCTTATACGACACCTGTGAGTGTAATGGGTTGGTTCTATTCTACTCTGCCAGATACCACACGGCTAAATGTACAATGTTCACCTAACATGCTGTTTAAATCATGTCCTTAAATTATTCTCATGTGTAACAGGTGCATCTGGACATTCAAGTTGGTGAGCATGCGGTGGACTATGCCAATGTAGCCCACAAGGACAAACTAACAGAGTTGCAACTGAGGATCAGGCAACTGTTGGACCAAGTACACCAGATCACTAAGGAACAGAGCTATCAAAGGGTAGGTTAAGTGAACTATCAGCTAAGTGATTCCCAACCTTTCTTGGAGCAGGAACCACTTTGGTGTCTTTATTGTTAGCAGGGGCCATGGACACTGACAGAATTATCTCTAGGGGGGTGAATCTCTAACTCACACAATGCAAGAATTGGAAAATGGGATGAATCCCTTTACAATTCAGATAGTGAAGAATACAAAAGCGATCGAAGTGTGCTCGAAAACTGTAGCAATCATTCATACGGAAATAGGAATAAGTCAGAAGGTTCTCTCTGATAGGTTTGATAAGGTTGGGTTTAACTTGCATCTTCTGTCCAAGCTAAAAAGTATGATAACATTTTAACCTTTCGTGGACCATATTGAGGCTCCTGCAGACTACAGGTTGGGAATCCCTGTATTAGCTAATGCAGAATATAAGCATTATTATGGCTATTGCATTACTACTAATATAACTAACAGTTTGAGATAAGTTTTACTTTCTTTGTTCAATACTAATAAAATAAAAATGGGTAGCCTGTTTGAGGATTTGATTCTTCTATTCTAAATAATGAGTTTTTTGTGTTCCAGCATCGTGAGGAGCGTTTCAGACAGACTTCAGAGAGCACAAACCAGAGAGTTCTGTGGTGGAGCCTCCTCCAGACTGGAGTACTTGTGGGTATCGGCTACTGGCAGATGAGGCATCTCAAGAGCTTCTTTGAAGCCAAGAAATTAGTCTAAATTATTCATAATAAACATTTATAAGTTTAGTTTTGTCCTATTATTTTTTTCATAATTTCCTGAAACCATTATTATTTATGCCTTTTAATATTTTGTGAGCCTTGTAAATGATCTGTATTTTTTCAATAAAATTAAATTGTACTTTGAAAATAATTTATTTTATATTTAGTAAATATTTCAATTATAACCTAGTGTAGTGTAAAAAAGCACCAAAACATATTATAATTTATAAGTATACCTAACATTTGCTTTATTCTTATAACAATAAAATAACTAAAATGTAGTTTGGACTTCTGACCAGTAAGAAAGTTTGGTCACACAACTGGGTGTCCAACCAATATTGATAAAGATAGTGGCCGGTTGTGCAACAAGTCGTGGTTGTCGCCGCGTAGTGCGCGAGGTCCCGAAAATCCATACAATACCAAAGTAAAATTCAAAAGAGGGATGTTTTAGGAAGACAAAACATGCTTTACAAACTTTCTAGAGTGCACTTATGTCCCACCATTATAAACAAATTGGTAGTATTTTAGAATTATCATTGATTTACATTATACCTACATGACCATAACCATAGTCTCCGCCAGATAAGTAAGAAGTAAAGGTCATTGCTCTTTCCTTAATTTCTCTGTGTAGGTACCCCGACAATAAATTAAGAATTGTTTATTATTACTAGAAAAAGGCAAGGATCATGATAAAGGTTGTTTCAGGACAAGTTTGTCATTATTTCGGAATTATGTATTTGAATAAGAATAGTAGAGATAGTAGTAGTAGTGCTAGTAGAGTTTGTATTTTTATTTTGGTATGCGGGGTAATGACCTTTAATTCTTACTTATCTGGCGGAGACTATAGTACAATATGGCAATAAAAAGTATACCTCTTGCCTCTCGTAAAGTATACCCACATGAGTTCAATGTTGTTTTCTGCCATGCTTTAGATTAAACAATTACTTAATTGGAAAAACTTAATTTAGATTGTTGTGTGGATTCATCATCACATTCATCACCATAAATTTGAAAGACACTATCTAAATAATTTACAAAAATGGATGAATCTGCTTTTGGGAACGGAGAAAGCAAAGTGAAGTCTACCATGCATAATGTACTTATTATTGTATCACAAGTGCAGTAATATAAATGTGAGTCGATTTGGAGCTGTTCAGCTAGTTCCAGTTGATGGTTATCCATCAGGTCTTCGTTTACTACCACTAAGAGTGGTTTATTTGCTTCCAAAGTTTCTAGACAGCTTCCAGCCCCAGCATGACTTATCACCAAGTCTGCGCTCTTTATGTCCTCAAGAATAGAGTCCTTGAACCTATACATGTGGATTGTAACATTTTCTTTCTCAAATAATCCGGGTTCTGAGCTGCTATTGCCGATTTGAAAAGTTATCCATTTACAGCCAATATTTTTCAATGCCGTAAGTACAGGTTCTGTCAAAACGTACTCACAAAGTAAATCGAATCTTGTTGTGCCAACTGTTATAAAGATTTTTTTATATTCTTTCGTCATTTTAGAAGTTCGTGAACAATGATTTCTTCGATTTCTTTGAATCGTAAACAAGGGCTGCGTTCCGAATTAGGCTATAATCACTCACAGCGCTCACATCGATATTTTGCGTTCCGATTTAGATATCACAATTATGACAGCTAAGAGCTGTCATCAATTCGGAACGCTCGTGAACGCGGTTGACAGTAAACATAACCCAAAACCAAAACAATGCACAAGACCTATTTTATAAAATGGAAGTTATGTTGGTTGACTCTATTTATTCTGATAACTCAGATTTTGTGCTACAGAACGACGATTCGTCCAGTGATGAAAAAGATGACGAAAGCGTTTAAATTAGCTTATTTTGCTCCCGGCAAATCTTTACCTCATAAAAAAATCCTACGAATTACAAATTACATAGATGCAACGTTAGTGAAATATAATGTTCATGAGTTTGAAACTCATTTAATTTTTTTTCAATCAAATTATACAACACAACCTGTGAACACTACAGTCATTTTTGACAGCGCTCACAGTGATATTTATTTGGAGCATGGTCGCTGTAATCGCAAGATGGAGCATGTCATGACGTCATCTATGACGATTCAAGGGACATCGTTATCGCGCTCACGGTAATTCGGTATGACTTTATGGTCGCTCAAATCGGTTACAGCCTAATTCGGAACGCAGCCAAGATGTAGAAATACCTAAATGTTAGACACTCTGGTTTGGAAAAAAACGCGGGAACCTTGAAACGTACAAGGCGCCAAAATTCAATTATTTTAAAATTAATTTGTTATTTATTGTTGAAGTGTCTCAAAATTAGTTTTAATTGTAAAATAATAATTGTATAAGTTATAAATAGTGTAAATAAACAATGGGGGGAAGTGGTAAAAAGAGGAAAAAAGCGGAGCCCCCTGATGGTCTAGCTGTACGGGACATCACGGAGACTTCTTCCGACTCCGATGATTCAGCAGACAACAGCAGGAAGTACCAACCATTCAAAGTCCCCGGATACTCTAGGAAGTATCCCGAAAATAGTAAAAAAACGGAATACATAGTATTTTTATCTCATCAGACTGAGCGCCAATTTTCTGACAAAGACAGACTGGCTATTTCGCATGCTATACGCAAATATTGCGTCACTGGCATATTACATTTAAAATCAATAAATAAGTACAAAATAGGTATAACATTTGATCTATCCAACAATGCAAATGTATTTCTACAAAATAAAAGACTTCTAGATGAAATGGGCTTAAACGCTACAATACCTGCTGTCGACACTGAAGCGACTGGGGTTCTTACTTCAGTCCCTACGGATTTGTCTAATAAAAGAATATTTGCTTTGATTGGAAGCTCCAGAAATATCATACAGGTGAGGCGATTCATGCGCCGCGTACAAGGTGAAGGTGGCGCGGTCAAGTATGACCCCACTCAAACTGTTGCGGTTACTTTCGCCTCTACTGAGTTACCGCAATATGTATACCTTGACTCCTGGAGACATGAGGTAAGCTGTTACGTTCCTCCTGTCAGTGTTTACATTGTATGAAGTTTGGACATATTGCAAAATACTGTAAGAATGAAGTTGTATGCTCCATATGTACGGACAAGCATAGTTTTAAAATTTGTGAAGAAGATCCTAAAAACGCCAAATGTGCCAATTGTGGTGGTAACCATGTTTCCATCTCAAACACCTGTCCACTGAAAAAAATGAAAATAGAAGAAAATAAAGTCAAGTCCAGAGCCGCTAAGTATTCCGATTTATTTAATGAACATTCTTTTCCAAAATTAACACAGAAGAACATTGAAACACAGATTATTAATTTGACTAAATCAGATTTTTTTATGAATACCTTAACAAATGCTATAACTAAAATTATATTAAATCAAAAAGATAATCCCATTAATTCAAACTCCATAAAAGAAATTCTGCAACAAACTTTCTGTACCAGTACTTCTACATATAATAATGGATGCAGTGGAACGCACAAAGTATTTTAAGTACAGTACCCGGCACGTAAGTTGGCAAGGTTTTGGCGGAGTGGGGGCAAGTTCGCGCATCGTACACATAGTGGAACAACAAACGGGTCACTTAAATTTTATTGATTGTCATTTTTGGTTATTGCCATCATTTATTTTTAATCATGTAGTTAAACAAAGCAGAGGTGACTTTTATTAGGTGTTATAAATAAAACACATCGTATACCATTTTTCGGGCATGTCTGCGTAAAACGGTATTTGGTCCTGGCATTGTAAAAAAACGTAACAAAAACTAAATTTAAAACGATAACAACAACTGGTAACAAAAGCTAAATTTAAAACAACAACAATAACAATAACTCGTAACAAAAACTTAATTTAAAACTAAAACTGAACTCGTAACAAAAACAAAGGGTAGTAGTGGTACTCCTGCACGCAAGTGTAATCGGGAGCGAACGGAATGTAGACGCGGTGCGGGAGGCAGGGGTCGACTGACGCGCCAATCGCGCGCTCGGATCGGCGCTACTTCATACCCCGCGTCCCGCTTGACCGCCAAAGAGACCTAAAAAACGACTTCTGCGCATCTAACGACTCTTGCCAAGTTACGTGCCGGGGACTGTAACAAACTTTTATTAACTCAATTTCTTTATGAGCATAACATACATGTTGCAATTATATCAGAGACCTGGTTAACACCCATCAAAAATTTTAACATTAGAGGATACAAAATAGAAAGACATGACATTGGAAATAAACACAATGGTGTAGCTATTTTAATTCGCAATAATATAAATTACAGAAAAATAATTACATATTCTGATAATTCTCTACAAAATATTTGTGTAAGAATTACAGTAAATAATACAGAAATAAGTATTGTAAGTTTCTACTGTCCAACAAATTGCACTCCATCTTTTGACAAACATAAATTTGAATCTTTAATAAAATCTGTGCCTGAACCAATGATATTTGCAGGTGATTTCAATGCCCATCACACATCATGGGGATGTAATTCTACAAATCCAAGAGGTAGGGATATTCTAGAAATTGTTGATGATAATAATTTGGTGTTAATGAATAGTGGTGAAGTGACAACAGTTGGTTCTTTAACGTGTCGTCCAAATGCCTTAGATTTGTCTATAGTTTCCCCATCATTGGCTCTTTCTTGTGATTGGTCCGTTCATAGTGATCCTCTTGGCAGCTACCACCTTCCTGTAATTATGAAAGTTTTTATCAATAGTAGTAATATAGAAAACACTAGTAATAACACAAATTTGCCCACTTATCCTAACTTTAAAATGGTAGATTGGAAGATGTATGAACAAAATGTAGATTTACAACTATCTACTTTTCAGGATCAACATGTTGCTCCATTGGAAAGTTATACAGAGTTTTGTCAAATTTTGCATTCTGCAATTAATAAGTCCCTTCCTTATCGTAATAAGCCCACTTCTTCCTCAGCTGATTATTCTGTTCATAACTCTAATAGGAATTTGGTAAAAGCCCCTCCTCTTCCTTGGTGGAATAAAAAATGTTCAGAAGCAGTTCAAAAGTCTAAGTCAGCTTATATAAATTTTAAAAACAATCCGTCAGATGAAACATTTATAGAGTTTAAAAGATTACAAGCCCTCAAAAAACTTACTTTGAAAACAGAAAGATCAAATAGTTGGGTTGAACTTTGCAACTCCTTTAATCGATGTACACCTCTGTCCAGAATCTGGAAATATATGCGGAAATTTAATAAAACATATTCTTGCAACAATAATGATGTCAATTGGATTCAGGATTTTTTGGAAAAATATACCCCAGATTATGTAAATAATAAGTCAAATTTCCCCACTGCCAGTGAGTCAAAATCTGATAATATCTTCTTAGTAAAACCTTTTTCGATACAAGAACTGAAGTCTGCTGTTAATTCTAGAAAAGATAGTGCTTTTGGACTAGATTGTATTCCATACATTATGATAAAAAAGCTTAGTGATAAGTGTATGCACACTTTTCTCAAAATATTGAATAATTTGTGGTTGAACAATGATATACCTCATTCATGGAAGTCTGATTGTTTGGTACCCATTTTGAAGCCAGATAAGCCTCGGTCTAATCCAGATTCCTATCGTCCTATTGCTCTAACATCCTGTGTTGGTAAAATTTTTGAACAATTAATAAAACAAAGGTTGGAATTTTACATAGAACAAAACAATATTCTACCTGCTAATCAATTTGGTTTTCGTAGGGGAACATCAGCTCGTGAAAGTATTTGTCAGTTACAGCTTGATATCCGAAATAGTTTAAATAACAAGGATTGCTTAATGTCAGTATTCTTTGATGTTGCTGGAGCCTTTAACAGTGTAAATATTGATGTCCTTTGTTCTGAATTACTTCTTATTGGAATTCCAAACAAAATAGTCCACTGGGTCCATGAATTCTTAACTGAAAGGAAAGTCTATGTTAGATATAATGATAAATTACATGGGCCAAGATTTGCTTCGGTAGGAGTTTGCCAAGGAGGAATTTTGTCTCCATTAATATTCATTTTGTACATACGTCGTTTAAATTTGATTCTAGGTTCCAAAGTCAAAAATCTTCAATTTGCTGATGATTTAGTTGTGTATTTGTCGGGGAAAAATTTCAAAAATATGACACTGTGCCTTAATAAAGCATTGGAAGGATTGTCCACATACTTTTCTTATTTAAATCTAGATATAAATGCACTTAAATCTAAACTAGTAGTATTTGGTAGAACTGGCAATTTTAGTCCTTCCGTTTATTACAATCAAGTTTCTATACCAATTTTTCATGAAGCTAAGTTTTTAGGTGTCACCTTCACTCAAAATTTGGCTTGGAAAAAATATGTTGAATTGATAAGTTCTAGAGCTAACAGAGTTTTTAATGTTTTGAAGACATTGTGTAGAACCTCCTGGGGAGCTGACCCAAAAATATTGTTGTTATTATATAAATCTTTGATCCGTAGTCATTTTGAATATGGTTTTCTCTGTTTTGCTGGTGATAGAAGGTTAGTAGATATTCTTGATAAAATACAAAATAAAAGTTTGAGACTCATTACCGGAGCATTTAAAAGTACTCCAATCAATGCAATGCAAGTTGAATGTAAACTTCCTCCTTTAAGTATAAGATTTTGTTACTTGAAGGAAAGGTTCCTATTAAAACTTTATAGTAAAAATAATAATCACTTGTTTTCCAATTTGAAACAATCATGTACACCGTCCATCTGTAGCTTATCATATATACTTCAGGGCTTTTCTCAGTATGTAAATTTTCTTGAAACTCTGCAAATTCATAAGTCATCTATTCTTCCATGTTATCAGGGAGATTTTGACAGCAAATTTCCTGCAATTGACATCATTATTGATCACAATTTATCCACTAAAGAAGATGTATATGGTAAATTTCATGAATTTACTGATCATAGATTTATGTATACTGATGGGTCTAAAACTGAGTCAGCAGTGTCATTTGCTATTTTTGATGAGCTAATGAATTCTGGTACTGGTTATAAAATAAACTCAAACACAAGTATATTCACAGCTGAGGCTGTGGCTATACTTGCTGCCCTAAAGCACATTAGGCATACAAATGATGGATGTTGTCAATGGGTAATAGTAAGTGACAGCATGAGTGTTCTTGAAAATCTCAAAAATAATAGGTTGAATGCTAACACAAACTATTTTATATCATTGATAAAAGAATCTTGGTTACAATTGTCTTTTCATAACATTAAGGTTTTGTTCATGTGGGTCCCTTCGCATGTTGGTGTGATGGGCAACGAAAGGGTTGATTTTCTAGCTAGAGCTATAACAAATTCTGCTGATGTCCCAGATTCAAGTAGTTTCCTCAACATTTCTGTTCCTTGTACAGACATAGCTCCTCTATTGAAAAAAAGGTCCATTGATATATGGAAAAGGCACTGGAATCATACAGTTCAAATTGAAAATAAAGGTATGTGGTATGCAGTATACAATATTCCCATAGGAACCATGCCTTGGTTCTGTAAAACCAATACTTACATGAACAGGAAGTTTTACTCCACCATACTCAGGCTTCGTTTTGGTCACTGTCGACTGAATTATCATTTGTCTCGTCTCAAAATTGTTCACAGTCCGCTTTGTGATCATTGTAATTCTCAAGCAGAGCAATCTCTTGCTCACATTTTCTTTGAGTGCTCATCTTTTGGCATCCAGCGCCTTGTGCTGATGGATGAGCTTATTGAAATTTATGGTAGCCCTGATTTGGTACCGCGCTCCATTCAGGCTCTTCTTGTAAATAGCTCGACGTATTTATCTTTGTTTAATTTTATTAATAATACAGTTGGACAAATTTAACTCATGGTGTCCAAAGTTAATTAGCTGTCATGTCTATAAAATATGTTTAATAAATTTATTTTCATTGACATAAATATAATTTGTATATAAATAATTGTAAATAATACTATTTGGAATAATTTGTAGGAATTAGAGTAGGTATACTGTTTACGTACGAATATGATAATAGTGAATAGTCGCTTCCCGTCAGTTGGGGGGGTTAAAAAAAAAAAAAAAATATTAGAGGACTTGACATTTGGCTCTTTACCTAAAATGAAAAATATTGGACTTGACCCAAGATTTTGTGTAATAACAAATCTTAAACATGGATTTTATTGAAATAAACTGAAGACTCTATACGGATTAACTTTTCATGGAAAATAAGAAACTGATGAATTTACCTGGATTTGATTACTATGGATAAATATAAAACTAATGAATTTTATTGGATTTCCTTATATTCTGGATTTACATACTGATGAATTTTACTGGATTTAACCTACTCAAGAAAAATGCTAACTAATGACTAGGCAGCATGGTCTCAGACCTTAGCCTGTTCCGTCAGGAAAAAATGGAAAAAAAAAAAAAAAAAAAAAAACACTCTGGTTTGACATTATACTTGTCAAATGTCAATGTCAGAACCAGAAGTCAAAGCGCCATCTATCGTTTATTGGTGGAAGCTGGCTTAGAAAACACCTCATTCAAAAACCATTCTTAGAAGGTGGGGTGTTTACATTTATATTATTTAAAAAAACCGGCAAAGTGCGAGTCGGACTCGCGCACGAAGGGTTCCGTATCTATCCCATCAAAAACATAAATGTGAAATGAGAGCCAAGTTCAATATTACGATTTCGGATGGGAAATCATCAAATAACTCCTCCCTCTCTGGGCGGAGCAGGAGGGAGTGTCAGACTTTTACTGACTAAAACCTATCCATGTTCCTTCATCGCCCTTTGTGTTCCGGGGCCACAGTATCTCTTTCGAACAGTCCCGCAACCCCGGCAGGCATCGATCCCTACGGACCTCTTCCCTTTTGCTGACTCTCTTTGAGGCGCGCGTGGAACACGAACGCGCCGTCGACACGGCCTGTCGTCATGAGACGGACGGACGGCGAGCTAGCCCATAGCCCACCGTCCACAGGCCCGCGCCTACGGTGGCCGGGGGCCACGTGGTGGCGGGGCGTCTCCCGCGGCGGCCGGGACGTTGAGAGGTTCTCTCCCTCTCACGTTCCGCCACCTCCTTCTCTAGCATTACTGCTTCGCAGAAGGAGGTGACGGCGTCCCATTCCGTCTCGCTCCGGACCATGGCTTGCACCAGGGCCGGACGCGAGAGGTCGCCGCCGCCGATCGCCGCTTCGAGGACACGGCGGTGTTCCGCCCACGCGGGGCACATCTCCACCGTGTGTTCCACCGTGTCCTCCGGTCGATCCTCACAATGGAAGCACCCAGGCGTTTCCTCCCGCCCGATTCAGTGCAGGAACCTCCCGAACACTCCGTGTCCGGTGAGGACCTGCGTCAGGCGGAAGGTGAGGACGCCGTGGCGTCTCTCAAGCCACTCCTCAAAGAGGGGACTTATCGCTACTATCGTGGCGTGCCCTGCACGGGGTTGCGACAGTCGCTCTCTCCATATCGCCATGAGATCCCGCCGGAAATCTGTCCGCTGAGCGACAATTTGCCGCGGCAGCGGAGTTTCCCCCCGGCGTAGCGCCTCCGCGCGCCATTCATGTAGGCGCGCGAGGACTATTGCCTCCAGATCCCATGGCGGCAATCCGGCAAGGAGGCTCGCCGCCTCGCGGGAGATCGTGCGGTAGCCCCGGGCCAGCCTTACGGCTACCACCTTTTGGGGCGCGTTCAGATAGTGGGCGGCTCGTCGCATCAATGAACGCGCCCACACCGGGGCCCCGTAAAGGGCCATAGACCGCACTACTCCCGCGTAGAGCCTCCGGCAGGAGGCGTTTGGCCCCCCCAGGTTGGGCAGGAGCCGCCTGAAGGCAGCCCCGGTCCGTTCCAGTTTGGGGGCCAAACGTCGGAAGTGCTCCACGAAGTTCCACCGGCTGTCGAGGACGAGTCCTAGGTACTTCAAGGTCGACTCGACACCGATGGATACCCCTCCTACCGTGAGTAGGGATCCCTGAGGTGGCGCATTCCGAGGCCCATGAAAGCACATGGCCTCGGACTTGTGCAATGCCACCTCGAGTCCCAATTGCCGGATCCTCTCAACGACTATTGCAACCCCGCGTGTCATGATTTCGGCCGCCACCTCGTGCGACCCCCCCTGTGCCAGCACCAGCGTGTCGTCTGCATAGCAAACCACGCTGACACCGCTAGGGAGGTCGGCGCGCAGCACCCAGTCGTAACCGATGTTCCACAAGGACGGCCCCAGAACCGATCCCTGCGGAACACCGCACGACATCTCTCGCCGGTTCCATTCTCCGCTGCGACCGGGGTAGATAACGGCTCTATCCGTCAGATAGTCCCCGACCACTCGACGGAGGTAGGTCGGCACCTGGTGATACCGGAGTGCCTCCCTAATGCAGCTCCAGGGCATGGACACCGCCAAGACAACCCCACCCCTGGACACCGCATCCCCCGACGTGAGGGCTCTCACGCGCATGATGGCGTCCACCGTAGAGCGCCCCTTGCGGAAACCAAACAGTCCAGACTGGGTCCGGCCCAGTCCCCGCAAGGTGCTCGGCGAGGCGGTTTGCAATTACTCTTTCAAAGAGCTTGCCCACCTCGTCGAGCAGCACCACGGGCCGGTATGCGGACGGAGAGTCCGCAGGGCGCCCCGGCTTCCGAATGAGGACCAGCTTTCCCGTCTTCCACCGAAGCGGGAACTGGCCTCTCTCCAAGCATGCGCTAAGGAGCCCTTCTAGTCGGGGCCCGAGAGCCTCTGAGGCCAGGACCCAGGCTTTGCCAGGCAAGCCGTCGGGTCCCGGGGCGGTATTTTTGGCACTGAGCCTACGTACCGCCACTCTCAGGTCTACCCCAGTCACTTCTGGAGCGTTGTCGTCGTCGTCCTATTGGTCTGCTTCCAGCATCGCAGGCGGCGGAGCCATAGGCGGGGGTGGGTGTTCCTCTCGCGAAGGGAACAGAGTGCTCACCACGTCCTCCACGAGCTCAGGCCAGAGACTCTGCGTCAGTGGGGGGGCCCAGGGGCGGAGTTTGTCCCGCACCAACTTGTAAGGGCGCCCCCACGGATCTCTGTCGAGAGTCCCCAGCATCTCCTCGCGGGCCAGGTCCCAGGGGCTCTACTCTCTAACGACCGTCCGTCCGTCCGTCTCTATCCGTCCCTCTCACTCGCACTCATCTGCAGACGTGCGCGAGAGAGACGGATAGAGACGGATGGACGGACGGACTTTAGAGAGTAGGGCCTCTGGCCCGCAGGACAGCCTCGCGGAGGGTAGTCTTCGCCGCTCTGTACCCCTCATAAAGCTCCGCCTCAATGGCTGCCGCATCCGGTGGGCGGATGCGGAGCCTACGATGCCTGGCGTACAGGTGTCGCGCAGCCACGCACGCCTCGCGCAGAGATGTCAACTCACGCGACCACCAGTACACCTGACGCCGGGCGCATCTTGGCCGAACACGGGGCATTGCCACGTCGCAGATGTCAGACATGGCCTCCTGGAACCACCCTGCCTCATTGTTTACGTCGGCAGGCCTGTCCGGTGATGTCACCCAGGCCTGCACGATCGAGGCTTCCAGGAGGAGCTCCCGGTCCAGCTGCTTCAGTGCCCAGCGCGGACCACTCGGGGCCTGTTGGACCGGCGCGCTTGAGGTCTGGGTGGAGACGTCGAACCGGATGTACCGGTGGTCGGAATAGGTCTCCACCCCCTCCATGACACGCCAGTCAACGACACGCGGCGACAGAGCGGGGCTAGCGAACGAAATGTCCACCACCGAATCGCCCCGCATCCGCACACACGTGGGGACAGAACCCCGATTTAGGACGACCAGGCCCTTCTCCAGGGCCCAGTCTTCCACCATCCTTCCCCCGCACGTCTGTGCAACAAGAACCCCAAGCCAAGTTCTTGGCATTGAAGTCCCCGAGGACAAGCACGGGGAGGGAATGGTTTCCGACGACAACACTCAACTCTGCGAGAGAGTTGTGGAAGTCGGCGAGAGTTCGGCTCGGGGAGAAGTAGACACCCACCACTACGATCTCCCCGAACCGGGCTGCTACGCAACCCCGACCCCTCCTGACACCTTCAAAGGTCGGGGTACCGGCGGCGGCCGACGACACTAATGGTCACTGAGCCGCTAAGGTCCGCCACCCAGTCTCCCCTGGGGAGGACAAAATACGGCTCAGCGACCACAGCAATGTTAATCAACCACTGCGCCATGCTCTGGAGCAACAGATCCTGAGCGCAGGCGCAGTGGTTGATGTTCGCTTGGAGGAAGCGTAATGGGGCCGTTATTGGCACTCCATTACCGCTTCCTCCCTAGCCCCCTGCGAGGGCCCCTCTGTGGCGGCGACAGTGGCAGCGGCGGCGGCAGTTGCGGCTGCAGCGGTGGCGACGGTGGTGGTGGTAGCGGCGGAGGGCCTTCCCTTGGCTCTGGTGGCCTTGGTGGGCGGAGCGCAGGCCTTGCTCCCAGCCCGGTGGTCGGCCGGCTTGCCGGCTGCCGCACATGCACCGCAGTGCGGCGTGGCGCGACGTGACCGGGCTGACTGCAGCGGAA
Organism: Xestia xanthographa; assembly: GCA_905147715.2. Lineage (NCBI taxonomy): Eukaryota > Metazoa > Arthropoda > Insecta > Lepidoptera > Noctuidae > Xestia > Xestia xanthographa. Next base: position 5,065,558 of record LR990659.1, on the reverse strand, counting down.
ACAGAGTCCGCTGCGGTCAACCTCCGAGGCGCATTGTACTGACACGTGGTGTCCCACGTGGCAGCGATAGCAGCTCAGAGGTCTGGGCTCCAGCAGCTTTACCTGCGCTGAGACCCAGCCCACGAGTAGCCTTCGGCCCTCCACAATTGTTTTGGCCGCCGTCACGGGGCAGCATACCGTAACAGTATGCATACCCGTGAGGTCCGGTCGTAGGGGCCTGCCCTGACCTGCTCAGCAGGGCACCCACCGGACCTGGCGACGGCGGCCACCACCTCCTCCTTTGTCACCGAGTCGTCCAGACCCAGGATGCGCAAGTCTGCGCATCTGACGGGTCTGGACACTCGGGCGTCGTCCGCGTTCAGGGACGCTCTGAGCTTTTCAGCTAGAGCGTCAGCGGACGACCCGCTGGTTTCACCGGGGATCTCCAGCATACGAGCCCCTGTCGCGGTGACTTTAAGCCGGAGGCCCCCGGTGATCCCGAGCTCTCCGAGATCCACCGTCTCCTTCGCCTTTGCCAGCAGGTCGCGGTAGGACACGCCCCTCTTTTCCGCGTCCGGCTGTAGTGTAATCTCTACAGCTGCGGTCTTCGGGGCGCGGAGCCTAGCCGCGATCTTCCTCGCCCTGTGCTGGCGCTGCCGCTCTTATGATATATGCCTTGGTTGTTGATTTCAACGACAAAGGAATTGAAATCTAAATGGGTGCCAAGTTCAATGGTCAGTCCTGAAATTTATTTATAACAACATAAAATATCATTTTTTCTTATAACTTAAGAGAATATATTGTAGCCTAAGGTCTGACTTGGCTAGTTCTCAAACGAATTATTATGTTCGATGGTTAGTTTCTATCAGCAAGCCAAATTTTCGGAATAATAAAATAAGAACCGACAAGTAACAGGTGGAACTTGCCAAGGCTATAACATAATTCCTATAGGGAACGTGCACAACGACGGTGCTGCCGACTGGCGTCACTAATCCGAATCTTGTGCTCTATTAATACTTGACATTGACATGTAAAACAAGTAAACAGAATTAATTTTATTATTGAAAATGATTATTCTAGCTAATCATAATGCATTGTTGCATTTCTGGATGTACCAATACATCCACAGAAATGAAAATTAATCAAATAGCGTAAATTTAATAAAATTCTATTACTTTCTAAAGAATAGTACCTACTCTCATACCATGTCTATGTGAAAAACGCAAAAAATGGATAAATGCAGTAAGAAAAATATTTGAACACAATTTGTTTCTGTTACACTCAGCATTGAAAAAGTTCAATAGCCTTCAAAATCAACCGTACAAGCAAACATTAAATGGTACTGGCGTACCATTTAAACTTCAGCGAACACACATATTATACTGCACTGAAGTTCACACCGAATATTCCTCAACAGTTAAACAAAGAGTCCACATGTACTCAGATTATAAACATGGTTATACAATAAAGTTTTTAGTTGGCTGCACTCCTTGTGGTTTCATAAGTTTTGTATCTAAGTGCTACGGAGGGCGTTCTAGTGATTGCTTTTATAACAAATGATTATGGATTAGACTGCACTGAAGTTCACACCGAATATTCCTCAACAGTTGAACAAAGAGTCCACATGTGCTCAGATTATAAACATTGGTATACGATAAAGTTTTTAGTTGGCCGCACTCCTTGTGGTTTCATAAGTTTTGTATCTAAATGCTACGGAGGGCGTTCCAGACTGCACTGAAGTTCACACCGAATATTCCTCAACAGTCTCCACATGAACTCAGATTATAAACATGGTTATACAATAAAGTTTTTAATTGGCTGCACTCCTTGTGGTTTCCTAAGATTTGTATCTAAATGCCACGGAGGGCGTTATAGTGATTGCTTTACAAATGATTGTGGATTGATTTGTTATAGCCTGGAGATACTGTTCTCGCTGCTAAAGGATTCCCTTCCATTAAAACATGTGTTGAAAATAAGAAAGTTGTCTAAGCCACCGTTTCTTCATGCACCACAATTTTCATCAGAGAAAGTAAACGAAACATACAAAATTCATATTGGTCAACATTCATGTTACGCTGACGAACATTATTGATATACCGGAACCCATGTTTTATACTTTTTATCCTAATCAAAAATAATACTTTTGAAGAGATTTGCGTGACAGTGACAGCATAAGTTTCCTTTACTGTCCGCATAGTGTCTCTTTTGTCGTTTAGTGCTGCCACCTATAGTTCCTGCACGTTCCCTATATGAAAACCAGCCAAGTCACTCTTGCAACCAACTTCCTCTTGAATTCTCTTTTGTCTGAGGGTCAATCTTGTAACTCCTGTATGAAGGGTCTAAACAATGGGGGCTATCGTTTTTGAGCTCACCAGATGGCGCACTGTCGAGTAAGGTCTTGTCAATAATTCTATTTTATATTTTAAAGCACCAATAACTTCATAGAAAAGTTCATTTTATTACGTATAACGACACAGTGTAAGCTTTAGATATATATTTACAATATTCTTCCTAAAATTAGTAAGCATGAAACATTAACCTAACCTAACCTGAAATCATTCTACCTCCAAGTACTAACAATATTATGGTCCTAAGTTGCTACTTAAATCTTCAAGTTACCTATAATTAATCAGGAATGACTCAATCTAGAACACAATCACGAGTATTAGTATAGATACGTGATAAAAATCACGCAACGCGCCAACACTGTATAACATCTGACATTTTGGAGGACCTCAGTCTACATAAGCGCCTCTAGCGGCAAATTCACACGCGATAGCCCCCATTGTAACCTGCCCAAGGTAGAGTGTTAAAGTTTTCGAGCTCGTTTCGCTCGTTCTTGGAGCCCTAATTCATTTTGTTGTTAAAATTGACGCCATAAGTTGATGCAAGTATATTCAATCAATCATTTTTTTATGAATTTTCCGTAAGATAAGTAAAATCAAACAAAAATTGAGCGCCTGAGGTACTTACACCAATAAACTCATAGTTAATAGTACATTGTAATACAAGGGCCTAAAATGACCCATTATAATATACGAGGCAGTAAATAGGAACCGAGTTATAATGGGTATTTAGCGCCGTGTGTTGTGTTACACTGTACTTTAAAAAAATAGTCAATTTAGTCAGACGGACAGACAGACGGAAAGACAGACGGACAGACAGATGGATAGCATGGATGGTATCTAATAATAGGGTCCCGTTTTTACCCTTTGGAGTTTGTTTATGTTACATGAAGGAAATTATAAAACTAATTATTTTTACTCCCTAGAGACTAAAAGGATCACTTTAGTCCCGCTTCGTAGGGCTATATTGGCGTACTTTTAAAGCATGAGAAGTGAAAAAGTCATTTTTAGGGTTCCGTACCCAAAGGGTAAAAACGGGACCCTATTACTAAGAGACTCCACTGTCCATCTGTCCGTCTGTCACCAGGCTGTACCTAACTATCTCATGGACCGTGATAGCTAGACAGGCGAAATTTTCGCAGATGATGTATTTTGGTTGCCGCTATAACAACAAATAAGTACTAAAAACAGAATAAAATAAATATGTTGGGTTCGCTCAGGTTAGGTTCGCTCAGGTTAGGTTCGCTCAGGTTAGGTTCGCTCAGGTTAGGTTAGGTTCTTGATTCAGTGGCATTGCATTGTGCGCTGTACTTACTGCTTGCTGTAGGTACTCCTACTGCCTAAGTTTGAATGTACCCTACCTAGACCTATGAGGACTATATAGGAACCTACACGTTTTAAAACAAATAAGTTTTGTAATAGTTGAGGTACCTACAACTTCACGGCGAAACAAACAAAAGGTCGGCGGCGCAAGTTACACAGACTCGAAGACGATTCCACTCCGAATCATCTCCACAATTCCACTCCGAGACGATTCGTAGTGGAGCCGACTTCGAGTCTGTTAACCACTGGTATTATAGACATAATTTATTAAAAAGCCATTGTGTCTTGCGTAGATCTACGTTACGTATACGAGGGGTTAAGTACTTTTAGAAATCAAGTAAGTATCTGTCTCAGAACCTATCCTCCTGCAGCGAGGTGTGAGACAGGGAGACGTCATATCTCCGAAACTGTTTACTGCTGCACTGGAGGATGTCTTCAAGGTTCTGGACTGGAGAGGGCTAGGCATCAACGTCAATGGCGAGTACATCACTCACCTTCGGTTTGCCGACGACATAGTGGTCATGGCTGAGACCATGGAGGACCTCAGTACAATGCTCGATGACCTCAGTAGAGCTTCCGGAAGAGTGGGTCTTAAAATGAACATGGACAAAACCAAGGTCATGTTGAATGCCCATGTCACACCCACTCCTATCAAGATCGGAGACTCTACACTCGAAGTGGTAGACGATTATGTGTACCTGGGACAAACGGTCCAGTTAGGTAGGTCTAACTTCGAGAAAGAGGTCAATCGTCGAATCCGACTCGGCTGGGCAGCGTTCGGGAAGTTGCGCGGTATCTTCTCGTCCAACCTACCGCAGTGTCTCAAGACGAAAGTCTATGACCAGTGTGTGTTGCCAGTGATTACATACGGGACCGAAACGTGGTCGCTTACAATGGGCCTCATCAGAAGGCTTAAAGTCACCCAAAGGGCAATGGAGAGGGCTATGCTCGGCGTTTCCTTGCGCGATCGAATCAGAAATGAAGACATCCGCAAGAGAACCAAGGTTACCGACGTAGCCCGAAGAATTGCCAAACTTAAGTGGCAGTGGGCAGGGCACATTGCTCGCAGAACGGATGGCCGATGGGGCCGAAAAGTTCTGGAGTGGCGACCGCGAACCGGAAGACGTTGCGTTGGAAGGCCTCCCACTGTGGACCGATGACCTGGTGAAGGCTGCGGGAATCCGTTGGATGCGAGTCGCACGGGACCGTTCAATGTGGCGACACTTGGGGGAGGCCTATGTCCAGCAGTGGACGTCTTTCGGCTGAAATGATGATGATGATGATGATGAAGTATCTATAAAGTTTTCTTTTTGTGTTAGACTACGGAAAGCTACGCAATAGCAGCAGTAGACACTTTCAAATCTGCATGATAGGCACTGATAGAAATCGAGAACAAACGATTTTGCTAATACAGCGGTATGGCGAGATCTTTGCAACTTGCATCTTTCCAACATATTAGAAGAAGCAAGGTAGTAGAAAAGAAAGTTGGGCGGAGATCGCAAATGAACTTACATTGCCTATTAGTGGTTTGAAGAAATAAATAGCATCGTTATTGAGTTCCCATCGCCGGGTTGCCTCAAGAAAGGAAATCTCGTCTTAGACGTGAGATAGTAAAATAGTTTATTTTTTATAAGAATTATATGTGTACTATCGGATAGATAGCCGCTGTAACTTCTCATTTCAGCTGCTACAGTCACTAAGTACATCTATTCCTCAAAATGGTTTGCCGTCAAACAACAGCCCATGATGGCATTACCCAGCGACAGAACATTGAAGACCCACTGCTTCCAAAAACACTAACATACAGCTCACAGCGGAGTTGTGTGACTACTCAGGTCCTAAAGAGCAGAGCATCTACACGGATGGATCAAAAACCGACGCGGGACAGGTTTCGGGGTCTTCTCCGACGACCTAAACATTAAAATATTCAAACCCCTGAGAATGCTCAACTCTGTTTATCAAGCAGAGTGAGTAGATATTATCCAAGTTACGGATATTCGAATACACTCCGACAGTGCCTCAGTTCTTCAATCCCTAAAGAGTAATCAGATCACGTCGAGACTAATACTAGAATGCCATAATGCCCTAGAACGAGTTACGGTACTAAACCACAACACAGTGACACTACAATGGATCAAAGGTCAATGGATCACTTGGGAACGATGCGGCTGATGAACTCGCCAGAAGAGGATCCAGCACAAAACCCTTTGGACCCGCGCCCATTGTGCCCATTCCTTTCAAGCAGCTAAGATACTGGTTAAAGGATCACAATCGACTACAAGCGGAGAAATGGTGGACCTCGACACCAGGATGTAGGCAATCCAAGGAAGTCACGCGATCCATGGATACGAAGCTGACCAGGCGCCTTCTGCGCCTGGATAAAGGTAGCCTGTGACTGGTGGCAGATACCACCACTGGACACTGCTCACTGAATAAACATTTCCACACCCTAGGAATCACTGACAGTGCCCTGTGCAGAGCGTGTATGGGAGGCGGAGAAAACGGTGGGACATGTGCTCCTTGAGTGCACCGGCGTTACCCAGATTCGCGAGAAGACCCTTGGAACACCAGCAAGATCGATTGCGGATGGCCCTGAGACGACAGGGAAGTTTGATCTGCTTCTGGAGGGAGGTGGGCTGGTTGGAGTAACGGCCACCACAGCTCACGCACAATGGTCCACTTTAGGGACTAAGTGCGGAAACCAAAACCCCATAAAGAAGATAAAGATGGTTCGCCTTCCCCTACTTTGACTTCTTAAGAAAAAACAAAAATAATAAGAAGGTCATAACTCGCCATACAAAACCGATGGTACGTTACCTTTATTTAAAATGCACAAACCCAGACTGCAGAAGAGGACATAGACGCTTCAGTAATCGAAGTACAAGAATCGCATCCGACGGACGAAGTAGAACACCACCACAACCACAGCCACCACGTAAAGAGACAATATATAAGTCCAGAACAAAATGATGTAGAGACTGAGTGAATGTGAAGAGGAAATTACCTCACTTACTCAATCACTTAAAAATGAATCTAATGACGCAAACGATCCTTATGTTATTTCTGGCAATTACATAGCCAGCGAACTAAGGAAATATGATCCTCGTACGTTGGCAAGTGTAAAGCATGCAGCATAATGTTATCTTCGAAGTTGATTTGAGAACAATTCAGGTGAATACTTCAGATCATTCAGCGCGTCAACCGTCGTCGTCATCATCGTCATTCGTTACTGAGACGATAGATAAGAATCCTTCTGTTGTCTCTGACGCTCCCAGTCCTAAAACTTAAATTATACCTACCTACTATTGGAATAAGCAAGGTAGTAAGTAATTGTATAAAATTTAATAAAAATATGTAAAATAACGATTTTTCTCGTTTTTCTTGCCCAAGTTAACGAAAATGTTCCTTCACACCATACACAGTAGAAGTACTTTTTTTTTAAATATTGGTTACCTTGCTAATATGGCTTGTAAACTCAGAAGACAGGCCTCGAAAGGCTATACCGCGTGCCGGGACCGGGTAAGATAAGGGTACCTATCAACAGTGCGGCAACTAGTACACTCCACTGAGGAGACCATGCCCTGAGGCACTCCAAACTTGTTAAATTTAGCTGGCTAGTCTGCCTATGTTTTATTTCACTTTAATCCAATATTGACTGATTTACAAGTACCATCAGGTTTTGCCTTTGGCTTCGCCCACGTGTTAGTCGGAAATTTTCACTGAAAGTACCAACTACCGGGTGAAAAAGTAGGAATCCTAATTAATGTCCTAACTATGATCATGGCCTGCCCATAATATATTTTTTTAACAAAATCCGTTCAGTTGTATACACGCGAAATGGTATCAGATAAACAGACTGACAGGCAGGCAGAGCTACTTGCGGATTAATAACACCTACGAGTGTAATTATGAATATACGTAGATCGATTTTATGTAGGTCATCTTAGGATGACCTAAAATAATATCAGTGTCGAACAAAATCATGCATAGCTACAATGTACCTAAGTCTTACGTGGCGCTCTCGTAATTATAATGAATTTTTAACAAACTGCTGACCTTTTGTGAACGGATTCTTGGCATGTAAAGGGTGTTTCTTTTATTGTTACGTCGAATTTTGGATAATGGAATAGAACATATTAATTTAAACTTGTCTGCAAGTGACAATACGATGTTCTTGAGTGAAGAGCGCATTTCAGCAAGCATAATGCGGCCGTCACACTATGTCCCTTGCGCTGCTCATCGCTATGCTCCTTGCGCTGCCGCGATTCGCCTCTCTGCCCACTTACTGCTCTACTCACGCAATTAATCGCGACGCTCCTCACTTGTCATTTGCCTTTGTTGGACAATGGAGGATGAAACTGTGGCAGCGTGCGCGCTATGCATTTTTAGTATACCTATCTAATTATATCAATGTCATAAAAAGAAATATACATCGTCATCGTCGACTTCGATGGTGGATCACATCACTGCGACCACGCGATTATGTGGCCAGCCACTCCCGCTCCTATTGCCGGTCCCTTGACTCGCGCACAAAAACCGAAAAATAGGGAGCGGTGGGCACGACGAGGAGCATGACGTGCGGCATGACGAGTAATGTTGCCACACTATGTCTCTGCCTCCTTTCCTCGCTACTTCCCATGCCACTCGTCGAGTGTGTGGCAGGCCCATAAGGTTCGACCTTATCAAGCAAGTCTCGAAGTTAAACCGAGGATCGGTTTAAATAACAAAACTGGAGAAGACTATATCTTAGCAGTTGACTGCTGTAAGTTGATGATGATTATTTTATTATTACCGCATTGTTTCGACGTGACGATTTCCTACTTACTGCTACTTTGACAACTTGACCGGTTTCCATCTACGTAGTACACATCGTTGCAACAACAGCCCATAACGTCCACTGCTGGACATAAGCCTTTCCCATGATGGGAGGAATTTGCCGTAATCTCCGCTCTCTCGCTTGGCAGGCGGATTGGAGATCGCAGTGATGAAAGACTAACAGAAAACGCTGCTGCCCATTCTCTGGTCTACGGAGGCGCAAGGTGTTTTGCCTCAGACATTAGTCGCCTTATACGACACCCGTGAGTGTAATGGGTTGGTTCTATTCTACTCTGCCGGATACCACACAGCGGTCACATCGTTAAAAGGTTTGTAAAATTATCATTATGTATATATATAGGTATATATATGTACCTTTACTCAACTAACATTCGTAGACGAATCAAACCTCCTGTACGTCAACTGAAGAAACACGAAGCTTTCTCGTGCATGAATCACGAAGCTTTCAACAGCCCACCATTCGTGCAAACCACTTCAAAGGTTAACATGGAACATCTGCGTCCTGGTTTCTGTTAATTACATTACGCCCTTAATAATAACGGGAAAGTTCTGATTGGATATCAATAATTACTTCTACTGCTTTACGAATTATGATTGGGATTTCATTTGAGAAGTGTAGAAATCGGCCTGCGCTCGTGTTGACCAAAAATGCAACTATGGATACTCAGTTTTGTGTTTTTGTTAGCACCAGTGTCTGCGGAGGATTTCCCGTCGTTGATTACGGCAAATGCTTCAATAGGTAAGTTTGATATCTATTTTGTTACAAATATTTAAAGTTCCAATGCTCCGATGATGCTTCTAACTTTTAAATTTGATTTATCTTAGAATTCTGAACTGTGTGATTTCTCAAGAATATCTTTTGCACTTAGTATTTAAAATGTGTATGAGTTTAATGTGTTTTAAAGAATTTGTATGAGTTTAGTTTTTTTTTTGAGGGAATGTGTACTCAAACTCAAAGCATTTATTTCAATTATTTATTTATTTATTGATATAGGTTCACCAACAGCTTCTTTGTATAACATTTAGGTATACATTGGTTTTACAGTCTTGGACTTACACAGCATTCACAAAAATAAGTGTGAGCATAAAATTACGAAAAAATTAGACCATTACGGCAGTTTTGAATGTCAAAAACAGAAAAATTGCGAAAAGTGTGTATTAACTAATTATGAAGAAAAAGCAAAACATGTAGGATGACTTACACATCGGTGTCATAATTTCAGCCGTAGTATTAGACCGGCAGTACTTAGGCGAGAAATACCAGAACATTCTAGACGAGCTAAAGGATTACATCAAGGAGTTGGCGAGGGTTGAGCTCAAACATGGCGGTGTCAATGTCTACTACTACTCCTGGACTGCTATCAGTCTCAAGAAAGGTATGAAATGTTTGAAACTAATGAATATTTAATGAAAATTGTGTTGTGTAATATGTAGGGTAGTAGGTCATTACAATACATACAACATCAGGTAATACATCACACCTATAATGCCCGTAGGTTTAGCCAGAGATGTAGTTACTAGGTTATCACATTGTAAAAAAAATCATATCATGATCAATATGGAAAGCAGGGACTAACGAAGCGGGAGGTCTTAGACGGCAGGATGAGTACCTAAGGAGCTCTTATTCAAAACTCCGATTTCTAAAATTCGACCAAAATGGAAAGACGGAAGAGTCTTTTCACTTACAGCAGGACTCAACGGGGATGACCCCGATACTGATACTACGAAGTATCAGTAGAAGTCAGAAGTGGATGGCTTATTGACGCCCAACATACAATTAAAAGTCAAAGTAAAAAAAATACACTGGCAGCGCTTTTAGGTCGTAATAGAAGATGAAAATAAAGGGTGTAAAACGACTCTTAACGAACCCGAAAGTTCTCCCCATCCACGTCATTGCGATTATGTTTTTGTTCTAGAGCTAGAACCATACCTTCTAGTTACGGAGATATTGGGGGCCATAGTTCCAACTTTATCACGTATATGTTTTTGATGTAAGATTTTTACTTTAACTCCACACGACCACCACCGTACTATTCAATCCATCCATCAGCACAATGTTTTGAATGCGTTACATTGAGTTCGTGATTTTTCACCCCCAAAAAACAAGTCATTTCTCAGCGATATTTTTTGCGTAAAGTTACTTTTTGATGTACAGAATGCTTGGTTGACGGCAACGTGAAGGGTCAAGAAGTGTTTGTAGCTCAAGTGCTACCATTGACAAACTAAATAAAGAAAACCAACCATAATTGTTGTAGGTTTTCTAGCTGTATTCAGTGTGGCCTCTTGCGAAGACACTTGGAATTTATTTTCTCGTACCGAAGAAGAAGAACTGTTACTATTTGCTTTAACGGAAGTGGACTGTCCAAGATTACCATCTCATTCCGCCATAACTGCCACTTTCGCTGATCCTGGTGAAGAGTTACCACAACTACTTCTTGATTTGAGAACTTCGAATGCTTTCCAATGGAAGTCTGCCATTATACTGCATGATGACACTTTAAGTAAGTATATAGGTACCATATGTCTGTACCAGGTATGTTACAGCAGATCCTTTTTCAATACACTTCCTCAAAATCTGGTTCGTAAAGCACTACTGGTTCAGAATAGAGTGTATATGTGATTTATTATTTTTATTATTAGGCTAGTTTCTGTTTTGCAGTTTCTTACTTTTGCTTCTCTTTCAACCTACGAAGGAAGCGCGGTAAAAAAGACAAAATAAACCATGTTGCTTTCTATTATTAGGTTTATTTCTTCGTAAGTGTAGGTATTCTAGTAATTTACCTATATTATCTGAAGCAAAATCCTTCTACTGAAATGAGAGATTCTACAGCTGGGCTTAGAAAACCAGGAGTTACTCCACTAGTGCCTTCTATTCACATCCAGGTCGCGACATGGTGTCTCGAGTTGTACGGTCTCTAACGTCACAAATAGACGATGAGAGTGCTTCACCGGTTTCTGTCACCGTGTTCAAGATGAAACATGAGATCAACGAATATTTGAGAAGAAAAGAGATGCTTAGAGTCTTGTCTAAACTGCCGGTTAAGTATATAGGTGAGATAGATGAACTTTAATTTATCAGGTATTCTTAACAATGTAACCCTGTTACTCAAAATATTTTTTCGTACTACTCTATTTAATGCTCCACAGTCATAGTAATAAATCTTAAAGCAGTTTTAATTAATTTCTATTGCTACTGCAATATTTTCCATTGTTTGGAGAGCATCCAAACGAGCACAACTGCCTTTTAAATGAACTATTTATGTAACTTTTACTTGCAATCTGTTCTATTCTGCTTCCGTAAGCCAAAAAGCGGGAACTTAACATTTAGCTGTGTTTCGACAAAACAGGGTGTAGGTATATGAAAGTGCTTTTCTTCCTGGTTCTTTTCGATGTTCCAATAACGGAACATGATTAATTTGATAAGTCTTTCTGGTACAGGACGTTTCATGCTGTCAAAAAAAAAGCAGGATTTTGTTTCTTTTTGGCTTACGAGGGCAGTGTTCCGAGTTTTTAAATATAGTGTCCACAATTCATGTTCGTAGGTGAAAACTTTATAGCAGTGGTAACATCAGATGTGATGACGACAATGGCGGAGACTGCTCGAGACCTGCTCATGTCACATACGATGGCCCAGTGGCTCTACGTCATATCCGATACCAACGCTCAGAACGGCAACCTGAGCAGCCTGATCAACGACCTGTACGAAGGGGAGAACGTTGCCTACATCTATAACATGACTGATAATAATCCAGATTGTAAGGTAAATGCGTTTATATGCGGGCCGGCAGTCTCGACAGAGATGACGACAAAATCGCTAACTTTTGATTGCTAATTACTAACGAATAAATTCGGTTGCAATAATGATGCTTGCGAGTAAATCAAGTCTCTACATCCAAGATGCGATTCTCGCAACCATCATTATTGCCCTGGGATCAGTTGATGCACAAATATAGGTTTCCAATTTGATTCTTAAAGCCAAAGTACCACAAGTCCTTACTTAATGCTAGGTGTTAGGTACCTAAATAATCGACGCGCTTTAATTGAGAGCCAAAAAATAACCATAAATTGTTACGTTGGATCTAACGCACGATAGCTAACTAAAAGAAAATATAGCAAAAATAATGAATGTGTGAATGAAAACTTTAGGTGATCTGAATTCCAATTCTTCCTAGCATTGGCATTTACAGCATTCAACAAAATTCACAAAACTCACTGATGCCCAAAACCTAAATTACCGAGATAGTTTGGCTGCCTACAATCAGTAAAGCATCTAATCCCGGCTGGATTGACGGCGTGTTTCGCCCGTTAAATGCAATTTGTTCGACTATTTCGTTTCGTGCAGACAATTCCGGGAATGATTGTGTTGTGAGTCTACCAAGCCTGCATTGCGCTGTTTCGCGTTTTAGTTTGAAAGTTTGTCTTTATCAGTAACATGACTCTGAAAACCAGGAGAGATAGGAGTTTGATATAGTGCTGGAGTTTATACACATGTGGGATACAGAGAGACACGAAATTATCTACTTATGACGCCCCGGGACATGATACTAATATTATTATTATTTATGCGAAAGTTTGTGAGGATTTAAGGATGTCTGTTACTCTTTCACGCAAAAACTACTGACCGGTTTTGGATTTGGTTGCAATTTGGCACAAAGATAGTATAACCTGAATTCACACTTGCCATACTTTTATTCCGGTATTACGATCCCGTGTGACAATTACTGGACTCCACGCGGGCGAAGCCGCAGACATAAGCGAGTATAAATATAAATTTATATTGTATATAAGTCTCAGGTTTTGTTTGTGTGTAGGAGCACCCGCGATTCAGAAAAATCTAACTTTGTAAGTAGATTGAACAAATATTTTCAAAACTTAAAATAGGCACCTATCTCAGGGTGTAAAAGACCTCATCACGAAGCCGTCAACCAAGCATTCTGTACATCAAACTAAGTAAGTTTACGCAAAAATTATTGCTGGGAATCAACTTCTTTTTTGGGGTGAAAAATCATCAACGCACTCAAAACATTATGCTGATGGATGGATTGAATAGTACGGGGGTCGTGGAGGTGTTTAAAGTAAAAATCTTACATTAAAAACTTGTTTTTTAAAAAAACCTTGTCAAAAATTTGTAACTTTGACCCCCAATATCTCCATAACTAGAAGATTCACAGGTATGGTGTAGAACAAAAAAAAGATCGCAATGACGAGGAGAACCTTTCGGCTTCGTTAAGAGGTGTTTTACACCCTTTAGGTACTCTTTTTACTGTTATTTTTTCTAGTTAAAAATTTACCATACTTAGAACATTTATCTAATATTCAATAACGTTCTAGATACGTAAACTATGCTCCGTATCGCGTATGTGTCTTTAATTCATTTGTAGGGGAATTTTAAGCTTTTATTGGAATGCTGACATTAAAAACTTTGATATTTCTAGAACGGAATAATGTGCTACTGCCAAGAGCTGATGGATGCCTTCGTATCCGCGTTGGACGCGGCCATCCAGGACGAGTTTGACGTGGCTGCCCAGGTGTCTGATGAGGAATGGGAAGCCATCCGACCGAACAAGATACAGAGACGAGATATGCTGCTAAAACAAATGCAGGTAGAGGAGGTTAAGTGTTGAATCTGTTTTGCCATAAATGAGCATATTTAATTAAATGCTATCTGAGACCTAGAGCATGGGGTTTCCCACTTACTGACCAGCGCTGTTCGTGGCCAATCTTTAAGTCGTCGAGTTCGGGATATCCTGCTATTTCCAGGGCCTGCCACGATGTCGTTTGCTGCTGTTTGGGACCCCCTGAGAGATTACTTTAGCTCACAGATCCTTCGTCATGCAAAAGATGTGGCCCGCCCAGTTCTATTTAAGCTTGGCAGCCCTGTGAGTGTAACCTACATCAGCAATTTGAGTTTTTGAACCCAATTTCGAGTTCCGTAAGCGATCAGTGATTTTGAAAGGGAATCGACTGTCTTGGTATGGGCATGTGATGAGGAGGGAAGAATCGCATGTGATTAAAAGAGTGATGAATATAAATGTTGATGGATGGAGAGGGAGAGGAAGACCAAAGAAACGATGGATGGATTGTGTGAGGAATGATATGAATGAAAAAGTTGTAAATGATTGTGTGACGGTTGACAGAGGAGAATGGAAGAAAAAAACGTGTTGCGCCGACCACAAGTAACATGGGATAAGGGCAGGAAGATGATCCTCCGTCGAGTGGTCGGGGACTACCTGACGGACAGGGTAGTCATTTACCCCGGTCGCAGCGGAGAATGAAACCGGCGAGAGATGTCGTGCGGTGTTCCGCAGGGATCGGTCCTAGGGCCGTCCTTTGAAACATCGGTTACGACTGGGTGCTGCGCGCCGACCTCCGTAGCGGCGTCAGCGTGGTTTGCTATGCAGACGACACGCTGGTGCTGGCACAGGGGGGGTCGCACGAGGTGGCGGCCAAAATCATGACACGCGGGGTTGCAATAGTCGTTGAGAGGATCCGGCAATTGGGTCTCGAGGTGGCATTGCACAAGTCCGAGGCCATGTGCTTTCATGGGCCTCGGAATGCGCCACCTCCGGGATCCTCACTGACGGTAGGAGGGGTATCCATCGGCGTCGAGTCGACGCTGAAGTACCTGGGACTTGTCCTTGACAGCCAGTGGAACTTCGTGCAGCCGACGCTTGGCCCCCAAACTGGAGCGGACCGGGGCTGCCTTCAGGCAGCTCCTGTCCAACCTGGGGAGGCCAAAGGCCTCCTGCCGGAGGCTCTACGTGGGAGTCGTGCGGTCTATGGCCCTTTACGGGGCCCCGGTGTGGGCGCGTTCATTGAGGCGGCGAGCCGCCCACTACCTGAACGCGCCCCAAAAGGTGGTAGCCGTAAGGCTGGCCCGGGGCTACCGCACGATCTCCCGCGAGGCGGCCAGCCTCCTTGCCGGATTGCCGCCATTGGATCTGGAGGCGATAGTCCTTGCGCGCCTACATGAATGGCGCGCGGAGGCGCTACGCCGGGGGGAAACTCCGCTGCCGCGGCAAATTGTCGCTCAGCGGACAGACTTCCGGCGGGATGTCATGGCGACATGGAGAGCGACTGTCGCAACCCCGTGCAGGGCACGCCACGATAGTGGCGATAAGTCCCCTCTTTGAGGAGTGTCTTGAGCGACGCCACGTCGTCCTCACCTTCCGCCTGACGCAGGTCCTCACCGGACACGGCGTGTTTGGGAGGTTGCTGCACCGAATCGGGTGGGAGGAAACGTCCGGGTGTTTCCACTGTGAGGATCGACCGGAGGACACGGTGGAGCACACGGTGGAGGTGTGCCCCGCGTGGGCGGAGCACCGCCTTGTCCTCGAAGCGGCGATTGGCGGCGGCGACCTCTCGCGTCCGGCCCTGGTTCAAGCCATGGTCCGGAGCGAGACGGAATGGGACGCCGTCACCTCCTTCTGCGAAGCAGTAATGCTAGAGAAGGAGATGGCAGAACGTGAGAGAGAACCTTTCAACGTCCCGGCCGCCACGGGAGACGCCCCGGGCGTCGTTCGTTTTCCACGCGTGCCTCAAAGAGAGTCAGCAAAAAGGAAGGGGTCCGTAAGGGCCGATGCCTGCCGGGGTTGCGGGACTGTTCGAAAGAGATACCGTGGCCCCGGAACACAAAGGGCGATGAAGGAACATGGATGGGTTTTAGTCAGTAAAAGTCTGACCCTCCCTCCTGCTCCGCCCAGAGCGGGAGGAGTCATTTGATGATTTCCCATCCGAAAAAAAAAAAGGGCAGGAAGATGATGATGCGATGATCGATCAGTGATTTTAAATCCTAGGACTACAAAATGATTTAAATTGTAGAATGGTTGGTGGTCTAAATGGTAACTTAATTTGGTTCAAACGTGTGCCTTTTATGCGGTGCTTCTGACAAATAAACACTTTTCTTACTCTGTTTTTAACCAGCTACACATAGCGGCAAAAAGCCGCTGCGGCAACTGTTCAACATGGCGCGCTTTAGCGGCGGACACCTGGGGTGCCACCTACCGGGGGCTCTCGGATGTTTCGGACCTGGCTAGCGCCAACCTGAACGGAACTACGGGAGTCATTGAGAAAATTAATTTGCTAAACGTGAGAACTTTTTGAAACCCAATATAAATTACAATAGGTCATCACAAAACTCTCAAAATGGTGAAGGAAAACATCGTAAGGATGTCCTGGAATCCACCAATCCGCGAATTATGGTCCATTCTCGTTCACAGAGAAGAGGCCTGTATCCCAGCAGTTGGAACATTATAGGCTGACTATGTTAAGCCAGTTTTAAGGATTAGTAATTCGTTTGTCATAGACACGAGGTTTAAGAGGCCAGGATAGCCAGCGAAATTCAAATTACGAACTTCGCGGGCTGTCTTAGCGTATAATGTATGCCACGTTTTACCGTGCACAAAACAAATGCTTATTTATTTTATAATGTTTTGTAGGTTGGATTCTGGCGTCCAATCGACGCTGCGAAATTCGAAGATTTTCTGTTTCCACACATTCACCACGGGTTTAGGGGAAAAGAACTACCCATCATCACTTTTCATGTAAGATTTTACTAATGATATAGTACTTATACTATTCACAGTATTCACTGACCTATCCTAGGAGCAGAACCCAGACAGGCGCATTACTTTGTGTAATTTATTTAATCACCGCTGCTCTCAAAACGGTGAAGGAAAACATCGTGAGGAAACCGGCATGTCCTAGAACCAAAAAATTCGAAGACATGTGACATTTAGAATCACGCACTGGGCCCGCATGGTGGATTATAGCCCATTCCCTCTCATAGAGAGGAGGCCTGTCCCAGCAGTGAGAACATTAATAGGCTGATGATGACTGACATCCTTGGGAAACTACTATTATACAAATATCTATAGGTCTCCAATTTATAGTAAGCATCTACTTATTAATAAAGATTTAATCAATAATTTTCGTTTGATAGGTATTTTTATACAAATTAATGTATTGCATTTGAAGTGATGGCCTGAAACACAGGTAGTAAACCTAGATCAGGCAGGTCGCTACCTAACATTTGAATTCGACATTTTGGTTACTTGCAACTGTTATATATATTATTGTAGTTATATGTAGTTTACTTATAAGCACTAATTATACAATTGTTTAAAAAATAACACTACTGCACCTAAATGTACACTTTTGTAATATCTACTTTTTAAATAAATTATTCTTATTCTTATTTGTTTCAGAACCCACCATGGACGATATTGCATCGGAACGAATCTGGTGCTATTGTGAAATACAGTGGACTTATATTTGATATCGTTAATCAGTTAGCAATTAACAAAAACTTCACGTAAGACCCTTATCAAATGGATTTTTAAATGAAAATGATTTTCATAAAACAGTTTTTTAGTCACTTCTTTTTTTCAGAATTAAAATAATATTAGCTTCTGTTTTGAAGAAAGAATTGGCCAATGATACGATTGCTGATGTAAGTACATTACCTGAAACTTGTAAATCAGTGAAAGACATAGATCATAGATCTCATCCATCGCTTTCCATCAGGCGTGATCGAGGTCAAGAGCAGGCCCATGTTGTAAAAAAAAAAAGACTCAAGAACTTTTTTTTTCTTTCAGACAATGCATGGCATGGACGCCAAGCTGACGATGATAGCCATTTCTAAAGGACAAGGCGCTTTGGCTGCCGCATCGTTCACTGTCATACCTGATCCTATGCCAGGTATAAGATTGACATAATATAACTCCTTAGCCAGTAAATAATTATCCTGATTACAGAATACCAGCGCTGTAACGTTTTAATGTTACAGCACCATGCTGAGATATGCTTTTGGCCTCGTACAGGACTAATTTCGTTTCTTTTTAGTTTTTCTATTTTATGTTTAATTTTTATTAGTGTAGACCAATGATATTTAATTAAACAGATATGTTATGAGCGCGCAATCGTGAAGACTCGAAAACGTGTCAATTGGCCTGTTTTTCCTTTATTCTGCGTCACTGCGTGTATGTGAGCTGGCTCTCCCCCGCGGCACACTTTTTTCGGTGGTTTTGTAGGTGTATAACATATCTGTTTGTTAGAATATCATTGGTGTAGACTGATAATTTCACCATTTTATTTTATGTGTATTCTCCTGTGCGGGCTAATAATTATGCTTTTTCGTTCTGATTATTCAGTAAAAACAACAAAAAGTACCAGTAAGCAGTAGTATTTGAAAGTACACATAGCCTTCTTTACAGAAACGAACGTTTCTGGCTTAAAAAAAAAAGAAAAATAAGTTGAAACTGCCATAAAAATTAAAAAGAAAATTACTTTTTGTTGTTTTCTCTTTTATGGCTATTGCAATTTTTTTCACGTCCAATGGCCAGGTACCACCTACTTGAAATTATAATAAAGAGGTTACATACCTTGTTATAACGGTCTGTTTGTTGTCTTTTTTTAAAACTAAAATGGATAACATACTTTTTTGGGAATGTATGTATTATATCGTTCACGAAAATGGTCCATTCTAAAACGTAATACTGGTTTAAAATTTCGAAAAAATCATAGAAGCCTTAAAATAATTATAAAAAAATATATTATATTTTTTCTTCTAACTTTATGGCAATATAGTGTTTTTTTTTACCTAGAATGGCTAAATCTGTCAAAAAGACAGCATAGAGGTTGATTAGGTTGCGTATTTCGAAAAAAGAATCACACCGGGGGTGACTAGACTCTGGAACCATCTGCTGAATGTTATGTTCCTTCTTCAGGTATAAACTACACGATGCCAGTGAGTATACAGTCGTATGCGTTCATGATAGCGCGCCCGAGGGAGCTCAGCAGAGCTCTGCTGTTTCTACTTCCTTTCACTACTGACGTAAGTTCTCATTTACAATACAATACTTATTTGAACATTGTTTTCAGTGGGGAAACTGTAACACGGGGTAAACGATTACGGTTAATGAAAGTATGTATAATATATCAGATATATAAATCAGATTTATGATGAGCTTCATAGAGAAAGTTTCGTAATATGACGGGTAGAATCCACTCCCTTGACGGATGAAGGTGATTAAGGTGAAAACAGTTTTCAAAAATGTATAATAAAAGTCTTTAAAAAAAAATACTTGCACATTTTTGAGCAAAATGTAAAAACCTAATCTGCCAAGACAAGACGTGAAAAAATACAACGTGAGAAAATGTGAAGAGGAAACTTTGAGGTTTATTATTTCAGACAATAAAATGCAAAGTTTTGGCTCCGAGAACGTTTCTAATACCATACGTGCTAAACGTGTGCTTCAGCATAGATGTTTATTATTATAAACATTTAGATAAGATACATAAAAATACTTTATATATATCTAACCATAACTTTTTAATATATATCTTTTTATATCTATAGTAAGGTTTTTTAAGGCTTTCCACAAAAGTAATGCTACGTTTTAAATCTTTTAAGTGTAAATGAACCACAAGCTATCTGTATTCGAAATTATATTCGAATTAAGAAACAACACTAACCGATTTTTATGCCGATTTTACTGTCCAGAAAATTTTCTGGAAACGCATGTAATGGAAAATGGAAATTTTCATATTAAAATGTGTGACTAAAGTTGGTTTCGATTGTATGAATTTTCGATTCTTAAAGTGTAGTGATTACTCTCTCGTTTATTCTTCGTCTCCACAGTTATTGAAGCCTTGTGCTTACCTAATTCCCGTTTTCGCAAACACCAAGCGACACTATTAAACACAACACCAAAATGACCATGACACCAAAATGTTAAAAATCCATTATTGTGCTTTTATTCAGGCATTTTTGGAAAGGAGGTATTGTTTTGTAAGGGTTCCCTAAGGTTTGTCTAGAACAGCGGTTGGCAACCTTTTGGCAGGCAAGGGCTACTAGGTGGCAAAATAAATTAAAGGCGGGCCGCAATTGTGATATTAACCCTAGAAGCCCAATATACCTACCTACGTATAATTGGTCATATCCCATAGAAAAAATGAAAAGCGCGTTTTTAAGGTTGCACTAGTCGCGGGCTCGAACTCACTGGTGGGCGTGCCCAAAAAGCACGCTGTCTCACCTGGCATCGTGCCCGACAGAATGAGCTCAGTGAGATGCAAGATAATTCATAGTAAAAGACGCGCGTAAAAAAATACGAAAAGAACTTTGGAAAATCGAGTTTTATGAAAAAACTAGCGCATAAATCAAGTACAAATCAAATAGATTGAATTCTTCGATAATTGTGCTTTCTCAGTACCGACTTGTTTTGGAAATTTGACACTTCTTTTATTACTATTTTACGCCCAAAGTTGCGTTAAAATTGGCAATAAAAAGTAAAACGAATCTTTGGTAGCTCGTAACTCTTTAATGGCTTTTTATTTTACTATTCTGTTTCCGCACAGACAAAATTAATAATGAGACAAAACGATATCATGTATAACTTTGGAGTTTGGTTTGGATGTACAGTGTCCAACAGTGGAGTAATTCCCTCCCGAAATTTCTATGGAAAAAATATCGACTAGTGTCCACCTTAAGGCTGGATCCACACTATACGGTCGATTGTGGTTCGTTCATGCATTTATTTTATTTTGATAATTATAACTTATTTACAAAACTTTTACGGGCCGCAAGTACGACGTCCGCGGGCCGCACGCGGCCGGCGGGCCGCGGGTTGCCGACCGCTGGTCTAGAACGTTTTATTGTTATTTTTAGACGTGGCTGTGTCTCGGATTTGCAGTGATACTGATGGGGCCAACATTATACATCATCCATAGACTAAGTCCTTATTACGAGGCCATGGAGATCACTCGTCAAGGAGGTCTGGCTACCATACACAATTGTCTCTGGTATATCTACGGTGCATTGTTGCAGCAAGGTGAGAATAGATTACTTTATTAACAAAAATAGATAATTGCAGTTGAATCTAAATAAATACATGGTGTATTCTACTTATCTAAACTAACCATGCTTGCTTTAATTATTACGTGATTTTTCATTTTTATGTAACAAAAGCTATTGTTTCCTTTAAAAATAAACTTTTACAATACGCCAGCCAACGCCTACAATAAATATTAATCATAAGAAAATAATAAGAAGGCAACAAAACTCTCATTAAAAATGTTTCTGCTATCAAGTCAGGTTTCATTTAAATTAATTATGTAGATAGATTTTCTAGCTCCACTTTATGTTATAAGCCCAGACTCAGGTTGATGCTTACATAAAGTAAAAACATTTTTCTTTGTTTATTTCAAAAAATAAAGCCTCCTTTATTGAAATATTTCTGGCTTGATCTCTAGAAAAAATGTTCTGAAAGCCATGTAATAATTTAAAAGAAAATTGGTTTTTGTTCTTAATTATTTTTAACGGCTAGTGTAGGTTTTTTACCTCCAATGGCCAGGTACCTGAAAATCAAAACTACAAAGAGGTTACATACCTCGTATTTTAAGTTTATGCTTGTTTTTTTGTTATGGTTTTAACATAAAATTGTTGTTATTAATTATCGAGAAAGTATAGGCCACTTTTATTCAAACATAATACTGGCTTAAACTTACGAAAAATGTGATTTGACCGCCATAAAATAATAATGAGAAAATAACTTTTTTCATAAACTTTAATGACAAGCAGTGTTTTATCTAGAATAGCCAGACTTTGACAACAAATGCGGAAAGAGGTTGCATTTTGTAGTTTGATGCATATTTTACGACATGCATATTTTAAACGTTTTCTCATTTTAATTTATCAATTAAAATATATAATTAAAATATAAATTAAAATGAGAAAAAGTAAAAAAAAAAGGTTTTAATTGAATTAAGTAATAAACAATGATTGTCAAAAATAAGTACCTACTTTGGTTTAAGTTTTTAATTTGGTTAAAGTTCTCATTTTTTCGCATTTTTCTTTTACAAACTGCTAGTTTTTTTTTTTTAATTTTTCCCACTAAGTCTAAACCAAATTCCTTACCGTCATTCTCAATAAAGTGATCCAGGTTACTTTTTATCATTCAGGGGGCATGTACCTTCCCCGCGCAGACAGCGGTCGCCTGGTAGTAGGAACCTGGTGGTTGGTCGTCCTGGTTGTCGTGACCACGTACTCGGGCAACCTGGTGGCTTTCCTCACGTTCCCGAAGCAGGAGAATCCTGTGACAACCGTGGCTGAACTTCTGGACAACAGGGCTCTTTACACCTGGTCTATCACTAAGGGGTCTTATATGGAGATGGAGTTGAAGGTAGGGACATAAATGTGATATCAAAAAACATGGCAAAAATTCGTACGACGAAAGACTTAGGGGCCGCCTCTACGAGCGAGAGAATCGCGGCGATATTATCGTCCTTGCCACGTTTTTCTATACACTCTCTTTTGAACCGACACGATCTTTGAATCGACCACGAGCGAGAGAATCGCGACGATATTTTCGTATAGAAATACGTTGAATCGCCGCGATTCTCTCGCTCGTGGAGGCAACCCCTTAGTAGTAGTTTCAAACCTATTCGATGACCAGCTTAAGTTTGCAGTACCTACAAGGTGGCGCTGCTTGTCAAGAAAAAATGCAACAGTATGTCAACCTTCTTACGTTTATTTAAGTTTATTTAATTTTTTTATATTTCTTAATCCATACTAAAAAAATATACAAAAATAAATGTAAGAAGGTTGACATACTGTTTTACAGCCTGCACAGATATTATGTTGGTCGAAGTATAAGCTGGAGAAAAGGCGGGAAACTTCGGTTGCGCGCGGTTGTTTCAAATTCTTGAAATTTAATTTTTGTTGTAAAACGGATCAGTTGAGTCTTATCTTTGTATATAATCTTGTATAATAATTGTATATATTTATAGTAGTGTTCGTAGGTGAATATTTGGTAAGTTTTTTTATTGTATGATTAGTCCCTAAGTCCGGGTCGTATGAACGACCCCCCTAATAACTTGCAGGGGGATTTAGGCGGCGGCCTAAATCCCCCCGAGGATGTCGCAAACTATGTGACTATCATGTCACAAAATGATAATATTCTAGATAAAAGTGGTATGGACACTGATGGTTCAGTGGCCACTGACAGTAGCGAAAAATCGTCTAGAAAACGTAGGAGAATCTGTAAAACATGTAAAATACGCAAACGCAGCAGAAAAGGTCATGGCCAGAATGAATTCGGTATCACGGATTGTAACTGTAATCACCAAGAGACTGTTCTTGAAAATACCCATGCTAACCAAGCGTCATCCCAACTTGAGTCACAGTCAAAGCCTAGTCAAGCTAGTTTTGAGCCGGTTGGTAGGAAGGAGTACATACATACCGATGTATCTCCTTATTTGATACATGTACAGCGCATCACCGACTTACCTAATAGTGGAACTGTATTACATCCCATTGCGTTTGGAAACTTTATGAAACGGGGAGGATTTAAAAATATAATAAATGGGAGCATTAAAAGGATAGGCCGCAATAAGTGTGCAGTTGCATTTTCGACTTTCCATGATGGAAATGATTTTTTAAATTCTAACTTATTAAGTACTAATGGATTCAAAGCCTTTATCTCGACATTCAATGTAACTAGAATGGGTATTGTGCGTGGTGTTCCTTCAGAATGGTCATTTGATGAAATTGAAGCAAATATTTCTACACCTGTTGGGTGTGGAAAGGTCATTAAAATTCGGAGGTTAAATTATAAAGTGCAGATTAACGGTAGTCCAGTTTGGAAACCTTCAGAATCCATTGTTATAACTTTTGATGGACAGATTCTACCAAAGAGAATATTCATGTGCTATAATGCATTAAATGTTGATACATATGTGTACCCCACCATTCAGTGTTTCAGATGCTGTAGGTACGGACATACAAAATTACAATGTAGGGCTGCAGAGCCAAGATGTTTTAAATGCGGACAAAATCATTCAGCTGAATCTTGTAGCATTGAGGAGGATTGTGCATCTTGTATAAATTGTTCTGGTTTTCACTTTGCTATAAATAAAGCATGCCCTGAGTTTAAGAGACAAAGAGATATCAAAAACACTATGGCTCATTCATGTATTTCTTATTTGGAGGCTAGTAAGTTGCATCCATCTTCCTCTATGTCTTATGCAGATAAAGTTGTTTCAGGTAGTAAAATTTCTCAATCAGATTCCAAATCCACATACTTCCACACTAATAATAATGTGAATAATGGTCCTAGGACAACTTCATATAAAAAAACAGTATTTAAAAAACCACGTTCGCCTCCTAAATCTGCGTCTGGATATGACAGAGCAGCACACAATGCATTAATAAATGAGTTCAGTTTACCAAGTCCCAGTAATGGGTGTGCACTACAGAATAAACCCGAACAAAAAGAAGATCATGAACAGATTATGGATCTAATTAACAGTCTTATTATGTTGTTACAAAATAAAAAATACTTAAAACCGAACAACGCTGACCTGATTTGTAAATTACTGACAGACAAATACGATAATGGATTTGATTATTCAATGGAACGTCAGGTCAGTGACTAATAAAAAAACTGATCTTTTCTATTTAGTTAACAAGTATAAACCACTTATTCTTGCATTGAGTGAAACATGGCTTAAACACGGTCGAATATTTGGTATCCCAGGTTATGTTTGCATTCGTAATGACAGAACTGATGGCTACGGTGGTGTTGCCATCTTAATCAAAAACAATGTTGCATTTTCTCAAATTACATTACCCAATCAGTATTCTTTAGTTGATTTCGTTGCTGTACGTGTAAATAATGTATCTTATGCCTCTGTATATATTCCAAAGCCTTCCTCCGCTGCTCTACAAGAGATGAGTGATATTTTTTGTTCATTGAAAAGCCCTGTCTTGATAATGGGAGATTTTAATTGTCATCATCAGACATGGGGATGCGGTGAAAATAAAAGTGATGGTGTACGTTTGCTACAAATATTACATGACAATAATTTATGTGTATTAAATACTGGGTCACCGACTAGACGTACCAAACCCAATGAATTGCCGAGTGCTGTGGACTTGTCGATTTGTTCCCCTAGTTTGGCCTTATCATTCACTTGGTCGGTCTTCTCTTCTTCTACACTAGGCAGTGATCATTTTCCCCTAGTAATAGCATCCCCCGACAAATATCCCATCAGTGAAAAGCGTCCCCCTCGATTAAAGTACAGATTAGGTAAAGCTGATTGGGAAAAATTTAAACAGGTCCTTGAAGTTAAAATGTCACAGCTACCTGAAATACTTCATGGAGGAGAAGATGATTGCTCTCGAGCCTTAGCTCTTTGCATGCTTGAAGTAGCGGATGAGATTTTCCCTGTAAAAAGTTCCCGCACAAACAATTTACCTATGCCTCCTTGGTGGAATACTGAATGTTCAAATGCAGTACGAAGAAGAAAGGAAGCGGAAAGAGAGTATAGTGAGGATATGTCGGAAGAAAATTTAAATAAACTGACTGGTATAATTAATGAGACTAGAGATTTTTTGAGGGAAAGGAAATTTGAGGGATGGAGATCATTTTGTGCCTCCCTTTCTCCTAGAACTTGTCCTTCGGAAGTCTGGAGTAACATAAAGCGTTTTAGAAATGCTTTTAATCAAAACCGTTGTGGTGTTCAGTTGTCTCCTGCTTTAGCTGACGATTTTCTTGACAGATTGGCCCCTGCAACTGCTCCTGAAAAAAATTCTTTGATGCCTTGTTGCGCATTATATCCTGGATTAAAAGAATCGAATAGTTTAAACTTGCCATTTTCTTTATACGAGCTTAAAGGGGTATTGTCGAGTGTTAAAGATTCTTGTCCTGGAGAAGATGGAATACCCTATGCTTTCTTTTCAAATATGGGAGATTCCTCACTTTTATATTATTTAGAAATAATTAATTCCGTAATGATTTCTGGGAACATTCCTACCTCTTGGAGAACTCAAGAAATAGTTCCTATACTAAAGCCTAAAAAATCACCAGATGAACCGGCTGCTTATCGACCTATAGCCTTATCTTTGGTTATTGCTAAAATTGCAGAACACCTGGTTAAGAACCGTCTTGAATGGCATATCGAAAGAAATAATTTGCTTTCGAGTTCTCAATACGGCTTTCGTAAATCTAAAAGTACCATGGACAGTTTAAGTATCTTTACCACAGACATCAATTTGGCCTTTTCTAATAATTTATCGGTGGTTGCTGCATTTTTAGACGTTTCGGCAGCCTATGACAATGTAATCATATCAGTGCTCAAAAATAAACTAATGAAATTGCAGGTGCCGTCAATTTTAGTTAATTTTATTATTAATATCTTATCTGTTCGCTTTATATTTGTAATAACAAACCAAGGTTCAAGACTTTCACGAACTGTTTATAAGGGATTACCTCAAGGGTCTGTACTTAGCCCGTTACTTTACAACATTTATACACATGATCTTGAGGCGTCCATAAATGGTATCGTTAATGTTTTACAATACGCTGACGACCTACTTATTTATTCAATAAACATGTCTATCCCAACTGCATGTAATTCATTATCAGAATCCCTCACGCCATTAAAGGTTTGGCTTGACAATAATGGACTGGATTTATCAGCTAACAAAAGTTCTGTAGTAGTTTTTTCTAGAAAACGGGATTTTCCGCCACCTAAAGTTTCTTATTGCAATCATACTCTAAATGTTGGGGAGGAAGCTAAATTCTTGGGTTTAATTTTGGATAAGAAAATGACAGGTAAATCTCACTTACGCTATATAGTGGATAGATGTGAAAAACAGTTGAATATTATGAGATGCCTCTCGGGTGTGTGGTGGGGTGCTCACCCTTTTAACCAGAAATTGTTATACAATGCTATAATTCGTAGTATTTTGGATTATGGTACCTTTTTATTAGAAGGTGGTAGTAAAAAATGGTTCAAAGAGTTAGACAATATTCAATCTAAAGCCCTCAGAATCATTTCGGGTGCAATGCGTTCGAGTCCTTTAAATGCGTTGCAAGTAGAGTGTGGTGAACCTCCTCTATATTTAAGAAGACAACTGTTAGCTGATAGGTTTGTATTTAAAATCATGCAATTTTCCAACCATCCATTGATCATTAAGCTAGATAATCTAAATTCTTTGATTGAAAGCTCCAACTATTGGAGATGCAAATCTGTTCCTTGTTTAATTACTAGTTACAGGAAGTTTAGGCTACTTGAATCGCCTGTGCATAATGCACCAAAGCTAGCAATATTTAATGATAATGTTTTTGACTCTCTACTTTTAGAGCCTGAAATAACATATGATATGGGTATCGTCAAAACTGATTCTGGAGCGAATTCTAAATTTATCAGTAATATTGATGATAAATGGAAAGACTGGCACTTAATATTTACAGATTCTTCTAAAACGCTGGATAGTTGTGTAGGTGTAGGAGTTTATCATGCACAGTATAAGCTTATTCAAAAAATAAAACTTCCTCCGGAGTCTTCCGTTTTTACAGGGGAGTGCTTTGGAATATTTAAGGCACTAGAATATGTTTTGTTAGCTAAGTTAAAAAATACTGTTATATTTTCCGACTCTAAGAGTGCGTTACAGGCAATTGAGAAGTTCCCATTTAAAATGAAGGCTTTCTATCCTGTTGTATTTGATATTAAAAATGTATTATATAAACTAAGTTTGAAGGGCCAATCTGTACACTTTGTTTGGATTCCTAGCCACTGTGGCATAAAGGGAAATGACAAGGCGGATGGTTTAGCCAAGGAGGCTGTCAATGATGGAGACACTTTTCCTTATATAAACTTTTCCCATGATATCATGAATTTACCTAAGTCATACCTTCGCGATGCCTGGAATATATCATGGGGAGAGAGTGCACAAACAAAAGGAAAATATTATTACTTTATTCAACCTCATATTCCTATTAAGCCGTGGTTTTTCAAGGCTAAGTGCTCCAAATTGGTTGTTAGTCAAATCATTCGTATGCGTTTGGGTCATGTATGTACTCCTTACCATCTTGCCAAGCTCCGTATTGTAGAGGATAACATGTGTGAATGTGGGGAAGATGTTGGTACCTTGGACCATATATTTTTTTCATGTTCTCGTCATGACCGTTCTGATTTCCTTAATTCCCTTATTAGTTTAAAAACCCCTTTCCCCACTCGTATGATTTGTTTAATAAATAACCCAATAATTTATTATGATATAATTGCCTCCTTTCTGTATATAAATGATATTAAACTATAGTTTATTTATTATATTGTACATAATATAATATATTAATGACTTGCCTGATCCCTAATTCCTATCATTGTAATCCTTTCCGTTCCGTTTTTTAATTCCCTGTTTCCCAAATTTTTACCTGAAAATGGCACAAAGTATAACTAGTGCCACACCAAAAAAAAAAAAAAAAAAGTATAAGCTGCAGTGCTGCTGGTTCTTTTGGAGCTTGAATGACATTGACCGGAGGGCTCTACTTACATTTGTGTCGAAAAGTTATGACAATAATAAATGTAAAATAAAATACGTTGTTTAGTTTGTGAAAACTGTCTCTGGTTTCGTTTAGTTTGTGAAAACTGTCTCTGGAAAATGTATTGCAAAAACAATATGGCGGCGTAAGCTCCAAATAAAGCCATCCGCCCACAGAACCATACAGCCCTACAGGTAGCCATTATTGTCATCAGAAGGTGTTACTTATCCAATAAGGTACCAAAACTCACTGTAGGCCGTAAAGATACGAAAAAAGTAAACATGTTTTTTTTAAGCCATAATACCTCGTCGTCCGTTTAATAATAGAAAACCATTAGATACTTCAAAACAATCCCACGCTAAAGATGTATATACCTACCAATTTATTATTATCTTTGGTTCACATCAGGTTAAATCCAGTTTCGTACACTAACTCGATCACGCTATCCCATCGTGATACTTTCGTCATCTCTAGTTCTAAGGACATAACTATGGCCGTTAATCTTCCAATTCTATTTTAAATAAAAAGCTATGTGTGAATAGGTCTCACTACGTGTTATACCTACCTATTTGTACTGAAAAATAGGGTGAACTGACCTATCTGATGCAAAAAGAACCTAAATGAACATGTTTTGAGTTGTATTTTGTTTGTATTTGCCTTGCATTTCATCATCATCTGCCTATCCATTTCCCAACTATGTTGGGGTCGGCTTCCAGTCTAACCGGATGCAGCTGAATACCAGTATTTTACATGGAGCGACTGCCTATCTGACCTCCACAACCCAGTTAGTACCGGATAATACGATACCCCTTGGTAAGACTGGCTGTCAGACTTTTTGGGCCACTGACTACCTGTAACGACTGTCAAAGATCTACAAATGACAGCGGGGACCAACGGTTTAACGTGCTTTCCGAGGCACGGAGGGAACTCAGTATGTAATTGGTGGTCACCCATCACAGACCAACCTACGCAACGGCGGCTTAACCTGAAGATTGATCCGTGCGGCTGTTATCATTTAGCCACGAGCTCCTCCTCTTCCTTGATTTTTCTTGCATTTGTGCATCTAAATATTTAAGTTGTGGTTTTCTCCCTCAGGGAAATAAAGAAATGAACACCACCAATGTGTGTCAATCTTAACAAGGGCTATTGAGTTAGTGGACCCAGTTACTACAGGTCAGATAGGCAGTCGCGTCATGTAAACACTGGTATGCAGCTGCATGAAATTCGTAAAGATTAGAAGCTCTTTATGTCTACTTTTTTCAGAATTCAGATGAGCCAAAGTACGTAGCATTGCTGAAAGGAGCGGAAATGGTCACGACTTCTGTTGGTATGGGAGGAACCATGGCGTCAGGTATGGCACATATTTAAGGAAAATACACGACTTTAAAAAAAACAGAATTATAGTATAAGTCAAAGTAAAAAATGCGGGTGATATGACTTATAATGATATCTATTGAAACATTCAATTTTTTTATTAAATCTTAAAACCAAATCTTTTTCTAAAAATAATCTTTAAATCGGTACACTACTGACGAAGATATCGTGTACGTAAGATTCTTTTTGTAGAGTCTTTTAAAAGCATCTTTCTAACTATGATTAATTACTAAATAATCGAAGGTATTGTGTTATTTCGTGAAGCCAGCAGTTAAAAAGCAGCTCTCTTTCTATTATAATAATGTTCCTTTAGGATCAGCCCTTCTGCAGCGCGTACGTCTCCACCGGCACGTCATCATAGACTGGAAGCTCCGGCTCAGCTACCTCATGAGGGCCGACCGGCTGGAGGCAGACAACTGCGACTTTGCTTTGAGTACGTACCTATAAAGGGTGTAAAAAACCTCTTAACGAAGCCGAAAGGCACTTGTTTTCCTCGTCATTGCGATCATTTTTTTGTTCTACACCATACCTGGGAACAAAGTCAAAGTCATTTATTTCAAAACAATATAGAAATTTTGTAAAATAAAACTACAAACTAACATAACAATCGTAGCCAAAAAAAAAAGAATAAAAATTACAAATTCAAAACGATAAATAATCTATGTTAAATTTAAAATAATTAATAATACAATAAAACAAATGGTCAAATATTGGAAAACGAAAATCAAGTATTAAAATATCAAGAATCAACCTTCTAGTTACGGAGATATTGGGGGTCACAGTTCCAACTTTTTGACAAGTTTTTTTTTTAAATACAATTTTTAATGTAAGATTTTTACTTTAAAACCTCCACGACCCCCGTACTATTCAATCCATCCATCAGCACAATGTTTTGAGTGCGTTACATTGAGTTCTACCACAAAATATACGGGCGAAAGTTTTACGTGACAACGACTTTGAGTGGTAAAATAAACTTTTTATGTCTGTCTCTCTCGCTCTTAGGCGGGCTAACCATGCCCGAGTGGAAGGGACGCGTGCCTCTCACTCGCTCTCATTGTGAGCGCATAACGTGAGCGGAGCGTAACGCAGTTTCTTGAAGTGTCACCCGGCAAACCAATTTATAAGACGTTGTCACGTCAAAAAAATATATTTCACCCCAGAAAAAAAAGTCGTTTCCCAGCAATCATTTTTGCGTAAAGTTAGTTTAGGTTAGATTAGGTTAGGTTAGTTTGATGTACAGGGGGTCTAAAATGGCCGCTTTATCAGAATCGTAATATGAAACACTTGAAAAATTTAAAATTCTCAAAATGGACTTTAACTTCATGAAAATAAAGTCCATTTTAAGAATTTTATTTTTTTAACGTGATTCATGCTAAGATTCTGCGTGGATTCTGCTAAAGCGTCAATTTTAGACCCGCAGAATGCTTGGTTGACGGCTTCGTGATGAGGTCTTTTACACCCTGTATACTAGTCATCATTTAGTCAAACACTGTTGTAAGTTTTCACAAGGCTTTCACGATTTAAAACTAAACAAAGCGAAAACAAAAACTCAAACCAAATAACAATCATGAAAGATATCCCGTGAGTGACAATATAAGTTTATCATTCAGGCAGTCGATTAGGATGCATAAATAACAGGTTACCTCTCTGTAATCCCCGAATAGCTTATTGCGATCACCCATAAGTGAAAATCCAAGACCGAGAAATTCTTAATGGAAAATTCCAATAACATGTTACCCGATCTCGGAATCGAACATAAGACCTCAAACAAATTAATCATGTTCGGGTGTAGCGTATTGCGAATAACAAACCAACTATTAAAATAAACTTATATTGTCACTTACGGTATATCTTTCGTGATTGTTATTTATTTTGAGTTTCCGATATCTCGTAAGTGACAATATAAGTTTAGTTTTAAACCATGAAAGCTTAAAACACTGTTTGAACTACTAAAATATTATAAAATATTTATAACTTAAATAAATTAACTGAAAAAGGTAAACATAAGATACATAAACTTTCAGTGTAGAAAAGTGAAAAACGTTACGTAAGTTCTAAACGTTACAAATGACTTGTCATATTATTTTAACATGATTTTCTTGAAAATTAATCTTTTAAAAAAAAAAGAACGATGCCTCACTCTAGGATTTCTCCTCTATCGTAGGTCTGTTTACGAACATTAAACTCACATACACAAGAAGCCAGTAAATGTTTTCTAGAGTTTTTTTACTGTTACATTTCCGCAGTCAGTATTTGGTTGTCTGATTTATTATGAAACGAAGCGTATGGCATGTGTTCTCATTTCAGGAATATGTAACAATGAAAATTATTTTCAGGCGCTGAAGAGTTTTTTCACGAGAAAGTTGCTATGATTGTGCCTGCAGGCAGCCCGTATCTTCCAGTGATAAACAAAGAGTGAGTAATGCTGACAAGTTTCATTAAAAACTACAAGACTTTTAATCTCAGAGAAGAGATTTTCCATATTTCCTTGGCTTAAACCGAGATCTTTAACTTAACTAAGCACGCACTTTGACTAAATGTGATTCTCGTCACTGTCGCACAGCTATCAAACTACAATAATCCTAAATCCTAATTGAATCGAACCTAGCACCTTAATCAGCAGCCGTGCTTACGACCAATGAGGCAGCCTAGTAGTCCCTATTACAGATTGACAAATACCACTTTAAGTGATCAGTTCACGGCGGGCGTTGCTTGACAAGAAAACATGCATGGATATCAAGCTTCGTACGTTTAATTTAGTTCTGTTTCCCCGCCTGTACAGATAAGTTCGTAGAAATGTATGTCAGTGTCATACAATTTTGACTTTTCAATGAGGGATTTTCTTTTTAGCTCTTCCCTAGTCGCTGGATAGAACTTAGTATGATAATGCAAGGAACAGAACTTAAAAAAACTGATTTTAACAAAGCGCGAGAAAACTAGGTTATATTCGGAAGGTCCGGGGGAAACTGATCAAAATACTAATATTAGCATGAATTAGGAAAAACGAAAATTTTATCAGCCTAGGGTAATTTATGAACAGTCACATGTTAAGCAAACGAAAGTGTCAGTCAACGAGCGTATTTGACGTGACGCTATGTTTTTTTTCCAAGCGTTTTGGCTTTGGCACCAACTATCATACATAGTCAGTTCAACGCCATCTATAGAGTTCTTGGAAACTAAGTTTTTTTTTAAAACCTCAAAAGGAAAACTCTCATTTCCGTTATCTTACCGTGTTACTTACGGCCATTTTTACTAACTTACTGTTCGGTTTCGGTAGGTTGCTATCTCTTGCTGTTTGACATTTTGCTTAAAGACGGTAAGAAACAAAACGTCACAGAAAATATTTCTTTAATTTTTCTATGAATCAAGTGACAGGTAGGTGACGCGGATAGGATATTTCAAGCTAATTTTGGATTAGTATAGGATTTTTCAGCAAGTTTGTTTATAGAAACACGTAGGTACGTTATAGAAAACGGGCCTTCGTCTATAGTTGGTGCCAGTTAAGGTGAGAATAACGGTCATTGACCCACCTACATTTATTAAACTTCTTAACTTTGAAAACCAAAAATAAGCCTGTTCAAGTCTGGACTCGTCATCTATCGTGATCTTCAACATTTTTTGTTTAATGAAAAAACGATACATGGTTTATTTGTTTTGGTTCGTACGGAGAGATGTGAAAGAAAGAGCAATGACCGCTATTCTCATCTTAACTGGCACCAACTATAACTCTGGCTCTCTCTCTCTATACTCTCTCTCTTCCTCTCTCTCTCTCTATCTCTCTTTCATAACCTGTGCGTACTTTTCGTTAATAGAATAGGCCGCATGCACAAAGCGGGTCTGATCAACCGCTGGCTGGATGCTTACCTGCCGAAGAAGGACCGATGCTGGAAGACCTCGTCCATGATGCAGGAGGTCAACAACCATACTGTCAACCTGAGGGACATGCAGGGCTCCTTCTTTGTCCTGTTTATGGGTAAATATGACACACAACATTTTGACGCGTTCTCACTTTGTCGTGACGACATATAGTCGTGTAGTTATAAGTGTCGTGGCTTGTGTATTTAAATGGAGGTGTTCACATATAGGACGACGCGATTACTGTCGTCTACGACTTTTGCTAATTAAAAACCAACGATAAATTAGCCGTGTGGTATCCGGCAGAGTAGAATAGAACCAACTTATTACACTCACGGGTGTCGTATAAGGCGACTGATGTCTGAGGCAGAACACCTTGCGCCTCCGTAGACCTGAGAATGGGCAGCAGCGTTTTCTGTTAGTCTTTCATCACTGCGATCTCCAATCCGCTTGCCAAGCGTGGAGATTACGGCAAATTCCTCCCATCATGGGAGAGGCTTATGTCCAGCAGTGGACGTTATGGGCTGTTGTTTTTGTTGTTGTTGATAAATTAGTCGTCACGACATAGTGGGAACGGTTCCTTACAAGTCTTCTTTCCCTTAGTTAACGCGACCTCCTCCCTCAATGGGGTAGCTAAGGCAAAGTAAATCTCAGATGGCGCCACCATAGCTGGTCTACAACAACAACAACAACAGCCCATAACGTCCACTGCTGGACATAAACCTCTCCCATGATAGGAGGAATTTGCCGTAATCTCCACGCTTGGCAGGCGGATTGGAGATCGCAGTGATGAAAGACTAACAGAAAACGCTGCTGCCCATTCTCTGGTCTACGGAGGCGCAAGGTGTTCTGCCTCAGACATTAGTCGCCTTATACGACACCCGTGAATGTAATGGGTTGGTTCTATTCTACTCTGCCGGATTCCGGATACCACACGGCTAAACGGCTAAACGGCATAGCTGGTCTAAATCTGACCAATGAGGTTAAGCTATTTTGAAATATAAAAT
Source organism: Xestia xanthographa (assembly GCA_905147715.2). Classification (NCBI taxonomy): domain Eukaryota; kingdom Metazoa; phylum Arthropoda; class Insecta; order Lepidoptera; family Noctuidae; genus Xestia; species Xestia xanthographa. The sequence goes on along the minus strand of LR990659.1, from coordinate 5,030,512 downwards.
GACATTACCACATTTTCAACCAATGACGATGTTTGGGTACCAACTATGCAAGCGCCATTAGTTCAACAGTTAGCCTCCCCATTGTTAGCTGGGCGTCGTGATTGATTCGTTCAACTCAACTTTTTGACGATTTCACTCCACGACGATCTTCGGCTCGTCAACAACAAAAAGCGACCGTGATCTTAGTTTCCAGGTGTTGTTTTCCTTGGTTAGACCATTGAACACCTGTCCGTTACGTCTCCTGGGGTTGACCAGTGATTTGTTTTATTATACCTCTGATGTGGCCTAGTTATTTCGGATCCATATTATTTGACGATACTTTACCTACATTGAAATGTTTCATATTAATTTAAGCTATGCAATAGGACTCAGTTGAGATACATGATACACTTGATGTGCCTTTCGCTTCTCTGTTTAATCAACATAAAATACAAACTATTTTTGAAAAGTATATTATTAATCGGTTCCTGACCCTTGCTATCAAAACACGCTCCTAGCACGCGGTCACCGTGTGACATAATGTTATATGTTGTGACGTCCAACATAGTATAAAAAGTAGATGTATATAATGCGTCCATTTAATTAATTATACATTTAAATACCTGTTTGAGGAAGGAATCAAAGGCTTGTTTAACTAACTGTGGTGCCTATGCTGGAAAATTTAAGTTAGGCAATTGATTGTTCAGCAAATTTTCCGTACAGGTTCTGTTCTGCTGTATTGTCTATAATTCGATGAATTTTATTTGATAAACAATCCCTTCTTGTTTTCGGATGGGAAATCATCAAATGACTCCTCCCGTTTTGGGCGCGGAGCAGGAGGGAGTGTCAGACTTTTACTGACTAAAACCCATCCATGTTCCTTCATCGCTCTTTGTGTTCCGGGGCCACGGTATCTCTTTCGAACAGTCCCGCAACCCCGGCAGTGATAAACAATCCATAATAGTACGTTATTGTTTCTTTGTCCTAAGCAGTTAGCCACGCTATAAGGCATTCTATTCACGATATGAGCTATTTTTAGTAAATGTTTTTTATTGAAACTAGAAAATATGGGTGTACTAGTCTTATAAAGGTAGCCCAGTTGTGCCTTAAGTAGCAATAGTCCTTTCTAGCATACACGTTGTGCAAAATTTTCAAATATGATTGACTCAAAATTCAACTACGTGAATTTTTCTCACTGACGCAGTCAAATGTGTAGATCAGGCAGCAAGAAACTAGTGAATAGTGTGAGGGTGGCATTAGATAACCAGTATATTGTAGAAGCATACTTTGCAGCTACTTTATACATACCTACTAGTATTGTTTAATCAAGGACTACACGTAACTTAATGTGTATTCTGCATACCTACTGGTGTGCATTCCGTACCCGGCAGTAACTTGAATCTACAAGTGTCAGAGGATACAGGTTCATTGTTAACCCTCTTATGTAGGGTATTTCATTGAACGAAGATGAATGTGCAATATGGAAAACGAAGTATTTCAAACTATTAACCCGACGCTAAAGAAGTTTTATGCACATATCACCAAACTAGTTTTTTTTTCCCGTGGCTTAGCTTGTAAACTTACATACAACCATATTACGAAGTTTCATTGCAAGCGGATGAATAGTAATGTTAATGAGCACGCATACGAGACAAATGCTGAAAAAACATTTTTATTCATGTAGAATAGGGTATATGCATGATTTTTTTTATCACTATAAACAAAGCATTATTAACATCAGAAATAGCAAAGTAATTTTTTTTTTTTTAAATCTCTATAAAATACTAAGTTATAAGCATTTGCAACTGCTGATTAGACAGAGAGATCCGATAAAGCGAATGACGTCATTCGCTGAATCGACGTACAAAATCCATACTAAATTCCGTTTATCTAGAAAGAGATAGAAACAAAAGTTTATATGGTTATAACTTTTGTGTTGTTTGGCCAATTTATATCTTGTTTTCGCTTTTTGTCATTATTTTTATAGTACTTTAACATTCCGTATCGAAATAAAAAAAAGAAAATTTATGCATATTCCCTATTGTAGATGATAGAATTACTTTTCAGAATCTTACACTAATTTGCTCTTTTTCTTGAAACTGCGTGCTCCCACTTTATTATCTAAGGATTTTACGATGTAGCATGGTTATTCGGGAAATCCCTTGGATACTGACTGCGAGCGCGCCGACTGTGGAGCCCCATCACATGACCCCTCTCGTAACCTGATCTAAGTGCAACTTCATTTGCACTTTAAGAGACTTGTACGACGCTACTACCAACGCCGTCGATGTGGCTGAGTTCTGGTCGAAGATAATTTAATTACTTCGGAAATTATCGACACGACGAAGAAGAAGAAATTAATTATTTCGTGTACCAGTTTTTGTCCTCTCCTCGGTATCGCTCGCGTGATTGTCTCGCGTTTTCAATGAAAACGCACTACCGTAAGCCAGGTTTTGATCTATCTTCTAGATTATCTTTGATTTATCTTCTTGGAGTTTCTTGGCCGTTCTTCTCCATAGAGATCTACGCTAGGGAATGTGCAAGTACAGTACTTTCTCAAGTTATTATGTCTTGTTACTGGGACTGTAGCTTTGCTTTTTTTGTATTTTTGACATTCAAAAGTGCCGTAATGGTCTAATTGAAATAAATGCTTGAGTTTGAGTTTGATCTACTTATTTCGTTGCAATCATTTCAGTCGTTAAAACATTAAAGGTAACATACAAATCAATACAGACATACATTTTTTATATTTGTATCATATTAATATAGATGGATGCAGATGGATGTATATCATTCATTATATTATTGTGTGTATGTATGTATTTTATTATTTTTTATTTTTTACTTTATTTTTTTATTATTTTATGTGATATTTACTGATTTGACATGAATACTTATTTCATTAAGTATTTTACTTTTTATTATCATTGTGACATTTAATGATTTTTGTGATTTTTATTTACATTCATTTTGAAAAGAACTTGTTATTTCACACCACGTTCACAATAATTTTATTTGATTATTATGGACGTGGGGACCATGTGAGTCACATTTTAATTTTTTCCCACAACTGTCTGGCAGTTTGAGTACTATAAGCGACCTACCCAAATGTCCTTTCTTTGGTATTGTTCGTCGTTTCGTTGAGCTCCTTGAGTTATAAGTCGAGCTACACGATAACTGACAAATGCTTGCAATGACTGGACAGGTCCACTCAAATCTGTGTGGTCTTTAAAAGACCATCTCGGACACTAATCTGCATAGTCCTCATGTGAATTGAGCAAGATTATGTCTGGACTTCAAAAGAGACTATGACCTCTGAGTTTGTTTCGGCTGTTTCTTCTCAGAGTAGTCAGGTACGAAACACCGGTCCCATCTAGTTTAAAAAAATGACGTGTAAACAATGATATATAAACTATAGATACGTTGTCCGCACTCTAAAATGACAACATGAAATGAAGCCAATTGGCCACATCGCGCTTAGTTACGCACCAACCTGTCGCGCGACGCTACGTATAATGAGCATGTAATTTGACTATTACTTATCCTGTGACGTGACTGAAGATGTATATTTATCTCCCTCTCGCAACAGGCATCCCGCCGTTCGGTGTCATATTTTCTTTCTCTTTCTTCACGCTTATAAGTAGTTCTAGTATTTTCGCCGTTTTTAAGCGCCGCGATGTTGGTTCATGACGTGTCTATATATAATACGTCATTGCGTGTAAAAGTGTTTGTAAAAACCTACTTGCAAAATAAACATCATTTATCATTTATGTAGCACGTCGTTTCGGGGAAAGGAGAAAATCTGAAAAAGAAAAACTACTCTTTCCTTATTGAGTAGGCACCTATGACCACAGAATTATGACCATGAGGGCGATCAAGGTCCCTAAACCCGATATATTTTTTCTATTTTATAGGGGTCACCTCAGACCTCTTTAATTTATTGAAGGTTTATCCTCAATATGAGATTTAGATGAGACAGTATGTTATCAAGTGTACCTTTAATAAACAAAATGCGTGTCAGATTTTATACTTGAGGTAGTTCAGAATAGGTAACTCTAGAAGCATGTGGGAGACTTTGGTACAGGCTATAATAAAACGTGTGACCTGTTGAACTGCAAAATAAAAAAGTACCTCAATGGCGTCTGTTGATTACAGAAAACAACAAAACAAAAATATGAGCTAGTCAGCAGTCGGGCCTGTGGAAGTAACGTGTGGACGGTGAGCTATGGGCTAGCTTGCCGTCCGTCCGTCCGTCTAATGACGACAGGCCGTGTCTACGGCGCGTTCGTTTGATGAGATGTCAGCAGAAAGGAAAGGGTGCGCAAGGGCCAATGCAGCATGCTGGGGCTACGGGACTGTTCGAAAGAGATACCGTAGCCCCGGAACACAAAGGGCGAAGAAGGAACATTGATGGGTTTTAGTCAGTAAAAGTATGACACTCCCTCCTGCTCCGCCCAGAGCAGGAGGAATCATTTGATGATTTCCCATGCAAAAAAAAAATAAAAAAAGAGCTAGTCAGCAGTGCCAGCCTAGTGGTGCGACCGTCACACTGCCGTAGCTCGAACCCTCGACACGCACCGCTGATTTTTGTATTTTTTTTTTGTAGTTTTTGTATAATTATCACTAATAAAATAAATAATAAATAACCATATAATTATTATCGTTTTTGTTATATTATTGCTTCGGCGAAGGAAAAGATAGTGAAGAAACTACACCAGCGTGAGAGATATTTCTCGACGGAATGTAAAGCCAATTCGGGGGCTCATGGGCGGCTTAAAAACTCTAACACCAGGTACTTAGTTAAGGTGGTAGTGCTCCGGTCTGTGTATTGGCTTCCGTACGTTTTTTCAAGGGTGACCACTGAAAACCAGCGCTGTGCTGTGGGCCATAGCACAGCATCATGCTGAGTGGTTTAACGTGTTTGTCGCACTCACGACGTGCTAGATGTCAACTTTTTTGTTTTTTTTTTCCATTCTGTTATATTTTAAACGTCTTATAAGCTTTGTACCTATGTTTTGCACGTCATGTGCCTGCGGAAAATAAATATTTTTTTCTTTCTTTTCTTTCTTTCTTTCTTCTTTCTACCGAGGTTGCACTAAGCGAACATTGAACCAACGACTAATGAAGCACCCATTCATCATCATTCTCCATTTTCTCAATTTAGTGGACCTCCAATGGAGATGGCAACTGTGGATCTAATGGCGCCAGCATCGCTTGAACCAAACATCGTTATTGGTTGAAAATCTGTCAATGTCATTTTATATTTCAAAATAGTTTGACCTCATTAGTCAGATTGGGTCTAAGCTATGGACGCGCCATCTACAATCGGCTTTGACCAGTAATTAATGAATTTTCATTCGGCAGGTTTCTTCTCAGCTCTCACGGTATTACTGCTCGAGTTTTTATACAACAGGCGGAAACGGCGGAGCGACAAGATCGTCATCAAGCCTTACGTCGAATAAATTATCTATTTATTTATTCGCAACAGCCATAAAATTTGCATAATGTGTGGAAAAATACTCACGACTGTACTGTCTTGTATATTATGTGTGTATGATGCTGACTTACATTGTATTTCTATTTATTCCATATTTAAATGTGTGTACTTGCTGTACCTGTATTTTGTATATTAATTTTTTTTGAAATTATGAAGCAATGCTCATTAAATTTACAAGAAACCAACAACTGGGACTCATCATCTTCCTGCCCTTATCCCATGTTACTTGTGGTCGGCGCAACACGTTTTCTTCACTATCCCCATCACTATCGCTATCACAATTACTATCACAATCACCATCACCATCACAATCACCATCAAAATAACTATCACAATCACCACACCATCATCGTTATCACAATAATTATCATCGTAATCACAGTCATTATCACACTCACCATCACCATCACTATCACAATCACTATCACAATCACCATCACAATCATCATCAAAATAACTATCACAATCACCATCATCGTTATCTCAATAATTATCATCGTAATCACAGTCATTATCACACTCACCATCACTATCTCAATCACCATCACAATCACCATCACAATCACAATCACAATCACCATCACAATCACCATCACAATCACCATCACTATCACCATCACAATCACCATCACAATCACCATCACAATCACCATCACAATCACCATCACAATCACCATCACAATCACCATCACAATCACCATCACAATCACCATCACAATCACCATCACAATCACCATCACAATCACCATCACAATCATCAACACAATCACCATCACAATCACCATCACAATCACCATCACCATTACAATCACAATCACCATTACAATCAAAATCACCATCACAATCACCATCACAATCACCATCACAATCACCATCACCATCACCATCACAATCACCATCACCATCACAATCACCATCACAATCACCATCACAATCACCATCACAATCACCATCACCATCACAATCACCATCACAATCACCATCACAATCACCATCACAATCACCATCACAATCACCATCACAATCACCATCACAATCACCATCACAATCACCATCACAATCACCATCACAATCACCATCACAATCACCATCACAATCACCATCACAATCACCATCACAATCACCATCACAATCATCAACACAATCACCATCACAATCACCATCACAATCACCATCACCATTACAATCACAATCACCATTACAATCAAAATCACCATCACAATCACCATCACAATCACCATCACAATCACCATCACCATCACAATCACCATCACAATCACCATCACAATCACCATCACAATCACCATCACCATTACAATCACAATCACAATCACTATCACAATCACCATCATCGTTATCACACTTATTATCATTGTAATCACAATCATTATCATCGTTATCACAATCATCATTATCACAATCATCATCATCGTAATCACAATCATTATAATCGTAATCAAAATCATCATCATCACAATCATCGTCATCATCATCACAATCATCATCATCGTAATCACAATCATTGGATAAAAAGTAAAGATGTCCTTTCCCAAGGTTCCATCTATCTCTATACCAAAATTCATTTAGTAGGCATATACGATACATAACTGCACCCTGCGTTATCTATCACTCGCATAATTACGGGATCGGGATCGGGATAAAAGGTTGCCTTTGTCCTTTTCCAAGGTTCCATCTATCTCTATACCAAAATTCATTTAGTAGGGATATACGATACACAACTGCACTCTGCGTTTCCACCCGTATAATTCCGGGATCGGGATCGGGATCTGGATAAAAAGTACCCTATGTCCTTTCCCAAGGTTCCATCTATCTCTATACCAAAATTCATCAAAATCGGTTCAGCGGTTTAGGCGTGAAAAGGTAACAGACAGACAGACAGACAGACAGACAGAGTTACTTTCGCATTTATAATATTAGTAGGGATAGTAGTTATATATTATATATATATATATAATAAATAATAAATATAATAAATAAATAATAAATATAAACCACTCGTCCTGATTGAACATCTAATCACGTGGGGGGCGGATACGCGAAATTGAAATTACTGGCGTGGCTAATCGTGGCTCTGGAAACCCACTAAAAATGGAGACTCGTTCAAAGAGAAAACGTATAGGACCGCTGCCCGGGGGCGATCGCCGGGGCGCACCTGGAGCTGACGCTAGGTGTCACAGCATGCGATCCGTCAGCGGTGAGGAGTTGAACAGGCGGGCTCCCACCGACAAAGATACTACAGCCGAAATCATTGACGATGGTGACAGACTGACATACAGGACAGACACCCCTGTAGAACCGTATAGTCCAAGCACAGTGTCATACACACCTTCTAGGCGATCATCATCATCCATACCATCGTCACCAACACTTTCATCACCCCCCATCATTAGTTCAAACACAGTTCCACCCACGCCGACCTTGAATGCTGCGCGGGGGGTATCTACCTTCTTACCCGCGTCCACCAAGGCCGGAAAAGCAAGAGTTCGCATGAAATGGAGCAAAGAAGTAAACACATTTATCATGCGAACCTACTTACACATCACTAAATTAGAGACAGATATGACCACCTACAGACAACAACTGCATGAACTTTTTACACGCCAATATCCAGAGACTAGTGTTTCAGAACAAAGGATTTCCGATCAAAGAAGAGCCATAGTTAGGAATAAACTCCTGTCACTGGTAGAAATAGATAGGTTAAAAGTAGAAGTACGCTTACAATTAGAAACAGAAAATAATGAAGATACTAATACTAATAATTGCATAATAACACAAAACACACTAGAAAATACCCAACAAGAACAGCCACAACCCTATAATCAATCAGAACCTTACACTCAATCTCTACCATGCTATCAATCACAAACCACACACACATCCACACAAACCGAAAGTATAACATTAATATTGGAAAATGATGTTCACATTCTAACAGATACTCATCAAATCCAGCCCACAGATACACGTACCCGAGAAATTCACGATAAATTTAAAACAGCTCTCGCTCAATACTCTGGCATGGACCCAGCAGTTCGACCAAAACTGCCCAAACTCAGGTACACACCAAAACTTCATCAGTTAGTTAATATATTCAATCAAAATATTCTAAACCAATATGTTAGTGAAGAAACACAACTCACAGACGTGCACACTCTTATATACTGCACAGCATTAGTGATTTCAGAAGAACTTAACTATAAAATCACAGAATACGCAGGCAATAGAAGGCCAAAAACTATTAACAAACCAGCATGGCAGCAGAGGCTTGAACAAGATATAGAAAAACTTAGAGCAGACTGCGGTAGACTTACCCAATACATTAATAATAATAGGTCAAGCAAAGTAGTTAAAAGAGTGGAAGTCATATTTAAAAACATGGCTATCCACACCAGACACGAAAGAGATAATAGGAAACCAGAAGAATTTCTGGATACTCTAAAACAAAAGTTAGCTGTAAAAGTACACAGATTAAGAAGATACAAGAAAGCGCAAGAGCGTAAAAATGATAATTCCTTATTTGCTATGAATGAAAAGAATTTCTATAGAAAGTTACAGACCAAACCACAAACTGACACAACACCCGAAAACAGTATAGAATTACCAACAGCGGAACAACTTGAATCGTTTTGGGCTGGAATATGGGAAGAGCAAGTACAACATAATGATAAATCTGATTGGGTTACAGACGAAAAAACAAAATGGATTTCATTAGAAGAAATGGATTTTGTTGAGTTAACCGAGTCTGACATTACTAGTATCACAGCGAGACTTCACAACTGGAAATCCCCCGGCATTGATAAAATTCACAATTACTGGTATAAAAAATTAGAATCACTGCACAAAGTTTTAGCCAAAAATTTTACAGATATTATATTAGGGAAACAATATGTCCCCGAATTTCTCGCTACAGGAATAACCTACATGTTGCCAAAAACACAATACTCTCCACAGCCTTCTCAATACAGACCAATAACATGCCTTCCCACTATATACAAGATTCTAACATCAGCAATCACTACAAAAATCAATAAACACGTAGAACATCACAACATTATTGCAGAGGAACAAAAGGGATGCAGGCGAGGTCACATGGGATGTAAGGAGCAACTAGTAATAGATTCGGTAATACACAAACATGCTGCCACAAAAAATAAAAATTTACACTGTACCTACATAGATTATAAAAAAGCTTTTGATAGCATTCCACATTCCTGGCTTATCCAAATTTTACAGATATATAAAATTAACCCAAAAATAATTGACTTTTTGCAAAATATTATGTCCCGGTGGAAAACTACCCTTCAGTTAAATTACCACGATAACACTGTCACAACTAAACAGATAGCCATAAAAAAGGGCATTTATCAAGGAGATTCCTTGAGCCCTTTATGGTTTTGTCTCGCTCTAAACCCTCTATCTCACTTACTGCAGCGTTGCCAGGCCGGATATTGTCTTAAACATACAACAGGAGAAACTACTATTTCACACCTTATTTATATGGACGACATTAAACTATACTCAAAAACTGAAACAGACATGAAAAAATTAGTAGAAATCACGACCGAATTTAGCAAAGACATAAACATGCAGTTTGGATTAGACAAATGTAAAACAGTACATATAATTAGAGGTAAAATTAAGCCCGGTGATTATGCAATTAACACTAATGACAGTATTACTGCTATGGAACCCACTGATTTATATAAATATTTAGGATACAGACAACTCAAAGGATTAGATCACACAACAATTAAACAAACACTGAACACAGAATACAAGAGAAGAGTGGTCGCAGTATGTAAAACCCAGCTCTCCGGAAAACATTTAATAAAGGCGCTAAACACCTACGCAATTCCAATACTAACATACTCATTTGGAGTGATCAAATGGTCACAAACTGACATCCAGCAAATAGAGAGAACAACACGCACGACACTAACTAAACATAATAACCTACACCCTAAATCTGCAATAGAAAGGCTGACCATCAAACGGCAACACGGAGGGAGAGGCCTAATAGATGTCCATGATCTTTGGCAAAAGCAAATAACTAGATTGAAAACATTCTTTCACACTAAATCTAACACAAGCAACATACATAAAGCCATAGTAATGAACGATATCAACTACACACCACTTCACCTAAACAAACAAATAGATTCACAACCCACTAATAATGAAGACCCACAGAAGAAAAAGATAGAAGATTGGAAAAAGAAAGTATTGCATGGGCGACATCCCCATGATTTAGAACAGTCTCACATAGATACGACAGCATCAAATAAATGGCTAAAGATAGGTAGTTTATTCCCGGAAACCGAAGGATTTATTATTGCAATACAAGATCAAATTATAAACACTAAAAATTACAGGAAATATATTATTAAGGACCCCACAATAACGAACGATAAGTGCCGCAAATGTCACAGCCAACCGGAGACCATTCAGCACATCACTGGGGCCTGCACAACACTAACACAAACAGACTACACCCATAGACATAATCAGGTTGCAAACGTCATTCACCAACATCTAGCTCTCAAACATAAACTGATACAAGATACTAGTCCTTACTACAAATACACACCAGAAAGAGTTCTTGAAAATACTACACACAAACTCTACTACGACCGCGGCATTATGACTGACAGGACCATTCATTATAATAGACCAGATATAATACTGTTACGTCGTACCCATACCTACAATACAAGTAGCTTCTAATAGTAGGTACCCACAACTAAGTAGGTAGGTAGTAGTAGGTATGTATCGAATGATGTAGGTACAAATTCGCAAACTACCTATAAAATACATCAGGAAGTTGTCATTGTAATTTCGACCGTACGCCCAGGGCATAAAGTACCTATTTCTTTCCTTTGTACAAAAGTTGTGGAAGTTTCTCGTAGGACAATGACCTAGTATGAATTGACTAGAAGATTCTGGATCTTTCTCAAACGTTCGGTCGTCATATAAATAGTCAACGTGTTTGCGGGAGCAGGCAGTATTTTTTTGGCTACAGTACGGAGCGAATCGAGGTGATCTAGTAAGTGCGATATCTAAGTGAATAGTGATCAGTGGTGTACTTGTGATTGAGTTTGAAGTGTTCTGTAATTATTAAAGTTATTCAGTTGTTTCATCGGTAGTAATTAATTTATCCCATACCCAGCTCGTAACAATTTGGTGCCAGAAGTGAGGGATAAATTATGCCAGTTCTACCAAAGGACAACACGGACGGTATCCGTACCAGGAGTCAGCGACAGCAGGACATGGACCAAAGGCGGTTTGGAGACTCTCCGACACAGACACCGGGTGGAGTCCAGCCTACGTCAGTGCCAGTCGCTGGTCCATCCGGAGTTTCTCCAGCATCAGTAGCGCCAGACTTGTCAGCTTTAATGGCGCTGCTGCAGGAGCAGGCTCGCCGTCAAGAGGAGCAGGCTCGCCGTCAAGAGGAGCAGTCTCGCCAGTTACAGGAGCAGTTGCAACGAGTTAAGGAGGAGCAGGCTCGCCGTCAAGAGGAGCAGGCTCGCCAGTTACAGGAGCAGTTGCAACGAGATAAGGAGGAGCAAGCTCGCCGTCAAGAGGAGCAGGCTCGCCGTCAAGAGGACCAGGCTCGCCGTCAAGAGGACCAGGCTCGCCAGTTACAAGAGCAGTTGCAACGAGATAAAGAGGAGCAGGCTCGCCGTCAAGAAGAACAGATGATCCTCATAAAGGATCTTCATGCAACTTTCGGCAAAGAGCTCAAGATTATGAAGGACCAGGTTCACCAGCACGAGAATCGCATCTCAGAGGCGGAAGTTCAGATCGCTGGAGTGAAGAAGGCTTTGGGAGAACTGAAGTCTGGAGACGTGACTGTGGCTTCAGTAGTTGCTGCACCTTCAGCGCGGGGCTTTAAGGTGCCTCCATTCGACGGAACATCTTCGTGGTCGGCTTATAAAATTCAATTTGAGGCCGTTATGAAGGCGAATGGATGGACAAAATCGCAAGCCATGACCGCGCTCACCTTGGGCCTCCGAGACCAGGCCCTAAACATTCTTGAGGCGCTCGGTAAGGATGTAACCTACGAGCAGCTGCTGGAGGCGTTAGAGTCCAGATACGGCGACGCGCACCTGGAGCACGTATTTCGTGCTAAGTTGAAGGATCGTGTTCAACGTAGTGCCGAGAACCTACAGCAGTGGGCCCTGGAAGTTGAAAAGCTGGTTCGGAAAGCATACCAGTCTGCCCCTGCACTTATCGATGGGAATCTGGTACAAGCGTTCGTTGATGGAATACGTGACTTGGAAGTTAGAGCCGCTGTGAGACTTGGGCATCATGAGACGCTGAAAGATGCCTTGGCCCATGCCTTAGAAGTAGAGGCAGTGAGGCAAGACCACCGAACGCACCGCGTTAGGGAGGTTGTAGCATCACCTGTACGCGAGCGCCCGCAAGGGTACAGTCCTAGGTGCTACACTTGTGGAGAAAGGGGTCACCTTCGGTCAAGCTGTCCAAAGCGCAACACCCCGCGAGAAGATCAGCAAGGAAGGGTGGCTGAAGTGACTGCCCAGCCACAGCAGGGAAACGAGTAAATGCCAGGACTGGGGGGCGGGTGCTGGCTGGTATTGAAAGAGCCCCGAGAATCTTGATCTCGCAAGCACATGACGGGAACAGCCTGACCATCAGAGGCGAAGTCAACGGAACACCATGCAAACTGACGTTGGATACTGGAGCTTCTTACACGGTCGTTAACTCTCACCTAGCAAGTCGGTTTCTTGGGGACTACTTTGATAACCACGACCGTATACGATTACTAACAGCTACCGGTCAGCACATAACCGTCCGAGGCAAGAAGGAGGTGGAGTTAAAATTGGGTGACAGATTTTACAAGCACAATGTCATCGTGGCCGACATAGTAGACGATTGCATCTTGGGCTTGGATTTTATGCGGAAGTATCGTTGTGAGATCGACGTTGATCAAGGAGTATTGAAATGTGGTTCAGAGGAAGTCTTCATGGAAGGTGCACCATCAGGGAAAGTGTACTGCTTGAAAGAGATTGTTCTTCCTCGCAGATCAGAAACGATTGTGCCAATTAGTTTACCACGGAATTCTGGACAAAAAGATCGAAGTGTTCTGATAGAAAGGGTGAACAATGACTTTCCATGGAAGATGGCACGGACTCTGGTCAAGGCCAACAACGTCTCAGCAGTACGCATACTGAATCCAAGTGACAAGGAGCAAGTCATTAAGAAGGGCACCTTAATCGGCACTTGCGAGGAAGTAGCTTGGATGCGTCAATTGCAAAATCTGCCTACCGGAAATAAAATTCGTAGTACAAAGTTTGACGTGTCAACACTTTTGGAAAACTGCGATTTATCTAAAGAAGAAATGGACAAGGCTAAGAAGATGTTACTTCAGTACGCCGACATTTTCTCTTCAAATGATGCTGACATAGGGAGAACTGGACTAGTTCAGCATAAGATTAATACGGGTAACGAGTTACCAATCCGTCAGCGACCAAGAAGACTGCCAGTTGCACGTGAAAAAGAGGTGGAAACCATGATGGAGGGAATGATGAAGGACGGTGTTATAGAGCCTTCATCGAGTCCATGGTGTTCTCCTGTGGTCCTGGTAAAGAAAAAGGACGGCAGTATGCGCTTCTGTGTGGACTATCGACGACTGAACGATGTCACGAAAAAGGACAGCTATCCGCTGCCTAGGATCGATGACACACTGGATACGCTGACTGGTATGAAGTGGTTTACCACACTTGACCTGAAAAGTGGCTATTGGCAAGTAGAAATAGACCCCAAGGATAAGGAAAAAACTGCATTCTCAACAGGGAAGGGATGCTCCTGCAACGTTTGAAAGGCTGATGGAGCAAGTACTCGCCGGATTGATTGGAGACGCATGTCTTGTCTATCTAGACGACATAATCATCGTGGGCCGTACATTTGAAGATCACCTTAAAAACCTCAACCAAGTGCTGTCGAAAATCCAAACAGCAAATCTTAAGTTAAGTCCGAAAAAGTGCTCGTTTTTCAGAAAACAAGTGAACTTCTTAGGACACATAGTTTCGGGGGAAGGTGTTCAAACAGACCCAGAAAAAGTAATCGCCGTCAAGGATTGGCCAGTTCCGAAAGACAAGACACAGGTCAGAGCATTTCTGGGTTTGTGCTCCTACTATCGAAGGTTTGTCAAGAATTTTGCCGACATTGCAAAACCTCTGCACAAACTCACTGAGGAAAAGCGGCAATTCTGTTGGGACGAGAACTGCGACGTTGCATTTCAGGAATTAAAGAAACGTCTGTGCAATACGCCTATTTTGGGATATCCTGACACAGAAAATGACTTCATAGTTGACACAGATGCAAGTAATACTGGAATTGGGGGCGTGCTGTCTCAACGGAAAGGAAACCAAGAGGTTGTGATAGCTTACTTCAGCAAGTCTTTATCCAAACCAGAAAGAAATTACTGCGTTACAAGACGGGAGCTACTCGCCGTAGTAAAGACATTGCAGCACTTCAGTAAATATTTGTTGGGACGTAAATTCCAATTAAGAACTGACCATGCTGCATTGAAGTGGCTATTACAGTTCAAGAATCCAGAGGGGCAAGTGGCGAGATGGATTGAGCTATTGCAAGAGTTTGACTTCGTAACTGAACATCGCAGTGGAAGAACTCACGGTAACGCAGACGCCCTGTCGAGAAGACCTTGTCCTGAAGACTGTAAGCACTGTGCCCGGCAAGAGACTAAGGAAGTAGTGCCCGTGAGGATGCTTAGAATGGATCTCAGCGATGAATGGAAAGAAACCCTACAGCAGGCTCAGCAAAATGACTCGGACATCAAACCGATCTTCGAGTGGATCAAAGCTGGTGCTCCTAAACCCAAGTGGAGTGATGTGGCTGCGATGAGTTCCATCACGAAGAGTTATTGGGCGCAATGGAACAGCTTGGTGATCCAGGATGGAGTCTTGTGCCGTAAATGGGAAAACGCTCGAGGGGACAGCTGTCATCTACAAATGGTTGTCCCTAAAGCTAAGGTACCGGATGTTTTACGGCTGTACCATGATGGATGTTCGGGAGGACATATGGGGGTAAAAAGGACTTTACTAAAAATTCGAGAACGCTTTTACTGGATCCACTGTCGAGATGATGTGGAGGACTGGTGTCGCAAATGTACCAGTTGTGCGGCCGTGAAAGGACCCCAAACACGCAGCAGAGGAGCATTAAAAGTGTACAACGTTGGAGCCCCTTGGGAACGGATAGCACTAGACGTTGCGGGACCATTTCCAGAAAGTGAGAGCGGAAACAAGTACTTCTTGGTGGTCATGGATTACTTCACAAAGTGGCCAGAAGTCTTCGCCATTCCTAATCAAGAAGCTACAACTGTCGCAGATAAATTGGTTCAGGAAGTCTTCTGTCGTTTTGGAGTACCCTTAGAAATACACAGCGATCAAGGAAGGAATTTCGAATCGCAAGTATTTCAGGAGACTTGTCGATTAATGGGTACCCACAAAACCAGAACCACCTCTTACCACCCACAATCTGATGGAATGGTGGAACGATTCAACCAAACGTTGGAAAGATATCTGGCAAAAGTCGTGGAAAGCAGACAAAGGGATTGGGACAAGCACATACAGCCGTTTCTTCTGTCCTACCGCAGCGCAGTCCACGAAAGTACGACTGTGACGCCCGCCTTCGCGAACTTTGGAAGGGAATTACGGTTGCCTGCAGATTTAATCACTGGAACTCCCCCTGATGCTCCACGCAGTATAACAGATTACGCAAATGACTTGCGTAACAAGTTGAATGATGTTTATGAGCATATTAGACAATCCGGCCAACAGATGTCTGAGAAGATGAAGACCCGTTATGACCGGAAGGCAAATAGTAGGGGTTTCGACGAGAGTTCACTGGTGTGGTTGCATAACCCAGTACGGAGCAAAGGGAAGTCTCCGAAATTACAAGCAAACTGGGATGGACCATACCGAGTCGTGACTAGGATCAACGATGTCACTTACCGAATACAGAAGGGTCCACGAGGTGCGCCTAAGATTGTCCATGTAGACCGATTGGCGCGATACTACGGGCCTAATGATGCTCGGGACGAGCATGTCTAAGGAGGGGGCAGTGTTACGTCGTACCCATACCTACAATACAAGTAGCTTCTAATAGTAGGTACCCACAACTAAGTAGGTAGGTAGTAGTAGGTATGTATCGAATGATGTAGGTACAAATTCGCAAACTACCTATAAAATACATCAGGAAGTTGTCATTGTAATTTCGACCGTACGCCCAGGGCATAAAGTACCTATTTCTTTCCTTTGTACAAAAGTTGTGGAAGTTTCTCGTAGGACAATGACCTAGTATGAATTGACTAGAAGATTCTGGATCTTTCTCAAACGTTCGGTCGTCATATAAATAGTCAACGTGTTTGCGGGAGCAGGCAGTATTTTTTTGGCTACAGTACGGAGCGAATCGAGGTGATCTAGTAAGTGCGATATCTAAGTGAATAGTGATCAGTGGTGTACTTGTGATTGAGTTTGAAGTGTTCTGTAATTATTAAAGTTATTCAGTTGTTTCATCGGTAGTAATTAATTTATCCCATACCCAGCTCGTAACAATACTTCAGGATAAAGTTAATAAAGTCACTTACCTTATAGACATAGCAGTTCCTAACACACATAACTTGTAAAAAACAATAGGTGAGAAAATTAGTAAATATGCAGAATTAAAAGAAGAGGTGACCAGAATATGGAGACAGGAAAAAGTTTACGTAGTACCGATAGTAGTCTCCACTACGGGTGTTATACCCAACCACCTCCACCATAGCCTCAAATTAATAGACCTCAAGGACTCAATCTACATAACACTCCAAAAAGCCGCAATTTTAAACACCTGCAGAATAGTAAGGAAGTTCATGCAAATCGAGGAAAATGAAATTTCTCCCCACGACTCACACACACACACGCTACGTTGACTTGGTATAGGCCCGTTAACGTAGTTAACACTAGCTAAAAAGCTAAGAAACTATATATGTTTTCCCAAAATAATAATAATAATAATATAATAGTAGGGATGTACACGTCGAGTTTCAGACTAAGTTCAGCTTTGTAAAGCGCCTTCTTTGTCTACTAATCCCTGTTTGGCTCAGAAGTACAGTACTGTATACTGACACTGATGGATGATCACTTTTCAACCTTAAAATCAGCCTATAATGTTCCCACTGCTGGGACACACGGTCTCCTCTCAAGGAGAGGGAATGGGCTATAATCCGCAACGCCAGCCCAGTGAAGGTTGCTAGATGTAACATGTCTTCGAATGTTTGGTTCTAGGACATGCCTGTTTAACCTAACGATCTTTTCCTTCACCGTTTAGAGAGCGGTGGCGATGATAATTACACAAAGCAATGCGTCTGCCTGGGTTTGAACCCACGACTTACAGTTCGTAAGTCGGGCCGCCACCACTGGGCTACTGTAGCTCAAAAAACGTGTCCGTTTCGACCGCGCGGCGAAGGCGTTTTTTTTTAAAAAAAACTATGCCAAGATTTTGTAAAAGTTTGTAAAAGTTGATTCCCAAAACCATACATTTTTCAAAGTTATGGTTAAAAAGTTATAAAGGTTTGAACGTGGCCGCGCCATCGAAACGCGGAGAACCGCGTGGCCACGGAGATCTTTAAAACTAAGCGTTGCAGAGACCTGAAAAAAAAACCCCTACCACCACCTGAAAACCTATTCAAAAAAATCCTAGGTCTATATCTTAGGAGCTGTAAGACTTAAAACCCCATGGCCACGCCATCGAAACGGTGAAAAATACGTTATCGCCGATATTTCGCTGAAAAAGCATCGCAGAGGTCTGAAGTTTTTTGTAAAACACAGATTTGAATTTGTCAAAACTTGTAAAAATACACAAAAAAATCCTACGTTTATATTTTAGGAGCTTTAAGACTAAAACCCCATGGCCGCGCTATTGAAACGGTGAAAAACACGTTATCGCCGATATCTCGCTGAAAAAGCATCGCAGAGGTCTGAATTTTTTTGTAAAACCTAGATTTGAATTTGTCAAAACTTGTAAAAATACACAAAAAATCCTAGGTTTATATTTCAGGAGGGATGAGGAAAATGTCGTGAGGAAAGTTTTCGAGTGTGAATGTGGATGGGTATATGAGTAGAGGAAGACCAAAGAAACGATGGATGGATTGTATAAAGAATGATATGGCAAGAAGGGAAGTGTCTGATGAGATGACGAAAAATAGAGAAGTATGGAAGAAGAAGACATGCTGCGCCGACCACAAATGAATTGGGATAAGGGCAAGAGAATGATGATGATGTTATTTCAGGAGCTGTAGTACGGTATTGCTTAGAAATAAGTCGTGATTATTTATCGAAGAAAGTAAGTATTAGCTTGATTTTTTTTTGTAAACAAAACCTAATTAAGTGGAACTAACGATAGTAGGCAAAAAAGTTTTTTTTTATATAATATAAACCCTGTAATAACGTTTTGAATGTTTCGATAGGGTGACCATGACTTATTGTTTACAGAAAACTTTCCACTTATTGTATTAGAAATTATTCATTATTAGCCCATTCCCTCTCAGAGGCCTGTGTCCCAGCAGTGGGAACATTAATAGGCTGATGATGATGATGATAATCTTATCGTTTCATTTGAGTTTGTTTTTAAAATTTAAAAAAAAAAAACACATAAACCACAGATTATTCAGTTAGGTGCTTAAATTAAAAAAGTAATTGTTTTGAATTTGTCTAAAGGATTTGAAATATATGTATTATGACGGAAATAAGTGTCATTGCATAGTATTTCCAGAATAATTTGTTATGACGATGGTAAAACCGAAATGCACGCAAGTTCTGAACAACCTATGACAATGCATAATCTAACATAATTATGGTCTATACATAGATGATTAAGATATTAAAAAAAGTAATTTTAAACAAACCATACTTCACAGTCGTATTAAAAAAATATAATGCAAAAAAAAATTCTTAGTCTAAGTAAATAATCTGTGATTTCTGGTTTTGTCAGAAATATCATTATAAAGTTATATATATAATATCATTAAGTCAGCAATCTGTGATTTATGTGATTTTTTAAGAAATAAACATGTTTTTATATCTTATCATTTTAATTTAATTTATAATCAATCCTTGAGAAATAATTTCTAATGCAATGGTGGAAGTTTTCTGTAAGCAATAAGTCATGGTCACCCTAACCAAACATTCAGAACGTTTTGAAGGTTATAAGCGATACCGTACTACAGCTCCTGAAATTTAAACCTAGATTTTTTTTGTGTATTTTTACGAGTTTTGACAAATTCAAATCTAGGTTTTACTAAAAACTTCAGACCTCTGCGATGCTTCTTCAGCGACATATCGGCGATAACGTATTTTTCACCGTTTCAATGGCGCGGCCATGGGGTTTTAGTCTTACTATTTTAACAAGTTTTTTACAAATTCAATCTGTTATTTACCTAAATTTCAGGTCTCTGCAACGCTTAGTGTTAAAGATCTCCGTGGCCGCGCGGTTCTCCGCGTTTCGATGGCGCGGCCACGTTCAAACCCTTATAACTTTTTAATCATAACTTTGACAAATTTATGGTTTTGGGAATCAACTTTTACAAACTTTTACAAAATCTTGGCATAGTTTTTTAAAAAAAAAACGCCGTGGCCGCGCGGTCGAAACGGACACAAAAAAACAACCTTATAAGTTAAGGCATTAGGGTGAAAAGTTGTAGTCCGTGACAGTCAATTCTGTAATACTTACCTCTTTCTAAAAGCGTCGTTTACTACAATATTCGTTTACAAAAAGCGTCAAGACATTCGTAGCAAATAATTGTACAGCGTAGGCTTGCTACGCAATTCGTAGAGCTGACAGTACGCCGCCGTTTGGTCCGCCATAGGTTCACAATCTCGAAAATATTTATTAAAGAATTGACAACATATAATTTAACAACCTATAATTTAAAAAATATTCTAATGTGATAATGTCAAAATTCCATATTCATATAAATTTAGTATTAGTGTCAAGAAACGATAATATTATAATTATATTAAAATGGTCCGTATGGTGTCGGACGTAAAGAATAACACCATCCCATATCTTCCCGTGGGTGTCATATAAGAGGCGACTAAGGGACTTACCAGAGAATGGGCAGCAGCGCTCTCTGTGTCTTGTGTAAGAACCGCACTCACTGCGATCGCCAACCCGCCTGCCAAGCGTGGCGATTATGGCAAAACCCCCCCCAAATGAATAGCGCATCACAAAAATGGCCCCTAGTGCCCGGCAGCCCATCTACCCTCGACTACAGCAGCGATCGAGGCTACGGCGTGGCAAGGGGTGCGAAGAATCTGCGGAAGGGATCCGGCTGCCAATACCAACGACTAGACCTGGCAACATATAACACGCGCACACTCCGGACCAACGCGAAGATAGCGGAGCTCGAAGAGGAATTGAGCAGGCTGCGATGGAGTATTGTGGGATTATCTGAAGTCCGAAGAGAGGGGGAGGACACGATAATCCTGAAATCCGGCAACCTGCTCTATTTCTGTGAGGGTGACCGGCAATCCCAGGGTGGTGTTGGGTTTATCGTCCACAAGTCCCTTGTGAACAACGTGGTGAAGATCGAGAGTGTGTCGACCAGGGTGGCGTACCTTATACTCAGAATATCCTCAAGATATTCGCTGAAGGTCATACAGGTCTACGCCCCGACCTCGGCACACCCCGACGACGAAGTGGAGACCATGTATGAGGATATCTCTAAAGCCATGCATGGTTCCAAAACTCACTTCACAGTTGTCATGGGGGACTTCAACGCGAAACTGGGCAAACGCGACGGAGATAAGCTGCAGGTGGGGCAATTTGGAGTTGGACGTCGGAATCGCCGGGGCCACCAACTGGCTAGTTTTATGGAGAAGGAGGGCCTCTATATGATGAACTCCTTCTTCAGAAAGCGTGAGCACAGGAAGTGGACCTGGCAGAGCCCCGATGGTGCAACTAGATTAATGAGATCGACTTCATTATGTCAACCAAGAAGCACATGTTCAATGATGTCTCTGTGATCAATTCGGTGAAAACCGGGAGCGATCACCGCATGGTAAGAGGCACATTGAACATCAATATCAAGCTTGAAAGGTATCGACTGATGAAGTCTACACTCCGTCCAGCACAGATCCAAATCCAAAACCCCGAGAGCTTTCAGCTTGAACTCCACAACCGTTTCGAGTGCCTAGCAAGCTCAGTGGACGAATACAACGATGGGTTCGTGGAAACTGTCCATACGACCGGGTCTAAGTTCTTCAAGGCGCGTCGTACAGATCAGAACAAGAGGCTTTCCGATCACAGTCTCAAGCTCATGAAGGAGCGGCGTGAGATGATCCTGCAGTCTTCAGACGAGGCGTGTAAATACCGGCAGCTCAATAGACGGATCTCTAAATCCTTGATGAGCGACCTCCGCCGCTTTAATACCGAGCATATTAAAGACGCGATTGAGCGGAATAAAGACTCCAAGGTATTTGCAAGAGATCTGGCTATTGGGCATAGCCAGCTCACGAAACTGAAGACCGACGATGGTAGGATCTTATCCGCCAAACCGGAGCTTCTGAGGGAGATCGAGAGCTTCTATGGACAGTAGTACACGTCAACTAGTAAACCCGTCGTAGATCTAGCAAACGACCCAAGAGCTAGACTGACCCGACACTATACCGAAAACATACCGGACGTCACAGCCTGTACGAGATAAGGATGGCTCTGAAGCAGCTCAAAAACAACAAGGCACCGGGTGATGACGGAATTACGGCCGAACTCCTGAAGTTAGGTGGAAAACCGGTACTTAAGGCCCTTCAGAAGCTGTTTAATCCGTCATACTTGAGGGAAAAACTTGGTGCAGGGGTGTGGTGGTACTCTGCTTCAAAAAGGGTGACAATGCCCGGTTGAAGAATTATAGGCCCATCTCACTTCTAAGCCATGTCTACAAGTTATTTTCTAGAGTCATCACGAATCGTCTCGCGCGCAGGTTTGACGATTTCCAGCCACCCGAACAAGCCGGTTTCCGAAAAGGCTAAGCACCGTGGACCACATACATACGCTGCGGCAAGTTATACAGAAGACCGAAGAGTATAACCTGCCTCTCTGTCTCTGTCTCTCAGAAAGCCTTCGATTCGATCGAGACCTGGGCTGTACTGCAGTCTCTCCAACGGTGCCAAATCGACTATCGGTACATCGAGGTGTTGAAGTGTTTGTACAAAAACGCCACCATGTCAGTCCGACTTCAGGACCAAGTCTCGGAACCTATCCTCCTGCAGCGAGGTGTGAGACAGGGAGATGTCATATCTCCGAAACTGTTTACCGCTGCACTGGAGGATGTCTTCAAGGTTCTGGATTGGGGAGGGCTAGGCATCAACGTCAATGGCGAGTACATCACTCACCTTTGGTTTGCCGACGATATAGTGGTCATGTCTGAGACCATGGAGGACCTCAGTACAATGCTCGATGACCTCAGTAGAGCTTCCGGAAGAGTGGGTCTTAAAATGAACATGGACAAAACCAAGGTCATGTTGAATGTTCATGTCACACCCACTCCTATCAAGATCGGAGACTACACTCGAAGTTGTAGACGAGTGAATTTCTCAGGCGAAAAAATTACGCGTCTAGGCTGAAAACGCAGTGCTGCTTTACAGATAATGCAATGATTTTTTTTCTCAGAATTAAAGTGACATGAATCTAAATGAAGCCACTTACATTATATTTATATGACTATTACTTTTTATGAAAAAAATCGGTAAATGACGAATTATCAATTTCTGTGTATTGTCCACAATCACTTTCATACACAGCATTTACCTCTCAGGAAGATAATCTCCAACATATATAGGAAAAAGTATTTTGATTGCGTTAAGTAATGATTGACCTACAAGAAGTTAATTAGTTTTGAATATTTAGACTCATAGTTAATGAGTAAATGTCAACGGTAGTTTTGTCCAAGCGAAATTACTAATTTCTATGGTCATTTTGTTTCACCGTCCTAAGCTTCCACCAATGAGTTTAAACGAACAATAAATCCCTGCTCGGCAAGAGACAGTCGTGCTCTTACGTGCAGTAAGAATGGTAGTGCACCATATCGCCAGGTCTTTCCGCCAAAAATGTAAGTATGTGATTTCAGTTTAATCGGAACGAAATTTTGCAATTTCGGTGATCAGGTTTTAAAAGGATTTTTGCAAGAAATAAAGGTATCACTTTTATGCATGCTAAGTAGCCTTTGGTACACATTTAAGATTATAGAAAATAATAGTCATAGCCTTGATAGTTTTTTGTAAAAAAAAAAAACAGCCACGTTTCCAATTTCTGTGGGGCAATTTCTGTGGTTTCCGTGGCATCTGGGTGCCCACGGAAATTACACGACTCCACAGAAATTGTACCAATCAATTATTGTATTAATGTTAATGAAGATTTTTGAAAAGAATCAATACGTGTTAGCCCCCGACATTAAAATAAAATTGTATTACTATTTCTTGAAAAAGTCATTCAATTGGATTAAATTTATTTTGAGGGTTGCATCCTCCGGGAGCTCCTCCTGGAAGCGTCGATCGTGCAAGCCTGGGTGACATCACCGGGCAGGCCTGCTGACGTTGACAATGAGGCAGGGTGGTTCTCCTGGAACCACCCTGCCATGAGGCAGGCCTGGCATGAGCCAGGCTATGTCCAACATCTGCGACGTGCGCAGATGTCGACAGAGATCCATGGGGGCGCCCTTACAAGATGGTGCAGGACAAACTCCGCACCTGGGCCGTGGGCTCGTGAAGGACGTGGTGAGTACTCTGTTCCCTTCGCGAGGGGAACATCCCCCCGCCGATGGCTCCGCCGCCTGCAATGCTGGAAGCTGACCAACAGGACGACGACGAAAACGCTCCGGAAGTGACTGGGGTAGACCCGAGAGTGGCGGTACGTAGGCTCAGTGCCGGGGGACGGCTTGCCTGGCAAAGCCAGGGTCCTGGCTTCGGAGGCTCTCGGGCCCCGACTAGAGGGGCTCCTAAGCGCATGCTTGGAGAGAGGCCAGTTCCCGCTTCGTTGGAAGACGGGAAAGCTGGTCCTCATTCGGAAGCCGGGGTGCCCTGCGGACTCTCCGTTCGCATACCGGCCCGTGGTGCTGCTCGGTGAGGTGGGCAAGCTCTTTGAAAGAGTAATTGCAAACCGCCTCGCCGAGCACCTTGCGGGGACGGGGCCGGATTTTGCGGAACACCAGTTTGGTTTCCGCAAGGGGCACTCTACGGTGGACGCCACCATGCGCGTGAGAGCCCTCACGATGGGGGATGCTGTTTCCCGAGGTAGGGTTGTCTTGGCGGTGTCTCTCGACATCGCCAATGCTTTCAACACCATGCCCTGGAGCTGCATTAGGGAGGCACTCCGGTATCACCGGGTGCCGACCTACCTTCGTCGTGTGGTTGAGTCGACTTTGAAGTACCTAGGACTCGTCCTCCACAGCCGGTGGAACTTCGTGGAGCACTTCCGACGTTTGGCCCCCAAACTGGAACGGACCGGGGCTGCCTTCAGGCGGTTCCTGCCCAACCTGGGGGGGGGGGCAAACGCCTCCTGCCGGAGGCTCTACGCGGGAGTCGTGTGGTCCATGCACATGCAGTCCAGTGCAGTGGTGGGCCTGTGGACGGTGGGCTATGGGCTAGCTCGCCGTGCGTCTGTCTCATGACAACAGACCGTGTCGACGGCGCATTCATGTTCCACGCGCGCCTCAAAGAGAGTCAGCAATAGGAAGGGATCCGCAAGGACCGATGCCTGCCGGGGTTGCGGGACTGTTCGAAAGAGATACCGTGGCCCCGGAACACAAAGGGCGATAAAGGAACATGAATGGGTTTTAGTCAGTAAAAGTCTGAAAGTCCCTCCTGCTTCGCCCAGAGCGGGAGGAGTCATTTGATGATTCCTATCCTCTTCATAGAAGTAAAAAACATAATCAGTTCATGATTGCTAATTTTGTAAGACTGATTTAAGCAATAGTACTACTACTACTACTACAACAGCCCATAACGTCCACTGCTGGACATAAGCCTCTCCCATGATGGGAGAAATTTGCCGTAATCTCCACGCTTGGCAGGCGGATTGGAGATCGCAGTGATGAAAGACTAACAGAAAACGCTGCTGCCCATTCTCTGGTCTACGGAGGCGCAAGGTGTTCTGCCTCAGACATTAGTCGCCTTATACGACACCCGTGAGTGTAATAAGTTGGTTCTATTCTACTCTGCCGGATACCACACGGCTACGCAAGCAATAGTACACCACGTTGTATTTTTAGAAATGCTTATTAAAATGATCAAATCATTTATTTGTGATACATGGGTTACATGCAGGTGTTCATTACATAATTACGACGATTATATATATATACTAGCTTCTGCCCGCGACTTCGTACGCGGAACCTGTTGCTTATGCCAGCGACAACGGGGTCGTCAAAATCGAAGATCTGATACGTCTGATGTCGAAGCGCAATTCTCTATCCGTGAACGTCTCCGACTCGCGAGACAATGCGTGACGTTCACGATCAACAGTCAGTCGCGTATCACGTTCCCCACTTGTCTCTAGATACCTAGAAGTCGGTGTGTAGATACGCTGAAAACTCAAGCGTAATTCTCTTTCCGTGAATGTCTCCAACTCGCGAGACAATGCAGACGTTCACGATCAGCGGTCAGTCGCGCATCATTTTCTTCACTGGTCTCTAGACACCTGGATGTAGATGCGTAAATACGCTGAGAACGCAGGTGTGCTTCGCGATCCGAAGAGGTTTTCACGGGGCAAGTTGAAGCCTGATGTTCTCGAACAGCATTAAGTCTCTCCTGACGCTCTTCGGTAGATTCTTGGGATCTTATGATCCTCAATCTTTTAGCTCCTTTGGAACACTGGGAAAGATTTGACCTCTTTCTAGGCATGGTTATAGTTTTATTAAAATCTAAGATACTGCTCCGCTGCGTTACCGGGTAGGCTACCGTGCCACGTAGATAAATGGAAAAGGAAATTAAACACTAAAATAACATAAGCCGGAAGACATAGTTTTGGCCAGTAGACTCAAATTTTCAATGATACACCATTATCATCGAAAATCAGTCCTAAACTGTTACCACCTTGACCGCGTGAATATTTTATAATTATACATTGAAATTAGTGATAGCTTTGATTTCCACATCAGATCTTCAATTTTTATAAGTCAACACGAAATGCCCATCAGACCGAACAACTTTTGCTAAGACGTCATTCCTATATGTGTTATGGTGTAGCTGGGCTCTCGGAGTTCCACAACAGGTGTTCCAGATCTTCGATTTTTATAAGTCAACAGAGAGTGCTCATCAGATTAAACAACTTTTGCTAAAACGTCATTTTCTATATATATGTTAGTGTAGCTTGGCTCTTGGAGTTCCACATCAGGTGTTCCAGATCTTCAAATTTATTCTCTCAGCAGAAAATGCCCATCACGTGGAACAATTTTTGCTATGGTACCATTTTTGTATCTCTTATAGTTCAGCTGGTCTGTTGTGGTTCTGCATCAGGTGTTCAAGTTTCCAAGATAAATTATAGCCTATATCTTGCCCAGACTTAATACCTATACAACAACAAAAAAAACATTCAAATCCGTCCAGCAGTTCCGAAGATTAGCGTGTACAAACAAACAAACAAACAGACAAACAGACAAACAGACAAACAGACAAACAGACAAACAGACAGACTTTTTTTTTGGATTCGTGCTCTATTACTGTTTCTAAACCCCCCTCAATTATTTATTTTTTAATATATTCAATGTACAGACACAGTTTTTCTACTGTTTTATTATATGTAATAGATTAACGACGATACTCGTATTATATCAGTTTTTTCATTAAACCTTATCTTTCTTTACATATTATTAAAAAAACAATGTAAATTTATAATAATTCATAATTTCGGTGCAAACGCAGAATTTCTGTGTCACCAATACAATTTCGGTGGCAATAATACAATTTCTGTGGCTCGTCAATTTTGGTGGCCCAAATAACTCTCTAAGTAATTTAATTATAATATCCCCTTTCAGAAAATGTATATATAATGTGGATATGTTGAGCTTTATTATTAAAGTTTTTCAAAAAACCTGAAAATGAAAATGTCCATGGAAATTAGGTAAAAAATCGAGTTGTTGAAATTGACTCAGACGATTATGTGTACCTGGGACAAACGGTCCAGTTAGGTAGGTCTAACTTCGAGAAAGAGGTCAATCGTCGAATCCGACTCGGCTGGGCAGCGTTCGGGAAATTGCGCGGTATCTTCTCGTCCAACCTACCGCAGTGTCTCAAGACGAAAGTCTATGACCAGTGTGTGATGCCAGTGATTACATACGGGACCGAAACGTGGTCGCTCACAATGGGCCTCATCAGAAGGCTTAAAGTCACCCAAAGGGCAATGGAGAGGGCTATGCTCGGAGTTTCCTTGCGCGATCGAATCAGAAATGAAGACATCCGCAAGAGAACCAAGGTTACCGACGTAGCCCGAAGAATTGCCAAACTTAAGTGGCAGTGGGCAGGGCACATTGCTCGCAGAACGGATGGCCGATGGCGCCGAAAAGTTCTGGAGTGGCGACCGCGAACCGGAAGACCTTGAGTTGGAAGGCCTCCCACTAGGTGGACCGATGACCTGGTGAAGGTTGCGGAAATCCGCTGGATGCGAGTCGCACGGGACCGTTCAATGTGGGGACACTTGGGGGAGGCCTATGTCCAGCAGTGGACGTCTTTCGGCAGAAATGATGAATGATGATGATGACTTCAGCAGGCAGTGTGCGTTCTATATTTTATATATCTACAATATAATATACTATGAATTAAAATTGGCCTACCTTCTTATAGTATTAAATTAACAAAACTCAAACTCATTTACTTCACAATTCCTTTGAAAAAAAACTACTACTACTATTTTAGTTCAGAGTTATTCTAACACACAGTAAAAAATGGAAAATATCACTTTTTGTTCTAATTATTTAGATACGAAGACCAGTTACAAAGAAATACCGTTACAAAGTAATATTCTATGACTCAAAGGTTCTTTATAACCTTGAAGTGTGCATATTAATGTATCTCGGTAGGTACTCATTAATATCTTGCTTCATTCCACACTTACAAGTTTCACGTGTAGTTAACCAAGTTTTACTCGTCAATGAATACCTACTTAATTATGTTGCATAATTTTGATGAGATGTACTTGTGAGGATTTTAGTCGATGTTTCCTGCCTGTTTGAATAAATTATTATGAATGCTATAAATGATAATAAAGTCAAGATGATTAAAATTTGACTGCTTCTTATCTGTGTCGTCAACATTTTTCGTTTAATTTGCTGTATAGCAAAGAATCAGGGGCATACTTCGGCTGGGGTTGCGGGACTGTTCGAAAGAGATACCGTGACCCCGGAACACAAAGGGCGATGTAGGAACATGGATGGGTTTTAGTCAGTAAAAGTCTGACACTCCCTCCTGCTCCGCCCAGAGCGGGAGGAGTCATTTGATGATTTCTCATCCGCAAAAAGAATTAAAAAAGGGTATATTTCAGATATTAGATATTTTAGTAAATGCTCACCATCTATAACTTTGTACTTTTGCTAGATCAAGGGGCATCGCAGGTCGCAAACTCGCCAGCATAAATACAACGCTCAAACGTTTCAAGCATTTGTAAGCACATCGCGCTTTTGAAACTGAAACACAGCTACTTGACGGCAGAGATAATATGTGATAAACAGGGTTAGTTTTCAATTACAAGGCAAAATTTAAAATTAAGATCTAGATATCAAACCAAAAGTGCATTTTAAATATTATTATCGAAAAATATAAAATAAAATAATAGCATTCATTTGAAAATGTCTTAAAATTTTCCTAAATCATAAACCTAGTTGGAATCAATGCATTTTTGTGCGTGCAAGCACCGTCAAATTTATATGTGTGCTAACTGCTACCTATCTAGGTTGTTGAACTGAATTGTGCTGTTGCAATATCCACACGTTCGCTTTTTAGTGGTGGGCAGGAATGACATTTTATTTCAAAAACTGCTGTTTTCTTTTTTCATTATATCGAAAATATGATCGATTCTAAACCATCTCGGAAAACACTGTTTTAAGCTTTTACGGTTTCATCTCAGAAAATTTGGCCGGTCATTTAAAACTTACCCTGTATATAGTGAATATGTATGGTATGGCGGTAGGTACCTAGTTATTCCCTGAACGCCTCCTTAGGGCCAATATAAACAACATAACCCCCCACCCCTGTAAACCTTGAAGGGTCAGGCCGAGGTGTACCTATAATAGCACACCCACATTTCATCAGTTAGGTATGTTTAAGTGCCATGTAATAGGGGGTGAACCTATTGCCAGTAACCGGGAACAAATTTATCCAGACTCCGTAACTGGTACTGAAAAATTGCTAATGGAAAAATCCTACACTTTGCCGGACCCGGGAATTGAACTCAGAACTTCATCACAAAAAAGAACTTACTTTCTATGGCACATTTGGCTAAATTCAAAACGACATTATAACAAGACAAAGTGATGAGAAATGACAAACCATAACCGCTATCTTGAAGAAAAATAAAACTGCAGTTTTCCTTTTTTTTAAAAAAAAAAGAGACAGAAAAGCGTCTACTTACTTGAGTGACTTTTAAAGAATTTTAGTGATCGCAAAACTATATTTCTAATTCTACCTCGATAATCTCTAATTCTACTATTCTATTACTCTGATGAGTAATCCAACTTAAATGTATTAAGGTGACCTTGTCACTACTTTAGTATTACAAATCTAGTCGCCGGCTAGTAACAGAATCAAGTTATTTTTAAATTAGGATATTTAAATAATCATGACAAAGATACGTGATGCTGTGAACTTGTCTGATCAATCTGGAATTCTGGATGCATCGAATTGGTTACTAAGCGACGATTATCTAACTCATTCATATCCCACGATGGCCGCAATCGACATTTTATTAGGCTTTTATTAGCTTATCAACATTCTACCCAAGCATTCGGTTTTAAGTTTTTTTATGAATTTATCTCAACTGAGGGCCATATACAGTAGTGGCACTCATTTTCAAATTAGCGTTTCATCTTTCTGCGATCTTTTTTTTGCAATTTTTAACATTTTCAGTATCGGTTTCACTGATAGCCTTTTTAAACTTTGTAACGTTTAGAAGAAAATAAGCTGCACTACGGGCAATCTGTACTCTAACGGGATGCACACATAATCACTTAGAATCCCGTCTATGTATTAGTAGTAGTAGTATTACACGAAGTAACTATAAAGCACTGGAGAAACATACAAGTTTCAAGTTGGATGTTTTCAAGTTTCCAGTGCATAAGTAAGCTTTCAGGATCGCGATTAGTCAAACCTTCCAACCAAGGCCTAGCAAATTGGAGCATCCTGATTCTGATAGATTTAGCGGCCTTCAAAACAAAATAAGTTGAATTCCACAATATAATTATTAATTTTCAACAATAAATTTGAGGTTGTTGACAAGATTTGGGTGTATTTTTCCTCCAAAGGTCGGGGGCCCATATCAATGATACGGCGGCGGCGTTAGGTAACATAAACACAGACTTTCCAGAAGACTGGCGGCGAATTCCAATTCGCGGTGCGCAGAACGAACGTGTTTCCGAAAACATATCAAGATTTAGGTTTTTTTTGTTAATATAGGAGGTGGGACTTTACATAGATGACAGGAAAACTCTGAAAGTATGAAGTAACTGGTTCCACAACTAAGGTGGGTTTACTAATGCTTGTTTACAATACTTACTGTTACGCTATACTCCTACTGTTATTGACTGATTTATAATTACATACCTACTGTTACTCTTATTGACATATTATTGTTATTCAAGTGGGCATGATGTTATTAATATTCCGTGTGACATTATTAATATTTTTAATTTATTACTTTGAGCATGTTGGCATTTTTTTAATCTTTTATTACTTTGACCATGTTGACATTTTTTTTTATTTTTTTTATTATATGTACCTAATTCCAATGAAATGCCACTTAATGTTAAATTTATTATTTTATTGTAAACTAATTATTACCATGTTGACATTTTTTAATTTTATTATATGTAAGTACCTAATTCCAATGACATGCCACATAATGTTAAATTTATAATTTTATTGTCAACCAATTATTATGAGTCGGCAAAATGTGGAGAAATTTATCATATATGAACATCTATGTACCTATTACCCATGTTTGCAAAGAATAAATGATTTGATTTGATTTGATTTGATTTGATTTGACGGGCCAGTCATAATTAAACATTTTTCCCATTCCCGTTAAGAATAAGCATGGATGGCTGTTTATTTACAACGAAAAGCTCAACGTGATACTGCGCACGGAACTTTTAGAGCTACATGATTTTGAGCACATATTCTAAACGGACAGAAAACCTGGCAAATGTCGTGAGGAATGTTTTGAGTATATGAATGTGGTTGACTTTATGAGTGGAAGAAGACCAACTAAACGAGGGATGGGTTGTGTCAAAGATGGATATGATGGCTACAAAAGGGGTGAAGACTGAGACTATATTATCTGTGACTGAGATGACTTGTAATAGAGGAGAATGATAATGATGATGATAAATTAAATAAATAAATATTGCTGGACATTACACACAGCGCCACCTAGTGCCACACTAAGCAACGAGGCTTGTGTCGTGGACACCAGATAGTTGATATACTACATAGATACTTTTTGTTTGTAAATACATACATATTATACATACATATAAACATCCATGACTCGGAATGAAATGTCCATGCTCATCACTCAAACATTTGCTACAACCGGGATTCGAACCCGGCACCCTAAGAACGTAAGGCAGCCTCACTACCGCTGCGCCAATCGGGTCGTCAAAATAACAGGCGTGATGATAAAACGAAATGGAGAAAAAAAATAAGATGAAATGGAGTACTCAAAAGTCAAAACTCTTATTTCACGACATACAAACAACATAGGAATGTATTGTATAGAAGGTGTTAAAAAATGAACACAAAAAAAAAAGAAAAAAAAGTGGCTTTATTTAACTGTGTTGCTTGCATATACTACGCCCTACCCGCTACACTACGCAAGCTTGGTCCCACGATTCGCGCGTCGTGGCGCCGCGGCCGCCCGTGTTTGTTATCGGCACTAATGCGGGTGTAGCGAGACGCGCGGGGGAAATCAGAATTTATCCTGGCGTTAGGCCCGCTCTTAAACGAACAGTGAAACATAGGTTTCATGGCAAAGTAGGGCCTTTCATTCATAAAGAAGAAGTTAAACAAAGTCATTACAATTTTTTGGTGGTGGTGGTACTTGGGCAGAAGCCTATATCTAGTACTAGCGGACGTCCCGCGGTTTCACCCGCGTAGTTCCGTTCCCGTGGGAATACGGGGATAAAATATAGCCTATGTTACTCAGGGTGAATGTAGCTTTCTAATGGTTGAAATCGGTTCATTACTTCCGGAGATTACTCCCTACATACAAACTTACAAACATACAAACTTACAAACATACAAACATACAAACAAATGTTTATTTTAATTGTGTCTGTAATTGCGGGTATTGAAGTGTTAATATTAGTATAGAAGTAGTGAGCATCAGCAAGTAATTCGAATACGTAACCAAATTGTAAGTAACACATAATATGTAAGTATTACCTACTCACATTTTTCTTTTAAAGGTTGAACGTATAAAAATAAACGAATAGCCGAAAATCATGCCCTTAATTAATAGCGGGAAGTCGAAAAAAGCAACTGAAGTGGAGAATAAATTACAACTGACGTTGACGACGCATTTCAGTTTTTTGTCCGAATGTCAAATTGTCTGTTAGGTAGGTATTTTTCGATCCCTTCGAAATTAATGAAATTAACATAACATAACATCACGCCTGTAATCCTTGAAGAGTAGGCAGAGCTATACTTAGTATAAATATAATAAATGATGAATGTAATTAACACTAAATTAACTGGAAAAAATACAGGGTGTAAAAGACCTCATCACGAAGCCGTGAACCAAGCATTCTGTACATCAAACTAAGTAACTTTACGCAAAGATTATTGCTGGGAAACGACTTTTTTTTTTGGGGTGAAAAATCATGTTTTGTGGTAGAACTGAATGTAACGCACTCAAAACTTTGTGCTGATGGATGGATTGAATGTCCCGTGGCCGTGTTCGCTAGCGCACGCTCATTTTAAGCTCTCAGTTTTTAAATTGCCAACACCAGTAAAAAGTGCACTACTATACCTAAAAGTTATATCAGTACAAAGCTGAATTCAATACCTATAAAACAGTGCCAGTGAATCCGTAATCGGACTACCATTGCCGAAGATACAACAGTTTTTAAATCAGTGCAAAACATAAACTTTGAACAGCTGACCGGTACGGGTGAGTCACGGAGCGCGAGAGCGCCGCACTACCACATCACACTATAGCTGTCGCAGTCACACTACCTCAATACGGGCCACTGCTGCCCTGCTCTCTCGTCGATCACGCACACAGCACGCATTCGCTCGCGTGCAATACAAGTTTGTTTGTTTATCAAAACTTACAACTTACATCGAACTGTATTATGAATATGTCGTGTGAAGCCTGTAAGCAAGACATAAAAACGACAGATAGACCAATAATAATTAAATGCTCTAATTGTGCGACCACATACCACAAAATATGTGTTAATGCTTCATCGATCGACTCAAGTAAACAAATCGAAATCTGGCTATGCTCTTCTTGTCGGGTCAAGACACCTCGCACGGATAACAGCAACACTCCTGCTCGACCAGCGAACACAAGCGCCGAGCTTGACGTCTCGAACATAAATACACAATCGCGCGGGCACAAGCGCGTAGCTATTGGGTCACCCGCTAGAGACTTCACTGACAACCAATCTTTCGCTGAGCTTCTCTCCGAAATCAGGATTATGCGATCGGATATGGATGAAGTCAAACTATCACTGAAGTCATTGCTCGATGGTGTTATCAAATGCAATGCCCGACTTGACAGCTATGAAGGGAGGATAAAATCACTCGAGCAAAGTAATTCGCAGGTTGTTATTTTAAACGAAACAATTTGTAACTTGAAGGACCAACTAAACCATCAAATGCAGTCAGCAATGCGTAATGAGATTGAGATCATGGGCATCGAAGAATCCCCCTCCGAAAATCTCCAGCATATAGTATTACTAACCGCGTCTAAGCTCGGGGTCCAGGTGACTGTGGATGACATCGACTGGACAGCTCGAGCAGGCCTAAAGAAAAGTCCTGTGCGCGACTCAAACACAAAGTTTCCCAGGCCTATCATCGTAAGACTACTAAGAAGGGCAAAAAGGGACGAGCTCATAAAGGCATCCAAAACTAGGCGCAATTTATCCTCCAAGGACATTGACATTCAAGGACCTGTCCGTAAGATATTTGTCAATGAGCATCTTACCAAGGAGAATCGCATCTTGTTTCGTGAGGCTCGGACCCGTGCCCAGAGTGCGGGTCACAAATACTGCTGGACGAACAACGGGCGCATACTTATCCGCAAGATTGAAGGGCAACCAGCCATCA
Organism: Xestia xanthographa; assembly: GCA_905147715.2. Lineage (NCBI taxonomy): Eukaryota > Metazoa > Arthropoda > Insecta > Lepidoptera > Noctuidae > Xestia > Xestia xanthographa. Next base: position 4,995,460 of record LR990659.1, on the reverse strand, counting down.
CTATCAAGAGCATTAAAGAACTCGACACTTATCTTGAAAAGCAATCGAGTTCACTTATACCGGCTACCTCAACTCAGGAATAATTTTAGCTTAATAATAGTCTTTGTTATGCCTTGTTGTAATTGTATAGTTCTTATTTTATGCAAAAACGCAGATATCACATTCACAACACTTAAACCAAATCTAAAATGTATTATATCATCTTACAATCAAACAGAAACACATCACACATACACCGTAACACTTCAAACTTGCAACAAAATCATTTCTTCTGATCCCCATCACTCCCTATTATTTTCGTACGCGGGTGTTGGACAAACACCTAGACAAAAAAATGCGGCTTTAATCATCTCTCTCTCCCCTGTAATAATAATATTTGACTATGGCTAACTCCGATGTATTAACCGATATAGACGAAACATTGAGCATATCATGCCGCACTGTCGAGAAACTGGAGTTGTGCGGGACCGTGATTCTGGAACATAAATTCAGGGTATTAACTACAAACATTAGGAGCCTACAGAAAAATTTCCTCAGCTTCCAAGTATCGTTATGCCGTCTTGAATTTCAGCCAGATGTTATAGTCTTAACGGAATGCTGGTTAAATGACAACTCCGTTATCTTCCAATTGCCCGGATATAGAAGCTATCAAACCACCAAAACCATTAATAAGTGTGGAGGAGTAATTGCTTACGTAAGAGATCTCTGGACTGCTTCAGTCTCCGAACCTGAATTTGACGACGCCAACTGTCTGCAGATTAAGCTACAGAATAAATTTACACTCCTCGGTATATACCGTTCACCTTCATTCGCCAATACCGACCGCTTCCTAAACTCACTAGACGATTCCTTAAATAAACTTAAAAGCGAAACATGTGTTGTTGTGACGGGTGATATCAACATTGACTTATTAAACGACTCGCCGAATGCCGCCCATGTGGCATATCAATGTTTGATGGCTGAACACGGGTTGCTACCTGCTATCACTCACCCGACCCGGGGAAAAGCATGTCTAGATCATGGCTACATTAAACTCAAAGGCACTACTGCACAGGGGATCGTCTGTGAGGCCTCAGTAACAGATCACCACATAGTGTTGCTTGGAATCAATAATCATAATCCCAACTCCAAAAATAAAAACAAATACAAACTCAAAACCGACTACAACGTGGTGACTAAGGAACTGAGCCAGCTAGACTGGACTGACATTACCTCCACAAGTAATATTGATAATGCAGTACTTCTGTTTAATAAGATCCTGACAGATATTATCAACAAACACACCACCAGAATAAAAATCAGTAGCTCAAAATTTAACCTAAAGCCATGGATAACGCCAGGCCTTCTTAGATGCATTCGTCACAGAGACACTCTTCACGCTCAAACAAAGCAGGAACCGAAAAACGAAGTCCTTAAAATTGTCTATTCAAGGTACAGAAACCATTGCAACGACATCCTGCGGCAGCGCAAAGCTGAACACGACAGGAATGAATTCGAAAAGAACAGTAAAGAACCAAAAAAGCTCTGGCGGACTATAAAAGAAATATGCCAAGTCCCGAAACGAACGTGCAACAATCAAGAACTGCTAAGTAATAAAGCTGACAAAAATATATCTATCGATAAGTGCAATGAATTCTTTGTCTCAGTTGGCCAGAACCTTGCAACTAATATCTTAAACAGGCAGCAGCTCACGGGAGATGTGCAGGGCATCGGTGCTACAGGTAAAATCCCACCTAAGGACTCACTATTCCTACGTCCTACTGATAATCAAGAAATAAGTGACATTATAGATAATCTCAAAGACGACAGTGCTCCAGGTCTCGATGAATCGCGAGGAGTTGCTGGGGACTCTCGACAGAGATCCGTGGGGGCGCCCTTACAAATTGGTGCGGGATAAACTCCGCCCCTGGGCCCCCCCACTGACGCAGAGTCTCCGGCCCGAGCTCGTGGAGGACGTGGTGAGCACTCTGTTCCCTTCGCGTGGGGATCATCCACCCCCGCCTATGGCTCCGCCACCTGCGATGCTGGAAGCGGACCAACAGGACTACGACGACAACGCTCCAGAAGTGACTGGGGTAGACCTGAGAGTGGCGGTACGCAGGCTCAGTGCCAAAAATACCGCCCCGGGACCCGACGGCTTGCCTGGCAAAGCCTGGGTCCTGGCCTCAGAGGCTCTTGGGCCCCGACTGGAGGGGCTCCTAAGCGCATGCTTGGAGAGAGGCCAGTTCCCGCTTCGTTGGAAGACGGGGAAGCTGGTCCTCATCCGGAAGCCGGGGCGCCCTGCGGACTCTCCGTCCGCATACCGGCCCGTGGTGCTGCTCGACGAGGTGGGCAAGCTCTTTGAAAGAGTCATTGCAAACCGCCTCGCCGAGCACCTTGCGGGGACTGGGCCGGACCTTGCGGAACACCAGTTTGGTTTCCGCAAGGGGCGCTCAACGGTGGACGCCATCATGCGCGTGAGAGCCCTCACGACGGGGGATGCGGTGTCCAGGGGTGGGGTTGTCTTGGCGGTGTCTCTCGACATCGCCAACGCTTTCACCTGCCTGACGACCCGATTGGCGCAGCGGTAGTGAGGCTGCCTTACGTTCATAGGGTCCCGGGTTCGAATCCCGGTCGGAGTAAATGTTTGTGTGATGAGCATGGACATTTGTTTCCGAGTCATGGATGTTTATATGTATAATAAGTATGTATTTACAAACAAAAAGTATCTATGTAGTATATCAACTATCTGGTGTCCACGACACAAGCCTCGTTGCTTAGTGTGGCACTAGATGGTGCTGTGTGTAATGTCCAGCAATATTTATTTATTTATTTATTATTTATATTCAACTCCATGCCCTGGAGCTGCATTACGGAGGCACTCCGGTATCACCGGGTGCCGACCTACCTCCGTCGAGTGGTCGGGGACTACCTGACGGATAGAGCCGTTATCTACCCCGGTCGCAGCGGAGAATGGAACCGGCGAGAGATGTCGTGCGGTGTTCCGCAGGGATCGGTTCTGGGGCCATCCTTGTGGAACATCGGTTACGACTGGGTGCTGCGCGCCGACCTCCCTAGCGGTGTCAGCGTGGTTTGCTACGCAGACGACACGCTGGTGCTGGCACAGGGGGGGTCGCACGAGGCGGCGGCCGAAGCGATGACACGCGGGGTTGCGATAGTCGTTGAGAGGATCCGGCAACTGGGTCTCGAGGTGGCACTGCACAAGTCCGAGGCCATGTGCTTTCATGGGCCTCGGAATGCGCCACCTCCGGGATCCTCACTGATGGTAGGAGGGGTATCCATCGGCGTCGAGTCGACGTTGAAGTACCTGGGACTTGTCCTTGAAAGCCGGTGGAACTTCGTGGAACATTTCCGACGTTTGGCCCCCAAACTGGAGCGGACTGGGGCTGCCTTCAGGCGGCTCCTGCCTAATCTGGGGGGGCCAAACGCCTCCTGCCGGAGGCTCTACGCGGGAGTCGTGCGGTCCATGGCCCTTTACGGGGCCCCGGTGTGGGCGCGTTCTTTGAGGCGGCGTGCCGCCCACTACCTGAACGCGCCCCAAAAGGTAGTAGCCGTAAGGCTGGCCCGGGGCTACCGCACGATTGCCCGCGAGGCAGCGAGCCTCCTTGCCGGATTGCCGCCATGGGATCTGGAGGCGATAGTCCTCGCGCGCCTGCATGAATGGCGCGCGGAGGCGCTACGCCGGGGGGAAACTCCGCTGCAGCGACAAATTGTCGCTCAGCGGACAGACTTCCGGCGGGATCTCATGGCGACATGGAGAGAGCGACTGTCGCAACCCCGTGCAGGGCACGCCACAATAGTGGCGATAAGTCCCCTCTTTGAGGAGTGGCTTGAGAGACGCCACGGCGTCCTCACCTTCCGCCTGACGCAGGTCCTCACCGGACACGGAGTGTTCGGGAGGTTCCTGCACCGAATCGGGCGGGAGGAAACGCCCGGGTGCTTCCATTGTGAGGATCGACCAGAGGACACGGTGGAACACACGGTGGAGGTGTGCCCCGCGTGGGCGGAGCACCGCCGTGTCCTCGAAGCGGCGATCGGCGGCGGCGACCTCTCGCGTCCGGCCCTGGTGCAAGCCATGGTCCGGAGCGAGACGGAATGGGACGCCGTCACCTCCTTCTGCGAAGCAGTAATGCTAGAGAAGGAGGTGGCGGAACGTGAGAGGGAGAGAACCTCTCAACGTCCCGGCCGCCGCGGGAGACGCCCCGGGCGTCGGGGGCCACCACCACGTAGCCCCCGGCCACCGTAGGCGCGGGCCTGTGGACGGTGAGCTATGGGCTAGCTCGCCGTCCGTCCGTCTCATGACATAACGACAGGCCGTGTCGACGGCGCGTTCGTGTTCCACGCGCGCCTCAAAGAGAGTCAGCAAAAAGGAAGGGGTCCGTAAGGACTGATGCCTGCCGGGGTTGAGGGACTATTCGAAAGAGATACCGTGGCCCCGGAACACAAAGGGCGATGAAGGAACATGGATGGGTTTTAGTCAGTAAAAGTCTGACACTCCCTCCTGCTCCGCCCAGAGCGGGAGGGGTTATTTGATGATTTCCCATCCGAAAAAAAAAAAAAAAAAAAAAAAGGTCTCGATGAATTTCGGCCCCAACTCCTTAAACGCATAATGATACATATACTGGAACCCCTAAAACATATATGCAACCTAAGCATGTACACTGGAGTCGTTCCCACCTGCTGGAAAACCGCTGTTATCACACCTATACACAAAAGTGGTACTAAAAGTGCGCCAGATAACTACAGGCCTATATCATTGCTCTGTGTGACATTGAAAATCCTTGAAAAACTTGTAAACAGTCGCCTCGTAAGCTTCCTAGAGCAAAATTCTCTACTTTCGGACAGGCAGTTTGGGTTTCGTCGGGGGAAGTCTACTGAGCAGGCTGTAAGTCTCCTAACCGGCACTATCTCCACAAACATCGCGAAAGGCCATCGTTCAGCTGGAGTCTTCCTGGACCTCGCCAAGGCCTTTGACACGGTATCAATTCCTATACTGCTAAAAAAACTCGAATCCTTCGGTGTCAGAGGCCTTCCCTTGGAGTGGTTCAACAGCTACTTGTCTGATCGTCATCAGCGTGTCAAAATTGGAGGAATTCTCAGCGAGAGCCTCCCGGTTGCCTTCGGGGTGCCTCAGGGAAGTATCTTGGGGCCTACCCTTTTCATTATGTACATGGACGACATTTTGAGGCTCAATATTGCACAGTCAGAAGTAATCTGCTACGCTGATGACACTGCTATTATTTTTCATGGTACTTCCTGGGAAGAGACTGTGTCTGTGGCTGAAAAGGGGATGAGTATCATAACAACATGGCTAGAAAAAAATCTCCTAACACTAAACCTAAAAAAAACGAATCTCCTAACCTTTTATGTCAATCAGCGTAGTAGGCCAAGCATTGATTCAATAAGAGTTCATACCGACAAGTGCAGTGTCTTAACATCAGCATCCGTCTCTGCATCCGATTGTAAATGCAACGTCATTGCCCGAGTACAAAGCACAACATACCTGGGCGTAATAATTGACCAGAATCTGAATTTTAAAGCACATATTCGAACACTCGCTAAAAAAACTCGTAAATTCATTTACATTGCAAAACTCTTACGATCCAGTGCTCCAAAGAACATATGTATTCAAGTTTACATCTCCTTGTGCCAGTCTGTTCTCCAATACTGTGTTAGTATCTGGGGTAGCGCCGACAAGTCGTGCATGCTAGAGCTGGAACGCGCTCAACGGGCTGTCCTCAAGGTGCTCTTGGGAAAGCCGCGTCGTTTCTCTACGGACCAACTATACAAGGAGTCCGGGGTATTACGGGTACGTCAATTATACATCCTTGGGTCAGTTTTAAACATCGTAAAAGACAACAAAATTCGCTCTAGTTGTAGTAGAGGTGGCAGGAAAATAGCGGAAAGAATCCCCCTTCCAAAGACTAAAACCCTCTTCGCGGCCCGACTTTCGCTATACTTACCCATAAGAGTGTTTAACGCTATAAGTATAACCGTCAGTATTCCCAAGAATTACTTAGAAGCTAAAACCAAGCTTAAGGAATGGTTGTTGGGCCGAACTTACGAGGAAACAGAAAATTTGCTATGTGGTCCATGCTAATACATCATTTTGTTGCACACACCCACACACACTGTTGTTGTACACACCCACACTCACTAACACACACCCCCACACAGCACACAGCACACACCCACAAGAACCCACCTTAACTGTTGTTTTTGCAACCATATGTTTTTATTTCTCTTTTCTACCATTTTTGCATTCATGCGTGTTTTTTTTTGTTTCTATTTAATTAATCAATGTTATCAATTAATTATGTTGTTTCTCCATTTAATTATTCAAAAACTTGTTTATCTAAAGCATATTTCTTGCGCTAGCAGAACACTGTAAAGTATTAACCTTGTGTAATGTATTGTGTCTGGGTCACCAAGATACAGGCTGTGCCTAGTTTGGGACCCGTTGTTAAACCTATCACAAATACTTATAATGAATAATTAAATAAATAAATAAAAAAAATAAAAATATAAAAAAAAACTTGTCAAATAGTTGGAACTTTGACGGTCGTCTTTGTTGGTCTATTCAAAATATATGTTTGGGTACCTGGATATTCTGTATTCCAATCGGAATAAAGACACACTACTTTAAGAATATGTTTGATTTACAAATCATTTTGGTATTACGTTTGTATGAACTACGATCGGTCTCCGGCCTCATAAGAGACCAGAATCTCAATGGCTGTCAGTTGACTCCTAGTTCACAAAGAAGAACAAAAACTTAAGATGATGCTCAATTTTCCAGTCATTTCACTTTTCTTGATGGTTGATTGCAGTTTAAAATAAAGTTACCTCCGTTGATTGACGTCAATAATGATGAAATGGAGTCGTCAAGAATTTTGTTATCTTTGGGGGCATTGTTATGACATCCGTGAAATAAGTACCGAAATGTATATATTTGCAAATTACACAACACCACCAATATTACGAATATTGTGAGCAAATAATAAGGTAAATAGTTTTTACTTACTGAAATATGGTTGAGAACTTTACCCGGTAAGTAACCACTTTTCTAGATAAAGTGACATTCTATCAGCGATATCATCTGCCTAGCCTTTTCCCAACTATGTTGGGGTCGGCTTCCAGTTTTACCGGATGCAGCTGAATACCAGTATTTCACATGGAGCGACTGCCTATCTGACCTCCACAACCCAGTTAGTACCGGGTAATACGATACCCCTTGGTAAGACTGGTTGTCAGACTTTTTGAGCCTCTGAATGCCTAACGACTGTCAAAGATCTACAAATGACAGTAGGGACGAACGGCTTAACGTGCTTTCCGAGGCACGGAGGAATCTCGGTATATAATGGGTGGTCACCCATCCACAGACCAACCTAGGCAAGCACGGCTTAACCTAACGATCGACCCGAGTGGCAGCGAGCAGCGATAGATGATGGAAAATAGTCTTGGTTTGACATATAAGCTACCGAAAAGTCGTTGAAGAAATATAAAACTCCTTGAAAGCAATTTCGAAGCGTGCTCTGGGTCAACTAAGCTCGCGTAGGACTCTGCAAACTTGCGAAGACCGGCGAGGCCAGTCAATAGTATTCTATTAAAGAAAATACAGGAAGTAATAGGAAAATCTAGTAGGTACTAATTAATAGTTAAGTAATTTACCAAGCAGCGCAATTTGTCGGTAAAGTGTACGTGACAGAATAGACGTCGTCAAGATGAGGCTGAGAATATTGTGAATATTTAGTAGCAATTAGGCATTTTAAAAAGTATAGAATAATGTATCAAGCAAGGACAAGGTGCTATGATCCTATAGGCACTTTAAAATTAAGTAAGTTACTTTAAAAAAAAATTATAATACCTACAGGTATTACAATTTTTGCTAGTGTATTTTCGCGCTTTACTTTCTTCGAAGTTGCGTCGCAAACCTATTCCTACCTGTCGATTTTTACCTGCTGCGCGGTCGTTGACACATAACCTAAACTTTACCGACAAATCGGAAAGAATGACCTGATCATCAAAACCAGTCAAAAGCGGTTTCTAATGGAAAATACCGAAGGAATAGCAATAATATAGATTAAGTAGCTGATCACGAACACTCGCATCGTTCGGACTCCGCCAATGACGTGATCGCAGAACCGGTGTTGTAGTCTCATACATAAATACTTGTTCCTCGATATAGAGTATCAGTTTAATTTTCGTCCCGTCAACGATCGGCCGCAAAATTAATTTTCCGGAGTTTCATTTTAAATTTATTTAAAAATTATTAGGTGTCAATGACAAAAACGAAGAGAAAGTACGCGATAACCGACAAATTTCTACCAAGGTTAGTAACTTAGATGTGATAAGTTTAATTAACGAATTTAGATTAACTAGATTGGTAATCAGATCAAACTTACAGGACATAATTGGTGTTTCACTAACATTTAATTTAACTACAAAACTTGACAGTAATGATGTATAAGAAAGCAACACAGTGAAGTTAAAAACGTTTGTGTACAACAAAATTACTCAGGCAGTTATTTTCAAAGTTAACAATGGAGTAAATTTGTGTAATTTAAACCAAAAGTTCAAAATACAAAATATGTATGTCCAGCATTGGACTAATAAAATAAATCAAACTGTAAAAAGCCCGTACAGCTAGAAAGTTTAATGTATGTGAAACCAGTTCCATCCAATCGTGTTGTTGTTGAGCTTTGAAAACTTAAAGCCAACTAACGTTTTAAAACATTTAATAAGAATCTGGACAAAATAATTACGGACATTTAATGGATGCGATTGATTTTTTTTTGTATGTACCTACCTACCTATATTTAAGTGTTTGAATTTTAACAGTGCTGTGTTTTTTGTTTTGAATCTTACATGGTGATGTTACAATTATCATGGTCAACTCCCACATTACTTTCTTCTACCAACCTGGATGAATTAATGAATAAATGAAAATGTCTTTACCAATCTATCAACATAAGTCACTCTGTTTTTTCTGAATATTAATCAATTCGAACATAGACGAAAAAATCTGAAATTCAGAATGTCAAAGATCACAATTTTGGGGGAAAAAATAGAAAAATAAAATTGAAATTATTGTAGTAGGTATTTTACTTAAGTATTATTTTATTTACGAGTAGGTTGTTTACAGCTTTGGACCAACTTGTTATATTCCAATTAGTATAATTTGGCGATTACTAATTTAATCTTATAACTTCAAGGAAACCCACATTTATGCACGTTGGCAGGCTCTAAAATAGAATTATATGTAAAAGTTAGATTTATTGTGACAATCTTTAAAAATAATACTAAATTAATGGCAATGGTTGTTGGTAATTTCTTAAATAAAGGAAAGTGACTTTTATATATTTTTTCTGCGGTGAATTTGATACACGTAATGACTAAGTCAATTTTGATGCACTTAGCAACGGTTTCAAATGAAACTCAGGTACAATACGAACCAGTTTGTCTCCAAACAACAGGTTTTTTAAGTAAACCGAGTGCAACGTTCCAATTACCATAACATAACTATAAAAGTTTGTTATGAACGCAGTTGAAATTAAAGTTATCATTATTTAAGGAAAAAAACTCTTATGGTTTAATTTGATAGTTTACTGGTGGTACACCTGATAAGTGGTTAAAATTGAATAAAAATCAAAGTTAAACAGAGATTAAAAAACTTGTAGTATGGGGAGTCCCACAAGGTTTCATTATAGGGTCTGTTCCTTTCCCTAATATAATAGATCATTGTTGTGTGATTGTTTTTAACATAAATGCAATGATGTATTTAAATTAAAATGTTTGATTTGACAGTAATTTTAGGATCATGTTATAGAAGTCACAAAACAAAGGGAATTTGACTGCTAGAGTGATTGGATTGTGAAACTTTGAGAATTCAACCAATTTCACAATCCAAAGATACAAAAGTACATATATGAAGGTCGTCATCACATTTTTTTCTCTTAACTCTTCTTTTACGATGAACAAAACGACTTGTGTAGCTTGTCAAATCAAGAAAATTGTGATCTCTTTGATCTCTAAGTTTAACTCAAAATAAACACTCTTAGGTAACTTACGAAATACGAATCTCGGTTCCGCTGTAGGTACTCACAAAATGCTATTTACATAATTGGTCAATTTTCTAAGCGAAGAAAAGCTACGCAAACATTCTAGGAGAGTGTGTGTAACGGTGACTGTAAGCGAGATGAGAAAGCTCTTCAAAAGGGCTGTGCATGCCCCATATACAGGCTAGACTCTTTCAAAAGAGTTCCTCGCTGCAGTTTTCTAACAACATTGCAGTTTTGAACCTTTGTTTCGGTTCAGATTTCAGCAACATGGTTGGATGTTCCCTATTATTTGGGAGTCAAACATAACGTGTGAAATTTGGATGTATTATCAGACCTTGTGCCTAGTCCTTCGAAGACCACAGGTGTGATTTTGCTGAACAAAGTGTGATTGAAAGAGAAATGAGAAACGAACGTGATGACAGAAATCAAGTTAACTATTTTGATGATTCCATTACAGTACCGACATTGTTCAAGAAAACAATAATAAATCTCAAACTTGCGTGCAAGTAAACGATTCACCCTATCGAGGTTACTCAGATAGACAAGAAATGTATAAATTTGAGGCTTTTCAAGAGGATTGACTGATTGATGATGCATGTCAGAAATCGGCTTCAGAATAACGTTTAACATATGAATGATGCACTTAAGAATAACTTGAATCAAAGAAGGTGGTAGTCCAAATAAAAACAGAAACATTTAAATAATTCAAAACACAAAGCTATGTTTCTGCTTTCTACAGTATTACATATATTCTTCATTATACGGCGTTGGCTCGGAGATGTGGTCGGACCGGTTATGTTTACTACGGTCTCAGCTATCACGCGGCCGGCGAATGATCGCTGGCTGCTCCCAGCGAAGGTCCGAGTGGTACGGAATTAAGAATGACATTATTGAACTCGTTTGAGGTTATTTTAGAAATGGGCATTTTGGTGTTCCGAATTTGAAAATGCACGACACAAGTCTCTCGTATAATTCCATTTAGTTTGTTTTTGAGCTAAATGTCTGTGGCTATGCAACTTCAGTCTATAAAACATAACAATTTACAAATCAATATTTCTGTTGTCGACAAGTTCTTTCTCTCTTGTGGAGTTTAAATGCTCGGTACGATTTGCACCTATGCAACTACACATCGAATGACTAATCATTTGGAAAAACTCTAGAAAACTTTCAGTTTTAGAAGAAGGGACTCAATTCGATCCATTAGATTCTTTGATGTAACTGTAATAGATGAAAATATTACATTACTATCGTTACTTTTTTGTTAGAGTCCACGCCAAAGTCAATAACTTTTGTTGCATAATCTAAAGACTTAATTACCATAACACGAATTAAATACCAAATAATCAACGGTCTCTACAACAAAATCTAAGTCGCAGGCATTTCTTTTCAACATAAGTACTAAAAAAAATCAAGAAACCTAACTCATTAATATACAGAAACGGAGTAAACAATATGAAAATGATCTCGAAGATGATACAAGGATCACGAATATTGCATCATCCAGTCAATCTGGTATGGGAATGTTTGAAAACCGGTAGAATCTGGTTTATGTAGATTTTAATGCAGTCCTATATTATGCAAGTGTTGAGTTAAATGCAATATATATGTAGGTACGTAGAACCTACCTGTGCGTGAAGGTCAAGATACTCCACGAGGCAAGCCAGGCAATAATAGATTCTAAGCTAGAAACGAACCCTATTCTAATTTCCATACTTATAAATATGCATGTTAGGGTTCATATTGTTTCAAATATCAAAAATAGAATTACTGCTCCCAGATGTATTCTAGCTTCTTCGCTAACGAAAAGCACTTAGAGTTGCTTTCGAAGTATATGTTAAAAATATGTAAGTGAAATGATTACCTAGGGACTCGGTTTATATTCTCAATTTGTTTTATTAAATAAATATCGCTGGACCCGATTAGCCTTTGGGTAGTTAAATTGACATTGCCTAATAAATATCGTCACAATAATGGTCCTCCTTTTCCGAGTATAAGCTTATTTATATTTCTTATAAAGCAATAAAAGTCGTGCTATTTAGAATTCAACAGCCATTGTACCTCAAAGCAAAAAATTTCCACGGTAAAAGTTTGGACTTCGCACTTTTGCAGCAGGTTATTTCCAAGTTCTCTACAAAATCTTATTTTACGGGCAATTAAAATTTCTGTAGCGGAATTGCTTTTTATTTTGCCGCAATAACGAAAGTTTTAGTGTCCCTTAAATGTTTTATAAGGTGACAACAGTAACTTATCTGAATTGCAAATTTGCTAGAACTTTCGAAATAAGTCAGGGCTGAAATAAACGAGAAAACTTTTAATTACCGATTGCAAAATCTTGTATAATTTGTAACAAAAATATCATTATGAATTCATAGTGGAAAGATTTGTTAAGAATCTTATATTTGGAGAACATGAACTTGTGTAACTATGCTGTCATATGTAATAGTGCAGTGGATCGTTGCAATATTTCTGTAATTGGTGCAATTTTTTCTTTGCCTTCAAAATTAACAGCACTGCAAGAACTGCGTGTCTTATATCATGAAGTAACAATACTTTTTCCTTGTTTCCAGGCTTGCTAAAAACCTGTGCACCAGAAAAGGCAGTCGTCGGGCGAACACCGGTAACCGCTTGGAACACGCGGTCCTCACCCACCTTCAGCACGTGCCGTAGATTCTCTACCTTCCCGACACCCTCATCTCATCGTACATTTCTCCCACCGGCTATCAGATTAACCAGAGTGAAAGAGATAGATGCTAAGGACCATGGCTCGCGGAGACGAATGTAAGACCGCTAACAGGGCTAACTACGCGTGCAAGTCGTTCGACGTATCCGCTCCTATGCAGTAAGTACAATCAAACCTGAAATACAAGGCTCATCTTAAACTGTAAAAAGGGAATTTCCTCATCACCATCATTAGAGGCATGAATTCCGTCAAAATTGTAATAACAAATATCAGAGTTGGTCCACATAGAATGTAGGTACCTTGTTATCTGAAAAAATTGTTTCAAATTCAATAATTACTCGAATTTTAAAATCTTTTACTCAAGACATCTTTGGTAACTCTAAATTCCCTAAAAAAAAATTACATAATTTGTCAAATTCTAAACGTATTATCCGTTTGATTGCAGAAAGATCGCATACGAGGCGCCTAAGTACCAGGCACCTATAAAACAGGAGCAGAAAAAGGAGCAAAAGAAGGACTACGGAGCCTGGGGCGCCATCTATAAGGACAAGAAGACTTTCACAGACATGCACCTCTGCTGAACAACACCAGCCGGGTCACCGCCATTACTAACCTCGTCACATAGGATAAGAGCTAAGCTACCAAAAATGTAACAACGACGAAATAAATAATGTCAAATTCTCGAGTAATTGTGATTCTTTTGTGACGAATAGCTTTTTTTCTTATTGTTTCCAACGGTGTAGGTTTGCTTGCTAACTAACATTATCATGTATCATTATTAACAGATTAAACATCATCATCATCTGATCAGATTTTTTGTTGCTTACCTGAATCTTATGAGAATTTTGTACAATTAGTTATACAAGTTAGTCGCGTTGTTAAAAGTTCAATGACGGACGATTCGTGTGTGTTTGAAAAAGTGAGATGTGAATTGGAATAAAGTTATAATGACTTTTCTGATTGTAATTTTATTTAGGCGCTTGTTTACTAAAACAAATAATACTAGCATTGCATTGGTAATTTGTATGAAAGCGATACAGATAGTTAAATCAGAAATGTAACTAACAAACATAGGTAAATCACAAAACAAACAACAACCACAATGCAACCTAGATTGAAATGTAAAAACGTCAAAGTAGCGAGATTTATATGGATGCGGAGAAAATAGTAAATGCACACAGATTTCCAGAACGTGCGGATTTATTCTCGATTGACCAGTCTGGCGATACAATTGAAACAGCAACTGTAATGAAAACCCCGCATTGTTCCAAGATTAAAGTTTCTACCACGCTACGTCTAGCAAAATTAAAGCCAGCGAAATGTTCTTTGCAAAGTTTCCTTCCGTAAGTAAAAGTAGTCATGATAAGTTCCATTCATTATATTCCCAAAAGAGCCACACATTTACTTATGCAAAAAGGGGGAATAGAGTTAAAGAACATCATTTAGAAAACGTTAAAAAACTGCACCGAATTTGGAAAGCTGCCAAAAGGTTGGCTAGGTAAGACTGTAGTCTAAATATATAAAAGAAGAAACTGACTGACTGACTGACTGACTGACTGACTGACTGACTGACTGACTGACTCATCTATCAACGCACAGCCCAAACCGCTGGGTCTACAGATTCCAAATTTGGCAAGTAGGTTCCTTAGGTGGTCTAGGGGTGCACTAAGAAAGGATTTTTCAAAATTCACCCCCTAAGGGGGTTAAACGGGGCTCCAAAGTTTGTATGGGGAAACAAGATTAGTTAGACTATTTTATTCGAAACTTCACAGGAGTGCTCCTATTGATAAATGAGTAGAAACGGGTTTCAGGGTTTTTCAGAATTCAACCCCTAAGAGGGGGAAATGGGGTGGCAAAGTATAAAAATCAATGCACAGCCCAAACCGCTGAGTCTAGAGATTCCAAATTTGGCACAAAGGTTCTTTATAAGGTTTAGGGGTGCATTAAGAAAGGATTTTTCAAAATTAACCCCCTTAGGGGTTGGAACGGGAGTCCAAAGATTACATGGGGAAATGAGATTAGTTAGACTACTTTATTCGAAACTTAACAGGAGTACTCCAATCAATAAATGAGTTAACGTTTGTGTTTCAGGTTTTTTCAGAATTCAACCCCTAAAGGGGGAAATGGGGTAACAAAGCCTGAAATTCAACATAGGTATTGTTTTTATGGTAAACTGGGTCGGGTGTAATACAAAAACAACGATTTTAAGATTTAGTGTGGCGGACCTGAAATACAATCATTCCCTGTTGGGGTGCGAAATGTGCGATGGGGTTGAAATGTCTAAAAATCAATATGGGTGTCGATACCGAGATTATCAGGGGCGCTGATTACGAAAATGGCATTTATTTTGAGATCCAGAAGATGGCGGATTCGACTTCTATACAGGGTTATTGTTGATTTATTGTGATGAATGTGATAACGATGACGATGATTGTGATTAAGATGATAATGATTGTGATTACGATGATAATGATTGTAGTAACGATGATGGTGATTGTGATAGTGATTTTGATGGTGATTGTGATGGTGATAGTGATGGTGATAGCGATGGTGATGGTGATTGTGATTATGACAGTGACGATGATAATGATGAAGATGATTGTGATTACGATGATAATGATTGTGATAACGAGGATAGTGATTGCGAGAATGATTGTGATGGTGATTGTGATTGTTTTAACTTGATTTTGTGATAGTGACGGCGATTGTGATGAAGATGACTGTGATTACGATGATAATGATTGTGAAAACGATGATGGTGATTGTGATAGTGATTTTGGTGGTGATTGTGATGGTCATTGTGATAGTGACGGTGATTGTGATAGCGATGGTGATGGTGATTGTGATTGTGACAGCAACGGTGATAATGATGACGATGGTTGTGATTACGATGATAATGATTGTGATAACGAGGATAGCGATTGTGAATGTGATGGTGGGTGTGATTGTGTTAATGATGGTGATTGTGATAGTGATGGTGATTGTGATAATGATTGTGGTTGTGATAGTGATGGCGATTGTAATCATGATGATTGTGATTACAATGATAATGATTGCGATTACGATGATAATGATAGTGATTGTGATAGTGATTGTGATAGTGATTGTGATTGTGATTGTGATAGTGATTGTGATAGTGATTGTGAAAGTGATTGTGATAGTGATTGTGATAGTGATTGTGATAGTGATTGTGATAGTGATTGTGATAGTGATTGTGATAATGATTGTGATTGTGATAGAGAGAGTGATAGTGATTGTGATAGAGAGAGTGATAGTGATAGTGATTGTGATTGTGATAGAGAGAATGATAGTGATAGTGATTGTGATAGTGATAGTGATTGTGATAATGATTGTGATTGTGATAGAGAGAGTGATTGTGATAGAGAGAGTGATAGTGATTGTGATTGTGATAGAGAGAGTGATAGTGATAGTGATAGTGATAGTGATTGTGATTGTGATAGTGATAGTGATAGTGATAGTGATTGTGATAATGATTGTGATAGTGATAGTGATAGTGATAGTGATTGTGTAGTGATAGTGATTGTGATAGTGATAGTGATTGTGATAGTGATTGTGATAGTGATTGTGATAGTGATTGTGATAGTGATTGTGATAGTGATTGTGATAGTGATTGTGATAGTGATTGTGATAGTGATTGTGATAGGGATTGTGATAGTGATTGTGATAGTGATTGTGATAGTGATTGTGATAGTGATTGTGATAGTGATTGTGATAGTGATTGTGATAGTGATTGTGATAGTGATTGTGATAGTGATTGTGATAGTGATTGTGAAAGTAGTGATTGAGATTGTTATAGTGATTGTGATTGTGATTGTGATATTGTGTGATAGTGATTGTGATTGTGACAGTGATTGTGATTGTGATTGTGATTTTGATTGTGATTGTGATTGTGATAGTTATTGTGATTGTGATTATTATGAAATTTGGCACATACATAGTTTATAACTTGGATTAACATGTAGGATACTATTTATTTTTACTATTTTTTATTTAGGATTGTCATTTTGATAGTGATAGTGATTGTGATAGTGATTGTGATAGTGATTGTGATAGTGATTGTGATAGTGATTGTGATAGTGATTGTGATAGTGATTGTGATAGTGATTGTGATAGTGATTGTGATAGTGATTGTGATAGTGATTGTGATAGTGATTGTGATAGTGATTGTGATAGTGATTGTGATAGTGATTGTGATAGTGATTGTGATAGTGATTGTGATAGTGATTGTGATAGTGATTGTGATAGTGATTGTGATAGTGATTGTGATAGTGATTGTGATAGCGATTGTGATAGCGATTGTGATAGTGATTGTGATAGTGATTGTGATAGTGATTGTGATAGTGATTGTGATAGTGATTGTGATAGTGATTGTGATAGTGATTGTGATAGTGATTGTGATAGTGTTAGTGATTGTGATAGTGATTGTGATAGTGATTGTGATAGTTATTGTGATAGTGATAGTGATTGTGATAGTGATTGTGATATTGTGTGATAGTGATTGTGATTGCGATAGTGATTGTGATAGTGATAGTGATTGTGATAGTGATTGTGATAGTGATTGTGATAGTGATTGTGATAATGATTGTGATTGTGATAGACAGAGTGATAGTGATTGTGATAGAGAGAGTGATAGTGATAGTGATTGTGATTGTGATAGAGAGAATGATAGTGATAGTGATAGTGATTGTCATAGTGATAGTGATTGTGATAATGAGTGTGATTGTGATAGAGAGAGTGATAGTGATTGTGATAGAGAGTGATAGTGATTGTGATTGTGATAGAGAGAGTGATAGTGATAGTGATTGTGATAGTGATAGTGATTGTGATAGTGATTGTGATAGTGATTGTGATAGTGATTGTGATAGTGATTGTGATAGTGATTGTGATAGTGATTGTGATAGTGATTGTGATAGTGATTGTGATAGTGATTGTGATAGTGATTGTGATAGTGATTGTGATAGTGATTGTGATAGTGATTGTGATAGTGATTGTGATAGTGATTGTGATAGTGATTGTGATAGTGATTGTGATAGTGATTGTGATAGTGATTGTGATAGTGATTGTGATAGTGATTGTGATAGTGATTGTGATAGTGATTGTGATAATGATTGTGATAGTGATTGTGATAGTGATTGTGATAGTGATTGTGATAGTGTTAGTGATTGTGATAGTGATTGTGATAGTGATTGTGATAGTTATTGTGATAGTGATAGTGATTGTGATAGTGATTGTGATATTGTGTGATAGTGATTGTGATTGCGATAGTGATTGTGATAGTGATAGTGATTGTGATAGTGATTGTGATAGTGATTGTGATAGTGATTGTGATAATGATTGTGATTGTGATAGACAGAGTGATAGTGATTGTGATAGAGAGAGTGATAGTGATAGTGATTGTGATTGTGATAGAGAGAATGATAGTGATAGTGATAGTGATTGTCATAGTGATAGTGATTGTGATAATGAGTGTGATTGTGATAGAGAGAGTGATAGTGATTGTGATAGAGAGAGTGATAGTGATTGTGATAGTGATTGTGATAGTGATTGTGATAGTGATTGTGATAGTGATTGTGATAGTGATTGTGATAGTGATTGTGATAGTGATTGTGATAGTGATTGTGATAGTGATTGTGATAGTGATTGTGATAGTGATTGTGATAGCGATTGTGATAGTGATTGTGATAGTGATTGTGATAGTGATTGTGATAGTGATTGTGATAGTGATTGTGATAGTGATTGTGATAGTGATTGTGATAGTGATTGTGATAGTGATTGTGATAGTGATTGTGATAGTGATTGTGATAGTGATTGTGATAGTGATTGTGATAGTGATTGTGATAGTGATTGTGATAGTGATTGTGATAGTGATTGTGATAGTGATTGTGATAGTGATTGTGATAGAGAGAGTGATAGTGATAGTGATTGTGATAGATTGTGATAGAGAGAATGATAGTGATAGTGATAGTGATTGTCATAGTGATAGTGATTGTGATAATGAGTGTGATTGTGATAGAGAGAGTGATAGTGATTGTGATAGAGAGAGTGATAGTGATTGTGATTGTGATAGAGAGAGTGATAGTGATAGTGATTGTGATAGTGATAGTGATAGTGATTGTGATAGTGATTGTGATAGTGATTGTGATAGTGATTGTGATAGTGATTGTGATAGTGATTGTGATAGTGATTGTGATAGTGATTGTGATAGTGATTGTGATAGTGATTGTGATAGTGATTGTGATAGTGATTGTGATAGTCATTGTGATAGTGATTGTGATAGTGATTGTGATAGTGATTGTGATAGTGATTGTGATAGTGATTGTGATAGTGATTGTGATAGTGATTGTGATAGTGATTGTGATTGTGATTGTGATTGTGATAGTGATTGTGATAGTGATTGTGATAGTGATAGTGATAGTGATTGTGATAGTGATTGTGATAGTGATTGTGATAGTGATTGTGATAGTGATTGTGATAGTTATTGTGATAGTGATAGTGATTGTGATAGTGATTGTGATATTGTGTGATAGTGATTGTGATTGCGATAGTGATTGTGATTGTGATTGTGATAGTGATTGTGATTATTATGAAATTTGGCACATACATAGTTTATAACTTGGATTAACATGTAGGATACTATTTATCCCTTTATTATGATTCAGTGGGACAATTACCGAACTTTACGCGGGCGAAGCCGCGGGCAACAGCTAGTATTACATAAAGATGGGAAAAAAATATTGAGAGACTTTGAGAGTCGAGCTGTGCAGCTGCATACTTAAATTGAATAGTAATAGAAACAGAATTTGAAGATTTATTAAAACATCTACAGATAACAAAGATGAAAGAGATAACGCAATGAATTAAATATTCATACACCTTGAACCTACTGGTAAGTCACATACTTTAGGATGAGCATAAATTTAACAAATATGACGTGAGGAGAACCAAGGATTTACACAGAATGTATGAGAGACGACATTTCATACGAGAGATAGCATATTTTTGAATTTGAAAATGATATCCCGGCTTATCCAGGAGAAATTGTATTCTAACACTGTTTTAAGCTTTCACGGTTCATAACTAAATGTCACTTACGGGATATCTTCCGTGATTATTTATTATTTTGAGCTCCCGATATTTCGACGCTGTTGCAAGCGCCATGATCGCGGGTTAACTGGAGAATGCGGGTGGCTGGAAAAAATTGTTAGGAGCAGACAAATCTGTTTACCCTCTTTCTTTGTCTCTTTTTTTGTCTTTTTCTTTGTTTTTTAGTTAACCCGCGATCATGGCGCTTGCAACAGCGTCGAAATATCGGGAGCTCAAAATAATAAATAATCACGGAAGATATCCCGTAAGTGACATTTGTAGTATAATTGTATTCTAGCTATACACTCAAAACTAAAACAACAAAATAAAAGGTTTTACTATCCGCGGAGTTCTAATTTTGCAATTACTTCTTGCACCTCCATTTGCAATTACAGAATGTTCGTTTTAAAACGAGAAGTTCTTCATGACAATGGCTTCGGGAATGATTAAAATAAGGCGCTTTACAGTCGCTTGAAATTGAGGGGAATGTAACTGTATTGTCTGGGGATATGGGGACGTGTTCAGCGGCTGTTGTCCGCTGTGACCGCTGGATATTACCATGACGTTACATTTTTAAATTCATCTCTATATTTTTTGGACTAACTGCGGGCGAGTTAATTGGGGCAAACCTTCCATTCAGACTTTTGTGCAAAAACTAGGCCTAGCCTTTTCTGAACTAATGTTGGGGTTGGCTTTCAGTCTTATCGATGCAGCTGAATATCAGTATTTTACATGGAGCGAATGCCTATCTGACCTCCACAACCCAGTTAGTACTGAATAATATGATACCTCTTGGTGATACTGGTAGGTTTACTGAAGTAAACAAAGCTATAAGGAAGATAATTATAAAACAATACATAACAGTGAAGGAAAACCAGTTTTAAGATTGTTTTTCTCGATTCAAGCTTATAATAAGCAGATGTTTATTAAAATGAGTTACGTCAATGAAATAATGAATAAGAATCAAAGCTTATTATACAACGAGATCGCTGGGAACGCCTAAGATAACCTAATTTCTTTTAATATTTCGTGTAAGTTATCGTTTAAATGTTCTTTCATGAGTAGTTTTAGGGCTAATCTAATTGGAATTTAGGGCATTCGACATGCTAACCACGTTAGTTTTAAGCTTAATTAATTGTGTTACTAAGCCGTAAACTTGAAGTACCGTACCGTAAATGTAGAACTATTTAATTATTTTAAACTTTTTTCTTATTAAAGGCGAATTGAAAAAATGCAAAGAGTTAATAATGATGTAATTAGCAAAGTTTTAATTTCAAGTCTTCAGCTAATTAGAACCGCTTGCCAACAGCATTGCGTTTTATTTTAACGAAAATTTTGCACATTAGGTTCTTTAGTTTTTTCTTTCACTATCGATTTATTCAAGGCTTTTTGTTCAACAAGCCTCAATCCTAACTAATATTATAATTGTGAAAGTAAGCCAAACCGCACTGGGCCCGCGTGGTGGATTATTTATAGCCCATTCCCTCTCATAGTGAGGAGGCCTGTGTCCCAGCAGTGGGAACATTAATAGACTGATGATGATGATGATGGAGTAGAAACAAATGGTACTTAGTTTGATTTTTTCTTTTTGCGAATATAATATATATAGGTAATAAAAATTAAAAAAAAAAAACGAAATTCAAATCCATATTGCGTTTGCGTATGATTTAAAATTCAATATTTTTAATTTTTTGTTTTTTCAAAATTTCTCTTTCTTTGTTCTAATATGAAAAGTTTACTTGAAATTTGTAGCGTTTTTTGATGATGGATCAATTTTTTTCTAAGCTGTAGAAAAAAAAACTAGGTATGCCATAAGCTTCTACTCCGTTCACTTAATATAAGTACCCATTTTTTTTGGAAAATGATAAAAAGTCATCCTGTATTATTATGGAAACTTTTGTAGTACCTATGTTAAGAGTTTTAATTGACAAATTAAAAATTAACGCAAGCGAAATCACGGACAAAAGCTACTCCATTATATTCATCAAAAAATCAACCTATAGCAGTTAACATCTTACTGAACATAGCCTTCCCAGAAGCTAGTCTAGTATCACCCAGCTACTGCCACCGTGTTCCGATACCGAGAAGAAACAATAATTGATCACTATGGTAGATCACTCTGATTGGTGAGTGTTTCCACACTTCGATTCTAGTTTCCACATGTTTTTGCCCTCATCAAACAAAGAACTGCATTGCTCTTTTTTTTTGTATATTTTTCTGTCCCAATGTTGGGCAACCCTTTCCCGTATACTATTCCAATCTTCCTTTGTCTTGACATCTTCGGCCAATCTTTGCTCTTATTCTCATCTGCGTATAGCCATTTCCCAACAAAAAAAAAACCCAATCCCCCATAAAATTATTGGGGTCGATTTCCAGTCTAACCGGATGCAGCTGAATACCAGTATTTTCCATGGAGCGACTGCCTATCTGACCTCCACAACCCAGTTAGTACTGGGTAATACGACACCCCTGGGTAAGACTGGTTGTCAGACTTTTTGGGACACTGACTAACGACTGTCAAAGATCTACAAATGACAGCCAGGACCAACAGCTTAACGTGCTTTCCGAGGCACGGAGGAAACTCGGTATGTAAGGGTGGTCACCCATCCACAGACCAACCTAGGCAAGCACGGCTTAACCTAAAGATCGACCCGAGTGGCTGTTATTATTTAGCCACGAGCTCCTCGAGCAATCTTTGCTCTTAGTCGTGACAAACAATTTGAGGTCCTCCCATCAAATATGTCACAATATCACTTTCGGGCTCAATCTGGCTCGGCTTTGCCTATAACCATCTTAGGCTGTGTGGGATGGTAATCATATTAGCATACTGGTATCTATAATTATTATCTATTGGAACGCTCATTGTTATTATGTACGCCTGTGTACTATTGTAGTAAACATTTACCGTCAAGCATACTGGTTATCGGTGATTGCTATCATTCCAGTTCCAGCCTCTGTTTAAGTACTTACCTACGTATTTTGAGCAGTCATAATGGGTGACCTGAGCCCTTGATAGGTAAAAATCTTGCTTCCTACTAGTATCATGTAAAGTAAAGTTTTTAAAGATGTGTGGATGGATGGGTGTTTGTTACTCTTTTACGCAAAAACTACTGAATGGTGTTGGATAAATTTAGCACACACATAGTTTATAACCTCTATTAAAAATTGGGTACTTTTTATCCTGGTAGTAAGTTCTCTTGGGACAATTATCGTACTCCACGCGGGCGATGCCGCGGGTATAAGCTAGTTTGTCATGATTACAAAAATCCATGAGAGGATCAAACCGTACCCGGGACTTTAGCCCCAGGGCCGGCCAGTCCCGACATGGATAACGAAAAAAAAATCGGTTGCAATAACGATGCTTGCGAGAATCGCATCTTGGATGTAGAAACTTGCGTTTCCCGCAAGCATCGTTACTGCAACCGAATTTTTTCATTGTTATTTTAAGATTCGAAAGTTAACGATAATATAATTATCTATGCCGAGACTGTCGGCCCTGAGCAGTCTAAACTGAAGGAAATTAATAAGTTAGGGCTGATGTTTGAAAATTGGAAAGGCGCACAACACAAACATTTTCTATAAAGATGTTTTCATATTCTGAGACACAGCACTTTCGTTGTTTTCAATAACGATCCCAAAACGTTATAAATGTGAAGTTATTTTGTATCTACAAAGGAGTTTCAGTCTTATTATGCCTTTCCGACGGTTTGTTCTTATCTGATGCAAAGTGTTATCTCAGTTCTCTTTCCGAGTTTTCCAGATCTTTGCTTATATGCCGAGTAAAATACCTTCAAAAATTCTTCGCCTTATAAGTATTTTTGATTTTGTTAAAGCATTTTCCACAACATTGGAATATGGTATTTTCGTTCCAGGGAAATAAATATACAGAATCATAAGCACAAAGCAATTCAGTTATGATGATATTAGTTTTGGGTACTATTATGCAAAGTCTACTGATTTTCGTCTACGCTTCCAAATCTGGCTCAATGCGGTATCGTTGAACTTTCCGATCTAAAATCGTTTTTTATTTCATCGCAAATCGGAATAATAGTCGTTATACTGAATGGATTTGATAAGGAATTTAGACTTAGAAGAACTTTTCTTTCAGATGAGCGAACAAATACTTCTTATATGATGAAAGGAAATTACTATAATTATTGAAAGAAGTGTACTAAGGTAGTAACAAACAACAACAACAAACAACAACAACAGCCCACAACGTCCACTGCTGGAAATAAGCCTCTCCCATGATGGGAGGAATTTGCCGTAATCTCCACGCTTGGCAGGCGGATTGGAGATCGCAGTAGTGATGAAAGACTAACAGAAAACGCTGCTGCCCGTTCTCTGGTCTACGGAGGCGCAAGGTGTTCTGCCTCAGACATTTGTCGCCTTTTACGACACCCGTGAGTGTAATGGGTTGGTTCTATTCTACTCTGCCGGATACCACACGGCTCTAGGTAGTAACACTAGTAACTATTTATATTACTATCCATCACACCTATGGGCTCTATTAACACCGCAATGACCAAGAATCCACAGCCACACCATTAGATTTCCATAACACAATCCATACACAAGCTGTCAAATTTCCTTCGAACGTTCGAATCTCCGGCCGCATGGCTGTGAATGGGCCAGGAATGGCCGTGACTGTGCCAAGAATGGGCGCGAAATAACTCTGGCATCGATAACTTTATCAGTAGAAGGAACTGCTATAATAACTTGCGGTGACGTTAAACAGCCGTTTTGGCAACGGTTGCTTTGCTCGATTAATTCCGCGTTTAACTTTGTTTCCGAAGTTTTGGTTTGTAGTCAGAGTTTCTAGACACGATCGAAGTGGAATTAGCTTGATTCATGGTAGCGGATTTAAGTTTTAGGACCTCATTTTACGACTTGACCTCAATGCTACTGAATAGAAACATACTTCAGAGGTGGAGATTTGTGCTGTGTTGGACCATTTTAATATTTAAGACGTTTTCTGACTGGGAATGTGAAATGTGATTTGGCTGCAAATAGAAAGTAGGTAGACAGCTCTCTTGGTAGGTAGGTAGCTTTTACTACATGAAACTTAGTTACTAAAAAACATTGGTCTCATGCAAATATTTCAAGCCTATAATCAAAGGATCTGCTGAACTGGGCCTATTTGGCGCAGCCGTGAGACACACAACATTAAACTTCTCTTCTTTTTTAACCGACTTCAAAAAGGAGGAGGTTCTCAATTCGATTGGTATTTTTTTATGTATGTATACCGATTACGCTGAGATTTATGATCCGATTTACGTGATTCTTCTTTATTTTAATGCAAAATAATTGCCATTTGGTCCCATAAAAATTTAACATAGTTTGGCCCAGTAGTTTTCATATTATGAACATTTTTACTTCAGTCGTGTGGTATAATTTCATGTATGTTTACCGATTTCTCCTCCATTTGTGGAGCGATTCTAAAAATATTTTTTTTTATTTGAAAGAATATACTCCTGAGATGATCGCATTTAAATTTAGTGAAGATCTGATGCTGATCTTCGGAGATAAACAATGAAACTCTTCAAAACTAGACGGTAAATCGGTCGTGATTGCTGCAATCGCTTGGATGTTTATTGTTTATACAACATCATGACGTAAAATTACGCCTGTATGCTCTGAGGGGTACGCAGATGTGTACAATACACCCAAATTTCGACAGTTTAGGTATGTTAAGTTCCATTTATTGGGGATAAGCCTATTACCATGACATGTATTGTTAACAATGCAAAATTAATGCATAGCAAATATTTGTATTGGATATTACAACTAAAAATAAAAATACTTTTTTGCAAAAAAATAAAACCGACTTCAAAAAACACAAAACCTTTGTTTGATACTTTTAGTTTTTTTTTTGTCACCGACTTCTGAAGCTAAAGTTATTTTTCACTTTTTTGTGTTTTGTTTTTTTTGAAGTCGGTTTTATTTTTTATGCAAAAAAGTTTTTTTCTGTTTAGTTTTAAGTTTTTTTATTGTGTACCTAATTTTAAGTTTGTTATTAATATAATAATACATTTTCTTTCTTTCTTTATACGCTCTAAATGCACTAGGATAATAATCTTAATGAAAATTTTATGTTACAGTTTGGCCGCTGAGAGAATGCGTTCCTGACGTCTGTCAGTTGGTACAAAAAATTACCGCGAAAATTAATGATAATTGATTTAATGAAATCGCTTTAAATAATATTATTTGTTAAGAGGGCAAAAATGGTAATAATAGGTTTGTATAAGCAATAAGTTAAGTATATAACATTACCAATATATACTAATACTCGCGACCTGTCAGGAGCGAATTCTCTCAGCGGCCAAAGTGTAACCTAACCTTTTAACAGAGAGACTATGAGTGACTCGGTAACCAAAAAACTTCTTATCTCTTGTCGTAGAAACAAGGAGGCCTTCAATAAAGACGCTAGAGACAACTTAAGTTGCAGATCACGATTCTCAGCAATGAGAAGGAATCACGACAAGGATGAGGTCTTTTACACTACGTGTCTGTACTTACTCCTTTATTTCAGCAGAGACTAGGATATAGGTACAGATTTTAATCCCAATTTTAGTTTCGCTTCGTCTATTGGAAGACAAGCAAGAATCTTAAAATAGTTTTTTTTTTCTAAATAAGTCAGACAAAGCTTAGATTCTGTTTTTGTGGCAATAAAGAACTTTTGTGTAAAACTTAATGCCAGCCTTCTGGACACTTTTCCTGTCGACAGCGATATGGACGAATTTTTTGACGCCCTGTAATATTTTTGTTACTTGCACATACATATTTTTATTATTAATTAGAGTTGTAGTTTGTACTCGTATATGTATATTGTATTTATTAAGAGAGGTATTTTTAATGTTAAATAAAATTTTAACCTTAACAACTTGAAAAGAATCTCAATAAATTTAAATATGTTTCAATTGATGAAATATAAAATCGCAGTATGTTCTCAAACTAGCATTCAACCACAGGAAGTTTATGGACACATTGTGGTCGAGCAAAACCCTCTATAAATCCACAGCAAAAAGATTAATACAAGATAGGATTTAAAATTAAAGTTATCATTTCCCGCGTTGTGTTGTGTGATATCGCGTAGCTTTCCGCAACTTGTGCCGGAATATCACAATGAAGAAGAGTTTTACTACGCAGTCTGCTTAATTAAGTCAGCTGTTCATTTGCGATGGTTAACGAGTTATTCACAAACAAGGGATGCTGAATGCTCATCGTTTAAATGTACGCATCAACGTGAATTAAACTTATTCAGCTGTATCGCATGCCTCCGTCGCAGATTCAGGCAGCG
Organism: Xestia xanthographa; assembly: GCA_905147715.2. Classification (NCBI taxonomy): domain Eukaryota; kingdom Metazoa; phylum Arthropoda; class Insecta; order Lepidoptera; family Noctuidae; genus Xestia; species Xestia xanthographa. Next base: position 4,968,315 of record LR990659.1, on the reverse strand, counting down.
TTCTACTTTTTGCCGCAATTTTTTAATGAAACCGCATATGTGAAACCTTTTTGTTTACAGTCTCATAAAAAAATTAACGGAATCGCCGATTCATCATCATCATCATTTCAGCTGAAACACGTCCACTGCTGGTCATGGGCCTCCTCCAAAGGGGGGTTTTGCCATAATCGCCACGCTTGGCAGGCGGGTTGGCGATCGCAGTACGGTTGTTACAAAAGCACAGAGAACGCTGCTGCCCATTCTCTGGTAAGTCCCTTAGTCGCCTCTTACGACACCCACGGGAAGATATGGGATGGTTTCGCCGATTAATGAGTATTTATGTGGATGACCAGTATACATAGTGTAAGATAATAAACACAAGACCTCTCGTGTAGTGTTCCGAACCATGAAACTGAACCACTTTGGTTCTAGGCATTCTAGAAATTCGCAAAAAAATGGACATGATGATGGATATGATCTACAGGAATTATCGAGATCAACATGTATGGTAAAACTAAAAAAGAGTTATGAATTTGCTTCCAAACGTCATAAAACAAAAGTTGAACAGTTCCATGAACAAAAGTTGAACAGTTCTCTGAGTCATCACACGAGAGGACTTGCGTCTATTCTGTTACACCCTGGACGAAGACAATTTATGTTAAATGGCTAGCTTTTTATTAACCGACTTCTAATTAACTAAAAAAGGGTTTCTTAATTCGACTGTTTACTTATATATTTTTTTATGAGTGTTCGCGGATAACTTCGTCGTTTATGAACCGATTTAGATGATTTTTTTTTTGGAAAGGAGATATCCCAAGGGTGGTACCATGATAAGAAAACCAGGGTCTGATGATGGCATTCCAGAGAAATCGAGGGAAACCTTCAAAAATCGTACTGGTGACTAGTGATTTTGTTATTTTTTTCGTTAAGTACTTTAAAGCACTACAATTCAATGCAGGTCTGGAGTCGATACATTACAACTAAAGATGGAAAAATATATTATTTTGCAAAAACTAAAACCGACTTAAAAAAATAAAACAAAAAAGTGAACAATAACTTCAGCTTCAGAAGTCGGTGACAAAAAAACTAAATCAATCAAACAAAGGTCACTGACTTCTGAAGCTAAAGTTATTTTTCACTTTTTTGTTATTTTTTAAGTAGGTTTTATTTTTTGCAAAAGATTTTTTTTCAATAGTCAGTTGCCAATGCCAAGAGATGCTTTTTATTTGAGCTCCTCTCCAAGAGTACCTACCTATAGTGCGTTGTGCCCTCAAGTACAGAAACTGCTTGGAAAAGGGGCTGGAAATATAAATACCATGCCAAGCAAAATTGTGTAAAGTATTTATGTAACTCATAAAGTTACTACAGCAAGAAAACAATCATGTATCACAGTGTACTTTCTTCATGAAATCGTATTTTAACGACAAACTCGACGCCCGGCCGCGCGCCCTGAATTATTGAGTGTGTTCCTTTGTTCAGCCTTCAAATCCTCTGCTTAATTGAACAGCTCCTATTGACTCTGGACCCCATCAACTTTTAGAATGATTACTTTCTATTATATCTTATCTGGAACATTTGTTGAAAGGTTTCTTTTTTCGATTTTGTAAAAACTTTTCCCTAATGACTTTTAGTCCTTGTTAACATTAAGTGCCTTTACAGGGTGTAAACGGACCCTTTACGAAGCCGTCAACTAAGCATTTTGTACTATCGAGGACACTCCCGCCTGACCACCACTAAGCTTATTTTTGCTTGCACTTGCAACATAGAAACGCTCTCTAGCCCCGCCCCGTTGACCATGTATAGAAATAATTAATGAAAAGATACCGAATCGGCCGAGCGCACTGACGACGCACGCCAAACGAGAGTTATTGTTATTTTGCGCGCCAAAGTTAAGGCTTTCCTAATAGGCCCAAACTTTAAGGGGGCGTGGCTCGGCGCCTCCGCATGTTTTATGCGAACAAATTTTAAAATGGTCAGGCGGAAAAGACCCCGACTGTACATCAAACAAAGTAACTCAAAAAAAATATTGCTGAGAACGACTTTTTTTGTGGTTAAAATTCACATTTTACGGTAAAACTTAATGTCATTGTAACGCCACTCAAAACATTGTGCTGATGGACGCATTAATAGTAAACGGGTTATGGAGGTATTTAAAGTAAAGTAATGGACCTTAAAAACTAGTATGTGAAAAAGTTGGAACTTTGACCTCCAATATCTCCGTAACTACTTACATAAGGAACAAAAAACCGGCCAAGTGCGAGTCGGACTCGCGCACGAAGGGTTCCGTACCAATTATTATAAAAAAAACACGTTTGTTGTATGGGAGCCCCCCTTAAATATTAATTTTATTCTGTTTTTAGTATTTGTTGTTATAGCGGCAACAGAAATACATCATCTGTGAAAATTTCAACTGTCTAGCTGTCACGGTTCATGAGATACAGCCTGGTGACAGACAGACGGACAGACGGACAGACAGACGGACAGACAGCGAAGTCTTAATAATAGGGTTCCGTTTTTACCCTTTGGGTACGGAACCCTAAAAAATATCGCAATGACGGGGAGAACAAGTGCCTTTCGGCTTCGTTATGGGTTAATAGGTTAATATATATATGGGCCCTCTATAGCTGTTTGTATTCCATCATTTATCTGTTATATGGCTTTTTCCAACTGAAGGTCTGAACTGAAGTTCCTGACCTAATCAGATACAGTTGAATGCAAGTATTTCAAATGATAAAATAAAGTTGCTATCGTTTCTGTATGACAGTTTTGTTTATCTAAACTGAGTATGCAACGAATTTTTACGCGTTAAATGACGGTATCTATAATTTAGAGATTTATCTCAGAAGGTTAATTTGTATAAATCATGAATAAAAAAGATGCGTCGATCTTCAGTAATGTCGTTTTAATTTATAAAAAAACTGCGCTAGACAGATTTTTTTTACTTGATACTTTTTTATCAGGCTAGACTTTGAGTCTAAAGTTATTGGTATTTCAGGTTATAAATCACTTCTTTCGAATGATTAATTCGACTTATATGTAATGAAAAACTGGAAACTTGGAGCCGGAGCGATCGTTCGTTTTGTTTAGCGCTGCTGAAATTGATTTAAGTTTTAAATGATTAATTGTTTTAATCATTGAATGTGTAGAGTATGAGATATAAATTATTTTTTTTGCCTCACAAGAAACTAAATAAAGGTCCTATCATCATCATCATTCATCATGCCGGCATCGGCAGTCGTCCAGCGTGGTGATGTATGATGTGACTATGTGAAATTGAATGAGAAAAATATACCTGGACTGAGAAAATTTTCATGTTGCTTTCTTTACAAGAGAGAGCAAAAACTGACATTTTTAGTTGAACGGATTTTGTATACTTAGAACTATTTTATTAATTGATTTTTAAGTTTTTTATAGCACAAAAGGTTTAAAAGCCGGCTTAATTTAATGCCCTATGTATTCTCTACCTTCAAAATATTCTCCAAGTTCAAACTGCACCCGCCATCACTATGACAATACCTACATGCGTACTTCATAGTTCCGTAGCTAACCCTGTGACCGCGACCGCAAGTTGGCTTTGTTATTATTATTGTGCAAGTGTCCGCATAGTGCAGTCCTCCCGGGCACGTGCTATCGACCGTAGTGCGGGACTCAGCACGCGGAACTGCGCGCGCACCGAATATGGACCACACACTAGGATTTGAAAAACGAATGGCCTTAGGGACCCTGGGAACTCGACTTATATTTTTAATTTTTTTGGTTTAAAACTTTTTGGATACTATTTTAAGTTTGCTTGTGCATTGTTTCGTTGTTAAAATCCAGCAAGTGATTCCATTTTTAAAACTGAATTTTAGGAGGTATTTTGGTTCGGCCTCTTGAAGAATTTTTCAAAGCGTGATTTTTAAATAAACGGTGAACATTTCACAAATCAATTTAAAGTAGTCTTCATAAAAATTACTTTACAGTATCTAGGTATATGACTGTTTTATTACCTAGTTCGTTTATCAACCGACTTCCAAAAAAAGGAGGTTCTCAATTCGACTGTATTTTTTTTAAATTTTTTTTTTAGTGTTTTACTGTTTCACTTTTCGTGGTATTCTGCATTAAGTTCCACAAAAAACAACATTTTGTGAAAGTAATAACACTGCATAAATAGCAACCATGAAGTTACTAGCCGGTTCTTCTCCAAGGAAACGACCAACTCGAACCGTGCACCTTTTTCGAAGGTTTTTTTTGCTATGTAAAATAAAATATGTTGATTTTGAGCAGGCAAGCCGTCCAATACCGTTAAGTTTTGGTTTGAAGAATACTTGTACATATTAAAAAATCTGAGCTTAGCTATTCTACGACAAAAAATATTAAACGTCTCAAAATTATAACAAAATCCGAAAGTTCATATATTCAAAGAACAGAACTTTAGTATTTCTTTGTTTAGCCGCAACGAAAAGAGGAGAATATCTGAACTCGTATCCGCAAAGTTGTATCTGAAACTTTCTCTAAAGCGTATTTAACGCGTGACAAATCGCGTGTCAAACACTAATTGGCGCGCGGATTTATCATTGAACAAACTCGAGCAGTTTACGCACTAAATTAATATTTCCTGGTAGCAAACGGGCAGCTTTATCGATAAGAGGCCGCCGGCCGGCACGCGGGCTGCGGCACTCCGGCGGGTGAGCCGACCGCACGGCAGACGTCGCATGGCCGACCGGAGCAGATATCGCGTCGCGCCCCTGCCGGCGCCGACCAAGAAAGGATACGCGTACGTTCCGTGCCCGCGGTCCGAGGAGGTCGGGACCGAACTCGCCCTCCAGCTCCTCAAATCAACCCCTTACCATCACGACGAACCCGCAACACCGCAGAAGTCACCTCCCGGTGAGTTTGACACTTGTGGCTGTTTACGAAATCCCGTTGCAACTTTCGTTGGCGGGAAAAAGTTTGTGCGTGAGTTTTTAGAGCTAATTTTTAGGTTCGATTTTTAAATGCATTTTACGGCGTTGGACTCAAAAAAAAACCCGAGATGAAATTCGAACAGATTTTAATATTTAAACTTCCTGGTCGTCATCAATGATGTTTATGAAACTTGTGAAAACTATTTATAAGACGTAGACTAAATAAAAAACAACTTCGAAATAGCTGGTTATAAATTGATACATTTCACGAGTTATGAAAAAAAAAAACTGTCACACGGAGCTTATCCGCATCCGGAGTAATTTTTGTTAAACATTTTGTTTCTTGATTTTAAATTAATTTACGAGTTATTTATGACTTGAGAAATGAGCTCATAATATTGAGAGCAATTTAGCTACACGAGAGTAATATTAGTTGAGATAAAAAAAATAATGAATTAAAAATAATGAGTGAAATCGACTACATTACGTACCGAATACCTGAATTAGTTAGACATGCAGTTGGTTAGAAAAGTCATTCTACATTATAGACACGATCATAATTAATAATCCGTTCATAATTAGTACATTGACTGCATTGCAAGGTGTTGGCTCTATCGCTGTGTTCTACTTATGCTAGGAAAATAATATGCGAGCTATTTATGAAAACCATTGATAAACTGTCGTTACGATGGTGCAACCCGTCTTTTCCTTCAACGAAGAATGTTGATGATGGTCAGTGGCAACATACAGCGATTAAGATTTTTGTTGATGACTACTAGTGATATCAAGGTGTGTTTCAGTAATCAAACAGCAGAACCCAGAAGTCGTTAATTCCTGAAATTCAGAGTTTTTGCATTATAAACCAGCCAGCCAGCTATTGAAGGTACGGTTCAGGATTCCGGACTCTACTAAGTAAACTATGACTAGACTACATTGGCGAAGGGTGATCTGGTTAGAGAGAGCAAAAAAAATGCTTACCCAGACACGCAGTCCTGTGTCCTTTTTTCGGATGGGAAATCATCAAATGACTCCTCCCGCTCTGGGCGGAGCAGGAGGGAGTGTCAGACTTTTACTGACTAAAACCCATCCATGTTCCTTCATCGCCCTTTGTTTTCTGGGGCCACGGTATCTCTTTCGAACAGTCCCGCAACCCCGGCAGGCATCGGTCCTTACGGACCCCTTCCTTTTTGCTGACTCTCTTTGAGGCGCGCGTGGAACACTCCAGCTAGCCCATAGCCCACCGTCCGCAGGGCAGTCCTGAGTCCTTAGGTACCGAAAATCTGTGATTGGCTACGGCTTCAGTCTGGCAGATGTGTCTTCAGTCCATTTTTACAAACACACAAAACAGTGTAACAAAAGGGGCTTTGATAAAAGCCGTTTGTGGTGACATGACCATATGATGTAAACTTATAGACAAACAAAACTACTGAATACTACGATTGACCAACTCTCAAAAGAATTAAATAAATATCGTGTTCCCATTTTCAAAGTTCCCGGGAATCCGGAGTCGAACCATCTGCCGCAGTATCCCGGCTTTACATTATTAACAAAATGATTGTCTCGATGCGGGAATGGAACCCGCGACCGTGACCCGCGACCGCAGGATTCCAGTTACTGTGGCTTCTCGCAGCTACGCCAATGGGATCGTCAATATTTAACGAAAAGTAAATTAGGTTGCTTTTTAATATTTTCGATTAGTTTTTATGCCTCGTTGGTGTATTGGTCGAAAACTCGAAAGCACTACTGCTAAGCATGTGGACGAGTACGATTTCCGGGTTTGGCGAAATATTATCGGATTTTCCCACCACGAATGTCTCTGGAGGTAATATGCTCGCCACCTCTAACACGGGATTGGAAACTTTGACGGGCAAAATACAGGGTGTAATAGAACTCATCACGAAGCCGGCAACCAAGCATTCTGTACATCAAACAAAGTAACTTTAAGCAAAAGTTATTGCTGGGAAACGACTTTCTTTTTGGGTGAAAAGTCATGTTTTGTGGTAGTACTCAATGTAACGCAGTGAAAACATTGTGCTGATGGATGGATTGAATAGTACGGGGTTGTGGAGGTGTATTTAAAATTAACATGTATTTAAAAAAAAACTTGTCAAAAAGTTGGAACTTTGAACCCCAATATCTCCGTAACTAGAAGGTTCCCAGGTATGGTGTAGAACAAAAAAAATCGCAATGACGGGGAGAACAAGTGCCTTTCGGCTTCGTTAAGAGATGTTTTACACCCTTTAAGTATACCTACTCACCTACTATCCACATCCATGCCTAACCATTTGTGGATTACGGCGTGATGCTATGTTTAATGACTGAAAACCCCTTGAATTCTTTTGAAAAGAAACCTTCTTAAAAATTTAATTAGTAAAGTTTGCCATATAGAAACAATAAGTGGCATTTAAATTAAATATTTTCGCGGATGCCATCGTAGTTTAATAGTAATTTATTAATTGCGACCTCGACCTATTAAACAATTTCTAGTAAGTAGTCGACTTTTCGTTTAGTTTTTTTTTAAATGGCTCTTTCAGTTTTTAATGGTCACGCATATTTTTTCATTTAAATTCTTTTTTGAAACAATGCGAATGTTTCCCACACCAACATCACATGGACTCACACGGTACGATCGCACATGTATGTAGTAGGTAGGTTAGGTACGTATTACCTGGTACCAATTTACCGCTTTCCTATATTCGTACATAAACGTACAATCCCAGGGGATAGTGCATTGGCTTGGTTGCTAGGTCATGAGCTCCGCTGGCTTAGCAAAGATTATCACTTATCCCCGTTTTCAGGAATACTTCGCAACTCATAAATCAATTTAATGCATTTGGAAATTTCAACTCTCAGCACTGGGATGGCAGTCGTATTTCCAACAGAGATTATTTTATTTTGGCATAAGAAGAAGCTATTCTTGTTACATCTGGAGCGTAGCTTTGTTAACAAGTAGGTACTACTAAACTCCCATTTGGTGGAATTAGTAGTTCTTTGCTGATATATGCAGTTGTGACAGACACGCGGACAGGATGAACACGTCTTACGTTACTATCGGGAAAACTCCGTACTTGTTTGAAAGCATTGTAGCTACATTTTTATTTACTTAATTATGTATATACCAAGAGTCAATGATTCCCACAATATTATAGTCCAAATTCAATCCAATTTCTCCATTGGCCCTGAAATAATTCAGGGCCAAACATACGGTTATTTCCTATACATAGAGGTTTTTCACGTTCGAATCGTCCGAAAAGACATAATGGGCATCTGCTGGCAAACATTATGGCGGCAAAAAAAAAATGGCGGCTAACATTCTGGCGGCAAAAATTATGGCGGTAACATTTGCAAGCTTACGAATGACTGCGGTTACTCGCTGAATATACTAGAAAAGTACAAAATAAACAGAGAAAAGAGTGATATTAAAAGTGTAGTTGAGCAAGTAGTTATTTTTGTTATGTCCTTGTTTAGGAAAGGTTGGTGCTGGAAAATTGAGTGCTGTTTTCGGCTGAAATATCCCACCATGTGATAGAGGTTTCTATACATGTGATTCAGGTGATAATCGCCTTTTTACGAATTCTACCTACATCGCTAAACAATGGGCCAAAAATGAATGTGTTGTTGTTTCTTGTTATATGGATCAAAATCTACTCAAGGCTAAGATAAAATCCGGGGTTGCAGGACTGTTCGAAAGAGATACCGTGGTCCCGGAACACAAAGGGCGATGAAGGAACATGGATTGGTTTTAGTCAGTAAAAGTCTGACACTCCCTCCTGCTCCGCCCAGAGCGGGAGGAGTCACTTGATGATTTCCCATCCGAAAAAAAAAAAGGCTAATATAAAATTCTCTTTGAATCACTTTGACTTGAATCCAGGACTTTTTCTAAGAAAAAAAAAATGATATGGATTCTGTCTATCGCTTTTCACTGCTGAAAATGTTCCTATGCTCATAAAAACCTGAAAATATAAAAAGTTATCTATACAGTAATATTTACAGTTATAGGAATATCGTAAAATCTTCCGCACAATATTCCTACACGGTTGAATACATTATGGGATACCGAATGCCCCGAATGGTACGTTTTGGCGCAATTTGTGAGAGGCGTGTGTGGCTATAAATTGCGATAGATCCTGTTGATTGATTGGTTCAGTAACATTCAATTCTTTCATTATTTTGCAGGTAACAGAATTTTTTATTCAAAATGCATTAAGGCCGTATGCATTGTGCATGTTTTCCATAAAACTACGAGTTCAGTATAAAACTTTGATCACCATAAGTTATTTAAAAGTTTTTATAAGTCACTAAATGAAAGAAGAAGGCAAAGCAGAAGAAGGCGACCACAAATAAATTGGGGTAAGGTGATGATGATATCCACCCAAATGTCCTTTCTTTGGTATTGTTCGTCGTTTCGTTGAGCTCCTTGAGTTATAAGTCGAGCTACACGTTAACTGACAAATGCTTGCACTGACTGGACAGGTCCACTCAAATCTGTATGGTTCTTTCTTCAAAAGACCATCTCAGACACTAATCTGCATAGTCCTCATGTGAATTGAGTAAGATTGTCTGGACTTTAAAAGAGACTATGACTGAGTTTGTTTCGGCTGTTTCTTCTCAGAGTAGTCAGGTACGAAACATCGGCCCCATCTAGTTTAAAAAAATGACGTGTAAAAGTGTTTGTAAAAACCTACTTGCAAAATAAACATCATTTATCATTGAAAAGAAATAAAGAGATATATACAGGGTGTCCGTTAATTAATGACTTACCTTGAAATGGCAATGGATAAGTAGAACTTATGGCCATTTAGAAAAAGATACGAAAAAAATATATCATAAGTAGTACCTGTAAGCAAGTTCATTTATTTTGGAAAATTAGTATGAATTAATATTTAAACAAAGTTTAATAAACATCTTGGGTAAAAAAAAAATGTATGCAATACATGAGTGACCAATAATTTTAAAATAATGTCGGTTTCAAGTTGATAATGGTACAATTCATAATTGTATCAGCTTTAAATAGTGAATTATTGCTATTAATGTAGACAAGGAGAACAAAATTCCCATTCTTACATCTGCGGATGAAATTTCTTTATAAGATATTTTTTTTTCGTTTTTTTTCTGAATGGCCATGGGTTCTGCTATGGGCCATTTCAAGGTTATTCATTCGTTGCCGGACACCCTGTATATACCTACCCAGTTTCTTTAAGTCCTTCATGGTTGAAATAAGATAAGACAAAAAAAATCCTCATCTTTTAGGTCCCAAACTCACCCCTTTCTTTAGTAAACAGTTCCAGTCAGTTGAGTCGTGCAATTTGTATACCTCTTATCTAAGTAAAGGACTCACTTTATTTAAGAATAGGGTTCAATAGCTATACTAACATCTATGTTTATTTTAACAACGTATCACGACGCCTGTTTTTGCCGAAGAGTTAGACAGGTAGAGTAGTGGGTTGTAAAACTACTCTACATCATCATCATTTCAGCCGAAAGACGTCCATTGCTGGACATAGGCCTCCCCCAAGTGTCGCCACATTGACCGGTCCCGTGCGACTCGCATCCAACGGATCCCCGCAACCTTCAACAGCTCGCGTAGAACCCCATAAGACGAAAGAGAATCGACAAATCCTTATTTTATGGGTTTATCTGTCATTTTGTCGATTCAATGACAGATGAACAAAAGATTTATTTAGCCGTGTGGTATCCGGCAGAGTAGAATAGAACCAACCCACGGGTGTCGTATAAGGCGACTAATGTCTGAGGCAGAACACCTTGCGCCTCCGTAGACCAGAGAATGGGCAGCAGCGTTTTCTGTTAGTCTTTCATTACTGCGATCTCCAATCCGCCCGCCAAGCGTGGAGATTACGGCAAATTGCTCCCATCATGGGAGAGGCTTATGTCCAGCAGTGGACGTTATGGGCTGTTGTTGTTGAACAAAAGATTTGTCGATTCTCTTTCGTTTCTACGGTGGTCATGGTATGCGGGCAGGCCATCGGTACTTTACATACGCGTATAATACATTTTGCAGGTATTAGCAAGCGAGGTTACTTGATGTAATGTAACTTATAAGTTTTGACAGACACGGATAGACCGTTCGGTGGTATTATCATCATCAGCCTATTAATGTTCCCACTGCTGGGACACAGGCCTCCTCTCTATGAGAGGGAATGGGCTATAATCTACCACGCGGGCCCAGTGCGGATTGGTAGATGTCACATGTCTTCGAATTTTTTGGTTCTAGAACATGCCGGTTTCCTCACGATGTTTTCCTTCACCGTTTCTGAGAGCAGTGGTAATGAAATAAATTACACAAAGTAATGCGCCTGTCTGGGTTCGAACCCACGACTTACTGTTCGTAAGTCGGGGCCGCCACCACTGGGCCACCGCTGCTCTCGGTGATATTAAGGATATAAACAGAAACCTACTTAAATAGATTAATACAACCCCCAGAGCGAAGTACTACCTAAACTGTAATAACAGTCATTTAAGAGCAACCGTACTAAAAATATATGCAATGCGACCGATCTGGTTCATCCCTGCTTTTGTTAGGAAACCGAAACAGCCTGAATGTTTAATCACAGATCATAAACATCACGGATCCTTTGTCCAAAACTAATTAAGGCACATGAATTTTGTGCTTTAACACCCAGAAAATAAAGTTTGGTCTGCCCTGTATTGTTTTGGCAAAAACGCAAGACTTTCGTATTTAATCACTGTAAATTGCTTAATACTTAGTAATTAAATTTTAGTGCTTGTGTTGAACTTTACGGACGACTAATGTTCTAGATTTTACCATCAAATTAAGCTTTTAAACAAGCTCCTGTTGTTTGTCGGTCAATTCACGCTTCTTATGCTCTTATTATTCCTGAAAAAGCAAAAAATCTTAGCAAGAATTTAATTTGCGATTGATTTTATTTCCAAACCACGAAAAGTAAAGCACGCTAAAGCAACAATGCCTAGTTGAACTTAGGAAATCCTAACAGCACAATCTTAGCACACCCTACGGATTAGACCCGCATACATAACAACACATCCCAACACAATATTACAAGACCCATACAAGAAGCGCTGCGTCACATCAAGCATGCAAGCATGAATTAAGCAAAGCCTGCGGAGCGTAGTTTGAATATACGCGACTTTCATTTACGTCTGACACATGAATGAAGTGTCTCCGTTTAAATCAGCGCTAAGTAAACCTTTTGTTCGAAATCTTGGCGGATGCAATGAAATTCCCGAATGGAAGGAAATAGTGACAGCAATGCTGCGGATGCAGGTTGTGTGTGACAGATTTTGGCGCAGTTATGTGGCGGGTTGGCGCGAAAATTGTCGCGGGGGACGATCTCGCTCGGTTTTGTCGTTTTATCGGGGAAAAGTAGGTCCTGTAAGTTAGGTGGTAATTTTTTGGGATTTCGATAAGCTTCATAATACAAAAAATTGTTACAAAAGAATTGCTTCACGAAATCTTCTTTTCTCTGTGAGTATAAGACGTTTTCAACTCGGTTTGTTTACCGTCTTCGTCGTATCTCTGGCACGGCAGTATTTTAATATTTAGTTGGGCCAAAACTTTGCCACATCCACGGTACCGTCGACATTATCTGAATATTTAAGTTTTAAACTGTTTCTTCAGTCGATTAGATGTATCACGTTGTTATAATTCAATTAGTCAATGTTTAAAACGTTTCACGTCTCGTTTATGGCACGTTCGTAAGCTTTGTAGCCATTTCAATTCAAAAGGACAATGCGGATGGCGTAAACAACCAAAAACTAATAGTCTTAAACCATACTGCAAATTCTAATCCAGCAGCTTTGTTAACTACCAAGTTAAATACACCTGTATCACTTGGTGGCTATGAATGTTAGTGTCATTACGCTAAATCCAATTTTGTGCAACGAGGTGTAGAACGGAGTAAAGTGTTCTGTGGGAAAACAAGGCATGTTGTTTGCTAATTTTGAGATAAGTAGGTCAATACTTAAATCGATCTTTGTGCAATTTGGTTTAGCATTCAGGAAATGTTAATCGTTCCCAGTAATCATTACATAAGATAACATCACACCTGGATTCTCGAAGGGCTTTAAGCAAGGGTTTGCTGACATTTCGCCAGTTATTTTGCAGTCCCATCAATAGGGGCGAGCCTTGCCATCGACCGTATACAAATCTAGACTTCGGGCTTCTACTGAAAAAATCCTGATGGATAAAACCAATAACATTTTGCTCGATCTGGGAATCCGCAGCATCTCAGGCTCTGCACTAACGACTAGCTAGACTTGTTAGGCAGTCCCTATAATCATATGTCTTCTTATGTAACCTCGCACGGCTATTAAATGTATCGGTCTAGTAAGAGGTCCTATATCTTGGTGAGGACGTTTATGACCCTGATACATTGTATCGGCAATAGTAATGCATTGTCCGCAGATTGTCGCAGTTTCATCAGCCGTGACGTCGCGTTTACAATGGCTCAGAGATAAATTGGTGCTGACGTTCCAGCTGTGTGAAATAAGCTTTAAATTGATCTCAAAGAAGGATTCCATCCTTTGCTTCTCTATTTATAAGATAACGAATTAATTAATTTATGTTCACATAAAACACATCATAAAGAAAAATACGTATAGCTAGAAGATCATCCGTAATCGCTGGTAACAGAGAAAAATAGCTCCCAAATTGAGTAAGTTTGAAGAGTCATAAATCAGCGCATAACTATCTACTTTTGCTGGTCTTACCAATTAAATTAATACATAGTTTTGGGTACCATGCGGCCACGTGTTTTTGATATAAATGTAATCCATATGAATCTTTGAGGGTGAAACATAAATTTATGTTTCACCCTCAAAGAATTATATGGATTACATATTTATGTTGATTGGACACTAGACTAAAAAAAGAGAGGGTTTTCGGTCAGAGACAGCATTTTTCCATAAGACCGTTGAAAATGAGTACACTCACCGTGCTAGGTTGCGTGAAAAAGTGTTCACACTGAGAACGATTTTCAGTAATAATGAGCAAAAAAAAAACAATTCAAATGTCATTGACTTACGACCATTGACTATTTTTTGGCCAGTCAGAGCGAATACAGCGATCTAACGATTAAAATATTTAAGTTAATTAATTTAAAATTCTAGAAATGTAGAGGAAACCGTTTCAGTGTCGGTAGTTCCTCAAATGACAAACTGAGGATGATACAAAAGCATACCGTATATTTGCTTCATAACTCTTCAAGTAGAGTTTGCTCTCACAAAAGGGTGATTTATCACGAGAACAGCCTCCAGCACACAATACACTCCGTCATCTATCATGTTAGACACTTGTATCGGCTACTACGGCTAATAACTGCTTTAATTAGTTTTCAATAGTTCGATGTAAACTTTGTAGACAAGATAATGTTAGTTGTCCCAGTTAAACTTTCTACTGTTTTCTTAGGTCATAATGCTTAGAATGCTCTAACTAAGGTAATGTTTCCACTGAAACAAAGAGAACATTTGGGCAGGATCTAATCTACCTGGAAGAAATCCACACCCATCATCACTTCTCGCTATTAATTGATTCATGTACATCTCCTCCCCACTCCGCTTCTCAAACACAGCCTATAGTTATTTTTTCCTGTAAAACCCTTCTGTAAGATTGTGTGAGAAATGATTTTTATGAAAAAGAAGTAAATGACTGTGTGGCAGTTAACATCAGGAGAGAATTGAAGAACAAAATGTGTTGCGCCAACCTCAAGTAATAAGGAACTAGGACAAGAAGATGTCATGGAAGATTGCAAGATTGTCATGGTCACATGACCTTGACGACACGACAGCCCTACCTCTTGCTATAAGTCTCTGCCAGATAAGTAACAATTAAAGGTCATTGCTCTTCCCTTAATTTCTCTGCGTAGGTACCCCGACATTATATTATGAATAGTTTTTTATTACTAGAAAAAGTCAAGGATCACGATAAAGGTCGTTTCGGGACAAGTTTATATCATTATTTCTGTTTTCGGAATTATTTATTTGGATAAATGTATGTGGGTTGACCTTTAATTCTTACTAATCTGGCGGAGTCTAGAGATATTTACTTGAACTCCGTGATACACTATTCTATACTTGGAACTACATAGTAAGTTATTAATTCTAGTATAGATCCTGACAACCAGTTAGCAGGTATATATAATCTTTATTAATTGATTTCTGTAAAGGTTACAGTTGCTTTTTTAAAAAATGGATCGATAGAAAGGACAGTCGTTATTTTTGTTAATGTGTGGTCAATAACCCTATAAGCATGATTTTTTTAAAGAAAGCGTAAGCGTACATCAGAAATAGCAAAGTGATTTTTTTTTTTTAATATCTATAAAAAGTACTAAGTTATAAGCATTTGAAACTGCTAATTAGACAGGGAGATCCGATAAAGCGCATGACGTCATTCTCTGCATCGACGTACAAACTCCATACTAAATTCCGTTTATCTAGAAAGAGATAGAAACAAAAGTTTAAATGGTTATAACTTTTGTGTTGTTTGGCCGATTTATGTCTTGTTTTCGCTTTTTGTCATTATTTTTATAGTACTTTGACATTCCGCATCGAAATTAAAAAAAGAAAATTTATGCATATTCCCTATTTAACGTAGGTACTTAGCATACTCAAAAGTTGACGACATGGGTTTCAATGAATGAAGAACAAAAAAATAGTTACGGATTGGGAATTTTGTGATGCTATTTTGCTTAGTTGTCGAAATGGGAAAGTTACGAGATGGGATGTAGCCATTTATTAATGTTCGATGATTAATGTGTTTTATCATCGAATGCATCAGTATAGCGTCATATGTCATTATTATAATGTATTATAGTCAGTTAGTAGGTATATGTATAAGTAGTTAGGTACAATATAGTCGCGTGCGGAAGTAGGGAGGCAGGTACTGATGTACTGTCACCGCATTGCCGATTTTAGTAACACAACGAGCTGTCGTAACAAATGTTAATAAATTATTTATAGAGCTTCTGGTTATTGTTACACAAAGAAACTGATTTTATTGACTTAAACATATGGCATATCACATTGGCTGAAAATGACGTACAAACCAACTTCTATTTAATTCCTTTAGGGAAAGAGTCTTATTTCAATGGATATAAACATAGGACTAAATAATATCAGCTTATGCCGCACTTGCCTAGGTTGGTTTGTGGATGGGTGACCACCCTTACATACTGAGTTTCCTTCGTGCCTCGGAAAACACGTTAAGCCGATGGTCCCGGTTGTCATTTGTAGATCTTTGACAGTCGTTACAGGTAGTCAGTGACCCGAAAGTCTGACAACCAGTCTTACCAAGGGTATCGTATTACCCAGTACTAGCTGGGTTGTGGAGGTCAGATAGGCAGTCGCTCCGTGTAAAATACTGGTATTCAACAGCATCCCGTTAGACTGAAGCCGACCCCCACATAGTTGGGAAAAGGCTAAGCAGATGACTTAAACAGAAACAGGACCTCGCGGCTAAATAATATAATCTTAAGCCGCAGACCAATCTTCAGGTTAAGCCGTGCTTGCCTAGGTTGGTCTGTGGATGGGTGACCACCCATTACATACCGAGTTGCCTCCGTGCCTCGGATAACCAATTAAGCCTTTGGTCTCGGCTGTTATTTGCAGATATTTGATCTCAGTCGTTACAGATAGTCAGTGGCCCGAAAATCTGTTAGTATTACCTAGTAAAACTAGGTTGTGAAGGTCAGATAGGCAGTCGCTCCTTATAAAATACTGGTATTGGTAGGTAAGACTGGATGACGATGCAAAAGGCTAAGCAGATGATGATAAGACTTAAACATATTATAACGGGCGACATGTGAGCTTGCTATCAGTACACCTCTGCCCTCTCCGTTGGGGATTACAACCGTGATGTTATGTTAATGTTATCGTGAACTAAACGTTTGTATAAATAACCTACATTTCACACTATGACGGTATTACACCCTGAAACATGGGTGCTAATACAAATACAAATGGTATAATTCAAGAATATCACAGACGTAGAACAAATATTTGTATAAGTAGGCCATACAAATATTTGTGCCGCGTCTGGTTCGACGCGACGCGCCTTTGGAATTGAATCTTGAATTCTTACATATCTAGTACTACCTACAGTAACTTAAATAAGGTAGGTACGCATTTGAGTGTGTAAATAAATCGGAAGCTCATACTTGCCTATTGAAATACATGTTTCTCTTTATACCTACAGGGTGTCCGGCAACGAATGGATAACCTTGAAATCACCCATAGCAGAACCCATGGCCGGTCAGGGAAAGAAAAAATCTATCTTATAAAAAAAATTCATCCGCAGATGTGGGAGGCCCCACATCTATGCAATGGCCTAGAATCTTATGAATGTGGGTCCATATTATTATTTTTTTTGCTTCAGTTATTTTTTCTCCTTGTCTCCATTAATAGCAATAATTCACTATTTAAGGCAAATACATTTATTTTACACACGATGTTTAACCTTTGTTTAAAAATTAATTCATACTAATTTTCCAAAATACATGAATGAACTTGCTTACAGGTACTACGTATTTTTTTCTAAATGGCAATAAGTTCTACCATAAGCCATGCCATTACCTAATTACCGGACACCCTGTATAAGCCATGAGCTTGATGAGATTTCATCAGCATCATTTCAGTCCGGAATTACCCACTGTTGGGTATAGGACTCTTCTTTCTTCTACCACTCTTCCCTATTCTGTGAATCCCTCATCCATTCATGATGAGCAGTGATAGGAATAGGTAGTGCTTATTAGCCTAAACTTCGAAGAACAGAGACAAGAATCGGAGACTTCCTTAGACTATATTTTTTTCCGGGACATCACGTAAGTACATCAAAAATTAATGTTATTTGGAATAAGTAATTGGTCTATGTTTACCTAAAGTTTGCGACTAGACATAACATAACACAGTCGTTACAACCATCAAAATTTCTGAAAGTATTCTTTTTTTTCTTTATTGCACCGAAAGTACAATGGGCGGACTTTTATGGCTGCGCATTTAGTTATCCACTCTTAGAATTAAAAAAAAAACTCGCCGTGGTCGCATAATAAAATATAGTCTAAGGAAGTCTCCGATTCTTTTCTCTGTTCTACTTCGAAGTTTAGGCTAATAAGCACTACCTATTCCTATCACTGATGATGAGGCCTTAGGGACCGAATTGGGTTATCTATCAGTGTATTTAGGATTCTTCTTAAATATATTAATTTAATTTAGAAGAATGGATTGATTACCTATAGCAAACTCTAACCATATTTTGATTTGGCACACGAAAACGCCTTTGGTATATTTATGTAGGTATTTATTGTCTGAATGACACGCCACCATGATTTGTATCACATAACTAATAACATACAGTCCGTATTATGCTATCTGCAATACCTACAGTGATATCGATCGAGCAACTGGAGGTATTTATTAAATGATTCATCAACTTCTAGTACCTACCTAGCTAGTTTTCATTGTGTCACCTGATATAGACAGAGATCTACAAAGTTTCAGCAAAAGCTCCAAATAAACTAAGTTTTAAAGTTGCAGGTGCATTGTAAGACAAGCAATAAATGATTTACGAATCGTTCTAAAAGTTGTTCGAAGTTGCTCGGTGCACCTCCACCTGGTCGCCGCGAAGTATCAGACTTCTCCAACTGTGTAATACTACTAAACAAAACGTACGTTTGGGGATGGTTTTGTTGGTTGTGTGAATTTCGATATAAGAGTAGGGGAAGATCAAAAAAACGAATAAGGGCAGGAGACTGATGGTCTTGCTAGCTGGTATGAGGAGCGTAGGCCGAAGGCCGGCGGCGCGACGACGACTTTTGTGACAGAAAGTGGGTGTGTATTTATGCGGTTGGTCGGTTGGCGATTTCAGACTTTCATTAATTATAAATCCCGGTTTCCTCACGAAGTTTTCCTTTTTCGATGTCAGTGTTGCGAAGATAAACTTAGAAAGGTAATAGGTACTGGGCCGGATTTGAATCCACAACCTCTTGCATGAGAGGCACCCCATCAAGCTTATGATGAAATTGTGCGTTGCAGTATGAAGTTTCGTAGAAAGAATTCCAAACGGCTCGATTTGATACGATGTTAATTCCGATGAGTTTTATTGATTGTGCAAAAACGTCAAAAAAGAAGACTGTTCCGTTGAAGCATATTCGTACATATTCATAATAGCTGTTAGTTTCTTCGTATTGTGCATTTATATTCAGTATTAACTTCTTTCAACTCTGTAGACGTTTTCCTTTATTTAATTCCTCATAATCAGTATTTGGGTGCCGTCTTCAAGTTTATAACTACAAGACGAAGACAGACTATAAAGTGTATAAACTTAGCAATTGGCCCACTTTAGTTTATTTCTTTAAAAGTCAACTTGGTAAACAGTGCCGTGATATTTTAAAACTTGTTACCAAATAAATTTTACAACCCTTTAGCGTAAAATTTACCAGTCGTGTTACTGCATACTACAGTACTTACTTTATGTCCTGTAGTAAAA
This sequence comes from Xestia xanthographa, assembly GCA_905147715.2. NCBI lineage: Eukaryota > Metazoa > Arthropoda > Insecta > Lepidoptera > Noctuidae > Xestia > Xestia xanthographa. Next base: position 4,948,971 of record LR990659.1, on the reverse strand, counting down.
AACCGGCCAAGTGCGAGTCGGACTCGCGCACGAAGGGTTCCGTACCAATTATTATAAAAAAAATCACGTTTGTTGTATGGGAGCCCCCCTTAAATATTAATTTTATTCTGTTTTTAGTATTTGCTGTTATAGCGGCAACAGAAATACATCATCTGTGAAAATTTCAACTGTCTAGCTGTCACGGTTCATGAGAAACAGCTTGGTGACAGACAGACGGACAGACGGACAGACGGACAGACAGACGGACAGACAGCGAAGTCTTAGTAATAGGGTTCCGTTTTTACCCTTTGGGTACGGAACCCTAATAAATGCCTGAAAGACTTAATGTTTCACTATTACGAAGTTTAATATGACGTGCTGAACGGTTAAGGGTTTAAAAAAATGGTTTAAAAATGTAGTCCCTGCTCAAGTATGTATGAGCACGTTATTTATTGAAACTTTATGCACCAGCACAATTAAAAACTGTACAAAGGCGGACTTAATGCCTTGGGCATTTTCTACCAGTCTACCTTAAGGTGATGTAGAGACAATACGCAGTAGGTGCAATAACAGAAAACAAATTAGAAAATATTTAAAACTAAAATATAAAAATAAATACTGATATACATACATAGACAAAATATAAAAAGAAGTTATGAGAGAAACAAGAAAACAACAACAACTTAGTTCTGAGTCGAATCTGCCAACTTCTTGTGTAAGTATGTGTTCTTGAGCTTTCACTTTAAATGTGAACCGATTGGTTACCATCCTGATATTCTGAGGGAGCGCATTCCAAAGGAAGACCGCCTGAACAAAGAAAGATGATTTTAGAAAACCATTTAGATCTTACTTAAGTTTTTAATAACAAAATAAATGTTTTCAAATAACCACATTTAGGTCGTCGGTATAGCTTGGCTTGGACAGTTATCATAACACTTCTTTTTAGCTTTTTAGTCGGATAAATAAAAGGAAAACCTTGTGTCTGTTCAAAAGTTAAACAATCTGGGTAATAGACACATCAACATCAAAACAATTTATCATTCCAAATTGGATTGTCAACCTTTTTTCAAATTTTCTCACCCAACTCAAGATAAAAGGGTGATATCTACAAGATAAGTATGCTAGATTAAAAGCTACTACTAGCAACAGTGTATAAATAGTCCCAGGCTACCTGCGACCGGCTGACTGCCTAGCACCGCTATATTTCACTCCGGTTCTTAGACGACACGTTTCAACGTTTTTGCACGCGGAAGGCGCGAAGGTTACGGTAAATTAAATGCACTTGATTTTCTTTTGGGTGTGAATAATTAGGTGCGGTATATAGTCTTGAGAAAAGTTGAAGTATGAATGTGGATGGGTATGGAGTACCAGGAGACCAAAGAAACGATGGTTGAACTGTGAAAAAAAATCTGCTGTTCCATACATTTCGGCCGCGTATTGCAGCTTTGTAGAAAACAGATTTTTTTTATAACCGACAAAAAATGTCTTTGTGCCCCCCCCCCCCACATAAGAATGAATTACAGAATACGTGGTAACGACGAGGGTGTCCCTTCCACCCTGCTTGTAGTTCTTAGTTTTATTCTTTTGGTGAAAAATTGAAAGACAGCAAGAAAAAAAGAACATTCTAAGACCTCATTTATTCACATTCTGCGCAAAAACAAAAAAGGAAACACCGTGCAAACATACATAATTTGGACGATATTGCGTTTCCGCCGTTCGCTGGAAACAACTGGGGAAGCGGGACATGTGTCGCCGATTGGATCCTGTAGGCTTTCCGCAATAAAAGTGGCGGGAATGCCGCCATGACAGTTATGACTGACGTATATCACGAGATGTCGCCGGAACAATAAACTTAGTAGGTCTTTGATTTCCTTTGACATGAAGGACTTGTATAAATATATCAAAATCGATTTCAAGTATAACTTTTAACTGACTTGATATTTTGGTAGTTACTTTCTAGAAAGATACTGAGTTGATCAAGTACGTAGTTTTAATCTTTTTCAAGTAATTTTGCTCGTTTTCGTGCATTCGTAAAAAGATATTTGGAACAACACTAGAATGAAAAATGTTATCCGTAAACTTAGTTTATGCTAAACTGGGGCAGACTGCAACACCGTGTTTAGCGTATCGTCGCGTCGTGTACATTAATCGTAAAGTTTTCTTAAAATATACCCCAAAGTTGTAGGTATGTTTCAGGAGTCTCACCAAGTTCTCTCGGTAACACGTATGATAACCATTTTTGTAAAAATGCGATAAATTTTGATTGAAGCATGAGGTATTGTGGTATTGTGTTCGATTTTGAAGTCGAGCAAATTGTTTTTGGGTTTTTCTATCAGTAATTTCTCGGTAGCAGTCTGGATTTGTACCCCATTGATGACATTAGGCTTGCCGTACTTTAGGAGACTTTAACTTAACTGGCTAAATGTGGGTGTACTATAGGCATACCTCTGCCTAACCCTCCAGGGATTACAAGCGTTATGTTATGTTATAAGTAGCTACCGATATTTATTAAAACTGTCACCCTGGCCTGCCTGGAAATGATTACAGTAAGGTAAGGGACCCAAGAATACCATGGACTTGCGTGTATTCTTGGAGGAGCTCGTGGCTAAACAATAAAAGCCGCTCGGGTCGATCTTTAGGTTAAGCCGTGCTTGCCTAGGTTGGTCTGTGAATGGGTGACCACCTTTTACATACCACACATTACATACCGAGTTTCCTCCGTGCCTCGAAAACCACGTTAAGCAGTTGGTCCCAACTGTCATTTGAACATCTTTGACAGTCGTTAGAGGTAGTCAGTGGGCCAAAAAGTCTGACAACCAGTCTTACCAAGGGTTATCATATTACCCAGTACTAACTGGGTTGTGGAGGTCAGACAGGCAGTCGCTCTATGTAAAATATTGGTATCCAGCTGCATCTGGTTAGACTGGAAGACGACCCCAACATGTTGGGAAAAGGCTAGGTTGCGTGTATTGTTGAACGCGAAACCGTGAAACGCGTTCTTTACTCAAGGCATTTCTCTTTTTATGACTTCCATGACATATGTCATCCGATTTCCGCAACCCTTTTTATGGTTTTAATTTCGATGACAGTTTTATTGTTGGAAAATGTGGTTTTATGTGTTTGTAACACGAAGATAACGAGTGAAACAAACAAATTGGGTTTGCGACCTATTTACCTGAATTTAACCAAATAAATATATATTTGTCTCTATAGAAAGTAATTGATCTAGAAGAAATACGACAAAAATTACTAATGCTAGCGATGATAATCAGAAATGTTCCCAACAAACTTAGTACCTAAGTAAGTTATCTTTTTGGTTTTGTAGCCACAGCGCGAGCGCAGTGTTGAGTTTTATAATTAACTGCACTGTTATATCCCTGGGATGAAATATCAACCACCCGGTGTTCCTACGGTGTTTTCTAGAATCAAACCCAAGTTAGCTGAAACCTACTTGTTTTTTTCTGGACACAGAGTTTTGAACGTCAGTCGCAGATGATTTAGGTCGTAGTAAGGGTACCTTGTCTATACGAGGTGATGCTAAACTCAAAGTATTCGTAAACTTTAATTATCATCGTCCTCCTTCTTATCCCAATCTAAGTATTTAGGATCGGTAATGTGATGCAGATTTTTTTAGATGATGATCATGTTTTGTTCGAAGACATGCTCCGCTTTCAAACTATTTGTAAACTCCCTTCTGCTAAAGCCAATTTAATTATAATTTATTTAGGAACGGCCTGAGCTATATTTAACTTTAAGCTGCTATCTAAGTATTCAGATTTATAATAAAAAATACTTACTATCATTTTGAACTAGGTATACACCTCATAAGCGACTTTACACGTCACTATTGTCATACACAAACATAACCATACAAATACCAAAAAACGTTCAGCCTTCAACATCTTCACATTCTAGTTTTTTTTTTCACCTCCACGTCCCTAATACATTATCTTCGCGGCATACCCTCACACGTGATGCTAAGAGCCTTCTGAAGGCTTAACGAGCTTAGTTCAGCTTTCAAACAATATGGCCGACGTGCATACAGCTCCAATTTACGAGCTGCAATGCAACAACTATCCTAGTTATATGACGCGTTTTTGTACAATAACAATAGATTTTTGTTGGTAATGTACTGCATATTTCGTAACTTAAATATTATACGAATTGAAGTTACATTTTAGTTTAGTTTGTTGTATTATGGGATATACGTTAGTCAGCTACAGGCGTAGCATTCGCCACGGTCGGTTTACTGGCGTAGCAACCGCTACGGTCTATACCTGGCGTAGCATCCGCTACGCAACCACGGGCATTTTTATAGTTAGGTATCATGATATTTTCAACATTTTCAGTATTAGACATTCAATAAAACCTGCAACAAAGTGTATTGTCGTCGTGAAAAACTATCGGCTGATAAAAAAAAAATTTGAAAATGAGCATATATTTTATGAAACATTAACCATTGACAACCAATCCTAGGAGATACAGCAAACCATTGTGTACGAAAATTATTTCAAGAAGCAAATGATTTTTCTCACACTGAAAATAGGTTTCGTCTCCCAGAGCGCCACTAAGCCTAATACCGAGCTTATAGTTACTGCAGCAGCATAAAATAGCCCCCACACATATCTGCAAAGTCAGTCTTGCTACCTCGGGCAAGAACACTTGAAAATTTTTCATAGCCGTTTCTTTGTCTTTCATCAGACATTCAAGTCTGTCGGCAAGATAAATATAAATGATACATAGGCATACTACATAAAAACTTCGAGCAGGCACGACGGTAAGAAACAAGTGCTTATGCATATACATTACATTCAAATGTAGAGAAGGCTCACTCTACGCTATCTGCGGATTTTTTTTGACCATGGTCTCTAGCAGATCACTGCTAGACATAAATCTTCTCGACCGGCATGACGACTGTATCAAAAAATTGCAAATCTATTTAGCCCGTCAGCTAAGAGTATTGGAAAATAATGGACACATATTTTTTGTTTTTGTAAATCAATGAATATTGACAAAGATAAAACGCATCAAAACTCGGGAGTGGGGGCTCGTGACGTCAGAACTAGCTAAAAATTATACCAAGGCGTGACGATTTGAGAATTTTAAAAGCGTCATATCTTCGTCAAATTTGATTTACGTAACAAAAGAAAAAATACGTGTCCAATATTTTGTGGAAATCTATCTGACGGACTAATTGGTTTTTTTTTTGTCGTCTCGGCAGACAGCGAGACAGGCGAGACATCTCCACTCCAGAACACGTCTGCTGAAACTTTCATCAGTCATCACAGAAGAACGAGATGTCTTGGCGGCCTCCTGGCTAGAGGCGACATGGTCAACACTTTCCAATTCAAACCAGGCATTAACGTTTACTCTTCAACTAATTTACCAGTGCTGGCGGGAAAACACAAAAATAAATGTACCAAGTTTGACATATCGATGCAAATTTTCTTGACAAGCAACGCCACCTTGATCTGCACACATAAAGAGGTCATACTATACTCGCACTGTGACACAAGACGTAAAGCGGCCCGACACAGAAGTTATGTACCGCACTGTCCGGGCACAAATTTCATCAGAACTACTGTCTCTAGACGCTGTGATTCGGTTCTGTAGAGCCTATAAAGATAAATCAGGTGCAGGACTTCTGCACTAACTCACTGGTTGATATAATTTAGCATATTCCGAACAAACACTGGTCCCAGGGGCGATCTCAGGAGTGTTCTAATGATTCATGTCTCCCTTGAGTTTGTTGGAAACGTTCTTGCCAACATTCGACGCTTTATAAATATTTTCGGCGTATTTTTTTAGTGTCTCTTGTGAACATTTTTTGGTTCGAAGGATGTCACCGAGTTTTTGTTCGTGAGTTTGATGTTTTTAGCCCATTAATCATTTTCATCGCCTGCCTAGCCTTACATCAACGTATTATATTATTTGTGCATCAACTATGTATGCTGTAGTTGATTTTCATTCTAATCATTTCGGTCCAGTCGGCATTCAGAATACATTTTAAACTTACATTCAATGCAATATTGTTGGCGTCATTTTAGCATTATAGTTCCTGTACTCAAGAAATCAAAAGATTTTTTCTTACAATATTTGTTTCACAACGCAACTATAGAATTGAAATGCATGAAACGTTCTTTCAATTTTTTTATTCATTGCTCAACAAGATACATTCGAATGAATCAGCAAAAAAAAGTTTCACGAGTCAATCGAGACTCGGAATCAGGGGACGTTTTTATCCAAGCTAAGTGCTTGCTTAGCAAACAATTCATGCTGAACAGCTTCTGCACTGCATTTGCATAATCCACTCTGATTGACATTATCCCTTGCATTTACACAATATTATAATTGAACCGAATAGAATCAGGGATTTTAATTAAAAAGCAAAATGACTAAATACTTGAGCAGTTAGTAAATTCAAATCACTGAATGAAATGGCTGTAACACGACAAATTGACGTTGGGTATCCAATATCAATTACCTTTTTTCAAATATTTTTTCTGAGAGTACATACTTTGCATTATTTGCATTGTTGAGCAGACGAGTTTTTCAATTACATGAAGCAATGGACTTCGCTGTACGGTCCATTGTCAAAAAAGGATTGTCATGCCGAGTATGTTACGCAATTAGGGTGCGGGTAGAATGGACAGCTAGTTACATACTAGAAGTCAAGACATGTCTAACGTAAAACAAGTCTACGTGTGGAACTGTGAACATGGCACTGTGAGATCATGGGCAGACTTTAAAATAGAATGGAATACAATAAAAAGTGCAAGTATAGCTGCTTTGTGTTCGTGGACGAAGAAAAGCTAGGTTTTACTGACACAGGAAATGAAATAAAATGTATTTTCCATCCTTAAAAATATAAGTTTTTTATAGACCTTTTAGGCGACTCTCATACGCTTGTCCGTGTGGGCGGATGGTGAAGCGAATCTCACGTCGCATTGGCTTATATGAAATCCGTTGATCATAAAACGCCTATCACGCGACACCGCTCGACCGCGCGGACAAGTGGCCTTCACCGCTTCCAGCACACCGCGTGATCGCCAGTGTCATGTGAAAACCTCCTGCAAAAAAATTTACCCCTTGGCCACGAAATCCACGGTCAAGCGACACGCGTTTTGTGAAGAAAACAAGTGAAAGAAGTTTTGCTAATATACGAGTCACAGGGACGCGACTTGATGAGATGCAAATCGCATGGCATGGCCTGCGGTCGGATGTTTTTGCTTATTTTAATACTAGCTTCGGCTGCGCCGCTGTAGCCGTGTGGTATCCGGCAGAGTAGAATAGAACCAACCCATTACACTCACGGGTGTCGTATAAGGCGACTAATGTCTGAGGCAGAACACCTTGCGCCTCCGTAGACCAGAGAATGGGCAGCAGCGTTTTCTGTTAGTCTTTCATCACTGCGATCTCCAATCCGCCTGCCAAGCGTGGAGATTACGGCAAATTCCTCCCATCATGGGAGAGGCTAATGTCCAACAGTGGACGTTATGAACTGTTGTTGTTATTGTTGTTGTTCGGCTGCGCTCGTGTGTAAAATTCTCCCACGGGATCGTACTACCAGAATGGAAAGTATCGTGCGTGCAGGTTATAAACTATCTGTGTGCTATCCAAATCTGTTCTGTAGTTTTTGCAACGAAAAAGTAACAAACATCCTGGATCCATCTAAAAAACCAAATCGCTCATCCCAGAATATCCACATTCGCAAAATAAGTCCTAAAACTCATGAATAATTTAGCCGTTATTCACAACAGCTTCGCATAAACGTTTATCCATCCTTCCTGTACCAGAAAAAGGATAAAAACTAAATAACACGTCACTTCCGTCCTCAAGGGACGTTCAACAAAGATTTTACGCTACTACCTTAACAAGATTAGAGGAGTAAAAAGTTTATACTTACTGTAAAGTGTAAACGCTCTATCAATTTAACTTGGCCACTTCTACTAAGTCAGTTGATCACATTTTTATCGTTGCACCAAGTTGACTTGGATTTGCTTGTGTTTTTAAGATTACATTGTTTACGAAAAGCTTTGAAAATGCACTGATGAAACTTGGTTATCATTATTGCTTCGATTCCTAGGATGGTGACTAGTTGATGGCAATAAGGCTTTTTCTTTCTTTCTTTCAACCCTTCGGGAAATACAGGCGTGAGGTTATGTGGTTTATAATATTGTTTATTAAACTGGTTACGAAACTTCCCGGCACTGCTGGAAGTTTGTCATCATATTACTAAAGCTTTTAGGATTCTGTCACTTATTATATTGATTAAACAAATAGTGTTACAGCAGAGCCAATTAATAATTTTCTTTCAGAATTTATTAGCAGATATCAATTCTTGAAATTCATGTGTAAAGAGATATGTATTGTTACAATCCCATGAATAACTTTAGGCGACTAATGCAGAACACCTTGCGCCTCCGTAGACCAGAGAATGGGCAGCAGCGATTTCTGTTAGTCTTTCATCACTGCGATCTCCAATCCGCCTGCCAAGCGTGGAGATTACGGCAAATTCCTCCCATCATGGGAGATGCTTATGTCCAGCAGTGGACGTTATGGGCTGTTGTAGTAGTAATAGAATAACTTTCAATAAAATTACCGCCCATTCCATTTCGCGTACGCTGTTACCGTATACATATACCGATGTCCAAAAATATGTAATTAATCCTGCGGAAATTAAACCACATTCAGGTCCGATCATAAATCCCGGTTTTATTATCCTGTGCCTCCGAAGCGCTGCTGTTTTTCCCGGGAATACACTTTTTTTATTCACGATGCAAGCTGGGTTTCGGAAATGTCGGTACTTTTCCCGTCGGGTGTCGAGACTAGTTACTTAGTCATAAGGACCCGTGTTTGGAAGCGTAGGGTTACTTAAGTCTCATGTGTTTCTGTAGGAGCCAACTCTTTTCCGTGTAATTACATTTTTCAGCAGGTTATGGCATTTTTCTAGCACAGTTTTTTGGGCACTGTATAAAGATTTTGTTTAAATTTAGATATAAGTAGATTTTACCTAAAACATAAATAAACGATTTTTGTAGATAAATACCAAACGTTGCGTGCATGGCAAAGAAGAGTAAAAAAGCTTTTCCTATTTGTTAGCTCTCAACTTTTTAGTTATGCCTACCTAAATATCCGCACGTTACCCGCAAAAAAACTACGCCTATTTCATTACACCAATCAAAATCCGCAGTGCAGTTGACTTCTGTAAAAAAATGCGAACATGCGGTGTAGGATCATTGAAAGCAAATTGTTCAAACTTCAACGGTCCTCATGATTTGACACGTTAAACTTCGGTTTAAATCGCTGTCTAAACTGTACATTCATAAAACTTTAGAATATTTTATGTACGTATAGCCGCAAAGCCCATTTTAAATTCTCTTTCAAATTGATTCTCATGAACTCAAATGGTGTAGTGTTCAAGATTTCAAGCATTGGGAAACATACAGCTACGTAGTTTCTACTCGAAAAAGAAAAAGGCCTTTTTGTTTATTTTTAAAAGAGAGCTGCATAATGGGAAAGAACGTTGAAAGCTTGTTGTAGACTTTTGGGCCACTGACTACCGGTAACGACTGTCAAAGATATGCAAATGACAGCCGGGACCAACGGATTAACGAGCACTCCAAAACACGAAGGAAATTTGGTTGGTCACCCATCCACGGACTAACCTAGGCAAGCGCGGCGTAACCTGGAGATCGACCCAATCTTCAAAATTTCCTTACTTAATTACCACCATTTGATTTTTACTCTTTAGTAAAAATCATAATGATGGCGGAATGCGATCATCAATTCATTGTTATTTAATTTCGTCTTAGATAAAGTAGTGCAAACCTAGCGGGGTTCTTCTTACTGAAATTCGAACTAAAAAAATCCTATAACATTCTGTAATACGCTTAGTATTATTTTCAGCTGAAACAGATATTCTATTACACACAGTCCAGACTTTGTTGACAATCCTAGGCTGAAGGCACATAATATGAGTATAACTCAGTGCGACCCGACTGTGTACAAAGAGATATGTGATCAAAGTGCAAGCACCATATATCAAGCTGTCAACGCGACTGGGGTAAATAGAACGACTGTGCTTTTCTGTGGACTAATGTTTACATTTGATATTACTTTTGTATATCTTTCAAGTTCATGGGTAATATGAGTAATGAGTAAAATATTATAAAGCTGAAGAGTTTGTTTGTTTGTTTGAACGCGCTAATCTCTGGAACTACTGGTCCGATTTGAATGATTCTTTCAGTGTTGGGTAGTCGATTTATCGAGGAAGGCTATAGGCTATATAACATCACGCTGCGACCAAAAGGAGCGGAGCATAAATGAAAAATATTGCAAAAACTGGGAAAAATGTATTCCATTTGTGAGCTGTTTCTCTTTTATGTGACGCAGACGAAGTTGCGTGTTTCAGCTAGTATGAGTAATAAGTGTGAAGAGATGGACAATGATAATTATGTAGCTTTTGCAAAATTCTTATTTGTTTTACATACAGGGTGTAAACAATCTCATCACGAAGTCGTCAACCAAGCATTCTGTACATCAAACTAAGATAACTTTACGCAAAAATTATTGCTGGGAAACGACTTTTTTTTTGGGGTGAAAAGTCATGTTTTGTGGTAGAAATCAATGTAACGGAGTCAAAACGTTGTGCTGATGGATGGATTGAATAGTACGGGGGTCGTGGAGGTGTTTAAAGTAAAAATCTTACATTCAAAACTTGTATTTAAAAAAACATGTCAAAAAGTTAGAACTTTGACCCCCAATATCTCTGTAACTAGAAGGTGCCCAGGTATGGTGTAGAACAAAAAAATGATTGCAATGATGAGGAGAACAAGTGTCTTTCGGCTTCGTTAAGAGGTGTTTTACACCCTTTATACATACATACAGTCACGCCTTTTCCTCATAGGGGGTAGGCAGAAACCACAGAACGTCACAGCTATATACGATCCTTTCATACTCCTTTTGCCTCATCCACGTCCACCCACGTACTACGCCCCTGACCTTTCTGAAGAACTTCACCAATAACGTCGGTGTATGTCCTTCTAGGGCATCCCCTCCCAGCATTACCACTCACATGTGCCTAGTAAATACCTTTTGTTAGTCGTCTTTCACTCATGCTCTTCACATGACCAGACCATCGAAACATAGGTAGGTACTCTTTTAAATTTTTATCACTGGGGTAAAACCAGGAGAGATGGACCACTTTTTTTCCAACTTTAATATCTTTTTTATTGCTTAGTAACTAATATACAATTTAGTGATATCCTAACCTACTATTAATAGTCAACATTTTTTTAATGTTAATATGGCACGCTAATAGCTTCTTTATGGAAATAATTAAAATATTAAAAAAGTACCCTCGGTCCATCTCTCCCATACTGTACGGGTGAGTCGGACCACCCAGTAAGGAGAGATGGTCCTAACAAAAATAATCATTAACACTTCTTAAACAAAAAAATAAACATTCAAAACGAAATTAACAAGTAAGCTAAACAATTAAACGAAACGAAAATCTTCAGTTTGTCACCGTATTTCTGTAGATAATTGGTACTTCATTGAACCGGCGTTCACAAATAATGCAAAGCAGCCATTCTTCTTTATTCAGGGTACCCTTATAGTTTTCACCACAGCCTGCACATTCTTTGTCATCCCATTGAAGCAACTTCATCAGTTAATGCAGTTTCTGTCTTTTCCCCTCTACATAATCCACTTTTCCTCCTATATTTTGAAGGCAATACCTACAAAAGAAGAGACTAACTCATTAAAAATGTATAGACTAAAAAATAAGTAGCAATTAATAATCTAAATCTACTTGAAATTTTCAAAAAAAATGTTTGACTATTGGTCCATCTCACCCATACATAACATGGTCCAACTCTCCTAAATTGATTTGAGAGATGGACCACTTCCTCATATTAAAAGCACAATAAATAAACAAAAAAATTGACGTTATTTTATTATTTCATGAACATGCTAACACAGAAACATCAATTCTTGTTCTACAAACACAATATCTTTTACGTACCTTCGTTTCTAAAACACTCATACAAAAAAAAACACGGTTTCGAAACTAAAATCTAACGGTCTTGTTTTCTACTCGTAGCAAACAGGTTGACAAGTGCTCGTAAGTGTTGTCTGCTTAAATAAATTTAATAGTTTGGTAGAAATTACGATGGTCCGTCTCACCCGCTGGTCCATCTCTCCTGGTTTTACCCTACATCTTGTTTTAATAATAATAATATAATATATATCATTTAATTTAGGTAACAGAAGACCCATATCATGTATACCTTACAGACTAACATACATATTTATATAAACTACAAAAACCTAAATAAACTATTGTACACGAAGAGACGGCGTCATGTTGCGCTGCGTGGTGTCGCGTAGCCTTCCGCGGAATCGCCGATAAATGACACCCTTCGGCCAAAACTCTTCCTTGAGGAAGGTCTCAATATGATGAGTCGGAACTCGCACCACGAACGACTTAAAATTCGTGTTGTGGCGCGACTCCAACTTCTCGACCCTCAAGGTCCAGCTGGTCTTCGCTCGGACATACTCCACGATCTCCTCAACCTTCGTGGTGTGATGTAGCCGGGACACATAGAGCTGCGTTGTTGGTATCGCCGGACGCAGCATATTGGGTCCTGCCAGCGTGGTCCCGCACTGGTTATGACTAGGAGGCTTCTTCCTCTCCACCTTTACGAAGCCATCCTTGTCACACGTGGCCGTTGCTGGGTCATGCTGTTTCTAATCCCTGTTGGCAGGTTCACAGCAGCTCTTATTTTCCCCCTTCTTTAAACCGCAACGTTCTATCACAGTACACCTCACAGTTATTTCTTTTAACGGATTAATAATTTAGTCTACCCATAACTAGCCCTCAGTTGAGCTGAAAAACGAATGCTTGTGTGAAGTGTCTAACACTTTAAACCAACTAATAGGTATCGACCAGCATAGTCAATTCAATGTTAGGTATCTCGTGCATATAAAATTCAATCGAAAAAAGAGGTTAAGTAAATATTGTTATGACTGAAAACAATAATAAAAACGAAAGGTTTTACACCGCCAGTAATGGAAAAAGTTACTTGGTACACACGCTACTACTGCATTATTTTTTATCTCTCCGGAGTAAATGTTTTCAATCCACTAGAGAGAATATTATCAATCTGGTTATTCGCAGTTACTGATCCTACCAAATCTAATCTATCTGGGCTTTTTTTATGGCTTCCTCGAAGTTTAGTATGTGAAATAGAACTTTTCTTTATAGCTAGACCTCTCCACCGACCAAAATGGTGGGGAGCTTTATCGAAGAACGGATAGCAGTGAATTACTAGAATATTAGACGAGAGAGAGCTCAAATATTGACATTTTACCTGAAGTCTATTCTGAACAAAAGTTTTCCTGGTACTTAATTAACTGCATAAAAAAGAAAAAATTGAATTATTTTAAATAGTCTTTGTCTTTTATGGATCGCATGAGATTGGGCTGTAGGTAAAAATGTGTATGATAATAACAATAAATAGCGTCGGACCAATGTCGGATCGCAGATGGCATTCGTTCGATTATTATCGTTGAGGGAGTCGTTCATTCAATTAATTTAAAAGTAGGCTATGGCTGTTACGGCACACTGCAGTGTTACTGTGATTTCGTTTTAATATAGAAAGCATTATTGTCCTTCGGGGAATACAAATTGATCTAAATATTTTAAAAAGGTATCCCCATAGCGGTGCCATTGCGAAGATAATCGCAAAGCGGAATGACAGACCACAGCAATACGACTGGTTTCTTAAGGGCCTATACTACCTCAAATGGCTTAGCATGATCCTCCGTTACGCCTAAAATACTGCAGCATTAATTTTGAATTAATTTTGGAAGAGTTAAGGATTAATGCTAAGTACTATGTGTAACGAAAACACGATGCCATAAACTTTTCTTGATAGAAAAAAAATCCAAAGTTACCTCCAAATCAAACAATAAACCTGGTATTCAAAAAGTACTTCAAATTAGATCATGAAACTTTGCATAGGTACTAACTGAACTAACTATAAAGCAGGTCTTATGTGTTTTATTTTTTTAGTCAAATCAATAGATTTTTTTAAATCGCAAAAAATCCACTCATCTCGGACTATTCGGCCGCAGTGACTGACGTAACAACCACTTTTCTAACAGGGTTTCAACGAAGTTTGAACCACCACAAATAGAGTTGCTAATTTAGCTTCTGTAATCGCCTTAAACGTGAACAGGCGGCAATCTAAAGCAGGCCATAAAGTTACATAGATTTTATATGATGTCCGTAAAAGTCATATTATTATTTGAAATAATCCAAAACTAAGAACTCTTGGTAATAAAGTGTAAATTGACGCCATAACTCGTTGAAAATGGTTGCTTGCGGGCTTTAATGGTATTCATGACGAGTTAATACCGCATTAAAATTTTAAAATTATTTCTTGAGGAGGATTTATTCCTCAGCAGGAGTTATGACGTTATGTGGAGAATACTTTATGTTTATTACAAGTGTAGGGAGCGTGAGATTGCTCTGCGGGAAAAAAATGACGAGTTATAGCTGTTGGAAATTGATTTTTAGTATTTTTCTGTGTTCGTTTTGCTCAATCAAGTGTGCGCTTAGGCTAAATGCTAAAAATCTTTGGGAAGAATTTCCGGTTGCGTAAATTGTTAGCACTAACAATTTATGAAACCGGAAATTCTTCCCACTTCATCACTTGATGACACACCTGCATTGTGGAAACATTCAGAACAAGTAGACTTCTTTATTAGATAATATTTCTGGTAACACTTTCGCAATCGTTGAGACCCGTTTTAGGGTCTTCTACATCATCATCTGCTCGCCAGGTCAGTAATACGTTTTTCTCTTCCATTCTGTCAGCAGTTACTCTAATGTTGTCTCTTTTATCATTCAGGGACATCCTGACGCTTGAGGGAAAAAACTTCCAACTTTGTCTTTACTCATGCATATCCATCATCATTCTCCTGCTCATAACCCAATTTATCAGGGGTCGGCGAAGCATGTCTTCTTTTACCATAGGTACTTCGTTATTCCTCGTCATCTCATCAGATCAGACACTTTCTTCTAGCCATATATCTTCACATAGTCCATCCATACGTACGTCTGTACGTCTTTCGGCAACGCTAAATCCGCTGCCAGTTTGTAGGTACCGTCATGGAGTGCGCTGAGCAGAATCGCTCGCCTTCTTGTACCTGTCGCGTCACTTTTGGGGTCGATCTCATTAGCTATGAACCACTGCCTGATTCGTCATTTGTATGTTCCCCAATCGTGTTCATTGTGATTGAAACTGCTCAATGTGTGTGTGTGTGTCTGCTCAATATCTGTTTAGAGTGCTGATGGGGTTGCCGCGCTTCTGTAGTGCTTCAGGGATGTTTGCAGAAGCCCGCGTAGATTGCTTCTATACAGTAATGCGTAAGAGATGCGCATCCCTGGTACGCAGAGTGCGGGGCAGCGCCAACAGCATCCTAAAAGTGATCTCTGGCCGACTGGACTGCGCGATCGTTAACCGGTGCTGCAATATATCTGCTGGATCTGCAGCATAGTAACGATGTGCCCCTTTTTAATTTTAGGTTAATTTCATGATTCGAATATACTTTAGTTTACTAACATAGTTCTATGTGAAATTGTTACTAACACTATGAGTTATGTTGCTCGAATAAATAATTGAATTATTATTAATATACCAAACGACGCCATTTTGGCAAATCCTTGTTGCCACTGTTAAGTATGTTGCGGGAGTGTGCAAGTGAAACTACGGACTGCTGATAGCTCACTGGTTTATTACATGTAGGCGGTCGGCCGGGCGCGCGCACACATAGGTACCTAACAGTTTCTCATGCATATTCACAGTCTTAATTGAAGAGTTATGAAAATGCTTTTATCTTCAAAAATATGTTGTTCAAAAATTACTCTTCTAACAAATTGTATGCTCCTGAGTGCACCATTCGTTTGAATTAAAGTTGGCGTGTTTAGAGTCTACGGTGGGTAAGTGAGGATAGTAAAGATAGATAATGATTTCCCGTAGTTTGGCAAATGTCCCGCTCTTGCAAATCACGTAACGTAAATACTGTATTGAAAATAGGTACCGTTCAATCTCAGAAGATCCATGACAGACAGAGTGACGATTATTTTTTTTATTGGATCCTAATTTCAAGATGTGGATCTCAATTATTCTCTAGCATTTCAGCTCAATAACTATCATCCATATATGAATAAATTTCTTAAAATTATGGAAATAATGTACTCAGATAGGAAAGGTCTACCCTTTCAAACACGAAATGTTTTGAGATAATCATCTAACGGCTATAATGAAGCCATAGCAACGAAAATTTTTTTTTATCATTTTTTTTTTGTTTTTACGAAATTATTTTAAATTCCAAAATTTCTTGAGACATTTTGCCATAAAACCTTTACTACGACGTAGTAAAGCCGACGTATACAACGCGGCGACGGAGTTTACAAAATATATGAAAACCCGACTGTGTAAAAAATAAACTGAAAAGAAAAAAAAAAGTTCAGTCCAGCATAGCTATTCACAACGCTTCGATTCGATTTTCGATTCGGAAAGTCGTATGTCTATCTTTTTTTGACATTACGAAATCGAATGAGATAGACATACGACTTTCCGAATCGAAAATCGAATCGAAGTGTTGTGAATAGCTATGCAGAATAGTCGGGACCCATTAAATAATCTACACTCAAATCATTCCATCCAATATGGGTCCCGACTATTCTGGACTGAACTTGTTTTTTTCTTTTCAGTTTATTTTTTACACAGCCGGGTTTTTATTTTTTTTATTTATATATATATTTTTTTTTTATTCCTGGAGGTTTACTTGTATACCTTGGTAAGAGCCGTGTGGTATCCGGCAGAGTAGAATAGAACCAACCCATTACACTCACGGGTGTCGTATAAGGCGACTAATGTCTGAGGCAGAACACCTTGCGCCTCCGTAGACCTGAGAATGGGCAGCAGCGTTTTCTGTTAGTCTTTCATGACTGCGATCTCCAATCCGCCTGCCAAGCGTGGACATTACGGCAAATTCCTCCCATCATGGGAGAGGCTTATGTCCAGCAGTGGACGTTATGGGCTGTTGTTGTTGTTACTTGTATAATACATTGATAGTGGTACACTTGCATTGAATAAAGTAATCTCGATGTTTTGTCAAAACGTTAAAACTGTCCATAGCTCGGCTCGCTAGTTAAAAATTTACGAAGTTCGCAGTTTAACTAGGTAATTACTGTGGATGTCGTAAAAATCGACCGACGAAGCAATGTTTCATTCTTTCATGGTCCCTTGATCTGATACTTAGGTTGGTATAATATATAATTTGATATGTTGACGACTTAATCAATCTTTATTTTGGAGATAATCAAATCATGTGAAAAAAAAACCGGCCAAGTGCGAGTCGGACTCGCGCACGAAGGGTTTCGTACCATTATTATCAAAAAAGGGCAAAAAAATCACGTTTGTTGTATGGGAGCCCCCCTTAAATATTAATTTTATTCTGTTTTTAGTATTTGTTGTTATAGCAGCAACAGAAATACATCATCTGTGAAAATTTCAACTGTCTAGCTGTCACGGTTCATGAGATACAGCCTGGTGACAGACAGACGGACAGACGGACAGACGGACAGACGGACAGACAGACGGACAGACAGCGAAGTCTTAGTAATAGGGTTCCGTTTTTACCCTTTGGGTACGGAACCCTAAAAATCAAATGAGCCTTTCGCTTGTATGAAAGAAACTGGAATAGATAATATGATTTCGTTTTTCGGCTACAGTTACCAGACTGATTCTATGATGAAGGTTTGTCGTGGTTCTGATAATACTGACAAATTCAATGTTTTGTTTTTCTATAAACGCAGAACCCTTCCTGAGATCCTCACGCAATCTTACAAACATCTTTGTACAAAACAGCCGTTTCTAGTGCATAAGAATCCTTTCTACTTCCACCTCTTCTTCTTCTTCTTCGTCGTTCTCTCACTGCTGAGGACCGCGACCACATATGACACTTCTCCATGTCATGCGGTTTCCTGCAGTGTTAACCGCTCGGTACAGGTTTCCTCCAAAAGTCTTCTTGATCGCGTCTGCCATGACCATATTGCCGGTGCTCTACCTTGCGCAGAGTTCCACCTCTAGCTGTTATGAATCGTTTCTCAAAATTCCTATAGCCACTTCTGCCTGCCAGTATATCACAATTAGCCACGAAACGATGTCATTATTCATTTTGTTTATGCCGGTGAATTCTAACGGCTCAATACCGAGTTATTTGGATCGATGAAGTGGAATTATCCAAAGTTTAAGATTCACACAATATAAGATTATCTACCTAATGTTCTTTTCAAAAGTTTCGTCATAACCCACTATGAAAATTAAGGTCAACACAAAAATACAAAGCGAGCACTTGCTACATTAGAAATCAATTTTTAAGAGATCTACAGAAACGAGTGCAGGAATCGATAGTCTCATATTTTATTCAGTGAGACATTTACTGAAGGCGCACGTGAAATGTGCACTACATTTAGAAGGATACGGGATAGGAACCGTGGGGTGTTGTGAGCTTGGGAGCTTTGTTTCATTTCCATTTTGAATAACTCTTCGTTTTGTTTATGGTAAGCTGTGGCTTTGCGAGCTTGTACAGGAAAAAATAAATAAAAATCGAGAAAGGCCTTCTGAAGATGTCATTAAAACGAAATAATCATCTGGTTGGTCACAGAGTAGAGGTCCTTTTGGCACTTCAACGAATTATGTGTTTGTTTTGTACCTTTTTATATTTTTCGAGAGCCTGTACTCTAAAAAGTTTTTTCTTAGCATTTAAGCCATTTTGAACACGACCGTTGTTCTCTACGCCTAGAAATTCTGTATTCAAATGTTTGTTGGTTTGGTTTTTGGAACGAGAAACAAAAGGACATTGGTAGTGTTCCAAATTCAAAACTTCCGGAACACAGTTGCGTTCTGAAACCCGCAATGAGAGCTCGTTAGCATTTTCACATCCATTAGGTCCTACAGACATATTTAGAACAATCGAGAATTGTTTTAAATTAATATTTCAACGACCATTTTGCATGTGTTTAAATGCATTAGGCTATAGACACGAATATCATCAGAATTTTATTTTTTTTAAATTTATCAACAACAAAGGTATGAATAAAAAAAGGTTATACGCCGATATTATGGGATAAAAATGATTTACTATTGGTGTAATGCCACCAACTGCGAGGAAGATTTACAGCCTCCCGGTCTCCGTTCCGATATAGCCATTGTTTATGTGTCAGCTCTACTGAAAGGAATACTATTGTCCAGCAATATTTATTATTTATTTATTTATTATCCTAACGATCAACAGATATAACAAATATAATATAAGCCAGGTATTAATAATAATACCTGGCTTAGGTAAATCTCGATAATAGACGACATAATTATCTACGAATACGTAGTCCCTAACCCTGAGTGTGGTCGTAAGATAAGGCTCATAATGCTTAATAATCTCTAGAAAATTAGGATTGTGTTCATTGTTCTATATAAAAGCAATTTATAACTGGCTATAAGTAATAATGTTGACCTTTTCTTAATATATTATTTTAGGTAGGTATCTTAATAATATGTTTATCCCCTCAGGTACCTACGAATCTTAATATATGTTGTCCTCCTCAAGAAATAAAAATAGAGTGAGTATAATTATTATTTAAATGTTCAGTATCATTTAATCTTTTTGGTAAGATTGTTTATAGTGATCTTTTGTAGTTCAAGTTTTCTAGTAACTGTATAATGGCGAACAATTTCAGTAATGAATTGCTAATTGACGCAACAAAGCACTCCAGTATGTAAATTGAAGGAATTCATTATACCGAGAGATACTGTAGTCTCATTTCTAATGTTTAAACATATACTGCAGTCTTAGTACTCGGCCTGATTCAATTTAATTGATTCAAATGAATATTTGAAGGCTACAGTCGTAACAGTGAGACGGAAGTTTCGTACCAGGCACAGGCGAGCAGGGGTAATCCGGCTACAATGCCGTTGTCATTAAATATACAAATTCGTTAACGTAAAAGTTTCCTTATTTACGCAATGCGTAGGAATCGCGCGGAGGTGAGGACCCGTGTCGGGCGCCAATAAGCGCTCAGTGGTCCCACGCTGGGCGCCAGATGAGAGGAAGTACGGATCTGCTAAGTTATTCATTGTGTTATGCAATACTCCGAGCTAACAGTCGTCCTTGAGACGGGTGTTGCTGTCGAAGAAAAATAATTCGCTTTAATGTTTTAAAGCGAATTATTTTTCGTCATCAGTCAGCCATTCCACCGAATCGTACAATAATATGGTTCGGTGGAATGGATGAGATACTCACGAACGAATGAGTTGAACGACCTTCAGCTTTGTTTCTAGACTTCTTGAAGTTTTCAGTTATTATTGCTGATTTAGTTACTGTATAAATCTATACCTGTTTAAGACTTTCACGGTTTTTCACTACACTCAAAGTACTTACGGGATAGTATTCCCGCGATCATGATGCTTGCAACAGCATCGAAATATCGGGAGCTCATGAACAAAGAAAACCACGGATATTATCCCGTAAGTACTTTGAGTGTAAATCTATACCTATTTACATTTTCAAGACTATTGTCTTTAGGCTGATTTTAAATTCTCCTTATGAGTATTTCGTTCACAGATTTTATGCACAGCTTGTCTTAATAACTCACAAAACCAATTTACCATTAATTTAATTAACTACTATAAACTTTAAACGTAGATTGTTAAGCAAGAAATAGTTAGTTAAATTGCTTCTTCTTTGCTGAAACTCCTCACTTAGTAAATATAGCTTAATAAGTATCTATTCGTCGTTTAATTACCCGTAGGTACACGTGACCAAGATACAACGCCATCATGTTTTTTCAATTTATTTCACAAAACAATTTCACAGAATATGTCGAACTGTGTCCCCCTGTGTCTACGTCTTCAAGTGTCGATATATCCCTGTAGCATTTAACATAGATTTAGATTTGGTGGTCCACTTGGATCGAATCAACTGGAAGTCATGGGAAGAGGCCTTTGCCCAGCAGTGGGATGATGCAGGCCAGCAGTATCAGTATTTAGATTCACTTATTGTTTTTTAAGAGTCCCATACCTACATAATTTACAAAATGGCGGACACGTTATTCTAATAAGACTTAAAATATTCAAGGGTTTTAAGAGTCCCATACCTACATAATTTACAAAATGGCGGACACGTTATTCTAATAAGACTTAAAATATTCAAGGGTATGACCGTTGAAAAATAAAAGCAAAAAAACAATAATAAACTGTCGATAATTTTATTACTGTGCCTGTGTTTACATAATTAGTATCTATTTAATATCTTTCAATCACACATTAGCAACTGCAGGAATAACAGCTTCGAAGATCTCAATCCCTTTAAGGAAGACGTCAGCTCCAAGGTGCTCATCATGTTCATGTAGACCTGGCACAGTTTTGGACATCGGAGAGAAACCCAGTGCGGGAATCCCGAGCTCTCGTAAATACCGGCTATCAGTACCAGCCGGGAAAATGCAGGGTTTTAGCGAGATTTTTCTGTGAAAATAAAGATAATTAATTATGCACGTTTCTGATTTACATTTTTTATTTATTTAGCTACTCTGAGAAGCCAAAAGAGACACTGAAAGAGGTCAGAATCAAAGATCTATCACAGTCTATTTTCAAATCTGGACACTATCTTGGTCAGATCATATGAAGATTATGCAGATTAGCGACTCAGACGGTCTTATAGTCATGTATGATTAAATCAAGACGGTTTAAAAAATGGTGTTTTAAAGACACTTATCATCTAGCATTATAATTTATAAGATTACATAGGACGAAAAGGAACGACAAGGTGATTACGACGAAAAGGCACGACAAGGTAATCTTTGTGCATCTCATTAAAAAAAAAACCGTCAATCTTCAAAGAAACTTGAAATACTCAGTATTATGTGAAAATTTTGCGTAGAAGTTTTCAGACAAAAACAACAAGACAAGAGTCGCGCGGAAGCAAGAATAAAACGTAAAAGATTTTTATATTTCGTTTCCAGCCGAACCTCAATTGTTCCGGTAATTAGCCGTGCTAGGAATTGCTCGTGTTTGGGAATCGAACACGCTAGTTACTAGTTATTATTCTGTGACAGTAGGAAAATCTCTGTTCAGATTCCATTGACGTACTTAATTACATATTATTATTGTACCTTCTAGGAATGGAATTTTGAAGTAAGAAATAGTTGTTGGAATTTTAACTCTAAATATAGGTTTAGTTATATACTATGGAATACCAGGACCGACCTCATGTTCGACTAATCAGTACTCAAGTTATTTTAGAATCTACCGAACTAATTTATGTATTGCCAGAAATACTAAAATACTCTATAGCTACTAATTAGTAGGAATGTGATGTTTTTTAGGTTATTATAATGTCGGCTTCGAAATACAAAGCGTATTTTTATGTGGTATTTTAAATTATTTGCCATTTTGAATAGCTTCTTGTACCTAACCCAAATATATACCGAGAGCAAAGACCCGAAAGTTCAGTAAATTAATTACGTATCCACACAGAGCTGTATCAAAAAAGTCCTTGCCCCAAATAAATAATTATTTAAATAATTGTAACCAGCAAAAAATAGGGTAATTAGGTTCCTAAAAATTTAGGGATATCTTTATTGGATATCGAGATGAAATAGCAAGTCTTGGTGACGATTGGAGGAGGTCCATGTCTAATAGTACCTAGACTTCTTTTGTCTTAAATGGTGAAGATGGGCTAATAATTAAGAAGAATAGTAATTAACCAACATTAAAAGATGTAATTATTAAAGGAACTTCAATTAACAATTTCAAAGATAATCGTGGCACGTTCGGACCACGGATGTTCGAAGAAGTCATCAACAAAAAAACTATAGTCGTTCAAAGTACTTACAATTGTTCAGCAGCAGCTTTGAAAGCGAGCCAGAAGGCGTTGTTGCTGTCCAACTTGGTGGAAGGCACGTAGGGATCCCTCTGATCAAACTCAAACGTCACCCCGTCTCCAGCTTCAGCACACCAGCGTCTTATCTAGAGAAAAATGTGATAAAAAAAAAAGATAAATTAATTTCAAACCTAACATCACGCTGCGTTTTCCATTCTATGCAAGGCCAGAACGCAAGGGTGTGAATCTAGTCGCGTGTAGATTAAAAAATGTAATCACAGATTAAAAATAGAGAGCAGCGGTGGTCCAGTGGTGGCGCCCCCAACTTACGAACAGTAAGTCGTGGGTTCGAACCCAAGGCAGGCGCATTACTTTGTGTAATTTATTTCATCACCACTGCTCTCAAAACGGTGAAGGAAAACATCGTGAGGAAACCGGCATGTCCTAGAACCAAACATTCGAAGACATGTGACATCTACCAATCCGCACTGGGCCCGCGGGGTGGATTATAGCCCATTCCTTCTCATAGAGAGGAAGCCTGTGTCCCAGCAGTGGGAACATTAATAGGGTGATGATGATGATGATGATAAAAAAATTGCATTACAATGTAAGTATACGCGAGAAGATTCCTATGGTTGCGTTTTGGCCATTTACAGAATATAAATTCGCCATCACGTCTGTTTGCTCCGATGGTTAGGCAGAGGTGTGAAATGTGGTTGGTACACCCACATTTCATCATTTTATCATCATAGTGTCATTTTGTAGTACGGGACGAGCCTATTGTATTCTTTCTTTCTTTTCTTTTCTTTCTTTCTTTCTATTGCCAGCAATCAGGCTCAAATCCTGATTCAGGGCTTCTAGTGATAAATTCGTTTTTGGTGAAACGGAACGCACTCTCAAAACGCGTCGTCCTCGATAACGCCGGTAAAATTACTATAAAAAGGCCAAAAAATTACATATAAACAAGGCAGATTGAGGTAAATGACGTCACATCATGGCCGCGACAGTCACTGACGTTTGAACTGTTATAGAAAATTGCAGGAGTTTAATATTATTTTTGAGCGACAAGTATTAGGTGAAGTTAACTTTTAATACTTTTCTTGGGCTGATAACAGTGTATTTTATTGATATAAGTAAATAAAATATTACATGCATATTATATATATAGAGTGAGTTGATGATCTTTAAGGCGAATAACAAGGTTTATGCGAGCTACCCAACTGTCTCGTTGAGTGGTTGTGTCTTGAACCGTGTTCTTCAGTTTAAATATCTAGGGCATATTGTTACGGAGGATTTGAAGGACAATCTAGATGTGGACCGGGAGCGAAGAGCATTGGCGGTGAGATGTAATATATTGATTCGAAGGTTCTCACGCTGCACGGGTTCAGTTAAAATAACTCTTTTCAAAGCGTACTGTCAAGTATTTTACACGTGTAGCCTCTGGACTAGCTTTACTCAAAAGGCCGTTAATGCTCTTCGCGTCCAGTACAATAATGCATTCAGGATGCTGTTGGGGCTGCCACGCTTCTGTTGTGCCTCAGGGATGTTCGCGGACGCCCAGACTGACAGCTTCGCTGCAATCAGACGCAAGCGAGCAGCGTCCTTGCTGCACAGGGTGCGTGCCAGTACCAACAGTCTCCTGAATGTCATTGCCAACAAACTGGATTGTCCTTTCATCTGGTATTTAAGTCAGCTTCATGCTCCCGTAAATATTGTTAATGTCTACTAACATAGTTGTTAAGTTTTTGTGTTACTAACATCTTTGTATTTAACTTATAATTATGGAATTTTATTCTGAAATAAAGAGATTATTATTATTATTATATTCCCTATTGCTGAAAGTATATTGTTTTTTTCTGTGTGGCTCAGCTGAGAGTGAAGCAGACCGAGCGACTTGAAGATAAACAAGAATCTTAACCTAATTAAATCCCTTTGATTATTCAGGTTGTTCTAAGGTGATTTCAACCCTTATCGGAAATTCAATGGGACCTAATTGGGTGGCTCAATCGGCTAGCTTGCTCTTGAAACGATTTCAATGGATTGAAGTATTTTTATAGAGAATAAATGCTTGCAGTGTCTAATATCGCGTTAGGATTTAAATTCTATTACTTTTAAATTAAAACACTTGAACAAGCACTTTACTTATAACTAATAAGTTGTATTTAGTTTGGACATTAATGTTTATGGTTTTATACATTTATGATGAAAGATAGTTAGGTTTTAAACCATAAACATTAATATTGTTCCGAAAGTATTTGACGGAATTGTAAAATAACGAACATGTAGGGTAATTAAACCTGAAATACTATTTTGAAAAAGTAGTGAGAAATCAAGTGAACCTGTCTAAATAAAGATGAATGTGTTTTTCTAGCTTTAGTGAGTGATTGCGTTAGAATTGAACCAGAATAGGTTTTTTACACTTTAATCAAATACTTCTGGAACAGGCCGCAGTTCGATTGGTTTTACAGGTATGTGTCTTATTAACTAACTCCTGGGAAATCTAGCAGCTCTAAACTTTTCATTGCAACATAAAAGCGAAGTTAGTCTAGTGTGGTTCGCAACAAATTAAATAAGGATGGAAGAACTATAAAAGGATGTTTTAGGGGTTAGTTACGTCTTAGTTTGTTGTACCTGTAAAACCTATCGAAAGACGACAACCAAGGTGGATAACTACTTTGTATTCAAAATGATGATTTGAGTTCCTTTGCCTTACAATAAATAATACTTGTTTGTATTAAAAGAGCCTCTGGGTAATGGAGCTTTCGTAAGTTAAGTTATGCAAATCTACACTAATATTATAAAGAGGAAAGATTTGTATGTTGAATAAACTCAAAAACTACTGCGCCGATTACAAAAATTCTTTCACCATTAAAAAGCTACATTCACTCTGAGTAACATAGGCTATATTTTATCCCCGTAATCCCACGGGAATAAGAACTACGCGAGTGAAACCGCGTGACGTCCGCTAGTATTTTAATAACGTTCTGACAATAACATTATTAAATAATATTGTCTCGGTCACTGACACTAAAAATTCATACAGTAAAACGGGGCTATTTGGGTTTTAGGGGTTATTTGGTCCCATTTAAACCAAAATGTTATTGGGTATTGCCATCAGGATTTTTTCAGTAGTAACTAACCAATCAAAGAGTTTATAGACATTGTAAAATAACTTCTACCATACACCAACCGAAAGTTATCGATATTTTTGTTCGAAATTCTAGGTCATCCCAAATAGCCCCCAAAACCCAAATAGCCCCGTTTTACGGT
This sequence comes from Xestia xanthographa, assembly GCA_905147715.2. Classification (NCBI taxonomy): domain Eukaryota; kingdom Metazoa; phylum Arthropoda; class Insecta; order Lepidoptera; family Noctuidae; genus Xestia; species Xestia xanthographa. The sequence continues at coordinate 4,922,763 of LR990659.1, read as the reverse complement.
ATCATAATTATGTTTTGCTATCTTAGTACCTATACCGTATTACTTAAATAGCATTAAAATAAACTGAGAAAAACTCTCTAACTCTTACTCGCTCTGGGATTTGAACCAATCGCTGAAAACCACAAGACCAACGATAAAGTACCCACATATTAATCAAACATTGTACCTACCTCGCTTTCAAACTGTTTCTGGTCGACAGACTGTGCGATGCGTATGTCAAAACTCGCGGTCAACTTTTCAGGTACAACATTCTCCTGAATTCCTCCCTGTAAATAAAACAGTGGCTTGATGAATCGGAATTATGAATGGAAAGTTATGAAACATTCCTTCATTAAGCAACTGGGAGGATGGCGGAGGTTTTGTGTTCTACGGCTTTTTTGGTATTGTTCGTTGTAGTTGTAAGTCATCAATTATCTTTTTTTTTTCTTGATGAATAATACAAAATTACGAATTAGGTTAATTCCTGTAATTTCGTTTAAATGTCAAAATGTAGAATCACAAAAAATAAAATATTAGTATTTTTTCCAGATTAAATGCAAACGTTCGGAACGAACGCTGCCATATGTTCCTTTTTCAATGAAATTTTCAAAGACAATTACACAAAATAAAAATAAAACCAGGGCCCCTAAACATATCACTCAGACGTCGAACAAACCTTGTTGCACTATAAGTTGGTTACTTACAGATAGCATGGTAAGATTGACAGTAGTGACGTCACCAATGGTCAACTCAGGGTGGTCAGCTAACTGCTGCTTTGACGCCTTGCGTAGATCCATCAACTTGTCGATCATGTAGCGTAACTAAAAGAAAAGTATCATAATAATAGATTGAAAACGCATTCAAATAAGAAAGGAGAGAAACCGTATTATTTCTTTTAACAAAATAAAAAAAAATATAAAGCAAAAAGTTTTGTCAGAAGTGGGATTCGAACCCACGCCCACAGAAGTGGACTGCGACCTGAACGCAGCGCCTTAGACCGCTCGGCCATCCTGACATGTCGAAATGGCTCAAAATATCGAATCATAATTATTAACTACCGATGCACTTTGCACCATAACAATCTCGGTTTTAATGGACCGCCATGTCTACTCATGTGGCTACAATGAGTAACCATCATATTGTTATTGCCGTACTATAAACAAAGAAGCTATCGTAATGTTGTGTCTAGGCTATATTCATTAAATACTTGGGCGGAAACCCCAAGATTACATGCGAAATTCTCTTACCTACCCCCTTAGGTTGTCGCGAAGAAAGGTTTCTTAATATAAACCTCAGATATTGCATCATTTAGGACTCAAATGGGAGGTCATAACAGGGCAATTTTACGTAGGTATGTATGTAGTTTTGATAACAATACTTGAAGTTTAGATTTAGTTTTGGCAAGTCTAAAATACTCTCAATTAAGTAAGGCCCAAGTTCACCTAAAAGATAACAGTCTGATTATCTAAAAACAGCTGTTTGAAACACATTTTCATGTTCAAAAATGTGTTTTAAACAGCTGTTTTTAGATAATCAGACTGTTATCTTTTCGGTGAACTTGGCCCTAAGAATGAAATACCTAAGTAGTGATTATAATGCATGATACTCGTGGAAAATCCTTTCAGTGTTTGTTGATTTGATTATTTGCTTAAAGTGGCTAATTCTTTTAACGACGGCTAATATTGTGTAAACCGCGGCTTAAAGTTTTGTAGTTTAAAAACTATGGTTTAAAAGTAAGTCAGGCTGCAGTTGGAGAAAACCTTAGTTTCGAGATTATTTCTCCTGACGTTGCAGGAGAAAAAAACGGAAAACGAAATAGTTTTTCCTGCAATTTATACGTAATCAATAGTTCCCGGTTTTAAGCAAAGCACGTCTCGATTTTCCGTGTCCGAGTTTCTGAAACTACTTACGTCTCGATAATTAATTTATTGAACAAGGTGGAATTACTATAAAGTGCTGCGGTCTTGTAACGGCACTGCAGTAGATAAAAAGGTAGACGGTGGCTAGGTTTCAAGAAAAGCACGTTCAAGTTTCGATTCTCTGTTTCTCAAACTACTTCTCGATAATAATTAATTTATTGATTAAGCTGGTATCTATTAGCACAGAGTGGTCTTGTAAAAGTATCTGCAGTAGACGGTAAAGTTGTAGAATAAGTGTTACTGCAAATAGCTGCAGCTTCGTTATCTTTAAAAGCAAGAGTTTTGCCGCAACAATGGCGATGTTTTCGTAGACTCTTATTATTACCTATAGTTACTGCTGAGGTACTGCACTACATTGATAATTATTATAGCACTTACTATCATGTGCATGCATGTAGGTAGGTAACCGATTAAGGCAATTCAATTGTGTTTTTTATCATCAGCTGCCTATCTTTTTCCCATTTATGTTAAACCCAGTTACTGGGTTAAACGATAAGTATATCCCTAGTAGAGACTATTTAAAAATGTTATACATACAGCAACCTAAGTAAAGTCTTTTTTGTTCTTTGATAGGGATCTACTACCTAGTGCAAAAGTAGGTACGTATCCTATGTGAGTGTCGAATATGTAAATAAAACCTTAAACGGAACACCTACATAAATTCTAGTAACATTTATCAAAGAAATAGCACTTTCAAAACTACTTTCCAACGTTGTCAGTTGTATTTTCCAATTTTCTGTCGGCGTTAGACACGATGCCGGAAGCGCTTCATGTAAACTGTTCATTTTTCAGTAACGATTGCAGTGTAAGTCATGTTTTTATAGCTGGTGCCATATTACATAAAATCTTTCATGGTTGAAGGTTGAAGAGCATCTTGTTCAGCGTATTAGAATGATCGTCGAGCATCATCGAACTCAGTGTATCAAAATGTGAAAAAAAAAAACAAAAATGTGAAAAGTTAGGTGCCTACTGTAATCCTCTCAGATTTTTAACGAACGAACAATTAATAAAATGTAGTTACAAGTAGTCAGTAGCCCGAAAATCTGACAACCAGTCTTACTAAAGGGTATCGTATTACCCAGTATTAACTGGGTTGTTGAGGTCAGGGGCCCAAATCAGCTATTTTTATAAATTCGTCATTCCAACACGATCCCATTCTCATCCTTTTGACATTTTGCTAAAAGTTCGTAATCTGCTAATTCGTAATGGTCGATCATTGGTCGGTCAATGGTATCGTAATAGAATTGTAATAAAATGACATTATTTTATTTTATTAATGCCAGATTTATATGTATTTTTTTTACATAAATTATTTAATATTGCTATAGGCACTCTGAAGTAGTAAGAAGTTCGTAAATAGCCGCCCAAGTCAGTCATTCATTTGTCATTCATTATGTACGAGATTACCATTCTATGCCTTTTCTTTCAATGGAGTGTCCATGGTTGACCATTGGAAAGTCATAATGACGCCATCGTCAAAATGAACAATTATGAAATCAATTCAAATTTCAAATTCAAAACATTTATTTCAGACTTTTCGGTCCATAGAGTGTTAGTAGTACATCAAGATGACTTAAAACTATGTTAGTACGACACAAATACAACAAATAATAGAACACCAGTCGGCCTAATATGTGCAGCCCAATCCAATGCCTCCAAACAGGACTATGGACGTAGTCTGCAATTACCCTCAGGTAGCTGTTGGGACTGCCCCTCACCCTTCGCATCAGCGATGCTGCTCTTTTACGTATAATGGCGTGAAAGCCATCCACTTGAGCTTCAGCAAACATCGCTGACGCACTGCAGTAGCGAGGCAATCCCATCAGCAACCTGAAAGCATTGTTATATTGGACCCGCAGGGCACTGACGGTTCGCTGCGTGTAGCTAGTCCACAGACTACACGTATTAAAAGACTGGCAGTATGCCCTTAACAATGTCTTCTTTACCGCATAGGAACATCGGGAAAATCTGCGTGCCAGCATATTACAACGAATCGTCAGCGCCCTACGTTCCCTCTCTATATCTGCTTCGTCGGTCAGGTCCTCATTTACAACATGACCTAGGTACACAAATTGCGTAACTCTTTTTAGTGCCTCCCCCGCTAGTATCACGGGCGGAACGTGAGAGGGACTCCTACGCCCAGCCCGAAACACCAGCAGCTCACTCTTCTTGACATTGTATGCCAGGCCATGAGTCTCCGCAAACACCTCACACACGCTAACCAGTTTTCTCAAGGCACTGATCGATGGGCTCAACAGCACCATGTCATCAGCGTAACTAATGTTATTAACTATTTTACCATCTATTGAGCAGCCTACTCCGGTGCTGTTGAGCTCACGGATCAGCCCATTTACATAAATGTTAAAAAGTGAAGGGGAGCTCAACCTCACCCAGCCTCACCCCACATTTCAATTGGTATGGGTCAGAAGGTGAGCCTGACCATTTCACATAATTGGTTTGATGGTTATACCAATATTTAAATATGTTTATGATTCCGTCAGGTACTCCATTCAACCGCAACTTATCCCATAGTGTATCATATTCTACACGGTCAAATGCCTTTGAGAGGTCCAGAAAGGCAGCATACACCGGCGTTTTGCGATCGGTATAGTATTTGACGGTGTGTTTCAGGACCAATATCGCACTCTCAGTCGAAATACCGGGCCTAAACCCAAATTGAGCATCTTCAAGGTTAGCTGATTGTGCGAGATAGCCATTCAACACACCGCCCAATACCTTGGCGGTTACAGTAGCCAACGTAATAGGTCTGTAGTTACTTATTTCACTGATATCCCCTGTTTTGTTTTTTACAATCGGTACTACAACCGCCCGGGCAAGATCATCCGGCAGGTAAGCATGCCTAATACAGAAGGTGAATAACATCGCCAAGACTCTACACAGGTGTGGCCCCCCATGCTTCAGATGCTCCACGCTCAACCCGTCGTGGCCAGGAGACTTACCCTTACGCATATACTTTATAACCTGTGACACCTCTTTTGTGGTTACTCTGACTGGTTTTTCAGACAAAGGAACCTTCGCTTGTCGGATGTTCCTATCAATTGATCGACTTGGTATGATCAATGATGGACCATTTTGACACTATTGTAATACCAGACTTGAGGCCTTGAGGCATTGTTATCTTTGTTTCAACGGTTCAAAAGTGCCTGTAACTGGCCTACTTGAAATAATTACTTCGATCTTATTTTTGACATATTTTTGTACTTAACTGTACCACCAACACTGTAGTTTGTGGCACGTTGAGATTTTCAACCCCGCCTTGCCAAACTTATTATAAAAAGTTCAAAAGGCGAAGTATTCATATGAGTTAAGTTATCAAAGCACCCGAGAATACTTTGTGACGTAAGTAGACATATACTTGAGTACTTATACAAGTTATTTTTATCTTTGTTGAAGTGAACAAGTTTGTGAGCAAATGAGATTTTGTTAAATGTCGCTAAGATTTTTAGACATTACTTAGCACGTACTACTTTGGCTATGACTAGCTGATGTTGCCCGCAACCTTTCGCATGAAATTATTATAAGAATATATATCTTAGGTAAACTTATGTACTATTTTGTGCGAATATCTTGATTGGTAGAGAATGCCTTGTGGCATTAAGTCCGCCTATGTACCACTCTTGTACATGAAGTTTAAATAAATAAATAAATAATATCTTACTCTTAGTTATGTATGTTAAAATCACCGACATAGACTATCACTATCACTATATAAACTGTAACGGATAACAGTCACGTGAACATCATTTTGCTCTAATAAGACACGACTTAGTCGCACTGAGACAATTTGCATGAAGTCAAAACTTTACGTCTGCGTTTATACGAATATTGGCTCTCCAACAACTGTAGCAGTCCTGGTATGTGCTGTAAGTTTTAATGGCAGCGATCTAGGAATTTAAGTAATTTAGAACGTAAGTTAATATCCTCATTAGTCTAGGGTAGTCCGGACTATCTAGAATCTAGATAGACTGTCTTTTGTTTTGGTGTTAGGTCGCTTCGCCGCTGTTGGGCAGGGACTTCCAATTATACTACTAAAGGAATTTATGGTATACATTAATTCTACATCGCAGCTGTTAAGGCACATTTACGAGTATATGGTCAAGACATACATACATGTTACATTATTTGGAGCTCGTAGTCTAAGAATAAAATGGTTTTTAGCACCACTTTCAAGTTCGCTTCATTAGGTATAGCGAAAACCGAGCAGTTGGAAACCACGGAGGTATTTTTACAGTTTTAACAACAACAACACAACAACAACAGTTTTTTTTTTAAGCTCATAAATAAGAACTAAGCGGTGAGGTTTAACTCTTCAACATAGGTAGTAAGTATGTAGTTGTGATTAATTCTTTCTTCGAGTTTTACTTTCATATTGCCTTTTGTCATTTAAATGTCAAGTTAATAAAGATTATGTAAAACACATAAAACTTCCAGCAGAAAAGAGAACAATTGATTAGCTACCAATCCAGCAGAGCAGATTAAAAATACTATTTCATAGAAATACCCACAAAGAGACCTCTTAAATGCATGCAAAAGGACTGCTTTGACAATCCTTTAATCACACTGTAAAATAATCATAGCAAATGTCCCGAGAGGTGACGAAACAAGCCATTAAACTTTCATACAGGATCTCTACAGCCTCTACTAACATACATTAATATGCTTGTATTTGAATATTAATAAACATGGAACATATTCATCATGCTCTTTTGACTTACCCAATTATGTTGGGGTCGACTCCAGTCTAACTCGATTACCAGATGCGAGTGAATAGCGTCTTGTTTTTTATGTAGTTCTTTGATTAGGTTACTCGTAGATGTATGTAATACACAGATTATTTAAGAGTATCTCAATTTACCTATTGAAAATTAATATTGGCATACAGCGGGAAATCTTTATGATATTCATTCTCATAACATTTAGCAATTCCTCCAACAACGAACGGGGCAAAAACACGTCTTCACCTTTTGATTTCCATCAGTTGGCGATTAACTATTATACGCATAAGGCATATATTTCTACTTTTTTTTACTTCTACTTTAAAGTTCATCACCAACGCAAAATCAAATGAAAATAAAACATCGTTTGGAGAATTGCTTTATAATATTCTTTTACTGTTTTCTGGCTTTAAGGTTATACACACATCTTCATTGACCGATTTATACCATCACACAGACTTCAGGATAGTCATGATCCAGATATCTTTCCTAAATTCTCAAAAAAACCGAGACGGATGTTCTTGATAAATGACAAGTTTTATTTTCAAGGCACTCGGAGAACGGTCATTTATCGTCGGGATCCAACTGAACTAGAGGAAACATTTGTCCGTTTACAATCGATTTTTGAGTATAAAGAGACGTTTGGGATTTTGAATCGAGATATTCTAGAATGTGTTTGTTGTGTAATATGGTAAATTTGGGCTGATGCTTTTTTATTTAGAGGTAACTGTAGCAACGAAAAAGTCAAATTTATTGCTTTAAATTAGGCCGAGAATTAGCTCTTTTAGAACGCCAAAATTACATAAGACTGGCCCCCTAAACGTCACTTCATTGTGCAGTTTCCTAGTGTAGTGCACTTTCCTATTACTTAGGTCCGAATCTATACACGACTACTCACTCGTTTTCTACAAGAGTCCCAAGGGCGAGGTAATGGCAAAACGTATCAAAAAGTTTTTTTTTTTTACCGCAGGAAGAATACCTAAGTTAGTTCCGCTCGTGCAAAACTAACTTCTTAGTGCTTTTGGAATTAGCAGGTAAGAATAGTTCGCAGGCACATGCTGCCAATTCTCTTTTATTTTAGCCTTTTTATTGATTAAGTTTTCTACGGTTCTCTTGAAGAAAGTTTTGGCTGCCTTAGATTTTGCTGATTATCACAAATATGCAAAGATTTCTTAATGTTTTTTTTAGAAACCAATCTAATAGAGTATTAATATCGCGTAAGCCTATACGTGTTGGAATACGGAATAATTTTGATAAATATTAATTTGAGGCTTGTTCAGTTTTGTTAATGCAACGCGTCCTCGTGTCTCGTTCGTGTAACGGCATTATCTGTGAAGTACGAGTACCCTAGAGACTGTTTGTACTTAATTGAAGTACCGGGTCCATGCCCTGGATTTTGATTTTAATTACAACTTCATACAAAAATACGATTTCTATTTCTAATCTATCTATTCATACACGAAATCTCTTAACATCATGATGAACAACTTTTAGTAAGGGACCAAATCCTGAATCGCGAAAAAAATCAGCTGTTCCCTACAATTATGTTCGCTTAACTCGTCAAAATGTATGGAACAGCTGTTTTTTTTTCGCGATTCAGGGTTTGGTCCCATAGTAAAAGTTGTTCATAATGATGAGTACAATGACCTCTTAAGAGATTTCGTGTATGAATGAATATACAGACCTTATATTTAATTCTTCTACTTTAACATAATCTTCCGTATAAGTTAATGTACTTTTTTATTTATTTGGTGCACAATGGTCGCTTTTGTTTGCAATTTATTCATATTATTATTTTTATTTATTCATTTATTTATTATTTATTCATACGTAAACCAAGTTCCTATTTTTTAATTCTTCAGGTCACTATTATAAAACATAGACGCCCTTTATCATGAGCATATTTATCAATCAATTTGTCAAATTCATTAGTTAAACAGTGATCTTTTTAAGGAATCATCTAGGTTGTAGGAATCTAGACTAAAGCTGGAATCCATTATATCTGACACTGCAGACCCACCGTACACTGGCCGTACCCCTGGTGGTATCGTTTAACTTAAAAAAAACCCACCGTGCCATCAGGGGTACGGCTAGAGGGGTACGATGGGTCTGCAACCATATCTGATGTATACGATTTTGATTTTAGAGCATGTGTCATCTCATTGAATCATCGAACCTTATTCCAACATATGAAATTATTCATAGCACCTAGCTTAGCTTACTATCAAAATGCATCATTATTCTCAATTCATGAACAGACAGTATTAGCCGGTTGGCAGACCGCCAGCCATGCTCAAATTCACACCAACTGTTTTATTTAAAACATCTTTATACTACAAAATATGTATGTTTCTGAAATTTACTGTGGATTTTTAAATTTTGAGTTTTGATAGGGATGTAAAATACTTAATTATAATCTACAAGGCATAATAACTGTGAAAGTACTTACTTACTGGAAAAAAAAGAAGAAACAAGGGAAAAAGAGAAGAAAAAAGAAGAGAAGAGAAGTGAGAAGTGTTGGAAAAAAAATATATACATATATATATAACAAATAATAAAAAAAGAGACAAAATAATATTTTTTTCTCTATGGAGAAAAATGGACAAGACCACGGACACTCATTTAAATCAAAACTATTGTTTCAAATCAACTCAAAAATAATGATCTGAGGGCCTCGACAAGTTTCAATGCCTTACAAAGCATTTCGTCTTTTGTCATCGACTTACAACAGCTTTTGAGCAGTCAGCTTATGTTACTGATATAATGTCACTTTGTAGGCCTTCTCGTCTGGGCCGTTTGCATCCACAACCTCCCCCAGACCACATGCACGGATTCATCATGCCATGCCCTTCTTCTATTCTATTATGGGTCGTCGCAACACGTTTTCTTCTCCCATTCTCTCCTGTCAGATGTCACGACATCATTTACTCCTTTCTCTTTTATATCATTCTTCACACAATTCATCCTTCTTTTCTTTGCCTTCCTCTCCCACTCCTTCAATCAACTTTCATGTTCATCACTCTTTCATCTACATGCGTTTCAACTCTGCACGGATGTTGTTGGGTTAAGTTTAATAACTAAGGGCGTAAGGTCACATCTACTCTAGTTTATAATTCTGTAAAAATTTGTTACACGAGAATTCCATTTGGGGAGGGCTAACTAAATTGATGTCAATGTTAGATGTCAATCTCTGCTAGAGTGCTAAGGTTCAATTATTGTAACGGTTATACCTTTAGTTCTATTGTTGGGTTAATTGACAACAGGTCGGTGTCAATCGAAAGTTACTTTTTAAACACGGTACCTGCAAAAAAATACGCAGCAAGTAGGTAATGAGATTTATCTCAAAATAGTTTACCCACTATACGTAGGTACAGAAGGCCGCACGTCAGTCGTGCCATTTTGATCGTGAGAGATTTTCCAAAAGAATAAGAGGTCTGCTACTACTGGAGAATCATAATACTTAGGATAATATGTAATATGAATTACGTAACAATTATTGAAATAAACGATTTATTATTATTATCCTATTATGATTCTAGGAAAACATCGTGAGGAAACCGGCATGTCCCAGAACCAATAATTCGAGGACATGTGACATCTAGCAACCCGCACTGGGCCCGCGTGGTGGATTATAGCCCATTCCCTCCTATAGAGAGGAAGCCTGTGTTCCAGCAGTGGGAATATTAAAACGTGCGGCTAAATCATACCTAAATATATATAAGTTGCTAGCTTGAATAGAAGTAGTGGCGAACAACGCCACTACTTCTACTACTGTCTGATCCTACAGGATCACCTGATGTGTCAAGTGAAAAAAGTTAAACCAATGAATACGAGCAGATGCTCGTGCTATGATATGATTATATTACTGACCTTTTCACCGTTATTATCAGGCAGCAACAGCGAGCCGTGTCCGGACTTGCCAGGGCAGATGATCTTCAAATCTGTAACGAATCCAAATTGCTTGATTACCGGATATCTCGACCGAGTACCCACCCATATTATGTACCTACTGCAATAACTGTTCATAGATCGCAGTTTGTTGTACTAAAGATCCTATTAAGTACTATACCTATACCTACCTAATTGATTTTTAGAGGCGTGCTTTGACCCGAAATATAAAAGAGTTAATGAAAATAAAACAGAGATAGATACATACCAACATAAATCCATTTATACGACCAGGCGTTAAAATATCCAGTTCCATTTAAACGATTCAAAACGATCCGATCAACAAAGCAAACTGTTCCGATTTTTTATAGTTGACTTTACCCTTTTTCTATGATTTGTTTTTGAGTTTGATTATAACCGTATCGACTCGAACAATATCAGAAAAGTTACAAACTTTTATCCCGGCCTTTCCGATTAACAACAACAAGAACAACACGCAGTTTGGCAGAAGATTTGTGAAATACCCATTTATGTACCTAACTTTTTTGAAATAATAATCTCGGACCCTGTTCCCAGCGCTGGTAGGCTACTGTTTTTTATATTTTTAAATGCTTTTTTATATAGTTTTATTAAGAAATATTTAAAAATGACAAAAATATGTGTTTGTAGGAATGGTCAGGATTTTATTTCACTAAGCTCGAGCTTATGTGGGCAGAAGACGGGTTTGGGTCTATGAAAACACACTGGATGCGATACACTATTTTATTTCGCATTGCACGGTTCGGTATGGTAGTTTCCCTGGAGAAGAACCGGCAAGAAACTCCATGGTTACTCTTTTCAAACAGATACAGTGAGTCTAACAAATTACTTGACATTATACTTTCACACAATAGCAATGACACCCAATAATACAGTAACACCTTCGTTCAGACAAAAGAGCAACAATATACAGAGAAGCAGAGTAACAATAATTAAGAGTAATACAACCTGTGCACCGGGCCACGCCTGAAGTCAGAATGTCCATTCGCCGCTGTGCGGCCCCTTTTATACGCTAGTTTTGGAGGTGGGGTAACGGCGTAGCGCGCTACGACGTAGCGTGCATTAACTCCGCCCCGCAGCGAGGAGGTGGGAGAACAACGTAGCATGCTACGACGCCGACGTAGCGTTCACTTAGCTCCGCCTCGAATGACGTAACGCGCTACCGCGTGGCCTGATACACGTGTTGTTTACAATGTGACGCCGACATGTTTAAATAAATGAAAAAATAAAAAACTGGCAACAATGCCCCATATACAAACAATTATGCAATCCTTTTGTGGTTTGTATATTATTATATGATTTAGACTTACCTAATAATAAATCTGTATATACGAATAAATATTTTATTATCACGTGGGCACGCGCAAGGTGACAGACCACGAGAGAAGGGTCGACTTGTAACTAGGGATGGTTTACCCTGTCTTTTAACGTAATCTTTGCGTCCAATTCTGGGTCATTTATCAAAAATTACATCGCTTTATGCATAAAAAATAGCCATAATAGCCTCTAAAGTGACATCTACATCGATGTTACTTTTTATAATAGGGCAACATTTTATTAAATGTTGCCTCGTAATAACTTGTTACACGTTGAAGCCTGGTATCACTATTATGTTAGCGGGGAACAACGTATACCAAAAAGTTATAGTAAAAGTCGCTAAACGTTGTAGCGAAAGTTACTTAACGTTAATTATGTTGCAAATGTTAGTCTGCAAAAAGTAACTTTGCTGTGGATGCACATTCTTAAGAATTAGAAGTGAAAGAAAGAAAGAAAAAGCATTTATTAGCCCGCACAGGAATATATTAATTTGCAAAAGTACACACAAGTGGCACAGCCTATATTTATTTAATATTCACGCTCTTCTAGTTACGTATACAGGGTTAGTTTTCAATGACCTGCCAAATTTTCAGAGATGGTTTAGAATCGATAATATTTTCGATATAATGAAAAAAACAACATTTTTTCAAGTAAAATTTTAGTCCTGTCCACCACTAAAAAGCGAACGTGTGGATATTGCAACAGCACAATTTAGTTCAACAACCTAGATAGGTAGCAGTAGCTGCACACACATAAATTTGGCGGTGCATGCACGCACACAAGTGCATTGATTCCCTAGTGGGAATCAATGGTTTATGATTTAGGACATTTTTAGGACATTTTCAATATGAAATGTGTGAATGAATGCTATTATTTTATTTTATATTTTTCGACAATAATATTTAAAATGCACGTTTGGTTTGATATCTTGACTGGTCATTGAAATCTAACCCTGTAAAGATACTTTTCATTACTCATACTCGGAAAGTAGGTCTGAAGTTGCCTGAGGAGCGGGTTGAAAGTATTATAATACTTTTCAGCCCTAGGGAGAATCGTTTTCAACTGACAGCTGTCAAATTATGAAAAAAATAGTTCATTTTTCTATTGAACCATGTTCCAAGTTTCCAACTACCTATACAGCCACGATGTAAAATTGAAATGACATAAAGTTATGTATTATTTAAAAAACATTTCTTTTAAATAACTTTATTACAATTAAGTTTCAGATTTGGGCAAAATATTTACCATTTTTTAGATGATGAAAATGAAATATAGGTAATGGCTGAATAGCTGACCGGCCATAGAAAAAAAAAAGCAAAATAGGCGGGAAAGCGGCAATCCGATCTTCATTTGTTTTTTCGAGTTGATTCATGTTTTTATTTTTACTTTCCTTGTATTCGTAATGAAAAGCACAGTGTTTACCTCGGGTTAAAGACTTATTTAGTCCCTCGAACTATTAGCGCCCTCGCTGCGCTCGGGCACCAAACCCCTTCTCGGGACTATAAAGTTACTTTCACCCCTAGGGCAACAATGTACTATTAACATAATCACCCAGTAGCTTCACCACTGCCATACATGCCTCCTCTGCCTGCCAGAGTGTGGGCTACAATCCACAACGCGGACACAGCGCGGTAACAGAAAAACAACGAAAAAAAAACTTACGCCAAATAGTCCTCTCCCCGTAGTAGACCAAGAACTCTTCAGTAGCGCTGGCCAAGCCTTCATCCAACGCAAACCCAACATTCAAGGCTTTGAAAGCGTCAGTCTTCACAAACTCGCCCATTCCATACCCCCCACCAATTTCTTCATCTAAGGAGAAAATAGGTACATTTTTAACGATATATTGGTATATATATTATATGTTGGTTTCATATTAACTTCTTTGTACCCAATCTTGGTACCCAAGTTAAAGAAAAAAGACATGATTACAAAACGTGAAAGTAATTAGTCAGACAATAATTCTAATTCAAATATGTTTATGCGCCATTTGAACGTCAAAAATTACATGAGACAGCCCCAAAACGGCCGCCCTGCGCAATTATTACGAGTACAATTATAATAAAGTATACGTAGGTATATATGATGCATCTAGTTTTAGAAAAATATTGTCACAAATAAATGTCACACTCTACAAAGCCAAATATCGTTTAAAATTCAATGTGCAAAATAATCGGCTACACTGTCTTTATGTCTCTACTACAAGAGCTCATCACTAGTTAGATTTCTTATAAAGCAGCCCTTTTGGCAGCACAATGTTATTGTTCAATAAGTACTGTCAGTATTTTCGCTTGTGATTGATCTGCACTTTTCAAAATGACTTTGTTTGTGTTTCTCAACAGCCGGGTCTCAAATGTACAGCTACATCCTCATTTGGGCCAATAAGGGCGCTCGATAGATCGCTAACTCAGTACTCGAGCTTAGAGACAATAGACCTAGATACGATACGACCTCTTGCTTGCCTTGTTAAGAGCCGCCATAGCGATCAAGGGTTGATTTTGTATTTGCAAGACACACATCATTTGCTGAATCTGGGCATTCGAAAAAAGCGGTTTTGACAGTTTTTTTTAACAATGAAAAGCAAACGAAAAGGTCAGTAAATAACTAACCAATTCAATTACGGACAAAACATTCCTTCAGTTTCTAATAACCATTTATAAATAGCAAAGAATTTTCAAAGAGGTTTCTAAATAAAACATTCGCAGTTACAAATAGATTGTTACTCTTAGAGCCTGTTTCACGATGTCCGAAATTCCAAATAGCTCACCGAATAAATTCAGAAATTAAACAGAATTTGTTTAAAATTATTTGCAAAGTAAATTAAAACAGTGAAACAGGCCCCTAACGGTTTTCTGATTATTCTTGTATATTTATTACAGTTTGAGTTAGACTTGACATAGACTAATGTAGAAGTCTAATAATATAGAAATAAACGATGCTACTTTCCCTGTCAAACTCTAGTTTATGTCGTTATCATCATTTAGGCAGAATATCTGAATATTTTTATCTTCGAAACTGTTTTTGATTTGCCTATCAGTTGGGCCCATCTCCATATAAAATTTTACTACCACCAGTTTATAAGGGACTCTTTCCCTAATAAACTCACTTCAATCAACTATGAGCTTGAGTCTCTTCAACTCATTTATATCTTGTTTTTAAACTGACCTGGCACAAAAGAAAGATGCAGAGTTCTCTTTAGCCTGGTGCCTTTGGCCTTCATCCTCTTCACAGCTTCGATGTACTGCACAGCCACAGACTTCATGTCTTGAACTCCTCGTCCGTAGATTACACCATCTTTCAAGTGCGCCTCAAAGGGTGGATGGGTCCAACTTTTCTGGAGACATACAATTAAATGGTTATAGTTCGAAGAGGAATAGTAAAGACAAGCTTTGAAGTTAGATAAAATGTATGACACCGATGGTACTCTTGACTTCTCTTTTAAACGCTCCCTGCGTTTAAGAATGAGGGTATTAATTTGCCAAATATTTAGCAGTGGATTCATGGACCCTCGAGTTGCACAGGAGTTTTTACTGCGTTTTAGCAGGGGGGGGGAATCATATAGGAGGAGGAGGGGGAATATAGTATGACCATTTTATTACCCCTATATCACGTAATTTATTTTTGACGTAATAACGTCTTATAAATTGATGAACACCGGCTGCATGCACGAAAAAGTGTCAAACCGTTACGCGCGCCGCGATCAACGCCCAGCACAAACCCTTGGACCTAGGAAACTGAAATTTTGCACAGTGGTTTCCTTTATATTGTAGACAAGGAAAAAGGAAGGATTTTTCGAAATTCAACCCCTAAGGGAGTTAAATAGGGGATGAAAGTTTGTATGAAAGTCCGTCAGTTTTAAAGTTAGGATCTTAACATTTTGTGTTTAGGCTGACGATTGAAAATTCATTTATACATGTCTCAGCGTTTTTGATAATTCCTCCCCCAAACAGTTGAAGAAGGGGTGAAGTTGTGTATGGAAAGTCCTTAATTTTCGAAGTAAAAATCACAAAATTTATTATCTATGCAAATACAAATACAAATAATTTATTTTTCTCTTTCACAAGTTATGTACTACATCTAGTGGTTGAAGTGACCTTTTAGACAAAAATTGCCTGTGTTAGGTCACTTCGCTCTTCCAAAGCTTAATGTTACGTGGTGTACCAACAATTTTAAATCATATTGTCTTAAGAAAACATTTCAAAGTTATTTTACAAAAACAAAAAGTTGAGTCATATTTTCAATTTGCATAATTAAGAATAAAAAATTACAAAACAAAAGTAAGTAATTTAGCAGCTAATAATACTCGTATTTATACATTTATATAGAACAGTAGTAGTTGTGTGCGTGTTTTGTAGTTAATGAGATAAGTCAGTGGGATGTATAATATGTGTGATGCTTGAGTATGATGTATGTGTGTGAGTGAGGAATGTATGTGTTTTTGTGAGTGGGTGTTTGTGTGTATGACAGAGTTACGATGCATGTTGCAAGGGGGCCTCGGTTTCCTCATATGTAAGAAGTTTAATCCATTTAGTTATAAGTTTTTTGCATTCTTAGTATTTTTTTGTATATTTGTAGTTCTTTATTTAATTTGTTGTATAGGTGGGATGCACGTCTGTCATATTGCATACTACAAAAACTGGTTTTAGATTGTGGAATATGCGCCACGTGATATTTCCTTCTTCTCGTTTGATTGCCAGCATCATAAGGCAGTGTCTTGTGTTTTTTCAAAACAATTTGTGCAATATATAATTTTCTCACGGAAAGCAGATCACTAATTTGATATTATAATCTATAAGTGGGTACCTTGATTTCTTGAAATGCATAATTTTGATCAGAGCTCTTTGAGCTCGTTCTACTTCTATAAATTTGGACTTAGCTGCACCTCCCCATGCATATAGATGGAAGCTGACGCAACGGCGTTGTTAGAATTTCAATCCTTAAGGGGTTGAAAAGGGGGATGAACTTAATTATTTAAGTTAAAATTACTAATATCACGAAAAATTACGTTATCACGTAAAACTATCGTAAACCTCCTTTACAGACAACCATTTTTTAGGGTTCCGTACCCAAAGGGTAAAAACGGAACCCTATTACTAAGACTTCGCTGTCTGTCCGTCTGTCTGTCCGTCTGTCCGTCTGTCCGTCTGTCTGTCACCAGGCTGTATCTCATGAACCGTGACAGCTAGACAGTTGACATTTTCACAGATGATGTATTTCTGTTGCCGCTATAACAACAAATACTAAAAACAGAATAAAATTAATATTTAAGGGGGGCTCCCATACAACAAACGTGATTTTTTTATAATAATTGGTACGGAACCCTTCGTGCGCGAGTCCGACTCGCACTTGGCCGGTTTTTACTTTTAACGTAAGGACTTGGATATTGGATTGTCTCGAGAAGGATCCAACAATTTGCAGAAGGGAAACTACACAGTTTATCCTTATTTATCTTCAGTATCATTTCTGCAGAACGAGCTTTTATCCTTATTATGGTCACGTCTAATCGTTCCGTTTATCGTAAGTAGGTTCGCATTGATTTCTAGTGATTATAGCAGACCGTGAGTAGCAGAGCTTCTAACAGCTAACGATAGTTAACCGCAGAAGAGTAATTAGGTTTTCTGTTAGAGAGAACCTGATTTACTCGAACGGGCTGGGAATGTGAGGCGATAGTGGGTGGAGCATGGTCGCGATCGTATTCTGGAGAAAAGGTAGTTATTGTCTTTGATACGTTCTAAATATTTTTTAACTTTTATTTATCTGTGTATTATTCTTGTGTTATATTCTCAGGAATTTATTTATTTTATTGTGTTTGAGTGGCTTTCAGCTAACAATACAAAAATTTATAGCTTTGCAATCAACGAAAAGCCATTTACAAGCCTCCACAATTAGCAGTAAACTATTGTTGCATAAAATAATAACTAAGCATAATTATCTACACTAATATTATAAA
Source organism: Xestia xanthographa (assembly GCA_905147715.2). NCBI lineage: Eukaryota > Metazoa > Arthropoda > Insecta > Lepidoptera > Noctuidae > Xestia > Xestia xanthographa. The sequence continues at coordinate 4,904,938 of LR990659.1, read as the reverse complement.
GAGGAAAGATTTGTATTTTTGTGTATATGTTTGTAATGAATAATCTGAAAAACTACTGCGCCGATTTCAAAAATTCTTTCACCATTAGAAAGCTACATTCACCTTGAGTAACATAGGTTATATTTTATCCCCGTCCTCCCACGGGAACGGGAACTATGCGGGTGAAACCGCGTGACGTCCGCTAGTTAATAATATAACTAAGCATAACGTAATAAAAAAAAGTATTAAAATTCATCACAAACAACAGCTTCTTTCCTTTCTTTCGGTAAAGTATTAAGAATAAAAAATAGTCGGTTTTAATAAATATAAAATAAATGAGAATCGAATCTGGCATAGTGGATAGTAGAAACGCTACAATAATTAGTTTAAAATTAACTGTTGCTAATTTTCCGGGTAGTTGGCAGCGCAGACAAAATCGAAATGACAGTGACCGCGAACTGTACTCGTAAATTGGTTATAGGGAACGTGCAGGAACTATAGGTAGCAGCACTAATCGACAAAAGAGACACTATGCGGACAGAAAAGGAAACTTATCACTTCTCATCGTGCTTTCAATAAATTGAAAGCACGATGAGAAGAAGACTTAGAGAAAATTGTCTCTTCAATTATATTATTTTTGAATATGCTAAAAGGTATAAAATATGAGTTCCGGTTTATCAATAACGATCGTCAGCGTAATATAAATGTTTAATAATATGAATTTTATATCTTTCGTTTACTTTCTGATGAAAATTGTGGTGTATGAAGACATGGTGGCTGGCATAACTAAGATAGTTTTCTTATTTTCAACACATGTTATAATGGAAGGGAATCCTTTATCAGCGAGAACAGTATCTCCAGGCTCTAATAAATCAATTAGTTCACAATCATTTGATGAAGCAATCAATAAAATGCAGTCCGTAGCATTTAGATACAAAACTTAAAAAACCAAAGGAGTGCAGCCAACTAAAAACATTATTGTGGGTATAACCATGTTTATATTCTGAGTACATGTGGAGTCTTTGATTAACTGTTGAGGGATATTCGTTCTGAACTTTAGTGCGGTCTAGTAGAACACGTGTATGGTGAAGTATACATGGTTCTGCAGGCCTATTACGTATCTTTCTGATATCCAGTGACTATCAAGCTTCGGTTGTACACCGAACTTTGATGATAACCGTGAATGTCATAATCAATATTATGACATTCACGGTTGTCATCAAAATTCGGTGAAAAGTGACATCCACTCAATGTGATACGTAATACCAATGTATTACGTATCACATTGAGTGGATGTAACTTTACGGTGATTAACAGCCCGGGTACGGTGTAACGTCTTTCACGAAAGTCATTTCAAACTCAGATGTCATCAATTTGTTGTCCACTATGCTTATATAATCGAAATAATATAAATATCTATACAAAAGCGGCTGTCAAAATGAGTTACGGTGACTATCAGCCACGATGACAGCCAATGACGTCATATTTGATCGCTACTGGTCATACATAATACGAAACTAACCTTTTGACAGTTAATTGATGGTCACTGAATAGAATAAGAATAGAATAAGGATAATTTATTTATAAAAGTATTACAAAAATGTACATTTATGTGCAGTAGTGTTATTTCTAAAACAATGGTATAATTAGTGCATAATAGTAAACTATAACTAAAAATATATTTAACAGTTGCAAGAAACAATAATGTGGAATTCACAAACGTTTGCTAGCGACCTGCCCGATCTAGGTTTATTTAAACCTGTGTTTCAAAAACAACCCGTGTGTGTTGTGTTTCAACTGAGCCCAGTTACTATCATTTAGAGCTGTCAACAGAGATACGTAATAGGCCTGCTGGTATGTTTGCATGGACGGTTGATTTTGAGGGCCTTTTCAATGCAGAGTGTAACAAAAACAAGTTGTTTTCAAATATTTTTCTTTACTGCGTTTATCCATTTTTTGCGTTTTTCACCAAAACATGGTATAATAGTAGTATTCTTTGAAAAGTAATAGAATTTTACGCTAATTGATTTATTTTCATTTTTTTGTGGATGTATTGATACCTACATCCAGAAATGCAACAATGCATTATGATTAGTTAATTAATTTTCACTATAAAATTAATTCTGTTTACTTGTTAGAAAAGTCTATGTCAAGCATTAATAGAGCACAAGATTCGGATTAGCGACGCCAGTTGGCAGCACCGTCGTTGTGCACGTTCCCTATAGGCCTATCTCTCCTGTAGAGTCATTATTAATTAAATTATTCGCTAGTTATTACATGAATGCCCAAAAAAAGGAATGTTATGTTTTATATCTACTCTTTTTCTAGGCGAATACTATGCGTAGGTCACGTTAGCAATTGAGGCAGCTTTTCATCTGCCGGGGTTGCGGGACTGTTCGAAAGAGATACCGTGACCCCGGAACACAAAGGGCGATGAAGGAACATGGATGGGTTTTAGTCAGTAAAAGTTTAACAGTCCCTCCTGGTCCGCCCAGAGCGGGAGGAGTCATTTGATGATTTCCCATCCGACAAAAAAAAAGGCAGCTTTTCATCCCTTAAGACAGTCTGTGTAAGCAACTGTAACCAATAGGTAAAGTACCGATCGGTAAAATACTGAAACAGAAGCAATCGGTGTAATAAAGTTACAAGGTATTGTATTGAACAAACAATCTAAAGTTGTCCTCCGTAACAGTATAAACTTAGTTTGTCAATATCTACGAACAATGTAATTTTAGAACTGTTAATAATCTAATAACCTAACCTAAGAAAGTCTAATAACCTCACCTCGTGGTGAGGTTATTAGACTTTCTTGAGGCAATATGTCGGTCACGTTTCACAAGTTTGCGCAAACACACGTTGACACGTTAGACTCTAACGTGTACAGAATCCCTTGGTTGACATTTCTCTAATGGTTAAAGAAATGTCAACCAAGGGATTCCGTTGATACTGAACGTATGAACGTGGGGATACTTTAAAATAGTTTGTCCAGAAGTGTCAAAAAATCCAAAATATTCAAGTCACAATTTGCGCTAGATTTCTTTATCATGCTGATCGTACATAAACTAAGAGTGTATTTCACTAATGAAACTGAACTCGATCAGCACAAATAAACGCCGTTCTAGAGCGGTCAGTGTTTAGATGTGCTATTACTAATTGGATCATTCCCACTAGTTCTCTACTACACAGTTCTACAGTAGAACTAGTGGGATTTTTTTCCCACTAGTTCTACGATTTTGTACCATCATAAATCGTAGGACTAGTGGGAACAAAAAGTACCATATTCACGCATCCACAAACATTCTCAGCTGGAATCAAACCAGCTATCGTAACTGCAAAAACATAAAATGGATCGAGTTTCACTTATACAGATAATTTAGGCACTAAGAAGTATTCAGTAATGAGCAATAAAAGTTCTCTATTTAGGTTAGAAAGTCCTTGGTTTACTTGAAACTTTAGAAACTAGGTTACTTTAAATTTAATTTTAAACGGCGCTAGAAGCTACGGCTCCTAGAACACCTAAATCATTGAGAAAGTGCATTCTTTAACAAATTTATCCCCAAGTGGATGCTCGGGAAAGTACTGAAAATAGGAGGCATGTTACCGTTTGAAGACTTTAACATTTAAGGTGGTGCTAGGTTTTCCTTACCTAGTGATATCTAGAGAGTAACTCATTTTAACAAAGTCGTCAAACAATGGGCAAGCTAGCAACTTCTACAAATTCTAGGGCAACCCGGTTTCCCGATTCCAGGTGCAATAAGATGGCTGTTTGTCTTTGTTCACTAGAAGGGCCTTACATTTTAAAGAAAAACGAAAAGATCAACTTATTTTGATGCTACTATTAGTGTTTTCTTAGTCACTACTTCGTAGACTACTATGACACGTCTTCATATCTACATAAACTCACGTCTCTAAGAAAAAGGAAATATCTGTCACTCACCTCAAAAACTGGTACGACATCCATATGCGAGTTGAGCAGCACACTCGGCAGGGTCGGCTCCAAGCCTTCCCAGGTCATCAAGAGAATCGGCTTCTTAGGCCACGGCTCGTGCACTTGTACCGACAGCCCCATCTCTGCAGCTTGGCCGCGAAGGTACGTGAGGCATTCGTCTGGGATACAGGGAGCAAGATAGAGAGAGTTACTACTTAATTAATAAATAAAAAATTGTAAATTTCTCTTCCAGAAATGAATAACATACAGTACTTATGTTGTAACATATATTATGTCGCAGGTTTTTCATAAAATTAGGTTTTTGATCAAAAACCTAGGTCGACGAAAATGCATATCAGATTGATCATAAACCCAAACTAGTTCAGGTTTTTGATCAAAAATCTGGATTGTTACAGGTTTATGATGAAATTGAGAATTTGTCATCTTCCGGTTTTTGATCAAAAACCTAGTTTTTTTTTATCAAAAACCTAATTTTATGAAAAACCTGCGACATATATACCTACAGGAAAAAGTATTTTATTTGTGGGAGACTGGCGCCTAAACTAAGCCGAGACCTGTATTTTAGGACACCAGGTCACCCAGGTCAGGAGATCTAACAAAATTAGTACCATATAAATTGCAATATACTTATTACAATACTCGTCAAAGTTTTTAATTTTAAGTTATTAATAACGCCTGGTTAGCTCGCCCCTGTTACATGGGACTTAAACTTTACTGGTGAAATGTACTACAAGTCCTCCTATGCCCCTAATTATATTATACTAGCGGACGTCCCGCGGTTTCACCCGCGTAGTTCCCGTTCCCGTGGGAGTACGGGGATAAAATATAGCCTATACGGATTTGGAAGAATCCCTCTAAGTAATGGTAAAAGAAATTTTGAAATCGGTCCAGTAGTTTTTGAGCCTATTCAATACAAACATACAAAAATACAAAGGTTTCCTCTTTGTAATATTAGTATAGATTATTATTTTATTTAAAGTTTATTTCAGATTAAATAATCCATAAACAAATAATAGTTACATAATTAAATAAATAAAAACACAATACAATTACAATTCACAAAAACGTAAAAGGAAATTAAAATATTTTCATTAAAATATAAGCCCTAAGCCAGCCCTATGCCCTTCCCTCCGGGAAATACAAGTTTTATGCCTCATTGGTGTTGTGGTCCAGTAATAACTGGGTTGTGGAGGTCAGATAGGCAGTCGCTCCATGTAAAATACTGGTATTCAGCTGCATCCGGTAAAACTGGAAGCCGACCCCAACATAGTTGGGAAAAGGCTAGGCAGATGATGATGGTGTTGTGGTCTAAAGCGCGACTATTAAGCATGGGGTCGTGGGTAGGCTTTCCTACCTCACATTCAGAAAGCCCTGAAAAATAACAAGACTTATTAAGCTAAACAGTGCGGATATTTTCCTTAAGGAGTTATAGAGACAGGAGTTATAGGGCACTTCTTTTTCTTAATCTTTTTTCTTTTTCGTTTCTTATTCCTTCTTCCAAATGAAAAGAATGGACAAAGTCCGGACGAGGGGGCCATAATTCCGAATAGATATTCATATTAGATATCAGTGGAAGTGACAGAAAGCTGGAGTGTATTATTGGTTTTTTTTCGTCCAATTTTTAGTAGCAGCCTTTTCTTTTCGGATGGGAAATCATCAAATGGGGATTTCGCCCAAGGCGGAGTGGAAGGGAGTGTCAGACTTTTACTGACTATAACCCATCCATGTTCCTTCTTAGCCCTTTATGTTCCAGGGCCATGGTATCTCTTACGAACAGTCCCGCAGCCCCGGCAGGCATCGGCCCTTGCGGACCCCTTCCTTTTGCTGACTCTCTTTGAGGCGCGCGTGCAACACTAGGGCCCAGCGCACACCGCTGGAGGCGCAGCAGAGCGCATTTGAAGACAACAATTTAATATAAACCTTAACTACCTTGATATACGGTCAATATAAGAATAAATTCGCACGCGGTACTCGGAGCGCCCTCAAGCTAATACAAGAGCATGCGCGCGACCGTATATCAAGGTAGTTAAGGTTTATATTAAATTGTTGTCTTCAAATGCGCTCCGCTGCGCCGCCAGCGGTGTGCGCTGGGCCGAACGCGCCGTCGACACGGGCTGTCGTCATAAGACGGACGGACGGCGAGCTAGCCCATAGCTCACCGTCCACAGGCCCGTTCTATAGCAGTCTGGAGATTGCATTCGTGTCCAACTCTTCCCTTTTACAGGAGACAGAAATTATGTTAATTCACCAAAATCCGGGGAAATAACTACGTTTTATTAATTCATTTCATAGAGAAATTATTCTAACCACAACTAATATTAACAAAACTATTTCCAGTTCTAATTGTTGACTTCAACATTGATGTTATCGTGAACTTTGATATTTTTTGTTTGAACATTTGATAGACCTAACCTAGTTTGTGCTTGGGTAAATCACTTTTGCTTATTTAAATTATATAATATACGGAAATTAATGGTCAACGCGTGGACTAAAGATAGATAGGTCCTACTTATAATTTTATCTATGTCTACGTCTTCACTGGAGGTCCTGGTTTCAACATTTAATAGGATTAACTTTAACTTCTTTGCGATTAACTAAAATCTTAAAAAAACTATTCGAAAAAAAGTCGTGAAAAGGCTGTGTATCAATGTTTGGTGTGTAATCTTTGCGTGTAGATAAAATCAAACTTAATTCGTATCATATTGTTTTTTTGGAATAATTTCTGAAAAGATTATCAATAACGTCTCTTGTCAAATTCAAGCACCTGATCCTGACAGCACTGTATTAAAAAAAAAAACCCACTGCAGATATTATATCCCAAACATAAAAAGACGAAAAATTATTTAATAAAACATCGCACAATTCCCCATACATCCAAACAAATTAAATTATCTTTTTTACTGCAATACACGGACGGTACATGAATACATCCGCAGAGGTGGCGCGGTGGTCTAAAAACAGCTCTAAAGCGCTATTGTACACCCGCCGTAATGCCGCCGACACTCTTCACGAGGCTTTACACCAAAATAACGTATCATCACACCTGTTCTCCTAAAGGGTTAAACAGAGGCGTACCTATTGCACGCACACATTTGGCCAATTACATTTAAATCCTATTCCTAATTAAGAAAGGCCCAAAATAACGCAAGCAAATAATAACGAGTTGAGATCTTTTTTGGAAAAGATATATATGGGATTCGTACATGATAGATTGAAAGCCTTTGGTGAAGAATATGAAAATCTATGGTGCGGACAAACCAGGCGAGCTGGAGAGCGGATTTAAATGCGGACATCGGACTTTTACAGACGGATAGATGTAAGTACCTACTGAAATATCTCTTAAATTCCGCTGTCCGCAACAATCACGGCGATGATTGCTTTACAAACGATATAGTGACGACACCAGGGAATTCTTTTCCGAAGTGGGTCCACGAGTCCTAAAAGGCTTTGAAGTAAGTTTACACTTTTTGGAGGACCTTATGTCGATTCCTAATCACGTCAGAAGCTTCAATTTAAAATACTAATTTGAATTTGAACTGTCATGTGGCATTCTCCAAACCTATATATTTAATCTATTAGTAAATTAAAGAGTAAACAGACAGAATGCTGGCCATTAATCACTGGAAATAATAAAATTGCTGCGTTTGCCGCATAATGACATTATTTTGCGGGAAAGTTAAAACAAATTAAAACATTTTAACGACACAATTACGTGAACATTTTGCAGGTTTATTTAATTTATAGGCTTAAAAACTCATTTGCAATTGTCAGTTTATGAAAATGATGATCAATTTAAAAGACCACTATCTTAACACTTGAGAAACGTATTTACATTTTTTGTATTATTTAGTTTGTCTGGCGTTCAGAAACCTGGTACCCGACATGAAAAAATATTATATGTATATATTTAAGAAGCAAGTCTGACTGATTAAAACTATCGATTTTGAAAAAAAAGCCGGCTAAAAATTAGAAATATTCAATTCCTAACAAATGGATCCTAATTTCACATATAGATACTCTGTCTAAAGCCAAACCATTGCCGATAATAGACAAGTTCTGCGCGGTAGATATGCAAGCCATACCGGACATGTTTACGGTCATACGTGAAAGTGTTACCGGATCCGGTCATCCTGTTCCATTCAGGGCCGGATGTCAGCCGGTAATACAATAATGTAGCGCATAATCAGTCTGGACATTCTCTGAGAGAGGGGTCCGTGAATGTCACATGTCCTCAAAGTTTTTGTTCCAGGACATGCCGGTTCCTTCACGATGATTTTGTGTTCACTGTTTAGATCTCAGTGGTGATGAAATAAATACATTAAGACAAGTGTTGACCAGTTTGAACCACGTTCAAACCCACAATTTATCAATATCATTTTATTTCAATCCAATTCAATAAAATTAAATAAGTGTGTGTTATTTATATTATACGTAAAACACACACATTAATTTAAAAAAAAAAAAACAATTTAAAAAGATTGAAATTTCAATCACAACTAATGTAAAAAAAAATCAACAATTAAATAATTTCACTTATTAAAAAATCCAAAATTGTAATGTGAATGACTAAAATAAGTAAATGTAAAAACGCAAAATTATTGTATTTATTGCGTATTTTAAATACGCAATTCAGTACTTATATTAAGTTACGTACCATAATTAATATTGGGGTGGACACTACGTATCCTCAGATAGTTGCGTAAATTGGTCACTGCCGGATCCGTTTCGTAATCACTCGGCATTTTTCGAAGAACGAACGATTCCTTTTAAAATTAGAATTTAATTAAAGTATTTTATTCGGTAAATGTACGAGAAATGTTGAACTATCCGTACATTACTGGAACTTTTATAGACAATTTATCGTAATGTATTGTACTTTGGACAACCGCAAATATTACTATCTACCCGTGGGAATTGGGGAGGTTGGGAAAAAATAGGACACAAGCAATTCATTTTATTTTAGATCTAGTTACACATAACGTACCTTACGTAACTTATTATTTTATAATAAACTAGCTAATGCCCGTGGCTTCACCTGCGTGCATGTCGGTTATCGTGACCAAAACTAATCATTAGATTTTGATCCCGTTCCCGCAACCGTCCACCAAATGTCATTATATTTTAGCCAATGTATACAAAAACTTGACAAATTATATACTAAAACCTCCCTCGAAAACCACTCTATCCATTGGAAAACAGCATGAAAATCGGTGCAGTGGTTTTTGAGTTTATCGCGAACAAACAGACAGACGTGGCGGAGGACTTTGTTTTATAATATGTAGTGAAGTGATAATGTAAATAATAATATCAGCAAGTCTAAATAACTTATTGAGTAAAAGGCTGCTTCAATTTTGGATGAATTGAAACATGCCCGATTTCAGTGTTTTCTTAAATATCTAATTGGTTTTATTTAATAACACTTATGATCTTATACAAATGACAGCCGAGACCAACAGCTTAACGTGCTTTCCGAGGCACGGAGAAAACTCGGTATGTAACCCATCCACAGACCGCCTTAGGCAAGCACGGCTTAACCTAAAGATCGACCCGAGCGGCTGTTAGTATTTAGCCACGAGCACCTGGCCAACCCTCGCTTAGCCCACTCTTTCCTATCAAGCATTGCCGTTTCAAACATATCGACTTCAGTTCAATGTTTATTTAGTTTTCTTGACATGTTGTTAATATAGTAAGTACTATTGACTACCTATTAAACAATCAGATATGATATTTGAATCAGATAAAACGAGTCAGGATGGCCGAGCGGTCTAAGGCGCTGCGTTCAGGTCGCAGTCCACTTCTGTGGGCGTGGGTTCGAATCCCACTTCTGACAAAATATCTTTTTACACGTACGTATCAACTGTTTAGTATACTGAGATGAAAATACACAAATAACATTCAATGGGAAAAGCGCCAAAAATAACGTCAATTTTGTGTTAATTTTATGTTGAGTTGTTTCTTTTTTTTTCACAAAATAAAATGAATGTCTTTTAGAATCATGAAAAAGTGTTTTATTACTAATCAGTAATCTTTCAGTTATATCAATTTCACCAAAATTTAATTATAATAAATGACTTTATTTATATACAGGGTGTAAAAGACCTCATCACGAAGCCGTCAACCAAGCATTCTGTACATCAAACTAAGTAACTTTACGCAAAAATTATGGCTGGGAAACGACTTTTTTTTAGGGTGAAATATCATGTTTTGTGGTAGAACTCAATGGAACGCACTCAAAACATTGTGCTGATGGATGGATTGAATAGTACGGGGGTCGTGGAGGTGTTTAAAGTAAAAATCTTACATGAAATCTTGTATTAAAAAAAAAAAACTTGTCAAAAAGTTGGAACTTTGACCCCCAATATCTCCGTAACTAGAAGGTTCCCAGGTATTGTGTAGAACAAAAAAATGATCACAATGACGGGGAGAACAAGTGCCTTTCGGCTTCGTTAAGAGGTGTTTTACACCCTTAAGTTTATTCATTTTCATCTTTACATGTTTTACTACTCCTATACAAAATCATTATTTAATAATAATACAATAATCTTTTACTATTATAGGCAATAATATTCCAAATCGGTCGCACCTCCCCAAAAATAATAAAACAATATCTAGCGCCCGCAACCGCAGCAAATAACATTGTAAGACAGGAAACAGTAGGTACCACCAAACTGATAGTAATTACTGACCTACATTTATACGAGTACATCTGGAGGATATCAATATACCTACGTAAAAAAAACACATGCACAAAATCATAAACACACACATACATAAATAAATAATAAATCTAATACCTTACTGTTTTTCCCCAAGGAAGTATTCAGAGTAGAAAAACAAAAACCGGCCAAGTGCGAGTCGGACTCGCGCACGAAGGGTTCCGTACCATTATTTAAAAACATTAGACAAAACTGCAAAAAAATCACGTTTGTTGTATGGGAGCCCCCCTTAAATATTAATTTTATTCTGTTTTTAGTATTTGTTGTTATAGCGGCAACAGAAATACATCATCTGTGAAAATTTCAACTGTCTAGCTGTCACGGTTCATGAGATACAGCCTGGTGACAGACAGACGGACAGACGGACAGACGGACAGACGGACAGACAGACGGACAGACAGCGAAGTCTTAGTAATAGGGTTCCATTTTTACCCTTTGGGTACAGAACCCTAAAAACTAAAAGGCAAATAAAAGGAAGACTTTTTTAGGTACTGACTCATACAAAATTTTCTATTTAACCTTAAATTAAAACTAAGTATTCGTATTCATTTGATTTAAAATTCAAATTCAAACTGCACTTCGTGAGAAGTACGAATAATTTATGATACTAGTTTAAATTATCGTCCTGCTTTCATTTCTGCTCGCTTTTCAGGGATCCGTAGCAAAATAGGTAAAAGAACCCCCATAGTCTGTCTGTCTGTAATTTGGTCTATTTATGATTTATTCGTTTATCATTTCGTTTTCGGGTACGCAATACATCAAATACACCAATGGAAAGTTATTATTCGTGATTTTTATCCATGATCCACCCAGATTTTTAAACTTTTGTGTAGTATAAGCAGTATTTATAATTGTAACCCCCAAAACAAATAAAGAGAAAAATAAAGAAATAATAATTGTAACCATAGAACTATCAATATTTTACAATATTGCTGTATTACAATTTTGGTGTAGGTACAATATGGCATAATTCTTCTATCTATCTTATCTATAATACGATAATATCATGCATATCCCATTGCTGGACATAACTCTCTCCAAAGAGCGAGCATTCAATTAAACATAGAATTAAATTACACAGCGCGTCGGAGCAATTTATCAACCTTATCATAAAACATAGCTCATTGTACATAAAGGTACATAGTAAAACGTAGTGTGAAGGAAGAGGGTTATCTGTTACGTTTTATCTCTTGTTGTGAATGACACTGGCCAGTTTTCTTTTACAATGATATAATATGAATGACTAGCGGACGTCACGCGGTTTCACCCGCGAAGTTCCCGTTCCCGTGGGAGTACGGGTATAAAATATAGCCTATCCTATGTTACTCAAGGTGAATGTAGCATTCTAATGGTGAAAGAATTTTAGAAATCGGCGCAGTAGTTTTTGAGTTTTTTCATTACAAACATACACACATACAAATCTTTCCTCTTTATAATATTATATAGATTATTAAGTGTAGATAAAATAAACAGACAATATAATAAAACCACAGACGTCATAAATGCACTGTCACAATTTTTATTAAAACCAATTTTTCCCCACACCATATCTTTCTTGTGTATCGTGGATGCGTTTACAGATATTTAAACTCACACAAACAACCAGACCCGGAACAACTGCCTGTAGGCCACACAAATATTTGTTCCGTGCGGGAATCGAATCCGTGACACGCAGCGCAGCAGCCAATCGTTCAGCCACTGCGTCAACCGTGTCGTCGTCGTCCATATGATGTATTCACTGAGCATCATTTAGAAGTGGTTTTCTGAGTTCTATGTCGTTACGATTATACAGAAACCGGCACTTCTATGTATTTGTTAAATAATTTTTAAAAAAATCGCTTTTAAATTTTAATGACTGTAATTACATGTATGGTTGTTTTGGCGCCTGGCTAGCTTTTTTTTACATTTTACAAAAATATTATACAAATGTTTATGTTAGGTTTTATTATAGGGTAGATGACAAAAAAAAACTAATTAGTCCGACAAATAGATTTCCAAAACATATTGGACATAATTATATTTTCACATATGTTTTCTTTTTTCACATAAACAAAAAATGAAGACGGTACAGTGCGCTGAAAACTCGTGTGACGTCACATTTAAGTTCATTTTTAATGTGACGTCACAACCACAAGCCCCCACTCATGATCTTTGACACGTTTTACCTTCATCAATTTTTATTAACTTGATAAAACAAAAAAGACGTAGGTATCCAATATTTTTCGATAATCTAACTGACGGACTAAACATGACCATATTTTTTTAGTCAGTCATCATCCCTATTGTCAACGTCATTCGAGTGCCAAATAAAATTTGTAGCACTGTATCAACATCATTATAGCAGCTTTAGTAAATCGTCCTAAGTATAATAACTTAATAGGTAGGTAATGAATGCTTGAAATAAGTGCTAGGTGGTACCAATGCACCATTTAACTTGCATGCAATAACTATGATTCAACTTGTTAGTATTTATGGCCATAACTTTGTGAGAATCAAGGATTTCGCCACAACACGTCATTTTAAAACAATGGAATTGTAAAACCGTTATTTGAATGTGTTCCAAATATGAATGTTTCGTGACTACCCGCGGTTTGCAGCACGCGAGTTGAGATGTTAAATAATCGTAAAAGTTCTTCTGGAGGTTATGTTTATTAACCAGATTGTTAACGTTATTTATTTTAAACTGTAATATGCTGTAACTAGGGGCATTGACCTTAAAGAACAGTTCCTTTATATTGCAATAAGTTGTCATTTTTTATTATTATCTTTCAATTGCAATGTACAAGGTGCCATAAATAAAAATACTGTTTGTCTGCAAAATTTTGTACGAAAAAAAATTGTTACGGTGAAACCGATATACATATAAAAAAACATGTAAATTGAGATAAAAGTAGTTGTAGTTTTTGCATACTACAAAAACTCATAATATATTGACAGCGCCACCTACTGGTACATTTCAACATCAGAGCAAGCAACAAGTGGTCTGAAACCTCGTGAAAAGCTTTGTGTTTCAGGGTCGCTTTCAGTGGAACGTTGCCACAGTTTTTATATAGATGGCGCTACCAATACTTTGTTCAGAGTCTAGCGAAGTCAACGGATTTAAACCTTTCATTTGGTTACTAACTACATACTGAGATTGCCGAAAGATGGCAGGGTTGCTTTCCCGTAGGGCTTGTTCAGCAACAAACTTGCTGGCTTCTGGGTAAGCAGATAAGGGTCTACCAAGTCAAGAACGAAAGCTTATTTCTTTATGTAAGCAGATCTTGTAGCAAAAATTATAAAAAAAAACAATAATGATGATAAATCAATAATGATTTGAGTACTTATTTAAACTTCTTACACATAAATAAAGTATGAAGGCGGACTTCATGCCATTACGTCATATAAGAAGTTTCACTATACCTAAATTACATGCCTATCTACTAAAAATTAAAATCACCTTCTATCATTCTAAGTTATAGTGGAACATTCTTCTCTTAATCAATATATTCGAACCCAGAATACCAAGACCCACATCCAAAGTTTTAACCACTGTAACCACGAGACCGTTATCAAACTAATTAACAATTCTAGTTAATTTCACGTCCAAATAGCCTTCATTGATTCGATCGCCAATATTCTCACAGCTACGTATATTATAATGCACCACACGAGCCCAACGTTCAACTGGACTAGAAAATTGCCTCAGTCTCATTTGCATTAGCGCTAAATCATCGAAAATGTGCAATCTGCCTGAACAGACTTACACGTTTGTAATGGTTATTAGATATTTAGATTTAATGTTTAGGATTGAATTGAATTGTGAATATTAAATCTAAATATCGCATGACAATAAAAGAGTGACGAATGTAAACGTTGATGGAGGGTGAGAGAGAGAGAGGGGAAGACTAAGGAAACGATGGATGGATTGTGTGAGGAATGATATAAAAGATAAAGGAGTAAATGATAGCGTGACGGTTGACAGAGGAGAATGGAAGATAAAAACGTGTTGCGTCGACCACAAGTAACATGGGATAAGGGTAGGAAGATGATGAATAGGACTGAATTGTGTGAGGTTTCACATTGAATAGTCGTCATGATTGAGCCTAGGCAATGATGCTGTATGTTTCTAAATACAGACAACATCACATCATGGTATCCAGACCCGACAAATTTCTTCTTTAAATTTAATCTCCAAACAATAGAGTAATCCATTGGGGAAATTTGTCAGTTTGTGGTAACTTGATGTGCTGTTTCTTGTACTTTGTACCCATTCCATTTTGACCACGCGCTAACTATGGGGCGCTCAATGACGTATTATATATAGACACGTCATGAACCAACATCGCGGCGCTTAAAAACGGCGAAAATACTAGAACTACTCATGGTATAATAATATACTTCGCCAGGTATAGCATTCCGAGACACAGAGGTCACGTGGGTGACACAAGTCTACGTCATCAACACTAAACAGTTTGGGAATCACTATTTGCACTGGCACTGAGCGAGACAGGCACACGTGTTAAAAAAGAATAGCGATACACGGCGAAATGGCGGAATGTCAATGAGACAGCCCGTTTCTGTGTTACCAGTAGTGTGAAATAATAACTCCCTAACCACCTATAATACCTGTGCGAATCCGATCAAACATTAAAGTTTTAAATTACAATTACTTTAATATATGATTAAATTGAATTTTTTCGTTTGATCAGGCAAACGAAAACAACTATTTAAATGCTTATGTATATTTTTAAACATAATGGTGGCCGAAAATGTTTCCATAATTTAGTGTTTTGTTTCAATAAAGTGGCAACTGAATAGTGACGTAAACATGTGTCACTCCCGGAATGCCAGACCTTGTTTTTTTAGACCATGGAACTACTTATAAGCGTGAAGAAAGAGAAAGAAAATATGACACCGAACGGCGGGATGCCTGTTGCGAGAGGGAGATAAATATACATCTTCAGTCACGTCACAGGATTTATTAAATTATAAACAAACGTAGCGTCGCACGACAGGTTGGTGCGTAACTAAGCGCGATGTGGCCAATTGGCTTCATTTCATGTTGTCATTTTAGAGTGCGGACAACGTATCTATAGTTTATATATCATTGGGGGCGCTTATTTTTTTTTTTTTTTTTTTTCGGATGGGAAATCATCAAATAACCCCTCCCGCTCTGGGCGGAGCAGGAGGGAGTGTCAGACTTTTACTGACTAAAACCCATCCATGTTCCTTCATCGCCCTTTGTGTTCCGGGGCCACGGTATCTCTTTCGAATAGTCCCGCAACCCCGGCAGGCATCGGTCCTTACGGACCCCTTCCTTTTTGCTGACTCTCTTTGAGGCGCGCGTGGAACACGAACGCGCCGTCGACACGGCCTGTCGTCATGTCATGAGACGGACGGACGGCGAGCTAGCCCATAGCTCACCGTCCACAGGCCCGCGCCTACGGTGGCCGGGGGCTACGTGGTGGTGGCCCCCGACGCCCGGGGCGTCTCCCGCTTGGGGGCGCTACGGTAATGTTTGCACACGGGCGCTACATGGGCTAGAGACGGTTTTGTCAGCTAGGTAAGACACTAGGCATTTGTTGCAAAAAAATAATGTAGTACCTACCTACAAGGCCGGCCAAAAAAATTCGGTTGCAATAACAATGCTTGCGAGAAACGCAAGTCTCTACATCCAAGATGGGTTTCTCGCAAGCATCGTTATTGCAACCGAATTTATTCGTTAGTATTCAGCGATCAAAAGTTTGCGATTTTGTCGCTATCTTTGTCAAGACTGCCGGCCACGATAGATAACTATCGACTGCTAAATACCAGGAAATGTAGAGAGCATTTAATATTAATCATCATTTGACAAATACCCACTTAAAAGGTTCCCTCAATAGTAGAACTTGCGACCACTGCCGACAAGGTCGTCAAAGACGAGTACTTTCTAGAACAGGCCAAGTTATATTATTGTTTTTCTGATGGGGGAATATTTCATGTGACTTAACATAACAAGCGAAATGTAGGTGTACCACAGTTACATCCCTGCCTAACCCTTT
The DNA here is from genome assembly GCA_905147715.2 of Xestia xanthographa. Taxonomy (NCBI): domain Eukaryota; kingdom Metazoa; phylum Arthropoda; class Insecta; order Lepidoptera; family Noctuidae; genus Xestia; species Xestia xanthographa. Next base: position 4,888,271 of record LR990659.1, on the reverse strand, counting down.
GTCGATTACAGGCGTGATGATATGTTACGTTAAATAACAAACGATTGCCAGAAAATTAACTATCGAGAGCACCTGCTTGCTTAACTTATGAATCACTTAAAAGGCGAGTTAGTTTTCATAGCTCCTTGCTGCTATAAAAACCATCCCTGTTTTCATCAATACATATCGAGAATATAATACATTTAATATTATGGTCGTGTTTCAAATGTTTTCCTGCTTGTACAGTCTGGAGCACTCATGTTACGGCTAAAGATGGCTGTGAAAATAAACTTAAGATTAGACGAACTCTGCTCACTGACTTAGATCACACGGATGCTAAGCTTAAATGGAACTGGGCTGGCCACATGTTAGTTGAAATATTCTGTTTCTATGTTAATTATTGTAATGAGGGATTTTCTTTTTAGCTCTTCCCTAGTCGCTGGATAGATGGCGCTAGGAGTAAGTATGATAATGCAAGGAACGGAACCTAAAAAAACTGATTTTAACAAAGCGCGAGAAATGTTGGTTATATTCGGAAGGTTAAGCAAATGAAAGTGTCAGTCAACGAGAGTATGTGACGTGACACAATGTTTTTTTTTTTCAAGCGTTTTGGCTTTGGCATAGTAAGTTCAACGCCATATAGAGTTCTTGGAAACTAAGTTTTTTTTTTAAACCTCAAAAGGAAAACCTCTCATTGGTGTTATAACGTAGATAAATATTCGTTCATTTCGTTTCGTTCATTCATTCTTTCTTTTACAAATATTGGTCAATGACACATAAGGATAGAGACAGTGGGACACAAATGGCTGATAATAATAGCCGACTAAACTTATGTCTAGGCCACAACCTAATAAATTTTAATTAAAATTAAGAATTTTGAAGCGCGCCTTGCAAATACGATTGTTACTGGCGATGCAACAAAATTAGATTAGATCCAATTAGATGCGCTTGCAAGCCGCGGCGATAGATGCTATCTCAAATTCCTTAACGTTGCAATCTTTAATCCACAAGAAAATCATTCTTGAAAGTTGCTATGTGAGTATGTGTACCTACACATATTAGTGCTCATGACTGTACTCAAACGAGAGTTGAGTACAATAGTATGTTGGCACTCCATTGATGGGAGGGGGGGGGGGGGGGGCGCCTGAAGCGTCTTCAGCTTGGCGCCAGCGTGGGCAGATCTGAAAGGTCGTATGTAAATCACGTTCTCTAGGAAGGGTAATCGGAAAACGATACCAATTTTGTTTGCACTAAATGTCGTTAACCCATGAGGCATAAATTGTATCCAATATTCCAATGGGTCCTGTCGCATTTATAATAAAATACCTCATGGTTTTAAGGACTGTTCTGTAAACGTTTTTAAATCTAAGGTAACTGCACTACTTTTAGACAAATGTTACTACTCTGTGAAAGACTTTTTAGATTACATGAATTTATCCAGATTATGATTGTTTTTAATTGCAAATTTGACCATGTACCACTTTAATTTCTGTTTTGTTTTGTTGACATTGTTTTGATTTTATTAATATTTTAATTTATGTAAAATTTGCATGCCGTAAGGTAGACTGTAGCCGATCTTATTAATTTATGTACAACATCTTATACCTGAGAGCAGCGGTGGCCCAGTGGTGGCGGCCCCAACTTACGAACAGTAAGTCATGGGTTCGAACCCAGGCAGGCGCATTACTTTGTGTAATTTATTTCATCACCACTGCTCTCAAAACGGTGAAGGAAAACATCGTGAGGAAACCGGCATGTCCTAGAACCAAAAAATTTGAAGACATGTGACATCTACCAATCCGCACTGGGCCCGTGGTGGATTATAGCCCATTCCCTCTCATAGAGAGGAGGCCTGTGTCCCAGCAGTGGAAACGTTAATAGGCTGATGATGATGATGATGATCTTATACCTGTACCTACATTCAAAGCAAATAAAGTTCTGATTCTGATATTATTGAATAAATTGTATTCATGTATAAATTGTATATTATACATGATGATATGCTCTTGAACTCTGAGACAAGACAACGGTTTTAATATAAAATACGCCTGTTTTACTGAAGGGCCCCTAATGACCTTAAGCCCGTGTCATTAGTCTAGACTTGGGGTCGCTGAAATTCAATGTGATAAAAAAATTGTGCAGAAATAAAGACAAAAACCCAAATAATCACCCATATCATATGAATTAAAATAAAGCAGATTTGTTGCTTGCTCTGCAAAGGCAATCCATTTACTTAATGAGCTGGGCACCATATCTTCTTTCTAATTAATTGAAAGTATCATTCAAATGGTCTATCTGTAAATCTTGATTTGATCTCAGATAAAATATCACTAGTAAGCATTAATTTTCACTAAGACATGTGCTAAGATGCGATTGAGAGACGAATCATTATGCCCCGCTCACAACCTCAAACGATGCATCTTGCGTCAGTCGCTTCGCCGGCGGTCGATCGAGGTGTATCACTCGATTCCTTCGCGTACCCACCACATCTCAAGTCATGACTTTCATCTGATTTCTTTCATTTGTTTTGTCGACAGTCGCGTTCAATGGGGAAGGCTGGTCAAAGCTGGTTGTAGATGGCTTAGACTTGGGTCTAAGCCATCTACAACGACCAATGAGGTCAAACTATTTTTAAATATAAAATGACATTGACAGATTTTCAACCAATGACGATGATTGGTACAAGCGATGCTAGTTCCGTTAGTTCCACAGTTGCCATCGTCATAATTCGTCCGTATAATTCGTGGCCAACCAAAGTAAGATTTTAGTACTCACACTTACTCAGCAATAATAAGTATATATAGACTGGTGACGACAGCGCATTAGGAGTAAGATAAGCCCTCCCCTCCCCCCCCCACACAGTCGTCACGTAATGTCAAATGTCAGCAGGTACAGTAACTACCCACACATGTCGAGCGTATAATGATATCATTAAGCATTTATAATTCTTTGCACGAAAACTTAGTTATTGCTTTGTACCTACCGATTGAAATCAAACATACAACTATGGATTAGTTTTAAGTACTCTAACCTTATACCGTACTTAACTTCAATTTGTGTCTTATGGAATAACTCGCTTCGCCCGCGTAGAGTTCGATAATTGTCCCACGGGAGCATACTACCGGGATAAGAAGTATCCTATGTGGTAATCCGGGTTATAAACTATTTTTGTCCTAAATTTCATCGAAATCCGTTCAGTAGTCTTTGCGTAAAAGAGTAACAAACAACCATCATCATCATCGTTTCTTATATGTATGCATCACTTTAAATTTCGTATTTCTTGTTGTTACATTATTCTTATTTTGTAAAAATATAGCCACACTATCGAATTAGGTTTAAGATTACCTGTAATGATAGTTGTAAGTTGAATAAAATAAATAAATCAATCCATCCTCACAAACTTTCGAATTTATAATATTAGAAAATTTGATTAGGTAGTGAGATTGTATTTTCCATCTTTTTCTCAGACGACGAGGCTTCTTTAGTTTCAGTAAAAATTGAAGTTAACATTAATGAGATCGAAGCCAAAAACATATCAATTACCTATTCGTTCAGACGTAAGAGCATAATGATTTTCAAAAAGGTTCCCGATACAAGTTATAAAACAAGTTCGTCGGAAGCAAACAAAAACACACCATACGAAAGTAAACCGTTCGACAAGTTTCACGTTTATCCTGCAAAACTTCATGCTTATTCTCCCAGGGGATCAAAAGAGACCAAACACACATAACGAACTTGTATTCACACCCAACAAAAGGACGAGAGATACAAATAAAGCACCTTTCTCTTAGCTGCAAAGGATTGGTCCTAAAACCACTTAATCTAGAAAGTAGGACCAAATGAAGTCTGGTACTTTGAGTATGTATCAGCACACGTATACGAGTGTTTCTGAATAAAGATTTGTGTCAGAATACAATATAATAGCGTTCTTTATCACAAGCAAAATCACAAGAATGTAAAGAAAACTATCTAAACGAAATAACGTTTTTTGACACCGGGCCGTTCGGATGTAGACAATTTTTGTATACGGTCGAATAAATAAATAAATAAATAGATAAATAAATAAGAAAAAAAAAAAACAAAAAAAAATTATTAACCCCCAAATGGTGCAGCCCACCGTGCGTAATTAGAATCGACCACCTTTACCACCGGGGTGGTAAAGGTGGTCGATTCTAATTACGCCACCCCCAATCCACTAGTCAGTGCCATTTACCACCGGGGTGCTAAACGCTACTAGTTAGTGCCAGCCACCACCCCGATCACCCGGTGGTAAGCTAGAAGGTGGTAGATTGGAATAAACGAAAATAACTTGACTGCTTCGATGGTCTAGTGGCCGCAAACGCAACTGTTGGGCATGAGGGCCCGGGTTCGATTCCTAGGCCGGTTAAAGTGTTTTTGGGTTTTTCCATCAGGATTTTCTCAGTTGCAGCCACAGAGTCTGGATTCATGTCCAGTTGATGGCAATAGGCTCGCCCCCTATTACATGGGACTTAAACACAACTGTCGAAATGTGGGTGTACTATTAGCTACACCTCTGCCTAATCCTTTGGGGATTACCCGTAATCCCGTGATGTTATGTATGTTATGCTATCTCAAATAATGACCTCTAAAATCATTCTCGTGCAACACATGAAAGAAATTGATAAGATTTCTGTAGTCCTTTGATCATCTGCTTAGCCTTTCCCCAAGTTTTATTGGGGTCAGCTTCCAGTCTAACCGGATGCAGCTGAATACCAATATTTAAGGTGGAGCAGTCGCCTATCTGACCTCCACAACCCAGTTAGTATTGGGTAATACGATACCCCTTGGTAAGACTGGTTGTCAGACTTGGGCTACTGACTACCTGTAACGACTGTCAAAGATCACAAATGAAAGTCGGGACCAACTGCTTAACGTGCTTTCCGAGGTACGGAGGAAACTCGGAATGTGAATGGAATAGGTGGTCACCCATCCACAGAACAACCTAGGCAAGCACGGCTTAACCTAAAGATCAAGCCGAGCGGCTGTTATTATTTAGCCACGAGCTCCTCCTCATCGTCATCATCAGCCTATTAATGTTCCCACTGCTGGGACACAGGCCTCCTCTCTATGAAAGGGAATGGGCTATGATCCACCACGTGGGCCCATTGCATTCGATTTTTTAGTTCTAGGAGATGCCGGTTTCCTCACGATGTTATCCTTTACCGTTTTGAGAGCAGTGGTGATGAAATAAATTACCTTCTTTATATCTATGTAAATTACACAAAGTAGTAGCCTGTCTGGGTTCGAACCCACGACTTACTGTTCGTAAGTCAGAGCCGCCACCACTGGGTCACCGCTGCACTCCCACCACACACATCTTACTAACTACTACAAATTTAATTCGAGTTCAAAATTCAATAGTTTCTTTTATTAACCCATAAAATGTAGAGCAGGTACTAAAATAATTTTCGACTCACATGAGAGACATTGTTTTCCCATGTAAAGTATTTTGCTGCATCCGGTTAGACTGGAAGCCGCTCCAACATAGTTGGGAAAAGGCTAAACAGTTGATGATGATGTAAGATATTGTTTCATAGACAACACACTCACACATAGAGTAGAGGAATACCAAAGAAACGATGAATGGACTAAAGGATTATATGGCACGAAAAGAGGTGTCTGATGAGATGACGAGTAAGAGAAGGATGGAAGAAGAGAGAGAGACAAATGTATAACAAGACAAAGCAAGGGTATAACACCCTTTTTTGGAAAGTGTCTCAGTTAGGTTCTATAGTGTTAATCAACCACTAAAAAAGAGGAGCTCGTGGCTAAATAATAACAGCCGCTCGGGTCGATCGTTATAGGTTGGTCTGTGGATGGGTGACCACCCATTACATATCGAGTTTCCTCCGTGCCTCGGAAAGCACGTTAAGCCGTTGGTCCCGGCTGTCATTTGTAGATATTTGACAGTCGTTAGGTAGTCAGAGGCCCAATAAGTCTGACTACCAGTCTTACCAAGGGGTATCAAATTACCCGGTACTAACTGGGTTGTGGAGGTCAGATAGGCAGTCGGTCCATGTAAAATACTGGTATTCAGCTGCATCCGGTAAAACTGGAAGCCGACACCAATATAGTTGGGAAAAGGCTAGGCAGATGAATCAACCACTAAAAAAATCACAACATTTTTATTCAATCGTTAAGTGCCATAAGAATGCTTTAAAATGTTGCATTTTCAAATTTCACGCGTAATTTGACAAAAACGCTGGACGCAGTGGACGCCATATTGCTCTCTAGTCATGACGTCAGTTGGCTGTGTAAACAAATGCAGTGTTATTTGAAATTGACAGTTGACACTTGTAATTAAGTTTACATAGCCGTATGACGTAATAACATGGCGAATACTTTAATGGTGTTATGAGACAGATTAAACAAGCTGAAACCTTATAATTCAATTTTAAAGTATAGTTTGCTTTTAAGTTTCCAACTGCTTTTTGCCTAAGCTATCTCAATCATATATTTTTAGATGTTTTCTCCTATTGAGTAAAATACCCTATTGGCATAAGGGCAAGAATGATGCTGATGACACTCACACTCTACAGATAATAAATACTTTAAAGCCTGTCCTTTGTCCCACATCACATAGTAGCAAAGGATTACTTTATTGTTCTTTAACAACAGCTGAAATAACTCCTTTACAACTCAACTCCTTTACAGCTTTCATGTGGAGTCGTGATTGTGATCTAATCGACGACACTTACAGGCGTCGTCGCATAGTTTATATGTATACCGGATGACTTTTTTATCACTTTCCAAAAAAAATGGGTATATTAAGTGAACGGAGTAGAAGCTTATGGCATACCCAGTTTTTTTTTCCCACACCTAAAATAAAAATTGATCCATCATCAACGCTACAAATTTCAAGTAAACTTTTCATATTAGAACAAAGAAAGGGAAATTTTGAAAAAAATATAAAAAAATTCGAATTTCAAATCATACGCATTACGCGTATGATTTGAATTTCCATTTTTATATTTTTTTTTTGCAAAATAAAAACTAAGTAGGTATGCCATTTGCTTCTACTCCGTTCACCTATTATACCCATTTTTTTGGAAAGTGATAAAAAAGTCATTCTGTATGTGTTTATTGCGGTAAGGAATGCGACTATACGAAGGGAAGTAGAACAGCTGTATTTTATGTACCTCGTATATTGTTTGAAAATGACTCGCTATATGTAATGTAAATAGATACAACTATGTGCAGAAGTTACTTATATGCAAGGTGTAACAAGATAAATGCGCAGAGTGGTATCTTCAGACTGTTTTAAAATTTCTTGAAGTTAACAAAAAATATTTGGTCTATCTATAGGAATTGATGCGATCAGCTGGTCAGCATAAAGGATGTTAAAAACCTCTTAACGAAGCCGAAAGACACTTGTTTTCCTCGTCATTGCGATCATTTTTTTGTTCTACACCATACCTGGAAACCTTCTAGTCACGGAGATATTGGGGGTCAAATTTCCAACTATTTGACAAGCTTTTTTTAATACAAGTTTTTAATGTAAGATTTTTACTTGAAACACCTCCACGACCCCCGTACTATTCAATGCATCGATCAGCACAATGTTTTGAGTGCGTTACATTGAGTTCTACCACAAAACATGATTTTTCACCCGAAAAAAAAAGTCGTTTCCCAGCAATAATTTTTGCGTAAAGTTACTTAGTTTGATGTACAGAATGCTTGAGTGACGGTTTCGTGATGAGTCTGTTTACCCCCTGTTGATCACTTTGAGGTACTTTTTCTATATCCGACAATTAAGCGGTACTGGAACAAATTAATCTCGGCCCTTTTGTGATTCATTAACGGCAGTTCGTTATTTTAATAATTACTTCCTCCGATCAAGTTTCTATAACCGCGAGTGCTGTCATCATTATAATAGTCTTAAAATCGACGTCAATCAAATCGTACAACTTTGCTAAATATTTGGCTGCAAAAGTACTGTTATTCAGCTGCATCCGGTTAGACTGGATGCCGACTTAAATATAAAGAAAAGGCTGGGCCGATAATGCTGCTGACATTCGTAACTGAAACTGTAACACAAACGCGCAGACAACGGGCCCAAAATATTTTATACAAGTTCAAAAAAATATAACACCACGCCTCTAATTACCAAAAAGTTACCCGGAAGTGTACAGAAATGATCATACATAAGTGATATTTATGCCAATACGTATTATGTCGTTTGCGCGATGCTCTCCGCTCGTATGCATCCAAAACAAAAGGCCCTTTTCAGGGCCACAATATAATTCGTCTATTAAATAACACAAAGACAATTTTTTTATCGGAGTAATCGTCAAACAAAAACGTACCTCAAACAGTTTACCCACACTTTGCCAGTAATAAAAACTACTTCAGCAAGAATCCCGTAATTTATTGAACGTGTTATAACTAAAACGCTATTCATCAAACTATCACTCCAACTAGATCAGTAAACACATGTCAAGGCGTATTAAAGATCAGTCCGATTAATGATAGTAATGATAGTTTGGTTTTCCTTTTGTTTGTAAATGTTATTAGTCAGTTAAAATAAAATAACTCATTAATCGAGTGGCCGTCAGCGGGTGTTATGTGCTTAAATTTCGATTTACAGATACCTTAGTATTACGTTTATTCGTTAAATATCATTAGGTTCACCTATTTTTAGCGAGACAGCATTTACAGCGCAATGTGAAACCACAACCACAGAATAGATAACGTACAGAAGTTGCACTCCTTTGATCTTGAAGAAAGCCGACATTATAAATACCTAAACTGGGCCCGCTCGTCCAAAATTGTGCCTTGATGCCACGCGTTAGCGTATTTTATTCGGCGTCTCACTGCTTAATGGCCAGTCGGTAGGGTTGCCTCAAGTACCTACTCAAAATAAAATACTACCAACATTTTTGTATTTTATTGACACATCTATAAACAATCTCAAAGATGTACTTGTTATGGATTCGAAAGAGAAATCATGACACTTCAGGGATAAGGATGAATAATCTTTCTGGGTTCTGAATTCCTAATACTTATAGCAATCGATAAATGTACAGCTGTAGGTAGTAGAGAAAGTGATTACTAAGATTTAAATCCCCGCTCATAAATACCACTGTTACCACTACACACAGTAGGACCATAAATCTCGTGCGAGATAGGTACTTCCCACTTCACTCCGACACTCGTTTACAATCCCGCACTACGTGTATCCGTCATAAACCAGCTGTAAACTTGTGACAAAATGGCAGCCCCGGATCTTGAAATTTTTCGAGGCGGGGCAAAAACTAAGAAATGCCGCCCCCGCCCGTCTATATTTTTATTTTTATCATTATCATTATTTCACCCATCAGATGCCTAATGATGGCCATAGGCCCAGGGGTGGACCGTGAGTTTGTTGGGCCCTGGGCTAATACTACTTGGGGCCTGGCCAAGGGCGTCGCCAGCTTTTGGGCCAGAAGGGGGGCCTATCGGAAGGGTGCGATTTGTAAGTTTACTATTTACGGATGTAGCTGAAGTGCATATAGCCACTTCAAAAACGTTAGCACCTCCGTGACCTCGGATTGGTTAGTTTAGGTTTTGAAGAGTTATTTGAAAAGGTTAGGCACTAAATGAAAATTAGATTCTTAAATAGATGCTACTAAATCAATTTAGGGAGACAATTTAATGAGAAAGAGGAACTAAGACTCTAAGAGCGAGCGAAGCGAGCTCGAAAATTTTAACATCCTACTTTGGACAGATTAGAATTATTTCGTCACTTCATACAGGAGTTACTTGGTTGACTTTCAAAGTTAAGATTTAAGAAGAACTTGACTGCATGAGCGAGCGAAGCGAGCTCGAAAATTTTTTGACACCTTGCTTTGGACAGGTTTGAATTGTTTCGATCCTTCATACAGGAATTACTTGGACGACTTTTAGGCAAAGTCTAAAGAAAGTAGTCTAAAAAGCAAGCGAAGCCAGTTCGAAAACTTAACAGTTTACCTACCTTGGACAGGTTAGAATTGTTTCGAACTACCGGAGTTATTAGGTGACTTATGGACAAAGTCAAAATTCAAGAGAAATTAGGCTGTAAGAGCGAGCTCGATAATTTTACGTCTTTCCTCAGAAGAGAGAGATCTAAATCGATGGGCTAGTATGCATATGGGGTGTCTGCAGAGCGCTCCTTCTTCTTCAACAGGAACAGTTTTCCAGTCTTCAACAGAAATCAATGAGTTGTATCGTTACAACTCATCATTATCGCAACTTTGACCATATTATGTCTGCCAAGCTTGAATTTGCCGCCCCCTAAACTTGCCGCCCGGGGCATGGGCCCCGGCTTGCCCCCCCCTAGATCCGGCCCTGCAAAATGGCTGTAGCTTTAGGTAGTAGCTGTTTTATTTCACTAGTGGTCATGTACAGACGCCCGCACAATCAAGCTACTACAATCTGCTATCAATTTTTTTAATAGATTTTCAACTTTATCGCTAAAACACCAGGGCCGGCAGTCTCGACAGAGTTAACGACAAAATCGCTAACTTTCAATTGCTAATTACTAACGAATAAATTGGGTTGCAATAATTATGTTTGGAAGAAACGCATCTTGGACGTTGAAACTAGCGTTACTAGCAAGCATCATCATTGTCAATTTGTCGCTATCTATGTCGAGACTCGGCCCTGATGTGTCTGTACCTAGTATAAGAATAGGTAAGTCAGCGAGTCATGGCACGAAGTATACTTGGAGTCAACATTTCTGACCGTAGGTAGGATATTCTTCGATCCAAGACCCAAATCGCAGATTTTTGCAATACAGTCGCCAACTTAAAATGGAACTGAGCAGACCACATCTGCCGTATGTCGCATCAAAATTGGGCCAAAGTGGCAACAGATTGGATTCCGAACGACGTAACCCGGTGACGTGATAGGCCCAGAAGGATATGGCGTGACGGGCTGGACTCATACCAAAAGGATTGGGCCTAATTAGCCAAAGACAGAAAAACGTGGAATTTTCAGGTGTAAGTGTGCATCTCAAACAGATAGATAGAATACTCTGTACTCAAAGTACTTATACCACAATAACTAAAAATAAAATCACCACCTACACAGAAAGAAAAAACAACGTCGGTCAAAAGGGCTTAATCGTCAGAAACCGTTAGAGCCGCGTCCATGACCTCAGGCGATGCAACTAGCGAAGCGACACGCGCGTGTGTCACTTGTTTCCTTCGCGTTAGTATACCGTAGCGTTGCGGTTAGTCGTAGGAGGCTCTAAGCTATTTGAACGTGTAGCCTTTCCTCAAGATTAGTTCACGATCAATGTTCGTCTGAAAAATAAAGTAGAAAATTACGCAAAAGCTCTGCGTGCAAAAAACCATTTAGGCGCAGAATGTCCAACTCGCAAAATGTCCTGCGGTCGAAAAATGATCAATTTGCAAAATGTCCATTTCGCAAAATGTGCATTTCGCAAATATCCATTATGCAAAATGTCCATTTCGAAAAATTACCAATCCGCAAAATGTCCAATTCGCAGATTACAAAGGAGTTAATAAAATGAATTCAAGTCTAATTTATTATTGAACCTGACCTATTATTTGTTAACTTACGCCCTTGGAGTAACGAACTAAAACGAGGTTAGGTTACCTACGAGTACGTTCACGTAATATTTATGAGAGAGAAAATTTAATGAACACACATCGATAAAACCATGATACTTACCTTTTTATACAGTTTTTTCATACACTGCTTGCCAAACAAGTGCTTTTAAGTTTTTTCTTTACGGCCATGTATATGCGATCAATTTATTTAAGGACTCTTGTTCACACATATTATCTCGGGAGGTCTTATCTGAAACCTCCATTCGTGCTGAAACGTTCATGAAAAAGAACTAGCTGTGCCCGCGGCTCCGGCTACTAACACGTTACCCTAGAAAAAACTACAATTCAACTTACTAATTGCGTGTTTTCGACCTACTTGTTCGTGTATACCTTGAGGGTGCAAAATCAACACTAGGCCCGTCTACGGTATCGGGACAATGCGACTTGCTACAAATGGCATCGCACATGTCATTTGACTCATCAGTCATTTGTTTTTTTCGCATGAAAACCGTCACTTCTTTATGTTGCAGTGATTTGTGGCATGCGCTTAGCAACCTATTTCATTTGCACCAATTTTCGCAGATCGGGACCGCGTGTAGCTCCTGGCGGTCAAATCATCTGTAGTCACATCGTTTATGCCATAATGTGCTCAATTCCAGTAGTCCCCACTAACACTTAATAGTTTTACATGAGATAATCATGCAAATGTCAAACTCTACCTACTACCATGAAATTCAACAGTTGCCCTTTATGAAAACAAAGGTCTTTACTTACATTGTCGTTAAACTGTGTCATTTTATAAAGGGGTCATTAGAAACTATAAAAACAGAATTCACGAACACCTTTCATAGAATGAGGTTACAATAACAGCAGGACCTACTTGTATCGTTTGATCTCCAGACGAGCGTCTAGCCGAATTAATGCGAACATTTACGCCCTACCCCTGAATTTCTATGAGCAAAGAATGTGGTGTTGAATAACTTTGCAGTGGGTGTAAAGAACTGATTTTGTTTTAATTGCACGCATGTGTGAACTTGCATTCTAACGCGTACAGTGCGTGACCGTAAATATGGCTCAGTTTTTAGAAAAGTTCGAGTTTGTTGAACGTCGTTTTATAGCATACCTTTACTATTAAATGAGCAATGTTTGTATAAAATATGTATTTGTTATTACGTTCACTAATGATTTCGATGAAAGTTGTTATACATGGGGTTTACGGGAGGAAAGAATCGGTCTAGCTAGGTCTCATATCTCAGACAATTATTTTTTTCTATTTTCACCCAAGCATAGCTCGATCGCCCAGATGCTGAAATTCAATAATGATGAAATGATATCATAAAGTGAATTTGTAAGTTATGAAAACCCTTTTACACGACACCATTTTATTATCTAGACGGTTTTTCCTATCTGAATATTCTGAAAAGAAAAACCGAAACAAACTCAGAGGTCACAGTATTTTTAAAGGCCATCCATTGTCTTGGTCAGAGTAAGCAGTAACCAGCCCTTTCAGACAGCTCGATGTATCTGGTGTAATAATGCCCGAGGAAGAAGCATCTCAATTTCAAATTGACTGTCAAACTAGCGTCGTTAATTGATTTGATTAGTCGTTGTTATTTTAGTCGGTCAGACGCAGCAATTATAATGCTGCCTGTTTTTTCATGACGTATGATCATAGTCTGACTCTGGACTTACGCGGCCATCGTTTTTTTTAATACAATTGGCCCACACAATTTCACGAATGTTTACCAGCATGGCAGTGTCCCTCTGTCAATGTCATTGAAGCGCCAGAAAGAGCAATAGAAAAAGAGAGAAGATGAACTGTTTATTATCAGCCAGCTTATTACAGCAGTTAGGAGTTTGCCGGTCTTATTTTTATGTTGATTGTCCATTCAGCCGATACAAATACTGGTTTATCTGTAAGCATACTTATATAATTAAAATGTCGGAAGCCTTTGCGACACCGATTCGGTGTGTCCGTCTGAAATCAGTTAGCTAAATGATTTGTTAGCTACGGCGCACCCACCCACGTAGCCTCGTCTGCCAGATTCATAAAGTGTTATTGTTTTATTTTATTTTAGTGATATACCTACCTATACGAGTATTGTGTAAGGAAGTAGTGCTAGGCTACTGTGTGAGCGGTTTTTAATAGAAAGTCGAACGAGTTATAGTAGATGTTTTAGAATATGAAGTTGTCGCCAATTGATGGATTTTTAGTTTTAGACAGCTGTTTCACTCTGTTTCTGTGCTACGACGCCTACGACCCACTTACCCCAATAATCACTGTAAAAATATTATAAATTAAGAGCCTGTATTTGCTGTTTTGGTGATATTGGGCGATCTAGATCTCGGTATCTATAAGACCTAAGAGTTCGCTATTTGGACACCATTAAACTTGGACTTATAATCATTAAATCTGTTGAAGCGAAAACACGATTGGATAAAAAAATCACGATAGAAAAAAAAGACAAAAAAAACTCGTTTTGCACTTATTTTGTGTTGGATCTCTGAAACCCTACGGAAGTTAATGATGATTTTTAGCCTAATAGATAGGTAACAATATTATCTAACATCGTGTTGACTTAATTTTTTATTTAGACGAAAATTTGATTTTATAAAGAATAAAAACCACTCATTTCGCACTATTCGGCCGCAGTGACTGACGTAACAACCGCTTTGTAGTGCAAGCTGATTAGAACGTTATTTTAACAGTATTACAGACGAAGTTTGAACCACCACAAATAGAGTTGCTAATCTGAGGTAGTATAGGCTCTTAAACAATTACAATGCTTCAAACAATTACAGAAAAAGATTTTTATTATTTTTTTATTGTAAAATGCGTTTTTCTTTCAATTCAAATCCAATACGTTCAGAAAATTGTTCCTTTATAAAAGTAAGTATAGGTAGTTCTTTGTTGTTGTTTTAACTAGTATTTCATTCAACTAGTACAAATAATAATAAAGTTACCCAAAGATAAATTTCAGAATCAACCAAAATAATAATTATAGGTACATAATTATCAATCCTTCAATGTTACCATCAACATACATGTATATTTAAGTATATATCATTTCACACGTAAACGACAGCGGTGTTCGTAAGGTCATGGCCTCGATAATGGCCTGAAAACGACAAATTGTGTCACCTTCCTCTATGCATGAAGTATTCATACGACGTGACGGTACATACTAGAATAACAAACATAAAACGATCACTGATATTTGACACACTGCATGCAAAAAATATGCATGAAAAAATATGAGGTAGTTACTGATCAACAACGTCAATCATTTTGAAAACGAATGATATTTGATTTACGGAATACTGAAAAGATTATTAAGAAATATGCGTCTTCCGTCAATCATTTTGAAAAAAGAAATGTTTGTAGTTTGAATATTTGATTACATTGCATCAAATTCAATCATTTTCTTTATGCAATGTGTGTTATGTTTCTTGTAACTTGGCCTATCGCAGACAATAGTCTAAACATAAAGTAATAATAAAAAACCAGGGTATAGATTATTATATATACGTTGTTGTTTGTACTTTGTTATTATATGCATTTCAAGGCACTTATTCAAAGTATTTTTTTTGATCGATTGATAAAACACTTAAATAAACAAAACAACAACAACAACAGCCCATAAAGTCCACTGCTAGACATAAGCCTCTCCCATGATGGGAGGAATTTGCCGTAATCTCCACGCTTGGCAGGCGGATTGGAGATCGCAGTGATGAAAGACTAACAGAAAACGCTGTTGCCCAATCTCAGGTCTACGGAGGCGCAAGGTGTTCTGCCTCAGACATTGGTCGCCTTAAGAGGGCCCTTCCCGGCCCTTTCGTCAACGCGAGCATGGTCGAAAAGCTTGTTGTTTCATCCAGAGCCACAGCGGTGGTATTCTTTCATCTCCCCTGTCTTACCTAGCCCCGAATCTGCACTACTTGCCTCCCGCGTACCTCATACCGCCTAACGCGAGGACATTGAACGAAAAATATTGTTCGAAAATTTATAAAACTTGTTCCAGGAAATACGTGTTTTTGAATTAGTCTTACAAGTATGTGAAATAAATATTTGTTATTTAGAATCTCCACTACATTTGCAAGGCTTCTATTAGGATGCTTTCTTTACTTTTACAATTTATAAGTACATTATGAACGGCCAAAGTTGAGGTAAAAGTTGTGCAAAACAGCAATTTTTGGAGGCTTATACTGAATTTGTTTCTACAATTTTTTATTTTCTGCTTCGATAGAAGCCTAGATATAGTCCACAAGATACCTATTAGTTTAAAAAATTCAATTCAATTCATATAATATATGGGCATATAACAACGGCATAATCACGCACGAGCTATAGTCAAAATTCTCGCGAAAAGTATGGCGGGTTGGCCGCTCTTAAACGACACCCGTGAGTGTAATGGGTTGGTTCTGTTCTACTCCACCGGATACCACGGCTAATATAAATATACATAATAAACAAAAGCTTGCTTAATAACCCTCTTCCATATTAAATCCATGCAAGTTTTAAGTCCGTAACACTCGTAACTCAAGATACGACAATATAGCTACCTATAGGAAACTGCATGTAGGACAAACTCGTCTGGTAATGTTTTATGACGTCTCCGGAAACCGCCCGGTTGCGCTTTTAGCGAAAACATAGTTTCTTACTAGCCCTATAAATGTGTAGCTCTCCTGTTTTCGTCTCTCTATCGATCAAAGTTTGGTAGAAAGCTTTACGAAGTTGATTTTTCAACACACTTGCTCGTAAAGTGAGCCTTATTACATGGTTATTAAGGCCAAAAACCGAACTATTACACACACGTGCATAATAATATTACACACTAGTGCTTAATAGAATTATGCCTACAAAGTTAAGTTAGTACCTAACTGCAAATAATATGCGAGTACACAGAGCATTTTCATTTTAACCGGGTAATACCTACAGTTTTTTTTTTTGTAAAAACAAAGAGGTTTTACGCCGCTGAAAACCCATTTACATTTTTGGAATAAATAATTAATGTGTCCATAATTAAGACGAAAAAACATTTATTATTATCAAATTTTACAATAATTTGTTGTAGGTGAAATTTATTTGTATTTTATCACTAAAATTATAATTTCGAAGTAGGCTGTATGGCTATAAGTATCACCTTACATTTGGCGCGCGCAAAAAAAAAAACTTGCGCGCCATTTCCCATAATTTTCATATTTTGTTTTTTGTATCGCATTTGTTGCTGTGTGGTAAAACGATTTATGCGATACATGTTTTTTTTTCCTCGCAAGTGTGTTGAAAAAGTGCGTATGAAACTCGTGAGCAACTTGCTCACTTGTATCATAATATACTATTATAGTCTGTGGGTAAATTTATAGTCTGTGGTAAAGCACAAAATGCTTAGATTATAAACCTAATCTAAGACAAAATGCAATATTGTTCATGGTTGTCAAGATCCATCAGTCTGCGAATACACTGTGCTACAAAGTTGATGTCGTTTGATTTCGCTCTGGCTACCTCGTACCTCATTCTTCAGGTACAAATAATTGTTTCAGCAATTTCATCATCACCATTATTCTGTTTCCCTTGTTCCAATTAATTAGCAGTGAGCCCAGCATGTCTTCTTATTCTATACTTCTCAATAACTCGTCATCTCACTTCCGCAGCTACATATTTTTGTTAAATCATTCTTCTTTTTCTTCTCTCAAAAAATGAAATAGGAATTGCAGGCTTTTCTACACGAATATTATAAAGAGGTAACATTATTGTTTGTAAGTTTGTATGTAGGGGGTAATCTCCGGAAGTTATGAACCAATTTTAAAAATTGTTTCACTGGTAGAAAGCTACATTATTCGTGAGTGCTATAGGCTATATTTTATTCCCGTACTCCCACGGGAACGGGAACTATGCGGGTGAAACCGCGGGACGTCAGCTAGTGTAAAATATTATCAAGCAATGTAAGCAGCTAAAGTGAGAGGGTCAACAGTTGGTCAGTTGGTTTTTTAGGATAAAAGCTCATTATGCATTTGTTTGTCTCTGGGCTCTTTAGTCAACTGATCCCGCTCATTTGGATCCCGCGGGATCCGCCTGTATGGGATCAGTTTACTAAAGAGCGTATAAATAAGGTCTAAAAAGTTATGCTTACTACGTATTCAGTACATCATTCTGGATGATGAAAAAAAAATATGTGGAGGTAGGCCATATAGAAATTTTTAATCGGTTTTTGTTTAATCTGCGATGTCTTACAAAAGTACAATACCTACTCTCTAAGTGTATGGGACGGCTGGTTTTTCACAATTACCGATGAAAAATTTCTTTAGGGGGTATAAACAGACCCTTTACGAAGCCGTCAAACAAGCATTCTGTACTCAAACTAAGTAACTCTACGCAAAAATGAATGCTGGGATTTATTTTTTTGGGGTGAAAAATCATGTTTTGTGGTAGAACTCAATGTAATGCACTCAAAACATTGTGCTGATGGATGGATTGAATAGTACGGGGGTCGTTGAGGTGTTTAAAGTAAAAATCATACATTACAAACTTGTATTTTAAAAAAAACGTCAAAAAATTGGAACTTTGACCCCCAATATCTCTGTAACTAGAAGATTCCCAGGTATGGTGTGGAACAAAAAAAATGATCGCAATGACGACGAGAACAAGTGCCTTTCGGCTTCGTTAAGAGGTGTTTTACACCCTTTTTATACTCATGTATAACGTGGGACTGATTAAAAAATCGGTCGCACGTTAAATTGACAGTGTAAATCACTCCTTCCGCTCCATCAACTCAATCTAAGATATTACACGATAGTTTCAGTAATAATCGCGATCCCTTTCCACTGTCCCTAGTATAATTGAATTGAATATTAATCCAATACTGAATATAATGAAAGTTATTTGGTGATTCAATCATGAGGTAGAGCTTGTTTTGACGGGACAGTTCATGCCAAGAGTTTCATAACATTAAGTATCCGACTTATTATGCAATCATTTGATATTACAACGGGATTACAAACAAACCAGTGATACTAGAATATTTGTCTTCTTTTTTTCGTATCTATGGCTTTTTGGTTCGACTACAATGTTTTGAGTCCTGTGTTCAAGTTGAGTTTTTCCATAAATAATTTCTCAGTAGCAGCCACGAAGTCTAGATTTGTGCTCAATTGATGCCAATAGGCTCGCTCCCTATGACATGAAACTTAAACATAACTGGCCAAATGAGGGTGTACTATCAGGTACACCTATTAGGTGCCTTACCATTCGAGGATTACATGTACTGATGTTATGTACATTAATCGCGACTTCAGTTCTTTAGATTATCAAACGTGCATTTAGCTAAACTAGAATCTAAGGTGTATTTTAATGTTTAAGTACATCATAAAATAGAATAATTACCAGTTGCATGACACCCGTTCAACTTCATTACTGTGCCAAGTAATAAACGTAGCAGCTTACACCATTTATAATATTAATAATTGATAAAAGCAGCGATGAAAAGCACGCACTGAAATAGCTTTGCAAACTATTTAAATGCACACTTTAAAGTTTGCAATGTTTTAATTGCTTCTGCGTCGCTAAGGACGCTTTGTGTTTATAAAAATGTCATGTTTTATAAACTGATTTTGTTGAATAAATAAAACATTTGAAGACATAATGAGTTAAAGTATTTTGAAACAGTACAGTCACGTATGAGAGCAATAGTTCATTTAAAAAGCCTTCTATTTTCTTTCACGCTGAACATTTTACACCTTCAAAAGAAAAACTTTATTTTTTCGTGTGAAAACCAAACTTGCGTCAAAGCTGTCGACTTGAAGTCACAGTTTCGCTTCATCACCGGTTGAAGTCGAACCCTGACCCCATTGTACCGAACGTTATCAAGATTCAAATCATCGATAATACGCTAGTGACCAAGGAGTAAAATATTCGTCGGGCGCGCGGCAAAATCCTCAGTCGGCATAACGACCGCGAACCGTGAGCACCATCGCGTATCATATTAAAAAAAAACACGATAGTGTCCGAACATTAAAATGAAATAAACACTGCTTGTTAAAAAAAAACACAAAAATTGTCAGTGACGTATTGTGTTCTAATTTTGATTTTACGCGCCGAACGCGATGCGGCCAGAAAATCGCGGGGCGCAGACTTGCATGATAGTTTGTTGACAGTTGTTAAAATATAATATTAGTGCTAAAATAATAAGTGTTCAATAATAGTGCATAGTTAGTGTTGCTTAGTGTGTAGTTAAGTTGTTTAGTGCTCAATTGTGTAAATAATATGGTAAGATTAAAAATGCGAGGTGAATGAGTCAACTTTCGGTAACAATTCAAAAGAAGAATCAAGAACGGCTTTTGATTTATAGTTTCCAATTTGCATTTTTAGGGATAACTTTTAAAGACAAGGCAAAGGAAAGAAGCCAAACAAACAAGATCCAAATCAAATAGCTATTAAAGTGGTGATATCGATTATTTTAATTGGCACGGTCAATGTCACTTTTACTACTGTCCATCGCGTGATATATGAAGACACTAATTTCAAAGAAAGTTATACACATAACTAACACTTTTGTCGTTTAATGTCAAATAAACTTTAATGAATCAATTAGATTAGACACTCGTAGGCAATCGAATTCTTTGTTTGTATGTTTATGGTGATTTATATACAAAACTTTTATTCTATGCTGCTATTTGTAGGATGAGATAGGAAGTTTTTCTTTCGGCTTTCGAATTTTGATTTGCTTTATGGATAGGTACTAAAACCGAACACACTTATATTACTTACTAGCTTCTACCAGCGGCTTCGCCCGCGTGAAGTTCGAAAAATGTCGCATGGGATCTTACTACCGGGATAAAAAGTATCCTATGTGTTAATCCAGGTTATAAACTATATGTGTGCAAAATTTCATCCAAATCCGTTCAGTAGTTTTTGCGTGAAAGAGTAACAAACATCCATACATCCATACTCAGACAGTAGGATAGGATGCCAAGAACCTGCTGTAGAAAAAAAAACGCTCTTTCGGTGGCTACCACTTACCATTAATGTCTCATTAAATACAGGTGACGTCTTACAAAATTAAAATGCCAAAACAAAAAAAAACACCACTAAAAATTTTTGACAAACGCTTTTCAGCATTCAAAATATAAATTGAGAGAATATATTTCTAACACCTGTAATTGGGTGCGTGGTTTCACACACGGTCTCATATCTGGACGATCTATTTTGTTGGTTTCAGCCAAGTATTAAAGGTCTATTCCTGTAGCGATACCGCGAATAAATTCGGAAACAAACGCGCACTGACAACTGTTTGGCGGCCATGTTGGTTTCATTAACACGTTATAAGTCTCACGGACAAAAGGGAAGAGGTGTTACAATAATTGTAACACCTCTTTTTTTTTCTTCTCTTCTTCGTTTGTTTAAATTGTTTAAACAAACTAATGAACCTATGTTTTTTTATAATATAGGAAATTAATTTAAATACTGACTGCAAAGATGATATGCACGCTAACACCCGGTTGTTAAAGAGCAAATTGGTTAATTTGCTGATAGATTATCAAATTAATGTGAAATGAATTGATCAGGTTCATCATCATCATCATAATCATCAGCCTATAATGTTCCCACTGCTGGGACACGGCCTCCTCTCAATGAGAGGGAATAGGCTATAATAATCCACCACGCGGGCCCAGTGCGGATTGGTAGATGTCACATGTCTTCGAATTTTTGGTTCCAGGACATGCCGGTTTCCTCAGGATGATTGATGATTAGGTTAGTTATCGTTATTACAGTCAGTTAATCACAGCGACTGACATTATTTTGACTCTCTTTCATCTAGTTTTTAAGCACTGGGTTTTTTAGTAGCTACGGTTTCTAGATTTGTGCCTGGTTGCTGGCAAATAAGCTCGCCCCTAATTACACGGCGAAACGTGGTTTTTGTTTTATTAGGTACGCCTGTGCCTAAGCCTGCAGGAATTACAGGAGTAATGTTATGTTATGTTGCAGGTCTTGTAGAAACCGGGTGTGTCAATTAATAAATCGCAATTGATATTCGTAGGTACACAAAGTCTAAAAGCAACACATGGGCGTTTCACACACATCTTCTGATTACTCAAAGATTCAACAAATACCGTAATAGAGTCACGTTTAACAAAATCAATAAATACTAGGAAATCTTTGGCGGCCATTCGATAGCTAGAACACAGAATATATTGGTGAAAACTTCTAACTAGAATAACCAGAGATTTCATAAATAAAGCCTCACCAGGTCATCATCATCATTTCAGCCGAAAGACGTCCACTGCTGGACATAGGCCTCCCCCAAGTGTCGCCACATTGACCGGTCCCGTGCGATTCGCCTCACCAGGTGAAATCATTGAATGAAAATGAACTTTCAACCTGAAAGAAAACTATCTCTAACATTGAGCGAGTTGTCTAATTTGGAAGTTATAAAAAAACCATAGAGGACCACTTAACCTTGAACCCCTAAAACCTTCATGTCAAAAGGCCAGGCTAAGCTCATTAAAAACGCATAATGTCATCAAATATTTTCACCCTCATAAGCTACAAAACCTTTGTAATTTACTTGGAGATTTCAATCGGGATCCTTGACCCGCCTTCAATGACACCGTGTGCGGTCACAATAGCAAATAATAAAGCCTTTTGTTGCATAAATATATAAAAATTCAGTTTCCCTATCAAATATTCAAGATATGTGGAGTGTAACAAAAGCTGAAACTATTCGTTTCAGCTTTCTTTCCGTGACAAAGGCAGGACAAACGGACATATTGTCTGTACCGGTGTGCTCTAAAATAGCAGTTTCGTGTGAAAATGGTGTTTACGACTCTTTCGAAGTGGCTTCTCATATTAATTATATCATGTAGGTACTTACCTGGATATCATGGACTTTAACAGAAAGAAATAACGCTAGTGTAGTTCGCCTGCGATTATAATAAGAACTTTTGTGTCGAATTTTTGTTAAAATCGCTCATAATTATGGGAAGAGAACTGTAACCTAAAATACAGACTCACCCTAGCTCAGGCGCAGTTGCGCATCGTTTATCTTTTGTCCTCAAAATCTAACTACATTTAATACAGCTCAAAGTGATACATTTATATGGAGAAATAAATAAATGTTTTAAAAATATTATATTAAACTATACGGCCCGTCCGCAACTCCACGTTCATTTTGCGTACGAATATCTGGGGGTATTTCTGTATACGTACCTATCTTCTTTCTAGCATATTACGGGTACCTACAAAAGCCAAACAAAAAAAATTTGCGCAGAATCTCTTACGAAAACTATATGTATTAATCAATCAATACAGAATGCCAGGAATTAATTCCGTAAACATCTGCTCAGAAACTTTAGGAACTTTTTCCACCAAACACATGGTAGGTATAAAAAAGAAAGTAACCCTGTTCGCGCCGCATGTAGGTACCCACTTAATAAAACCTCTACAGTCTACAGGCCTTCAATGAAGCGAACAAAAAACTTTTGGAGCAACCAAAAGGATTCCTACTCTAACTTGTTGTATAAATTTAATGGCGATCGCACGAAAAGTATATTTGGTTTGGCTCTAAGTATATAAAAACACTTTTCTCTTTATAAGGAATGCCTGGAACCTTAAATACAACAGTACAAAGGAAGAAGAACGTATAGTATTTGTTTTATCAAGCCCCACTTTTTTATGTAACCAATCAAAATCAAATACTTTTTCAACACATTTGCTCAAAAACTGCATTTACGGAGCCTGTATACATTGTTCGAAAGTTAAGAATTACGCACCATACAACGGAACGTGCGGTAAAATAGGTACTCTCACCTAAGTACCTATTTTACCGCATACCCCCTTGTAAAGCACCGTGCGTATTCTTTACGGTTTTTTTTTAACTAGGTCAAAATGAAAATCCAAGATGGCGCCGACGAAAATTTTCGGTTTGTTCTTCATGGGTGTCGTTTTCGTGGTGTTTGGGGTCGCTGATAACGAAAATGAAGTCAAAATGAAAATCCAAGATGGCGCCGATGAAAATTTTCTGTTTATTTTTCATGGGTGTCGTTTTCGTGGTTTTTGGGGTCGCTGATAATAAAAATGAGGTCAAAATGAAAATTCAAGATGGCGCCGATGAATATTTCCGCATCGGTTTCGCGTAAAAACGAAGATTTACGCAATCAAATCATCATCGTTATCAATCATCGTTAAGCCGCCCGTACGGCTATCCAGTCGTTCCAGAGTATCCAGAATCTACACGTCGTGCTGTATCGAGGAATCCAGACATTGATTACGTAAAGGGGCTGATATAATGTTAATGTAAGTACATTAGATTATTTCTAGTGACCGCTTATCCTAGCCCGTACCTACTAATATAACTTTCCAAAATTTTCTTTCTATGAAAATCCAGGAATACTAGAATAGTTAGAAGTAGTAGTAGAGAAATAGTGATAGACTCTAGAAGAGATTTTAATTAAGATATATTATTAAACGAGGATACAGAATCGTTTTCTGGAAAAATGTCTTTAGATTTAGATATCATTTATAAAGCATTACGGTTGGTACCCGACTTTGACGGGAACCCGAATGTGTTGACTAGGTTTATTAATTTGTGTGATCATTTAGTTAAAGAATATTATAATGTGCAAGGAGGTTCCGAGTTAATTAACTCTGCACTTATTAATGGCATATTAAATAAAATTATAGGGTCTGCTGCTCGCTTAATCAACTCAAATGGTATAGCATGTGATTGGGATGGCATCCGTAAAGTATTAATAAATAATTTTGCTGACCAAAGAGACGAGACCACTCTTTATAGCGATTTATCTCTTTTAACACAGGGCTCTAACACTCCGCAAGAGTTCTATGAGCGTTGTCAGAATCTTTTTAGTACAATAATGACGTATGTTTCCTTACACGACACCTTAAAAACTACCATAGACGCTAAAAGGGATTTATATAAGAAATTAACGCTCCAGGCGTTTGTGCGCGGATTAAAAGATCCTGTAGGATCACGTGTGCGTTGTATGCGCCCTCAAAGTATAGAACAAGCACTAGAGTTTGTTCATGAAGAAACGAATACCATATATCTGCAAAATCGTAATGACCGTTTTTTACCTGATAACAGAATTAATCCTCCACCCAATAATTATTTCAAGAGTCGGGAGATGCATTTCAGTGATTGTTATAATGATCCTTCGTTCAATGATTACCTTGCCGATTATGATGGAACTTATTACAATTACTATGAATTCCCAGAAAACGTGTACTATCAATATCAACCATCTCCTCAAGAACGTGTAGAATATCCCCAACCGTCCGAAAGCATAAAAGAGGACGCCAAAAGAATCAAAGGAGCAGGATTTTCAGAAAACTCTGAAATCCGACAAATTAAAATAGAAATTAATCTCCAAACTCAACGGTACCTTCCATATGTTCAAATAGCGTCACCCCCTCTTAAGCTTTTAATAGATACAGGTGCGAACCAGTCATTTCTATGTCCTAATGCTGTCGAAAAATACT
This sequence comes from Xestia xanthographa, assembly GCA_905147715.2. Classification (NCBI taxonomy): domain Eukaryota; kingdom Metazoa; phylum Arthropoda; class Insecta; order Lepidoptera; family Noctuidae; genus Xestia; species Xestia xanthographa. Next base: position 4,863,248 of record LR990659.1, on the reverse strand, counting down.
TTAGTGATTTTCCATTAAATTATTCTCCATTCGAAGTGCACAGTGTTCATGCTAAAACTAGAAGCGACTATTCAATTAATTTACCTATTTTTAATGAATTTAATGATTCGAGTACAGTTTCGTTTGATATTTATAAGTTCCACGATTACTTTGATGGACTAATTGGTACCGATCTACTGGAAAAATGGGAAGCTACAATAGATTATAAAAATAAATTATTCACAACTAAGTTCGCTTCAAACCCTATTAGAATCTATGATTCACGTAATACTAATTTATATGAGAATATTATTCCAGCAGGTTCATCTAAGTTAATAAAGATTCCGATTAACGTTCGCGATGGAGATGCTTATATTCCTGAACAATCTATTTCAAATTGTATCATACGTGAATGCCTTACTACAGTTAAACAGAGTAGGGGTATATTAGAAGTACAGAATCCAAGTAAAAATGATATAATCTTTTCAATGGATCATGCAGTGCCTGCAGAAGTTCATAATGTCGAGTGCACGCGCACTAAACAGCAAAAGCAACGCGAAAAAGACGTGCTATCGCGCCTTCGTACTGACCATTTAAATGAAGAGGAACGCATTAACCTAGAATCATTGTGCTCGCAATATGCAGACGTATTTTATATTGAAGGTGAACAATTAACATTCACAAATAAAATCAAACATTCAATTAAAACCACAGATGAATCTCCAGTCTATACAAAGAGTTATAGATATCCATATATTCATAGACAGGAAGTACAAGAACAGATAGGTAAAATGTTAGAACAAGGTATAATAAGACCTTCAAATTCTGCTTGGAGTTCTCCTATTTGGGTGGTAGCTAAGAAAGCTGACGCATCAGGAAAGGCGAAGTGGCGTATTGTAGTAGATTTCAGGAAACTTAATGAGAAAACTATAGATGATAAATACCCAATCCCCAATATAGCTGATGTCTTAGACAAATTAGGTAACTGCCAGTATTTTACTACGCTAGGCCTAGCTAGTGGATTTTATCAAGTTGAAATGGACCCCCAAGATATTACAAAAACAGCATTCAATGTAGAACACGGGCATTTTGAATTTCTAAGAATGCCCATGGGACTTAAAAATAGTCCATCCACATTTCAAATAGTAATGGATAACGTGTTGCGAGAACTCCAGAATACCATTTGTCTAGTATACCTAGATGATATAATAGTTTTTAGTACATCATTGCAAGAGCACATAGTCAACCTAGAAAAAGTTTTTAAAAGATTACGCGAATCTAACTTTAAAATACAAATGGACAAATCTGAGTTCCTTAAATTAGAAACAGCTTATCTAGGACATATTATAAGCAAAGATGGAATAAAGCCTAATCCAGATAAAATTTCAGCAATACAAAAATATCCCTTACCTAAAACCCCTACAGAAATTAAGAGATTTTTAGGACTTCTTGGTTATTATAGAAAATTTATTCCCGATTTTGCTAAAATAACCAAACCTTTGACTCAAAGCTTAAAGAAAGGCTGTAAAATTACACTTGATCAAAATTACGTCGAATGCTTTGAAAAATGTAAGACCCTTCTGGTCAATGATCCAATAGTTCAATACCCTGACTTTAAAAAAGAATTTATACTCACTACGGACGCTTCGAATTTGGCAATTGGAGCAGTTCTTTCACAAGGGTCTATTGGCTCTGAAAAACCCATAGCTTATGCCTCTCGTACGCTCAACTCTAGTGAAATAAATTATAGCACTATTGAAAAGGAGTTATTGGCTATAGTCTGGGCAACCAAGTATTTCAGGCCATATTTATTTGGACGTAAATTTAAAATAGTGACTGACCACCGTCCTTTACAATGGGTAATGAGTATTAAAGAGCCGAATTCCCGTTTAACCCGTTGGAGATTACGGCTAAGCGAATTTGATTTCACAGTTGTATATAAGCAAGGAAAGCATAACACTAACGCAGATGCTTTATCACGAATAGAAATTCATCATGAAGAGGCTAGTTCGTTAGTAGTTAACACGTCACAAGGTGCACCTTCAGACTCAGATTCTAGAACTGAAAGCGCGGATTCTAGGACTTTGAGCGCCCATAGTGATTTAGAAAGTCCCATATTAGAAATCCCTATTTCCGACGACCCCCTTAATAAGTTTAATCAACAAATTTATCTAAATGTTGTAGGAGATATAAAAAGCAAGCCTAGTGTTTCTAAACCATTTGAAACACATACTAAAACTGTCATACAAATTTCAAAATCTTGTTTAGAACAAGACATAATTAGCGCAATTAAAGAATACGTTAATCCAAAAGTAAAGACAGGTATTTTAATAAATCCTACATTGGAAATTTATTCTATAATACCTTTAATTCAAAAATATTTTAAAAATTCCGCAATGAAATTAGTACTCACCAAAACCGAAGTAGAAAATGTTAAAGATTATTTCAAGCAACAGGAAATTATAAAGAAATATCATGAAGGCAAAACCAATCATAGAGGCATCAACGAGTGTTATCTAGCATTATCACATAGATATTATTGGCCAAATATGAAAGAGCATGTAACGAAGCATATCAATGAATGTCAAATGTGCGGGCAAGCTAAGTATGATCGCAATCCAGTTAGACCTAGGTTACAAATTGTACCTCCACCTACAAAGCCTTTTGAGGTTGTACATTTAGATCTACTTAGTATCGAAATGAATAAGTATCTTATAATTATAGATGCGTTCTCTAAGTATGGTCAAGCATACTTCTTGAGAGATGCTACAGCTATTAGTGTCGTACAAGCTTTACTAAAGTTTTTTACTCATCACGGAGTGCCTTTAACTATTGTAACAGACAATGGTCCGGAATTCAACAATCAGATATTTTCCGAATTTACTAGATTGCACAAAGTTCAACATCATAAAACCTGTCCTAATACACCCAATGAAAATGGAATGGTAGAACGACTTAATTCTACACTGTTAGAACATTTGCGTATATTAAAATTAGAACAGCGAAGAGAATCAATTGCTAATCTTATAACTTATGCTATATTGGCATATAACAGCTCAATACACAGTTTTACTAAATGTAGGCCAATCAATATAATTACCGGTCATTTTGATCCCCGGGATCCTTTTGATATAAATCTATCAGAACATCTTTTACAACATTATATCCAGGAACACCGAAGACGAATGTCAAAAGTATACGATATTCTCAACGACACTTCACTACATCGCCGCACTGAAATTACTGAAAATGTTAATAAAAATCGTGAACCCGAAGAAAATTACGAACCAGAGCAACAAGTTTTTATTAGGAATCCTTTATGCCATAGGCAAAAGTTAGCAGCTCGATATACTCAAGATACGGTATTAGCGGATTTGCCTATTCATATCTATACCAAAAAGAAAAGAGGCACCGTGCCTAAATCACGCCTAAAACGGGTGCCTAATAGTGCTCGTTTGTTACAAGACACTGAAAATAATACTGGTCCTGACCCTGGCCCCAGCGGACGAGATAACGCTAGACAGTCTTAACGATGGACCAGGTATTTTGCCATTGAACTTGGAATCCACAAGAATAATTTCACATTTCTTTTAATTCTTTACTTTCTACAAATTATAAACCTCCATGATATGCGTTATAGCTTAGAGATGGTTAACGAGCAATTGCAAAATCTTACGACAGAATTGAGTAATATGTCGCGACTTTTCTATGAACACCACGGTAAATATCCTGGATACAAAGTTAGAAGAAATATCGGAACAGTTAGAAACACTTGAGGTAAAGCGTGTTAAAAGAAGTCTCATAGATGGTCTTGGTTTAATAATAAAGAGCATTTCAGGTAATATAAATAATAATTTTTACTGATGCACTAAAATACGATAATGCCATTGCAATCTTGCAGAATGAAAATAATTTAGTTGCTGAAATGAATCACTAAATGAGTTTAAGTAAGCAGTGGGTTTCACGTAGTTCAAACATTACAGTAGAAAACCAAGATAAAAAAAGAGAAAATTATCAATTCCATTTTAGCTAACAATAGTAGATATGAAACAGATACCAATTAACATGCTCATTTCGCACAGTTACTAAGAACTTGACAAATTTCAAAATTTATTGGCATTTACTAAGGTTAGAAGTATTCATTATTCTAAGTATATTAAACTATGCTATGTCTAAGGACATTATAAATAGGTTAGGTATGTTATATAATAAGGATCAGTTTCTAAATATATTTAAGAGAATATTTTGACATAATTAGACTAGGATATTATTACAATGAGAATAAAATAGTGATAGTTATAAAATTTCCGATGCTTTACCCTACTAACTATATCCTATATAAATTGTCCTTGGCTCCTAATCATGACAATAAGGTCCTCATTACAGCTTATCCTTTCTTAGCGGTTCACGAAAAAGATCTATTGTACATAGAGACAGAATGTCCGAAGTATAGTCACGGTCACCTTTGCGAAATGATTTAAGTCACCACCATGGCAAACAATCGGACTGTATCCAGCAGCTTATACTTCAATTGAAATCTAATGAATCCTGTCAATTTACATCAGTCAACCAGTCTTCTGAAGCTATGGAGCAACTAGACGACCAACATTTTACCAAATTTATAAAGGAAAATTCGGATAATGTACCAAAGAAAACTGTAAAACCAGATACCATTGATATTGGGAGTTTGCATTCAAGTAACTTTGTAATCGCTCTACAAGAATCTGTAACGCTACTGTCGTCGAACACAGAAGCTATATACCACACTACCATACCGGTATACATTCTACTATCCGGTGCATGTGTACTCATTATCATCGTTATACTTCGTCGTCGCAGATTGAATCAACTACAGAAATCCACCGATGAAATCGATATTATGGATAAGGAAGCCTGCAACACCGAGATTGATCCAGCTTCGCCATCGACACTATTTTCGACTAGAGTTTTCAAATAGTTGTCGATCTCGTGGAGGGAGATGTTATGTAGCACTTGCGTCACCTTAAACTCTGAAGAGCATGACTAATACAAAGAGCCCTATTGTGTCGTACTTGCGGTACGTTAAAATCTGAAGACCATGATTAATACAAAGCCCCCGTTGTCGCCGGCACCGTCACTATCTCAACATTTTCGATAGCGTGGACCACTCTTGATTCTCACATCGAACAATTGTCACGCGTCCTAGTTTTATCGACTCATAATTGTAATATTTTTTATTAATTAAATAGCTTTAAGCAAATTATATCGGTTTCCTTTTACATCCTCCTGCAGCCGAACGTAATTCGTCGGGCACGTGCGTCGTCTCAAGTGATGTTTTTGTGAGAGCTTATGAATGAGTCATTTGAATAGTTTCAATCGTTTGTTGATGTTTCGTCTGTAATATTTTATATTGAGCAGTAAACATCGACTATTGTGAAAAATATCATTATGTGAACTTTAAAAAAAGATTATTTCGTAAAGTAGATCGATAACATATACATTTTATGACATTTATTGGTGGAAGGGTTCTATCTACATACGAAAACAAAAAAAAAACACATTTCATGGTAAAAAATATATATTTACAGGCATAACACTGGCACAAAACATTTTCCGACGGGGATTTTTTTTTTTCAATAAATTTAAATTATTATTTACGACTATACAGTTTCACGAAACATAAAACTAAAGTTACTATCTGAAAGCTACATTTATAGAGGAACTTATGTGTAAATATTAAGTTCATAGGTTTATCCAATACAGAAATACATGGGATTGATTGAAAGAATTCGACTAACGTAAAAACGAACTTAGCATTTGTTGTCTTTTTTTGTTCAGTGAAGTTTCGAGTGAAAAAGTACAGTAAATATAACTTATTTTCACAGGAAATGCCCTTTCCAATGATGTATCACACATGGTATTCACTAGCCATCGAAAAATGAAACAGTTACATATCAAAATCGGGAATTTGTTTACGTCACGTGACCCAAAAAAACTGTCTCAGAATTTGAAATATACGTACCTCTGGTTGAAACCCGGCTGCAACACATTCACTATAATGTAATTAACCCAATAAATCACTAATTCACTCACAAACACTCACATTTCACCAAATATCAATTTATTAACGAAAACATTTTCGCGCGGCGACGCAACTTCACCGGACTGACTTTGACAATTTTTGTTTCTGTCTACAGAGACATTTGAGGGCTCATGTTGCCAATTTTTAAGGAAAATATTCTAGTTAATGCAATGAAACAGAGAAAACCGACCTAAATGACCGATTTTTAGGAAGAATTGGCAACTTTTTCCGTTAATACGTCATGGCTCTATAACGAGCCACGTTCGTTTAGGTCGGATTTTTTGATGGCATCATATGAGGCCTTGGACCGGTTAACGAACAAAAAATACAATTAAAAAATAACATTAAAATAAGCCACGGCAACTAAGAGATGACCAGTCACAACTGACAGCGCCTCGACTTCGTCTCGGGCTTACATTCGTCTACTCGTTTGTATAGACCAACTTACCGCACTAGTATTATAAATAACTATACTGTACAATGGCGCCACATCGAGAGTGTATAAAAAATTGCAATTGAATCAGAAAAGAAGACATCCGCAAGAGAACCAGGGTCACCGACGTAGCCCGAAGAATTGCCAAACTTAAGTAGCAGTGGGTAGGGCACATTGCTCGCAGAACTGATGGCCGATGGGGCCGAAAAGTTCTGGAGTGGCGACCGCGAATCGGAAGACGATGAGTTGGAAGACCTTCCACTAGGTGGACCGATGACCTGGTGAATGTTGCGGGAATCCGTTGGATGCGAGTCGCACGCGACCGGTCAATGTGGCGAAACTTGGGGGAGCCTATGTCCAGCAGTGGACGTCTTTCGGCTGAAATAATGATGATGATGATGAAAAAATTGCAATGATGTTTTTTCAACCCTTTTCGATTACTGTTTCTGAACAGGCATAAGGAAGAAACACCAGGGAATACAGTACCTACTCGTTTGTTTTTTGCGTCAAATATACGCCCTATTTCAGCTAAATAATTTTAATATGTACCCAAATGTCTTCATCAAAGTCAACAACACTATAACAGCACTTACAAATTCAGTAGAAATAAAAAGACTAGCAGATAATCATCCAACAGGATGTTGGTCATTAAGGGACTTGATAAATTAGTGGAAGTCCAACTGTTAAGCGAAAACAAGCGTGTAGCATGCGAAGTTACGGCGCCGGTGATGATTAGATCTAGCAGTTGTAAATAAGTACCTATCTAAGGTAGATAAGAGCATTGCTTCTCCTGAAGAAGGCTGCTACTAACTGCCCTTAGGTGACAACAGTTGATTTTATTAAAATACACTGGCCTGCAAAACTGAATATCTCACTTTTAAAATTGCAATAACTGTTTAAGTACAAGATATACTTTCGAAACAAAAATGACTCAAAAAAGAGTTTAATTTTGTACATAAAAACTAATAAAGCTGATGAAAATTGTATTGAACGTTTTTTATTTTAATTCTTTAACTTCTATAGTTTAGAAGAAAAAAAAAATTTTAAAAGTGTAGTACTTAGTTTTGCAGGCCAGTGTAGTTTTATGAACAGTTTACTTTACTTTAACGGTCTAATCAGTCTCCACATTATCATTAATTTCCTACCCTTTTAACTTCTTTCTCAATTTGCTTATTTATTTAAAGATCTCCAACAAAAGATATACACAAAACGCATTATTAGATAATGGAAAACACAAGGTACCTATTAGGTGTAACTCCTTTACTCATAGGAGACCACATCATACATAATAAAGTTAACAATAAGTCATCTCAGTGGTACTGGTCACTCCCTTTCTTGCCATATCATCTTTGATGCAGTCCATCCGTCGTTTCTTTGGTATTCTCCTACTTTATAACCCCTCAAATTCATACTCAAACCTTGATCACGACATTTTTTTATATTCCTACGAATCACATTCCCCGTACAGTTTATTTTTCAAAAAATGAGAAAAAAGTAGGAGACGATGTATCTATGTATTGATAATAGTCGATGAAAATTATTAAAAAAACCGGCCAAGTGCGTGTCGGGCCACGCGCAGTTTAGGGTTCCGTTGTAGCCCGTTATATTCAAGCAGCTACTTCATCTTAGTTACTTTAAAGGATTTATTCTAAGGATTTTGTATTTGGTACAAAATTATCCAACACCCAAGTTCAACAACTATTATTGCTAAACCGATAAAGTTATCTTAACCGCTATAGTTTTCCTTTAAAGTTCATGAAATGCACTATCATCATGAATTTTTCCAGGTTTTTTAAGCTTTTAGAGGGGGGAGGACTGGAACAAAAATTTTCACTTATAGTTTAATATTTCGTAAATGGAGCATTAAATAAAAAAATAAGAACAAGTATTAGAAACCCTAAGTCATTTTAAAATAATTATTCAGCGATACCCCAAACGATGCCGATGGGCTAAACGACGAAAAAAAAAATCATCCCAACTTTACATGTAGGAGCTACCCTAAAAAAAATTAATTCCCAAATTTTATTTTACCACTTTGTCGGCGTAATTGATATTCATACCTCTACAAAATTACAGCTTTCGCGTACTAACGGTCTCATAGCAAACCCTCGGACAGACAGACAGACAGACAGACGGACATGACGAAACTATAAGGGTTCCTTGTCACGACTACGAAACCCTAAAAAGAAGGTAACCTTTGGGTGACTTTTGTCACCCAGGCGAGACATCAATTTAAAAATGTAAAAGCTGTTAATTTTCTCTTGATTCATATTTAATAAACCACGTTATCAAATACTTATTTAGGTTGAAAATTTAGTCTTAAACTAAATATTTTAATTGCTTTAGACTTTGATTACTCAGAGGCAGAGCAATTAAAAATCTTTGAAAGATTAAAAGTTGACCAACTATTTTTACAAACGTTTTTAATGACAAAATAATGAATTTAAAATCTTGTTAGAGGCACAAGACCTAAGTAATTTATGAAGTTCATATTTTTAATTGAATTTTATTTCTACTTTTACATAAATCCGAAGCCGACCCCAATGATATTGGGAAAACGCTAGGCAGTTGATGACGTTTACATAAATCAAAATGATATGTTTGGTACTCATTCATTTTTTATATTCAGCAAGGTTATCATGACAAATGCTGAAAGCATAATAGTTACTGAACTATTGTCCATAAACGAAAGAAAAGAAAAGAGTTTTCCAAGATTTATGCATTTTGCAGATCTATTTTCAGATATGGAGTATGTTGCCCTTACATACTTCAAAACTTTTATCGTTAATCATCCTAACTTCAATAAAAGTACAAATAGTCTTACTTAGTAGTTACCTATACATGACAGGTATGCCCTCGGACTCTTAGAAGCAAAACCATATTCTCACTTTATGCCTAAATGATATATAATAAGTGAAGTATGTGATGTACTTAGTGAATTAGTGACCCCTAAAGTGCTTTAGCGACCCATCCTGTTAAATATAATTATGGACGCTCTTCCTTTGATGCTAGAGAACTTAGGAGTATGTTTCTTGTAACAGAAACTAAATATGGTAGAAAATAAGTGTCGTAGTTTAGTCTTAGAATATTTTCCCATCAAAAAAATACTAAACTTCCTACCAATACAAATTACATCTAGAAGACTTTTTACATAAAATCCTTCAGCTATGAAATAATAATATCTTCATTATTACATTCCACTCACATCTATCTATTCAAACTCTAACTAAAATTAATATCAGTAGAACTTACAGAAACTAATTCTAATTCAAAACTTAGTTTCTCATTAGACCGCACACATTTCTATTCCCACCAACCGGTGGCCATTGAAATCCCAAAATCCGAAATTGGAACCTCGGATATTTCAAGAACTTTTGATTTTCGTCGTCAATAGGTGCATCTCTACTGATGTTTGTGGTTAGAACATCGATTGATTCGGCGAACCAGTTAATTGGCTGAGGGTTGCTCGTCATCTCATTCAAACTTACGAAACAATTGAATCTTTGACATCTGTCAAACTTAGTTTTGAGAATAGTTGCGTACCCAACTTGTCAATAAATGTTTGGCAGTTTGTAGTTGATAGTGTTGGGACTAATAATGCTGATACAAATCGATGTTTTGTCTTTGGCAGAGTATTCGTTGACTTTTGTTTTTAGAAGAGAATTCTTTGTCTTTCGGCATCTGTCTAAAACTAACTTGTAAATCGACGACCTTTAAAGATAGGGTTCCAAGAACAGCTTTGCCGACAACAGCAGGCCCATCATAAAAATATGTCTCATGGACCCGAAAAATTATCACAAACACACACAATTAAGCGAGATTATCAGGGCTCATTGCCGATTCCTCCCTACTGCAGACTGCCTTAATTAATTCTACAACACTTATATTTAGTACCAAGGCAATACACCTGTCAAGTCAGTTATTACGTCCGTCATTGTCCTTCGTTCACTCCCGGCAGCCATTGTTGTGCGCACGAGGGAAGAGAAAAGCCCCATGTTCTGTTGACGAGAGAACAAAAGCTGAATCTATACTCGTATACCTATTCGTTTAGCGTTTCTTTGGTTGTAGTTTACTGGGACATAGCAAAATGTACACAAGCCTGAAGGACTAGGCGAGTGGCAGCCCCTTTCTAAAGGAACATTTCTTTAAAGGTTTTTTTTTTCTACATCGACATACTAAACTATTTGGTAGCATTTCATTTTCCAACAACTTTATCGCAGTGGTGGAAAAAGCTCCCAAAATGTAATCAGATGTTAATATAATTATAATGTAATCATAGCTTTATCATTAACACTGAAAACGGAATATTTAACATGTCTGAACAATTTGTTTTGAGTGCCCGATATTTCGGCGCACGATAAACTATACATAGGTACTTTTATATTACGGATAAACTATAATTAAATTTAAAAAAAAAAATTGTATCAAAGTAATTAGCCTATTATTTATTTATATCATCATCTGCCTAGCATTTTCCCAACTATGTTGGGGTCGGCTTCCAGTCTAACCGGATGCAGCTGAATACCAGTATTTTACATGGAGCGACTGCCTATCTGACCTCCACAACCCAGTTAGTACCGGGTAATACGATACCCCTTGGTCAGACTGGTTGTCAGACTTTTTGGGCCTTTGACTACCTAACGACTGTCAAAGATCTACAAATGACAGCCGGGACAATGGCTTAACGTGCTTTCCGAGGCACGGAGGAAACTCGGTATGTAATGGGCGGTCACCCATCCACAGACCAACCTAGGCAAGCACGGCTTAACCTAACGATCGACCCGAGCGGCTGTTATTATTTAGCCACGAGCTGCTCCTATTATTTATTTAAATAAACTTACATAATTAGCTTTTTCCCGAATACAATTTCTTAACAACATCAAAGACTTCAGGTAGGTACCTGTGTATAATGATAAGAGAACTTCTTGGAAATCATAATCATTTCATTTAAAAATCTTCTTTTAAAATTTCTTAACGAAGACCCACAGACTAAAACAACGTCTGTTACTCTTCAGTTTGTGTCGTAAAATAGAAAACATAAAAATAGTTTATTATCCAGGTAATACAGTGAGCAATACAAATTAAGCACTAGTAGTGACGTCATAATTGCCCGCAGCTAGGTTTGCCTTCAATGATTATCTTCAGCTTGTCGGAGTAGGCAAAACACAAAAATAAAGTATCAAAAAATTGCAAATCTATTTAGTCTGTCAGTTAGAGTACTTACTGGAAAATAATAGACATATATTTTTTGTTTTTGTAAATCAATGAATATTAACAAAGATAAAACGCATCAAAACTCGGGAGTGGGGGCTCGTGACGTGAGAACTAGCTAAAAATTATACCAAGGCGTGACGTATTGAGAATTTTAAAAGCGTCATATCTTCGTTGATTTTGGTTTAAGTAACAAAAGAAAAATATGTGTCTAATCTTTTTTGGAAATCTTTCTGGCGAACTATTTTTTTTTTGTCGTTTCACCTATTGGGAACGAATGGGAGGCCTTTAACCAGTAGTGTGACAGAATAGAATAATTTAAAAAAAAAAACATCTAAGTTCGGACCTCTCACTTCAGCTGCTTTATCACAATCTCCATAATATTGGCTCCTAAGTCACGCAAAACTAATAAAGAAATAAAAAATATTGTCCCAGACAAAATACGTTGTTTGTCTCAGAACAAGGACGATTCACATTATTCAAGTTAGCTGTTGTCTACTGGTACTAATGTTCTCATTTCAATAAATGTCTCTGTTAGCAATGTGTAACGACGTATCAGCGAAATTGTCATTTTGTATGCTGAGGTCCTAGCACAAGCGAGTGATGTAAACATAACGTAAATACGTTGACTTTATAATTTTTATTTTTTATTTTTTTGCGTATTTTTAAGAATATCCATTTCTATGGATGACACTAATTGTGCTTTTGCAAAAAAAAAAAAAAAAATCATCATCATTTCAGCCGAAAGACGTCCACAGCTGGACATAGGCCTCCCCCAAGTGTCACCCGATCCGACCCGCATCCAACTAAAATGCTATAGGATTATTGTATTTTCAATACAAAAATCGACGTATTTACTTTACATTTACACCCGCGCTCGTGTCTGACTAGCAAATGAGTTGCTACAGTAACCACCGTTCTTAGACACACAAAAAACCCGTTACCTTTATGTATCACATTATCAGGTAGATCAGAGTACGGTGGGTTGCATCAATTGGGTACCCCAGTACCCCGGGTTCAAGCGTAGGTGCGATCAAGGGGGTACCCACATCGTGAAGCTGACTGTACGCTGTTACTACCCACATTTCACCAGCTAGGTTTGTATAAGTTTAATGTGATAGGGGCGATTCTATTAATTGCCATCAAGTGTGTATAAATCTAGGCAACACCCAGCGATTTAAAGACTTACATTGGAAGAACCCAATAACACTTTGCCGGAATTAGGACCTCAGCTCAGCTGTCACATTTGCGACCGATGTTTTTGTAGAATGCTTGGAAACTCGCTTGCCCGAACACTGAAGAACCCGACCATCCATTCTCTCAGAGACGGTGGGACGAGCCGCTCTGCAGAATCGTTCAAAACAATCTGCTGAACTCGTCTTCTACTACTGCTGAGCGTGCGCGCCTACTGGCTGTGGGTGAATGGGAGTCGGGTCTTTGGCTTCACGCGCTGCCGTCGTCGACAATTGGCACATTGTTTGACGACACGACCTTTCGCCTCGCTGCTGCCTTACGCCTTGGTGCCGCCTGCTGTTCTCCTCATCGCTGTCACTGTGGTGAAGCTGTCAACAACCTCGGTCACCACGGCCTGTCGTGCAGCCGAAGTGCGGGGCGTTTTGCACGGCACGCGAACATAAACGACATTATCCGACGAGCTCTTGTCACCGTCGGCGTTCCAGCTGTTTTAGAACCTAATGGCTTGGCACGCGACGATGGCAAGAGACCGGACGGCATGTCTTTGTTTCCTTGGAAGATGGGTAGGCCCTTAGTATGGGACGCGACTTGCGTCGATACTCTTGCGCCTTCTCATCTTCCAAGTTCGTCGTGCTGTGCTGGCGCTGCTGCTGCGGCTGCAGAGAACCTCAAACGGCGTAAATATAGAAACCTTTGTGGTAACTATATTTTCGAGCCGTTTGGGGTTGAAACTCTAGGGCCGTGGGGTCCGAGTGCCCATAGTCTGTTCAAAGAACTTTCAAAACGCCTAGTTGACGCTTCCCGTGACCCAAGAGCTGGCTTTTACCTTGGTCAGAGGCTAAGTGTTGCCATACAACGTGGCAACGCCGCCAGTCTCTTGGGCACATTACCAGCTGACAGCGTTGAGGAGGAGTTTTTCGATGCCCTTTTATAGTTTGTTGTTAGTTTATTTATTTTAGTTTATTTAATACTTAGTTTTTAATTAATTATGGCAATTAATATGATTGAAATTACAAATACATCATTTTCGAACTTATAGTTTCTAAAATTAAGCAGTTAGACAATTATTATACAAAGTTACAAACACAAATAGAAATAGAATAAATATTATTATAATCTATTTGAGATTAAAACAGCTGTATAATTTATGTGGCTAAGGACCAAGTTTTCAATTGTCAGGTAAGTAGGATATGTGTGGTACTTACAATCTATGAATAAATACAGCAGTGGGACGTCATTAGTATAAAAGATAATAATAATATCCAACTAACATAATAATTATTTCCAACTAACATAATGATTTAATGGATAGAAGTTATTAACGATAGCTAAATCAGCTTTTTATTAAATACTAGCTTCTGCCCGCGACTTCGTACGCGGAACATGTTGCTTATGTCAGCGACAACGGAGTCGTCAAAATCGAAGATCTGATACGTCTGATGTCGAAGCGCAATTCTCTATCCGTGAAAGTCTCCAACTCGCGAGACAATGCGTGACGTTCACGATCAGCAGTCAGTCGCGCATCACGTTCCCCACTTGTCTCTAGATACCTAGAAGTCGATGTGTAGATACGCTGAGAACTCAAGCGTAATTCTCTTTCCGTGAACGTCTCCAACTCGCGAGACAATGCAGACGTTCACGATCAGCGGTCAGTCGCGAATCATATTCTTCACTGGTCTCTAGAAACCTGGTTGTAGATGCATAAATAGGTACGCTAAGAACGCAGGCGTGCTTCGCGATCCTATAAGAGGTTTCCACGGAGCGAGTTGAAGCTGGAGAGCAGCGGTGGCCCAGTGGTGGCGGCCCCGACTTACGAACAGTAAGGCGTGGGTTCGAACCCAGTCAGGCGCATTACTTTGTGTAATTTATTTCATCACCACTGCTCTCAAAACGGTGAAGGAAAACATCGTGAGGAAACCGGCATGTCCTAGAACAAAAAAATCGAAGACATGTGACATCTGCCAATCCGCACTGGGCCCGCGTGGTGGATTATAGCCCATTCCTTCTCATAGAGAGGAGGCCTGTGTCCCAGCAGTGGGAACATTAATAGGCTGATGATGATGATGATGATGATGATGATGAGTTGAAGCCTGATGTTCTCGAACAGCATCAAGTCTCTCCTGACGCTCTTCGGTAGATTCTTAGGATCTTATGATCCTCAATCTTTTAGCTCCTTTGGAACATTGGCAAAGATTTGACCTTTTTCTAGGCATGGTTATAGTTTTATTAATATCTAAGTGACTGCTCCGCTGTGTTACTGGGTAGGCTACCGTGTCACGAAGATAAATGGAAAAGGAAATTAAACACTATAATAACAAAAGCCGGAAAGCATATTTATTCGATAAAAAAAAAGGGAGTTTGGGCCAGTATAGTCAAATTTTCAATGATATACCATCGTCATCGAATATCAGTCCTAAACTGTTACCACCTTCACCGCGTGGAGGTACTCCCAGCTTATGTTATTTTATAATTATACATTGAAATTAGTGATAGCTTTGATTTCCACATCAGATGTTTCTGATCTTCGATTTTTATAAGTCAACAGGAAATGCCCATCAGACCGAACAACTTTTGCTAAGACGTCATTCCTATATGTGTTATGGTGTAGCTGGGCTCTTGGAGTTCCACAACAGGTGTTCCAGACCTTCGATTTTTATAAGTCAACAGAGAGTGCTCATCAGATTGAACAACTTTTGCTAAAACGTCATTCCTATAATACCTACGTTAGTGCAGCTGGGCTCTTGGAGTTCCACATCAGGTGTTCCAGATCTTCAAATTTATTCTTTCAGCAGAAAATTCTCATCACGTGGAACAATTTTTGCTATGGTACCATTTTTGTATCTCTTATAGTTTAGCTGGTCTGTTGCGGTTCTGCATCAGGTGTTCAAGTTTTCAAGATAAATTATAGCCTATATGTTGCCTAGACTTAATACCTATACAACAACAAAAAAATCATTGAAATCCGTCCAGTATTTCCGAAGATTAGCGTGTACAAACAAACAGACACACAGACAAACAGACAGACAGATTTTTTTTTCTTGGATTCGTGCTCCATTACTGTTTCTAAACCCCCCTCAATTATTTCTTTTTTAATATATTCAATGTATAGGTATTAAGCGTACATTCAACGTACCTACTCGTATATGCTACCCATGCAATAGGTATTGCACTTTTCATCAAAAGTAAAAGCAACATAAACCCGTTTGAAAGTCTACCATCAGAACGCAAAGACCACCGCGTCTGCACAAAGCACTGAGACGTGACGGTCGTGATGGGAAAACAGTAGGGCTGCAGCACACATGCGACTTTTAGTCGCAACTGAAGTTTTACTCCTATTAAATGTAGTTTTGATTCGGGAAGAAAGGATGTCTAATGTTATTGGTGTGTTAGGATCGTGATGGTAAAGCGAATTACCTAACTTGTCTTTTGAAGTTTGATGCAATAGCCAGATCAACTTAATTCAAAACTAAGAAATCACGATATTCCACCTTTTTGAACTCTCACAGATGTGTATTTTCCATTTCTAGCAAGGTATAATTCACTCTATTTCTTTCGTATCATGCCCACACAGTCTATTCATATTGCCTTTGGTTCCCAGCCAGCCCTAATTTTGATATAATTTTACCAGCATTATATATTCTATTTTTTTATAAAATATTTTATTATTTTATTTTTTATATTATAAAAATACGTTTAATTTTGTAAAAAGTCGCCATTCTACACACATTGCAGCATCCCTTATATACAATACGACAGCGTTCGGATATCCTGATAGCGTACTTTAGCTACAGTATCGGCACGTATCGCGCGTTGTACGAGCAAGGGAAACTATACGACACATATAAACACGATACAAAAATACGAGATAAGTGTTTTTATTACTATTACTAGAGTCGTTTTACAGATATTCATTTGAAGTGTTACTTTGTTTTAGTATTTTTATTCGTATAAGTTAAAAGTTTTTGTGGTATTTTCCGTTGGCGAAGTCCGTCTATTATCTTCATCGTTACCGAAACTTGTGCTACATTAAGCCTTGGTTCCGGCCGTCATTTATAAATCTTTAACTGTAATTATTGGTAGTAAGAAGCCCAAAAGTATGACCATGTTTGGTAAGACTGGTTAATGGCAGACTTTCTTTACAACCTGGGCACAACAAAGTGGGCGATACGGGCAATACAATCTTATTGCCCAATTTATTACGGGTCGTGAAAGTCAACCAAAAAAAATGTAAACCCTGTTGGTACCTACCTAAAGTCCAGCCGCTGAGAGAATGCGTTCCTGACAGGTCGCGAGTTTTAGTATTATTGATGATGATCAGTAATAGGAACAGGTAGTGCTTATTAGCCTAAACTTCGAAGAAGAACAGAGAAAAGAATCGGAGACTTCCTTAGACTATATTTTATTATGCGACCACGGCGAGTTTTTTTTTGTAAATTCTAACAGCCTTATTCATAAAAAAATCCTTAATTGAGGTTTGATGGGTCTGCTAGCAGTCAGCTAGCAGACTGTTGATGGGTCGGACTGACCACAGAGCATCTATATAGAGACTTCAAAAGACAAAAAAGTTCCGTAGCAGCAAGTAACATAATATAAAAGTTCTTGTAGTTCGTTGTAACTTTGATCGATGTTTTAATAATAGTGTTTTTTTTTCTTAATTAAGTTAAAACCAGTTTTCGGTGGAAGTTTACATGGTAATGTACATCATATATTTTTTTTAGTTTTATCATTCTAATATTTTAGAAGTTACATGGGGGGGGGGACACATTTTACCACTGTGGAGGTGTCTCTCGCGCAAACTATTCAGTTTAGAAAAAAATTATATCAGAAACTTCAATATCATTTTTGAAGACCTATCCATAGATACCTAGATACAAGGGTTCCGTTTTTGCCATTTGGCTACGGAATTCTAAAAAAGGCCTCATCGACAATTTAAAAAAAATTGACAGCAGTGACAGCAAATTAGCGGGAAAACGCATTTATTTACAAATACACACGAGAAAAAAGAAAACTTTTATAAAAAGCGAGATGTTTGTTTTCCCGCCATTTCCGATAAGTGCAAAAAGCTGTAACTATGTTAATCATCCTAATTTTATTTTTTTCATATTTATTGTTAGTACACGTATCATCTTAAAAACCTAACTAAAAGGATTTTTGAAAAAAAAATCCAGGAAAATTTTCAGGAATTTGTTCTGAAAATAATTTTTCCTGGATTTTTTTTAATCTGCGTAATCCTCCCTTCACTAAAATTATCTTCGGTATGGTTTTTTGCTCTTGTCAAAGTCAGCTGTTCAAATTTCCGGCGGCCATTTTGTGACTTAGCAGGGAGATAAAGGAGGGTCAACGGTCCTCTAACGTTAGCAGAGCTTTGATGGACTGATAGCGTTAACAGACGTTTATGAATCATGATTTTTAACATCGGGCCATCAAGGAGCCTTCAAGGAGGCTCTAACTTTTTATGAATAAGGCTGTCTAACTTTAGCAGAGCCTTGATGGACTGATTAGCGTTAACAGACGTTTATGAATCATGTTTTTTAGCATCGGGCCATCAAGGAGCCTTCAACGAGGCTCTAACTTTTTATGAATAAGGCTGTAAGAGTGGATAACTAAATGCGCAGCCATAAAAGTCCGCCCATTTTACTTTCGGTGCAATAAAGATTAAATGATGTTTTTAAAGTTTAAGCACTAAGTGTGTTGCTAAACAATGTGACCCGGCTATTATTTTAGAATTTTGCAAATTTTGAAATATACTTTAGAAATATATTTTAGTAAGATAAAATCCAAATACCTTTTGTTTTTGAAATGATAAATCACTTGAACTTTAGAAATTTCAACAAACGTGGCGGAGAGCGAGCTAGAAAGTAGATATTTACTTCAAAACGTGTACGGCTCCTTGACAAAGATAGCGTATCATAGTTTTATGATGAAGAAGTCGTTTCCAAAATGTTCTTAAAAAGAAAACTTTCAGAAATTTTGATGGTTGTAACGACTGTGTTATGTTATGTCTAGTCGCAAACTTTAGGTAAACATAGACCAATTACTTATTCCAAATAACATTAATTTTTGATGTACAATACGTGATGTCCCGGAAAAAAATATAGTCTAAGGAAGTCTCCGATTCTTGTCTCTGTTCTTCGAAGTTTAGGCTAATAAGCACTACCTATTCCTATCACTGATGATGATAGATAACTTATTGCTTATATAACTTAATTATTATTACCCCTTTTGCCCTTTTAACAAATAATATTATTAAAAACGGTATCATCAAATCAATTATCAATAAATGTTATAATTTCACGCTAAATTTTTGTACCAACTGACAGACGTCAGGAACGCATTCTCTCAGCGGCCAAACTCTAATGAAAAAACTGCTCTAGTAACAAAAAATAACGAACAGGAAAAAGAAAAGAAAGTTTTTTCCGCGTCTTTAACTGAATAAGATACGAAATTCTATAATTACAACAAAAAAAAAACTTTTTAGGGCTTGTGATGTATGGTCAACCTTTTTTACGAAGATAAATAAACATAAATAACGTTTACGACAGTGGACAGCGATATGACTTGATGATGATTGATGACGATGACTCCTGTAGGGATCCTACTCCTGCAATTAGGATGAGATTAGGACCCACGTATCACTGCCTCGGACCTTCACGGCGAGCGGTCGTTTAGAAAAACTTATTTGATCTTCACAAATCTCGGATAAGACGTTAAAGTTTTGTAAGTACCGTTAATAATTTAGAAATTGGATGAGTATTTTTCATCATTATTTAGGTTCATAATTCCCTGCAGGCATTTGAATTTCTTTTCATCTTTGGACAGTTCTTTATTTAAGAGCTTTTAACTGAAATAAGATAACCTAAGGATGGTTAAATTCGTTATTAAGTGAGTAAAAAAATTTCAAAAACCGAACTAGTTTCAAAGATAATGGTGTCGATTCTGTTGTGCACCATCTAAACTTAATTTAGGCTATTGCTATCTTTTTCTCTCTAATAAAACGAGAAAGAGACGGACGTAATTTAGAGCTGTCAAATTTAGTTGGAACTAATATTTCCATACAAATGAAGGGTGCACGTAAAAACATGTCGACTAAAAACACGGTGAAGCGCAAGACATAAACTAGTTTGACATCTCTAACTTAGTTCATAGCTATAGCCGTCCTTTTCTCGCACTGCCTTTTAATAAAATATAGCAATAGCCTAAATTAAGTTTAGTTTGTGCACAACAGAATCGACACCCATGTCTTCGTGTTCTTCATTAATTATTTTAAAAACATTTTGTTTTAATCTTTAGTCTTACCAAACAATTTTGCAATCACATTATGCTGTTATTACCTAGTTCGACATGTTGTATACCTAATACTTATGTATACGTATTGGTTGTGGACACTAACTGGGTTAAGCAGTTCCAACCGAAGCCAAATCACTCCTGAAACTACTTTTGGCATAAGATGTTACATGAAAAGTAGATAAAATTGCATTTTGTAGTGTCATGGCAGGTTACCAGGGGTATTATTGCTTATACACAATAGGTATGGCAATAACTGTAGCCTTGGTTGAAATGTCTGGTGGGTAAATTCCAACCAATTTATAAGACGATTTTGAAAATTTATATTATTTAGAGAAATGGGGTTTATTTATTAGTGGACTGTATTGAGGATTCTGATTATCGTCTTGGGGAATCAAAATGATACGAACAGGCGACAATAGATTAAAAGGACATGGAAAATTGTCGCTCACCTACCTTGTTCTGGACCACGTGGCGGCTTCGATGGCGCGGCCGATAGGTTGAAGATGCCGGCGGTTGATGGAAACACTCGTTGTGAGTGTCTTCTGGTGCACCAGGTCGCGGATGGCCCCGGGGCGCTGTTTGTATCACGATTCCGGCGGAGAGCGGTTTGACCTGCAGGCTGGCGTATACGCAGCGCGGTCGTGTTGCGAACGGTTAGCTGTCTTTTCGTGGAGTCTCTTTATTTTGCGGTTTGCGATAGCGGGATATCCGACGCGGCGCGTGATCAGTAGATACCAGCGCAGCGCGGTGCGGTAAACGTACGGTGCGACGCGATGCGACCACACACGACGGAAGTCTATGAGAACTTGACTCTCGCCATCATAATTCGGCAGGCGAGCGCAAATAAAGGAGGGAAAGGGATGGGCATACATCGTCGCCTGTTCTTATGATCTACGTCATACGAAAGGATCAATTGATAAGTAGAAAAATTACAAGCACGGTTACGAGATGGCGTCACCATTTCCCCCCGGGGTTAAAGGGTTACCTTTAGAAGAAAAGGGAAACAAATAAGATAAGCTATGTTAGGTACACCACCGCATAACCTATCCATAAACGAATACTGCGTTATGTTTAAATTAATTTTAGATAAACTAAAGCGGAACACTTATAACGAAAGCTAATAACTAAATTATACCTAAACTAAGAGAGATCTAACTTAAGGCTAGCTCTCACAGAGTCGGTAGCGGATAGAGACGCACAACAGGGCGCACGTAGCTACCCTTCGCGGGTTTGACAGTAACAACGCGGGTTGTACCGGTTTTATATGTGTGCCATATCTCTATGATGGCTAAGGGCCATGTAAGCGGCGGAGAATTATCCGAACGCAGGCGTCGCCAGAACGACCGAACGAACCTCTCTAGCAGAGTATGTTTCTGAAACAGGCTAGACGAGTCTGTTTTAGGAGCGGGCAGTGACGGCAATGACGCTGTGTTCAGGGAATGCGCAGGGTGTAACGCTGACGGATCGACAGGGTCCCTACTCAGTGCTGTGAGCAGAAGCGAGTAAAGCTCTTCGTAGTAGAGGATCTCCTGACCCATGGCCTCGACCACGCTTCTCCATGGTCCACTTAAATGTGGTGGAGCGGGCGGAATAAACTTCCAACTAATTAATATGAAGGAGAGTATAGTTAATTTAATAAAACGATTGGCGACTAAAGTCTGCCAACGGTGCGGAGAGAAGTAAAGCCAGGCGAGCGCTACCTTGGAGTCGGAAAATGCGTATATTTTATTGATGGGGTAGTGGGGTG
This sequence comes from Xestia xanthographa, assembly GCA_905147715.2. NCBI lineage: Eukaryota > Metazoa > Arthropoda > Insecta > Lepidoptera > Noctuidae > Xestia > Xestia xanthographa. The sequence goes on along the minus strand of LR990659.1, from coordinate 4,841,336 downwards.
AAACTGTGTCTCGAACCATGCATAGCAACCGAGACAGCAGAGGGGCCGCGCACAACTCCAGTCTCGCAACCGAAATAGGTTTGACCGGCGAGACCTTGGACTTGACACAAACTAGCTGCACAGAGAAGTTCGAACCAATATGGACTTGCAAATATACGACTCCGCCGTAAGCGCGTTCGCTGGCGTCAGCGAATCCTATTAAATCGGCAGTACATCCGTCGACCAACCTAAGATGACGTTTTATGGCAATTTGATTGAGCGCAGAGGGCTCAATACACAATTGCCTCCAAGCGGTGATAAGATGGTCGGGAGGTGCGTCATCCCACTCACACTTTGATAGCCGAAGCTCTTTATTCAAGAGCTTGGCGTACAAAATTGTGGGAGCCACAGAACCCACTAAGCCCAATCGTCTAGCCGCAGTGGACAGCGTAGTGCGCTTGGTGCGCTCGTCATCAGGTGGTGCGACGTCAAAAAGGAAACTATCGCGAGATTTGTCCCAGCGTAAACCGAGGACCTTCTGCGGTACGGACTTCTCAAACTCAATGTCTGGAGAAGCCTTATAAGAATCAGGCAAGTATGCGAGAACCTTTTTACAGTTGCTCGTCCACTTGACCAGATCAAACTGGACTCGCTTGAAGAACTGAGTAAGCTCTTCACAAAGCGAAATCACTTGCGGGGTGGATGTGACACGACAGGCGATGTCATCCATATATAAAGCGGGGGTGGCAACAGCTGCTGCAGCGGGGAATAAGTACAATACTTGTTTTATGCAAGCACGCGTGACGTCATGATGGGCGCCGCGTAACTTGATTGCAGCAGCGTATGAACTGCCTAGCGAATGTGAGTCACCACAAAGGTATAACTTCACTATATAACTGCCACTGTCGTTGCGAACCGTGGCAGCGCGGGGGGAGTTGTCGTCTTCATCGGCTATCAACTTGCGGACAACGCGTAATGCGTGATATGGGCTGGACTTGAGTCCAAAACAAACTCTGTTAAACTGGTATACGGATAAAGTTTCACCGCTGTCAAAGCGATATAATATCCTTTGAAACCTACGGTCAGATTCACGAACGCCGATATTATGAAACATCTGACAGCAGTCACCTGACAGCGCGACTTTGAAAAGACGAAACTTTATTAAGATAATGATATTAAATAAGTCACCCTGTAAATTAGGGCCGGCATGCAAAATGTCGTTAATAGACTGACCCGACGTAGTTTTACAACAGGAATCTAGAACCACGCGAAGTTTAGTAGAAACTTTATCTTCGCGAACTACGCCGTGATGCGGGATGTAATACGCGGGAGAATTATCTAGGTAGTCGCGGATGACGTCATTGTAAGCGCCTCGTAATTTGAGCGAAGCGTCAAGTTTGCGTTCTAAACAATGAAAACGTCTCAGTGCGGCGGCGTAGGAGTCGCCTAACAAATACGGATTGCCACTAAAGGGCAGCGCCACTACATATCTGCCGGTGTCATCACGAACTATGGTTGCGCAGAAATGTTCCTCACATTCGATTTCCTTGCGGATCTGTGAAGGCGGTGCGGAGACCTCCTCAAGCTCCCAAAATCGCTTGAGAAGAGGATCAATATTGTTATCATGAAGAACAACAAAACAAGACATGGTATCTTTAGGAGTAAGTGACGTAGGTTCAGTACCCATAATCACATACCCTAATACCGACTCAATAGCGGGAGAAATGTTATGTATGTTAATGAGGCACCTTACCACGTGCGGCTCATTACGAACAGTATCGTAAACAATAACTTGCGCGGTCGAAAACAATACAGTCGTCGACGACATACGTTGCTGGTTAGCATCGCGCCGAACGGCGCAAGCGCTTGCGTGACAATTGCGTGCACACGCAATGGACGTCGCACACAAAGCCACTTCGGATGGCGAGGCGGGCGGTGTAGTAGTAGTACCGGCGCTCAGAATCGGTCGCGTTGACGTAACAACCCGAACCGGTTTATGTAATTCATCCTCTATGAAATTATCAATAATCAGCTGGAAGTTGGAGGCAGAAGCCGGACCGGTCAATCTAAGACTCAAAGCTTGGTCAAAGTATGTGGATGCGAGTACGCGGGTGTCTTGGTATCTGTCCACAAGCGACTGAAATATCAGCTGATAATTTTCAGCACTGGGTATAATTCCCGCAAATATTGACTGCGCTTTCGGTGACAGCTTGCCTATCAAATAGTATAACCTGTCTGCATCCGTCAACGAGTCATTGTCGTGCACTATTGACCTGAAGCTAGCGTAAAATAGCGGCCAGTTCCGTATATCGCCGTCGAAAGACATAAGTTCGATTGGAGGTAGTCGCGGAGACCGCGCCGGCGACGCCTGCGCATGAGAATTACTTCTACCTTCAAGCTGTGATTGTTTACGCTTGATAATACAATATAAATCTTCGAAAGATGAATATGACTGGAAATTCGGCTTTGCGTCGGGATCTATAGCCAGCAACTTAGCGTTATAGGTGTCCAGCAAATGTTGGAAATCTGTTCTAATACTATCCACAGTTATGCAATAACTTAGAAACGCTTTCTTATTATCTTCGGAAGCGTTTGCTGTCTGTGAACGCTCGTATATTTCTTGAATACGCTCGAATAAAAAATTGTGTTTTGCTTCCAGAATGGAAAGTTCCCGTTCTTTCGACATGTTTTAGCTAGTATAAGTATGTATCTACAACCTAACAAACTAATTATCTAAAGTTCCTACTATAATTTTTAAGTAGATATGATATGTTAATATATGTAAGGTAGACGCAAGCGATTATGCGGTGATATTCCTATTTGAGCGAAAACTTTTTATAATGTTGGGGGTAATACTAAAAGTTGTTTGAAATATGGAAGTTTCTAGACAACTATGATAGTTTTATTACGATTATGTATGTACGTAGGTAGCTACTTTGAGTATATTACCTGCGGTAGTAACCACGTAATGGGTATGTAATGGAATAGGGGGTCTAGCTATGTACTAATAACCTCCTGGGTAGGTACCTACTTGTAGAAGATACCTACGCGTTATATGGTGAGAATATGGATTATGAATCCTTCTCTTGCGGGATAAGTTATGGTGACTCCAATTTCAATAGAACACAGATGTAAATCCGCTCGAAATGGACCAAAAATATGGTGGGTAAATTCCAACCAATTTATAAGACGATTTTGAAAATTTATATTATTTAGAGAAATGGGATTTTAATTTATTAGTGGACTGTATTGAGGATTCTGATTATCGTCTTGGGGAATCAAAATGATACGAACAGGCGACAATAGATTAAAAGGACATGGAAAATTGTCGCTCACCTACCTTGTTCTGGACCACGTGGCGGCTTCGATGGCGCGGCCGATAGGTTGAAGATGCCGGCGATTGATGGAAACACTCGTTGTGAGTGTCTTCTGGTGCACCAGGTCGCGGATGGCCCCGGGGCGCTGTTTGTATCACGATTCCGGCGGAGAGCGGTTTGACCTGCAGGCTGGCGTATACGCAGCGCGGTCGTGTTGCGAACGGTTAGCTGTCTTTTCGTGGAGTCTCTTTATTTTGCGGTTTGCGATAGCGGGATATCCGACGCGGCGCGTGATCAGTAGATACCAGCGCAGCGCGGTGCGGTAAACGTACGGTGCGACGCGATGCGACCACACACGACGGAAGTCTATGAGAACTTGACTCTCGCCATCATAATTCGGCAGGCGAGCGCAAATAAAGGAGGGAAAGGGATGGGCATACATCGTCGCCTGTTCTTATGATCTACGTCATACGAAAGGATCAATTGATAAGTAGAAAAATTACAAGCACGGTTACGAGATGGCGTCACCAATGTCTACTCGAGTAGTTTGGTATTGAGGTACTTACGGAATCGTAAAAGTTCTTTAATAAGTAGTTATGATTCCCTAATTATTAGACGGTGGTCAACTGAGTAGCCTTAAGTAAAAAATAATTGCAAGCACTTCACATTCACATTTTTTTGTATGTTTTGGTTTTTCTCGAAATAAACAGCATAATAATATAACATCACTGATTACAATCTGTAACACTAGATGGTTTAGGGAAAAGTATATCTGCAGAACACCCATATTTCTTTAGTTATAATTATAGTCTGAATAGTGAGCCTATTTATATTCCTGTGATTTCGGACTCCCGACTGAAACTGAAAAAAATCAAATGAAAAACCAGATACCTAACACATTTCTTGAAATAAAATGTCGAAGTTAATTATAATTCGGTTAAAAAAACTTCCACCTACGATTACATGACTTTGTGCCACCTAAATAAGTTTGTATAATACACCTCCAATTTCAAGTAATCATAGACTTCCAAAATTAACATTTCGAACCATCAGTTTATTGTAATAAGGTTGTTATTGTAAACACGGCGAAGGTCGGAGTCGAGCTGTCTGGTACAAATGGCAGCTCTCTTAGGAAAACACCTAGATTTACATAAGTACCTTTGTAATGAACACCTTTACTATTACACAGTATTAAATTTGTGGTCCCCAAAGGGAGTGTAGTTGTATTAAGATGGCTTTAGCCTACCTAGCTGAAGACCAGTGTTTAGAATAGAATAGACTAGTAGTAAAATGACATGTCACGCAGATGAAGTTGCGCGGGTCAGCTAGTTACACATAAGTTTCCAACCATTCAAACACACCGCAAAACCAAAATTGACACAACATAATATTTGCAGCTCTTTTTTGTGCCGTTGTCAACCTCTATAAATAGAAACTACTTATATAATTGCTACGTGGATAGAAGACCTATTTTACGTTAAGCGGCTAATCACGGTCTATTGGGCGAACATAGAACTACTAATAGCTGCTGCCCGCGCTTTTCGTTCTAAAAATATTACTTCCCTTTTTGAATCGGAATTTGAAATCGGATTTTGATAGCAATTTCTTTTTTTTGCATGAAACCGCACTTCCTAACATTAGTTGTCTGCCAGTAACAACTGCCGACAGACAGTCAGACAGACAAAATTTGTACCGTATAATCTATATCTATCTATATTATTACATATAATAAAACAGTAAAAAAACTGTGTCTGTACATTGAATATATTAAAAAATAAATAATTGAGGGGGGTTTAGAAACAGTAATAGAGAACGAATCCAAAAAAAAAAGTCTGTCTGTTTGTCTGTTTGTTTGTACACGCTAATCTTCGGAACTGCTGGACGGATTTGAATGACTTTTTGTTTGTTGTATAGGTATTGAGTCTGGGCAAGATATAGGCTATAATTTATCTTGGAAACTTGAACACCTGATGCAGAACCGCAACAGACCAGCTAAACTATAAGAGATACAAAAATGGTATCATAGCAAAAATTGTTCCAGTTGATGGGCATTTTCTGCTGAGAGAATAAATTTGAAGATCTGGAACACCTGATGTGAAACTCCAAGAGCCCAGCTACACTAACATATATATAGGAATGACGTTTTAGCAAAAGTTGTTCAACCTGATGAGCACTCTTTGTTGATTTATAAAAATCGAAGATCTGAAACACCTGTCGTGGAACTCCAAGAGCCCAGCTACACCATAACACATATAGGAGTGACGTCTTAGCAAAAGTTGTTCAATCTGATAAGCACTCTCTGTTGACTTATAAAAATCGAAGATCTGGAACACCTGATGTGGAACTCCAAGAGCCCAGCTACACTAACATATATATAGGAATGACGTTTTAGCAAAAGTTGTTCAATCTGATGAGCACTCTCTGTTGACTAATAAAAATCGAAGATCTGGAACACCTGATGTGGAACTCCAAGAGCCCAGCTACACCATTACACATAGGAATGACGTCTTAGCAAGTGTTGTTTGGTCTGATGAGCATTTCCTGTTGACTTTTATCTTGGAAACAAACACCTGATGCAGAACCGCAACAGACCAGCTGAACTATAAGAGATACAAAACAGGTACCATAGAAAAAATTGTTCCACGTGATAAGCATTTTCTGTTGAAGATCTAGAACACCTGATGTGGAACTTCAAGAGCCCAGCTACACTATAACATATATATAGGAATGAAGTTTTAGCAAAAGTTGTTCAATCTGATGAGCACTCTCTGTTGACTTATAAAAATCGAAGATCAGGAACACCTGTTGTGGAACTCCAAGAGCCCAGCTACACCATAACACATAGGAATGACGTCTTAGCAAGTGTTGTTTGGTCTGATGGGCATTTCCTGTTGACTTTTATCTTGGAAACAAACACCTGATGCAGAAACGCAACAGACCGGCTGAACTATAAGAGATACAAAAATGGTACCATAGCAAAAATTGTTCTACGTGATGAGCATTTTCTGCTGTGAGAATAAATTTGAAGATCTGGAACACCTCGAAGGTCTTGAACACCTGTTGTGGAACTCCAAGAGCCCAGCTACACCATAACACATAGGAATGACGTCTTAGCAAGTGTTGTTTGGTCTGATGGGCATTTCCTGTTGACTTACAAAAATGAAAGATCTGGAACGTCTCGAATCGTCTCGCGCATCCCGTTGTATTCCCGTCCCCGGGCTCTTAAAATTTGATATCAGACGTTTCAGATCTTCGATTTTGACGATCCCGTTGTCGCTGGCATAAGCAACAGGATCCGCGTACGAAGTCGCGGGCAGAAGCTAGTCTATACTAATATACTAATACTAATACACTAATCTATACTTATCTATATACATATAATAAAACAGTAGAAAAACTGTGTCTGTACATTGAATATATTAAAAAAATAACAATTGAGGGGGGTTTAGAAACAGTAATAGAGCACGAATCCAAAAAAAAAAGTCTGTCTGTTTGTCTGTTTGTTTGTACACGCTAATCTTCGGAACTACTGGACGGATTTGAATGATTTTTTTGTTGTTGTATAGGTATTAAGTCTGGGCAAGATATAGGCTAAAATTTATCTTGGAAACTTGAACACCTGATGCAGAACCACAACAGACCAGCTGAACTATAAGAGATACAAAAATGGTACCATAGCAAAAATTGTTCCACGTGATGGGCATTTTCTGCTGAGAGAATAAATTTGAAGATCGGGAACACCTGATGTGGAACTCCAAGAGCCCAGCTACACTTACATATATATAGGAATGACGTTTTAAAAGTTGTTCAATCTGATGAGCACTCTCTGTTGACTTATAAAAATCGAAGATCTGGAACACCTGTTGTGGAACTCCAAAAGCCCAGCTATGCCATAACACATATAGGAAGTCTTAGTAAAAGTTGTTCGGTCTGATGGGCATATCCTGTTGAGTTTTATCTTGAAAAAAAACATAAACACCTGATGCAGAACCGCAACAGACCAGCTGAACTATAAGAGATACAAAAATGGTACCATAGCAAAAATTGTTCCACGTGATGAGCATTTTCTGTTGAAGATCTGGAACACCTGATGTGGAACTCCAAGAGCCCAGCTACACTATAACATATATATATGAATGAAGTTTTATCAAAAGTTGTTCAATCTGATGAGCACTCTCTGTTGACTTATAAAAATCGAAGATCTGGAACACCTGTTGTGGAACTCCAAGAGCCCAGCTACACCATAACACATAGGAATGACGTCTCAGCAAGTGTTGTTTGGTCTGATGGGCATTTCCTGTTGACTTATAAAAATGTTTAGTCTGATAGGCATTTCCTGTTGACTTACAAAAATGAAAGATCTGGAACGTCTCGAATCGTCTCGCGCATCCCGTTGTATTCCCGTCCCCGGGCTCTTAAAATTTCACATCAGACGTTTTGAGGTCTTCGATTTTGATGACCCCGTTGTCGCTGGCATAAGCAACAGGATCCGCGTACGAAGTCGCGGGCAGAAGCTAGTAATAATATTATAAAGCTGCAGTGTTTGTTTGTTTGAACGCGCTAATCTCTGGAACTACTGGTCCGATTTGAATGATTCTTTCAGTGTTGGGTAGTCCATTTATCGAGGAAGGCTATAGGCTATATAACATCACGCTGCGACCAAAAGGAGCGGAGCATAAATGAAAAATATTGCAAAAACGGGGAAAAATGTATTTCTTTTGTGAGCTGTTTCTCTTCTAGGTGACGCAGACGAAGTTGCGTGGGTCAGCTAGTCATTCATAATATGCATTCAGTAAAAAGCTGTTGTTTTTAAATTACAAACAGGCATTTCAATTTTATTTTTTGTATTTTTTCAATTTTATTTTTTGTGTTTAGGGTTATATAAATAAAAAAATAAAAATACATAGTTTATTGGTTAAACAAGTTTATGTTTTAACAAAATTTTGTGATTGGATCCTCCTTTTAGGCAAATAATGCCTGTGTTAGGAGAATCCGCTCTTCCATAGCAAGTCGTGTTATACAAAAAGCACAGCGTACTAAAACTACATTACCTAATTAAGATTAACTTCCATTAAATCAAATGTGTGTTTGAGTGGGTGTAAGTTTGTGGGTGAGTATATGTGAGTGAGAGAGAGATTTAGGTACCTAGTCAAACAATACTACCTACACCAGAATACGATGGCGGCTAGGTTACAAAACAAGCCATTAAAAGCCTGCGGTCGCACTTCAATCCGCTTAGTGGAAAATAAGCCCAACAGAAAATATGAAGGAAAAGTAGTGCCTAGTTATTAAGTTCTCGTCAAGATTACTTTGTGTGAGCTCGTACCGGCGATTACGGTCACCATGGCGGCACACCGGGACTTTGAGAAGGTGATTTATGGAGATATAGATCGTGGGTGGCGTTTAGGGACTTTTCTTTAGAAAAGGGTAGAGAATCAACATAGTATACCTACATTGTATCGAGTTTTTGCCTTTTGGCCCAAATTTTATGAAACTCGACGATTTGAACTCTTTCTTTCTTGACTAATCGGAATGAAATGGAGATGTGGGATACGTAGGTACGTGAGAATAGGCTAACATAAAAAAACATGTTGGAACTTTTGTAAAATTTTATATCACTGAAACACTTGGTGTGCACTGTTTAGGTTACAATGCAAATATGTCTGTGTTTGAAAAGAAATACAACAAGACTTAAGAATTTTTCTGGGCTTTAAAGGCCATTAGTTTGAAATAGAAAATACCAATTGATAATTAATTCCACCGTCTACATTAAATAAAACAGAAGACAAACAACACGAACAAATAAACAAAAATCTCATTATTTATCAAGCGACAGTTCTAATATTTAAACCAGAGACAAGTCCGAACAAGGTCGGACGTATGGTGACCGAAGCAGCGGTATTTGGCGGCAGATCAAAGAGAACCTTGACAAATAGCGGCAACCTTTCTGTCGTGTAGGGGAACGCAAAATGGTCAAGTATTAAAACCGCACCTTCCCCGCGCCCGCGGTCTGCTTTATGTTGCCAAGCCTTTGCTTTTTATTAATTAGGGAAATTATATCGTGTTTCAGACCTAAGACTTGAAGAGCAGAATTTGGATTTGTATTATGGTTCACAAGGTTATATAAAAACCTAACACCTAAGGGTTTAAAAAAGTAGTAATTGGGGTTAATCAGACACTAGCGGACGTCACGCGGTTCCACCCGCGTAGTTCCCGTTCCCGTGGGAGTCATCATTATCTGCTAAGTCTTTCCCCAACTATGTTGGGGTCGGCTTCCAGTTTTACCGGATGCAGCTGAATACCAGTATTTTACATGGAGCGACTGCCTGTCTGACCTCCACAACCCAGTTAGTACCGGGTAATACGATACCCATACGTGGGAGTACTGGGATAAAATATAACCTATTTAAGTTACTCGCTGATAATGTATCTATACATTGCTGAAAGAATTTTTCAAATCGGTCAAGTAGTTTTTAAGTTTATTCGTTACATACAAAAATACAAATCTATCCTCTTTATAACATTAGTAAAGAAATTATCGAAGCGAGTCGCTATTGGAGGATATTTTAAAGTGATGCAATCATGTTCACCATGCAGGTACCTACTAACAGGTGGCTTATTCCACAAATCCCCCCTAAGAGAATACTGTCCACCTTTGGTCTTGACCTGAAATTTCATTAAAAATGTAAGGGTTGCTAGGGGTTGTTCCCTTTCTGCAAATTAAAACAAGCTGAAAAACTTATAGTTTATAAAACTATAAAACGCGCTTCCTCAGACTCTTCGCACCAAACCCTTTCATCTGATACCCATATCAATGGGTCTTTAACTTCTAAGGTTTACATACCTATAGTTAGTTACAGATGAAGTTAATAAACAATACGAAAAGCCACTACAACTATTTCAGAAGATAATCAGCAGGCCTATTACGTATCTCTGTTGACAGCTCGAAATGATAGTAACTCTCAGTGTCCATCAAATAACTGTCAAAAGGTTAGTTTCGTATTATGTATGACCAGTCGCGATCAAATATGACGTCACGGTGCCCATCGTGGCTGATAGTCACCATAACTCATTTTGACAGACGCTTTCGTAGCGATTTTTCAATTATTGCGATTATGTAGGCATAGTGGACAACAAATTGATGACAACTGAGTTTGAAGTGGCTTTCGTGAAAGACGTAACACCGTACCCGGGCTGTTAATCACCGTAAAGTGATATCCACTCAGTGCGATACGTAATACCAATATTATGACATTCTCGGTTGTCATCAAAGTTCGGTGTACAACCGAAGCTTGATAGTCACTGGATATCAGAAAGATACGTAATAGGCCTACTGAACTGTCTTGACTGACACATGATCGTTCAAGTCAAACCGATAGAGCGACCTTCATTCTACGTAAGAACATTCTACACTTCCACAATTTTTAAACGATTACGGAAGCTAATTATATTATCTGGCTCTCCTTGTCAAGGCTTCCAACGACTCCATATTTCTAAATAAGGAAAATTATTAATCGAAAAACTGCCTAACTAACTTCTAAGGGTGCTCTGAGTGTAATTTATGTTCTGGGCTTCGATAAAAAAGATTGATTTATTTTCGTTCGTATTTATAAAACGTAAGCACGTTTGTGAAACAAGTAATTTTGTTGAGGAAAAGTTTAATTAGGTTTATTATTATTCAAACCAAATGTACATGAACCAATGTTCATGTACATTTGGTTTCAAAAAAAAATACTTACATTAAATACTTACATACTTCGAAACTTTGAGAATACAGCTCTACTTTATAATGTACTAGCTGATGCCCGCGGCTTCGTCCGCTTGACAAATTATATAACTTTCTCTTGAATCACTCTATCTATTAAAAAAACCCGCATCAAAATCCGTTGCGTAGTTTTAAAGTTCTAAGCATACATAGGGACATACAGACGCGGCGGGAACTTTGTTTTATAATATGTAGTGATAGTGACTAGGGTATGCCCGCGTATGTTCGATAATAATTGTCCCACGGGATCATACTACCGTGATAAAAATTATCATATATGTGTTTCATCCAGGTTATAAACTATCTGTGTGCAAAGTTTCATAAAAATCCGTTCAGTAGTTTTTGCGTTGTACACACCGGGACTTACAGCTTAGTACGACCGTTATTCCAAGAGCGTACGATGTGACTACGGTTGAGACAATTGAGCCTGGATGACCTAAAGCCCAACTGACGCCAAACCTAGCCTTACAGTAACTACCTAGCACCCTAGTTATCCTAGCCCTATAGTAATTACCTACCTAGCACCCTAATAAAAGTTACCCTAACGCCCTAGCCTACCATACAAACCACACCAAACGTAGGTTACCTTGGTGAGTGTATGAGAGGGAAGTCTGTCACAAGGAGACCTACGGTAACAGACGGAATTTAGGTAGGAAGAGGGTTTTGTGTACGTCGTGCAATGTACACAGGAAATGGTTTTCTCACTGCCGATCCCACAGACTCATAGGACCGATGATGGCTAAAGGTGTCTTGGCCACAGTAAGAGGAGGTATAGGAGATAAATCACACTCGACTCCAGCTTGATGACTAATTTAATTACATGAATAAACTTAATTATATACAAATTTTGTGGTTAATACACATTAATACCTATTTACATGTGTGTCTTGTGTGTATCGAGTCGATGAAGCGAAGAACTTAGGCCACCTCTTAGCGCTGACGGTGTGCTGGTGTTGCCGGCGCGTAGAACGTATGTATGTCGCTCTTAATGCTGACGCTGTGATGCTGTTGTTGGCTCGTGTATTATTGGTATGTTCACGGTTGAACATGCGTGAAAGTGTAACAAACCATCCATCCATGCTCACAATTTTCGCATTTAATTTATAATATTAGTAGGAAGTGGGATTTTATCATTCTCCTGCCCATATTCCTATTTATATGAGGTCGCACCTCTTCTTGAATACTTTTCTATTACTCGTCATATCAGCAGTCACTGCCTTTCTAACTAAAATACTAAAGAGTACTAAAATATTTACTGCAGTTTTCAAGAAAATGTCGACAATACAGACAGACACTTTCTTTGATAACCTGCAGTCTCAGAGAGTTACTTATAAATAACTTCTATTCTCAACTAAGTATGATTGAAAATGACTTTGAAGTAGGTGCTGTCAGACATTTCCAGTATTTATTTATATTCCGAGAGCATTTTCTGTGAGACTCTTTGAGAAAAAGAGATGTTGATTGTAGCCGGCATGACGATCAATCAAGTCCAATAAAAGGTGTAGACAGGTAGTGTACGGCATTGTTTATTATATTTGACGTTTCTATTGCATTTGTTGTTATTCCTACAGGTTGTCTTATTCTACTATCTTTTTGTTGCTATCTACTGCTATAATCTCGTACTGGTACAATAGTACCAGCTAAACTATGTAGAATACAAAAGTGCTGTAGTGTACTGTTATAGTAACTCACAGTCATAACAGTTTACTTCTTTTCATCATCATCATCATATCAGCCGAAAGACGTCCACTGCTGGACATAGGCCTCCCCAAGGGGGGGTTTTGCCATAATCGCCACGCTTGGCAGGCGGGTTGCCGATCGCAGTACGGTTGTTCCAAAAGCACTGAGAACGCTGCTGCCCATTCTCTGGTAAATCCCTTAGTCGCCTCTTACGACACCCACGGGAAGATATGGGATGGTGCTATTCTTTACGTCCGACACCATACTTGTACTATACTATATAATATACTTTTATTGTAAAGTAATTCTATCGTTCTAGACGTAAACTTGACCGAATAATCATTACCTACATCCAAGTCGTATTTTAAAATGTTTTGACGCGTAACCTTAAACATTGAAAGAAATACTGTATTTTCACGAAATCTTTATATATTTCACAGTTGGTCAATTAAGAATTGACGTCATGAAAGCTGGGCGATTCGTGTGGAAACAAAAATAACAATGTCACATGCAAAAATAACAATGATACGGTTACACGGCACCAGCAGGTTATAAGCGGACTGCTGAAAATCCGTTGAAATCAGTTCTTCAGTATTTTATTGTCATAAAATGAGCTCAAAATACGTTTTAAATTTATGGGTGAAGTTTATTTGTATGCTGTATTTCTTAAAATTAAAATGGGTCAGGGAAGATTGATGTCTGCTTGACTCGTAATGTGGTTTTGTGTGAATTATGTTTGAAGATAATAAGCGGATTTTATTAATAGTGTCACTGTTCTGCTGTAAAGCTAATTTCAATTACATGTCAAGCTTGTTGGAGTAAATTAGGGATAGTGTATGGACGATTTTAACTCTTAAAATACTTATAAGATTATGTTACGATTATTTTAAGATTTTGTTATAAAGCTTAGAGGGATCTTATTTGGAAAGTTACTTGATTAGAGACTGCCTCATTGGTCAAGTGATTGCAAGTGCGACCGTTGAGCATGAAGTCCTGGGTTCAATTCCCGGGTCGGGCAAAGTTTTACTGGGTTTTTCCATTAGGATTTTTTCCGTAGCAGCCACGGAATTTGGATTTGTGCCCGGTTGATGGCAATAGGCTCGCTTCCTATTACAGTGTACTATTAGATACACCGCTGCCTAACCCTTTAGTGATAAGAGGCGTGTTTTTATGATGTGTTATGTACACTGGCTGGCAAAACTAAGTACTACACTTTTATTTTATTTTTTTCCTGAATGAAAATACGTTTCATAGAAATTTTTATTAGCTTTATTAGTTTTTTATGTACAAAATTAAACTCTTTTTCGAGACCTTTTTGTTTCGAAAGTATATCTTGTGTACTTAAAAAGTTATTGCAATTTTAAAAGTGTGATACTTATTTTTGCAGGCCAGTGTAGTTTAAAATTCACCTGCGTATCGCTTTACCCTCGACCTATCACAAAAGAAGCTTTTAATAAAAAGAAATAAACTCAATATTTTGATAAGCCTACAAGAAAATCTTTTCATCCATTTATCGTACTTACGAAATCCTCAAAGTTATTACGAGCAAAGTTATATTACAGCGACTAAACAGATATCTTCTGTTGCGTGAAATTGATATTGCTTGCGGTTACATTTTGAGCCAGTTCTGCGGGCACTGACCTATTGTCCTACGTGGGCAATAAACGCGAATAAACGACGCGGTACGATAATGTTAATGGGACATTATTTTTTCTATGTAAACACAGTTTTCAGGTAGTATAGCTATAATACTAGTAAAGCTCTTTTTGAAGTGGGATTATAGCAATGTTTTCCTACTCGCGGATTTAAATTTATCGGTATTCGTGAACATGTCTATTTTCTCATTCTCGTGAATATCACTTAAAACGTAAATATCTCATTCTTTAACTCGTGAAAACAACCATTTTTTAGTGGGACAATTTTTGTTGCTTCTACACACAAGAAGTTCGAGTTGACCAATCAACATTTACGAACAATAACAATATGAAATATACTTCCTCTCTCTCTCTCAATCTCATGGCATCGCACTTCTCCATCCCACCGAACACCATAACAAAACCAGTGACTCAATCGTTCCAACTTCCAAAGTATTATAATTTCACGGACTTACAAAAGTAAAATTACAGCGATAGTTACGCATGCTTGAAACGAATAAAGTCGTGTCCGTGGCGGCAGCCCTGACCTCTGGGTAATGGCCTTCACATGGCCCAAAGTGGGCCCTACGGTAATGGCCATAGCCTATGGGAATCGCTGAAAGGGAGATCTACTTATGCCGAAAAGAATTTATTCTTTTGTAATTTTGAAGTGATTGTTTGATAGCATTGTATGTATTTCAGCCGATATTACACAATATGTATTGTACACATAACAAGAGCTAGGTACCTGTATATCGTGTTTTCTTCTCTATCAACTAATTGTTGATCGAAGTCTATCAAGTAGGTATATTCAAGGGTTGCCTGTAAAAGATCGCTTTTAGCCACAAGACTGCCCCTTGTAACACACTCTATAAGCTGTCAAAGTTGTAATTTGTTATCATCATGTACAATAAAGTGTTTAATCAGTCTTTCATTATAGGACAGTCTTGAACAAGACTAAACTTGTTAACCTGGAGAATTACATGATGTGATTTTATTTAAAACTAGCGGTTTCACCCGCGAAGTTCCCGTTCCCGTGGGAGTACGGGGATAAAATATAACCTATGTAGCCTATGTCCCTCAGGGTAAATGTAGCTATCGAATGGTGAAAGAATTTTTGAAATCGGTTCATTACTTCCGGAGATTACCTAGGGGGTAATCTCCGGAAGTAATGAAACTTACAAACAAATGTTACCTCTTTATAATATTAGTATAGATTTCATTTTTTAACAAAGTTGTGGGTAACGAGGGATGGTATAAATAAGCATTGCAGAATTTTGCTTTCGTAAAATTACATAAATGACGTTTTTTTTTTAGTATGAAGTGCTCTACATGATTTTATCCCCACAATATTACTGAAAACTTCTAAAATTTAGTAATACTTATATTCCAATCTAAAACATAAATGTGATGATGGTAGCCGCCAAGTTAAAAAAAAATACATGGAGTAATACTTATAATAATTTATGTATAGGTATATATTTGCGACGGAAACCG
The DNA here is from genome assembly GCA_905147715.2 of Xestia xanthographa. NCBI lineage: Eukaryota > Metazoa > Arthropoda > Insecta > Lepidoptera > Noctuidae > Xestia > Xestia xanthographa. The sequence continues at coordinate 4,825,464 of LR990659.1, read as the reverse complement.
ACGGTCATTTACTTCGATATGCTGCTCAAGCGCTCAGTGCATCCTGATAGTTCCAATCCACCCGTGAACAGTATAAATAACCGAGTTTTCAAGGAAACTATTGTTACCTTGCTTTTATTTGAAAATATAGTTCAAACTACGTATGAAAGAAGATCAATTATTTTCAGAAAAGAATTTGAAAGTTAAGAATATTCTTGAAAATAGCCACATTCTTTCTGGAGTCACACACAGCCAGAAGGCGTTGCGGCAGACCTTGTAGTAGATGGGGGGGGCGAGCTGGACTATACCAACAACCGGTTGTCCACATTAGCCCTCATCATTTCAGCCGAAAGACGTCCACTGCTGGACATAGACCTCTCCCAAAGAGGGGTTTTTGCCATAATCGCCACGCTTGGCAGGCGGGTTGGCGATCGCAGTGCGGTTGTTGCAAAAGCACAGAGAACGCTGCTGCCCATTCTCTGGTAAGTCCCTTAGTCGCCTCTTACGACACCCACGGGAAGATATGGGATGGTGCTATTCTTTACGTCCGACACCATACAAAACACATTAGCCCTGGATGGAGAAAACTGGGAGTCATGGGGAGAGACCAGCAGATTGCCCAGTAGTGGGATGACGCAAGCTAACAGTATCAGTATCAGAACTGGAAATTATGTCCACATTTTTTTCATATAATGGAAAATGATAATTGCCTAGATGCCTAAATGATGTAAATGATGATTGCCTAGGTTGGTGGTTACCACCCTTACATACCGAGTTTCCTCCGTGCCTCGGGAAGTACGTTAAGCTGTTGGTCCCGGCTGTCATTTGTAGATCTTTGACAGTCGTTACAGGTAGACAGTGGCCCAAAAAGTCTGACAACCAGTCCTACCAAGGGGTATCGTTTCACCCAGTACTGACGGTTGTGCAGCTCAGATAGGCAGCCGCTCCATGTAAAATACTGGTATTCAGCTGCATCCGGTTAGACTGGAAGCCGACCTCAACATAGTTGGGAAAACGCTACGCAGATGATGATAATGGAAAATGATAATTCTATTACCATCACACATATTCAGTGACATTATGAAATTATTATCATCAAAGGGATTTCATAAAGTACGGTAAAAAGGTCAACACTAAGTGCGTGGGCATACATAATATCTTATTTAATTAAGACTTCTTTTGTGTTTGAAAAGACAAACAAATAGTACTTAAATAATAATATTACAGTGACAAATGGTTTTATAAACATAATGGAACATTAAGTGATAGAAAAAAGTTTTCCTGATTGATTTTTACCTAAGTATTAGGTGTTAAATTGAAAGGCACATAATGTTCTCCCCGTCACTGTGATATCTTTAAAACACGTAGAATGTTTTATAAATGTTATGTTTGAATAGTTAAAGGTTAGTAGAGCATCACAAATATTTGAAGTGTGAAATGTTTACATAATACTTAGAAGGTTATATCAAAGTCAAGCAGGGAAAATTTAACTTACTATAAATCGTTACGTGTAGAATAAACAGATTACAACAAAATATGATGCTTTTCTTAGAAAGTCTCCTAGCTTATCGTAGCAATAAAATAATGTAGATGCTGTGAGCCAATTCTCTTACATAGGCATAAACAGCTAAGCTTAGACAGACTGTCGCCAGGACATAGATATTCTTTGTAATTTACAAGGAGAACCCAAGGGTACTTACTATAATAGATTAAGCGAAAAAATGGACTACATTCACTAATATTGCTGTCATTATAAGTTACTTCTACAATGGGGGAAATTCTTTTCGAAATATATCGGATGACTTTTTTATCACTTTTAACCCGTATGCTCCCGGCCGTGCCTCCAGAGGCACGGTGCATTGTTATTTTAATTGTGTCTGTAATTGCGGGTATTGAAGTGTTAAAAAAAAATAGTATATGAAGCTTTAAATGGCATTCATGACCTGGTGAAGGCTGCGGGAATCCGCTGGATGCGAGTCGCACGGGACCGGTCAATGTGGCGACACTTGGGGGAGGCCTATGTCCAGCAGTGGACGTCTTTCGGCTGAAATGATGAATGATGATGATGATGAAATGGCATTCCTAGTTTTTTTTTTTCTTTTTTCCACAGCTCAGAAAAAAATTGAAAAACGCTACAAATATCGAGTAAACTTTTCATATTAGAACAAAGAAAGAGAAATTTCCAAAAAATATAAAAATATTTTTTTTAATTATTTTTTCGCAAAAAAAAAACTAAGTTTGCCATTGCTTCTACTCCGTTCTTACTCATTTTTTTGAAAAGGGATAAAAAGTCATCCAGTATATTTTTAAGCATATAAAAACGCTATTGCTACCTAACTACTTATTGTACTAAAACCAGTTTTCATATTAAGTTTATTGACCGAACATGTCGAATTGCTGAAACATTTCTAATATCAAATATGAAACCTTGAAAATCAATACGAACATAGTGTTTTCAAAGTTCCTAACAATAGTATAAATGGCAATCCACTCGTCAGCACTAGAAAGTCTAGACTTAAGGTTGGTTTCCACTAAAGCCATCCGAAGTCTAGAGACCTGCAGAAATCGACCAATCACAGGCAAGACCAGGGTCACACTGTGGATTTTATCCGATTGGATTGATTGATCTGAACATCTCTTCTCCACTCTCTCCGGGAAACACAACCTTAAGCCCTGAATTCTTGTCGCGCTGACGGTCGGTTGCGCACGGTCGGTCGCGTACGAGTATACATTGTATTCTATAAGTATGGCACCATACAGCGACGCTGACGTCAGCGGCAAGCGACAGCGGTATTTTGTTCCTGCTGACGTCACGACCGACGGTACGCGACCGACCGTCAGCGCGACAAGAAATCAGGCCTTTTTATTGCCCACAACTACAAGCATCTTGCGAAAAGGATTGCAGACAAAACAAATGATAGAAGTTGTAGTTTAGTCACTTTAGCTAGAGCAAGGCTGCTCAACCGAAATAAATGAAACAATGGGTAAGGTTAGTCAAACCTCACATACATAACTAGGTCCCAATCTGACCAATGAGGTCACGCTATTTTTCAAACATAAATTGTCATTAACAGATTTTCAACCAATGACGATGTTGGGAAGCAGCTATGCTAGTCACCTTAGGCAGTGTACGTGGCCTTAGACCTATAAAGACGGGCAGATGCTTCCTCTACATCTAATAAAACATTCGACCTTGACACAAAGTAGGCACAATCCCCTAACTCTAGTTTATAGGTTGTCCTATCTGCAAGGGATTGGTCTTTGGATCTAATAGTGACGTATGTATTTGGCTTTCATTTTGATTTATTATGTTTTAGGTAAGTTATATCAATAGTTGTTTTATTTCATATTTCCTTGTTACTTTGTTTTATTTAGTCGTAGGTAAACAAACACCGATTTACTTGTTGTCTGATCAAGTTAATGAAACTTATGATTTAAAAACATATACCTATTTTATGAATGAATTATAAGTGTATTTCTAGTCAATCATTGAAATACTCTTGTTTGAAATATCTATCAATCAACGCCACTGTTAGTCCAATTTATTTCAACTTTTTTATAGTTTTCGAGTTTTATCACTCAAATGTTTTATGTTTCTCTAACACTCAATCAATTTGGGACGATTCCGATCCATTTTAAAGTTAGTTGTCCATTAAAACTACTCACAAGTAAAATATGGACGAAATACCAAAATTAATTATACAGTAGTACAAGTGCGGATATCCGTCTCAGTTGCTTCTTAACAATAATAATGTTTAATGAGGATTTAAGCTCATTAATCATAGTTTTAAATAAATATACATTAGTTAAATGTACGGTCGAACAAGCAATAGATTGTACCAAATATGGTTTACAGTTTAACCCACAAATTACATTGTGAAATGTAAACTAAATTACTTGTTCGACCGTACTTTGAAAACTTTTCAGGAAAGAAAACTTTAATTTTTCTACAAAAATTTTGGCACTAATAAAAAAATGCCATTGTATGTGTATACAAGCATGATATTTTATTAATAAAGAAACAACATAATTACAATAAATACATAACGTTTAAATTCGTTCCTTATTATGCAAAGCTATGTGATGTCGGTATGATGTTATCATACCGACATTACATACCTACATTTTTAAAGAGGTTTCTTTTAAAATACCAAGTCAAAGCTATTCTAGCTTTTATGTGAATGTAAAATAATTTATCTGAAATAAAATAATTATTATTACTACAGCTGCTGAAACCTGTTCAAAATTCAACAATTCCACAAACTAACCAGGGACAGCCTTCATAGGGGACATATCACTTTTTACCTCGTCCACGAATCTGCCGCTGGCATACGTCCAACGAAACTACGTTAAACCCAGTGAACAATTACTATACACCTCTTATAGCTCCCTCCCTTTCTTTTCTCTATTGTAAGACAAAGAGGGAACAGTACTCAGATTCGCGCGAATGTAATAAATGTACACATATTATGTTGACAACGCGTCTAAATTGATGAAAGCTATCCAGCTGGCTAATGTTCGCGGCTGTATGAGATGCCGCTTAAATAATAGCATTTATTTCATGAAATGAAAATGAAAAGCAAACAGACGTATTTTATTCTGGAGAAACAATATTTTTTATAATCTTTTTGATGATTCTTCGACACAGAAATTGGAAAAGAATAACAAGTACTGATTTTCAATTTGTCGCAGTCACTTAAGGAAATTGAAAAAAGAATGAGTTTATTTAACCGTTTATTTTAATTCGATTGTGAATTGAGAGCTAGGGTTTAAGATTTTCACAATCAAATTTTGGGACCATTTTATTATAGACTAAAACTCTTTCTAAATATCCACCCATTCAGCATTTAAATGAGTTTTCCAGGTGACGACCACTGATCATTTCCAAATGATAAACTATCAAATATCATTAAAATAAAATTTACCACAATTTAAATACCGGTCACTGTAAATAAAAAGACAAATTAAAATCACGTGCTGTCCGTACAACCAGTGAGGCAGTGACACGGCAAAGATCGCGTGACAGCGCCGATAGCCAAGCTATTCATTGAGTGGCGCCCAACGTGGGCCAGCGTGGGCCTGCCGTAAACGTGCCCAAGGTTGCCGCTATCACGTGAAAATATAGCCATTATTTATTGATGCTAACTACTAATGGACTGTATGGATAGGAAGGATGAAACGCACGTGACTGAACGAGCGACGGATGAAATTTTCTTGGAAGAAGAGAGAGAACAAAGAAACGATGGAAGAATTTAGTCTGGGGTAATATGAATGAAAGGGTTCTAGCAAAGTGACAGATGACTGGGGAAAATCGAGGAGACAACCATTGCTACTATTGTAAAAGAAAACAACGAAGGGTTACAAAACATTACCAACATACAATTAGCAAGGTCACTGATTGTTCTTGAAAATTCTCCTATTCTCATTATATCCTGACTGACTACTTGACTAGTGGGGCGTTTGACACACAATATTTGGTGGCTGTTCAGGAATCAAGCTCCCTCACTCCCGAAAATTAGGTAGGTAGTTAGTTTCGCAAACAAACTCACTTTCGCAATGTATAATTTTAGCGTGCAGAAGCCATGTACATGTTGAAGCACTATTAGGCTTTGGAAAACTAGGGTGGAGTAGGTAGTTTTATTATTTCGTTAATTACTCTCATTGTAACCGTTCCCCAGTTACTCATAATGTGTCCTAATGCAGTCATTATTTTCTATTTCCTGTTCTATTAGAACCTTGGGCTTACTCATTAGTACATATTTCCATAGTAACTCTTTATACTGCCGTCCTTGTCTGTTTGATGCATTCTTCTTTCCTGCTATTTGTGCACTAATGTAAGATGATTGTTAGTCACCAAATTAAAGTCTTTATAGATGAGGCGCAATTGGGTATAATTAATATTAAATCACAATATTTAGAAAAGAAAATATAGGTAAACCGCCCCGTTGCTAGCCAACTCCCACACAACAAGACCTAGCAACGGGGTTGCCAGATCTGTCGCCAACAATGATGATGATTTTCATCCCATAATAGCAACATCCGTTTTGAGTATGAATATGGATGGGTATACCAGTAGAGGAAGACCAAAGAAACTTTATGGCAAGAAAGGAGGTGCCTGATGAAATGACGAGTAATAGAGAAGTATGGAAAAAAGAAGACTGCAGGTGAATGATCATGATAATGAATAAATCAAAAAAATCAAAATCATTTCATTGGGTCCGAGACCCATATTAAACAAAAATACAAACACAAACATTTCACTGTTGGGAGTTACGCCCCAACATTTGGTCCTTCGAGCCGGATAAATACATCCATCACGTGAACACAATTAATCTTCTTTTTGTCAATTTGACCATCATCATCATCATCCACACTGATATCACTGCACTGTTGAATATTATGATCTCCACGTTCCCATGCCCGTCGCATCCAAGTTTAGCCCAACCCTAGTAAAACAACCACAAGTCTATAAGTTATTCATTGAACGTACGTTTAACCGGTAATTGTAGATAAACGCAACAAATGTCACGTGTTCAGTTAAAATATTTAACGAATCGATTCACGGAACTGCTAATCGTTTTAAATATCGGTGGTTTATTCACTGGAAGTGACATTGATTTAGTTATCAGGGAACTGTTAAGTTTTCTATGCATACTAAATCCAAATTAGGTACAAATTAAAGTCATTTTTCGGTTTGTGACACTGCGTTGCTCTTCTTCTTGACTCCGGAATGGTTTTTGATGTAGTTTTCATTTAGAGAATGTATTGTATCTGCGAAGCATGCGAAGTATACAAAAATGAGCGGTGGGTATACCAGTCTAGTGAAGGTTTCGGATTGAAAAACTAAGCCGACCTCAATATATCAAAGGAACGACATTCTCTAAAAAATAAATTATTTCTCGAAAACAGTAACAATTTCAACATTATCAATATTTTCATCTCAGTCCAGGTAGTTCCGAATGAGGTTAATGTTCTGGCTCGATTTAAGCCAAAAACAGAAAATCCAAGCTGTCATCCAGTTAAAATATCAGGTAGGAGTATTTGGCAAGGTGAAGTAAATACTGTAAGTGATATTACTGAACGACAGGTCGATATGAAAGCGTCAGTGGGCAGTAACGAGGCGTCAGTTTGTGGGACGTTGGATACCATCCAAGCTTCGTCTCGTAAACCAAGAGACAATCGGAGGAGGGGAATTTGCATATTGAAAACAACGAAATGTATAAAACATGAGATCGAGAAGCGCGTTGATAGATCGTTAGAATAACTGTTTGCGTAAATAATGGGCTCACTAAAAGCACCGACAGTAATAATAGAATATAATATGCGGCCTTCCATAATATTCAGTGAGCTCCTCATAAGTTTTAGTTGAGCTACACATTTCACTGAACAGGTCCACTTATATCTGTGGCTCTTTCCTAATAACCAACTCAGATACGAATCTGACACGATCTGACCAAGACTGGACTTCAAAACTTTGTTCAGGACGTGTTTCTTCTTAGAGTGGTTAGATAGGAAACATCTTTACAGTATAAGAAAAATGTTTTATTATTTAATATTAAGTGAAAGAATCAATTCGAAATAAAGCTGTAATTATTATTCAATTCACATAAATTTCTTCAAAAGTATAATTCCCTTTTGACTTGATGCGAAACGTGACCGAAATCGAAAATAGAAATCAATTTATTGAAACAAGAAACAAGAAACCTTAACTGTGTTCCTATGAAACGAAGAAATTTAATTATTTTTCAACGTGTTTGCGGAACGCCTTGGAACGCTTCCTCGTGAATTGAAAAGAAGAAGCGCAACATCTGGGAGGAATGGGAGGAATGAGGTCTTTGCACAGGAGTAGGACATTGTCAGGCTGAAAAAAATATTGTTTTAAATAAAAGAGATATTTATTGAAGTGTCAGAAAAATAATATAAATCAAACAGAACTTATAGACGAACAAAATATAAAAACACTTAATTCAGCAAAGCCTGACGACCAAAATAGAATTCGTAAAGTCGGTTTCAAAAATCTGAATGAGATAACGAGAACAATTCATAAAACAGATTCCAATGATAAAGAGCTTTAGATTTCAACAGATTCAGAATCCACTTTCTACAATCATACCATTAATGATGAGGTGCCATCATAGAATATTACAGAAGGTCCACGCAATACAACGGGCGAAAACAGACCCACGCATGCACTCTTTGACGCGTGGGTATATACGGCTATCTCAAACCGAATGCCAGTCTCTGTTCACGGAGGGTATATGTTTCCGAAATGCAGTGTATCTTACAGTACCGACTACACACGTCCACACGACCAGATTGGTATTAGTTCACGTACACCAGTGTGTCCAGTTTCGGACATTCGCAGCATCCTAATTTGTTTGCGGGCACAGTATGTCTTATTCCATACTTGAATACTTCTCCTTTGTGTAGATTCGTCTGTGCATTCGTTTTCATTCGTTGTACGTAACTGACCTTCTGTACGTTTTATTCAGTGGAAGCATCTTTAGCAGGCTTTCAATAAAACGATTTCTGAATGTCTTTGTGGCAAAATCACTTGGTAAGCTATCGTCATTACAATGAATACGATGGATCGCGAGGTTGGGATTGTTTGAACTGTAAAGCCTCGTTTATGTACAGAAACAACAATGGGAAAGCTAGCAAAATAGATTTCGGATTATCTAGTTTTTGTTACCTTGCCTCATTTTTCTTTTGACAGCTGATGTAGAAGATAGTTGATGAGAAATAAATTGTTTTTGAACTTTGTGATGTTAATCTAGTCTAGCCACATCTATTTTTGTGTGTACCCTGGTTTTATACCTACTCTTCTATTGTTATAAGTGCGAAAGTAAGTCTGTCTATCTGATTGTCTACCTGGCACACAAATAGACCATGATTTGGGTTAGGAACGTAGGATGATTTAGAACCCATTAGGGCGCTCCCGTGGGATAATTTCCTAACTCGTAGGTGGATTCGCTGTCAAAATAGTCTTATTAAACCAATGATGTTATAACATCGTCATATGTCAATAAACTGTCGATTTAAATTTTAAATGTTCATCCTTCGTAAATCATCCGTATTTTATTCAACTCCAGATTTACCGCTAACTGCAGTCAATCCTTGACCCAGCTGCCTAACGATCTAGGTATACCTCTTCAGGTGATGGTCGAGACTCTTTGACTACATTAATGGTGATCTAAAAACATGGCGTTACGTGCGTCCAGATTCTTGCTGCTTAAGAAGATTCTTACTTTGCAACTTCTTCCATTGATTCCCAAAATTAAATTCAATCTAAATTTTTTGCCTTAACTTCACTACGATTTCATTATAAGTTTCAAAGATTACGGAGAACTTTGCTTCTTACTTTGTTACGGTGAGAGAGAATTGAGCTCGAGTAATCGAGTTCTTGTCTTTGATAGATTATATCTATGTTGGGCACGTACTTAAAAGAGCTTTATCATTGAAAAAGGTTATATTTAGGAGATAATTCATAAGTTCTTAAGACATTTTTAGCATGGCTTAAAATGTGCTGCTGAAACTGAAAGAAAGAGATAAATAACTAAAGAACATCTTGGCGGATTTTATAGTTAAGAGATATACAGGTCATCATCTGCTTAGCCTTTACCCAACTATGTTGGGTTCGGCTTCCAGTCTAACTGGGTGCAGCTGAATACCAGTATTTTACATGGAGCGACTGCCTATCTGACCTGCACAACCCAGTTAGTACTGGGTAATACGAAACCCCTTGGTAAGACTGCTTGTCACTTTCGGGCCACTGACTACCTGTCATAACTGACAAAGATCTACCATTGAAAGCAGGGACCAACGGCTTAACGTGCTTTCCGAGCACCGGGTGGTCACCCATCCACGGCCCAACCTAGGCAAACGCGGCTTAACCTGAAGATCGACGCGAGTGGCTGTTATTATTTCGCCATAAACTCCTCCGAAAAAACAGATATATACAAGTATACCTAAGTAAATCATAATTGAGGCAAACAATTTCAACAGTAATAAGAAGTTCGAATAGTGAGTACCTAATCATAAAGAGTGTAAAACACCTCTTAACGAAGTCGAAAGGCACTTGTTCTCCTCATCATTGCAATCATTTTTTTTGTTTTACACCATACCTGGGAACTTTTTAGTTACGGAGATATTGGGGATCAAAGTTCCAACTTTTTGACAAGCTTTTTTTAAATACAAGTTTTTAATGTAAGATTTTTATTTTAAACACCTGCACGACCCCCGTACTATTCAATCCATCCATCAGCACAATGTTTTGAGTGCGTTACATTGAGTTCTGTTCTACCACAAAATATGATTTTTCATACCAAAAAAAAAAGTCGTTTCCCAGCAATAATTTTTGCGTAAAGTTACTTAGTTTGATGTACAGAATGCTTGGTTGACGGCTTCGTGATAAGGTCTTTTACACCCTGTATGATGCGCTGCACGACTAGAGCACATCTTTTAGACTGCCTGAAAACTCCTGAACCATTTATACGTAAGTACCTGGAGACTATTAACAGAATAAAATAAGACTTTATGACTTTAAGACTTAATAATAATAATAATAATATCTTTATTTCAAAAACACAGATAAATTGCACTTTCAGTTTACATTTTTTTGAATTAGTGGTAGAGAACACTTAATTAAACATTTGGATGCTTCAAGAATCTGTACACAATAGATTAAACTCTGTCTCTTAAACTAGGGTATCCTGTATCTTAAGAGACAGTGTTTCACAATGAGGTTCCAATTGATTGATGCATGAGTGGACTGTGTCGATTTACCATCAGAAGGGTGAGACGCTATTGGTTAAGTTTTTTTTTTTTTTTTTTTTTTTTTTTTAATAATGTACGTATGGGTATGTGAGGGGGGTGAGGGTGAATAAATGTGATTGTGGGTGTGTAAGTGTTTGTTTGTGAGTGTGGATAAATGGTGTGTGTGGTGTTGGTGTGTAAGTGAGTTGGGGAGTTGTATGTGCGAGTGTGTATGGACGCAAGGATAAAAGTATTCATGCGAGGATTGAGATGGATGTGTACTTATTAGGTGATGTATGTAAGTAAAGTCTCTGTTGTGGCATAGTCTTGTTTAAGTAGCCATTCTGTCACTTTTAATTTTAGGTTATGCTTGTTGAGATCTAAGATATTCAGATGTTTTTGAATTTTTTTGTAAATGTACCCGCTAATTACATAATACTGATGCTGTGCGAAGGTGGTTCTGTGTTGGGTGCTTGGGGGAAGGTTAGTACGCTTTTTTGGGTTAGACGGGGGAAGACTGCTATGTTTCCTAAGGACAGATTGAAGCACAAAGAGTTGACGGATTGTAAGAACCTTGCAGTCTGCGTACAGCTGTATTGTTGGGTATCTATGGGGCTTCCTTGTCATTACTTTTAGTACGGCTCTTTGTGCTCTCTCTGCCCTCAGCATGCAACCTTTCGTTGCAGCACCCCATACAGCGATGCAGTAACCTATGACCGATTGGCATAGTGCATAATACACCATTTTCAATATATCGGCGTTAGCAGAATTTCGAAGGGATTTAAAAATGTGAATAAGGCGCAAAGTTCTAGTCGTGACAGCGTCTAGTTGTTTTTTCCATGTGAGTCCATCATCTATGAGGACTCCTAAGTACTTTACGTTGTCACTTCTAGTTAGTGCTGGACAATGGCATGGCGTTGATTGGTTAGAGCATGAGTGCGCAGTAATTGAAAAACTGTGTGACGGTGCGGTCTTTCGCCTAACTGCAAATGGGATGTAGCAGGTTTTGGATATGTTCAAGGTGAGAAGATTAGAATTGAGCCATTTCATTATTTCTGCTACTGCCGACTCTGCCAAAGATTTTATTATATCCCAAGTAGGCCCGTGAATTACGATCGCGGTGTCATCAGCGTATGTATAAATTTTTGTATTTGGAAGGCTCATTTTGCAAAGGTCGTTGACGTAAATTTGAAATAAGGTGGGGCCCAGTATGCTACCTTGAGGGACGCCAAAAGTTATAAACTCCTCATCACTGAGGTAAGTATCAATTTTAACCCTCTGGGTGCGATTTTTGAGATAATCTTTGAATATTTCAAGTGACAGGCCACGGACACCTAAGTGTTCTAATTTTGAGATAAGGATGGGAACAGAAACTGTGTCAAAGGCCTTAGAAAGGTCTAAGAATATACCTAGACATTTTGACTTCTTGTCTAGATTTTTAGCTACATCTTGTGTCAATCCCAGTACGGCATCTTCTGTTGAAACACCAACTCGGAAGCCGTACTGGTTATCTGCTATAATTTTGTGTTTTTCTAGAAAGGTCCTAAGGCGATTGTTTAAGATCCTCTCAAGGATCTTAGAAAGTGTCGGCAAAACTGATATAGGCCTATAATTATTGACACAGATTCTGCTCCCTCCCTTGTGTATAGGATGGACTATAGCCTTTTTAAGAGCTTCTGGGAACACGCCAAATTGTAGACAGCGGTTGTAAATGAAGGTAAGTGGTGGTATCAATACGTGGCGACAGTTTTTCAATAAAAGTGGCGATATACCGTCCCATCCAATAGCACAGTCATTCCGTAGTTGTAGGATAAGCGACTCTGTTTCAGCTTCATCTACTTCTAATAGCGCAAGAGAATTTACAGGGGAGGGGTTTGTACTATTTAGATGAGCCTGGTCGTTAGTCTGAGGTGATGTGGTGTGCTGTTGTGCTATGTTGTCAGCCAGCTTTTTTCCCACATTACTGAAAAAACTGCACACCTCATTAACGGAAGACTTAGGATCATTGCATATTTTTAATAGCTCAACGGGTCTTGCACATATTTTCGTGGTGTTGGTTATTTCCTTTATAGTTTTCCATAAAAGCTTTGGTTTATTACTTGCTTTCTCAAGCTCACTCCTTTCGTATGTTATTTTTAGTTTTCGAAGTAGGTCGTTACAAAAGTTTCGGTAGCGATTATAGGTAATTTTAAGTGTAAGATTGTCTGGTGCTTTCTTGGATCGTATGTGTAACTTATCTCTGTGTTTAATGCATTTTAGAAGACCAGGAGTTATCCAGGGTTTTAGCGTTCTTTTTTGTCTAGGGACTTTAACCTGAGTGGTGTGTTTAGATATGACCATTGTGACGATGTCTATAAATTTGTTCATAGAGATATTAGCATCCTCCTCAGAGTATATATTTGAAAAATCGGTATTTTCCAGTTCTAGCCTAATTGCTTCATGGTTAAGGCGGGTGGAGAGGTAACATGTTCTGCGCCCAGGGTTTGCGTCCATGATGTCGAGGAGAATCGGCTTGTGGTCAGTAATATGGGACTCTAAAATAAGTGTGGTCGACAATAGTTTGGTCTTTAGAAGTATGTGATCCAGGCTTTTCCCAAAGCGAGTGGGAAGTTCGTGAGTGGGCAATAACCCTTGAGAGGCACATAAGATTAGGTAGTCAAGACATCTGTTGTCCTCATTACGTTTGATTATATCCAAGTTTAAATCGCCTACCAATACTATATTTGGGCAGCTGGATATGGTATCATATACATTACTCAAGCTAGTCTTGAAATAATCAAAATCATCGTTGGACTTGTATGACGGAGAGCGGTAGATTGCCACTACTGCTAACTTGTTGTCTATTTGACACATGAGGCAATTTCCACCCCTAAAGGTGGGTTCCCATACATTAGTTTGCAGTCCCAGTTTAGTATAGATGATAACTCCATCATTTTGATTTTTATTTATTTCAGTTGAGTGAGACTGAAAACCTTCCAATATTGGTAGATTATTAACTTTACTCAGCCAACATTCGGTTAGCACTATTATGTCAAAGTTAATTTTAGTTAAGCGCAATAAGACTAGAAGTTGATCAAAATTTTTATTTACACTACGAATATTTAAATGCAGTAATTTAATATCGCTACCAGTAACGTTTACATACTTTAGACAATCTTCTGGGTTACATATAAAGGAGTTGCCAACGGTAAATTTGTCAAGGTCGTTATTAATATTAGTCAAATTAGCCATTTTTAATTAAGAAATAAATATTAGAACGTCAGCTAGTTGTATGAGCAAGTAATATTTTGTACATAAAGTCAGAATGGCATGTGCATCGCACATTATGATATGTGTATTTTATGATATTGAGAAGTATTGTTATGTATGTGTATGTCGTTTGAATATGTTTGTGATTTCGGTTTTCTGTTCTGTGTAGTGTTTGTGTTAGTGTGGTTGTGTTAGTTAATGACTGGTTGTTTTGATTATTTAGGAAGATGACAATTTGAGTAAAAAATGATCTTACATTTCTAAACAGATAAAAATAAATGTTTTGATAATATAAGAAGATGACAATTTGGATAAAAAATGATCTTACAATTCTAAACAAATAAAAATAATTTACGGTGAGTTTTAGGCATAGTCACATATTTTTGTTTTCAAGATCTTGTAGGTTTTTTTCGGTGGTGATTAAAATCTGTTTGTCGCCCTCTTGTTTCCGAAGGAAAATATTACCATTGGATAGCCAACAGTATGTGTATTTGTACTTTTTGGCGAACTCACGGGATTGATAAAACAACTTCTTGGTACTGGCAGGTAGTTGTTCAGCGACATACACCGGTTGGTGTTTCCCTGGTAATCCAATCAGGCTAGTGTTAAGTTTTCCGTCTTTTCCCTTATCCTTGTTAAATGACCGTACTGCGGATAAGAGTGTCTGTTTTATCTGCACTCTGGTAAATTCTGCTATTATTGGACGCGGGGTGTCAGAAGTGGTAGACTTCAAATAAGAATATAGAGATAAGAAACCACGACTTTTAATAAAGTAAATAAAATATTGGTCGTTTAACCAATATTTTATTTTCTTTATTAAAAGTCGTGGTTTCTTATCTCGTTATCTAATTCTCAAGGTTATTCGAAAGGGCCGTGTTTTATTTATCAGTATTATCAATTTCCGCGTAATTTACTGAATTGCTTTCAGCATTTCAGAGGGGTGATAATCGACTTGACCTTTTCATTATAACGAGTAATTATACTGCCGCAATCAGTGAAAAACAAAGCTATAGAATTGCAAAAATACCGAAATATTTGCCTTACAATAGCCTTTCGTGTTTTATTTTATTATTATTAACTGTACACACACATTTCGAGTTATGTTTAAGTACCATGTAATACCCCGGTGAGCCTATTGCCATGAACCGGGCACAAATCTAGACTACTACTGCAAATTCTGCAGCAGAGCAGTAGCAGTGGTGGACAAGTGGTGGCGGCCCCGACTGAACAATAAGTCGTGGGTTCGAACCCAGACAGGCGCATTACTTTGTGTAATTTATTTCATCACCGCTGCTCTCAAAACGGTGAAGGAAAACATCGTGAGGAAACCGGCATGTCTAAGAACCAAAAAATTCAAAGACATTTATGACATCTACCAATCCGCACTGGGCCCGCGTGGTGGATTATAGCCCATTCCCTCTCATTGAGAGGAGGCCTGTGTCCCAGCAGTGGGAACATTAATAGGCTGATGATGATGATGATTTCGAGTTATGTTTAAGTACCATGTAACTAGGAGTGAGCCTATTGCCATCAACCGGGCACAAATCTAGACTACTACTGCAAATTTTTGGCTGTTACTAAGCAATTCCTGGGACTGGTCCGGGGATCCGACTTGGGAACCGCACCCAGGACCTCTTGTGCGGCAGTCAGGTTTGTAAACCACTAGACCAAACGAGGTAGTTATCTTGTTATTAAGTGTGACAAAAATGGCCATAGATGCTGATTAGTGTGTTTGTTTTTCTTCCAACCTAACCACAGACCATAAATGGATAAAATCTTTGTTTCCGAGAGATTTACTCTAATACGACAAGAGATAACGATGATTCCCGACGAGAACTTCGGCTTTCATGACCTAAAAATAAATGACGATCAAAACAATGTTATGTAAGAAACGATTGTTTTTGCGGATGTTGGTCAATAATTCATGTTAGCAATAATTAATTTTTCATATCTTATGTCAATGTATTTTCAATATAGCAGTCAAATTTGAAATTACTCGAAATACATAGCAGGGTACATAATAATGTAATTTGCTACAATTCATATTTGCACGACTGAAACATCGAATATATAAAAAACACACTCCCATGTATTTAAAAATTTTCTAGGATATAAACAGATCATAAATTTATTCAATAGGCTCACAACAACCAGAAATCATTCTGACAGTACCCTGCTTTAATGTATACTGCTACCGATTAAACACGGAAGTACCAAGTACCGATTTACATGGGTATCATAACTTATGTAAAGTGGTTTACATATGTATTATTGAGCGCGTGAAACACCGGTTTAAAGCGTTAACTTCGCCTCCCCGCGGGCTTCCCTACCGGACATCCGAAATAGCAACTTAGGATGCGTCCACAGACACAGATTATAGCGGTCTGATGCATAGTGGTGGACGGCGTGAACGGTTCTATTAGCTCTCTGCGACGATTTTGACACGCCTCGCTAGTATCAACCATGGTTGAAATCTCCTATAAACACCATTGGTTGAACAATCTGTACATACACCGATTTGCTGAACGTCGTAATAAGATTATCAGTGTATTGCAGGAATGGTCTTGTGGTCAATTTGAAACGTTCACAACAGCTTATAGTTAACTTTATGACGATACGTTACCGACATAGAGACGGTATTTTCAAAACTGCAGACCTAGCCAAGTTACAAACGTTTCGTATCGATTCTCTTTCTACAATCGTCAACGCCTCGGCGTAAGCGATTGTAGAAAGCGCTAAATTGGTAGCCAAGTTGACAGTTGACACGACTTGAGTCGACCGCTCGTTCTCTAATGTCTGTAGAAAAAACCTAAACTTTAGCCTATGGTTAGCGTATGGTTAGCCTACATTAAGTTTAGTTTGTGCACAACAGAATCGACACCACTTACTCGAGAAGCTCTCTAACCGCATTATCGCGCCCGCTACCGCTCCGCTCCGTCACACTGGACAAGGCCTAACCGCGGACCACCATCTATTTTAAGGGACATTTATAATTATGTTTATGTGTTTCCCTATGACCACTCTAACTTTTACGTTTTATTTAATGTTGTATACTATAATTATGTTTCTTTAATTTTTTTTTAATTATACATACTTTTTAATCTGGTGTAGTAATTTTCCGTTACTTATAAAATTAATTATGAAGAATGTATAAATCTGAACAGGAAATCTGTTACAGGAATTCTTCGTATTCTATTTATTATTCCTCCTTGAAATTGAAATTACTTTCCTGTTATTTCAAAAATGTGCTTATTTACTTTGTAAATGTAAAACTGTTTACTTTAGTTGATTTGAGGAGGTTCAAAGACAGATTTTTAATGTGCCTCTTCTGAGGTAGGTAAATAAAAAAATAATCTTTGCAAAATTAATAACGCTGACGTGGAAAACGGTACTTTTCAGGGTTTCGTACCCAAAGGGCGTAAATGGGACCCTATTAGTAAGACTCCACTGTCTGTCTGTCCGTCTGTCTGTCAACATCAGGCTGTATCTCATGAACCGTGATAGCTATACAATTGAAATTTTCACAGATGATGTATTTCTGTTGCCACTATAACAATAAATCAGAATAAAAAACTAAAAAAAAAAAATTAAAAAACCCGACTGCGTAAAAAATAACTAATAATTTTAAATAAAAACTGAAAACAATAAAACAAGTTCAGGAGACAGGACATATTGACTGCAATAGTCGGGACCCATATTGGATGTGATGATTATAGTCTAGATTATTTAAAGGGTCCCGACTGTTGCAGTCAATATGTCCTGTCTCCTGAACTTGTTTTATTCTTTTCAGTTTTTATTTAAAATTATTAGTTATTTTTTACGCAGTCGGGTTTTTTAATTTTTTTTATTTTTTTTTATTTTACCCTTTTTAGTTACTTAGAAATGCCATTTTAAAATCGTCATGATGAGCCCTTTATCAAGGCGTTCAGGCTGCAGAGCGTGCCAAACATTTGAATTTGGCGCCAAAAATCCGCCCTTTTTTAATTTTGATATACCCAGTATCACTCGCATAGTAAATACGAATCTAACGACACCTCTCAAGCTAAAATCCATTGAGCCGTTCAGGCTACAGAGCGTGCCAAACAATTATACATACATACTTACATAAATACTCTCGAAAAACATAACCATTCTTCTGGCGCAGTCGGGTAAAAAAAAATTAAATAAATATTTAAGGGTTTTTTTTCCGTTTTGTTTAATAGGTTGATAGATAATGGTACGGAACCCTTCGTACGCGAGTGCGACTCGCACTTGGCCGGTTTTTATTCAAAGGCAAGAAAATGATGATGACAAGGTGCCTTTTCTATCATCATCAAATATAGCCTATGTCACTCAGGGTGAATGTAGCTTTCTAATGGTGAAAGAATTTTTTAAATCGGTTCATTACTTCCGGAGATTACCCCCTACATACAAACTTACAAACAAATGTTACCTCTTTATAATATTAGTAAGTATAAAAGTATAGATGTGGAAAAGGTACAAAATCCCCATAGATACAAGTTTTCCCAAACCGAGACCACTATTTTTAGAAACATATGGTCAACTTCGCAAGGTTGTAGCACTTACAATTTTACGGTTAGTAGGACTCGTACCAAGGGCGACCCCTCCCTTTAGGGCTACCCCAAGGTTACTCACTTCATACTACTTGGTATACCACCCTCCCGCTTAAATCCTAACCTTATAACTAACCGCTAAAGTTCAAATTTCAATACCAAAAATCTCACGGAGTAGACTACTGTCTCAAGACATCTGGGTGATGAAATTTTGAGCTTTACTGCAACGGTTTAAGGTTGAAATTGGAGTGTTAAAAAGGGTTACGTTGATTACTATCAATCAAAAAGATGACGTAACAAAAATAAAGTGTGTTGATGTTACTGATCGCGTTTTGTTTAGGTGTACTTTTGCATTTCTATGACAAACGCGGTATTTGCAATGTTAATTTTTTAATATTTACCTTGAAGGAAACTTGACAATTACCCATAATAAGTAAGAATAGCAGCAAGGTTAAGGTCAAATAAATGTTTAATAGTGTATTTGCTACATTAATGCATAGGAGAATTATTTTTTATTGACATTAAATAATTACACACATTAAACTTAAAGAAATTATTTTAGACAATATTTTTACCACAAGATCACAAGAATAAACATCATAAGATACCGATACAATTACTTGTATCGCTATCTTACGGACGAGTTGGTTTTTCGGTACCTTATTACTAAGGTACCACATGTAACGTACAAAGAATACCGTAGCAGCGCTACGCTTCGTAGAAGGTTCTACGACTACGCGCCTACGACGTAGCAAAACCGTAGCAATGCTACAAAGCGGTTAATACCTCTCACAAAAATTTCGCGGTAACCTCATATAAACTGTCATAATTTTTTAACTACTCTAAATACAGTGGCATAAAATGTGTATTCCTACTTTAACAACTAAACATTGTGCTGTTATTAATGTTGGTTACACATGCGACTTGAATATTAACATATCACGGAGCACAAATGTGGCCACACCCGAATTCAGCAGTATTTTCAATTGTACTAATTATATTTTTAGGAAAGCTCATGTTTTTTAGTAATTTATTAACGGTAGGCGTAGACCTTGAATTATGGGGTTTGAATAAAATATAAGTATTTCGTATACATGAATTTTACATCGAACTATTGTTATTTTATTTGTATTCAATATTGAAATTAGAATAGAATAATTTATTTCAGTCAACACAGGATCATAAATTCAACATAAAATAATACGTCTTAAACTACGGCTACTTACCTAACACTAAATACAATTAATATTGTTAGTGAAATTAGAATAGATTTTGATTTATTAGGTATCTGTTATTAGATTTTGTTTTTTTTAGTACCAATAGTTACCGCCACATATTTTAAACTAGCTAATGCCCGCGGCTTCGCCCGCCTGCTTGACAAGTTATACAGGGTGTAAAAGACCTCATCACGAAGCCGTCAACCAAGCATTCTGTACATCAAACTAAGTAACTTTAGGCAAAAATTATTGCTGGGAAACGACTTTTTTTTGTGTAAAAATTATGTTTTGTGGTAGAACTCAATGTAACGCACTCAAAACATTGTGCTGATTGATGGATTGAATTGTACGGGTCGTGGAGGTGTGTAAAGTAAACATGTTACACTAAAAATTTGAATTTAATAAAAAAAAAACTTGTCAAAAAGTTGGAACTTTATCTCTCTGTAGTTCTCAGGTATGGTGTAGAACATAAGAAATGATCGCAATGACGAGGAGAACAAGTGCCGTTCGGCTTCGTTAAGAGGTGTTTTACACCCTTTATAGACTATGTTTTATGTGCAAACCCGCATTGGATCCGCCCACTCCCTTTCTCACAGGAGATTAGAGTCCCAGCTCTGCGAATATAATAGGCTGATTACACATGCTATATTTATGAAACTTTTGTACGAAATTGTGTCACGGTCTAAACCTAGCTTAATCGGTTAATTAGAGCTGTCAAATTTAGTTGGAACTAATATTTCCATACAAATGATGGGTGCATGTAAAAACATGTCGACTAAAAACACCGTGAAGCGCAAGGCATAAACTAGTTTGACATCTCTAACTTAGTTCATAGCTATAGCTGTCTTTTTCTCGCCCTGCCTTTCAGTAAAAGATAGCAATAGCCTAAATTAAGTTTAGTTTGTGCACAATAGAATCGACACCAATGTCCTGCTCTTTCTCCTAGAGAAGAGACCTGCGTTCCAGAAATGGAAACGTAACATAGCATCACGCCTGTAATCCCCGAAGGGTTAGGCAGAGGTGTATCTACCTAATGGTACACCCACATTTCACCAGTTAGGTATGTTTTAAGGCGAGGCATCGTTCTAAAACCGGGCACGCGCGCATCGGGACTGAGCGGGGGACTGGGCGTCTGAGCGGGGCGAGGATTGCTAGCTTATAACTTAAAGGACGTAAACGACAAAATGGTTTTTGTTATTTAATTCAGTTGGGAACGATAATTTCAGAAATTCCTTCTATAATTTTAAAGAGTATGTATAGGCTCATCTACGGAGAAAGATAAGAGGCTTAAATTGGTCCCGTTTGCCCATAAAATGTGAATCTCTTTTTAAAAAGAGGTATGTTTGATATTTTTTTCTCTGTTACAAAAGTTACTTAATCATGTATTGAAAACTAACAAAATAAGGGTTTTATCATGAATTATCAGGTCACCATCTTATATTTTCATTTGTTTTGTAATTACTGACAAAAATTGAGATCATTGACTACATGATTTCCAATGCGTCCTCTTAAGTCTAAGTTTAAGGGCATTCTATAGTTTCTGTCAACCCCCATGGGAGAAAGCGTGAGTGTATGTATGTAAGTGAAACCACATGGGCAGCTAGTACAAAATGCTTACGATACAGCGGAATGCTTGTCACGTCGAGTAAATTAGCGGCATGCGTGTTTGGCGGCGCGCCAATGGCGGCACAATACAGTTTGTTCCGACGGTTAACTGAACTGCTGTAGATCTTAGTTTGATGAGAGGACCAGAGGGTTCTTTCAAACCGTTTAGTATTCCTACAACAACTGTTAAGTGTCAACAAGGTTAACTATGTTTTTTTTTAACTTAATTCAATACATTTTTGGCTGATCGGATGTCACTTCTTCTGGGCTCTCGTATGATGAAGATAGTACGTGTAGTGTGAGATGTGTATCTCAAGTGGCTATTACTATGTTTTATTCCTGACCTGAGATTTAGCGAAGCGCTTTATATTTCACCTGACTCCTTTGCAAATATTTGCCGATTGCACTCCTTATCGTCACGGCTTTTCTTATTCTTCTGGCGTTATCCCATCTTTATTTGGGCCGGCTCTCCTGATCATTCTTGTCGTCATTGGGTCAATACCGCTATTTACTCTATGTATAGATTCTATTATTGATTTTATGGCTTTTATTCTCTACAATTCTTTTGACACTTTTTTTTAATTCATTTGGGATCGACGCAACATGTGTTATTTTTCCAGAGTTCTCTTCATTTGTTGTTATCTCATAAGACACCCATTAACATATTCTTCATTTCCTAGATCGTCACCACTCCCATGGTCAAAAATTCATACTCAAAAGTTTCGTCACGATATTTTGCTTATTCCTCTGCAAAATTAGTTCCTACGCAATAACTAAATTCTATTCTAGTATGTAAAAAGGACCACAATGCATGTTTATGTTTTATCTAACTATGGTTTTCTCATGTTTAAAAGCATTATAGTTATTTTATAACATATAATACAGGAACACAAATGATCCAGTGTTTTAACTACGCACCCATTTCTTGTTTTACGAGAGATTTGTTATGGCGTACTTACCTATATTACGTCTACGAGATACTTGTGTCGTTATATTGTATCTTACCAGAAACTAAGATATTAAACAACGAAGGTTGTTTTTTACGTTACCATTGTCACCATCATACTTCACCATCAGCCAATATGTATCGTGCTACACGGGCTTACCAAAATTACCGACCAATTCTTTATCATAATATTTCTTTGACTTAGATTCGAACCCTGATCGCCACGCTCATAAATCCAAGACGTTATCCGCTGAGCTATTGTCACCACACTGGCAAGTCGCCAGCTCCTGTCGACACTGATATGCGTTCTGGTGTAACGTTAACTATGTATTACTCGACACACGTAACTGTGTCATAACTCATAATTCAAAGCTGTGTCTGCAAAGTTTGATGATATTTTGTTTACAGAACTTTTGTGTTTCGAGAAGAACGGTCAAGTGGGACAAATGGGCAAACGGTCTGTGGTTTTGTTACTAGAAGAACGTTTGATTAACGAAGATTATACTTGTTGTTTTATTGTCCGAAGATTAGTTCCACCCGACCCAGACTTTTCATGCTATACTGGGTTAATTTTCAATGACCAGCCAAAATTTAAATTAAGATCTAGATTTCAAACCAACAGTGCATTTTAACTATTATTGTCGAAAAATATAAAATAAACTAATAGCATTAATTTGAAAGTGTCCTAAAAATATCATAACTCTAGTGGGAATCAATGCACTTGTGTGCGTGCATGCACCGCCAAATGTGTGTGTGTGCTAACAGCCTAGATAGGTATCTAGGCTGTTGAACTGAATTGTGCTGTTGCAATATCCATTGTACACGTGTGCTTTTTAGTGGTGGACAGGAATGAAATTTTATTTTTTTTAAATGGTATTTTTTTCATTCTATCGAAAATATTATCGATTCTAAACCATTTCTGAAAATTTGGCCGGTCACTGAAAACTCACCCTGTATAGTTATATAAGCATGGACCCTTATATGTTGTAAAACCAATAAATCGCTATGAACCTAATGAAGATAATTAACAGAGGTGGCAGCACGATAAGGGTGCGTTCGGAAATAATCTTTTAATCTTTAAAATAATGTGTGACGTCGCAGACTAAAGTCGAGACTATGTAATAGGGAGCGAGCCTATTGCCATCAACCGGGCACAAATCCAGACTCCGTGGTTGCTACTTAATAAAGAAATTCCTGATGGAGAAACTACCACTACTAAATACTAACAAGGCATTGTTAATCATAGTAATCCGCCTTCTTTAGCAAGGAAGTGGGGATCAAAGCTTCTCTTTCTATCTTCTCTACGTATACAGGGTGTAAAATACCTCATCACGAAGCCGTCAACCAAGCATTCTGTACATCAAACTAAGTAACTTTACGCAAAAATTATTGCTGGGACACGACTTTTTTTTTTGGGGTGAAAAATCATGTTTTGTGGTAGAACTCAATGTAGGTAACGCACTCAAAACATTGTGCTGATGGATGGATTGAATAGTATGGGGGTCGTGGAGGGGTTTAAAGTAAATATCTTACATTAAAAACTTGTATTTAAAAAAAACTTGTCAAAAAGTAGAAACTTTGACCCCCAGTGGTCCCGATTCCCTTGTTTACAAACTAAACCAAATTTAAGTTCAGTGCATCTTTTTCTTTCTATTTCATTAAGAAAAGGACAGAAGATAAATTTTAGTTATGTTCTGTCAAATTAATCAGCGCCATACAAGTTTTAGACACGATTAAAAAGTTGACTACTAAAATTACATCAAATTACGTCAGGTGCTGACTAATTTGACAGGATTAAACTATTATTTATCTTCTGTCATTTTCATAATGAAATAGAAAGAAAAGGATGCATTCAACTTAAATTTAGTTTAGTTTGAGAACAAGGGAATCGGCACCAATATCTCCGTAACTAGAAGGTTCCCAGGTATGGCGTAGAACAAAAAAATGATCGCAATGACGAGGAGAACAAGTGCCTTTCGGCTTCGTTGAGAGGTGTTTTACGCCCTTTATATGAGAAGTTTTGCCATAGGTGGGTATAAAAGTATTTCATGTCTAAACTGTTTATGGACCAAGAAAGCCATAAACACGTTTTATTAGCTCAGAATTGCAATAAAATTCTAAGCAGAATTTAATTAAAAACGTATAAAAGCCAACACCATAAACCCTTTAGCAGCTGCATTATGGAACTGCAAGCAAAACTTTGCCTCATTAATATCAATCTTGGAATAGTTGCGGCGCTAAATGAGGTCGTCTAATTTCTGCAGAACGACGCGACGAATTGCTGACTTCGGGCTTTTTGTTGCACACTTCTACTTTGAATACGTAGGAAATGTACCTAACTACTTAACTAACTTAGTCATGGCAACGTTCTTGTGGAAACATTTAATAAACTCTCAGAAAAAAAAAACAACACTTCGTAATATTCGTCATTGTTACAAAAACAAAAATTACTGACTTTTTGACTTGGTCAAAAAGCCGCTAAACTGAAGTGGGACTGGACTGACTACTTCTGCCGCATGCCCAATAAGCTGTGGGTCAAAATAGCCACTTTCTGGAGCCCTGACACAGCCAGAAGGCGTCGCGGCAGACCTCGTAGAAGATGGCGGGACGAGCTGGATAAAACCAACGACCAGTGGTCCACATTACCCCTTGATAGAGAAAACTGGAAGTCATGGGGAGAGGCCTTTGCCCAGCAGTGGGAAGAAGCAGGCTAACAGTCATCATCATCATCCTATTAATGTTACCACTGCTGAGACACAGGCCTCCTCTATATGAAAAGGAATGGGCTATATACACATGTCTTCGAATTTTTTGGTTCTAGGACATGCCGGTTTCCTCACGATGTTTTCCTTCGCCGTTTTGAGAGCAGTGATGATGAAATTGAATTACACAAAGTAATGCGCCTGTCTGGGTTCGAACCCACGACTCACTGTTCGTATAAGTCGGGGCGCCACCACTGCTCTGCAGGCTAACAGTATCAGTAAGTAAAAGATGGCCATTTCTAGGCTGAGAATAACACGTAATAAAGCCTCTTTCAATGGCCTCTTTAAATAACACAAACTGTCGTACACCATTTCAGTAATGAGTACCTAAGTAAACAAATCCCAACACGCAACATCTAAACTCTCTCAATTTAATCATTTCTAACGATCAGTCTGCGTCCTCCGAAATATATAAAAACTTTTATTATTCGAACCAACACATGGTGCTTAGGCTCACATCAACAAATAATATTCTGGTCCCCAATACTTATACAAAAAACTTTAACACCACTTGTATTTGTATAAATAGACTACAATTTACATAATGTGTTCAGTTTATTCTTTACTAACATATAGGTCAAACTTTGTTTGACTGTAGCCAGACTCAATAATATAGGTCAATTGTACGAGAATCGGGGACAAATATGAAATCAGGACTAAATTTAAATAACGGGAGGTTGTAAATAAATTAGTCTCGAATGGGTACACTTAGGTATTTTGTGAGAAAATAAATTGTCTTGTCGTGAGCTAAGTATACGTATATGTAAACATCTATAAAAAAATAGAAAACATTTTAATTCCTTCTTATTGTTGTCCATTAATATATTTACAAATTAAGGCATTAACATCCTTCATTTATGAAATGATTTTAACCCTAATGGCTTGATTGAACTTGATTCTAATTTATAATAGGATCATTAGAGAATTGAAACCCTCTTAAAGTCTTAAAATTTCTTGAACTTAACACTAACTTGCTAAAAACTTTTATGTTCTAATCCTTTGAAGCTCACTTTATAAGTTTTTACAAATTTTCGTTTTAAGTATTTAGAGAATATATTTCACTTCTGTAGTAGGTACCTATAAGTAATATTGTTTCTCCATATGCCAATTTGAAAACAAGTCGAAACCTTAATCAAACCTATAAGCCTGTTACAATGGCAAGACATTTGTTTCTGATAACCCAGGTTCCATTACGGTCTTGATTAACAGTAATCAAATGTCAATAACATACACTGTTATCTTACAGGTGCACGCGACCGCTTTCTGTAATGAGGGATATATGATTATTGATGCTTATTTGAGTTCCAAATAAGCTTGGAGCTATTTGGAAATTATGTAGGCTAACATCTAGTTGTAATTAGTTGGTACGAACCACGTACGAACCTATAGAACATATTGTTAAATATAACTTCATAACGATCACGTTCTTCTTTGTTGCAGTGAATGAATAATATTATATGATCAAATAAGTAGGTACTACCTATTTCATGAACTATACTGTCTACTCTGATTCCATGCTTGTCAGATGAAGAAAAGTAGATATATAGGTATTTTATCTACTAGGATTATCATAGATTTTGTAACAATATTTTGATTTATTAGAGTGTGCATGGAGTTTCTTGTCCACTCTTCTCCATAGAAATCTACACTTTGGAACGGGCAACTTTAGACCAATTTTACAAGTTATTATGCCTTCTGAATGTGACTGTAGCTTCGTTCTCTTTATTTTTCTGGCATTCAAAAGAGCCTGTAATGGTCCTAATGGGGAGGCTAACTGTGGAACTAATGGCGCTAGCATAGTTGGTACCTAACATCGTCATTAGTTGAAAATGTGGTAATGTCATTTTATATTTCAAAATAGCTTAACCTCATTGATCAGATTAAGACCAACTATGGTGGCGCCATCTCAGATTTAATTTGCCTTAGTCACCCCATGAAATAAATGGTTTGAGTTTAACAAAATTCATCACAAAAGACAAATCTCTTTCAGTCATTTAGAACACGTTACATGGATTGAGTAATCCATTTTGATGTCTA
Source organism: Xestia xanthographa (assembly GCA_905147715.2). Classification (NCBI taxonomy): domain Eukaryota; kingdom Metazoa; phylum Arthropoda; class Insecta; order Lepidoptera; family Noctuidae; genus Xestia; species Xestia xanthographa. Next base: position 4,798,361 of record LR990659.1, on the reverse strand, counting down.
TCTTTGTAAGTGCGATCACTTGTATAACAAGCTTTCTGATGTAGATTAGGTCATTAGCAAAGTGGGTACTTCAGAAATTGCTTTAAAATCAAGTCGTTATTTCATCGCATATTTTTTATCATTTAAAGTGTTGGTAAAGGTGTTGAGAGCCGATACCTAGAGTATGTTGCACGTAATAGGGATTGGATCCTATTGGTACTCGTATTTACCGAGTGGACATTCAAACTTTAGGCTATTAGGTAATAAGTATACTTATGCCTGCAAATTACGATACTACTCAGGGAAAAAACTTAAGTCCTCACCTCATAATCGGCGGTTACTTTTACAAAAGCAGTAGCTAAGTGCTTCCTCGCGAAACTGTACCTGTCCACTTGAGTGTTTCGGGGCCAGTCCTGCAATCGATAGCACTATCTAGCTGTTTATTTTGTCAGACATCTACCACAAATAGACAAATTTCCGAATAGAAGAGTGCTGTTAGTAGTACCTATAAACACGCAAAAAAGTAGTAAACATGAAGACGACCAACGGAAGCAGTAAATTAATCCATCGCAATATTCACAGCAAACACTTAATGGAACCAGTTGTGGTAACAAATCTACTAGCACTTACTCTAAAACCAACAAATCAATGGTTATCACCGATACATTTTCCCATTTACTGCCGAGACTCGCGATAAAACATCCCAGTGTTTATGTACTGCCGTCGTAAGCCAAAAAGATGTAACTAAAACCAAGCGAAAATTTCATTTTTTTTTTCAGATAGGTAGTAATAGAATAGAAAATTGTTTATTATCCATTGTTAATTGTTCTTCGGTATACATACAAATAACAGATGGTAAAAGTGGCATAAAATATGACCTACAACCAGTTTTACATATTTGACTATCATAGTGTTGTTGTAGAAACTTAGTACCTAGGTATCTTCGGGCTCGGATATGACAGCTTCGTTTAGCATGAACTATTCTAAATAACCGTATTGTTTATTTAAACATTTAAAATAAGTGAGAAAAATATGCATATCATAGTTTTTACTTACTGGATAAGAGAAATCTGAATAAAGGTGCTGTAAAACTCAGCAGATTGGAGAGCAGTCAAGACTGCTGACTTTGATAATGCTAGGGCCAGCAGTCTCGACAGAGATAACGACAAAATCGCTAAGTTTTGATTGCTAATTACTAACGAATAAATTCGGTTGCAGAAATTATGCTTGCGAGTAACGCAAGTCTCTACATCGAAGATGCGTTTCTCGCAAGCATCATTATTGGGACCGACTTTATTCCTTAGTAATCAAATCAGCGATCAAATGTTAGCGAATTTGTCGCTATCTATGTCGAGACTGCCTGCCCAGTCGGCTAAAGTCAGCTTGGTTGGACCGCGCCGTAAGAGTTTGCTCGGAACATAGATTTCTTGAGTTACTGCTCTTTGGCTTATGGGGACAGTGTAGAGCCATCAATTTAGTGTTTATGGCTAGTCTTACATACTACAAGCAGTTCTACAAGGTTCTACGTTTTTACTCGCTACTTCTGCTGGTTTATGAGACTTGCTCTCTACAAGAACTCGTATCATGGCTTTATATAGTTTTGATGAGACTGTTGAGTAAAGTAGCCAGTGACATGTACAGATACACGCATCTTCACGCTAGTGTTCGCCTTAGGCATAGGCAGAGAATATTCTTCTTTTTTACGTTAATTTCTACATTAAGAGCCAAACTATACTACCTCAAATTAGCAACTCTATTTCGTGCATGGTCGTTCAAACTTCGTTTGAAATACTGTTAGAATAACGTTCTAATCAGCTTGCACTACAAAGTGGTTGCTACGTTAGTCACTGCAGGCCGAATAGTGCGAAATGAGTGGTTTTTATTCTTTATCAAATCAAATTTCGTATTTTGGAAAAAATAAAAAACATAAGACCTGCTTTATAGTTAGTCCAGTTAATATGCAAGGTTACATGATCTAATTTGAAGTACTTTTTGAATACCTCAACTTTTCTCAACTTTACCATATATTTATTTCAAAATTAATGCTGCAGTATTTTAGGCGTAACGGAGGATCATGCTAAGCCATTTGAGGTAGTATAGACCCTTATAATATAGGTATCAAAGTCCAATGGGAGTGAGCCTAGTACGTATAAGTAAGTATATAAGTAAGTAAAATTGTATTTGTTTAAACAATGCAATTTGTTTGTAATTTGTTTGCAATTTGTTTAAATGCAATGTATCATGTACACCATGTACATGATACATTGCATGCAAGATAATAATAATATACAGAAAAGTTCTAACATGTTTAGCCACATATTGTGGCGTACAAATTGGTAGGAAGAGATGGTGCATAAACCGTGATATTATTCATCAAAACATAACTGAACAACATTTAAAGACCCCGGGTTGCTCTTCAAAATTTAGTACAAAAACCCAATAACAGTTTACTCAGAATTGAACCCAGGACTTGTGGTTGCACGCGAGAGTTTTAAACATGATCACATTGATCACACTACATGACACTGGCGAGAGACCTTCGTATGGTTGCCTCGTGGCAGTCTTTTTTTTTTAATGTCCGAACCATGAAGTGGAGAAAAAACAAAAAAAAATATGTCAAAGTCAAAGCTTTTATTTTAATCAGACCACTTACAAACAGGTATATATCAGATTGTTTGAAAGTAGTAGTTACCGCGTTGTAATACTAAGTTTAGTGTAGATTCCTATGGAGAATTAATGGTATCTATTTACTGAAAAGTAACTTCTAAGCAATCAAAATGATTTTTAGCGTTCTAAGAAAAACAAGAATAAGATTCGTATTAGGAAAATTTGAATTGCTGCCAGATAGCTTTTAGCAAAACTTAGTTCATTTGTAATAAGAAACAGAGTCCCTTTTTTCCATGCACATAGTTTTTTTTTTTAAATTGTTTGAATGGTACGTGTAGTATTTGTTGTCAGCACAGAGCATCTATATAGGTTGTCAGTAAGTTGTCAGTAAAAGTCTGACACTCCCTCAAGCTCCGCCCAGAGCGGGAGGAGTCATTTGATGATTTCCCATCCGAAAAAAAAAAAAAAAGGGCTGATAAGATAACACTAGTTATTGAAGTGAAGGGGGAGGGGGAGGGGGGAGGGTTTTTTAAACATTTTTACCAATACTGGTCACAACTCTTTACACTCATCATTCAAACTATGCATGACTTTGTGAGCACTAGTTAATTAAAGTTGCAAAATACCAACAAGGTTGCTCAACATGAACATACTTTACTGGACGACAATTTAATTTAAGGTAAGATTCAAATCAAAGCGCAATCACCATTCGCCAAAATTATATTTTTACGGCTGACCAAACAACTTGCTATAAAAACACAAAATTGCAAGTTCCAAGTAAAATTACTGCAACAATTTATTTAAAAACCAGGTCATAGTTTTCGCCACCGCGTTCCTCTTGCGTCCAAAAACTAAAAACGTTAGTGCTCAATTTTATATAAAATGTTCGGCAGTATGGACGATGCACTTAGCCTTATTGGCGCTCGCAAGCCGTTAAATGGCCGACACTCAGAAATCAATTAAGATAGAGCCATCTGTTTGGTTTCTTCACAGATTTATAGCCAATGAAACTTACACTAGTTTACGTAGTTTTTAGTGGGTAGTTTTATTTTAAAAGCTCAAAGCTGTAATAGAAGCAATATGCTATGACTTTGAGGAAGCCAGATACGTACAGATCATTCACTGAGTCACCTTACCTATTTCCACCAATCCACTCTAGATCTGTTTGGTGCCGTTATAGGCTGATATTGTATTTTACTTCATAATATGAGTGCTGAATGATGGACCATAGAACTCTTGACAGATATCCAGGATGTTTTGCCCCATTGACCATCTCATAATGGTTAAGAAATAGCTCTTTCCTATGCTAAAACAAATCCTTCGGTACCTTTTTTTTTCGGATGGGAAATCATCAAATGACTCCTCCCGCTCTGGGCGGAGCAGGAGGAAGTAGGGACAAGCCCGCCACACTATTCCCAAACCACTGTAACTCCTGAAAGCCAGAATCAACAGTGGCGACCACCAGAAAAGCGCCGAGACAATGAAGCTCGACGAAGTCCCAGAGAATGAATTTAACTGTCTTGGATCCCGCAATGAAATTAATCAGAAAAGTATAGTGGAGGAGTAGGAGCAGGATAGTGTCAGACTTTAACTGACTAAAACTCATTCATGTTTCTTCATCGCCCTTTGTGTTCCGGGGCCACGGTTTCTCTTTCGAACAGTCCCGCAGCCCCGGCAGGCATCGGCCCTTGCGGACCCCTTCCTTTTGCTGACATCTCTTTGAGGCAAGCGTAGAAGTTTTGATTGCTAATTTCTATCTAATAAACTCAATTGCAATAATCATGCTTGCAAGTAACGCAAGTCTCTACATCCAACATGCGTTGCTCGCAAGCATCATTATTGCGACCGACTTTATTCCTGAGTAATCAGCGATCGAAAGTTAGCGAATTTGTCGCTATCTATGTCGAGCGAGACTTATAAGTCGGCTAAAGTCGGCTTGGTTGGACCGCGCCGTAAGAGTTTGCTCGGAACATAGATTTCTTGAGTTACTGCTCTTTGGCTTATGGGGACACTGTAGAGCCATCAATTTAGTGTTTATGGCTAGTCTTACATACTACAAGCGGTTCTACGAGGTTCTACGTTCTTACTCGCTACTTCTGCTGGTTTATGAGACTTGCTCTCTACAAGAACTCGTATCATGGCTTTATATATAGTTTTGATGAGACTGTTGAGTAAAGTAGCCAGTGACATGTACAGATACACGCATCTTCACACCAGTGTTCGCCTTAGGCATAGGCAGAGAATATTCTTCTTTTCTACGTTAATTTCTACATTAAGAGCCAAACTATACTACCTCAAATTAGCAACTCTATTTTGTGCATGGTCGTTCAAACTTCGTTTGAAATACTGTTAGAATAACGTTCTAATCAGCTTGCACTACAAAGTGGTTGTTACGTCAGTCACTGCAGGCCGAATAGTGCGAAATGAGTGGTTTTTATTCTTTATAAAATTAAGTTTCGTATTTTGGAAAAAATAAAACACATAAGACCTGCTTTATAGTTAGTTCAGTTAGTATGCAAAGTTTCATGATATAATTTGAAGTACTTTTTGAATACTAGCGGTTTATTGTTCGATTTGGAGGTAACTTTGGATTTTTTTTCTATCGAGAAAATTTTATGGAATCGTGTTTTCGCTAAACATAGGACCTAACATTAATCCTCAACTTTACCATATATTTATTTCAAAATTAATGCTGCAGTATTTTAGGCGTAACGGAGGATCATGCTAAGCCATTTGAGGTAGTATAGACCCTTATAATATAGGTATCAAAGTCCAATGGGAGTGAGCCTAGTACGTATAAGTAAGTAAGTAAGTAAAATTGTATTTGTTTAAACAATGCAATTTGTTTGTAATTTGTTTGCAAATTGTTTAAATGCAATGTATCATGTACACCATGTACATGATACATCGCATGCAAGATAATAATAATATACAGAAAAGTTCTAACATGTTTAGCCACATATTGTGGCGTACAAATTGGTAGGAAGAGATGGTGCATAAACCGTGATATTATTCATCAAAACATAGCTGAAAAACATTAAAAATTTTAAAGACCCCGGGTTGCTCTTAAAAAAATTAGTACAAAAACCCAATATCAGTTTCCTCAGAATTGAACCCAGGACTTGTGGTTGCACGCGAGAGTTTTAAACATGATCACACTACATCACACTGGCTAGAGACCTTCGTATGGTTGCCTCGTGGCAGTCTTTTTTTTTTTAATGTCCGAACCATGAAGTGGAGAAAAAACAAAAAAAATATGTCAAAGTCAAAGCTTTTATTTTAATCAGACCACTTACATACAGGTATATATCAGATTGTTTGGAAGTAGTAGTTACCGCGTTGTAATACTAAGTTTAGTGTAGATTCCCATGGAGAATTCATGGTATCTATTTACTGAAAAGTAACTTCTAAGCAATCAAAATGATTTTTAGCGTTTTAAGAAAAACAAGAATAAGATTCGTATTAGGAAAATTTGAATTGCTGCCAGATAGCTTTTAGCAAAACTTAGTTCATTTGTAATAAGAAACGCGCCTGTGCGCGACCTGTACTTCATATTTTTAGCCACATCTTAATTTTGAAACAGAGAACCAGTACAACACATATAAAATGGGTCATAGGACGCCCTTTCCTAAACTAGGCAGAAAATCTGTCAGAGTCCCTTTTTTCCATGCACATAGTTTTTTTTTAAAATCGTTTGAATGGTACGTGTAGTATTTGTTGTCAGCACAGAGCATCTATCTATGTTGTCAGTAAGTTGTCAGTAAAAGTCTGACACTCCCTCCTGCTCCGCCCAGAGCGGGAGGAGTCATTTGATGATTTCCCATCCGAAAAAAAAAAAAAAGGGCTGATAACATAACACTAGTAATTGAAGTGAAGGGGGAGGGGGAGGGGGGAGGGTTTTTTAAACATTTTTACCAATACTGGTCACAATCACAACTCTTTACACTCTTCATTCAAACTATGCATGACTTTGTGAGCACTAGTTAATTAAAGTTGCAAAATACCAACAAGGTTGCTAAACATGAACATACTTTACTGGACGACAATTTAATTTAAGTTAAAATTCTTATCAAAGCGCAATCACCATTCGCCAAATTATATTTTTACGGCTAACCAAACAACTTGCTATAAAAACACAAAATTGCAAGTTCCAAGTAAAATTACTGCAACAATTTATTTAAAAACCAGGTCATAGTTTTCGCCACCGCGTTCCTCTTGCGTCCAAAAACTAAAAACGTTAGTGCTCAATTTTATATAAAACTAGTATTTGCTTGGGTGCGCGAGCTGCGCGCAGCTCGCGTGTCGTCGTGTTCTTGAGACGTATTTCATACCCTTATAAATTTTGAGAATCCATAAGAATCCTTAAACAAATTGGAAAAACCGTTACAAATACCCCTAAATCAGTATGAAAACCCTTAAGAACCCCTAAAACATTCTAAAAACTAATTTAAAAAAAATATTACCTATAAACCTTATTAAAAAACTTAGACCGATTAAAAATACACTACCCTAAAGTTTGCTTGTCGTCGCCCTGAGTTACGCTTCACCCACTCAACCTTCGTTACGCTGCGGAGGTCGCCGGCTCGCTTCGCTCGCCACCTCCCCCCTTCGCTCCACTCGGTCTCGCAGGTTCGCTCCACTCAGAACCTACCTACCACCAGACAGGTTTCGATTCGACGCCTACTATAATATTTGTTCAAACACATAATCGCTATCTCTGACCGTTACGAAGTTATAGCCCTTTTATTTTTAGGGGAGGTTGGGGAGGGGAGGATACCCTCCGTATACAAATTTAAACGCTCCTCAATAATAATTTTTAGTAAAAATCAAAAAGCCGCTACGTGTCCTAGTTTCCGAGATACGATGGGGGGAGGGGTGAAGGGGGGGAGAGTGGGGAGTTTTGAAAAATGATTTTGACTAACGCGTTGCACCTTTATATGAATCTGAAAAAAAAATGTTCCAAGTCTCTCAACTTCCGAGATCCGCCTCAAGGGGGGAGAAGGGGGGAAAAGGGGTCAATTTTGAAAACTGGTTTTTACTTTTCCGAGTCTCCTCTATACGAATCTGAAAATAAAAATGTTCCAAGTCTCTTGGTTTCCGAGATACGATAGGGAGGGGGAGGAAGGGGGGCGAAAAGGGGAGGTTTGGCACTTTTCCCATACTATTTAGAGTTAGTTGTTTACGAATCTGTCAAAATATACCCACCTCCCCATCCACCATCTGGGAGAACAATTCTGTCAGTGAGTCAGTGAGTGAGTGGTAATCGAGCTTTATATAGTATAACTAGTATTTGCGTGGGTGCGCGAGCTGCGCGCAGCTCGCGTGTTGTCGTGTTCTTGAGAAGTATTCCTTACCATCATAAAATTTTGAGAATCCATAGGAATCCTTAAAATAATTGGAAAATCCGTTACAACTACCCCTATATCAGTATGAAAACCCTTAAGAACCCCTAAAACATTCTTAAACCTAATTCAATAAAAAAAAAGAATTCATTAGAATCGTTAAAAGCTGAGTTACGCTTCACCCACTCAACCTTCGTTACGCTACGGAGGTCGCCGGCTCGCTTCGCTCGCCACCTCCCCCCTTCTCTCCACTCGGTCTCGCAGGTTCGCTCCACTCAGAACCTACCTACCACCAGACAGGTTTCGACGCCTACTATAATATTTGTTCAAACACATAATGGCTATCTCTGACCGTTACGAAGTTATAGCCCTTTTATTTTTAGGGGAGGTTGGGGAGAAGAGGATACCCTCCGTATACAAATTTAAACGCTCCTCAATAATAATTTATAGTAAAAATCACAAAGCCGCTACGTGTCCTAATTTCCGAGATACGATGCGGGGAGGGGTGAAAGAGGGGAGAGTGGGGAGTTTTGAAAAATGATTTTGACTAACGCGTTGCCCCTTTATATGAATCTGAAAAAAAAAATGTTCCAAGTCTCTCAACTTCCGAGATCCGCCTAAAAGGGGGAGAAGGGGGAAAAAGGGGTCAATTTCGAAAACTGGTTTTTACTTTCCCGAGCCTCCTCTATACGAATCCGTAAAAAACGAAAAATACGGGTCTCTTTGTTTCCGAGATACGATAGGGAGGGGGAGGAAGGGGGGTGAAAAGGGGAGGTTTGGCACTTTTCCCATACTCGCGGGAGATACTTGTTTACGAATCTGTCAAAATATACCCACCTCCCCATCCACCATCTGGGAGAACAATTCTGTCAGTGAGTCAGTCAGTCAGTCAGTGAGTGGTAATCGAGCTTTATATAGTATAATGTTCGGCAGTATGGACGATGCACTTAGCCTTATTGGCGGTCGCAAGCCGTTAAATGGCCGACACTCAGAAATCAATTAAGATAGAGCCATCTGTTTGGTTTCTTCACAGATTTATAGCCTATCAAACTTACACTACTTTATATAGTTTTTGAGTGGGTAGTTTTATTTTTAAAGCTCAAAGCTCTAGAAGAAGCAATATGCTATGACTTTGAGGAAGCCAGATACGTACAGATCGTTCACTGAGTCATCTTATCACCAATCCACCAATCCTAATAATGATATTGTATTTTCTATACTAATATTATAAAGAGGAAAACTTTGTTTGTTTGTTTGTAATGAATAGGCTCAAAAACTACTGGACCGATTTAAAAAATTCTTTCACCATTCGAAAGCTACATTATCCACGAGTAACATAGGCTATATTTTATTCCCGTACTCCCACGGGAACGGGAACTACGCGGGTGAAACCGCGGGACGTCGGCTAGTACTTCATAATATGAGTGCTGAATGATGGACCATAGAACTCTTGACAGATATCCAGGATGTTTTGCCCCATTGACCATCCCATAATGGTTAAGAAATAGCTCATTCCTATGCTAAAACAAATCCTTCGATACCTTTTTTTTTCGGATGGGAAATCATCAAATGACTCCTCCCGCTCTGGGGGGAGCAGGAGGAAGTAGGGACAAGCCCGCCACACTATTCCCAAACCACTGTAACTCCTGAAAGCCAGAATCAACAGTGGCGACCACCAGAAAAGCGCCGAGACAATGAAGCTCGACGAAGTCCCAGAGAATGAATTTAACTGTCTTGGATCCCGCAATGAAATTAATCAGAAAAGTATAGTGGAGGAGTAGGAGCAGGATAGTGTCAGACTTTAACTGACTAAAACTCATTCATGTTTCTTCATCGCCCTTTGTGTTCCGGGGCCACGGTTTCTCTTTCGAACAGTCCCGCAGCCCCGGCAGGCATCGGCCCTTGCGGACCCCTTCCTTTTGCTGACATCTCTTTGAGGCGCGCGTGGAACACAAACGCGCCGTCATAAGACGGACGGACGGCGAGCTAGCTCATTGCTCACCGTCCACAGGCCCGCGCCTACGGTGGGTCTCCCGCGGCGGCTGGGACGTGAGGTTCTCTCCCTCTCACGTTCCGCCACCTCCTTCGGCGTTTCTTTCCGCCCGATTCTTTGCAGGAACCTCCCGAAACAACCGTGTCCGGTGAGGACCTGCGTCAGGTAATCTTCGATACCTTGATTTAAGATACCCTTGTTTTTTCTATAAAACTATGTAACATTGTATGTTTGTGTCTTAATAATACATAAGCCAGATAACATGTGTAAAACAATTAACGACAAAAATGAAGCAGATATAAGAATCATAAAAGCGGCCTTTACGACGTTCCGACCAAGCCGACCGTACCGTTTACTAGGCCCACCAAATTGATCCATAAACTGACCCCGACCAGAAAACTGGTCAGAAAATCCACTCTATTACATTGAATAGAGTGGATTTTGTGAGTGAATACCATTGTATTAATCATCCTTAAGCATAGCGAGATTGTACTGCTGTAATTAAAGTTTTTTTGACGAGTATTCGAAGTGCAAAACCTCCCGTACGGCAAAACTTCTCTTATTTGCCTCATTCAGTTATAAGATTTCCACTACTGGTCAAAGCCCTCGCAAAGTATTATCACAATAACCGACTCTGTGCTTCCCGCACACAGCGAATATTAATAAAGCCCCAATTTTCATCATTGCTATAATAGCAGAGGAGCCAGTTAGAGGACATAGCATCATAGATATTAGGATGATACTTAGCTTGAAAAAACTGTAGCAACAAGTACAGTTGGTAACTTCTGACGATGACCATGGCACACTACAGACTACCTACAGTATTGCACATGTCTCTCTCTCTCAGCCTCCAATGCTTCCAGAGGCTGTCTCGAAATGGTCGCTTTATAGCGATAAGAAAGCCCATTAACACCCTATTTATAATTATAGGTAATTTTAAGTTCTACGAGTATATTGGACTGACTCGAAATTTTTGTACTGTCTGACTTGTCCTGTTTCCTCCTAAAATAAGTTACAAATGGAATTATTGAACTTTTCTATTAAGTGTTACGTTATCCCCGTCACACGTAAGTAACTTCTTGCGGTAAGAACAACTTGATATTTACTGCGACCGAATATGGCGCGGGTAAATTATATAGGTAACTTTGTGGGCGTTCGGTAGAATACTAATATTTTGTCGGCGAGTATTGATTGAATATAGAAAAAAATGTTTGGGTAAAAATTTTTCTACTTAGTAAAATATTCAAAGGAGTTGTTTGTTCATAACACTTTATTTGGCTTACATTTCCTTTGAAGGTAAAACGAATTATATTTTACAGTTATTACTTTTGATTACCACTCACAACCTGTCCGTCTATTGGTCTTCTTATAGGGTTGTTTTAGCGTTGGCCAGATTGCACACTGACTGAAACGGATCATTAATTCATCTTCGATCTTCTCCAGTTTTTTCTAAACCGTTTGCAGTTCTGATCTTCAAATCTGCATCTGAAGTTACAACATTGTCTGAAAGAACTTTTCCAGGCACTTTACCTATTATGTAAAAAGAGCAAAGAGAGTTTCCTTGCATAAAACCACACCCACACGTCACAGCAACGCTTTACGTCATCCTACCATATGTTAAAGATGCCGTATAAATAGAAAACGTCGCGAGTCGGTTATGCGAACATCCATCATCATTCCGCTATAAACTTCGAGATTCTATACTCCTTGTTTACATTACGAGCTAAACATGCAGTCGATTTGGCACGATGGCGACGATAGCAAATATTTGAGAACACGAATATGTCTAGCAACTATTCCAAAACTTTGATGTTGAAGACGAAATACAGGTATGCTTGTCACTCCAGCCAGATATATAACGATTTAGACTAACTAAGCTAGGATCATTCCCACTAGTTCTACTAAACAGTTCTACGGTAGAACTAGTGGGACTCTTTTTTCCCCACTAGTCCTACGATTTTCTATCTAGTATCCAAGACTAACGTAGATATTTTATAGATATCTCCAAAAGTTTATAAACTCTTCCCAGATAAAAGACTTACTTCTTATATAAGAAGGACGTTCGTGCGCTTTTTGGGAACTACCTTTGATACATGAAGCTCAAACATTTTGATAATTTATTTACTTATAGTCTAATGGTAGAAGAAGGCCTCAACCGTCTACATATATCTTACCAGAAAGAACACGTATTACTCAGTTACTTAAATATCTACCTATATACGTACAAAAAACATATTAAAGTTGAGCGAATCTCTGAAGATCATAAAAATATTTGTCCTCTACGCGCCTCTCCTGTCATCGAGCAATTTTATTGGGTTACCTACTCCCGAAGATTGATAGGCAATCGTTTGCATAATACCTAGCTAAGGATATTTGGAAACTAATATCGTCTCATATGATATACTTAAGTAAATATCTTACACCCGACCATCTACAAAATAAGCTACCTACGTTATACGTATACAATCCATAACTTTGGCTGAAACTTTTAACAAACAATCCAATTGAAGAAAAGGGTTGAGTAATTTCTTTAGGAAAGCTTTTAAATGAAAAATTGAACAGATATTTTTGGTGGTTCATTTGAACTGGACTGCTATTCTTCGGAAGTTGTCAAGCTATTAAGTCATCAAAAACAAAATAAGAATCTACAATTAAAATAAAATAAAAACATCGTTTATTTTCAGATTTTAAACAATAAAACGTTCGCAAGAGAGATACATTTTCATAATACCTCTGGATAAGCCGCTTGCTGTAATCGGCTTACCAGTAACGAAATAGAACACAATGATCAAATATAGCGAAGTAAACAAAACGTAACAATACGCCGACGAAAGGTTTAGAAAATCGATGAAACGTCCTGAATATTTCATACAAACTGACAACTCAACAAGTTTTTACCTAACTCAATGGAGGATTACCGAGAAATATCAACCGCTGTTCATTATAGTAATACGATTCCTAGTAAATTGAAGTGACATTATCAAAGAAATGGGCAAACAGAGGGCGTTTAGCAAATTACTATGTTTAATTACGATTGATATGACACATCGGTACAAAAACAAACGTTTAAGTACTGAAAACAATGACGTAGGACTATTTTTTGGTCATTGTTTACAGTAAAAGTTAGCACGGGACTAGCTTATAGCCATCAAACGGGCACGAATTCAATCTCCGAGTTGCCAAGAAATCCCCACTGGCATGGTCGAATAACATTTTGCACGACCTGTGAATCGAACCTAGAACCTCTAGACCGAACCATGTTAATCTATGATTCATCAAGAAAATGAACAGAATAAAGATTCAAAATCCATCAATTTTAAGAGTCTACAAATAGTTTATTACTTGTTTGTTTTAAAAGTTCCTTTGATCTCGACGAATTGATCTGTTATTCATTCACTCTCAATCGAAAAGAATTCATCAAGCTTCCAAATGGCATGTTAATGACTTCCATTCCTTTGTGAACAGAAAACAAAGAAATTGATTACCTATTCTTTTTAATAAGTTCTTTTGTAACCAATCGAGAGGAAAACAGAATCGTTTGTAAGCTTTCAAATGTAACAGGAAACTAAAATTTGTTTGATGTAATGTTTGGCCCAAATATTTTGTTACCGGTGTTACAGCATATCTCCAATTGGACTAAGTCCAACGGTAGTAAATAAACTGAAACGATGGTAACTGATGATGACGGTTAACTCTCCAATCATACAGCTTTAGCATTAAACAATGTTTTGAACATAACAGGCAGTTTTACTCCAGTGACTTTTAAAAGACTCAAAAGTTTTTCAAGGGATCTCTAGAACTCTATTCACCTCGCATTAGTTAATCCTATCATGCGACCGTTCATTTTAAAGCGGAAATAAAACAAACTAAAACCAGCCGAGCCAAACAGGAGACGTTTGAATATAGCCGGGTTTAATCTTGGCGTGGTACAGTGAACTAATTACTGTGAGAGACTCAGCGTGAGAGCGGTGCATCCGCATACGATAACACATTAGTGCGACAGAGACGGAAGTGGGCAGTTTTCCAAGATGAATTTGATGTTTCGGAAGAACTTCAGCGGGGAGAAGACCATCTCGTCGAGCGGGGGTGGGGGGAAGGCGCGGGGCGCGCTCGGTGCAGGAAGGAACGCGAAGCGCCGCGATCGCGACCGCGGGTACTCCTGCATGGAGGAACACCACTACAAGACCCACATATTCTTCTCCGCGGCACCTAGGTCCAGTGCGCAATACAACGACCTCACAGGTAAACGTATGTGATCAGTGACAGTGAAACAACGGAAACTTTGATTGTGTTTGTGTCTAAACTTTCTTAACAACTTTTCAAGTTTGAGTGTCGATCTTTTCAAAAACGGGTCCTATTCTTTAGTGAAGCTTGCAGTGACCTCGTTAGTTTCTGTTAAAAACACACGACATGAAACGCCGTTGCAACTATAAATAAATTATTTGACAAGTGACGCAGTGTTTAGATACGAGATCATTCCACATGCTTACTATTAGCGGTAGTTAACATCGTGACAAGTGCTTTTGATGTAAACAAAGATTTCCGAAGTTCGGTAAGCTTTAATGATACAACTGTGTTTCTCCAGTTGGATGGAACTAGTGTAAGTCGGTTGAAACCGGTTCAGTTTTGGCGCTAAACACCAAACGTCCCGAGGTTACTTCCCGCGTAAGTGTTATGACACGCATATTATACAATATTTATAATTGGCACGATTTAATCGACTATGTTTATTACTAACCTTCTGAGGATTATATCATTTCAATATCTGTTCGAAGTTCATCAGTTTAATGTCCAAACGTAAAGGTACAAATTCTTATTTTGTGTCTAACTTAATTTGTGTCTATACCGTAATAATTGTAATATTTTGTTCCTAGTTGTTAGAAAAATAGAAATAGATTGCCTATCGCAACTGTACATAATTCAAACTTCTAGTTGGTGAGTATTTCTTTTCGAAGGTGTCTAATTTCTAAGTTTTACTGAACTGAAACTCGAGGATACGTCTACAACTCGTATCTGATATGTATTTTGTAAATAACTTACTTATAAACTGTGTTTTTTTATGTGTTTACTCCTCTTTTGAATAGCCTGCGCTAACTGGATGTGATCTTGCCTAATTAGAACTGCATTAGGTAGTCGGTTCTCAGATCTTTGCATAATATGCTAATTGCGAACTAAGAACACAGTTATTAAAATTGCAACAAATCCTGTTTGCGCAAGCTAAGTGGATCTAGCTAGTTGGAGTGTAACATTATGATTGTGTGAATTTAAGGACACAGTTACACCACGATTAAAGCAATTAATAATAAAGGTCCTGTCCTCCAGGTCCTGACTCACTCCCAACTAACTCGATTTGCCTCATAACTTTTGTTATAAAGAATTTCTGACGGATTCTTCTCTGAAGAACGGAGAGTTATGTCAGAGTCTTACCGACTAAACCCTATTCCTTCTACTACTTGCCATAAGTCGGGGCCCGGAAGCTAAAGAATAAAATTCCGCCTCACACTTTCAAAGCTAACACAACCTCATTACTATCCCCAGAACGATGCGGGCCTGTTCTGGGCGGTGGCACGGGGTCGGAGCCCGAGCCACCGCAGCCGCTGGTGACCAGGGAGCCTTCGGTCTC
Organism: Xestia xanthographa; assembly: GCA_905147715.2. NCBI lineage: Eukaryota > Metazoa > Arthropoda > Insecta > Lepidoptera > Noctuidae > Xestia > Xestia xanthographa. The sequence goes on along the minus strand of LR990659.1, from coordinate 4,782,817 downwards.
CCTCCTGCGCTGGGATCGCGGGCCCGCGACCACGACAGCTGTCCCCACGACAGATCACCGGCATCGCCGCACCGAGCCCGTGTCGCTGGCCACGCTACAGAAAGACTGCTTCGTTATTCCTGCGCACGCACTTGATCGGTTCCTGCCTGATGGTGTACCGGTTAGTATCTGATCTTCAGCTTCTTTTTCTTTTCGTATATCGACGGTACTTTTGATTACCTACTTGAGCCACGTTGAATGCGGCCCCAATGGCATTCTTTAGGTCATCGAACTTGCAAATAAATGGGGAATGCGACTCTATCAGGTGCGACATGGTCTGATAAGAAACACCTAACAAAAAAAAATTAAATGAGTCATTGGTGTCAATTCTGTTGTGCACAAACTAAACTTAATTTAGACTATTACTATATTTTACTGAAAGGCAGTGCGAGAAAAGGACGACTATAGCTATGAACTAAGAAATATTAGTTCAAACTAAATTTGACAGCTCTAAATTACGTCCGTCTCTTTCTGGTTTTATTAGAGAGAAAAAGAAAGCAACAGCCTAAATTAAGTTTAGTTTGTGACCAACAGAATCGACACCATTAATTCTCCACTTTACCAAATTTTGGTTGCAGCAACTAATTGGGTAGGTATGTATTCGACTGCGAGCTTTCCACACCGGCCCGACAGACTATGCCTGTGAGGCAATAACTCAAAAATACAATGGGGATAACGGGAACCATCATCATCATCATTCTCTCTCCCTCATACCAATTCATTTGGGCTCGGCGCAAATGTCTTCTTCCTCCAAACTTCTCTATTTCTCGTCATCTCATCAGACACTTCTTTTCTTGCCATATCATTCTTAACACAGACCATCCATTCATACTCAAAACTTTTCTCACGACATTTTCCTCATCCCTCCGCATCACATGCCCATACCACTACGGAATACTACACCACTACACTACACCACTACGGAATCCGTAACGCCTCCCTGGCTCTTCTTATTTCATATTTGAGTGACAGGATTCAGAGAGTTGATGTTAAAGGGAAAAGATCTCCCGGATCCGTAGTAAGAATGGACCCTACCCCAGGGCTCAATTCTTGGTCCATTTTTAGGGTTCCGTACCCAAAGGGTAAAAACGGAACCCTATTACTAAGACTTCGCTGTCTGTCCGTCTGTCTGTCACCAGGCTTTATCTCATGAACCGTGACAGCTAGACAGTTGAAATTTTCACAGATGATGTATTTCTGTTGCCGCTATAACAACAAATACTAAAAACAGAATAAAATTAATATTTAAGGGGGGCTCCCATACAACAAATGTGATTTTTTTGCCGTTTTGTCTAATGTATAGATAATGGTACGGAACCTTTCGTGCGCGAGTCCGACTCGCACTTGGCCGGTTTTTCTTGCCATATCATTCTTAACACAGTCCATCCATTCATACTCAAAACTTTCCTCACGACATTTTCCTCATCCCTCCGCATCACATGCCCATACCACGACAACCGATTACCACACAACTTTTCAGTCACCGGCGCCACTTTCAGACTTCCTCTTATATACTCATTTCTAACTTTATCCATTCGAGTAACACCACACATCCCCCTTAGCATCCTCATCTCCGCGACAACGGGAACCATTTTTTATTATTTTAATCCATTCCCGCTGACCCCACTAGTGGGGTCACGGGCGGTGGGGTCAACGGGAATAGGCCTACAAAAAATTCCTAGGGTTTGAGATGTTGGGAGCGGCCATCTTCGGACTGAAACCACTAAAACTCGCATGACAGTTTCTAGCATTTATGTTGGGTTCTAAACATTAATTCTGCTGCGTATAAAGGGTGTAAAAGACCTCTTAACGAAGCCGAAAGGCACTTGTTCTCCCTATCATTGCGATAATTTTTTTGTTCTACACCATACCTGGGAACCGTCTAGTTACGGAGATATTGGAGGTCAAGTTCCAACTTTTTGACAAGTTTTTATGTAAGATTTTTACTTTAAACACCTCCACGACCTCCTTACTATTTAATCCATCCATCAGCACAATGTTTTGAGTGCGTTACATTACTTTGAGTTCTACCACAAAAAATAATTTTTACCCCAAAACAAAAAGTCGTTTCCCAGCAATATTTTTTATGTAAAGTTACTTAGTTTGATGTATACATAATGCTTGGTTTACGGCTTCGTGATGAGGTTGTTTACACCCTGTACAATTGAATTCATTATTTCAACACACACCGCTGTTCTCAACACGGTGAATGACACATATTTGGAACATTTCAAGTATAGTTTTATCGGTATGCATAGAACCAAAAATTCCAAGACTTTGTAACATGCACCAACCCGCACTGGGTCTGCATGGATGATTACAGACCACTCGCTCTCACAGGCAGATCTGCGTTCCAGCAACATTATCGGCTGATTGTGTAAGGTATAAATGTTAAAAGTAAAACCGCCTATCCAAAAAACTGCTAACTTTCTGCAACTATAACGCTTAAGACAGAATAATTTATCATAATTAACGCTGATACAGGGACCGCCATTTACATAGTTGATAGCTACGCTTAAGCGCCCAAGAATTAGAGGCGGCCTAGACGAGAAAATACTTCTTGTGGACAGCGACAAATTGTGGTCAATTTTTTGTATTGTCTTGACGAAGTTAGGAATTTCTTTAAGGCACGTATAATAAAACGAATTCCTTTTGTAATTAAAAAAACTTGAGGTTAACAATTATTATAGGGTTATTTTTTTCTCAATTTCAGCTTCCAGTTCCGCCTCCAACGCCAGAAAAAGGAATGACAACTAAGACTGCCCAAAACTCCCTTAGCATCCTCGAAATAGCCGACCCCAAACTTTGTATATTGGCCCACCTCATGAGTCCCTTGGAACCAATAGAGCCAATATTGGAATCCCCGCTTGCCAAACCTTTGATAAGACAGAAAGCGGCTGCAGCAGAGCTGTTGAACGATGTGGCGACGGCCAATACTGCGGTGGGAGGAATGTTGTTGGCGAATATGGAAAAGAATGCGGAATTCCCTTTCATATCGTACTATGTGATAAATACGCAGCAGACAGACCCATTGCTTTTCTACAATAATATGAGGTGTGCGTCGTTGAACAAGTTTGATCCGAAGACGATAAGGTACTCGGCGGCGCATACACTAGACCTGTACAGTGAGGTGGCCATGATTTGCAGACCTCCGTTCAATGACTTAGCTGGTGGACCCAAGAAGTCGCACACGTCTTCGACTGGATTCATCATTAGTGTTTACAAGGTATCATCACTTAAATATTTTTTTGATTAGAATGCTTCCAACAATATTTAGAAAACTCTTGAAGTTTTCTTCATAAGTAATAATGAATTGGTCTAAAATTCTACTGCCGTATCAATCAATTCTAATTTAGCGTCATGTCCAGATTTGTACACCTGATCAACAGCGTGGAGTAGAGACAGCAGTATTTTCTGTTTCGACTCGTTTCTAAATATCTGATCCTCTTTAGTATTGCTCTAAATATAAAACTGTAACCGCAGGTATTCGAGGGCGACGATGGCGAACGCTTCGAAAAAAACTGGCTTTACTGGACAGGAGCAAGAATGTTATACCGACACCTACCACACACGGTGGGCATGAGGAAGATAGCCCTCCACAAGTCAGTGGCTTCTCACGGAGACAAGATGTATCTGCTAGTGTGCGAGTGTGCCAACCTCATGGATGACCTGTCAGGGGCTGCGATGCTCGTGACGGCGCTTAGGGCCCGACTCTGCGGGTACACGGGCCTGTACAGGCCAATACAGACTTTCTAGTAGAGGGACGAAGGCCTAAACGGCCTTGAGTGTGTTGTACTTTAATTTTGCGGACATCGATAGGTTAGGATAGGTTAGTTATGTTAGGTAATGTATTTGGGTAGACCAAGAGAAAACCGAACTATCGTCTTCGGTAATGGGATTAGCTACTAAATTATTTAAGATCAGTTGGTAAACTTCCCAAATTCATAACCCAACTTATGATTGGATCTTTAAGTCGATCTACAGATGTCTGAACAAAATTGGTCATAAACAGCACACGTTGTGAACAAAACGGACCAAAGTATTAATATTACATTTAAGTATATCTTAAATGGTGTACTATGTTTGACTGGGTACCTACAGGCAAGTCGAGCCGAAGTGTTCTTGATTTAGATGTAAGGTCTTAATATAAACGAGTGATTTTCTTCTGTAGACGCCATTTTTCTCAAACTTTCACTAGACTTTTGATATGATCTACTAAGAGACAAATCACCTCACTATGACAGTCTTCTAGATAAAAAATCTATGATAAATTATACCAACATGACTTGACAATATTTTGTTACATTTGGGTGAAGTCTTCCATATAGGTTACGTGCCCAAATATTACTTACATACATGATCGAATGATACCGAGATTTATCTCAATAAATCCCCTTTTCTATTTTTGGCTAAAATCTTTGGATGAAATAAGTAATTATTTTTCGATTTTCCAATTTTTCTGACATATCTCAAGATACATATCATTATTCTCACAAGATGTTCAATCGACAATATTTATTGCCAATGCCTACTCCAACTCGCTGTTAAACAACTTTACTTAATTAGAAATAAAAATTAAGTACCTATATTGTGATGCTCACAAAGCATAAAATAGTTCGCCTTAAATAAACCTGTTGCTAACATTAGAAACGCACAATAATATTATAATAATTAAAAAATCTGAAAATGGAATAAATAGGTAATACAGATATGTATTCAGTCAAGTTTATTTTTGAACGTATTTGGTTTTATTTTTTTTAGTTTTGATCGCACATGGCGAAAGCATCACCTTTTTATGGGAATTTAAATTGTTTTTTTTATTACCCTTTTACCACCTAAATAGTTAAATAATAGTCGACTTTAAAGAAGATCTAAAGACGAGTGGCCAATTTCGCGTCATAAATTTATTGTAGTTTATTGTTCTTAAACTTTATGAAAATAATATTAGATATTTATAACTAATAACGTTAGCTTGGTGCACCGATTAAGCTAGGTTTAGACCGTGACACAATTTCGTACAAAAGTTCGTTTCATATATAGCATGTGTGTAATCAGCCTATAATATTCGCAGAGCTGGGACTCTAGTCTCTTGTGTGAAAGGGAGTGGGCGGATCAAATGCGGGTTTGCACATAAAACATAGTCTATAAAGGGTGTAAAACACCTCTTAACGAAGCCGAAAGGCACTTGTTCTCCTCGTCATTGCGATCATTTTTTTGTTCTACACCATACCTGAGAACCAGTTACGGAGATATTGGAGGTCAAAGTTCAAACTTATTGACAAGTTTTTTTTTTAATACATCTTTTTATAGCAAGATTTTTACTTAAAACACCTCCACGACCCCCGTACAATTCAATCCATCAATCAGCACAATGTTTTGAGTGCGTTACATTGAGTTCTACCACGAAACATGATTTTTCACCCAAAAAAAAAGTCGTATCCCAGGAAAAAAAATTTGCGTAAAGTTACTTTGATGTACAGAATGTTTGGTTGACGGCTTCGTGATGAGGTCTTTTACACCCTGTATACCCAGGCTACGGCTGATTCTGAGAAAGCAAATGGTATTCAATAATTTTTGAAGTTCAAGCCATCGTGTCATTGTATAAACCATGCTTAGTTTAACTTATAATAGATATTCCGCAGTATACTATGCATTACCTTCTAAATTATTTTACTACAGATCAACACTTTCTCTTTATCAAAATATATATATTTGTAATAACATAATTTATATGACCAAAAAGCCTACCTGATATTGTGATTCATTAAAATAATAAGAGTACATGCACAGAGTATAACATAGATATTGGCTTGAGAAGCATCAATATGTATTATAGGATTTTATAATAGAAAATAAATACCTAGAATTTAATTTATGCTTTTTAATCATCCAACATCATTTTCCTGCCCTCATCTCAACTTATTTGGGGTTGGTGAAGATGATGCTGATAATGTAATTTATGTTTTATTAAATAGAATCATTTATATTAAGTTCTATTAAATATTGATTAGATACTAGAACCTGGATGTAAATTCAATGAGGGATTTTCTTTTTAGCTCTTCCCTAGTCGCTGGATAGATGGCGCTAGGAGTAAGTATGATAATGCAAGGAACGGAACCTAAAAAAACAGATTTTAACAAAGCGCGAGAAATGTAGGTTATATTCGGAAGGTTAAGCAAATAAAACTGTCAGTCAACGAGAGTATGTGACGTGACACAATGTTTTTTTTTTCAAGCGTTTTGGCTTTGGCACCAACTATTATAGTAAGTTCAACGCCATCTATTCAGATTCAGAGTTCTTGGAACCTAAGTTTTTTTTTTTAAAACCTCAAAAGGAAAACCTCTCATTAACAGAACAATGTTTGAATACAAAAACTAAAATTCTATTAATTTGTTCAGATAAATTTAACCTACCTTAATGGATTGGAAAAAAACGAATTGAGTAAATAACAGATGTTGTGGGGTTAATTAACACAAAAGCTTACTTTATAACTTGGTACTCAAGTACAAGTTAAACATTTTATGTGAATAAATATAACCTTGTCAGTGGTTCAAACAAATTGTAAATTATTGTTTTCTTTAATATTGTTTTTAATTAATACCCGATTATTTTGCTATGGTGCTCCTAGTCAATTTGTAGTTAGCAATAAAAAACAAGCTTGCAAGTTTGATAACTGAATTATGAATAACACTTTAAAATAACCAGTTTTTTTTTACTTATAGCTAAGTTGTATTTCAATTTTGAACCAAATACCTAACTATAGATTTTGCCAACTTAATAATTACGCAAATAAATATTTTTTAAATAAAATATCTTAACATTTCGATAACACCAATTCATTAAAAGTATCTGATTTTAGCATATTATAGTTAGAGTTTAAAGCAATTTTATAAGGCTTAAAAAGTTATAATAATAAGAATTAATAGAATTATTAAATAAGGAGTTGAAATGTTCGGGTTGTGTGGTACCAAAAATCTAACTTTTGCAATTAATTAATTGTTCTTACTAGAAAAAGATAGGCTATAAATTATTGAACCAAATACATCTCTGTTCTAATTTTGTTCATGGCCTAAGCTTATTTATACTTATAATTGCTTAGAAAATACTCAGTAGAAGCTTCTCAAAAATAGTCAAAAATTATACAACACAAACATACTTTTAACTTACAAATCAAGATGATTATTACATTATTCCGTTTAGTTGATAAGCCAAAAAACTATTTACCACCGAGGTCCAAATATTTTGGCTTGTTTAAAGGTGAATCAATCCAATACAAAAATTGGCATCACTATTTTTAAGAAACATTCAAATTCAAATAAGTATAAAACGATTGTATTATTGTAAAAAGCAATTTAAAATAATTACTGTTTGGCTTGAAAAGCTAGTTATGAGTGCAGGCTAAGCTCTGTAGAATGTATAGAGAATTTAATTAATATTTCAATTATTTTTATAATAAAAGTTGAAATTATGTGTTGTGTTTCTTTTTCCTGTGTTCCCTGAGGCATTTATCCTGAATGCTTAATCTCCAAAGAAACATTGTACTTAAAGACACTGTTTTACAGTACCTATAAAATTACTTATACTTTTTTGGTATAGTTCGGGTTTAAGAGCCTATACCTATACCTCAAATTAGCAACTCTATTTGTGGTGGCTCAAAAATTGTTTGAAATACTGTTAGAATAACGTTCTAATCAGCTTGCACTACAAAGTGGTTGTTACGTCAGTCACAACAGGCCGAATAGTGCGAAATGTTTTTATTCTTAATAAAAACCAAATTTTCGTCTTTTGGAAAAAATAAAACACATAAGACCTGCAGTTTTATAGTTAGTTCAGTTAGTATGCAAAGTTTCATGATATAATTTGAAGTATTTTATGATTGCCAGCGGTTTATTGTTCAGTTTAGAGGTAACTTTGGGATTTTTTTCTATCGAGAAAATTTTATGGAATCGTGTTTTCGCCAAACACAGGACTTAACATTAATTCTCAACTTTACCATGTATTTATTTCAAAATTAATGCTGCAGTATTTTAGGCGTAACGGAGGATCATGCTAAGCCATTTGAGGTAGTATAGGCTCTTAACCCGCATTTATAAGAACAGTCTAATAATATTCCTTGTTTTCTCCTCTCTGCACCACAAAAGAAGCAGCCTAAATCATTTCATGGCTAACTACGAAAAAGTCATGGAAGTAGAGAAGTTTTGGGCCACAAAATTTAAAGTGCTGTTGTGCCAGCGACACGAAGAAAAAAATTTCTTCTAATTTATAAATAATGTTTTACAATTTGGTAAAAGATAGGAGGCTTTACCTAGCAATGGGTAATTATAGACAAAAAGATAGGGGCAGTTTTTTTAAAATACAAAACAATATTATAAAAACATCACAGTTAACAGTCAAGTTTTATTGAACAAATTATGCAACAATATTTTATACATTTGATAAAATTAAAACAATCTATTTCTTCTAATATTAAAATGATAATGTACATACATCAGTAACCCTTGTGACCACGAAACCTTCTTCTGTTGTCCAACTGAAAAGAAAAAATACAAATAATTAGTATACCTTTGTAACTTTAGTATGACGGAGGCATAAACTACTAACACATGCTACGTTATTGTTACTAACATAGTTTTTTAAGTTGCTTATCTAACAAAAATTGTTAGTAGTATATATTTTTCAGGCTAAGGTATCTATGGGTCTTTGTTACCTGAGATAAATGGAAAAGACGAAAATGTAATTTTATAAAGAATAAAAACCACTCATTTTGCACTATTCGGCCTGCAGTGACTGACGCGACGTAACAACCACTTTGTAAAGCAAGCTGATTAGAACGTTATTCTAACAGTATTTCAAACGAAGTTTGAACCACCACAAATAGAGTTGCTAATTTGAGGTAGTTTTAAAGAGGAAAGATTTGATTTTTTGTTTGTTTGTTACGATTTAACTTTATAACTACTCGAGCGATTTTTAAAATGCTTTCACCATTAGAAAGCTACGTCTTTAATGAGTAACATAGGCTATATTTTATCCCCGTACTCCCACGGGAACTACGCGGGTGAAACCGCGTGACGTCCGCTAGTCATAATATAAAACGGTTCTTTATTCTGAATATAAGTAATTCAGAGTATAATGAATGGTAAAGATATTAGGTGTTACTTAATGGTTTTAATAACAAACATCGATCATTTCGAAGGCGTGCGGGGATGTCTATCAGAAGCAAAATGATCTAACACCCAAGTTCAACGACTATTACTGCTAAAGTAATAAAGTTATCTTAACTGCTATAATTTTCCTTTTAAGTTCATGAAATGTACTATCATCATGAATTTTTCCAGATTTTTCAAGCCAGCTGTCTAGCTTTTACGAGGGGGGGGGACGCCCTACTTGAACAAAAATTTTAGTTTAAAGTTTAATATTTCGTAAAAAGCGCATTCAATCGAAAAATAGTATTAGCAAACCCTAAGTCAATTTTAAAGACCTATTCAACGATAGCCCACACGATGGGGTCGACGACATAAAAAAAATTCATCCCCACTCACATGTAGGGGAGCTACCTTAGAAAAAATATTTTCCAAAATTTTGTTTTACCACTTTGTTGCCGTAATTGATATACACACCCCTACAAAATTACAGCTTTCTAGTACTTACTAACAGTCTCTTAGCAAAACCTCGGATAGACAGACACAGACAGACAGACATGACGAAACTAAGGGTTCCTTGTCAGGACTATGGAACCCTAAAAAAGGCCAGCACAATCTTGTAACCCTATAAAAGGCCAGCACAATCTTGTATACTTAGGTGCTATAATAACATACTGAGATAAATACTTTTCTTTTGGAAGGATGCGCTAAGGTGGCCCACGAAAATTCAAATTTTCTTATGTCCTTTGCAATTTGCAGGTCAGTGTCAAGTCGTATGTTGATTAAAATGATGATTCACAACCGGAACAAATATGACTTTACTGAGTAATCATTAAAATATAAGTATCAATGTAATACAACCCTCTTAGATCATTTATCCTCATTGAATGCTTTTTTTCATTAATTTTATGAGCCACCCTCACATGTCGTGACCTTAATAAACAGTCCTCAATCAAAATGGGACTGGGACTAGAGGTAAGATAAAACAAAATTACACAATCATATCCATCCGAAAGGCCTTTTTTAGTCACATTTAGTAAAATAACAACAAAATATACTTACAAGTGATCTTTTACATTCAAAGAAGCTTTGTCTAAGTTGTACACAATCATCTGGCACCACACCATCTCGTAGGCATTCTCTAGGTGTTTTTTTATCCTGAAACAGAAGTTAACATTCCATTGCAATACTATTTAGTTCTAAGAAATTTAAGAATTGTATAAATAGAGGACATAATTGCTGAAACTGGTCAGCTCAGAAGGACAAAGCAGTCAGTCAGTCAGTCAAATGATGAAAACGTTGAACTAATCAAAATATTACACCAAGAAGCTTATTCTAGAACAATAAACAAAAGGAAGGTCCATATTTAAGTAACAGGCTAGTGTTATTATTATAAACCAATACGTAATAGGCCAGTAATCAATGCAAAAATCTAAATGGTTCAGAAAATCATTTTGTACGAAAACTAACCTTTTTACAGCAGTCACTTGCAAGTAAACACATCTTGAGATCAGCTCGGATTCCCGCGCACGGTGACCTGTCCGCTAGGCCAATTTCATCAGGCGCAAACGTAACCATTTTTATTTCAAATGGTGGATTATTTCACAGAAAAATAGTAAAAGATGAAAACAATTCTTTGTTGACAAAATTCGAATTCGGATTGACTTGACAATAACAAATTGACAATCAAGCAGTATTGCCAACTTTATTCTTTATTTTTTAGAAGATCGTACCATGGACTAGAAAAGATCGTATTTTGCCAACAAGGAAAAAAATAGTACGTAATGAAATTTCAATAAAACAACGTAAAAAAATTTAAAACGAAATATAATTGTGATTTTGAATCAATATTTATCATTTAAAGAACATGAATCAACATTTAGCGATTTATACCAAATTTTTAGTTCATGTGATTGTTCATAGATTACCGCTGATAAAATTTTCGTTTTTCCTAATTCATGCTAATATTAGTATTTTGGTCAGTTTTCCCCAAAAGTTATGAGAAAAGTTACAGTATATTCTAAAACTCAGATGAAACCGTGATTAAGTGTCATTTCCATAGATACAGATTTAAAATGTAAGCTCTGATGCTTACAATTCTCGATTTCAGTTGATTGAAATCGTAACTTTTGCGATTATATAAGTACAATTTGATAGTTTCAGTTGCTTACAGCAATAACAATACATCATCATCAGCCTATCAATGTTCCCACTGCTGGGACACAGGCCTCCTCTCTGTGAGAGGGAATGGGCTATAATCCACCACGCGGGCCCAGAGCGGATTGGTAGATGTCACATGTCTTCGAATTTTTTGGTTCTAGGACACACCGGTTTCCTCACGATGTTTTCCTTCACCGTTTTGAGAGCAGTGGTGATGAAATAAATTACACAAAGTAATGCGCCTGTCTGGGTTCGAACAATTCGTGCAATAACAATAACACATTGCTATTAATTGCAGCTGTCAAATCGTACATAAATGATTGCAAATGTGATAATTTAAATCGATTCAAATCGAGAATTTTTAGGCAACAGAGTTACAATTAAAATGAAATGCCTTCTTTTTAGAGACGGTATCTTTTTTTTAAAGGATACCAATCTAGGCACTAAAATTGGTCTTCTACTTGTTTTTTTTTTAATATAAAAAAATTAAATAGATTGTCATCTATTTTTACTTCAATGATGGGTTTATGATTTGAAAAGATCGTATATTTTGCATACGATTTCGAGTACTCGATCAAGCCAAAAAGGTCGTATAAATACGATTTAAATGGTACGGTTGGCAACACTGCAATCAAGTGACATTGACAGTAAAACAGGCACCGGCTTCAGATTTTCCATTTTTTAACTCTTCACAGCTCTGGAGTACGATTAAGCATGGCTTGCAGTGGTTTATTATTTATCTAGATTTTATGTTCCTGTCCATTAAAACAAGAACAAATATTTTGTAATCCTAAACTCAATCTGAAATATAAAAAAATCCGCAATAAAAGTACAAAGCAACGTGGACGTAGTACGGAACGAAGCGAAATTTTACTTTTTTGACAGTAACTGTCAGTTGTTTTATCAGTTGTTGTGTGATTGTGATATTTTGTGTGTGAGTTCACTGAGAGTTCAGACTTCAGAGAGCCCATCGCCCCCAGCCAGACCCTGCTTGTCAATGAACTTTAAAGTTAAATAAACATGAAGAAACTATTCCCCGTAATCTCAAGAACTTTATCGCACGTGTGCAGTTTAAAACCGTACAAAGAGACGAGATGGTTGATGCCGAATGGAAATCCAACTGGAGCCTACATTTACAACTGTGTTGCAGACCAGAAAGTTCCGGTAATTTTGAATGACCCTCACATCGCCACCTGGTACTCCTGCGGGCCGACAGTATACGACTCCGCGCACGTAGGCCATGCGAGCTGTTACGTCAAGCTAGATATTGTTCAACGAATTATAAAATCAATTTTGAACATAAAACTCGTCACGGCCATGGGCATCACAGATATTGATGACAAGATCATAAGAAAAGGCATTGAAACTAAAACACACTTTCAGACTATCGCTAAACAATATGAACATGAGTTTTGGCTTGATATGTCTTCTCTAAACATTGAAAAACCTCTAATAATAACTAGAGTATCAGACCATATCCACTCTATTGAGAGTTTTGTACAGAAACTGATTGACACAGAGATGGCTTATGTTACAATAGATGGTTCGGTTTATTTTGATACCACTAAGTTTCCTTCCTATGGAAAGCTACAAAAACCCCAACTTGAAGGTGAAGCTGCAAATGAAGAGAAAAGAAACAAAACTGATTTTGCTCTGTGGAAAGGTTATAAGCCTGGTGAGCCTTCATGGGATGTGGCCTGGGGTAAAGGTAGGCCAGGATGGCATATAGAGTGCTCTGCCATGGTCAGCAAAGTGTTTGGCTCTCAAATAGACTTCCATGCAGGCGGTATTGATCTTCAGTTCCCCCACCATGAGAATGAGGAGGCTCAGTCATGTGCCTACCACAATACAAGACAGTGGGCTAACTATTGGATACATGTTGGTCACTTACATGTGAAGGGAGACACCAAAATGTCCAAATCTCTGAAGAACACCATATCAATACCAGACCTATTGAAGAAACATAGTGCAGATGTGTTCAGAATGGCTTGTCTTACATCAAGTTACCGCTACCCCATGGAATACAGCCATGAAGTTATGAAAACAGCCGAAGAGGTTCTAAACAAGTTCAAATTCTTCCTCAAGGATGCATTAATTTATGTCAACAATAATGCTGTGAGTAATGGAGATTACAAAGATAAGATATTGAATGATTTACAGAAAATAGAAGAGGCTAATATTGAAGCTTTGAAAAATGATTTCAACACTGCAATTTGTATCAACAATCTGCTCACTTTAGTTGGTGATGCAAATAGACTTATTAGATTGGATACTACAGAATATTATCCTGTACCTATTGTATTAATAGCTGAGTATATTACTGGTATGTTGACAACATTTGGACTGAAGCTGCAAGATTCATCTCAGGACGGCATACAGTCAAACTCTTTGATAGACACTCTGGTGGAATTTAGGCATACTGTGAGATTGAATGCTTTATCTAGGAAAGATAAGGAGATACTGCAAGCATGTGATATTGTTAGAGATAAAATGAAGAAAATAAAAGTGCAGATTAATGATAGCAATAAGACCTCTTCTTGGGTGTCCACTCAATAGGTTTATTTCTAATTTTACTGCCATTTTGATAGGTACTATTATTTGTAAAATGATACTTTTAGGAATGTATAGCAATAAAATCACTATTGTTATTCTTCTCCTTAGTTTGTCAATGACAATCTAATTGAGTTCTCTCTCTTATGCTATTGTTATAAAAAAATATCTTCACACTCTCACCCATTCTGACCTAGTGCAGGGTGTTGAATAATGTAACTTAACACACTTACACAAAATTAAACCAAGCATAACTGTGTTATCAGTTTTTTCCTTCCAAATGATCAGTTCATAACAAGTATTTATTGTGATAGAAAACAATAATAAAATAGTTTGATAATGTTCTTATCAATCAAGTGATTTTATTAATGGCTTTACGTTATCACACGCAAATCAGTAACTTTGTTATATGTGTAGTAAGAACAAAATCTGTAAATTGTGTAAATAATAAATGACAAAATATTGTATGTTACATACTTAATAAAATAAAAATATATCACCACTGTTAATTCAAGTTTTTATTTTCATAATTTACTTACATTCAAGTCCATGACTAGACTATGATGAAATGAGATTTCTGGGGTCTATAAAAGTCATAAGAATATAAACTAAAAAATAAAACTTTCCTTTATGGCAAGTACAATATTATAATTGTTCAGGGTTAACATTTTGTGTCATATCTTGTTGTTTTGGAATAAGACAAATTTGTCGTTATTTAGTACAAGTAACAAATGACGCGTTTAATTGAACATATATACGTCAGTGGCATTGTTTACATTGTAACGAAACGTCCTAAGTGAACGAACATTAGACATAATGCGATGGTAAATACCGAGAGTTACAGTTTCTAATTCGTTCTAAGCAAAGCGATTATACGTTTATGTCCATAGATTTATCGCTCACTGAAGACGCGAGTTTGGTCTAAAAATAGTAATGGCCTCCTGACCATCAGTCTTATAATTTTTTTACATTCAATGCTATTTATCAGTGTTACTTTGTTCAAAAACGGAATCCTTATAATAATGAGCGCAGTTCTAAACAAATATTAAGTACAATTGACACAACAATGAGATATTCAACAAAATACAGCGTAGTACGACAAGCTTCGTTATAATGAGTTCGAACGTAGTTTATTATGGAATGTATATTTCAGTTTTATGACTTATCAAAAGTTCGTAAAATAAAAAACGCTTCGTTTTTCAAGTTTTTGTTTTGCTAATAAATGTTGAAATTTGAACAGTGCTCTGGAAGTATTTTTTATTTATCAACAGATTGTGCTAAGGAATGGAAGACTTTCATGTATGAAATATTAGCCCACAAGTGTTTTACGAAAACGGTTAGTAAGGTTTTAGAGATCCTTAGTAACTCACAAACATGGAACATCTTTAATGTCGTGCCAGCAACACAAAGATGGGACATTTTAGCAAATCTACCAACTAATTTTACTTTGGCTACTATCTAAAGTACCAATAAAACACACACCTTCTAAGAATTGACCTAAAAACAATAATTACAACACATTTTCAAACTACAACGAACGCAAAACAACGAAGCTTATCGCACCGACTTTTAGAAACAAATTTTGTGCGCGGGATACGTTGATCTTAGGAGTTAGAGATCTAAGCTTAGTTGGGAACAGGATGCAACGAACCGTTTTTATCTTGTATCATATTCTCGGCCTTATACACCTTCCAAGCGACGAGGTAGTCGCGTACCATTTTGAATAATGTGTAGTAGTTGATGAACAGTAGTATAACTATCGCTAGGAAGTTGTGCCACTGTATCGAGCTAAAGAGCAAACACAGCTGGAGGATTATGAGGGAGAGCTGTAGGCATAGCATCCCGCATAGTAGGAGGGATGGGTTTGCAAACACCGTCTGTAAGAGAGAAAAAATAATTTAATAAGTCATGCCTACTTTGTTACTACTACCTTGTGCCAGCTGCTTTGCTCGCGTGAAGTTTGATGTCCCATGGGATAAAAAAAGTATCCTATGCGTTAATCCAGTTTATAAACTATCTGTGTGCAAAATTTCATCCAAATCCGTTTAGCAGTTTTTGCATGAATGAGTAACAAACATCACATCCACACTCACAAACGAAGGAAATAATAGGATAGTAGGATGTTACACCAGCAAAATGTGTCATAAAAGCAATCAAAACCTGTTACATTCACCAAATTCAAAGACAAAGGAAATGATCACTTTAAAGTAACATTTTCAGAGTAGGATTTTGTGGTAAAATGTTATTATGATGAGTTTTAAAGAGCGTCGCCGCCATTTCTGGAGCTGTCTGGCGAAAGGTGGATAATTATTCACCTCTGCACAACCCATGAGAGATTGCAGGCGTGATGATGTATCGTAAAGAGTTTCATCATCATCATCAGCCTATTAATGTTCCCACTGCGGGGACACAGGCCCCCTCTCTATGAGAGGGAATGGGCCTGAGATGTCACATGTCTTCGAATTTATGGTTCTAGGACATGCCGGTTTCCTCACGATGTTTTCCTTCACCGTTTTGAGAGCAGCATTCCACAAAGTAATGCGCCTGTCTGGGTTCGAACCCACGACTTACTGTTCGTAAGTCGGGGCCACCAAAGAGTAAGTAAAGAGTTTATTTAGTACAAATACTGACATGGAACCTGCAGTGCAGTACGGAGGCGGGGTCTGCGGCGACGGCGGGCGTGTGCGCGACGTACACGCGGCCGCTCAGCGACACGCGCGAGCCGCGAGACCACATGCGGTTAGCGCACCACGGTAGCACCGAGCTACCTTCTGCGAATTCAATTAACATACATAATAGGGTACGGGTAGATGACAAAAGAAATCGAATTAGTCCGTCAGATACACACACACACACATGCCTAGCCTTTTCCCAAGTTTTATTGGGGTCGGCTTCCAGTCTAACCGGATGCAGCTGAAAACCAGTATTTTACATGGAGCGACTGCCTATCTGACCTCCACAACCCAGTTAGTACTGGGTAATACGATACCACTTGGTAAGATTAGTCCGTCCGATAGATTTCCAAAAAATATTGGACGCACTTATTTTTTCTTTTTTCAAGTAAATTTAACATTTGAGTACATTTTTTTACTCAAATGTAACGTCACAAGCCTCACTCGTGATCTTTGACACGTTTTATCATCGTCAATTTTTATTAATTTGATAAAAACACGTATCCAATATTTTTCGATAATCTAACTGACGGACCAAACAGAATCATACTTTTTTTAGTCAGTCATCATCCCTATTAATATTTATTTATTTAAACTTCATGTGCAAGAGTGGTACAAGGCGGACTTAATGCTACAAGGTGCTCTCGACCAGTCAACCTTTGAGTCAAATAGGACAGCATTGTGATACGAGTACAAAAAAAAAATACTTAAGAAAAATACTATATTGTTAGCATAATATCTGTTACGTTTTACTTACTTACCTTATTGATTGACGACGGGAGAAAGAAAATAAAAAATATTTTGAGCTGCTACCCCAAATAATAAATAAATAAATGTCTTTTATTTCAGGCATTGCACAATTTTACAATTTTACAGTCCCATATATTAGCCTAAACATTGTTAAATCCACCAATAGGGCTTCGTCAAGTGATAAAATATAATAACAATAATCATTCAAAATGTTAATTCATTAAATACATTAAATACAGTCGCACAATTTACCCCAGACACTCGCAGCTATACAATTTTATTGTTAAAGATATACAAAGTCCGAAATACCGCAATTACAATACTATTTGTACATTTTTGTAGTCTTTTATGGAAGGACACCTTTATATTGTGCATATATGTATGAAAGCCGTCTACTTTATGTTCATCAAACATACCAGTCGCACTACACCGCCACGGTAACCCTAGCAAGGCGCGGAACGCGTTATTGTATTGAACCCGCAAAGTGTTTTAGCCTTATTATAGCTATACCAGAGGGCGGCGGTGTAGAACGCCTGGCAGTAGGCTTTAAATAATGTTATTTTAACTTGGTTAGAGCTTCTTGAGAAGCGTCTTGCAAGCATGTTGCTTTTTGCTGCCAGAGATCTTCTCTGTCTTTCAAGATCCTGGTGATCATTTAATGTTTCAGTAAGCATGTGACCTAAATACTTAAATTCACTCACAATATTTATATGTTCACCTAGCAAGGTAATAGGTGGAATTTGGTCAGGACCTTTACCTTTCCTAAATATCATTAATTCAGTTTTCTTTACATTATATTTAAGACAATGCTTTAGAGAATAATTTTCACATATTTTAATTAGTTTTCTTAATCCACTGGCCGAAGGGCTCAGCAGCACCATGTCATCAGCATAACTAATATTATTAAGGCATTCGCCACCAATATGACAGCCAACTCTGGTGCCGCTGAGCTCCTCGATCAGGTCATTAATATAAAGGTTGAAAAGTACTGTGGACGTTAATCCGCCCTGCCTAACTCCACACTCCAGTTTGTATGAGTCAGACAGCGCGCCGCCCCATCGTACCTGATTATGTTGATGACCATACCAGAATTCTAATATTGAGACAGGCTTAAAAAGCACATATTCACCCATGCACATTTACGTATAGATATTGTCATTCAAAATCTAAGAAAATTTTCAATCTTTGAAACAAATGAAGTGTCCCAGCAGTGGGAATATTACGGACTTAGTATGCTGTATCTACTAGTACTGTATGGTGTTGATGTCGGACGTAAAGAACAGCAACATCCCATGTCTTCCCGTGGGTGTCGTAAGAGGCGAATAAGGGACTTACCAGATAATGGGCAGCAGCGCTCTCAGTGCTTTTGCAACAACCGTACTACGATCGCCAACCCGCCTGCCAAGCATGGCGATTATGGCAAAATCCCCCTTTCGGGGAGGCCTATGTCCAGCAGTGGACGTCTTTCAGCTGAAATGATGATGATGCTGTATGTTACCTGTACAAGAGTTATTGTCCGTCTTCCACCGGCCGAGGTGCAGCGCGGCGCGGTGCGGCACGTCGCAGTAGGTCGCGCTCACGAGCTGGCTGACGTAGCGCGCGAACAGTCCCGCCCACACGAACGCCGTCTTACCTGTACAAGAGTTATTGTCCGTCTTCCACCGGCCGAGGTGCAGCGCGGAGCGGTGCGGCACGTCGCAGTAGGTCGCGCTCACGAGCTGGCTGACGTAGCGCGCGAACAGTCCCGCCCACACGAACGCCGTCTTACCTGTACAAGAGTTATTGTCCGTCTTCCACCGGCCGAGGTGCAGCGCGGCGCGGTGCGGCACGTCGCAGTAGGTCGCGCTCACGAGCTGGCTGACGTAGCGCGCGAACAGTCCCGCCCACACGAACGCCGTCTTACCTGTACAAGAGTTATTGTCCGTCTTCCACCGGCCGAGGTGCAGCGCGGCGCGGTGCGGCACGTCGCAGTAGGTCGCGCTCACGAGCTGGCTGACGTAGCGCGCGAACAGTCCCGCCCACACGAACGCCGTCTTACCTGTACAAGAGTTATTGTCCGTCTTCCACCGGCCGAGGTGCAAAAATCAAAATCAAAATCAAAATCAAAGCATTTATTTCAAGTGCAGCGCGGCGCGGTGCGGCACGTCGCAGTAGGTCGCGCTCACGAGCTGGCTGACGTAGCGCGCGAACAGTCCCGCCCACACGAACGCCGTCTTACCTGTACAAGAGTTATTGTCCGTCTTCCACCGGCCGAGGTGCAGCGCGGCGCGGTGCGGCACGTCGCAGTAGGTCGCGCTCACGAGCTGGCTGACGTAGCGCGCGAACAGTCCCGCCCACACGAACGCCGTCTTACCTGTACAAGAGTTATTGTCCGTCTTCCACCGGCCGAGGTGCAGCGCGGCGCGGTGCGGCACGTCGCAGTAGGTCGCGCTCACGAGCTGGCTGACGTAGCGCGCGAACAGTCCCGCCCACACGAACGCCGTCTTACCTGTACAAGAGTTATTGTCCGTCTTCCACCGGCCGAGGTGCAGCGCGGCGCGGTGCGGCACGTCGCAGTAGGTCGCGCTCACGAGCTGGCTGACGTAGCGCGCGAACAGTCCCGCCCACACGAACGCCGTCTGCTGCGACGCGGCGTACACCTCGTAGTACAGGTATGACTAGAAGAGATAAGAGTTCACTTGAGCGAATTAGATCTTCGGAGACAAAAGAGTGCACTGGGAAATGGAAAAACCTAATAACAGCAAGTCAGCAACGTCTTAATATGTTTCTCTACTATATTTCTAATACTTATATATTTTTCGATAGTGTTTTTATAGAAATATATAAAAATGTTAAAAATGATGTAAGATAATCAATAAAGGTGAATGCACACTTATCTGCGCCGAAAGAACCAACCGCACCGAAAGAAACATTTTCTCATCCATATGACGTTATCTATTCGTCCGATTCGACGCGAATTAGTGTGCTAGGTTTTATAGGCTTTCGTACAAGTAATTCTAAAATTCAATTCTTTCGGCTCTTTCGCTTCCTTCAGCTCTGATAAGTGTGCGTTCATCTTAAAGGAAATAATATAATTTATTTACTCAGACAACAATGATTCATGGGTTAGTTTTACAACAAAACTTAAAATCTATGTAAGTGTGTAGGTAATGTTCTAACGCTCACAGAATTGAACATAGAAATATTTACAATATCATAGGTAATGCATTATTCCTGTCTCACCAATACTTGCATGAAATAACTACTACTCAACTGGGTACTGTGTTGGGGTAACTTTCAATTCAATTAAAAAAACCTTGCACATATTTTGTTTCTTACTGGATGCGGCTGATTACCAGTATTTTACATGGAGCAGCAGTGAGCGACTGCTTATCTGACCTCCAAAACCCACCCAAGACTGGCTGTCAGGTTAATTCAGACTAACCGTAACGTCTTTCAAAGATCTACGATTGAAAGCAGGGGCCAACTTGTGTTCTAGAATCAACATAAAACCTTCAATCTATACTAATATTATAAAGTAGAAAGATTTGATTTTTTGTTTGTATGTTTGGGTGTTTGTTACGATATAACTCTAAAACTACTCGACCGATTTTAAAAATTCTTTCAGCAATTAAAAAAAAGATTTGAGGAAAGATTTGATTTTTTGCTTGTATGTTTGTGTGTTTGTTACGATTTAACTCTAAAACTACTCGACCGATTTTAAAAATTCTTTTAGCAATGGTTAGCTACATTATATTTTATCCCCGTACTCCCACGGGAACGTGATCTACGCGGGTGAAACGGTGAAACCGCGTGACGTCCGCTCTAAATAAAATGTAACGTTTCCTCACCTGCGCAAAACAACACGGTATAAAACTGGAGTAGTAAGCTCCCACGACGGAGTTGAAGATAATCTTCTTCATCCGCACGTTGAAGTCTTGCCGCAACACCTCCACCTCCGTGCGGATCTGTGCGGCGTCGTGCGTGCAACAGTGCAGCGGAGGGTCGCCGTTGTTCAACTCCAGGAATGGACTCGCGTGGAAACCGAAGAGGAGGAAGTATATGACGGCCCTGGGCAAAAGAAGGTTGATTGACATAATAGGCTTGTCCTGAAAAAATCTAATTAGTCCGTCAGTTAGATTATCAAAAAATATTTGACACGTATTTTTTCTTTTGTTACGTAAACCAAAATTGACGAAGATACGACGCTTTTAAAATTTTCAATACGTCACGCCGTGCTATAATTTTTAGTGCGTTGTGACGTCACGAGTTTTATCTTTGTCAACATTGATTAATTCACAAAAACAAAAAATATGTGTCCATTATTTTCCAAAACTCTAACTGACGGACTAAATAGATTTGCAAATGGTGGAAACTAGTTTATTGTGGCAGATCTGGGTCATACCAAAAAACCCTCTTCACCACTCTCTTGCTTTTCCAAAATGAATTTTCCGAAGAATTAGTTAGAGGTACAGAGCACCTTAATTTCGCTGCCCCATGTTATAGAGAGGACAATGGCCTGCCACGACTGGGCCGACCCATCGCCATCAAGAGAGCAAAAATATAGGCGTCTCCACTTCTTCACTTCCTTTCTCGGTAGTTAACGTCGAGTGTTAAATTAACAAAATTGTCGGGCTACTATTATCAACCCAAGAAAAGTATTAAAAATTTAAGTTCAACTACCTACTGCTTGTTGCACAAAAATAATATTAAACTCCTGCAATTTTCAACGACAGTTCAAACGTCCGTAGCTGTCGCGGCCATGATGGCCATAATAAAATCATTTTACCAATTGTATGTGCTTTATTCAAGTAAAAATTGCAATAACAATATTTTAATAAAATTTTAGTGAAACTCACTTTTCAAATAAAAGTGTTTTTTTGACACAATGTACTTTGACGTCAATACCGGCGTTATCGAGGAAGGTGTGTTTTGACAGTGCGTTCCGTTTCGCCAAAAATATGCTACATAAAACAGTAAATTGTAAAATAAGCGATGTATTAGAAACTTAAACAAGTGTACCAGAATGTTTTTATGCGCCAATACAAGGCATTTTTCATAAATAAAAAGAGTTTTGTAGGTATTTCATGCATATTCCCTATTCTGATTTAAGCTCACCACCAAAATTAGTTTGCTAGCAGATACCTTCATACAAATTATGTTAAGTTTTTAATTTATTTGATGAGTAGTGTCTGTTCGGAGTTCGGACATTGTCAAAGAGTCTTCTTCGTGTCGCTAATTACGACGGTATTTTATATTTTGCTGATCCAAAACTTCACCACTTCCAAGCTGAAGATATAATGTAAAAGTTTAGTACTTTTATGTTACTTACGGATAGCATAAGTAGAATATTTTCACGAGAGGATACTTGAGCACAATGAAGTATGTGCACCAAGAGAGAGCACCAAGTACCACACCCAATATGAACATTCTGAAAAAGAAATGTCGAAGTTTATTATTACATTCAGAAAGACTACTAATGCTTCACAAATTGCCTGAACTATGCCAAAAACTGTGACAAAGAATGGTTTTAAATTTCTTGAGTGTTGTGTGGAATTATTTGACACCTCATCGCAAACTGTTCGCCGTGCCCTCCACGCTGAAGGCTTGTATCACGAAGACAAGCTAAGAAGCCCTTCTTGACAGAAAGAGTTATAGAAGAACGATTACGTGTCGCACGCGATTATTTAGATTTTTACTGGAATACTACCATGAGAAGACTCAAAAAACTGAATTTTTGAAATAAAGTCAAAAGGGTAGGCTTCATTTATGGCGCAAGAATAACACTCTGCTGGTCTGACAAAAACATAATCCCTTAGACTCATGTCGAATTATGGTTAATATGTGGGGATCATGTGGGGATGGATAAGTGCAGCAGGGCCAGGAGAACTGGCTTTTATTCCTCCACGCGCCAACAGTTCTACTTAATTATGTAGAAGTATTAGAAGATGTCATGCTACAAAATTAATCCCTAGATGCTTTAGTTTTAATTTGATATGTAACAAAATATTTAGTGAATATTAACTTATCCGTAATTATATTAATGATCTTAAATTGAGGTTTAGTTTCAAGCTTCTTTTCTTCGGGAAAATGAACACTTAAACTATAACCTCAATACGAGTTACATCTATTGTGACGTCACAAAAAAATATATTCATAAAGTAATGATTTATATTAGTTTTCAATAAACTCTGCTGATTACCGATACCTATAATAAGTGGGTATCAACTATATGTTATATTTGTGTGATTAGAATATCCTTTCCTTGTTACATTATGAATTGAAAGTAAGTGGGTATACCGTATACAATAAAAAATCTTATGATCGGTTACAAGAGAACTTTTTTACATCCAGCCCGCTTAGCATGAACGCCGTAGACACGAGAGAGAAACGACAAATCTTTTGTTCATCTGTCATTGAATCGACAAAATGACAGATGAACAAAAGATTTGTCGAGTCTCTTTCGTGTCTACGGCGTTCATGCTAAGCGGGTAGGTAGGAATGTGACGTTACAATTATCATGAAAGTTTGTTAATTTTATAAATAAATAAAACGAATAAACATTTTTGTTATCATTCACCACGACTTTTTTATTTCCACCTTCCAACACAGAACAGCTAAAATAATAAATAAATAGTTGAATAATACTATTTTTTTTTTTACTAATATTTAACTTATTCTTATAAAAAATAAATAATGAACCAATAACTAATGTTACCAATAAACAAAAACCCCACGTTGTTAACAGGATTCGAACTCGGATCTCTTTGATCGTGAATCCTACTACTGATTACCCCAACAGCTACCAACACATGGTAAATAGATGTGAATTTTAGCTATCCAATGGTAAGAACAGGTCGCTATACAAATAAGGTTTGCTGCGTGTATATTAAAAGAAACGGAAATATATTCTTATGTTTCGTGGAATGTGACGCGCGACATGCGATTGGGCGAACTCTGTGGCTGTGGTGTGCGTACTGTATTGAGACCACTTACACATATAGACGCACGGACGCTCGACCGTGCGTTCACAGCAATACAATCCTTAGCGTGCCTCAGCACTTATAAACGCTTACTGTACCTACATGCCATAATATTTATTTCGAATTTGAGTCTACCTTTAAACTAGTTCTAAGTGAATCTCCATCTAAATCCTACTTATCTACACTAATTTTATAAAGAGGAAAGATTTGTTCACCATTAAAAAGCTACATTCACCCTGAGTAACATTGGCTATATTTTATCCCCGTAATCCCACGGGAACGGGAACTACGCGGATGAAACCGCGTGACGTCCGTTAGTAATATTATAAATGCGAAACTTTGTGAGTATAGATGTTAGCTACTCTTTCACGCAAAAACTACTAAACGGATTTGGATGAAATATTGCACACAAATAGTTTATTACCTGGATTAACACATAGAATACTTTTTATCTCGGTAGTAAGATCCATGGGACAATAATCAAAGTTTACGCGGGCGAAGTCGCTGGCAGAAGTTAGTTCTAAAATGGGTAATATTTTCCCATACAAAATATATTTGGTTCTTACCTGGCAGCAATTGTGGCATGTGGCATCAGTTTAGGCGCGAGTAGACCTCTGAGAACAGCCAGGCTGAGACTGAGCAGTAGTTTGCGGAATATTATCGTCACGATAAAAGCCACCAAGTGAGGGTCAATCAAGTAGAAGTTCTGAAAAACACAGATAACATCATGACTGTACTCCTTGAAGGATTAGGCAGAGGGGAACCTATAGTACACCATAATTTCCAGTTATGTTTAGGTCTAATTTAATAGGAGTGCCTGTAACTTAGGATCTAAAACAATCCAAACTGAACAACAAGGAACAGTAATAAAGCGCTCTTCCTGTCGCTACTTATTTGTAAAATTTGCTGTGACCAACAGGGTCCATAATCCATAATAGTTTCTATTTTTTTTATTTACGAACTGTAATTGCACATTACGGATAAAGCAATTGACGAGAGATTTAACTAACAAATGAGCTCAAATGCAGACTCCAAGCTACTACTAAGAAATTCCTGATGAAAAACCCAAATGGAAACATTGCCCAACCCGGTATCGAACCCCGGATCTCACACTCAGGTATTGTTAGCAACCACTACAAAAATAACACAGTCAAAACAAAATAAAACAAGAGCTGACACATTTAATTTATCATTTATGGAACCAATGTTTACTAGCACTTTGTATTAATGTAGATTACATTAAAATTTGTTGTTCAACTCTAAATCCATCCACCATATGGTTTGGCCTTGATATTCTTATCACTACCAATGCAGCCTTAGTGTTTGTTGTTCATATTATCTCATCATTAATCTAACATCTACAATGAGTCACAAAAAATGAATCACTAGGATAGAGTTAAATATAATAATAATAATAAATATTGCTGGACATTACACACACCGCCATCTAGTGCCACACTAAGCAACGAGGCTTGTGTCGTGGACACCAGATAGTTGATATACTACATAAATACTTTTTGTTTGTAAATACATACTTATTATACATATAAACATCCATGACTTGGAAACAAATGTCCATATTGCTCATCACACAAACATTTGCTCCGACCGGGATTCGAACCCGGGACCCTATGAACGTAAGGCAGCCTCACTACCTCTGCGCCAATCGGGTCGTCAAAAGTTAGTAAAACAGAATCAAGGAAGTTTAGAGATATACTGTTTTATCTGTGTGTGAACAAGATATAAGATAAAATCTGTAAACTGAGGAAGTGAATTGGTTAATATGATTTTGACTGATGGCTCTTTTGCTGACAGGTATAATATTTATATTAAAACATTATTATGATACATTGCAGGACCTGGAAGCTGACAGTCTCACTCTGACTTTAGGTATTTATAAGATGAGACATTATTATTGTTAAAAATGTTAACATCTTATAATTCAACATGTGAAGATCTGCTTATAATTTAAGACATGCAAGTCTGTGTTGAATGGTGAAATGTATTTACATGTAGTGTGTTCAGCAATAACGATTTGAACTTAAATCTACTTAGAGAATCAAACAAATAAATCTTAAAGATTTTAATTATTTGAATCTCAAAAATAGCTTTAACTAGTTATGCAGTCACTAATTAATTATTTTAACAAAACTACCTAACTTCAACAATAATAAGGAACAACACCAAGGAGGAAAAGACATACCATTATTATGAATTCATAAATAAATTTGAACTTACCATAGCCTGATTTGTGTACGAATGTGGCAGCCACCAGGCCGTCCTGTATAGATTCAGGAACTGTAGCCCCGTAGCCACCAGAGTAAAAACAAATGTCATGGCTTCAAACAATAGAGTTCCATCCTGTGGTATATAAGGGAACGGTATGTGTTTGGGGGCCACCGGACCATCTGCAAGCTTCATGTCTGTGAGACCTACACTTGAGAGAGAGGTGGGCGGGGTGCGTGCAGGACGACCTATCCGCTTCCCATTACCATTCATTTCCTCATCTGGAACTGGGACTGTACCCTGAAAAATAATTAATATGATGTTAGAATTACTAAAGGCAGGAAATTATTTGGTTTTATTACTAAATTACCCTGTAATATTATTGAAATTCCTGTCAAAAAATTACAAGGAAGTTTATTAGTTTTCGGTCAAAAAGAGATAAAAGAAACAGACAAAGTAATTAAATTAAACTGTTGCACGATTTTCTGCATGCAAATATCTTGTTGTACAAATTTAATTAATTCAACCATACTTGAGCAGTATGATGTATGTGCATGCAGATGGAGATTTAAATGTTACCTTCTTATTTACACCAGAAGCCTTTTTGGATCCTGGTGGCGTCATTTTACAAGCTAGAGGCGGCAGGGGCCGCTTAACAAGCGGATCTTTAATGATTTTTCGCCGCCTAGAGACGGCTGTAGACGAAGTATTGCTAACTTGGGAGTTCGCCCAGCGTCTCGCCAGGAGTATGGTCAGGCAGCCAACGACCGCTGGTAAGAAGAACACGACAAAAGGGCCACTTTCATTTTCCGTACAACTCATCACTCACATGTTAAAATGTTTTATAAATTGTCACAATATTGTTTTATTTCGATTATTTTCGATCAACAACACGGCACGACCGACGATTCTACAGATGTCAAAACACTTTTTTTTATAAAATGTTCATGTTCCGACACAGCCGGATTATCATTCAGCCACGTTCTTCTAAAATATTACCTTGGAGAAGCAAAAAGCCGAGTGCTCCGTGGCAATATTTTGCGCGAATTTGACATTTGTTATAGCTGTATATTTTGACTCACGCACGCAATCGATTTGCCAATTTTCCAATTTCTCAATGTGATGTGAGTGAATGATGTAGGTAGTGCCGGCTTTTGCTTACATCTAAAATAATGTAAAATGTTACATGAATTAAACAAAACATCCTTAGAAAGGTTGCAGCTATGTCTTTTGCAATTCTTTGCTCATTTGTAATAACTTTCTATGTCGTCATATGGTTCTTTGACTCTTTTTTCAAGGTATTAACTTTTGGAATTGTTATGAAATAATTTATGTTATTGTGTTTATTGATCGACGATATATTTATTTCAGAGTTGTATGCACTATCCTTATTATGCATTCTTGGAAGGGACCGGACTACAAATAGGAATACTGAACTTTAAATGGACAACAACTGCTTTCAACAGGTTTTTATACAGATGGAGCAAAAACTTGAGCCGTATTCTTCGGAAATGGTATACATGCGGCTACATATTCACGATTTGGATATTCTTACCGTTTGCACTGTGGACTCTTCTTACATTCATATTCGAACACTTCTATGAGACAATTCAAATCAGCAGCAATGTGCCAGAAGTCAAGGCCATGCTACCTGGTGTAAACATTCCGGCGTCAGACTTCTGGGTGTACTTCTTAGCTGTAGGGTTCAGTACTATTTTCCATGAATTGGGCCATGCCTTGGCTGCTGCTCAAGAAGATGTGCAACTTATATCTATAGGTGTTTATGTGTTTACTATAATACCAATAGCATTTGTACAGATGAATTCTGATCAATTAAATAGCTTAGCTATTACTAAGAGATTGAGAATATACTGTGCGGGGATCTGGCACAATGTTGCCACTGCATTTGTTGCCTTACTATTATTCTTTTCAGCTCCTATTTTATTTAACATAGCCTATGAAACTGGGATTGGTGTAAGAGTAACAGATTTCACAGATGACTCTCCCTTAAAAGATGTGAGAGGATTAGAAAAAGGGGATGTAGTTACAGCAATCACTAGTTGTGATATCAAGTCTGCTAGCGATTGGAGCTACTGCCTCCATATGGCTCATGATCGGTTTGGAATTTGCACCAGTGCAGAATTTGTTGCTCAAAATGATGAAATCATGATGGAAACTATTAAAGAAAATGATGTTGTTGAATGTTGCCGTAAAGATGACCTGTACAGTTTTTGCTTTGAATACATGGAGCCCAAAGTTGTAGATGACTCGGTATTGCCAGGTCAGTTCTCTTGTTTAAAACCAAGAGACATGGTTCAAGAAAAATTCACAAAATGCACAGAACCTAGTGGCTACTCTTGTCCAAGAGGAATGCACTGCTTGAAGCCTTCATTGAACAATCACACACATTTGATAATCATTGAAAGAAAGGGCAAACATGCTGTTCTGTACTTAGGATTGCCATATGATTTACACAAAACAGTGTTTATTGACCAGTATTTCCCAAGAATGGGACTATTCTCATTCTTCTCACCCTCACAGTTTGAGAAACTGCTGAGGTACATATTCATATTTTCAATGGGCATTGGATTTTTGAATGTGATACCCTGTTATGGTATGGATGGTCACCACATAACAAGAAGTTTGATTCAAATATTAGCAAAATACCTGAATAAAAATGGTGATTTTGTAACATTCTTTACAGTATTTACTTTAGTAGTGGGCACAGGTGTGACAGTGCCTATTTTAATCTATGTGTTCTATCAAGCTGTCTATACAGGTGCATAGAGGGTGCATCTACTTTTTTTATAGCTAATGAGACAAGACAATGTAAAGTCTGATATTCCCATTCCAAGTGTAAGTGTAAATACTTATGGGGAAAAAACTGCATTTAAAATAGCCAGACGTACATGGATGTAAATAACTACAAAAAATTGTAGCACTGTGTGCCCTGCAGATATGAATGCCACACTCATAGAAAAGTTAGAACCAGCACATTAGATTGACATGGATGTAAATGTTCTTGGTAAAAGTTGACAACTGGCAACCATAATTGTGTGCCGAGCCTTTAATTTCTAAGATGTGTTTCTAATAATATCATCTGGACTTGTAACCAATGTGTATTTAATTATGTGTATGATATAAAAGACTTGGTTTTGTAAATAGCTAAATTATTATGAATTAAACTTGAATCATATCTTTATTATTTAGTTATTATTTCATCAAAATGTTTTAGCTATAGACATGTAATAAATAAAACTTTTGTATTTATAGTAAACACTTTTTATTGATCATAAAATGTTGTTGCCTTTATTTTATAACAGATATTAATGAATTAACTTTCCCAATACAATAACTTTAGTGTTGAGGTAAATAATCTATAAAACAATATTATAAAATGACTTCTTGCAAGATTAAACATGTACATAATATACTATGGTAAGTAATCTACACTAATACTAGGTAGGTAATCATTAAACAGTTCCAAATTACATATCTATACTAAAGTTTTTCTTCAACTTTTACTCAAAGCCATTGATTTTTTCAAATCTTTCAAAGA
Source organism: Xestia xanthographa (assembly GCA_905147715.2). Taxonomy (NCBI): domain Eukaryota; kingdom Metazoa; phylum Arthropoda; class Insecta; order Lepidoptera; family Noctuidae; genus Xestia; species Xestia xanthographa. The sequence goes on along the minus strand of LR990659.1, from coordinate 4,752,759 downwards.
TTTCTGTCCATGAAAGAGCATAGCTTTGATGGCAGTCTCATCAGTGAGGTGCATATTGTTCTTGAAGTCTGCCCTCGCCCATTCTCTTAGATCGGCCTTCGTGGTCTCATCTGGCACTTGTCTGAGAGTCCGAAAGATCTGCCTGTAGAGCTTTAGCACTTCTTGGCGAAGAAGGAACTGTAAATTGAGAAAGTTTATTGCTCTTTCGTTTCTCTGCGTAGGTACCCCGACAATACATTATGAATCGTTTTTTATTACTAGGAAAAGTCAAGGATCAAGTTATAGGTTGTTTCGGGACAAGTTAAGTCATTATTTCTGGTGTCAGAATTATGTATATAAATAAATGTATGCGGGTTAATGACCTTAAATTCTTACCTGGTGGAGACTATAGTTAGCTCAACATGCTACATGCATGCAGTGTCGCTTAATGAAGTACTACTCATTCTTATAAGAAAATCAACAGTAAATGCCAGCAGTCAAATATTATATTGGTGTAAATGTTTCATCACTAGGTAAGACCTAAGACCCAATGATATTCTATTAAACAGTTAAGTTGTGAGCGCGCAATCGTGAAGACTCGAAAACGGGCCAACTGGCTGTTTTGCTTTTATTCTGCGTCACTGCATGTATGTCAGCTGGCGCTGCCCCGCGGCACTGATTTTTCGGTGGTTTTGTAGGTGTCTAGCATATCTGTTTGTTACAATATCATTGCCTGAGACCACATTACCTGTTTCAAACTCAAAGTAGCTTTCGGTAGCTTGGAAGACATTCTTCCACAATTTTTTTTTTTAGAACATAGGAGCTAGTACAATTAAAATAAAGAGGAAATCTCACATGATTTTCATTGTTATCTTATTTTTCGAATAATCGTCTTGTTGGTAGCATATAAATAACATAACCTTAAATCCTCAGCTGTTTTTGACAGTAGCTCAATTTAGTTTGACGTTGACAATCGCAGTTCCGTTCGTAAAGTACGTTGGATGGAACCTGTCTGCTCATTTTTTAGGGTTCCGTACCCAAAGGGTAAAAACGGAACCCTATTACTAAGACTTCGCTGTCTGTCCGTCTGTCTGTCACCAGGCTGTATCTCATGAACCGTGACAGCTAGACAGTTGAAATTTTCACAGATGATGTATTTCTGTTGCCGCTATAACAACAAATACTAAATATAGTCAATGGTACGGAACCCTTCGTGTGCGAGTCCGACTCGCACTTGGCCGGTTTTTTTATTGTAATTTTTATTTACTTACTTTTCTAATGTTTTGATAAATAGGCTCGTGTTTGAACATATAAGCATGATTTGATCAACGCCGGTGAATCGACACGAAGACACATCCACACCGATAACGAAAAATACTCGATTAACCTTTTGAGCGCCACAGTCACTTAGGCTGGGTTGCACCATCTTACTTTAACTATAACAAACGTCGAAACTTCAGTTAAAGTATCGGTTAGGCCAAAAATGAGTTGCACCATTTGACAAATAGTTAAATGACGTCATAACTTTAACCGTAACTGTAACCGCTCACTTTCCGCTGGTTAGTGTTATTGTTTGTGTTAAATTATCTGTCAATAGGGAATATGCACGTAATTTTTTCTTCACTTATATCAATAAAATACAGTATTAGCAACCCAAGAAAAGTATTCAAAGTTAAGTTCAACTACTGCTTGTCGCTTAAAAATAATATTAAACTCCTGCAATTTTCTATGACAGTTCAAACGTCCGTAGCTGTCGCGGCCGTAATGTGACGTCATTTATCACAATCTGCCTTGTTTAGATCAAATTTTTTGCCCTTAGTAGAATAGTTTTACTAATAGTATGTGCTCTAGTCAAGTAAAAATTGCAATAACCATATTAAAATAAAATCTTAGTGAAACTTAATGCACTTTTCAATTAAAAGTGTTTTTTTGACACATAGACTTTGATGTCACTACCTGTTGTAGATACTATGGTATCATTTAATGTAGAATATTTTTAACGCTTGCAACACTGTACTGACTGTCATAACTCACTGCAATATAAGGACTTTTACAAAATGGACGCGTATATTTTATTTTGACAAAATCATGAAGCTTGCGAAGATAAAAGGGTGATTTACGGGTGCTTGTGTCTCCCTCTGCTCAGCCGCTCAGTCTTCGATCCATCACATAGTTGGCGACCGTGGGAAATATCAAGAACATAGACAGGAGTCCGACCGACCCGGCTTGTCCACGTGTAGCGTGATCATACCACGATGGCTGCACAAGCTTTAAAAGAAATCCGGGAGCGGGATCAACTTCGAAGACTATTTAATAGAAGCGCAACAACGGTAGAATCACATATTAAAAATCGGGATTTTTCGCAAGCAACAATAGAAATAACCTATCTAGAAGAAAAAATTCAACAGCTAACTAAATTAGACACTCAGATTCAATCAAGAATGTTAAGCTTAGAAGATTTTAATGAAGAAAGCTACACAGAAGAAGTAAATAAAGCTGAAGAATTCGTTCACAAATGGTGTACCATTAAAGGAATCTGTTCAAGTTTCAAGAAAACCACTATTGATGTAACATCTCAAGAGGTGAAATCGGCTAAGAACTATAAACTACCGAAAATTGAATTCAAGAAATTTGATGATGACCTAAAGAATTGGTTAGGTTTCTGGGGTCAGTTCAAGAAGATACACACAGACACCGATATGAACAATGAAGATAAATTTCAATATTTGATCCAGTCAATGAAGGAGGGCAGTAATGCACGGGCGTTGGTGGAAAGTTTTCCCCCATCAGCGGACAACTACTCCAAAGCCATTGATCAACTGAAGGCAAGGTTTGGCTGTGAAGATTTATTAATTCAAGTTTATGTTAGACAGTTATTAGCTTTAGTTCTCAATCATAACAAAAATGAAGAATCTATTAGGAATTTATATGATAAATTGTCAACTTATTTATTATCTTTGGAAACTTTAGGCATTGTAAAGCAAAAATATGAAACTATTTTGTATCCTCTAGTTGAATCAGCCATACCTGAAACTATGTTAATTGCCTGGAATAGGATTAATGTTGATAATAAGTCTTCAAATCAACTTACCAAATTATTAAACTTTTTAAAATGTGAGGTGGACACGGAGGAGCGTGTCAAGTTGGCTAGGTCTGAGTTTGATGCTTGTGTGGGTTCTAAATCCTCTTTTAACAGTGAATCAAGTCTACCAACAGCAGCAGCCCTGGTGTCCAACACAAAACCTGGTAAGGAGTTTTCAAATTTTAAAAGTAGTTGTTGTTTTTGTGATAAAAGTGGCCATAATACCTTTGAATGTAGTAAAGCAAGTAAGATGTCTTTAGATGATAAAAAGGAGGCAATTAAGAAGAAAGGCTGTTGCTACATATGTCTAAGAAAGGGACATATGGCTAATAAATGTAAAAACTTTGTCAAATGTATAGCATGTGGAAGGCGTCATTTTGTTATTTTGTGTCCTGATGTACATAATAAGAGCAGTGAGAATAGTACATCTGAGAATGTACTTATATGTGCCAGAAATAACACTACGACTTTATTACAGACGCTGATTGTGAATATCGCCTATAATGGTAAATATGAGAAGGTGAGAGCATTATTAGACAGCGGATCACAAAGGTCGTATGTGAAAGCTGCAGTGGTCAAGAAATTGGGGCTGCGGCAGACTGGCACAGAGAAGATAGGTCATATGTTATTTGGAGGTGTAGAACAACCAGCAAAGGTATATAAGTGCTTTGAATTAGAGGTGAGTAGTTTAGACAACTCATTTCATGCTAAGATCAATGCATTACAACAGGCTGATTTATGTGGGCACCTACCAAAAGTTAAGAATGTGGCATTGTCTAAGAAATTGCGAGACTTAAATATTAAGATCAGTGATTTTCAATTTGCAGACACTGAAATTGGTCTCTTGATTGGGTCTGATCATCTTGGGTCCATAGTTAGTAACGAATTGGTACATTTAGATGACAACCTGATGGCTGTCAAAACCAATTTAGGATGGACATTACAAGGCCCAATAAATAATTTAAATTCAGTCAACACTAATAGTGTTTCATGCTTTTCGAAAACAAATCTTTCTGATTTGTGGAGTGTGGAGTTATTAGGTATTCAAGACCCCTATGAAAAGCAGTGCAAGCACGTTACTGAAACTGAAGTTCTTAAAAATTTTAACAACAACATTTCAGTGAATGCAGAAGGCCGTTACAATGTGTCACTGCTGTGGAAGGAAGGGTGTCCGAAGCTCAGCACTAATTATGAAGTAGCATCTAAGAGGCTGGAGTCGACTACGAAGAAATTGAAGTTGACAGGTAACCTAAATACTTACAATCATGTCCTACAAACTTGGGAGAAGGATGATATTATTGAGAAGGTTACATATGATAATATGGAAAAGGGTCACTACTTACCTCATCACGGTGTCATAAAGCCACATAGTACTTCAACTAAAGTGCGCCCTGTGTACGACGCGTCCACAAAGGACCGAAATGGGTGGTCACTGAACAGTTGCTTGGATAAAGGTGTTAATATGATAGAATTGTTACCGAAATTATTAATACAATTTAGAAAGGGTGCTTATGGAGTTGTCTCTCATATAAAGCAAGCGTTTTTACAAATATGTGTTATAGAACAAGACAGAGACTATCTTAAGTTCCTTTGGTGGGAAGATATAGAGACATGTGATAAAATAGTGACATACAGACATAAGAGAGTTGTTTTTGGAATCACTTGTAGTCCATTTTTATTAAGTGCAACTTTGAATTATCATTTGGATTTGTGCACAGAGGCCTACGAGAAGACAGCAACTAAATTAAAAGAGTCATTCTATGTTGACAACTGTGTAGCGAGTTTTGATAGTATTGATGAACTAAATACCTTTATTACAGAATCAGCTACCATAATGAAAAGTGGTATGTTTGATCTGCGTGGATGGGTAACAGCTCCTCATAGAATAGACGACACAGTTTCAATTTCAGTATTGGGAATGACATGGAATACATTGGAAGATGACATACAATGTAATGTGAGCATAAATGTATCTTCATCAGAACATATAACAAAGAGGTATGTGATCTCTGTGGCTCAACATGTGTTTGATCCACTGGGATTAGTTTGTCCAACAACATTAATACCCAAGCTTATTATGCAATAAATCTGGGAACTGAACCTTGACTGGGATGAAGAAATACCTTTCAATTTGGCACAGAAATTTAAGAATTGGTTGAAAACAGCTCATTTAATCAATCAATGTCGTATTCCAAGACGTGTAACAGTTGCACCTATAGAAGAATGTGAGACCAGTCTGCACATATTTAGTGATGCATGCCAAACATCATATGCTGGCTGTGTGTTCTTAAGAACACGAAAGGATAAAAATGTACATGTACAACTCATTTTAGCAAAGAGTAGAGTGGCTCCAGCTAACAAGAAGATGTCATTACCTAGATTAGAACTTATGGGCGCTCTTATCGCATCTCGGTTATATAAAGAAGTTATGGAGTCTGGAATATTGGCTCAATGTAAGAAATACAAAACCTATTTTTGGACTGATTCAGCAGTAGTGTATGCATGGATAAAAAGACAAACACAATGGAAATTATTTGTATCCAATAGAGTTCAAGAAATATGTACAACTACAAATCGCAATGATTGGCACCATTTACCAGGTGAACACAACCCAGCTGATTTGCCGTCGCGAGGATGCAATGCACAAAGATTATTAGAAAGTCGGTGGTGGGAAGGCCCTACTTGGCTCAAAAACAGTATCGAAGCTTGGCCCAAATCATCGGTAGGTGACCTGAATGACGCCTGTGAAGAGTTGGTGCGTGCTGAAATTAGTACGAAGGCTGTAATTTGTACCGACGTCACAACTGTTCCATTTAGTCGGAGGTTAATGTATTTTTCTAAGTATAACCGTATAGTCAGACTTGTAGCATGGATTTTACGCATGAGTTGTAAAGTAAGAAAGAAATTTAATGTACATGGATCAGATATAGCAAATGACGAATATATAAATGCAGAGAATTCGTTGATAAGATTGTTACAGAAAGAAGATTTTACTCAAAAAGGTTTACCGAAGAATCTAAACACAATTATGGATGGTGAAGGACTAATCAGAGTAAAGACAAGATTGGAGTTGAGTCATGAAGATAGGAAATTCGTGAATCCAGTACTGTTGCCTGGCAGAAATGAAATAATACAACGGCTAGTACGACAGCGACACGAAAAACTTAATCATGCAGGGACACAGCTCTTGTTGTCAAATCTCAGAAATTGTTTCTGGATTTTGAACATAAGACGTCTCGCCAAGAAGATCGTGGCGCGATGCGTAGTATGTAAAAGGGACAAATGTAAACACTATGAAGTTCCTGAAGCGCCGTTGCCTGCGGACAGAGTTGAAGCATCTGCAGTCTTCCAGGTGACGGGGATAGATCTTGCAGGACCATTATATCTTCGTAATCAAGAAAAATGCTGGATAGTGCTATTTACATGCGCTACTTACAGAGCAGTACATTTGGAATTGGTAGATTCCTTATCTACTAACAGCTTTTTGATGGCTCTACGTCGTTTTATAGCACGAAGAGGTCGTACGAATGTCATTTACACTGATTGTGGTAGTAATTTTCAGGGTTCAGCTAATTTATTGAAAGAAATAAATTGGTGTGAAATCGAGGCTGCGACAGCGATCGTTCCATCGCCAATCAAATGGCGGTTCTTACCACCCAGAGCACCTTGGTGGGGAGGATGGTGGGAGCGTCTTGTCAGGGTAGTAAAGGATATGTTACGGAGAATTTTGGGTAAACAGACTGTAACATGGATTGAGTTGTCGACTTTACTTTGTGAATGTGAAGCAGTCATAAATAGCCGTCCATTGACATATGTAGCAACAGACGACTACTCATTAAAACCGCTCACTCCCATGATGTTTTTGCATCCTCTACATTCTACAGATACACCTGATTTGGATCAAATAGATTCAAATAATATTAATATTCGTTATCAATATTTAAATAAATTACGAGCCGATTTTAGACAACGTTTTAGAAACGAATACTTAGCCTTGCTTTGCAGTAGAAACAAGTGTGTACCAAATTTTCCTAAAGTTAATGACATTGTTCTAATTGAGACAGATTCCAAGAGATTATATTGGCCTTTAGGAATAGTAAAAGAATTGTTAACAGGTGCTGATGGACACAGCAGAGCCGTAAGAGTACAGACTGCGAATGGTGAATGGGTACGAGCTTGCCAAAAGCTTTATCCTCTGGAACTATCAGCTGTTTCCGATGAGTGGCGTAGAACAGGCAGCAACACAGGTAAGCCTGAGACTTGTTTACCTAATGAGGATTTGAACTCCCGTGGAGCGTCGAACTCAGACTTGGACAACTTGACTCAACCGCCCTCCGTGGTCACTAGACACGGAAGAGAGATTAAAGTGCCAAAACGATTTTTAGAATAGTAATTAAATTTGTCTGCTCCGATTCTGTTGTTGCTGTATCCCGCATATTATGTTACGCGTCCACATAGTATTGCAGTACCTTATTGTTATTTTAATGACCATTTAATTTATTGTTAAATGTGTATGTACCTATGAATGACTAATTATTTTGACATAATATTTTATGTGACATTGTATTTTTTACACAATTTGAATTTATACATATTGACTTAGTAGGTACGTAAATTTTAATAATTATTGAATTTAATGGAAATGATTTTTATGTGTATTGTAATGTAAATTAGTGAATGACTAATACCTATATCTATTGATATATCAATATTCCTTTGTTGGGCGGTGGGAGGATGTTGTAGATACTATGGTATCATTTAATGTAGAATATTTTTAACGCTTGCAACACTGTACTGACTGTCATAACTCACTGCAATATAAGGACTTTTACAAAATGGACGCGTATATTTTATTTTGACAAAATCATGAAGCTTGCGAAGATAAAAGGGTGATTTACGGGTGCTTGTGTCTCCCTCTGCTCAGCCGCTCAGTCTTCGATCCATCACACTACCGGCGTTATCGAGGACGACGCGTTTTGAGAGTGCGTTCCGTTTCACCAAAAACATGCTACATAAAACAGTAAATTGTAAAATAAGTGATGTATTAGAAACTTAAACAAGTGTACCACAATGTTTTTATGGGCCAATACAAGGTATTTTTAATAAATAAAAAGAGTTTTGTATTTCATGCATATTCCCTATTGTCAAACGCGTCGAATATAACCTCTAAACATCATGTCCCTGCTCCAAGAAATACTCGCGGAAACCAGTTCTGAAGACGAAAGCGATGATCTTGTCAATGTAAATAGAAAAAGAAAAGTGTACTTACCTAGACCCGATCGCTTTTCCACATGGGACGACGAATGTTTCTTGGCGAGATTTCGAGTGTGAAAACAGCGAACTAAGGACTGAAACTGGCGGAAAATCTTGTTTTTTTACTTGAAATCCATATAATATTCTGCTGAAACATAATAGTAGTTTCCCAAGGGGAAAAGCATGTATGAAGACAGTAGTAAAACATAACTTCATCGCTCTCTGGTTCCGGGCATTGACCCCTATAATCAGCTGTAGCCTACTAGAAAATGAACCATGCTGAAAACAAATTAATCCCAATCAAATAATAACAGATAATTTGGCATGTCATCTACCTACATTGAATCATAACATAAAATCAAAATCACAATTAAAATACCCGAAAAGATAGACGGGCAGACATTATTGTGAGATTTATACAAACTCATATAAAGAAATTTTAACTAAGAAAGTTCATTTATTTTCAGTTTTCACTACCAATTGGAGTCTATTGAAAGTAAGCTCTAAAGTGAAAAAAAAGGGGGGGGGGTGCATGGAAGTGCAGATACAACAACAGATAAAATGCCATACATTTCGTATAGAGCTAATAAAATCCAACTAAAATTCATAACAATTGACAGTACATAGCGGCAATGTAGCCAATTACCTACACAATGTTGACTGAATATGGTCAACACACATCCACTAAATTGCACAACATTTAGTCAATTCTTTAGAACTACTAGATGATTAAACCAGGAGTGTTCGAGACCCTTGAAAGACATTGTCATGAAAACACTGCTGATTCTTGTAGAAGTACCTAATATTTCAAATAGTTTGGGAAATTACACTAATATAGCAAATATTTATCGTGGAGACCAGACCTCTAAGTATTATACTTTTTCTACTAAGAAACCGCAAAAACTTATTGCTCCTTTAAAAGGTGCCTGGGAAAACATAATAATAACAATGTTTTTATATAAATTGTTGCAATCATTATAGGAACAATAGGTTAAAAAATGAATTATAAACGAAATCATAATGTACAAAATGTACCAGACTAAAAGTATTAAGCAAAAATCAGTTTCTAAGACTTAAATACAAACAGTTTTGAGAAAATAGCTCAATCGTCCTTTTCGAGCCAATTGACTACATCTCAAATTCTGTTTTACCAGTAAGGAGTGAATCCCATAACATTCATAATATTTAGTCCTAAGACTACCAGACCATTAGCAAATTTTTGAGCTTTATTTATACTATGTAGGTACTATTAGGTACTAATTAATAATAAAAACAGTTTAATCCACACTGTAATAAAGAGGTTTCTCTTTCTTTTCTGATTAATTGTATGTAATTATATTAATTGGTGATGATAAAGTGAACACTTTAATATCCATAATATTTTATCTAGGATCTACCTAGACCTTTAAAAAATAACTGAGCTTTATTGATAGGAAGTACTTACTACTAGGTACTAATTAATAAAATCATGACAAGCAAAAGCGTGCACTGTACCCTGAACGACACAAATATATGACAAAATGGCAAGTGGAATTGTGGCTTGAACGCGCGTGCGTTTATCTGGCACTCAAAAGATTTAGATTATATTCATATTTATGTAATAACATTATAATAATAAGAATAATATCAAAGGCTGCTTTACGCCAGGGCAACACTGTGCTACATTGCAGCATGCCACAGGCCGCATGCTACAATAAATTAATATGTGGCACATTATGGCAAGATTCGTGCGGCATGGCAACACCTTGCGTCATGCTGAGTTACTTCATCAGCCATTATTCAGCCTTCATATTCTACGGTGTCTTGTCCCCTCAATCAATCAAGTTGGTAGACCAAAACCACGGTAATATTATGATACAGTAGTGTAACTCGGCCGCATGATAGAAATAAATGCCTACAGCCGCGCGGTACGTAAACATGCGTTAGGGCTGCCCGTCTCCAGCATTTTAATTACATTTGCCTACTTTCTGTTTCTATTTAGTGTTGTGATTGTAAATATCCTTTTTATATAAATAAATGAAATACTTTGTATATTGAATAGGAAGTGTTCAATAAAAATGCGTGTTGTTTTTTGATTGGTAGATTTAATTAAAAAAACATGTTTTTGTTTGAAAAACAAATCGGGCTTATAAATTTGCGACCGAAAAATATTTTAAGTACCGAAGTTTTAACACAAGCGTAAGTAGGTAGGTACCTACCGTATCATGATTCATTCAAAACCGCATATAACTACCTATTTCACTCGTCTCAATAACTTTCCGTTACTCTATTCGCTTTATTTATTAATCCAAACACCTTTTTTTAGGGTTCCGTACCCAGAGGGTAAAAACGGAACCCTATTACTAAGACTTCGCTGTCTGTCCGTCTGTCTGTCCGTCTGTCCGTCTGTCTGTCACCAGGCTGTATCTCATGAACCGTGACAGCTAGACAGTTGAAATTTTCACAGATGATGTATTTCTGTTGCCGCTATAACAACAAATACTAAAAACAGAATAAAATTAATATTTAAGGGGGGCTACCATACAACAAACGTGATTTTTTTATAATAATTGGTACGGAACCCTTCGTGCGCGAGTCCGACTCGCACTTGGCCGGTTTTTTTCGTGAGATAAAAGGAAATACTTATCCATTAAAAAGACACACAATATCTACCTACCTACTAGTAAGTAAAATTATTTTATAGTCTTACCTTTCAGCGTTTCCAGGTAATGGGACGGGCAACTTGTGGAACTAATGGCGCTAGCACCGCATGAACCTAACATAGTCATTGGTTGAAAATCTGTCAATGTCATTTTATATTTCAAAATAGTTTGATCCCATTGGTCAGATTGGGTCTAAGCGATGGACACGCCATCTACAATCAGCTTTGACCAGCCTTCCCCATTTAAAAAAACTTATGTCTGGATGCGTTATTTGGACGAATTCATACAACCAAAAACAGCACAATATTTCCTACTCGTCATATCTGATTTTTAGAGAAAAAATAGCGCGGTTATTGTTAAAAAAACAACACACCGTCCGTTCGACACTGCGGTACAGCCGTGACTGTCTGCGCCCCAAGCGCACCCCAAGATCGAGGCGCGTAGGTATAGCTCGCGTTTCGTCCGTTTCTATGAAGTTGGAGTACTGTATCATAATATTACCGTGCCAAAACACGCCAATAAAATTTACAGCACGATGCTTTGAAAATTATCTAGGCACGATGTTGCCTCGGCGTAAAATAGACTGCCGCACACCGCAATTGCCGCATGAGATGGTTTTGACGCACGCCACAATATGTAGCATGCTGCAATGTCGCACAGTGTTGCCCCGGTGTACAGCAGCACAACTCCTTATGTTGCAAAACGCGTACCTACTAGAACATGCATCTTGCAAGCTGGAGCTTAGTCGAGCATCAAGTTTAGACGTGTAATTTAGCAACGGAGTTGTCATAAGATTGATTTTTCAGTGGTTTCAAAAAATGCTTTGCTCTTGGTGTGCGCTGAACCTAAGGGGGAGAGAAGTTTCTGACAGCCTTTGATCAACTGACAGCCGTTATTTTAAGGTGGAAACGCCAGGATAGCCCGCGAAACTCAAATCTTACGTTTTTTGCAATATGCAGGCCAGTGATAGGTTGTACGTTGATTAAAATATTGTTCGCGACTGTAAGACGTATGTAGTTACAGGATTATAATCATCAAAATCATCAATACAACCCTCCAAGTTCATAAAGGTCGAAGAATGACTTTGACCTTTAAAAAGTCGTTCCTCGACCTTTATAAAATTTAAATTTTGCGAGCTACTCTGACAACTAACTAAATTTGACAAATAATTAATTAAATTAATTTGACTAACTGAATTTCGCGGAACCATGGCGCTTCCACCTTAAAATGATAAATTTAATAAGACTAAATTTTAATAGTTTCGTTAGTTGACACTAAGTAATACTCATTTACCTAACGTGAAATACTGACTGCATAAATATTATGCATTTGAAATTATTTATTTTTAGATGACCAAATTTAATTTTAAGCTACTACGTAGGTAGTCCCTCTGGTTCTTAGATTCATATTGGTGCCGATTCCCTTGTTCACAAACTAAACTAAATTTAACTTGAATGCATCTTTTTCTTTCTATTTCATTATGAAAAGGACAGAAGATAAATATTAGTTCAATCCTGTCAAATTAGTCAGCACCTGACGTAATTTGATGTAATTTTAGTAGTCAACTTTTTAATCGCGTCTAAAACTTGTATGGCGCTGATTAATTTGACAGAACATAACTAAAATTTATCTTCTTTCCTTTTCTTAATGAAATAGAAAGAAAAAGATGCACTGAACTTAAATTTGGTTTAGTTTGTAAACAAGAGAATCGGCACCATTATTTTGCGTACCTACTATAAGTTTAGAAATATGTTACAGTTAGTAATAATTATGGATCGACCCTGATATGGCACAGCATTATACAAGATAATATAGTAATATGTACTTGATATAATTTCAATGAAGTTAAATTTTATGGACGTACCTACTTATGTACATATGCACAGTAAATTAATGAAGGTGTCATAATGTTAATGACTGTCCACAGAGTAGGTACCTACGATATTTAGTGGTGAGTGCTTGTAGGGTAGTAGTATTAGGCATACAGTTAACGAACTACCAGATATAGCTAAATGTAACGGCAAAAAAATCACTTTTGATTGCCAAAATTAATGATCACCAAAAATAATCCCCATAAAATTCATCTCTCGCATTCGTCTATTTGCTCGCTTCGCTCGCTTATTCGACCTCGCCATACCTACCCTTCTAACCTAATCGTGTGGGGGTGCCCCAAGTCGGCCTAGGCAAAACTAGTTTGTCACCCATCAGCCACCCATTAAAATTTGGTGGTCAATTTACTAAATTTGGTGATCAATTGATATTTTAGGTGATAAGTAGATGATAGTGGTCACAAAGTTATTTTTGGTGGTCATTATATTTTCCCCCCGTATTGTTAGCTCCATTCACGATCGAAAATAATGTTTGAGCTACATCGCGTGACCTTGACTAGGATTCCAAATTTTATGGATTTACTCCTTAAAGTTTGAAGATCAGGGTTGAAATTTGTATGGACAAATTTTACTACGTGACTGAAACAATCGAAACTTAATGATACCTACAATTGATAAAAAAAAAGAATTTAGTGTGTTAAATTTTCCTGTAACGAACCCCTTTCAGGGGCTAACCCTGAACTACTTTTATAGCATTCTTATATAGCATTGTGTCCAAGTAGATGAACACAGTGAGGACCTAATCAGTAGTACATGTATCTACAAGCTTAGTTTACCAGCACCACCAATAGGAACTACTTGTACTACAGAAACAATTCTGAAAAAGAAAATGTCCATACCTACTTAATTAGTATTTATTTTATCAATCATCTATAGAATCCGCTATAAGTTTATCTCTTAGGCTTACATGCCGTAAGCTGTTGATACCAAAGACCGGTGTGTAATAAATCAGTAAATTCTCTTCGTGGAAATTGTTCACCAAAGTCATGTTTATTACGGAACATAACAATATCATTAACAAAAGAGAGGGGTTGCTTTACATGAAGCTTGAAAGTGGACGAAAGTTAAGCGCCCATGCGCTACGTCCGGTCCGTAAGCTCCGCCCTAGGTCCGACAGTTCGCGGGAAAACGAGCTTTCCACGGCGCTGAACAAAGCGACCAATCATGGCCGTCCTCAGTCGCGCTGCGATCGCCGCGCGGAGCGCACGTATTGTAACCCCAACGCTGCTGTGCGCATATTATGTTTACGCGAACGCTAAAGTTGAACAAGAAAAACTTTTAAAAATCCTGTAAATATTTTTTACGTGTTAATCTCATTACATATTAAGTATAGTGAGTTTGTTTAACTAAGATGGACAGTAAAACACCCACCAATCCCACATCACCACCAAGGGCTCAAGTGAAAAAAGAAAATGAAGAAGAAATCAAGGTAAGGTTCAGTTTCAAATATTTTTGCCGACATTGACGTGGGTTTCCGTTGGAAAACCATCATCGTGTTACGGTTTCGTCTTATTGGCAAGCGGCCTGTTTCAGCCGGTCTCGTAATAGGAGACGACCGAATCGTATTTTTAAATTCGATATTTATTCATCTTGATCTGCGAGGGGACCTCCACAAAGGTTCGAGTCTCGGGGTTACACCGAATAAATTATTCGGTGTTATATTTCGATATTAATTACATTTTGCGATACACAATAAAACGCGTGTAATATCACGTTTTCGAGGCCTTTTCCAGCCATTAAAGTGTGTAACACGATATCCGAAGCGCGCTCGGATCGCTGTAACCAGAGTCGCTGGATGTTTTGATAATAGATATAGGCGGCGCTGCTGTGTTGGTGTGTACCGACTGGCAGCACGGTGGGTGTGTGCGTGCGGGGTAATTTTAGACGTTCCTTTGCTCAAAACGTAACTCGAGACCGTCCCAGGCCACAAGCCGACGCTTCAATTTATTGTTTTCATCTGTTTATCGTAATTGTGGACGTATGGTAGCGTCGCCTGTGCGCGTTATTGTCGCCGATGCGCGATGGTCGCCCGCCCCCGTGGATTCGCGGCTTTTATTTTGGCGCCACGGAAATAGTTTGACATGTCAATAACCCCATTGGCGGTGTCCACGCGTCGGTGACGTCACAGGACACACGCGGCGATTCGTAACAAAAATTTGAGGTCGATTTAATTTATTGCATTAGTCGCCTCCCCGTCCTACTTACAAAGGTATATTTTTTTTGTATTTTTAGTTTTTTTATTACACAGATCAAAATAGTGGAGACTACATTTGCGCATTATTTTTATGTCGTCTGAGTAGCGCGTTATAGAAACTACAATTAAAAGCTTTTAAACACTTTTACTGATAGGTACTTCGTTGCGATAATAAAAGACCATTTCTACCAGTCGTAAATTAGATGAACACCAAATGATAGGTCTTGCAACATAAAATCATTGAACGGTAGCAATAAACTGAATATAACGATCTGATAAGTTGTAAGTGCTCTCAACCCGTTATTATGGAGCGAAATGCATTTCACTTGTGAATATGAATCAAGGTACACACTGTTCAAGTACCTACCTGCCGCTTGTTGTTATTTATGCACTGTAGAAAAAAACCTGTAAAAACTTTTGTTTTATTTCTTGAAAGCAGTTTGTAGAATGTAGATTATGTAGATTAGTAGGTAATACATAATCATCTGCCTAGCCTTTTCCCAATTATGTTGGGGTCGACTTCCAGTCCATCCGGATGCAGCTGAATACCAGTATTTTACATGGAGCGATTGCCTATCTGACCACCAGAACTCAGTTAGTACCTACTGGGTAATACAATACCCCTTGGTAAGACTGGTTGTCAGACTTTTGGGCCACTGGCTACCTGAAACGACTGTCAAAGATGTCAAAATGACAGCCGGAATCAACAACTTATCGTGCTTTCCAAAGCGTGGAGAAAACGCGGTAAGTAAGAGGTGGTCACCCATCCACGGAACAACCCAGACAAGCTCTGTTTAATGATCAACCCAGAGTGGCGATTATTATTTAGCCACGTGCTCCTCATACATACATACATAATCATAATTTTAAAATTTTGACCACATTTGTTTGAGTTCAACAATTGAAATCGTAGAACGTGCTTTACAAAAATAATAAAAAACGAAATGCTGAAAAAAAGTTCGTTCAACAAAGCTTTTCGCCCACGTATTGCTTAAAATGTGATATGCTGCATCATATCCATAATTATCGCATCAATTCGGTATAGGACACTCTAGGTAAGGTAAATAAGTATTGTTTACCTCGTTTACGATGTTTTGGATATCGCCTATTGGAATGCCATTTGTGTCGCCAAACTTTGCTTTTAAACCGTCAACAACACTGGCATGAAAAATTTAGACAAGGGAATAGCAGGTTATCTGTGGTCAAGGTCTAAAGCAGTTTTTGATAATTCACACTGTTGGGTAAAGGTGTCTCTCTCTCTTTTCCGTACACTTCAGTCACTGGCCACTGCTAACAGGGGCTGGTTTATTAGGGAGGACTGGAGGAGGCAAGTGATTTTAGAAAAAAGAAAAAGTACGGGTCCAAAATACAGTTAGATCCGTTTCGGGGTTTTATTTTTCATTTTTTCCTAGAAAGCCATTTCATTTGGTATCATGTCATCCATATATCGTGATTTACCTTTTATTCAAAACGCCACAGATATCGAATCCTGTTTTCTATCTAAATGCAAATGGCAAAATGTAAAATGCATTGGTCTATTACATTATATCGTGCGTCGAACTGCAATCGACCGTGTCATGTCAGGGTGTAATGGATGCGATGGGAAATTGACGGAAATGCCTTTGGAAAAATGAAGGGGACACGCGATGAAGACAAATACGCTTGTAGTCCCCGAAGGGTCTAAGGCAGAGGTGTACCTATCCTACATACACTGTGCACCTACCACGACCACAGTCGCCAGCAGTTCATTAAGTCCCACGAATATACACGATAGGGAGTGAGCTTTATGTCATCAACCAGATACAAATCAAGACTCTAAGCTGCTACTGAAAAATTAACACCGCGCGAGTCGTCCAGGTGTGTATCGAACAACCAAACTTACACACAATATTAGCCGGGTTACTTAGACATTCAAATTGGAGCTTAGATCTAAAGATTTTAGAAACCTATGAAACTTTAAACATGTTCACTGCAATGCAATGTCTAGCCTCATTTTTTGCTTTGTTTTTCTAGCATTCAGCATATGTACAACTGTGGCTTCAAATGTATTAAGACAACAAGTCTAACATGCAGTGAATCTGAACATCAAACTCATTAGCAACTCAACCTTCAGAACCGAGTATATGGAAACTGTTTTTGGGCCGATATTCGAACTTGCTCGCCATTGTCCGTGGTACGGTTTCTTTTAAAGATCGTCACATCATCCGGAATCCCCTGTTTATAACAGATGTCCATGGCTGATAGTAAATAGTTTTCAACAGACTATTTCGTTTAACAGTTAAAAAAAAACTTCTGCAGCTTTTATTGTAATTTTGGCTTGCATCCGTGAAGTCATACAACTGGTACTTTGGCAGACGACTGTAATGTACTACTTGGGAAAACAGTTTCAGATCACAAGTCTCAGATGTGAATCATTTCTTAATTCAGACCAATGTAATCGAGACCTTAAAATAACAATGTCTAAACGAAAATTAAACAAGTTAATCATTAAATCCGACACAGTCCTGACACGATGCCCTAGAATCTTTTCCGCAAAACGCTTACGAAACGTCAGATCATAAATATTGCACTTGCAACAAAGGCGCGTACGCATATTATTGGGCCAAGGTCGCGGGTGCAGCTTTTTATTTGACACCTTATTTCTTGGTCTATAAGGTTTATAATTCAGTAATCTGTTTATGTTCTAACCAACATTGTCGGTGTCGCATCTTATTTATGTAGCGCATGTGCATTTAGTAACGTATCGTTTGATATAGTGGTCATTTAGTCGGAGAGGTCAGTCGCTGCACGGTCAAGGAAGTGTTTTTGATGATGCATTAGCTTGATGTGTAAAGACGGTGATTGTAGGCCACCTAAAAACCTAATTGAGGGTATTTAGATATTATATTACTTACATATTAAATGCGTACGAAGCTGTTTTTACACGTGCTGTTCGCTCTGAGTAGAAAATTATTGATTTTAACTTTACTTTACCTAATTAATACAATTGTATATCTTAATGTCGCACTGTGACGACCCATGTCATAGTGCGAAATATCATACAATAATAGGACTGTCCGGTAGAAATCCAGAGTTTTGGTCACCCTAGAGTTTACATTTTTAGTCAATCAAAAACAAGACCTCTCTTCTCTGATCTTCAAGTGCATTTTAATCAAAACGATCGATCAAACTGTGTGTGATCGAATTTACTTAGAAGAGACTAAAACTAAAACAGGAGGCAAATAATTAATCACATTTGCATATCAAAAAGTCTTATTCATTTATCAACTTCTCTGATTCCGCAGAAAATTGGTGATGTCCTTATATAAAACTTAAAGAATTATCTTTCGGTAGATGAATTTTATTTGTGTTTAAGAATCGGGAATCCCAAAACATAGGTAAGTAGGGTGACCATCCGTCCGGATTTGTCCAGACAAGTCCGCTTTTTTGGCCCTCCGTTGAGACTTTGTCCAGACTCTTGGAGTACAGCTTTACAAGTCCGGCTTTCTGTCAAGACATTTTTAAATTACCAGTTATAAAGGTACCTACCCTACATACCGGATAGATCTGCATAGTCCTCATGTGAATTGAGCAAGATTGTCTGGACTTTAAAAGAGACTATGACCTCTGAGTTTGTTTCGGCTGTTTCTTCTCAGAGTAGTCAGGTACGAAACACCGGCCCCATCTAGTTTTAAAAAATGACGTGTAAAAGTGTTTGTAAAAACCTACTTGCAAAATAAACATCATTTATCATTTAGACCATTGCCTCAGTTACACAGGTTTATATACAGGGTGTAAAAGACCTCATCACAAAGCCGTCAATCAAGCATTCTGTACATCAAACTAAGTAACTTTACGCAAAATTATTGCTGGGAAACGAATTTTTTACTTGCGTTTAGAGTCACTCACAACGGGAGTACAAATAAATGTAGTTTGAAGTTTTATTCCTGCCATCTATCATCACTTAATCCGCACACAATGTAGAGTGTATGACGTCAACGGCGATAATATAATAATTACAACAATATAAAGTAACGAACAAACATGGAAAGTCAACACGGGTGTGATGGCAGAGACACACGATAGCCCGTTGTAACCGACACCGCGATGCGATGCCTCTGCATTGTACATCTTTCATAGAATAACATGAGCCGAGCGCTGCAGAGGGTTACACAGTTATTATACTTACCTGTGCGTTGTAGGCAAAGGGCAGTACCTACGTGCGTAAAGAAATATGGATGACAAGATACTAGGGCTTATTATAATAGGCTAGTTTCCACCATCAATAAATTGCAAATCTATTTAGTCCGTCCGTCAGTTAGGAGAGCATTGGAAAACAATGGACAAGTATTTTTTGTTTTTGTAAACCAATGAATATTGACAAAGAGTCACAACGCACTAAAAATTATACCACGGCGTGACGTATTGAGAATTTTGAAAGCGTCGTATCTTCGTCAATTTTGGTTTACGTGACAAAAGAAAAAAAAATACGAGTCAAATAGTTTTGATAATCTAACTGACAGACTAATTAGATTTTTTCAGTACACAAGCCTATTAAGGTTCGCTTAATTTGGCCGGAGTCAAAAATACTTTTTTTGGGTAAAGGAACATTTGATTTTCGGGATCTTTTCATCTTTTGTATCGGTTCTTGTCGTGGTTCATATAAAGGGTATTAAAACACCCTTGACGAAACATAGAGGCACTTACTCTGGCTACTCTGGCCATCGTTGTGGTCTTTTTAATTTGTTCTGGACCATACCTTCTAGTTACGGAGATATTGAAGGTCAAACTTCCAACTTTTTCGCAAATTTAAAAAAAATACAAGTTTTAAATCAAATACTGAGGGTATTTGATTAACATACCCTACCCTCATGACCAGTGGATTATTCGATGCCTCCATCAGCACAATATTTTGAGTAAATTGAGCGCTACCGTAAACCGTCATTTTTCACATCAAAAAAACAAAGTCGTTTCTTCGCAATAATTTTTTCGATTCCAGTTTTCCCCCCTAAGGGAAACAGGAATATCAGGGGGGATTTCTAGACTTTAATTTTTAGATTCCACTTTTCTCCCTTAGGGGGTATCTCTGGAATAAGCCTTTGATGTACAGTACAGACTGCTTGATTGACGAATTCGTAAAGGGTCGTATAAAACCTGAATTAGCTAGCTAAATGAAATAAAGCTCATTGTCCAGGGTGGGCTGGACTTGCAGTTTTAATATTGCCTGTCATACTCATGCATATTATTCCAATGGAACCACCAGAATACGTTACCTTCTTGTTATATCTTTGGATAGATAAGTCAGAAGCTTTGGTCAGAAGTAAGGCATTACCTACACGCAAAATTTCCTGAACATTAATATGTCATGCTGAGAGCGAGTAAAAGACTGTCGGATAGTATGAAAGAGAGAGCAGAGACGACGCCCGATAAAGTCGACTTTGGTCTAAAACTCAAACTGTCAAAATACTATCTGCCGCTTATTGTTGGGTTTCTAGGTACTTTCCTACCAGTCAAACATAAATTTTAACTTTTGACTGATCAAACCAATGCCGTATCTGCATCACATCTATACTCTTTGTGAAAAGGGGGGTGAATAAACACCACCTCGCGGCACGGGAGGCGTGCGTGCGCGTATCAAGTGTTCGTCCACCATCAGCTCCAGGTCTAACCGAAGCACACCATAAACCTTAAAGCCAGGCAATAAAGATGAAAATCCCTCAAAACAACGATATTTCTTAAATTTGGAGGGGTAAAGTCCGATAAATCTAGCTCAGAGCTTGGATTTCTGAATGTTGCTCTTATCTGTTTTACCCTATGTGGTGTATTCGGTGAACGTAGTGTGCTTGGTTTGAAATATTGAAAAACTGGAAACAAACAAAAGCTAGATTTCTTTTGACAACACGGTGCTTGTTTATATTTTGCTAAGGAAAATAAAAACATATTTGCACCACAGAAACATTACTTTTTTATTAGTTCATGGGTCTTTATTCCTACCGACTTGCATAGGTAAATAAAAAGTCGGTCAAAAAACTGAATTTACCCAAACAAATTGCTTGATTCGCTTGATTCTTTAAATCATCGTTTTAAATAACGAACAAAGCGTTTGACATTTTAATTTTAGGGTAACCATGATTCCACAGTTTACGAGACTCACCATTACAACTTCTACCGTCATAAAGCTAAATAAATCACGATTTGTAGTATAAATAAAGCATGTAAAATGTTCTTATAGATGTTTACTTAACATCGGGTGACATAAAAACTGCGCTGTATCAAGTTACTGAGATATTTGACTCGCTTGGATTGGATGTGAAATTCTCAAAACATTTAAGATTTATTTGTTTATTCACATACAATAAAATTTAAGTACGAGAATAATTTTGAGGGAATAAATTAATGAACATTGAGATTTCTCAGGATTTTAATAATTGCCATCGGAGCTTTTTGGAAATTATTGATAGGTATTTGAAGATTTCGATGAAGACCCATCAGCATATTTTTTTGTTTATTAAATGACGATACATTCAACACCCTTTACATAGAAATATGTAACACAATACAGTTGAATGATGTGTCTACTAAATTTGGACGGGTCGCTTTTAGTAGAGTGTCGTTTTACAACCGCTTCTCAAATTACTACTTGACCGGACACTACTGTACATTAGTGGCGTTCACACTGCACATTTTTTAAATGCTCAAACTTGTGTTTTGTTACTTGAAAGAAAATAAAAAAATTAAGACATTCGAATTGCCCCTGATCGGTAACTGGTTAGTGGTTTTTTTAGTTCGTGGGGAGAAACAGTGGTGTCGTGTCGATTCTGTTGTGCACAAACTAAACTTAATTTAGGCTAAATTTAGGCCTTTGCTATCATTTTACCCACGACGGAATGGAGACGTTGTATGCGTTTTACTAAAAAGGCAGTGCGAGAAAAGGACGGCTATAGCTATGAACTAAGTTAGAGATGTGAAACTAGTTTACACCTTGCGCTTCACCGTGTTTTTAGTCGACATGTTTTTACGTGCACCCTTCATTTGTATGGAAATATTAGTTCCAACTAAATTTGACAGCTCTAAATTACGTCCGTCTCTTTTTTGTTTTATTAGAGAGAAAAAGATAGCAATAGCCTAAATTAAGTTTAGTTTGTGCACAACAGAATCGACACCAGTATACATGTTGGTGACAAATAGTTTACGGAGGTCTAATTTGAAACGAGATTGTGGCAAAAAAAAATGAAATAAATGCCCCGTATTTCTCCAACACGCGACTAAAACTGTACAAAAATATGATGATAGGTATGAAAAGCAAAACAATTTTCTTTAGCGGGAGGGTCGTAAACATTTTTCAATAACTATTAAGTTTCACAAAATTAAAACGAAATATTATGGTATCGATGAGGTATAATTAAAATATTTTTAATTATATAATTTGAGAACATCGGCGAAGGTTTCAATCGCT
Organism: Xestia xanthographa; assembly: GCA_905147715.2. Taxonomy (NCBI): domain Eukaryota; kingdom Metazoa; phylum Arthropoda; class Insecta; order Lepidoptera; family Noctuidae; genus Xestia; species Xestia xanthographa. The sequence goes on along the minus strand of LR990659.1, from coordinate 4,730,285 downwards.
CGTTTTAATTATTGTAAGTTCTCGTCTCGACACCCGACGCTCGGTATCGTCGTTAATTTTAGTGTAAAACGAGACGCCGCGCCGCGCCGTGTGCCTTCACTGCTTCGGCGCTGTGCTCAGTGCTATGCGAAAAATAACAATACTTAGCAGTTTTTTTTTAACATTGGGGAATAAATTCAACAGTTTTCATATGTAGAGATTGATACGGTGTTCATTTATTTAATACATACATGCGAGAAAAAGCCTTTGTTGCCCATTTTTTACTTTTATTATTTTAGTGATTGTAAATATTTTATTGTAAATTCAAAACTTAGGAATTATCTTTTCACCGCTTGGGATTTTCACGTTTATTTCTTCAGAATTCAGAATCGACCTATCTCGAAACGAATTCAAACACTCAATCAGTCACTCTAACAACATTGAAAATCCAGTAAATCCTGTTTTGCGGCACAAAACAGTGCGTGAGCGGAACCCTAAGCGCAGTTGTTGAACATGATCCCGTATAATTAATGCTCGTCTCAGCTAAACCGGCCCTGGCGTCATTTGACTCCATTTTGCGTCACAAGCCCGGCCCGTCAGGCTGACGTTAATTTTCGTGAAACATGAACCGTCTGGCTTTACTGCTTTTTACATCTATAATCTATGATGTGTGTATGGTGTATTAGTTGTCTGTTTGTGTCTATTAGCGGCTAGCCTTGGGGAGATGAGCTAGATAGAAGGATTCATTTTGACGGCTCAACACAAAGGATATCTGAGCTTAGCATAATCAATACATATAATCAGAGCACGTCAAGCTAAATATTATAACGTACATGTATCGATGAAACTACTGATTAGTTTCAGCTGATAGATTACAAACTTTAATAGGGTGAAAAAGTGATAAGTACTTAACAGAAAAGATAAACCAAGAGATGTCCCTGCTTAACATTTTTGCTAGCTACTTGTCAGAAGGTATAATTAGAATAAAATGAAACAGCCATTCCGAAATCCTATCCTAAGCGCTGTACTTACATCATATCTAGAATCCACAAAATACACAAAAAATACAATCGTCCGTAATCGTTTACATTTTTTTCGGCCACTTAAGGACACAGTGTCGACGTCCATGTTGTCATATCGTAAGATGAAACCAAACGCCGCCACTTAATACCATCGCATCGCAGTAATATCTTGTAATCAGACACCAGCGGCACTGGCCGCTTTTTTTCTCGTCTGTCAAGAATGTTTTTTGAAATCCTTTGCCAATTTTGAAGACAAACTTGGAGTTACCCTTTACTTTAAATGCCTTCTTCTACATCATAATTATTACATATTGCAACTTTGTAAATATTATTTTATTGCAGGCTGGGACGAGTTCTTTTTCTTTATAAAAGGGCGTAGATCTTTATTACTTTTCCATCCACAGCTATCCTTGCAAGCAATGTCTGTTCCAACATATGCTTGTTAATTATTTCAATATTCATCTCATGTGTGGGCCGGCAATACAAATCCGATCGCAATCTACAAATTCCATCGAAATTTGAAATCAAACTACAACTGACTGCATAATCACTTCATCAGTAACTCGGTAACTATAATTCCCAATACCTACCTGATATATCAATGTAACATCATCGCAAATCCTAAATTCACCAAACTACTCGCATATCATGATACGTTCGTGTATTATGCAGTGATTAATGCAGTCTGCCTCCGGACCCCTCGTTGTGAGCGTTGAGGGAGGCATATTATGTTCAGTAGTGGACGTTGTCTGCCTGACGGGGATGTATTACATTCTAATTATGTTCGAAGTCGAAATCATGAAGGTACAGGAGGCCCTTTGAAGTTTCATAGGTGTTGTAGACATTATTGGTACTACAATTTGAGGTTGGACGGTGATAATGTAACAACAAAATACAATACTTAAATGCAAAATAAGCACGATAATGAAGTTATGAAAATAGGGGTAGAACCTAAAGATATTTTTTTTTCAAACAATGAATCTTTGTCAAAATAATATTGTAATTTCCTCATAACGTTAAACGTATGTCATGTGCTAAAAAGCAACTTTGCGAATTGTTGTACAATAAAATTGTAAAATCATGGTCACCCTATCTTTGCGCAAAAAACATACGGGTGCGTTCGATTGATTACTATTTATCTCAATAACTGCAGTTTCGTCATTTTCTCAGTAAAACACAATAAATTCGTCAAAGGCATCGGGTGACATATTTGAAACATAACGTAAAATAGCTAGGTACACGGTGTTCCATTTCCGCGCACCATAATGTATGACAAAGAAAATATGTACGAAGAGTAGGTATGCAGTTGCACTTGTGTTTGACACCCGTGCGAAATTATAAAGCTCATTCAGGGAATGGAATTTTAATGAACTTGGTACAGCAGACAGATACTTCAAAGGCTTACATTAGGCTTCGGTAGGTCAGCACATCTCTGATAGAACCAGCCTACAACGTTCCCACCTGCATGTAGCGGCACTTCAAAAAGAACTACAGCAACATAATAAGTGCAAAAAGTATTACATACAGCTCCATCTATGTCCCAAATGAAGAACTAACATCAAAACACCAGATGTCGCTACGTACAGTACCCGGCACGTAAGTTGGCAAGGTTTTGGCGGAGTGGGGGCAAGTTCGCGCATCGTACACTTAGTGGAACAAACCACTGGTCACTTAAATTTTATTGATTGTCATTTTTGATTATTGCCATCATTTATTTTTAATCATGTAGTTAAACAAAGCAGAGGAATTCGTGACTTTTATTAGGTGTTGTATAAATAAAAGGTGGTGTATTAGGTGATGTATAAATAAAACATACTGATGCATTTTTTTTTATTATGTAAAAAAAAGTATTATTATTAAAAATTATAGGTTCTCGTCGTCACTATCGGTTACTAATACCGTTACACCTGGCATCAAATTAAAACTACCACCTGAGCTGGTGGAAGGAGTTGGCTCCTCATCCTCGACAAAACTATCGTCACTCTCGTCGGTATTTGGTCCTGGCATTGTAAAAAACGTAACAAAAACTAAATTTAAAACGATAACAACAACTGGTAACAAAAACTAAATTTAAAACAACAACAATAACAATAACTCGTAACAAAAACTTAATTTAAAACTAAAACTGAACTCGTAACAAAAACAAAGGGTAGAGTAGTACTCGTGCACTAGCACCGCAAGTGTAATCGGGAGCGAACGGAATGTAGACGCGGTGCGGGAGGCAGGGGTCGACTGACCGTTTCAGCTGGGTTCCCAGGAAACGCACCAAGCGCCACTGTCGCGGCAGCCATGTTATCTGACAACTGTCATAACATGCATTAGAATATTTAGAATAGAACCATTATTTTAAGTCATTTGTCACTAGAACGTGTAGGTCGTCGGTGATAGCGACTGCCCTGTGAACAGTGGTACGCAAGTTCGAGCCACAGTCAAGATTAACTTTTTGTATTTTATTTTGATTTTTTAATGCTTGACAGCGCCACGACGCATTTTTTGGAACTCATCATCAAAAATTAACTGTCCTATCTGTCTCTGACTAGTATATAGTTATCTGTGCGACTGACGCGCCAATCGCGCGCTCGGATCGGCGCTACTTCATACCCCGCGTCCCGCTTGACCGCCAAAGAGACCTAAAAAACGACTTCTGCGCATCTAACGACTCTTGCCAAGTTACGTGCCGGGTACTGTAGGCGTCTGGTCTAAACAAATGTCAAATTGTACTGAATTGTATGGCAGTGAAACTTTTACCGAATTTTCGTCGTATTTGCACTGTTTTACAATATAAGTAAATAATTATGGATTACAGGTAAAGAAAAGTAGCTGAACTAAAGATTACGCTTCATATTACTGCAAAAGTCAGTGGTACAAGGAAAAACTTAATAAAAGGTAACATAAGCGGCATATTAATGAAAGGTAACATATGCGGCACAACACTGAGGCATTTTATTAATGATTTTAAAGATAATGAAATGAAAGAATAATTGTAAACTACAAGAAACTCGTGTATTTTGAAAGATGTTTAGACCTTACGCTAGTGCTGCCACCTTGTGGTTTATTCAATTTAGAACACCCTCGTTCAAATTATCTGCGAGTTCTGCGACGTTAATGACTACACATTATAGGAAAAATTGACAACAACTGTCTGGCAGTAGCCCACGAAACACAACATCCGTCTGGTCGGAGGATCCCCCCTATTCGACTTCCATGGAGATTAAGAACTTTACACCTTCATCATCATACTCCTACAGATACAAGCCTCTTGTCTAAGAGAAGGTGTGGGGTTTAACAACTTTACATCTTCATCATCATACTCCTACCTACAGATACAATTAAGCCTCTTGTCTAAGAGAGGGTGTGGGGTTTAACAACTTTACATCTTTATCATCATACTCCTACAGATACAAGCCTCTTGTCTAAGAGAAGGTGTGGGGTTTAACAACTTTACATCTTCATCATCATACTCCTACAGACAGATACAAGCCTCTTGTCTAAGAGAGGGTGTGGGGTTTAACAACTTTACATCTTTATCATCATCATACTCCTACAGATACAAGCCTCTTGTCTAATAGAGGGTGTGGGGTTTAACAACTTTACACCTTCATCATCATACTCCTACAGACACAAGCATCTTGTCTAAGAGAGGGTGTGGGAATTAAGAACTTTACACCTTCATCATCATACTCCTACAGATACAAGCCTCTTGTCTAAGAGAGGGTGTGGGGATTAAGAACTTTATACCTTCATCATCATACTCCTACAGATACAAGCCTCTTGTCTAAGAGAGGGTGTGGGGATTAAGAACTTTATACCTTCATCATCATACTCCTACAGATACAAGCCTCTTGTCTAAGAGAGGGTGTGGGAATTAAGAACTTTACACCTTCATCATCATACTCCTACAGATACAAGCCTCTTGTCTAAGAGAGGGTGTGGGGATTAAGAACTTTATACCTTCATCATCATACTCCTACAGATACAAGCCTCTTGTCTAAGAGAGGGTGTGGGGACTTGGACTTTGGACTCTAGTCCACCACGCGTACCTTGTGCGGTATGTCAGGCTTTCGAATATTTGGTTCTAAAGAATGCCAGTTTTCTAACGTTTTCTTTCCCTGTAGACAGTTCCCATAAGCACACGCACAGGCTTCTTCGATAACCTATTTCAGGCAGCAGATTCTTCCAATGGTGAAATATAACTTTGTCAAAAACATTGTTATTTTTTATGTAGGTACCATTATTGTGAAGAGAGAATAAATAAATTGAATTGAATTGAATTAAGCGGAAAGCGTCAGGGTAGCCCGCGAAATTCGAAATTTCTTACGTTTTTTACAATTTGCAGGCCAGTGCTCCCTAGCACTGGCCTGCAAATTGTAACAGTGCTAGGTTGTAAGTTGATTAAAATATTGTTCGCGACTGTCGCGCGAGGAATGACTTTGACCATGAAAAAGTCGTTCCTCGACCTGTATGAACTTGGAGGGTGATATTGATGATTATAATTCTGTAACTACATACGTCTTACAACCGCGAATAATATTTTAATCAACATACAACCTAGCACTGGCCTGCAAATTGCAAAAAAACATAAGAAAATTTGAATTTCGCGGGCTACCCTGGAGCATCCACCTTAAGGCTAGATATTTTTTTTTAGTACATACTTACCGAGAAAAATTAAAAAGTACCTACCTTGGTATTGATAATTTAAGACGTTTCAGAAAGCTCATAATGATTTATTTTAAAAACATCACTATTGTTATATTAGGTATACTTCATTTACTCGAAAAGTCGAAACGTGCACACCTTGCCAGTCGCCCTTACAGTTTCGAGTCGTAATGAGTGAAATCATCGCGGTTCGCGGATATTATAAACACCGTCGTACATTATTCACGTTCTCTGAAGCTTGTTGCTTGCGTCACAAATAGTAAGCTTCTCGGGAAGGCACTCGTCATTAGTCGTCATGAGATTGAAAAGAAAATAAAGCGAACGAGTTGAAGGGGGATTTTGTTGTAGTGTTGGCAACATTGCGTAATTTTATTTTCAATACACTTCCTCGAAAACTGGTCCATACCGCACTACGATTAGGTACAACATGCAATGTATTTCACACGTGTGCGTTTTTTTCCATTTTCCCGCACGTGTCCGGGAATATCGGGGTAGAATATCATAGATAAACATGGTTATTAAAAACGAATAGTTTTTTTTATACACAAATTAACATTTATTTGTGTTCTGAATTCAAAATATAAAATAAATCTATTTTTTATATTTAGGCTGTTTAACGGCTTCATACCTTTGCCTTACCTTACCTTACCTTCCTTCACAACCTGGCGAAAGTAGAGCACGAAAAAAAAATTAATATCATAGTTTTTTAGCTCGCGAAAAAAATATTTTTCGTGTATAGGGTATTGAAAAACGTCGTTTGATACACGTGGACATTTGTTATTGCAGTTCTCGGCTCATAAACAATATAATTCACAGTTTTATTTCCGCCTCGAATGCAATAACAAACTTTCTCCACTTGTATCAAAATGTACTAAGTATTATTTGAGGTGTTCATTTAGTAAAAACTGGAGACTTAAATAGTTGAAACGATAAAAGAGCAATATGCTTACAAGTTCAGAGTATGTTGTTAGGTGCTTCAAGTTTGAATAGTACAATACAAAATAATTTTTAACAGTTAGGTCATTCAATGAGATTCAATGAACCTACAGGGTTGTATTGATGATTTTAATGATTATCATTATGTAAATACATATACGTGTTACGGTTGCAAATTATATTTTGTTCAACATACAGTTCGACACTGACCAGCAAATTGTTAAAAAAAAGTAAGAATTTTATAACACATTTGCTCGAAAAGGGTCTCTTAGTTCACCAATTTCAATAGCGTATTGTATCTCATTACGTATGTACTTGTGCGTTATTGTAATGTAAAACGCACGGTTTATCAAGATGCTCCGTCTAAAACGAACGGTACTTTTTGAAACCCTCTTTCTTGAGCCCTCGCCTGCGGCTCGGGCTAGCAATATCGCCTCGGCTGTAATTTTTTACTTACTGCACTTATATCATAATGTACTATTAATTTCGGGGGCTATTCTGGCGCTACTCCCTTAGCCATGTTATGTTGCGGTCGCTAACAAAGACAATAAACAATACAAATAAAAATTACGATTTACTCGCAGTGCGTTCTACACCTGGTAAAAGCTTCTGAAATGGAAATTTGAAGTCAAGAACTTCATTTCAGGTACCTACCAAAGTGACACTTCTTCATCACGATAAGTCCACCAGCTTTACCAGAGACCGTCATGTCATTCTTTACGCTCGTTTGATGTTACGAATGAGCATTAAATTGCAATTTGACACCATTCTGAGCTATTAATTACATGGTTGCAAAAATATAATGCCCAAGTAGGTATGTAGGACAAAATACACATGTGCATAATTGGCAGATTAGTAACCGCGTTTATACTGACTGTAATTGCTTATTTGCTTCAGTAGTTATAGCATCATAATCATCTGCCTAGCCTTTTCCCAACCATGTTGGGGTCGGCTTCCAGTCTAACCGGATTCAGCTGAATACCAGTATTTTACATAGAGCGACTGCCTATCTGACCTCCACAACCCAGTTAGTACTGGGTAAGACAGTAGTTATAGCATAAACCATTAAAATACTCGGATTTAGTCAAATAGCTTAGACATACGATATACGGTCCCCAACTAGAGTAGATTAATACGCACATTGTGATCTAAATAGACTGAAATTATACAATCAATTCTTTTTGATATTTCTTGTCTATGCAGTCTATGGTATAAGGGAGACACGCTCAGGTATAGTTGCATTGCATGCATGGCGATGTGAAAACGGTAGCTAGACCCAGTCAGGAAATATCTCTCAGGCATGCTCGTTTCCTCACTATGTTTTCCTTCGCCGAAGCAAGTTAGTGATAAATACACTATCATGAAAATCAGAGGTGTGTGTTTTGGCTTCGAACTCGAGATCTATGTATGACTGAGCAGTCCCACGGTATCATCTCACTCGTACGTATGGTGCGGCCGCTTTTTCGTGACCTTTTCGATTTGGTCGACTTATTAGAGAATTGCTGACATTTTCCTGTTTTTGATATAACTTTCATTACAGCCGTAATTGAAAGCTGAAATTAACAGGAATTAATGTTCATGAATCATTTTAACTTGTTTAAAGTATGCCACGTTTCTTAATGTTTTGGGAACTGCGTATTTCATCGCTAAAGTACGACCAGTATAAAATTAATCAATTTTGTTTATATCTTCATATCGTATAAAGTTACATAATCTATTTTACTTGACGTGATAAGTGTCTACCATGTCTATTTTTTACAGCTGTTTATTCGGTTATAAGTGTTTTGGTTTACTTGCAAATCCGTTTTTATCTGATTTTTGAAACCATTTAATTCCATTGGTTTACGAATACCAAATCAAAAACTAATGTTTAAACTAATTTAAACAAATTAAGGTCTCTTATTGGTATTTTTTTCAATCTTCTGCGTTGAGCCGTTTTCGAGATCTGGGAAATCCCAAAACGTTACCACAGCAAAATCTTAAATAACTCAAGAACCATACCACACACAAATTTTGCTATTTACAAACATTTACTACGCAACAAAAGCTATCTAATCATGTATTTGGTTCCGGGCTGAACTAATTTTTGAAAATCGATTTTGCCAGGATAACGTTTCAAACGTTACTCCAGCAAAATGTGTTTTTCTCAAATAACTTTAAAACTACAATTCACACAAATTTTGCTACTATTAAACAAATTGCTCCTCATGATACACTAATTATTTTTTATGGTCTCATCTCTCAAATGCACAACATTTTGCCAGGGTTATGCACACGTGGATTCCCTCTCATTGACCCAGTGACCCTTGTCCCTGCAGTGGGAACATTATAGGCTGATGATGATGATGAAACAAGACGAATGACGACTTTTGTCTTTTATTGCATGGCTCTTTGTGACTGTTTCAAGCTGAATCTCGTGTCGATAAATGTAGTAAACAAGTCTACTTGACGTGTAAACTTTCCATGATACCTACTACCTTCATGAAATGAAATACCTACCGATAATGAAGAAAGATAGAAAGATATTTTCTCTATTAGATATGTTTACAATGCCACTATGAGAACATTGCCAGCAAACATGTTTTGCTATAAAAATCGTATTGTGTGTCAATCAATGCATGTACTTACTCTATTTGGATAGTTGTGTAAAAGCTACCTGGATAGTATATGATCTATCACTAAACAGTGATTGTGCAAGAACCACAATCGATTAGTTGAGAGAAAACGGTGTCTTTGACGGCCATGTCAGGTAAAAGTCACTAAGTACTTAGCTCCACCAAAACGGATGCTGGTCAATGGCGACTTCGTCATTTTATTTCACTTTTGTCTTTTATGTGTCACTGTTTTTATTTTGTCTTTTTATTTAACAACACCTTTTTTGTTTTGTTTTAGTTGCTGGATAATAACAAGGTACGTTAATTTATTTCAATCTAACAACACAAAGGCCTGAAACCCGCAGCCACATCGCAAGCATTAAGGCTACACGAAACGCTATTATTAATAAAAACTATAAGTAAGTAAGAAACTAAACTATTCCCAACAGTAATTAAACAAATTATGTCACAATTAGAACTCTGTATTCAGAAGCATTATTTTACAAAGGAGCGTTCAGAATGCGCGGCTCGCGAGCTACGCCCGGTGTTGCCAGCTAAAACGAGTTTTCCCCGAAAGTGTGGCGTTCCGTTCTCGCATGACCAAAACAGTCGGGTGCCATACTCTCAGGTTGCCAGAAGAGCATTGCACGGCAACCCGACACTCTCTTTGTTTCGTACCCAGACGTTATAATGAGAAACATGTGAAACATAATCGATCTACGGATATTGGAGACGTAATATTACGCCGGTGCTTTTGTTCAGCGCGTTCGTGTTCGCGCTTTGTGTTTTCTATTGCGATGATAGGGTTTTATTTTGAGTCGCTGTGGGAAACTATTCGGTGCATGCGACTGACGATGTCGGATGTGTCGAATGAAGGAATATAAATCGTGTAACGTAAGAACTTTCTATTCAAGGAGCGAGTGTAATGAAATTACGTCTTGGGCAATCATTCAGCGACGTATTTTGAAATTGAAACTCATTTACGACTGGTTTCATTGTTGTCGCGTGAGATTGGACGCATGTTGTGAGGAAGTTGACCCATAAATATTATTTATACCAAACGTCCAAGGGTCTGAACAACGCTGAGGATGTTAACCAGACAAACCTATTCCTACAACTTAGGCAAAAAAAAAAAAACAAATTAATTTGTTTATTCTAAAACACGTCTTTTGAACTCAGAACTAATTCCCGCATCCTATAAATTCACCAGCCAGTACTTACAGTGCTTACGCATACTTAGATGACCAATTTTAGAATACGGGCACGTTCTATTCCCGTTCGAAGTGGCAACAGTACCAACTGCGTGAAACCGTAGCGGGGAGGTCTATCGCAACATTAGAACATGCAGATTCGGTTACGCGCCAATGTAGCGGTGATCCTTACAAATTGTGTGTATTTTTATGCAATGATTGAGTGAGATTGAAGTGAACCAACTGCAAACGAAGTAGGTACTAGTACTCAGGTACGGTACATAACACGAATCGAAGTTGGTCTCAATAAACGTGCTCATAAAGATCCACCGACCACACTCTTGACAATTCAAAGAGAAGAACAGAAAAATATTGTAATTCCAAAGGTGCAAAAAAGTTTTGCACGTTTGGTACTTTTTTGCGACAAAATGAACATGTTACAGTCAAAACTGTTAATCGGTCAAAACCATTTTGGACTGGTGTTAGTCAAAATCCTTATGAAGTTAAAATGCGTTTTCTGCACTAAAAATATGTTGTTTTAGTACGCCCTAATTGTAATTACCTGGTCCTAGAATTACATGATGTTTTTCAAAGGGTCATAAACTAACAACATAATACATTTCTAAGTAAATGGTAAGTAGTTATTGTTAAAAAATATTGGACACATACTTTTCTTTTTTCACATACTTAAACAAAAAATGAAGACTATACAGTGCGTCGAAAACTCGTGTGAAGTCACATTTGAGTACATTTTTTACTCAAATGTGACGTCACAAGCCCCCACTCATGATCTTTGACACGTTTTATTTTCGTCAATTTTTATTAATTTGCTAAAAAAAAAAACTTTTTTGATTTTTCGATAACATATCAGTAACTGACGGACTAAACAGAATCATATTTTTTTTAGTCAGTCATCATCCCAATTCTCTGTGGGAATTCTATAGCGTTTGTAATGGGAATCGTAACTGTAAAACTAATGGCGCTAGCATAGTTTGGTCCAAACATCGTCATAGGTAGAAAATCTGGTAATGTCATTTTATATTTCAAAAAGGCTTGACCTCATTGGTCAGATTGAGAACAAACTATGCCAGCGCCATCTGCTTTCAGCTTTCACCGGCCAAACCCATTATTACAATACAACACATCACAATCTGCTAAATTAGTACCTACCATAGAGACCGTTCTTATCAGCAGTAATACAGGGGACTCCCGTAACTCGAAACTTGTAACAAAGTCAAGCCTAAACACCTGACAAAAGAATTGTGAGTACTGTTAGAATATTATGTGAACGTCTACCTACCCAAAGTTAGAAAAGCGACTTGACAAGATTGTGATTGATTTCAATATTGAAAATGAACGCGATCAACATCTAAACTACGTTCAAGAGCTGTCAGTGTCATCATTGTTACGGAATATTAACACAGACTCTTTCTGAAGATTCTGAACGTGGTTTGCATGAGCTGATCACGTTTACTTTCAATCTTTCAGTCGTGAAATTTAACTAATTGATCTGGCTAGAATCGAATTTGATTCACATTCACATCTCCCTGCAATAATATGAAGGATATCTTTTACAATGAGAACCTAAGTTACAAAATCTCCAATCCAATCTCTCATTAGTTCCCACAAATGATCACAAACATACGTATTCTAAACGCATATGATGTTGTTTTCCATGTGACGTCCATATTTGTTTCCACGTACATTAGCACCGCGATCGTTTTACACGGCATTAGGTAAATTATAAGCTCCACTAGTCGCTGCAACACGATATGTTTGCAGTCGGTGCCGTCTCGGCTATACCCTCGTCGCAGAGCAGCGGAATACAGTAGGACAACGTAATTAATTAAAATGTACCATGAGCTCGGACGAAATCTCACCACCAATACAACGACTCTTTTTGTTTGCAGCATTTGGCCGCTATTGAAGTACCTACCTGTTTACCTTTTGCTCGGTCTTCTCACAGAACCACAAACATTTTAACATTATCGTCTTCCATTCATCAGCAAACAAGTCCAATCCAGGGTTGGTCTCCACGAGCGCGTTGAGCATCGTAAGCATATGCGGTATAGGGAAGTGATTCCTCTATGCAATCGAATAAATATTCGAATTCTTCTATGCAATCTCGCACACAGCCATAGACACAGATTGCACACATACACAAATGGCATTGCATAGAACTCTGTACGAAGGATTCGAATGCGGCGACTGCGGTGCGGCTAGGTCAGCGTTCACCTTTAATCTACGGAAAACAGGCTTATACCTAGTTTTGATTTAAATAGACTTTTAAATAGCTCCAGAAAACATAAATTGTTTATGTCCCATTTAGTCGCACTGTAGCTCGCTCTACTTCCCCAGCCACTTCCCGGCTAGGTCTGCGTTTACCTTTAAACGTCAGGGATGGAAAATGTAGGGACGGAAAAGCTTTTCTCAATCCTTTTCAAAGTCGTTGAAGAAATACAGGATCTCTTGTCTGTATTTTTTAGAGGCTTGCGTATGGCTGCAACTCGCCTGATGTGAAACGATGATGCGGCCTCATGAGACCTAGGACCGGAGCATACTTGCTTAGAAGATCGAAATGAATTCTCTGTTACAGTTTTATTTCTTGCTTTGTTTTTAAAAACCTACAACTACTTTATGATGGGTTATTGTACATTCGCCACAAAGTTAATTCGTCACATTTTTGTAAAACTCATACATTGAAAATGTATTCGTCACATGCATAAAAAATATGTGTAAATCCGTCACAAGTCTTCTTAGGTACATCATTTTAGATAACTGGTATATCCAGCGCTTTGCGGGCCTAAAATGGCCGCTTTAGCAGAATCATAATATACCTAATATATTTATTATTATTATTTTTTTAATTTAGGCCATTTTAGACCCGCTGTAAAAACTTGCTCAGGCAAGTCTAAACTTAGAGGAAACTTTCAATGTTCACAATTTTTTACAAGCGCGCGATGGGTATACCTGTTATTCAAAAGTAGCTGATGATTTTTATGGGTCGTATCTTATAAGAGCAATACGGTATTTCGGTAATCAATACACCATAAAACATAACATTAAGATATTAATGTCAAAATACATTTTAAAAATAATGACTGCTCAAGTTTCACGCATAATCAGCTACCGACTAACTGCTTGACTGTCATTTACAAAAACATTAGTCACATCTTTCTGATTTTATCAATTACACGCGTGCCCTGGTTCGAGGATACAAGTTTGGGCAGAAATTATGTTAAGTTAGCACTAAGGCTACGTTCTGGACACTATCCATCGGCAAAGTTTGCTTTCCTAATGCGAAAGGTCACATCCCCAAATTGTGAAATATGCAACAAAATTGAACATGTGCAACATTTTTGCTGATGGAGTGCGTTAAGAATAAGAATGAAAGGGAATCATTGATTAGAGAATTCAAATTGAACATTCTGGACGTTGGACTGATCCAAATCATTTTAGCAAACCCTAAATCAACGATTGCAAAGAGGTTGTGTGGCTTGGTGAAGATATCTAGTCAATGATTCTCTTTCTAATTGGCACAATAGGTACATAGTTAGTAAATATTATTTATAAGTAAATAGAAAATAAGGTACGATGGGGTTGGCATATCCGTGTGGATAAAAACCCCTTTAAGTTTTCAAAGAAGAAAAAAAAAAAAAAAAAAAACAATTACACTGTCTGTTTTTACGACCACATTTTTGACACTTCATAATTTATTTACATAGGTGTTCTCGAGACCTTTCTCGTGTAAATGCTCATCCTTCATTATGTATAGTTAGGTTCAAACTTAATGGCGGCTCGGAAGTTAGCTGCAAGTGACGGTCTGCACATTATACAGACAAAACGATGCGTCATCTGCGCCCCGTGGATACCTAAAATTGTTGTCTGCGCAGCTTTACAATACATGTTCCGAATCGCCATAAAGTTTAAAGCGTTATTCGTTCGCAGACCGTCACTCGCAGCTAACTTCCGAGCCGCCATTAAGTTTGAACCGATCGATAGATATAATACTTACTTACACCTTTTATGCAATTCTGATTGAATTTTATTGAATGACGATCAAATTAAATTGAGATTTTTAGAGCGACTAGTCCCGTACTTAAAATGGAGGTCAGTTAAGCAGTCACTTCATGTAAAATACAGGACACTGGTATTCAGCTGAATCCGGTAAGACTGGAAGCCCCAGGCAGATGACGCTGACTACCGTAAGAAAAATTCTCTTACCGTAACCATTGAAATATTCGTCGGTGAAAATTCTTTAACCATAAGTATTTATAGAAACCTAATTCATTCTAATTTAGTGTACCCTGAAAATAGTGCTGGTGATGTGCACCAACCACCAAGTAGGTCTACTTGATGATCTGGAATCTAGAAGAATGACCAACGTCCAACAGCGTGGCCGTTGGTATTCCTTTCGCTCACCTTGGCCTCCCATTAGGATGATTCGAGGATGCTATAATTAGGCATACACCTTACATAATAAGACACCTCTCTACATTGATATTAATGATTTGATCTGTTATTTACGTAAACACTGGACCTTGAAACTAATCCAAGTTCACTTTTCTTCCTGATGTGCTGGACAGTGGACACGGACAAACGACTGAACATTTATTTATGTCAGACTCAAGTTTCTTGGTGATTCCACACATTGCTATTCGATTTCATGTTTACGTTTTCTATTTTAATACGTTTTTGCTTCCCTTTCCCGCTAATAATTGCGTTTCACATTATATATTTAGGGAACAGATAATGAATGTAAATAGATATACATTTTGGTAGATGATGACGCTAAGTGATGGTTTTTCAGAGCTGTTATGATTTATATCATTTGATTTAAATTAGTGATTTAAATCGCGATTCAAATCAAGTGATTAAAAAAAAGCAATGATTTAAATCAATACTTTTTTACTGCGACCAAATCAGCCAAAACATGTCAAGATACTTCCCCCGAATTAAACTATGGCGCGCAATACAAAATAACCGAAGAAAAATTGGATATAATCAAGCAACTGCTATACTACAATTGTACAGTTACTTGATTGCTTCTTCCGCTGGGGTCGAAAGAATACTTTCGGCATTTAATTTGGTGCACAGCAAAAAAAGAAATAGATTATAGACAGCCAAATTAGTCTTCCTTTTGAAAAAACTAAACTAATTATTTTCCTTGTTTATTAAAACTACAGTGTTTTTAATAAGTGATTTGATTTTACGTGAAAAAAGATATATAGGTACCTAGGTTGTGTTTTTATTTAATTAATAACTGAGTTTCAAATTAAAAAAAGATCAGAATGTATAAAATAAAATAAAAATCCGTCCGATTTAAATCAAATAAATCAGATTTATTTTTATTTTTATAAAAAATATCAACTCTGTTTTTAGGGTTCCGTACCCCGTACCCGAAAGGTAACCAACGGGACCCTATTATTAAGTCTCCGCTGTCCGTCCGTCTGTCTATCAGCGAGCGAAATTTTCACAGAATGTGCATATCTGTTGCCGCTATCACAACTAGTAATAAAAATAAATTAAAAATTAAAGGGGGCTCCCCTACTTCGACGTACGGAACCCTTCATACGCGAGTTTAAATTCAGTTTATTAACAAAACACTTCTCACAAACGTTTTGAGAACCTCTTTAAACGTGAATTCTTTAGGTAGAATAAGTTCAATGAGCATCACATCACTGATCAAATCCGTATTTTATATAATTAAATATTTGTACCAAACTGTTCCTGTTCGATACGATATGCATCGAAATTTTAGACCATTATTAAAAACAACGCTTTCATTTTGATCAAAAGTATCGGATTTCTTAGCTTATAAAAGTAATTTTTCGTTTATTTGAATTGGATGTAAATGCGTTTTGATAAGAACTAATATCCGATATCATTGCGAGTTGCTGGTTTATTTAGATTTATATAAAACCAGCCATAACATCGAGAGTAGCCTACTCTATACTCATTTATATACTCGTATATTATGTAATATCGATAAAAGCATAAGAATAAAAAAAATGTTTGGTAAGTATATGCATTTTCAAGTTACGTCAGACTTACCATACACCTCTGTGTCTGCCTATCCCTTCAGGAAATAGAAATGTGGAAATAATGAACGGGTGTAAAAACGGCCTCAACGAAGCCGAGAGGCACTTGTTCTTTTCGTCATTGCGAAGATTTTGTACTGGACCAGATGGTCCAGTAACCTAACCTTTCAGTTACGGAGATACTGAAGGTCAAAGTTACAACTTTTTATTTATTTATTTGGATCTCCAACAAAAGATACACAGATACAATATAAGTCACAGTTATACAAAGGTTCTTTTAAGTGTGTTCCTTCAATTACAGGACACCACAGCATGCACATAAAACTAGGTGTTAACACAAAAAAAATGAAAAAAATATAAATAATTCGAAAAACAATACAGAAACCAAAATAATAAAAAGCATTTGATGACAAGAAATCATACGTATTAAAATTAGAGTTGAAAATTGAATTACAATAAAAGTTAAAATTAAAATCAAAATCCAAATTAAAATCAAATCTACTTCAAAATAAAATCAAAATCAATATCAAAGTCAAAATTCAAATTAAAATCATAATCAAAAATAAATTGTATTAATATTAAAATCGTATTAAAAATATATTATAGTTATGTTAAAATTAAAGTTGTACTTCACTTATAAGTTATTCTACATTAATATTGCAGTGGTCATTTTTTTTTGTATTTAGAAATGGGTAAGGTTATGTTTTTTTAATGTAGTCACAGAATGCTTGATTGAGGGCATTGTGACGGGTCCTTTAATTTACACCCCGTATATCACACTAGCAGCTGACTCAAGCCAGACGAGCCTGCAAAAAAAAAGTAAGACATTTGAGTACTGTATAATATTACTCTGTGACACCACCTCGGTCCGCCCGCTCCCCGTTGAATGACGTACAGAGTACAGACGATGCCTCTACCATGATAGTGATTGCGTAGGTTTGATTAGCTCTTTTTTCACCGCTCCCCGGTCACTGGGTCAAGGAATTAATGGCTTATTACGAAAATAACTTCGATGTATTGTTCTTTAGGGTTGAACGTGACCGATGTGTGGGGAAAATGGTAGCGGTGTCGAATTTCGATTGTGGATGAATCGGGATTAAAGGCTGAGTAACGCTTTTTTAAATAAGTGTATTGCACAGACAAGCCCAATCTGAAAGCGTAAGAGCCATGTAGGCCTATACACGGGTGCACGGGAGCAGTGACGTAGGCGCTCACGTAGACACTGCATAGCGTAGGCTCATGTGGCGTAGGCGTAGAGGTTATTATTATTATTATCAGCCATTTGTGTCCCACTGCAGAGCAAAGGCCTCCCTTCCCTCCTTCCACTTATCCCTATCCAGTGCTGATATGCGCCAATCCTTGTGATAGGAGTCGAGTTCATCCCGCCATCTCCTTCTGGGCCTGTCGCGTTGCCGTTTGCTGCTGTTTGGGAACCATTTTGTGGTAGCTTTAGCCCATAGCTCCTCCGGCATGCGACAGATGTGGCCAGCCCAGTTCCATTTAAGCTTGGCAGCCGTGTGACCTACATCGGCAATTTGAGTTTTGGAACGCAGTATTGAGTTCCTTACACGATCAGTAAGTTTCACAAGATACTGCGCGCCATTGCTCGCTGACACCAAGTGTGGACTTTTTTGACGGTTGGTTAATGACCATGTCTGCGCTCCATAGGTGAGGGTAGGAAGAATGCACATGTCCATGAGTTTTCTCTTCAGTGAGAGAGGGCGTAGAGGTTGCGTAGCGTAAAAGCTGCGTAGCACCGCGTAGGCCGCGTCGCGTTAGTGGCTACGTTGGTGTCGGCGTAGAGGCTGTGTAGCGTAGAGGCTGTGTAGCGTAGAGGCTGTGTAGCGTAGAAGCCGCGTAGCACCGCGTAGGCCGCGTAGCATCGAAGCCCCGTTGGTGTCGGCGTAGAGGCTGTGTAGCGTAGAAGCTGCGTAGGCGCTCGCGTATAATATTTTTTACTTTCAAGCTAACTAAACGAATTCTTGCTATCGAATGAGAATAACGGGAGAAATGATGAGTGTACGTATACTTAGCACTGGTTTCCTTACATTCCCAGAACTTTACATGTAGTGAACGAGGTATTACGTAACAATGAAGGTAATTCCTTTGAACAGCACAATCATGTAGATTTTTCAACAATAGGCTAGTTTCCACCATCAATAAATTGCAAATCTATTTAGTCCGTCAGTGAGTATTGGAAAACAATGGACACGTAATTTTTGTAATCAATGAATATTAACAAAGATAAAACGCATCAAAACTCGGGAGTGGGGGCTCCTGACGTCACAACGCAATAAAAATAATAGCACGGCGCGGCGTGACGTATTGAGAATTTTAAAAGTGTCGTCGTATCTTCGCCAATTTTCGTTTACATACCAAAAGAAAAAATACGTGTCAAATATTTTTTGATGATCTAACTGACGGACTAATTAGATTTTTTCAGGACACAAGCCTATTAAGGATATTTTAAACAGTATTTAGTGCTTTGGACTGGATCAGTAAACCAATAACATAATTAGCTTATAACGTACCCCACAGCTGGGACACGGGCGTCTTTTCTGTGACCCCGAGGAGTGTACCGTAAATACCGTAATCCACCACGCGGGCCCAGTGCGGGTTGGTAGAAGTCAGATGTCTTCGAATTTTTGGTTCTAGGACATACCCGGCTTCCTCACAACTTTTTCCTTCGCCGTTTAGGGAGCCGAAAAGTAACGCGTCTGCCTGGATTTCGCACCCACAACCTATGCATAGTAAGTCGAAGCAGTTATACCACTGTGCACTGGGTTAACACGGCTCTAGGTAAAAAGGCTAACGTTCTGTAAACAACCAATACAAAAATAAACTGATACATCCCGTTTGGTAACTTTCCCGATTTGTCAACTACCTAAACCTACAAAATACCATCACAAAAGTGCCTTTTCGTATTTAATTATTTCGATCTTCATACAATCGAGTCTCGTTTCGCCAACTTTTGAGTATGTGCGCATTCATTCCCATTTGATTAACTTTTTGTTCGGCAAGTACAGCTAGGAGTCAGGAGAAGAACTACTAAGAAATACCACAAGAAATGTTCTGTAAGCTCTTATAAAGAACGCAGGTATTTGATATTGAGAATTTTGAAACCTTGTACGGGACGACCATTATGAAATCGTATAAAGTTACAAGTAGTCAATAATCGTTCAAATAGCCATTTCTTCAACGGCTACTTACTTTAGTGTGCTGTGTAACTGTGTAAGTAAACAATGTTCTTTCAACGTAAATATTTTATTCTAGTCGAAGAGCCTATCATCATCTGCCTAGCCTTTCCTCAACTATGTTGGGGTCGGCTTCCAGTCTAACCGGATGCAGCTGAGTACCAGTATTTTACATGGAGCGACTGCCTATCTGACCTCCACAACCCAGTTCATACTGGGTAATACGATACCACTTTGGTAAAACTGGTTGTCAAACTTTTTGGGCCACTACCTAGTCGAAGAGCCTATAAAAATGTGTATTAACTCATTGACAACATAACGCCATAATTATTTAAGAGAAAATCAGAAAACACCATCTCTGAAAACAAGCGTAGAGGCTTTCGATTAGGTACACGTTATTTCTGTGAAACTGAAACAAAGAAACGGGATACGCATGAAGTTCTCCCGACTCCCACGTAAGAAGAACTAGCAATATTTCCAGGAAAAACGTGTTCTACTTTACAAAATATTCTTCAAAAGCAATCTACGTGAGAACGTGCACAAGTTTGAGTTTCAATCGCAGTACACTATGCTCAAAGACTGCAACAGTTTAAATACTGGCGTCAAGTTTTCTACTCTAGCAACACCGTGCGTAGGTCGCCCGGTTTCGGATTACGAACGCTCCTAAATTTACCTTAGCCAAGCTACTGCCATTAAAAGCATTTATGTTATATTGGGTATCACAATATTATCGGGAGTTGAGTTACCACCGCGCTTTGACCGTCCATGGCTTTGTTACTCGCCTTTTGTGAGCTTTGTCTGGGTAAACCTGTGTTCTGTTCTGTTCTGACAGACAAGGTCGAAAATCTAGGTTGTCTCTTGTAAGTGCGGTTTTGTGTTTCTAGACGTTTTTGAGACTTTGGCCTTTATTGGTTTGCTTTTGTAGCAGTTTATTTAGTATCGATTTTATTAATTTCAAAGAAAGTAGGGGGGAAAGACTCAATCCATCCTTTTATTTTTTTTTCGGATGGGAAATCATCAAATGGCTCCTCCAGTCCTCCCGCTCTGGGCGGAGCAGGAGTACTTGTACTGACTAAAACCCATCCATGTTCCTTCATCGCCCTTTGTGTTCCGGGTCCACGGTATCTCTTTCGAACAGTCCCGCAGACCCGACAGGGCCCTCGCGGACTTCTCAATCCATCCTTACATTGTATTTTGTTTCGTGTCGCCTAACGCACGCAGCCATAATAATAGATTTGCCAACCGTCTGAGTAGACAGCAAGTGCAAGGCTGGCACGAATCAATTCACTTCAACGATTAATCAAAATCAATTAAACTAGATCAACAATGAAAATAAAATAAGATTCAATGACCTGAATAAACAATTAAGTTTTAATAAATTGATTTGTACGGACTGTACGGTCAACCGCATGTCATACTTGAAACTTGAACTGAGAACAATTTGAATTTGAGCATTGGGCGTCTTTTGAGCTCAAAGTCAAATTGTAATCATGGAATTGTCGTAGATTGTATCATGTACATACACACACACACATATACATAGCTGCATTGAAAAATTTAAATACATGGTAGAGGGCACTGATTAAAAAAAGTGTAGCACCTCACTTCTCTTCTCACATGAATTATGTTCCAAAAGCCACGATCGCGAATCTGTTGCCCAAATCCTACATCATTATGTAATAGCCTAATAGGTACCTGAAGTAACGAGTTATAAAGTTGTAGTGCAACACAAATCTACCTAATTATAATTGTTCACCTTCGTACAGAATAAAACTCTACCTTTAAATGCATTAATAATAGTTGCCAGAAAAGAAAACCACATTGAAATAATAAAACTCAACATTTTGCACAAGACTCGATAGTAGAGATGCAACGAATATTCGGCAACTATTCGGTATTCGGCCTATTCGGCCAGTTTTTTCAGTATTCGGTATTCGGCCGAATAGTAAGTAGTATTCGGCCGAATACCGAATATATAAAAAAGTAGCAAATATCTTATAAAAGCTCGCACTCGCACAAAATCACTCGCTTTTTTTTCCTTCTCCGCCACGCGTGATCTTGACTTTACATAGCAAACACAGCTAACTTGGAATCTTCACTGAAAACTTCAAAATATTTCCAAATAGGAGACTTTTTATTCACAACTAAAGCCATTTTAGACAAATTTTAGACAAAGTACATTTAAAACACTGCACGTTGTAACACGATTTGCCGGCTACTGAGCCAAATACTTCCCGCCCGCCCCGTCACCGCCGCACGCACCGCATCAAAACGTGTCGTTACTTGTTAGCGTCGACGTCAATTGTACTGGATCACCCGCCGAATATTCGGTATTCGGCTGAGAGCGCCGCCGAATATTCGGTATTCGGTATTCGGCCAAATCACTATTCGTTGCATCTCTACTCGATAGTATAGTTGCATTTAAATTCCATGTATTAATTAATCGAGCTGCCAATAAAGTTTCCATGCCTAATTAATTACCCGACTGCGCCAGGAGGGTTATTTTTTTCGAGAGTATGTATGAATGTATGTATAACCGTTTTGTACGCTCTGTGGCCTGAACGGCTCGATGGATTTTAGCTTGAGAGGTGTCGTTAGATTCGTATTTACTGTGAGAGTTACATCGGGTATTATACAAATAATAATAATAAAAAAACAAAATGGCGGATTTTTGGCGCCAAATTCAAATGTTTGGCACGCTCTGCAGCCTGAATGGATCGATAAAAGGCTCATCATGAGGATTTTAAAATGGTATATCTAAGTAACTAAAAAGTGTAAAAAAAACAATAATGAAAAAATAAAACCTGACTGTGTAAAAAATAACTAATAACTTTAAATAAAAATTGAAAGAATAAACAAGTTCAGGAGACAGGACATATTGACTGCAACTGCAGTCGGGAGTTCGGGACCCATTAAATAATCTAGACTAAAATCATAACATCCAACATGGGTCCCGACTGTTGCAGTTGTCCTGTCTCCTGAACTTGTTTTATTCTTTTCAGTCTTTATATATAAAGTCATTAGTTTTCCCAGTAAAGATCCGATATATTCGTAGTTTCGGTAGCGTAAATGTTGAATAATGGGCGTCCAGTTTTACTCGTTCCTTGTGCATGTTGGGTGCGTTCAGAGTATCGTATTTTCACCGGTGATAATTATTACGCAACGCAACACTGGCAATACTGTACTGACGTCGGCCGTAAATTGAAACGCGAAAGCTCACGTACGGGGGAGTGTGGTTAGATCATTATTAGAAATAGGATTTATTGATATAATTACGAATTTGATTCTGTTTAATGTTGTTTCATGTTTTGATTTAATAACAATGGTTTTTAGATTTATTGGTGAACTGATTAGGGAATTAGTTTGTAGATCTCTTTTTTTAAATACAAGTTCCAATCCATCCATCAGCACAATGTTTTGAGTGCGTTACATTGAGTTCTACCACAAAACATGATTTTTCACCCCCTTTAAGTCGTTTCCCAGCAATAATTTTCGCGTAAAGTTACTTAGTTTGATGTAGGTACAGAATGCTTGGTTTAAGGCTTCGTGATGCGGTTGTTAACACCTGTATAGTTTGGGTTATTAGTAAACCCTGTAATGAAAGTTGATGGTGTTTTATATAAATAAATAAATTATGTAGGTACAATGCGGTCTTTTTTCAAGGCGGTTTCTGAAAACCTCTTAAGAGCCTTTTGAGCTTCTTTGAGCATGAGCTTTTGAAACCTACTAGAAGAAAATTGTTACCTACTTATAGTTACCTAGGTACCTACTTATAGTTACCTAGGTACCTATAGTTACCTACATGTTTCTATAGAGTCCTCTTTTATCTCACTATAGAGACAGTGTGCATCCCAGATGACTGGGGTCACAAGCACAACTCGCCAACGATTAGGTAAAGCGCGACTATCTTGTAAGATCAGATGTAATCGGAGCTGCATGGGAATCGGATAAATAGTTTCATTACGCGACAGCACTGGGCTTACACAATCCTGCTTAATGGTTGGGTACTTGAAACTTGGGTTTCTATCAAGATGCAAGAAGTATTGATTTATTTTATGCATAACTGATGCTAACGTAAGATCAAGGTAGTACGAAAAGTTCTACACGCAATTTAGTTTACAAAAAATTTAACAAAGAACTTTTGGGAAAAACTCTTTCAATACGGTCCAATTGAATCTATGTTTTTTTATCTTATAGTGATGAAAGACGGTTGTATTTTTATGGAAAACCAAAAACATTACGCGAAAAAAGGAAAAATGTCTACGGTACAAAGTGCTACGAAAAGAATGAGCTAATTCCCTTTGCAATGATTTTAGCTCTTTTTACATTACTGACAATTTAAATGACGAGTCTCGTAAGTTAAATGTAACTAAAAACTAGTTAAATATTCACAAAAATGTTCGTCTAAGTTTTATTAGTTATCATTATTCCCTTCGATCAATACTATTATTGATCGAAGATTATTCCCTTCACTAGTGATAGTCTAAAAACTGACACGGCCAACATAAACATTTCCATCCATCCTAGATTTCTTTCCGTAACTGGAGCCCAATTATCTTCGCTAGGTCATCTTCTCCTCTGAAATATTAGCCTTCTGCGCAGACACGGGACGCTGTCACTAGCTTTGCAAGCTCAGATTAATTAAAACCAGGTTATTTTGATACTCGTGTGTCAAAGGGATATGGTTTCAACGTAATGAAGGCATCTTTGTAGCTTTGAGTGTTGCCGATATGTTGTGGCTAACGAGATTCGGTTTTGTAGGATATTATTTGCAGGGGCTGGACTAGAGCTACCGTAAAATGCTGTAACATTGCCTTTATAGCTCAACATTGCCTAAATTCAAAAAAGTTAAATTATTCCCGCTGCGAAATGTTTTTTATTGTCTATGGTATTACTAAAAGCAAGTCGGCAATCTGTATGGCAACATTCGATCATACGTCACTCCAAATTTTAGTTAACAAACTGTCAGTGTCAGTTTCATTGTCAGTGCGGATACTCGCTTTTTACCGGCTCTCAGGAAAATTTTATTTTATGAGTATTTATGCTTTATTTTCTAGCGTAATATGTTATATAGCAAAGAAAATATGCTCTTTTATGTATTTAAACTGTTTTTTCTGTATTATATCTTAATTTAAACCGTTAAATCATGGTCGGCAAAGTTGTGTCAGATTTTCGCAACTTTTTACTCAACATTATCTAGGGTTAGGGCTGCCACTTTTAATTTTTTCAACAAACTCTTAATCGACCGTGGTTTTGCTTGTGTAATTGTTTTTTTTTGTAATTGATCTAAGAACGTTTTATAGAAGCTAGAACTATTGTTTCTTTATTTATCATCATCAGAAATTAAGGATGTCGAATGTAATTTTCTTTAAGTCATTTATAGTACCTATGTTATCATATTGTTCGACAGATTTTAAACATGAGCAACCCACCCAAGAGTAGAAGAAAACCAGGGGCTAGACAGTACTCCGATTATTCGCGATTATTTTTTTAAATGTTATTACCTACCTACATATTTGTTTTCCTATGAAAAAATGTTATTAGAATTTAAGTACAACAATTTGATTTCTTAAAAATATGTTTGAATATTAAGAAAAATTGTTGCATTTCCTTTGGGGCAGCCCTACACCGAACTCACTTTTGTATAGGAGTTTTAGAGAAACCTGCACAACTTTGCCTAGCATTGTAAAAAAAAAAATCCTGTGCTATTCAAGATTCAGTGAAGTCTGACGTGGAAAAGAACTTCATGTCAATATGGGTGTCAAATCCGTTACCAAAATACCTATTCATTTAAAAAGATATTACGACAGGCAATGTTGTAGTTTTTACCTCAACTTTGCCTACGTTTTCAAAGCAATTTTTTGGTGCTTTATAGGTGTTTTTTTTTACTAGTAGCAAATGTATTCCTATAGCTTAAAGTCCAATATTGGACAGTAATTGAAAAAACAAACGACTTTCTTAGCGATTAAAGATTTATCGAAGAAAAACGTCAAAATCCGTGCAAAGTTGCAGCATTTTACGGTACCTACTTAGTGGTGCTTTGAGTCTTTGATGGTGCTCTAAGAGGGATGTTGCAGCGATATTCGAGAATATTGGTAGATATAGTTTTGTTTGATAGGTATTATACTATACTTAGATAATATTGTGTAAGTGGGTGCGGTGCTTCTTATCCCCTGCAATTTAATGAGCTCTAGTCTCCGCCAGATAAGTAAGAATTAAAGGTCATCGACTGCAATTTAATGAGCTCTAGTCTCCGCCAGATAAGTAAGAATTAAAGGTCATTGCTCTTTCCTTAATTTCTCTGCATAAGTACCCCGACAATATATTATGAATCGTTTTTATTACTATAAAAAGACAAAGAAAAGGTAAAGATCGTTTCGGGACAAGTTTATGTCATTATTTTTATATCTGTTTTCGGAATTATGTATTTGAATAAATGTATGCGGGTTAATGACCTTTAATTCTTACTTATCTGGCGAAGACTATAGCTACTACAGCTATGTACGGGTGACGGGCAATCCGCTAAAAATGAGTTCTATAGTACCTATGAGTGAAGCGATGATTTCATGTAAAAATTGCAACTTTCGCACACATTAAAACGAGATATTTCGGTGAGAGAAACGTAGGTAAAAAACCGGCCAAGTGCGAGTCGGACTCGCGCACGAAGGGTTCCGTACCAATTATTATAAAAAAATCACGTTTGTTGTATGGGAGCCCCCCTTAAATATTAAATTTATTCTTTTTTTAGTATTTGTTGTTATAGCGGCAACAGAAATACATCATCTGTGAAAATTTCAACTGTCTAGCTGTCACGGTTCATGAGATACAGCCTGGTGACAGACAGACGGACAGACAGACGGACAGACAGCGAAGTCTTAGTAATAGGGTTCCGTTTTTACCCTTTGGGTACGGAACCCTAAAAATGAAAAACTCGCTTCGCTCGCAGTGAGTTCGTAGCAAAAAAGTCAACGAGTTTACTACGAGTCTGCTACATAATCGATTCATCATCTACGTTTTGACTTTTCCCAACTATTTTTGGTTTGGTCTCTTTGTTAGTTTCGTGGTCATTAAGAGGTTTTCAAAAGGCTGATTTCCTACGTTTGTTTCGTTTGTAAGTAGGTGCTTTGTAACTGTGCTGACTTCAATATTTCAAATATTACCTAAAATATTTATTTCAATACTTAAACATAAATATGAGTTTATTTTCACTTTGCTCCACGAAGCCCTTAACATTCCTTCAACGTCCGCTTCTAATAAAAACTCAACTACAACAGCTAACGTTGCCAAATTACAACTAATAAACGAAAGTTGATGAATGACTAACATCCTTTATTAACTAAACTATGATTCTTAGGTTTTATGACACCATTATTGCAAATCGAGCGAACGAAGACTAAAGTTTAGTTTTTGCCTGCCGTGAATCCGCGAAAACGGCGACACTTTTTGACAGTGTTGATTTTCTTTTTCGTCAAAGCAGTTTCTCAGTAGATTTTCGAATAACTATAAGGTTTATTTACAAGCCGTGTGGTATCCGGCAGAGTAGAATAGAACCAACCCATTACACTCACGGGTGTCGTATAAGGCGACTAATGTCTGAGGCAGAACACCTTGCGCCTCCGTAGACCAGAGAATGGGCAGCAGCGTTTTCTGTTAGTCTTTCATCACTGCGATCTCCAATCCGCCTGCCAAGCGTGGAGATTACGGCATATTCCTCCCATCATGGGAGAGGCTTATGTCCAGCAGTGGACGTTATGGGCTGTTGTTGTTGTTGTAAGGTTTATTCTATTTCTCGTGTGGGTAGGCCAGTTTGTCACTATACCTAGAGAGATAGTCCGTCTTACTAAAGTCACAGAATAGGTACGCATTAGTACAAGCTAAAGTCTAAAGACAATCTCCGATTTGATGCAAGTTTACGCACAGTCTAAACGAGCAATACTGGCATAAAACAATACGAAACCGCATTGTTTTTTTTTTCATAAATATTTTTTTTCGTGACACAGATACCTCTTGAATTACGTGTTGTTGTTATAAGTGGACATTCTGTATATCCATAAGAATTTATTACCGCGATAGCTGGCAGTAATACGGACTGTAAGGAGGTCATCAACGACAGCATTTATTTTAAATAAATCGTGTATTTTTTTTAACTTTTGATTATAAAAATAGCCGCTGTATTTGTAATGGTATTTGTGGACGTGGGCTATCATTATGCTCGAAAAATTACATCAGATGTTGGTATAAAATTAAGCGCTTTGCTCCCGATTCAGACGATTTAATGTAGCGATTTATTAGTTGATAGGTTGTTGGCATCTTTAATCTTCCCTCTTAATTAGACAGTTAAATCAATTTAAATCTCATCATTTGTGACTAATTTCCTTCACAAATCAGTCGGTCAGCCAACTAATGAAAACCCAACGAAATTGATAAGCACCTATAAACGGCGTTCAAGAGTTGGTTTTTCATTTCATAAGTTGTCAGTGTCAATATCCCATAGCAA
This sequence comes from Xestia xanthographa, assembly GCA_905147715.2. Lineage (NCBI taxonomy): Eukaryota > Metazoa > Arthropoda > Insecta > Lepidoptera > Noctuidae > Xestia > Xestia xanthographa. Next base: position 4,702,176 of record LR990659.1, on the reverse strand, counting down.
TTATTATACTCACAGGTCTTGAACGCGGCTTAGAGATGTGCTGATCGTGTTCAGTTTCATTAGTAAGATCTGCTCATATTAAGCTCTGTCTCAACCCAGAACATTATCTTTCCAGGATTTCGCAGAGACAGCAATGAATGAGCTACTGGGCTGGTACGGGTATGAAAGGCTGGAGCTACGGAGATGGGCGGCATCTCGAGCCCGTGACGCTTCCAGTCCAGAGCAGGCCACGGAACAGAAAAATAAAGGTATGTTCTCAAGACATTCTGACATTGAACACTGGTCGTTATATAACAACGAGGTTCCTCTACCTAGCAGTTCGGAGAATAGAGGGCGTTATGTATGGCAACATAAGACCCGGTATCCCCCGTACTTATTAGAAGTCAGTATTGGAAGGCAGGAGGTTCGTGAATTAGTGACATAACCTCAGGATATGAACTGTCATCATTCTCCTGCTTACCTTTATCCCAATATGCTAGATAAAAGGTACCTTTTAAACCTAAGCAACTATAAACTTATGGATAACAAAACTAAGTCTAATGATTCTTGGTAAAGGGCGCATAATTCTTCCCTGAAATCAGAGTAGGTAAATAAGCCCAGGCTATTTACCTACTCTGATTTCAGACAGACAACAGACTATTCAGTTCCCCCAGTTTCTATTACGTTTTAATATCATATCCAATAAAATTGTATTACATTTCTTAGAACAGGAACCCTCTTCCCATAGCAGCTGTAGTTCTACGAATAGATGTGTTTCCGAACGCAACCCTCGCGCGCTTTCACGATAAAAATGGCGGCAAAAAAACGCGGCAAAACGAAACTCTGCGTGACGCCACAGATAGTAATCTAATTCCTACATTATTCGTGTTTAATAAACTCATTTTCTCGGAACAACTTCTGTTGAGGTGTGATATGAATATTATAACGATAAGTTTTAACAGTAACGTTACCACGAAATACGATAAAAATCGCTGAGCAACAAATAGACGGAATACAGAAAGCTTTGTACGTACTACAGGCACATAGGTACCTACATCGATGTTAGCAAACGAACATTATTTACAAATTTGATACCGCAAAGCCGGTTTACTATTCCTAATGAACGCCCGCGAATACGTAGTATAAACAGGTACCTATGTAGGTGTGCCGCAAGTGAAAATGTAGAACTTTGTGGTTAAATTGTGATGATTATGAATGTATAACGTTACAATATAATGTTACATAGACTGCTATGCTAAACACACGCGTCAATTTAGAACGAAATAGTTCTCCCGCTGAGATATTTCAGGGAATTTAGTATTTATTCATGAAATCATGAGTGATGAGGAGTTTAATTAGTAAGTAGGTATGTACAAAGAAACTATCATGTAAGAAGATACTTAGAGATATTCAATTAGAGCAGATGAATAGGTAGAAACCTATCCCTAAACCTATTATGGTAAACTGTAAATACTTCTTAAGGTTTACGTAAAATCACACCTTAGCATTTTGTGAAGTTATATACCTACTTACCTAATTAATGTTTGTGCAAGACGTAGGTAGTTAACTAGGTGCCAAGTGCCAAGGTGTTTTTAGTCGACGAAAATTTTACGGAAATCAAAAAATCGTTTCATAATCATTCTTTGGTTTAAAAAAACGGAAATTAATAAGGTCTATAAAGTATAACGAGCTATCATTTACTCGTCCAGTATAAGGTTATAAACGAATCGCAGTAATGAGAAAGTCAGTGTACTGTTTCGCGCGTTTTTTTCTCTATTCAATATCATTCGCAAATTAATTGGAGATGGATACCCGAGCCACGTTTACTGTTTCCAGAAAAGCATTTTTTATTATTCAAACAACATGATATTCACTATTGCAACTTTTATTTCAATTAGCCGTAGAAGGTTTTTCCTGTAATTTTTTACCTACAATAAAAACCTAATGGATACCTGAAAGCCATTTTCTTTTTACTAAGAATTTGTATTTCGAATCCATGGAAGTTTAAAAATCTCGTGCATATTATAATACAGTTTATATAAATACTGTTTTAAAAGATTTGTTGTTCCAAATAATATATTATGTGCATTTTTTTTGTTGCACTGAACGCCTATAGGATTTGTACGGCAACTTTTCAGTTTTATACTAGTTAGGTAGGTACCTACTTAGCCGTTTTATCAGACAGAAGAGAATGTCATTGACCTATCGTTAGGGGGTATTTATAAAGATAGCAAGACACTACTATCTCCAAACGACACTGTTTACTTATTAGTTTCCAACTGATTAACATTTTAGAATGTGAGATAGTATTGGGAGTCTTTTCACGAAAGGGACATTATTTTTATTTAATCTTATTTTGTTTAGTAGGTACTAAGACTATTCTGTCTTTTTAAGGTTCCGTACCCAAAGGGTAAAAACGGGACCCTATTACTAAGACTCCACTGTCCGTCAGTGTGTCTCATGAATCGTGATAACTAGACATGAAATTTTCACAGATGATGTTTTTCTGTTGCCGCTATAACAAATTATAAAAAATAAAGGGGGCTCCTCTACTACGATCGTACGGAACCCTTCATGCGTGAGTCCGACTCGCACTTGGCCGCTTTCTTTGTTTGTAATGGTTTCTGAGGACGGTAACAAGGTCGGTCGTAGCAGTTCTGGGCTTATCGCTACTACTAAAAAAAAATTCCGCACGGGGCCCGCGTGGTGTCTTATGGTGGCCCGATGTTTTTAAAAGAGTGGAGGCCTTTGTGCCGGCAGTGGGAACTGGGAACATTTTAGGCTGATTATTGAGTCCCGAAGAGCTGCTCCGACTTTCGGTATCTCGGTTCACTCGTGCAAAGCGATGGCGAAATAGATCGTAGTGTAAAGCACAGAATTAACACGGGATGGATGAAATGGCGGCAGGTCACGGGAACAATCTGCTACTCCCGCATTCCCCTTAAATTCAAGGAGAAGATTTATAAAACAATGGTTAGACCTGCTGTCTTGTATGGATCAGAATGTTGGGCCACAAAAGGGATGAATGAAAGGCATTTGCATGTCGCGGAGATGAGGATGCTAAGGGGGATGTGTGGTGTTACTCGAATGGATAAAGTAAGAAATGAGTATATAAGAGGAAGTCTGAAAGTGGCGCCGGTGACTGAAAAGTTGTGTGGTAATCGGTTGTCGTGGTATGGGCATGTGATGCGGAGGGATGAGGAAAATGTCGTGAGGAAAGTTTTGAGTATGAATGTGGATGGGTATATGAGTAGAGGAAGACCAAAGAAACGATGGATGGACTGTGTCAAGAATGATATGGCAAGAAAAGAAGTGTCTGATGAGATGACGAGGAATAGAGAAGTATGGAAGGAGACATGCTGCGCCGACCACAAATGAATTGGAATAAGGACTAGAGAATGATGATTGAGTCCCGAAGAGAAAGTTATAAATAAATATCGCTGGACATTACACACAGCGCCATCTAGTGCCACACTAAGCAACGAGGCTTGTGTCGTGGACACCAGATAGTTGATATACTACATAGATACTTTGGTTCTCTATTGTATTACCTAACTTTTTTATTCATAATTTAAAGTGCCATAACTTTTTTTGTCCTAATCATCATTTGTCCGAATGATAACTTACCCGAACTTAATATCACATAATATCACATGCCATAAAATTGAAATCTCTAAATACAATACTACCTACCGACCTAAACCCATTTGTCATAAATATTATAATCAATAATATACAAAAGACTTATTAAAACCGTTTTCAATAATGGTTATAAATCCTAAATAAAAAAATAAAAAATGTTTTGATCTTAATAATATTTTTATAACAAACCGGTATGTTCCCAGACGTTCCCAAAAGGGGACAGAACATTGTTTTTTTAATTATGTCTGTAATTACGGGTAACTACAGGTTAATTATTAGTTAGCTTTTGCAATGCTATGAACTTCTCTCAACACAGCACATTTTTATACAATATTGCTTTTATGAAATTTGTAGGAATTAAAAAGTAGAACCATCATATCGCAGAAAGATCAGTTAGAATCTTCTTTAGGCATACATATCGGTAGTCACTAAAAGGCAGAAAATCAATCAATCATACCGTCAATCATTATAAAACAGTTGAGTAGGAACATTAATTATGTGGATTTTATTTTTCCCTGTATGGAAACATGCAAACAAACATACACCATGCATGCAGCAAGCATGCCGCAAGCATGCAGTAAGCATGCAGCAAGCATTCAGCAAGCATGCAACAAGCTTGCAGCAACCATGCAGCATGCAAGCACGCATACAGTATGCAAGCAAGCATGCAGCATGCAAGCGAGCAAGCAAGCAACATGCAGCAGGCATGGTTTCTGTCACGGCTCCGGCACTGTGGGGCTCTGGCGGCCCCACGCGAGCTTATCGTCGCAGATGTGTTTAACGCTCACCACCGCAGCTTCGGCTTCGCCGGCCAGCCTCAGCAGCGGCGGCGAGTGTTACAACCACCTGCTCCTCAACTCGCGAGCCGCTTCGCCCCTCCGCGCCTACGCGATTTTAAATTACACTCTAGGGGTAGGGCAGACAAGACTGCGTGGGGTCGAATTTACATCGATTCGTTTCTGTCACTAAAACCTAATTTTTAGCAAATGTTTTAGGACCAAAAATTTCATTATACTTTTGTGAACATTCGGAATAATACACATTATATAATAAAATGCTTAGGACAGTTTTAGAAATAAAGATAATTATGTAAAACAAAATTTCGGGATTTTAAACATTATGGTTACTGAAGTTTATAGCAAACGTTTTATGGATAATGATTTTAGGACCAAAAATTTTAGGAGAATTAAGGGAGTACCAGATACTTTCTGTTTGTAAATACATACTTATTATACATATTATAAACATTCATGACTAGGAAACAAATGTCCATGCTCATCACACAAACATTTGCTCCTACCGGGATTCGAACCTGGGACCCTAAGAACGTAAGGCAGCCTCACTACCGCTGCGCCAATCGGGTCGTCAAAGTTCATCAACTTGAAAAGAAAACTTCTCCACCAGTTTCGAGTATAATTTCTCATGAAACCTATCTCTTCTGTTCCAGCGGATGAATGCTCGTGGTGCAACAAGAGCCTCCCGAGCGAAGGTTCGGCCCTCCAGCATGCAGGAGCCACGTTCTGCTCAGAGCTCTGCTTCAGCCAGTCCCGCCGGGCTAACTTCAAACGTGCCAAGACTTGTGATTGGTGTCGGCATGTGAGGCATACCGTCGCTTATGTGGACTTTCAGGTGAGGAACGAGGGTTTTTGTTTGAATTCTATAATATCTTATCGTCTCATATCATCTGCCAGTGGCGTAGCGTGAGTTTTCGCCGCTTGGGGCCGACCGGAAATACGCCCCTTGTTTTTTATTGACCCCGATAACTTGGGGTCTAAACTGGGTGGTTTTTGAGAAATCGAACTTTTAAAGATATTTTGAAATTTTATCACCTCTCTACTATAAAGTGCTGATTGTGAGAAATCTAAGCCGTTCAGGATGTTAAACTGATACTTTTCTGATAGCTCATGAACGAATGTATCCTTCGAAAACCAATTTGTCAAAAAATACATCTGCCTTTGAAAAATAAGCGCCTTAGAGGTCATGTACTGAAAACTTCTTAAAACTTCCATTGTTTTTCTGAAAACAGTTTGGACCCCAAGACATCGGGGTCAAAATTGTAGGAAATAAGGTGTTTAATGGTATCACCCATTTGAAGGCCTGCACCCAATTACCAATCACCCTGTATATCAACATTTATATCGTTTTCTATGGTAAGAATGGCATGACATTGCGCGCGCGATTTCAATTTTCGTTTTCCAAATTAATAAATTGGCGCTTCCTGCCGCCCCCTTTCGTATGCCGCTTGGGGCCATGGCCCCCACCGCCCCCCCCGTTGCTACGCCACTGTCATCTGCCTACCACTCACTATGTTGGGGTCGGCTTCCAGTCTAACCAGATGCAGCTGAATACCAGTATTTTACATGGAGCGACTGCCTATGTGACCTCCACAACCCAGTTAATACTGGGTAATACGATACCCTTTGGTAAGACTGGTTGTCAGACTTTTTGGGCCACTGTCTACCTGTAACGACTGTCAAAGATCTACAAATGACAGCCGGGACCAACTGCTTAAGCTTTCCGAGGCACGGAGAAAACCCGGTGTGTAAGGGTGGTCACCCACAGACCAACCTAGGCAAGCACGGCTTAACCTAAAGATCGACCAGAGCGGCTGTTATTATTAAGCCACGAGCTCCTCGTTATCTTATCGTCTATCTGAGAGTAATGATGGCCCTGAGCCTCCTGAGAGCAGTGGTGGCAACTTTACTTTGTGTCCTAAATAAAACACGACTGCTTTAAAAAATGGTAAACGGTATAGGTACCGTAAGGAAATTGGCAAGTCCTAGAACCAAAACTTCGAAACATCACAAATCTCTCACAAAGTGACCTGTGTCCCAGTTGTGGGGAACACTGGGAACTTTATAGGCTGATTACTATTATAATGGCATATTGTCTGCTTACTTACATAATAGGCATTTAATAGGCATTGAGCCGCGTGGTATCCGGCAGAGTAGAATAGAACCAACCCATTACACTCACGGGTGTCGTATAAGGCGACTAATGTCTGAGGCAGAACACCTTGCGCCTCCGTAGACCTGAGAATGGGCAGCAGCGTTTTCTGTTAGTCTTTCATCACTATACTGCGATCTCCAATCCGCCTGCCAAGCGTGGAGATTACGGCAAATTCCTCCCGTCATGGGAGAGGCTTATGTCCAGCAGTGGATGTTATGGGTTGTTGTTGTTACATAATAGGTTGGTGTGATCTGTAAGGTCTCTTCTCGAAGTTAGAAATCGAGATGTGACTCCCAATTCATCATTTTGCTTACGTCTTATAAGTAGTAAAGTAAAAGTGGAGACAATACAGAAATATGCAACAATTATGTTCCCATTGCTATCAATAAAATCTTGGGAAGTACGACCAAAGACTCAACAGTTTAGATTAGAACTTTTGGTCACCTTAAGTCGTATAAAATCTATAAATTAATCTTTGTAATTCCAGGACGGTGCCACACAGCTACAATTCTGCTCAGACAAATGCCTCAACCAGTACAAGATGCACATCTTCTGCCGGGAGACGCAAGCACACCTCGATCTCAACCCGCATTTAGTGAATGCGTCGTCATCATCCAACCTCATCACTCCGGAACTCTGGCTCAAAAACTGCAAAAGCAGATCAGCATCACCAAATTCTGATCGTTCAGGTTCACCAAACCCTGAAAATGTGCCCAACAAACCAACAAACACAGAAAAGGCAGATGCTCAAAAGACCCAAAACAGATCTCCGCTACCCCTGATTACGATCGCTCCGACAGCAAAGCTGATGAAACCTAAACGACCTTCAGACGAATCAATATCAGTACAGAAGTCACCCGAAACAAAAAAAGATATTAGGAATACTAAAATGAATCTACGGAAACGAAGAACGTCGAAATGTTCGGCCACGGTGACGTCACAAACTATACGGCAGAGGACTTCGACCCCGAAAGCGCAGGATCTTCGGATGTGCAGTCCGTCTGATGGATCGTCGCCAGCTTCCACTGTTGGAAATGCTCTTCATTCGCCGCCTCATCCGATAAACTCGCACCCGCCACCACCACCGTTTCCTCCTAATCCGATGTTCAGTATGCCTCCACCAATGTTTCTGGACAATCATGATCCAAGGCACCCGCATAATATGTTTCCACCACGACTGAACTTTATGCCTCGACCAGGATTCCCAATGGAGCGACCTCGACTCCCCGGCCTACCCCCGCCGCTGAGCTTCCCTTCTCCAATCGGCCAAGCCCCACCGGTCACAATATTAGTCCCCTACCCGGTTATCTTACCGATACCACTCCCCATTCCAATTCCCATACCGTTCTCGGCATTCGTCCAAGCTCACTGTGCGAATAAAGTGAAAACTGAAAGCAAACCCGATGCAGCAGACACAGAAGGACCTTTAGATTTTACAATGAATAGTGATAAAAACAAAAGAGACGAGGAAGTCATGGGATGTAGTAGCGAGCAGAGCTGTGAGACTGTGTTAGATAAGAATCCGGTTTGTGAACAAAACAACGAGCGAGTAGAGGATGATAAGATGGAAACAGAAATAAATGAGACTGGAAATGCAGAGCAGACTTTGCCCAAATTCAAGATAACCAGGCTGGGCAATAAAATGGCGAAAATTGTAACTAAGAGTAGGGAGCCATCAGAGTCCACAAGGCCACTGAGGAAACGGCGAAGACTGGTGGAAGTGTCCACTGACGACGAGGCGCTCATTCCAAAGACGAGGAAAATAGTTGAAGTTTAAACGTAGAATCCAAATAATGTCATTATTCTCTGATACATATCACAAACGCATGATAATCCGAACAGAGTTCATTATTCTTCAGGTTGCTAGTCTTTAGTTTTAAGATGCTATTAAATTTTTATGTCTTAGGGTTTAGGGCGCACTGTAAATGTGATATTAGTAACTTATTACTTCAATGTATGTAAAATAAACAATATTACTTACTACTCTATCACATAGTTTTATTGTCCTGTGATAAACGATAAGTAGGTACATAATCCCTGAAGTGAAATTATTCAATAACATTGTGTTATCGTTGTTTTGTCACATGTTTGAAATTGATGGACGAGCCTTTCATTATTAAGATTAGAGTTGAATAACAACAAACATCGGACGGATGTTTTGTTTACTTGAGCACATCAAAACACAAGTAACACGGAATAGATACAATCCTAACATTTTTATGAAAGGAATTAGGACAACAATAATAAACACTTAAATAAATATCGCTGGACATTACACACAGCGCTATCTAGTGCCACACTAAGCAACGAGGCTTGTGTCGTGGACACCAGATAGTTGATATAATACTACATAGATACTTTTTTTTTGTTTGTAAATAGATACATAATAAACATTTAAACATCCACGACTTGGAAACAAAATGTCCATGCTCATCAAGTTATCAAACAAACATTTTGTAGCTATCGGGATTCGAACCCGGGACCCTAATATCGTAAGGCAGCCTCACTACCGCTGCGCCATTCGGGTCGTCAATAATATTATCTGTACTCTTAATTTAGGAGCATGGCGTGGCATGGCTGCTAATTTTTATTACAATATGGGCCTGCTCTTGACCTCGATCACGCCTGATGGAAAGCGATGGATGAGATTTATGATGGAACGAGCGTGCCCAGAAGATGTTGTAGTCGGAAAGTGGCCCAAACTCACGACCCATTATGACCCCCTTAGAGGCAAGCGACATCGTGGCAGGTCTAACTAAACGGAGATAATGGTGGGATGATCCTACACTTTCAACAAAGACTGATCCTTTAGTCACTTCACATTGAAAAGATTGAAAAACTGGGCAGGCCTTCACCTTCGAACTTCAGCCAAGCCCACATCGCTGCTGGACGAAGGTTTTAACAACACCCGAGTCTCCTGCATCCCAGCCCAATTTTTAATGTAGTACCTACCTGAGCTGCCCATTTCCTAATACACAGCTGACAGCAGCTATTCTTTCAGGAAGATCTTTTATTCCTTTCAAGTCAGATCTAAAATTCACATCCATTCTTGTAGAGACCTCTTTCGTAATGGCAGACACCGATAAGTATGATGGAAGTAGGTGCATAATGTATATTCGATGTCATCATTCCAGACAATCTGAAAAACAGATGTTTAGCTTCAATACTCTGAAAAACAATGAATCATTCATGAATGTAGATTCAGGTGTAAATCACATGATGAAATCCATAGTGTGGCGCAATGGAAATAAAAAACATCATAAAATTCATAGGCTTTTAATGTCTTGACTTAAAAATCATCGCTAAAAACCAATCATGGAAAATATTGATTGCTATACTTTAACAACATGTTCTTACAACTAACAGCTAGGCCACACAAGGTGGACTGTTCGCCTCTATGTTGAGAAATTTGTACATTTTTGAGATCCAATTATAATTTATATTATTTCATCATTATCATTACTGCATTCTATCAAATTATATCTTCAAATAATTAAAGCGTCTTCAGATGATACACATTAAATGCGTCATAACAATTAAAGGCAATACTGGCATTATTTCAGTGATACTTCTTGAGTGAAGTGGGCATGGAATATTTGGAACTTTAGCGATTTTGTCAACAGGGAAATTATATCGCCGCGCTCGACCTAACCTGCCGCATCCAGGGGCACATATGAGTAGACCTTATCTAAATAAGCAAAGTAGATTTAGATAATCTGTATACATCTGACTACATTTAAGCCTATTTATAATAGTGTACTCATGCGAGACCAGCAAGACTTACAGGCCAGATGCAGTAACATCCCGAAAAAGTACTTTGGCCAATACATTCTAAGTTTGACTAGAATGTTTTCGTAAGTATTCATATTTCCGATTTTACCGCAATCTGAGCTTGGTAATATTCTAAAATCTACTATAAAAGTTAAATGCTTTACTGTTGTTTGTGATTATACAAATCCCAGAGTGTTATAGCACCATCAAGTCCACCGGCTGCCATTATGTTTGCCTTCCAAAAAGAGACCTTCTCAGAAGAATAAACAACATCTTGAATGGCTTGCTTGTGCTCCGTCAGTACTACCAGAGGTCGGAGAGAGTACCAAGAGAAGATACGAATGTGGCTGTCCCAACCCCCAGTAACAAATACCTTACCATCGGACCGGGACTGAACTTTATTTATTCCTGGGTTTTTAATTGTTATATCCATCTTGTGGGCCAAACTTAAGTCTTTTCTCCCTATACTAAAGATCTGTATCACATTTGAGGCATTCCCAATCATGCCCCTTTGCTGCTCCAGGTGGAAATCAACAGACATCGGACACTCTGCAGTCTTCAGTTTGCTGATACATTGACTAGTGTTGAGATCCCACAGGAGGAGCCATCCTGCTTCATAGCCGGCCAGTAAGCAGGGCTGGTCACAAGGAAATTCAACATATTTCAAGCACATCGGCTCTCCAAGCTTCAGAGATGTGTCGGGCTCCAGACATCCTACTTTATCTCCAGAAAAGTTGTAAATGTGAATTTTTGAATCCTTGTCAGGTACATAGAGTGTTTCGAGTTTTGTGTTGGCGTCAAAACGGCAGAAACCAGGGTAATCAATGTCGATGAGTGCGTCTTCTTCGTAACCGCTGTTTGTTAAACTAAATACTTTGAACTTGCCGCCCTTCTCCTGAGTGATGAGGTGATTGTCTGTGTGGATGAGGTGAAGAATAGGAGCTTGACCAACTTGAATCTTCTGTTGCACACGATTTGTCTGTAACCATGAAATATTGGCTTATTTAAACAGTACATCTAGGGTACCTAAGGGTGTGTGGCCGAGTAAGAGAATTATGTCAGATGTGAAAGGGTTTGAGATAAAGTAGTAGAAAATAACGGAAAATATGCAAAATAAAACCGTCAACCTACAAGTGCCTACCCTCGAATAGATTATATGGCTAGTGACACGTAATATGCCTCCGAATGTAAAATATTATATAAACAAGTGGAAATATGCAGAATATTATAGAGCCACGTGAAAAGACATTCGGTGACCTAATAAAATAGTATAAATGCGTATATGTTTTGATTTGGCAGACGATCTGCTCATTTCTAGGTCGCGAATTGAGGGTAGTAAACAAAATTGTCGCGCACACAATGGAAGCCTTAGGACACGTCATTAACACCTACGCACACAGTTTTACAGCTTAATAATATGTTTCGAATATATACGTGATCTTACCTGAAGGTTGTATGCATAAACATAGCCGTTTTTAGAGCCGGCTAGTAACCTCTCGAGACCACCAGGCAAAAAGCTGAATGCCAACGAATAAACAGGAACGTTGTCAACATTCCTGATCGTATAAACGGGGTCTGGAGGTAACAGGGCCATCTCTGGTCAAGCTCGGAACGAAATTATTTGTCGGAATTGGTAAAATAAAATAATAACAAAATTAATCAAGCCATCAGAAACTCAACCACAACTACGCACAACACAAAACTGACAGAAAAACAAAAAAGTTCACATCGTAACAATCGATTGCGTTCGAAACTAAAATTTTATAAATTTCTCACACTAATGTTCGAGTAAACTTCATAAAACAATTTACATAAAACTGGAAATAAGTGTAAATAAAATTCAAAGTTTTGTGTTACAAGAAGTAATTATGTTTTTTTTCTGGTAAGTGTACGTTTCGTTGATAAAATCTTGACTTAAATATTCGGGGAAAACAAGTATTTGAACGCATTCGATTCCAGAAAATCTAATGTCACCGTTTATAATCTGTGGTCGCAATAAAGGACGGATTCGTAGTGATGTTGGCTTTTCGATTAGGAATTCAGTGTAAATCGATTTTAACTAGATTTTTTTTTATCAAGATAAGTATATGGCTGCGTTTGTTGTAGCGAATGTAGAGTACATACTCTTATTAAGTGGGCATTAGCAATACGCGTAAAATCACACCTCTCAGCCTGGATTCGCATTTTGTATGAGAAGATGCGTACGCATAAGAAATTTGCGTTACGTCAAACGCTTTGTGTCAAAGAAAAACTTTAATGAAAACTACCTACCTAAAGTTTCACAAAGATGTTATTATATTATTGTTATTTATTGCAATGTTTGCTTGAATCTATGTGCTTTACTGCTTTATATTCAAGCGTTACACGCTGCTCCCAAGCAAAATACAGTTTAGCTTTAATTAGGTTAGAATACAATAGAATCCCATTGAAGATGAAGGCATGTGGCATTTTGAATCTCGATGCATTTAGGTCATATAGGTGTGGCGAAAACCGGAAGCTAAATGCGAATCGAGGCTGGCAAAATATGATTACACTCAATGACATTATATAGTAAAAAGAGGTAGATATCGCACTAGCACGCACAAATTGTTGAGGACAAAGTGATACAACTTTGATAGCTAGCTATCTCTTTCTTTCTTATACGTTCCGTATTATCTATCGCTGTCGTAGTTTTAAATTACTCGCAACGATATCTGAACGCCATTCAGTATGAACATGGCGTATCTTCTTTATAATATCATTGATTACACTACTATATTTCTCTGTGGAACACGCATATAGGTTAGTAGAACTTTACCCTTTCTTCATAATTTTTTTTGATTCCGATATATGCACTCTTATTTACATAATATAGAGTACAATTTTACGAATTTTACTAAAATAAGTACTTTAGACAAAAATGCCAAAAAAAATTAGAAGTGAAATTAAATTCACTAAAATGATGTTATGGATAATGAGTCTACTTATATCAGCTGGTGGTATTTCGAACTTTGTTCATTTAGAATTCGATAAAATAAATTTGTTGTCGATTAGTCTAATCGATTGAACTCCCAACACTAGTGCTCTTCCAGCAGCCTGTCAATCACTTCAATGCGTCAGTTTCTCTTCGCAAGCAGTATTATCGTGTTTTATACTTTGATGGATTTTTGAATGAGAATTAATTGATCTTACCTAATGATGGGTGCCATACATAAATTAAGGAGATTAATTTAATCCTCGAAATTACAAATGGCTGCGGAGTCGCTTCTGAAAACGGGCAAGCATTCGAAGTATACATCGTATAGGAAAATCTTGTATCATAGGTTCTTCGTCGGCCTACTCTTGTTTATAGTGGTATCTTTAGTGTTTACTGTGGTGTTTAACGCGTTTTCCGGTAGTTCACCGCGGATAGATGTGTATCAAGCTGTGAATTTGGATTCGACAAGTGTTGAAGTGGTGAAACTTAGTAAAAGTGCACTGGAGGCGCATCCTCGTGTGGCCAACTGCACTTACTGGGACTGCGTCGATGTGTACAGATGCGGGAAAGGCGGACACAACAAGATAACAATATACATATATCCATTAAAAGACTATCAGACTGAAAATGGGAATTCTATATCACATTTTTCTAAAGAATTTTATATGATATTAGATACTATAAAACGTAGTAAATATTACACGCCGAACCCGGAGGAGGCGTGCATATTGGTACCTAGCATAGATACTCTGAACCAGCACAGTTTCTCAAGTAAACATGTCTCACAAGTGCTGCAGTCACTGCCATAGTAAGTAACATTAGATAAGCTTGTCTATTTGTGCACAAGCAGCCTCTTGTTTAAATAACTCTATTTATAGTGAATGAGGTTAAAAGGCACCATTCATGAAGTATATATCATTTTAATTATCAGGACATTCAATATTACTGCGCAAACTTCAAATTACTGTAGAAGTGTACTAAAAGTCTTCCATAAATTATCTTTCCAACAAACAATCTAACTGTCAATAATACATCTATTAACTTGTACAACATGCTATTACCTCAATTAAATAGAGCTAAACCCAGTTACTGTAATGGTCTCTAAACCAACCAGAAGCAAACATAAAAGGCTATAATTAAACTCATGGTAAATAGTGTAACAATAGAATTGTTGCTGCGTGAGTAGTTGCAACAGACTAACTCAATGTTTTACAGTAACTATTGAGTGTACATAAAAAGATCAAAAAACGTTCCTAATCCTAGTAAAAAAATTACTGGTTTCAATCACTTCCTCTTTATGAAAACTGATGCCATACATCAATCAACAAAAAGCTAAAATTTTTGAATGAGACAAACAATATCACTAAAAGCATGTTTTAATCAACAGTTGGAACCACGGTGAAAACCACCTCTTATTCAACATGCTACCCGGCTCCGCACCCAACTACAACTCCGTTATGGACCTCAATGCCAGCCGAGCCATTATAGCAGGGGCTGGCTTCAACACATGGACCTTCAGACACAACTTCGACGTATCAATACCAGTATACAGTGCCGTCGCCGAAAAAATTGACAGCACACAACCAGAACAAAAGAAGTACCTTATTATATCAACGCAGCTCAATATACCACACAATTATTTAGAAGAATTACAGAATATTGCGTCTTCGTCCAATGATCTGTTGTTATTGGACAGGTGTAAGACTGACAAGACAGATTACAGTAAAAGATGTGAATACACTACGGGTAGAGAGTTTGATTACCCCAACATTTTGAAAGACGGAATGTTCTGTTTAGTTGTAAGAAGTGCCAGATTGACGCAAGCTATCCTGATGGATATTTTGGCTTCTCAGTGTATACCAATAGTGATTGCGGACTCCATAGTGATGCCGTTTAATTCCCACGTTGATTGGCATAAACTGGCTCTGTTCATAGCAGAGGATAATATAAGGAATTTGGTTAAAATAGTGCATGCAGTGAGTAAAGAGAGACGTGGGGAGTTGTTCTGGCAGCTGCGATGGGCATTTGATAGATATTTTGCTAGTATAGAGAAGATCACGTTGACTGCTTTAGAGATAATTAATGAGAAAGTGTTTGCGTTGGCCTCCAGGACGTATGAAGAGTGGAATATGCCTGAACATTTGGTAAGAATACTTTTTATGTTTTTCTTCCTCTTCCATTATGTTAATTGTTGGGGATGATACTACCTATACCTACATACAATATGTGTATGACTCATAGAATGAGTTTGCAACAATAGTAGCGTATTTTATTGCCCTTTTGCGGTGACACAATAATAACACTTAAATGGGTGTCTAAGTTTTATTACTGCGTCAATCGTTATAAAAGAAACTATTTGTTTAAGTCAATACCTACGTAAAACTAAAGGTTACTTGGGTTCGTTATGGATTCGTAATTAATTCCGTAAGGGTAGCAAACTAGCGGAAGGACTCGTCGACACTCCGCCGATTTGGTCTTTTTGTTCTATTGCTACGCGCTTTTCTTCCATGCGCTCCCCGCTTGTACCTATCACCAGACGATTTCATCCATTTCACCCTGTGTGCCACTCACTTCAGGCAGTAGGGACGTGTACATAGGGGGGGGGGGTGTAGTTGGGATTTATACCCCCCGAAATCTGATTGAAAATAAACGGGATTTTAACCACTGCAAAGTACGTATATTATAGTAGTGATTGCAGTGATTTTTTACACAGTTCACATGGTTGTTTCAATGTTTGATCCTTGCTTTGCTTGATTCACTGTGCAGGTGTAAGTCACGAAAGCGACTTGCGACCCTCGGTAGTTTTCTATTTCAAAGTGCATCAGTCACTCACTAACATCCCACACCGACTTTGTGGACGCCCAACCAACCGCACGAACCTGCAGCCTTTGCAGGCTTTTCAAATAAAACCATCCAACCGCGATTGCATGCGGGCACGGAAATTTATCGCACCGTGAAAACTACGCTCAAAAATATGTGGTTGTATCATACCGTGTATAAAGTCTGGGTAAAACTTTCGAGGAAAACTTAATGTTAAAAGCCATTACGGAATATTAAAAAACTACAGGGCCTAAGCTAAGAGATGACTGCGCAAAAAGTTTCGTTTCAATCCGTTCAGCGATCGACGTATTGAAAAAAATAAACCGCCGACTCAGCTCTATTTTACTCCGTTACCTTTCTTAGGTAGCACAATGTATTCAATAAGTTTCAGTGATGAACTTCGACAACGCTTTTATTCCATTTTTATTTTCTTCAACCTAACCGTCAGATTTAGATTTCATTTAGTATTCTATTCATCTCTCATAAAGTTTTCTTGTAAATGTAGAATATAATGGACCGGTTTTCAGACGTTAATTTCGCTCATTTATAAACAAGTTACTCGTTTATAGAACAAAAATACTTTCTACATAATGTTTTAAATTAAACATTTTCTCATAGAGCGTCGCTAAAAATGTTTTCATCAACAACGTGCTGTATACGAGATGCTTTCAACATGAACATTACGTAAAAATAGCTTTAAAATAATAATATGCATTGTACGTGGTACGTGACGTCATATGCAAATGCATTCAAGTCTGTAGGGGAGGAATGCAATCATCGCGATCTTCGTATTAAGTAAAGTTTCGATCAAAGAGCGCAACTTATCTTGCATAAAGTGCGACGTCTTCGTCTGTGATGCTGATTGGATTTACAAGATTTTGTCTGACATGAATACGCTAGGATCTATGTATCTTCCAGTTTAACTAGATGAAGTAGAAATATAGAATAGTAAAATACCTGTATTTTTTAAACAACCTGCTCGATATTCAAAACTCGGGCATGGCAATTAAGATCTTTGTAACGGTTACAATATCGTAGCTATCTAGCTAGGAACACACATAAACGAGCAATCCTGGCGCAGAACCTGTGCAAAATCTAGTCAAATACATGAATATTCAATATTTGCTTTTACGGCATACCTTTTATTCGTACTTTTAAATCCTTGGAAAAGGTCAAGCGTCAACTAATTTGCATAGTGTGTGCTACGGACAGCTTTAATCTCACTTCAATTAAAATTTCGCTTCTTTCAACTTATTCGGAGGTTCAAAATGTTCAAATAAAGCCGTTAATTTTTCGCGAAAATAAAGCAAATCGTGTTTGAAATAATATGCCACTCCAGGCGACGTGAAAGGTTCAGAATTAAACAAATAATCTTTTGAAATATTGTACAAGTTGTTTAAACATTAAAATAAGTCAGATGAAGTTGGTATATTATGCTGCAGTAGTCCCAAACTTTTACTAGAGTTAGTATCGATCGAAGATACAAACTAGTGCCATACTAGTCGTGTTTCTGATCGACAAACAACGTCAATTAAATCAATGGAATGACGTTTAAGGGTCACATTCCGAAGCTTATGTCAATTTGGTATGTCCCACGGACGTTTCATACGTAGATTGTCATCTTGTCTGCGGCTTACTCGTTAGCAATTGCACGAACACACGGCAGTATGATTTTTCTGCAACTTCTATCGACTTGAGTCCCTTTTCAGCTACGTACAAGTTTTAGAAAACTTTGCCTTTGATGTTGATGCTCCATCCCGAACTTTCGACGCTATCGGGACCTCTTTGTTACCTTATTGGTCCTTTTATTCGCTGCATGGAGATTAAGTGACTGTGTTTAAATAATAGTTTTATAAGTATGTCGTATGCATATCTTATTCGTCTCGTCCATATAATTTATACCTCCTCTCGTAAGATTCATGTCCGTGTTGCAATTGCAACTTTTGAGACGTGCTTTAAATCTGGTTTATGTGACCGTATTAATCTCGTCATCTGATAAAAACAAACACAAACAAAAAACAAACAAAAACAAAACAAAAACTACTCAAGACAAAAATATGAATATCAGAAGAAAAATGTTGAATCGTCCTCATTCTGAAGAAGGCATTTTCGGAAAGCTGCTACAGTAATTTCTACTGGCTTTAGCAACATTTAAGTATATTTTTTAGTTCCGTACCATACTTTTGTAACCATCCATCTTCGTTATAGACCGGAAGACGACGCTACAGAAATATGTCCTTCAAAACTGCTAACAAAATATAGTACGAAGAGGCTAGCTATAGCAGCGATAGTTGGAAAACACTGGGTAACAGTAACAGTATTGTTTCGATTGGTCCTTCTGTACCAATCTACTCTCGATCCGCGATCTCTATGGAGGTTAAATGCAGGTATCAGTTGTAGGCCCCGTTAAAACCTGTTTCTGATGAGACTGATCGGAATATTAATAAACAGGTCAATGCATGTTATGTCTGTGTTACCCGGAGGACGAACTGTTGGTCCTTCGTGTTTCCGTCTTTTATTGTAGCTAGTAATTTTGAAATTGCAAGTAATTATTAAACAATGCGACACGAATTGGGGTTGCTAGATTTACAAAGCCCTAACTAGGTGGTTTTTGGTATTAAAGGCTTTGGTCTTAACCCAAACAACATCACGTTGCACTATATCAATATTTTTCACAAATACAATATTGTCTGCAATACTTCGTGTATTCCAGAACCATCAAGTATTCTCAGATCAAGTTCTTTAGATGTTGCAATTTACAATCCTAGTATTTTAAATATCAAAATTCGAAAGGATACATTCCACGAAATACGACTACGCCGGAAATTTCATGTGACAGTGTCTGGAAAACCGGATAAGGACAAATCACAGACCGAGCATTGGTCGAAAGTTCGAAAGCCAGCCAGGCACGAGTTGCCAACCCTAGACTGTGCGAATAAATTTTTAGTGGACTGTTAACTTTTAGCGGGAAAAGTTGTTTAATTGCTTTTGACATTAACTTATAGTAGAAACAATTGTATAAAAGCTTAGCAGCTTAATTATGTTATATTCGTCCCTGGTATACGTGTTATTTAACATTTTCAAACTTCGAATTAAGGGCAATTATGTCAGAAGTAATGTAATTATGGTGTTTCCATTTATTATTCTGTTTTTAGCCGAAGAAATGACGAACAATTAGGGGAATTAGATTGCTTTTGTTAATTCGCGATTCTGTTTCCACGCCCGAATAAAAAGCACTAGACCTTTTTGCCTTTGGAAATGGCTTTCTCTTTGAAGCCCAGCTGACATTTCCCAGTATTTGGCGTTTTTGAACGATGACTAGCGTTTCAAACTTCAAGCTGCAGATACAGTTTCTGACCTAGATTTCATATCAGACTAGTATGAAACTTAATTAGAGACTAAGCGATCAAAACCGCTCGTAAAAGCTGGTTTACACAGCATTTCATATCTAAACAAGGAATGCAAGAATCACAAGTGGAGTTGAACCTCTCAGTTATTAGAGATGAGTCACTAGGAATGAACTTTTAATGCCTCTATAAAATCGACTCACGCGCTGTTGCTAAGTGAATAGTTCCTTGCACCTTCCGGTAATAAAAACACTTCCCTTTATGCAGTCCCTCGTTTATATCTTTAACATAGCATTCTATAATTCACCGTGTATATCTCTCCCAAAATCTCGCATTTAAACGCAGAAACTACAACCTGATGACAAACCGGTGGTTGTCAAAATCAGAAGAGTGTCTACATCGTGACAAATATTTGCTTGGCCAACTGACATTTGTTTCGAGTCTCTCTGTGTGCTTAGCGGTCCACGAAAAAAGCAAGTGGATTTTATTCTGAATAAGAATGAGCTTCCCGATCCGCTGCTTTATTTGCCTTCAAACATGGAGGAGAATGAAAAAGTAATGTAAAATGTATAAGTTCAAGCAGAAAATGGAGCAATAAGTAATATCATGTTCGGTCTCATATGACAGTGTTTTATTAAAACATGTGGACTATCTACGTCTGTACTGCAGCCTATAGTGTTGCCAGATGTGACCACTTCCGCGGGATGTCACGATTTTCTATGATTCAACACCATTCAATGTTATATCAAAGGATTTCTTTTGCATAATATTCCCATTGGACCAAATGGCGGACGTGTAAAAGAGGTTTTCTTCAACACATTTTCGAAGTTTTTGGCCGTGTGTTTTTTATTAGCATAAGAAATGTCCCCAATAAATTGGGTCAAAAGGTACGACATACCCTTGACGCCCTTCTTGTCCTCCTCGAGTCTACGTCACGTATCGGAAATCAGTCAAAGAGCCGACGTATGGCGATGTGCCTAAATATATGTTCACCTTTATCACAAGAGGACCGGCTTCAGGAAAAACCGTGTTCTTTTAATTTTCCGAATAGCTTTTTGCTTGTTTTAAAACCTTTGCGTCTCGTTCCTGAATAATGTAACGTAGTAGAGTGGAGATGCCGAGACTCAAGCTTTTATCGCAATGACTAACACTCGAATAAGGAAAAATCCTTAACGAGGCGGAGCTTATTTTACAAAGGAATATAATAAGCGTCGTGATGCCTATTGTCTTCTGTATTGTTAGCTACATATAAACATCAGGAATATGGTAGGACAGACAACACAAACAGTTTCGCACAGTAATAAAAACACCGTTTTATAGCTAGAAGCACTTAAAAATTGGTCCAGTAGTTTTGACACAATCATGCCTATTCCTGTCTATAAATATTTAGATTATCTGGGTGTATAAACTGACTTTACGATCCTCGAGGCGATCTTAATGTGTGTAAAGAACTATCACACGTTAAGACTTTATTACGACAGCGATCGATCTTCGCTCGAGCCATTAAGTCCCGACGAGAGCCTCTAGATAAACATCATATAAACAAACTCGCAATCCTGTTTACAATATTGGCAATAGATACTATGAGACACACAGCGGGTTAGGTCAGGGACATTGTCGTTTATATGTCGTGTACTAAGCTCCTTTATCCTCCACGATCCTGTATTGAGTCGGCCTCACGTTCACGTTATATAAACCGATCTGTAGCTGTATACTCTCAGGGGCCTCACAGAATAGCACACATTATTAGCCATCACTAGCCCCATCATCTGCTGTGAACGACAGCGCAATTTCCTCGTTTTTATTCAGTCAGGCTCGTATACCGGTTTCATTTCATACGCAGTTCCTTGCTTTCAGTTATTCATTTCGACGTAGGCTGCGATTAAAAATCACTATGAAATTCCAATTTTCATGTGAGCACTGAAATGTCGGAAGTGGAATAGCCCGTTTGGAAGCTGAATTTTAAATTGAGTCTAATGGCAAAAGGCGAGCTTTTACCTCCTACTTATAACGGATTGGACGAGTATGATAGTACGTTTCGGCCTCCTATATATCTCTTCATAATGGTTCTTTGTTATAAATAAATAATTGTATTAGTGAGCCCTTGGATATTCGATCCTTTTTAGGGACCCAACCAGATGGTACAGGGTGATCGAGTGCGAAATTAGGAGTCCGTATGGCATTATAATGTATTAGTAATATCTTTGTGAATCCAGTTTGTTGCTCCTCATGTCATACTAAAGTTTTATCTTTTGTTAAGAATTTTTTACCTCTTACATTTGTATCAACAGTTTTAAGATCTTTATAACCTTAAATTTATTTTCCTTGATGCAGTACGGTCCAGTGAACCCGCTCTTCTTGCCAGTGACCGCGTCCAAAGCTGCCGGCTTCACCGCGGTCATACTGACGTACGACCGGGTCGACAGCCTGTTCGCACTGGTCACCAAACTGGTGCGGACGCCCAGCCTAGCCAAGATACTAGTCGTTTGGAACAACCAGAAGAAGGCGCCGCCTCCTTGTGAGTATATCTTTGGTAACTAATACTTCTTTCTTTGATTGTAGTGGTGGACCAGTGGTAACGGCTCCGACTTACGAATTGTTGGTCTTGGGGTCAAACCCTGGCGTTCATAATCATCATCATATCAGACCGGAATCGCCCACTGCTGGGTATAGACCTCCCCTTTTTTCTGTCACACTTCCCGGTTCTGTGCGTCCTTTTTCCAGATGTTTCCCGTGATTTTGACGATATCGATGACCAAATTAGCTTTAGGACGGCCTTGGTTTCTTTGGCCTAAACCAGGTATAACTGTAATTAATTTCACCACCACTGCTCTCAAAACGATGAAAGAAAACATCGTGAGGAAACCGCCATGAGACATCTAGCAACCCGAACTGGGCCAGTCCACTCTCTCTCATAGAGAGGAGGCCAGTGTCCCAACTGTGGGAACATTACAGACGGATTATTACGACAAGATTTCGACTACAAGTCAGCAAGATTGCCCTCAACTTGCCGATTCCCACGTCGATGAGTGCTTTTATCGATAACATTTAAGACAAAGATTTTATGAATATTGAAAGTATAATGATGGATGAGGTTTCATCAATATTAATAAAAACCTCTTCTATAACGAGCTTCGTTTAATGTTTTGTAAAATAATGTTACATTAATTTTGCAAAAAAAAGAGATTCTTTTTTTTTGCCAGTTGCCATGTTGGCAAGACAGGCCATTATATTTCTTTAAGGTGAATGCTCTAACCAGCCCGCGATTCAAATTTTCTTACGTTTTTTGCAATTTGCAGGCCACTGCTAGGTTGTATAATGTGGGTATAATATTATTCGCGGCTGTAAGACGTATGTGGTTACAGAATTATAACCCTCAAAATCATCAATGCAACTCTCCAAGTTCTAAAAGGTGTAGGAACAAAAAAAAAACGAAAAAGTTATTTCTACACCTTGCAATGCACCTGCAAATTGCAAAAAACGTAAGAAAATTTCAATTCGCGGGCTGGTTGAAGCATTCACCTTAAGAAAATGCTGAAAATTCCTTTTAGTGATGATTTTAAGTTCAGCCCAGATTAAGCAGTTGACGTAGACGATCCTAATTCGTGAACAGTAAACCTGTCACGACGGATATAACATTTTGTTTATCATTGTTCCCTCCAGTTCCAGTCGGAGCGTGATTTACTTCATTTAGCTTAGTTTTAACTTTACGACTGTTGTTTACGGTGTCATTCAGAGTTTTTAGGTGTTATTCGTAACAAAGTTGTATTATGTTTTATTGCGGTTGTTCCTAATGATATTTGCGAGGTTCACGCGATGTGAAACGGGGCTTCTGAAATTATATTCCATTTAAGCCTTTGCCGACACACACACACATAATCATTATTGATATTTGGTTCGCAACAGCTATGCTAATTATTAACAGCCGCATGGGGTCGATATTCAAGGTTAAGCAGTGGTTGCCAAGGTCAGACCGTGGATGGGTGACCATCCATTACGTACTGAGTTTCCTTCGTGCCCCGGAAAGCATGTTAAGCCGTTGGTTCTGGCTGTCATTTGTAGATTTTTAAAAGTCTTTGTAGGCAGTCAGTGGCCCGAAAGTCTGACAAGTAGTCTTACCAAAGGGTATCGTCATATTATTGGGTTGTGAACTTGTAGAGGTCAGATACGCTGTCGCTCCAAGTAAAATACTGTTATTCAGTTGCATCCGGATACACTGGAAGCTGATCCCAACATAGTTGGGAAAAGGCTAGGTAAATGATGAATAGCTTAGCTTTAAAGGGATGTGATTCTTATCTCACATCTCACCTTAGATGTGATAGAAACCATGACTTTATATTACCAGTGTCCCAACACGTATGCAGCAGTACAACGTCTTTTTTTCTCAGTTTTGCCTTTGCATTATGGTCAGAGTCTACCTTCCTTATAACACAACTCGTATTTCTCTGCTCATTAGGAAGTGTAATAACGGTCTCGACGCCATTGTAGGTTTACTTCTTATTTTAAACTGTCTTGTGCGCGGTTTCACTCGCGTGGAGTTTAGTAATAGGCTTGTGTCCTGAAAAAATCTAATTAGTCCGTCAGTTAGATTATCAAAAAAAAATTGACACGTATTTTTTCTTTTGTTACGTAAACCAAAATTGACAAAGATACGACGCTTTTAACATTCTCAATACGTCACGCCGTGCTATAATTTTTAGTGCGATGTGACGTCACGAACCCCACTCTCGAGTTTTGATGCGTTTTATCTTTGTCAATATTCATTGATTTACAAAAACAAAAAATACGTGTCTATTATTTTCCAATACTCTAACTGACGGACTAAATAGATTTGCAATTTATTGATGGTGGAAACTAGCCTATTGTCTCACGTGATAATACTATCGGGGTCAAAAGTATCCTATGTAATCCAGGTCATAAACTAGCTGTGTGCCGAATTTCATCCCAATCTGTTTATTTGTTTTTACGTGAAGGAGTAATAAACATCCATACATACATCCATCCAGCGAGCGTCACAAACTTTCGTATTTGTAATACACTAGCGGACGTCACGCGGTTTCACCCGCGTAGTTCCCGTTCCCGTGGGAGTACGGGGATAAAATATAGCCTATGTTACTCAGGGTGAATGTAGCTTTCTAATGGTGAAAGAATTTTTGAAATCAGCGTAGTAGTTTTTGAGTTTATTCATTTCAAACATACACACACACAAACATACAAATCTTTCCTCTTTTTATTATTAGTGTAGATAGAGCAGCGGTGGCCCAGTGGTGGCGGCCCCGACTTTCGAACAGTAAGTCGTGGGTTCGAACCCAGACAGGCGCATTACTTTGTGTAATTTATTTCATCACCACTGCTCTCAAAACCGTGAAGGAAAACATCGTGAGGAAAACGGCATGTCCTAGAACATCCAACTGTCCTAGAATTCGAAGACATGTGACATCTACCAATCCGCACTGGGCCCGCGTGGTGGA
Organism: Xestia xanthographa; assembly: GCA_905147715.2. NCBI lineage: Eukaryota > Metazoa > Arthropoda > Insecta > Lepidoptera > Noctuidae > Xestia > Xestia xanthographa. Next base: position 4,677,241 of record LR990659.1, on the reverse strand, counting down.
TTATAGCCCATTCCCTCTCATAGAGAGGAGGCCTGTGTCCCAGCAGTGGGAACATTAATAGGCTGATGATGATGATGATGATGATGAGATAGTAGCAAGAAAGTAAGAAATACTCGTAAGTCGTAATAGTAGTAAGATAATTTATGTGTTTATTACTTTTACGTATTCATTCTTCTAATCAGAAAAATATTGAGATAGCTCTCATTATCATATTTGACCTGTTTTCTGAATCCTTGACCTTTTAGTTTAGATCCACTTCTTATCAAGAATAAAAATATAAAGCTTCACAATATATTTTTATAAATTGTAAAGGTTTCCAGAATCTGGGAGTTTTCCTTTCACTAATAATGTTCCAGTCTGACCAAAAACGTTTTCATATTAGTTTTTATTATTACTGCTTTGCTAGTTAAACCTAAAGTTGATTTATTTATCAAAACGCTATTGTTGTATAACTTGTATAAGTACTGCCATTAATTTTTCCGGGTATAAATAATAACGCGAAGTGTTCTTGAAAAACTAAGAAAGCATAATACCTTAATTGTTTTACTTCACGTTAATTGTTCAGCATTTTAACTGCTATTAAATTGTCCTACAGTCTAGCTTTTTTTTCTTGTTCGAAAATCTAGGACGAACCACATTATAATAAGTACTATAATCGAGTGTGCGGATTTCGTATACTCGTACAATTTCGATGCTTTAATTTCTGAAATGTTTTTCCATTTTAAGTCGTATTGACCAAGCACTAATCCCTTACGGCCAATGAGCCTCTTAGAACTTCTTAATTATCTTTATAGGCTTATGGGAGCTGTAATGTGTGTTCTTAATTTCGATCTGGCATCGAACGCATCTCTTGGGAGGCTGGGATCTCGATAAAATAATAGTATAATACATGAACTGTGAATATTCGGTAGGGGTAGTATAGGTCTCTTCGTGGAAACTATGCCTTTGGAGCTGGCCAGTCCCTTAACGGCAACCTCTTGGGTAAAAGGGAGGAAAACGCTTGTAAAGTTTCGACCTTTATTAAGTTTTTTATATTCAGCTCTCCAGGGACCTGCCCAGGAATATAAAAGGAACAATTCCCTTCAGGATACACCTCTACTACATAGATGGTCAGAGAAACACACAAACTGTTGAATTAATACAGACACTAATAAAAACTCATTGAATAGACACGTGCAAATCAGTAGATAAACCAGATATATAATACGCATGCAGTGAAACAAAGAATTGAGAGTAAAAATGATCACACAATCCATTTCCAACCATAAACACTTCAGTTTAAAGTCCATTTTAATCGGTGTTCTTCTAATAGAATCTTTAACATTAAATGTGTAATGGACTTTGAACTTAATTGTAGCGAGGAAAGGTTTGATTTGCTCTGTGGTAGTAATTAGATCTGCATTATTTAATGTATGGCTGCCAATAGTATGTTAACGCAGTCTGATTTTTCTCAATTGTGGCACATTTATTTTCACTTTCTTTTACATTTCAAAAGGTTCATTATACGGAAGTTCTGGTTTCTTATTTTGTGTAAGTTCGTACTTTATTAAGAGCTGTTTAAGTTTTCTTTTCAACAGAAGCGTAAGTTTTTTATTTTTTCTTTTGGTATTTCTACTTTCTGGCGTCTTAACTCTCCACTAAATTCGCTTGAACGATCTGCTGAATCTAAGAAATAAATGGCACGCGATTTATTTCTGAGTTGGAAAGGTCCGTATATAGCTGTCATCTAGAACAACAAGACTTATGGCTTCTGTACATGATCAGTGTTAGCGACAAATCATCGTCTAAGCCGGATTACACACATTACTATGATAGATCTGTGGTTTAAAAAGAAAGGATAGGCAGTGAAGGTAAAAAGGACCTTGACAAACGCCAATAGCTGTCAAATTTGTATGCCTATAAAGACTTTCAACATAGACATAAGCTTTTCGGTAGCTTTTGTCAGTCCCAAACAATATTGACTTTTATCTTTAGCTGTTAGAATGTCATTTTCTATACCCTCAGGGAAGAATTTTCAAAGTGACCTCGCTTCATAAAATCCACTATAGGCAGATCAGCTCCTTGTCATTAGTACCAAGTAGGGTTGCCACCCGTACTATAATATGGGAAATTATAAGTCTAGCCACAAAATTATTGATTGGACACGTGATTAAACTTCTAATTTTATAACTAAGCAACGGGAAAGTGACATAGCCTCTAATAAACTAATTCGTCTTTTTTACAATGCCAACTAAATATTCTATAGAAAGCGTCAAGTAAAGATCATCAATTATTGTGACTTGTCCTTCTTATTTATACATTGCCACCTAATTTACTAACTCGGCCACGGATTTTACATCTCGTCACCATTTTACGTTTTACAGCTTCAACGCAATATCCTCAAAAAAATATAATTCAAGCTTCTACAGAAAGCATCATTTATTATAACTTAGCATGTAAAATGATAGATCATATTCTTTTATCGTGAAAATAGCCACTGTATGATTTGACGCGAGTACGCGAGACGACAGCGACCGGCCATTTGCACCAATCAGAGAGCGCCAATCATGTAACGACGAGTTGAGTTGATCACGTGTAAATAAAGTATTTTATTTTGGGGGAAAATAACTTTGTGACCACTAACATCTATCACCTAAAATATCAATTGATCACCAAATTTAGTAAATTGAACACAAATTTTAATGAGGTGGTTGATGACAAACTAGTTTTGCCTAGGCCAACTTGGGGCACCCCGACACGGATAGATTAGGTTAGAAGGGTATGGCGGGGTCGAATGAGCGAGCGAAGCGAGCGAATAGACCCCGCCATACCCTTCGTGGTTATTTTTTTATAAACCATTCAGAAGTAGGAGCCCCGCGAAGCGGGGCTCCGTGTCGACCGGGTCTCCCTCGACTCGGATGCAAGAGCATAACAGTTAAATTTCTGGTGATCATTAACTAATTTTAACTCTAATTTTAACTATTTTTGGTTCTCATTTCACGCTAAAATGGGGATTAATTTTGGTGATCATTTGTGACATTTGACTAAATCTGGTGGTTCGTTAAACATAAGCCTTTTATTTTGTCTCTCCTCAATAGCTTTTGGGGTAATATTAGTGGTCAATATACTATTTGATGACATTTTTAGCAAAATTTTGACGATCCATTAATATGGGATGAGTTACATTTTAAACGTACTGAGTTAAAAAATTTGAAGCTAAATAAATATATTTTTTGATGTCATTTAATAGTATTTTAGAAGTTTACTGTTAGAATGTATGTTACAAATATAGATGCTAAAAAATAACCATCATGCTGAGTTGTATTTAGAGTGGTTTACATAGAAGATAACTAGTGGCTAAGATAGTATTATTTAGATGCTCGTTAATTGTGGCTGACTTAGTCATTTAGAAGGCAACATACATTTTTGGAGGCGAATAATGATATTAAAAAGAAGCTTGTTTAATTAGCACCCCTATAATATATAGTATCGTACTATATTTCAGCCAATTGTACTATACCTATATTATAGAAAAATAATATAGTACGAAAAATACTATATTTTTATCCCTAATCGCACTTTTTTATATTAACTGTGACTGGAAGTCTGCGGAACGAACGAATTTCGGATATCTTTTTCGATTGCCAATATTGGGATTGGCCAGGTGAGTGGTATTAACTGGTGAATTACGTTAGTTAAGTAGGTGATCGACGTGTTTGGATGGGTTTTTGGTATATATGGAAAAATTCTCAAAGTTTAAAAATAAAGTGTACTTTTTTTTTCCTGAATTTCCCAAAAGTCATCATCACTTTCTTGCTCTTGTTCCCTACTTGGACTCAGCACAACACGGTTTTTTTTCTTCCATTCTCCCCTATCAATCGTCACGCTATCATTTATTCCTTTTTTCTTTCACACCATCATTCCTCATCCATCCGTCGTTTCTTTGGTCTTCTTCTCCCTCTCCATTCAATAACCTTTACATTTATCACTGTTTTAGTCACACGCCTCTTAGTCATTAGTACCAAGTACTACAATATAAGTACCAAGTACTACAATATAAGTACCAAGTACTACAATATAAGTACCAAGTACTACAATATAAGTACCAAGTACTATAATATAAGTACCAAAGTTCTGGTCTTGATTGTGTACTCACTGTGTTCTATAAATGTACGTTTCGTGTGGTTAATGCCTAACCTGGTATCAGAGTTTTTATACTACCCATGGGCTTCTGACTTGGCTTGGCTTGGCTGCCGAGAAATATCTTTCAGGCATGCTGGTTTCATCACGATGTTTTTCCTTCACCGAAGCAAGTGATAATTATACAACAACTTACTTACTGTGTTACCTCGTCTATGTTTGATGGGTTTTTATTCCATACTATCAATATTTTTATACTAATATTATAAATGCGAAAGTAAGTCTGTCTGTGTTTTCACACATAAGCAGTTTTAACCAAGCTGGGATTTTATATCGGATTTTTACCCCTGTTCTATGTCTCCGCGGGATAATTTTCAAATGCCATTCGGGCAAAGCGCCCCATAATAGATAATTGTCCAAATGTTGTAAATATTCATACTTAAGTTGGCAATCAACTAGGTTTGGCTTTTCGTATTCCAATAATAAATTCAAGAAGAGTTTTCTCTTCTAATTATTAAGAACTAGCGGACGTCACGCGGTTTCACCCGCGTAGTTACCGTTCCCGTGGGAGTACTGGGATAAAATATAGCCCATAGCACTCACGAATAATGTAGCTTTCTACCAGTGAAACAATTTTTAAAATTGGTTGATTACTTCCGGAGATTACCCCCTACATACAAACTTACAAACAAATGTTACCTCTTTATAATATTAGTATAGATAAAGCATTATTTTTGTTGCAGCATCCGAATGGCCAGTGATAAACAAACCGCTGAAAGTGATACGAACCAAAGAGAACAAACTGTCAAATAGATTCTTCCCGTACGACGAGATTGAGACTGAATGTCAGTTGACGATTGACGATGATATCGTTATGCTGACGCCCGATGAGTTGGAGTTTGGGTAAGTTAGTTGATTAACTTAAGACGACTTCACCAATGCATCTGGCCACGATCCGCAAATCTGAACGGCGATCACTGTTAGTGTCAATATTCCATAGTAATAATGATGACACTGACAGCTCTTTAACGCAGTGATCGGGTTCAGTTTCATTGGTGAAAATCACCCTTATTAGGTATTCGTAGCAAAATCATTATAAGGTTGTTTCGCATTGTATTGAAACTCCGTACTACGCTAGGCCAAGTGGAACCACCGAAGTGCGGAGAATTGTATCTTCTAGCTCCCGTAGTTAACTTTAAAATTCAGTGCCCAAAACAATCGCCGTGAATTTTATTGTTTGAGTCAGTGCTAGAAAGTTGATTTTTGACGTCTTTTGTTTGAAAAAGGTCGTAGTTTTTGACAGATTATTTTTATGATTCCAGTTGCCAAAAATGTTAGATGACGATAAATTGGCGACTCCATTAGGACTTCATAACGTTTTGTTACAAACATGCGGCCTCAAAATTATCTGCCCTTTTTGCCTGGAGATGTTTTTAGCAGATATAAGCTTTCAGCAATGTTTGATTCTTCTTGGTTTGTGGACTGTTTTAGGTCGTTTTAGAATAAGAGTCCCAGCTTGGCACAGTCAAAACTAATTTAATCACAATTTTTACACAGACACAACGTCTTAGTTATCGCAGCGTATTAGGAAGAGGAGTGAACGATACAGAGACAAAAAAAAGGCTCTTCAATACAGAGTAAAAATATAAAAATATCATAGACAACTTGTGTTGCTAGCAACAAGCAAAAGAGAATATTCCCTTGTTAAACAGATGTCACCTACAATGTACTCGTACGCCGTGATGCGAAAAGTTGAAATTCTCGTTTTGTTAATTACTACACGAAGAAGGAACTGCAAAAGTAATAATTTTCAGCGCTCTTCGTCCAAAATTTTCAAGCAGTTTTCTCCTAAAACTCTCCAACATTTTATGACAATTTCGCTTCACAGAATTTCTTTCCGCCGCAGGTTGAATGCCTTTCTGTACAAATATACATATATATCCCATGCGTAGGACAAGACAACAGGCTTATTTGTTTTCTGTGTATACCGAACATACATTTCTTGTAATGGGTTTGCAAAAATTAAATTTGCTTGAGGCTACGCAATTTCAAAAGCCAGAACAATAAATAGACTGTTCATGTTTGTCGCTAAGCCCACATACGTCGTTTGAACAGGATTCCATCGGGACTTTGTTCTTTTTTTGAAAAATATTGCGAGATGTGATGCATGGCTTTTGACAACGCAACGTTCGGAAATCCATCTAAAGGAGGCTGTTGTTTGTTAGTAAAAAATGAGTGCTCTTTACTTTCGCAGACCAATTAATAGTGCAGATATAGCTTGGTTATTCCGGTGGTCAATGTAGTGGCTTGAGCTGCACTTGCGAACCAATCGGAATGCCTCTCCCTTTCGATGACCCATCCGTGAGATGACGTTTGAATTGAATTCATCTACACAACAGCTATTTAGCCTTAGGGCCCTTCTAACCCGGGGTTGCGGGACTGTTCGAAAGAGATACCGTGGCCCCGGAACACAAAGGGCGATGAAGGAACATGGATGGGTTTTAGTCAGTAAAAGTCTGACACTCCCTCCTGCTCCGCCCAGAGCGGGAGGAGTCATTTGATGATTACCCAGCCGAAAAAAAAAGGCCCTTCTAGCCCTAAAATTAGAACTCTATTTGTGGTGGTTCAAACTTCGTTTGAAATACTGTTAGAATAAAGTTCTAATCAGCTTGCACTACAAAGCGGTTGTTACGTCAGTCACTGCGGCCGAATAGTGCGAAATGAGTGGTTTTTTGCGATTTACAAAAATCTATTGATTGGACTAATAAAACACATAAGACCTGCTATTTCAGTTAGTATGCAACGTTTCATGATCTAATTTGAAGTACTTTTTGAATACCAGCGGTTTATTGTTCGATTTGGAGGTAACTTTGGATTTTTTTTCTATCGAGAAAAGTTTATGGAATCGTGTTTTCGTCACACATAGTACCTAGCATTAATCCTCAACTTTACCATATATTTATTTCAAAATTAATGCTGCAGTATTTTAGGCGTAACGAACGGAGGATCATGCTAAGCCATTTGAGCCATATATGGCCCTTAACCGGCCATACTGCTAACTGTAGTGACACGCGTTCGGCTTCACGCGTGGCTAATGCGAAGAAAAAAGAAAGAAATGCGAAAATCGAAACGACTTGCGACACGTAGGAAACAAGAGACGGACGCGCGTATTGTCGCAAATCGTATCACCAGGACTCAAATCAAATCAAAAATCTTTATTTGTTAGAATATGTTACTGTTCTAACTAACTCGTAAACTAGACGAGAGTGGAGTATCTGTTCCACATTATTTAATCTGTGCCACCGTTTTACTATGTTGCTCCAGTAGTTCAGAACATTTTATTCCGCTTGGAACAGTTTGAGCTCTCTATATATTTTTGAGTTGGCCTTTGAAGAACAAAACAAACTAAAACTAGAATTAGGGCGGCCGTGTTTGAGGGAGGCCTGGATTGTTTAGGAAATACTCCCAGCAGTGAATATTTGCCCGCATTGGAGAATTTGGAGTTCCTCAAGCGTGAAAATGGCTCAAAAACAGTTGAGGTTTCTTGTGTTGTTATTAAATTGGATTTAAATGGAATCGCCGGCCATTAAGTGAAGTGTAGACTGATTTTGTAAATAAAGTCTCGGAAGTACGTATGATGAAATTGAATTAAATGATGTTTATTTCTGTGAGGAGATCTAGTAGGTACTAGTGGTAGCCTGGTGTTTTCGGGTAAAACATCGACAAGACTCGTAAATTGCGGTTCCCGAGAATATTGAAGTCGTTGAGGTTTTTCTAGAAAATTGGGAATCCGTAATATGAGCAGGAACAGGCACAGTTCATGAATGTTTTGAATATTCAGGTATTTTTGCTATGAATAGCATTATCGTATTAAACTATGTTAAATCTATGGTCTCGGCTGACATTATAGACCTTTGACAGTTGTTACGGGTAGTCACAAGCCCGCTTGTGTCTATGGTAAAGTTGAAGTAGTTACTTTAATTATAGTAATTACCTAAGCAACCATGTTTATGCCATAGACAAGCATTTGAACGAAGGAAGAACCGTCAAAGAAAGCAAAGCTAAGAATTCTAACTTTTGACAGTTCTAACTTCAAGCAGTTACTAAACTACAGAATAAAAATCGTATCTTAAGTAATTACTTTTACTCAAGAAATCACAAGGACTTGTTAATAGATACGGGTGTGAGTCTTACCAAGGGGTATCATGTTACTTAGTGACTGGGTAGTGAGGTCAGTTAGGCAGTTACTCCATGTAAAATACTGGTATTCAGCTGCATCCGGAGAGCCTGGAAGCCGATCTCAATAGACTCGGTAGATGTTCAGATATCAATGGAATTCCCGCAGTAGGCAGTGAATGTCATATCATCTAAATTAATTATCTTAGATGAATTAGGAATTACACACTGACGATTAGCATCATATTTTTTACTCATTTCGGGACACAGCGGCGCCGTTAGTAAAACTACCGCTCGCATGCGATAATTGTTGGAGTGGAACGGTTGGCAAAAACAATATCTTTGTCAACAATGTATTTTAATTACAGAGGAGCGCATGGCTTAATAATAACAGCCGCTCGGGTCCGTTTTCAGATTAAGCCGCGCTTTCCTAGGTTGGTCCGTGGATGGGTGACCCATTACTTATCGAGTTTCGTCCGTGCCTCGGAACTGTGCCTGTCATTTGTAGATCTATGACAGTCGTTACAAGTAGTCAGTGTTCCGAAAGTCTGACAACCAGTCTTACAACGGGGTATGGTATTACCCAGTACTAACTGGGTTGTGCAGGTCATATAGACAGTCGCTCCATGTCCAAGACTGGTATTCAGCTGCATCTGGTTAGACGGGAAGTCGACTGCAGCATAGCTGGGAAAAAGCCGGGTAGATGTTGATATTTTAATATTAGAAATTACTCTTACTGTTATCCTGCATCATCCCACTGCTGGGCAAACGTATCTCTCAATGAATTCCACTTCTTTCGATCCAGAGCTAATATAGACCACTGGTCGTTGGTTTTTTCCTGCTCGTTCCGCCGCAATCTTCTGCGAGGTCTGCCGCGTCGCCTTTTGAAGTCATAGAAATAATGGCTACAATACATTAGCCCAGCATAGAACATAATCAGCGTGACTATGATGCTCTCATTACAGGAACACAGGTCTGCTCTCTATGATGAGGAGTAGGTCTTAATATATCACAAAAGCCTACTGCGGGTTAATAGATGTCACGTTAGACCACGTCGCCCGAAGTATTACCAAACTTAAGTGGCAGTGGGCAGGGCACATTGCTCACAGAACGGATGGCCGATGGGGCCAAAAAGTTCTGGAGTGGCGACCGCTCCCACTAGGTGGACCGACGACCTGGTGAAGGTTGCGGGAATCCGCTAGATGCAAGTCGAACGGGACCGGTCAATGTGGCGACTTGGGGGAGGCCTATGTCCAGAAGTGGACGCCTTTCGGCTGAAATGATGATGATGATGTTAGACTCATGCGAAGACTTGTATGGATGTTTTAAAAGTTGGACTCCTGAGAAAGTTGGACTCTTGCGAACAGAGGGACGTCACATGTCTCCGATATTTTTGGTTCTAGAACGTACTGGTTTCCTCCCTAGTTGCTTTTGTTTCATTCGACGTTTTTCTTAGCTTAACTCGAGTTTTCCTATGTAATTACTTACGGGAATTCTTTCGCAAAATTTTCTTTTGCTCAGCCTTTTGTGTGTTTTAGTCAATTTTTCCCTTTTCGTTTTAATAAGATATTTACTTAATAAAAATTAAATTACAATGGACAATGGAAAAAAAAAAAAACTAATCAGTTACCAAGCGTGGGTGGGTGTACTATAGACCTACAGCTCTGGAAATCCCTTTGGGGATAACTGGCGTATTGTTACGTACTTATATTATGAGGAGAACATGCAGTCTTGTAGCTGCTACCTATCTACCATCTGTCTAGCCTTTTCTTGACTATGTTGGGCTCGCCTTCCAGTCTTACCATATGCAACTAAATATCAGTATTTTACATGGAGCTACTGCCTATCTGACCTTCACAACCCGGTTAGTACTGGGTAATACTAAATCCCCTGGTAAGACCAGTCTTACCAGTCGTTGGTCCCAGCTGTAATAGTCTGACAACCAGTTGTCAGACTATTACAGCTGGGACCAACGGCTTAACGTGCTTTCCGAAGCACGGAGGTATTATTTATTTTCGGAAAACTTACAGCTAGGCAGACACAATAGTTTAGTTCCTAACAACAATATGGCCAATTACAAGTTTTCACAAGTAGTTTTATACAATAGTTAAATCAAACAAGAGTAACTTAATTAAAAGACAAAGGTAATGATTAGTACACACAAAAACATGATAGAAAAAAAAAAAAAAAAAATTGAACACAAATCGACATAATTCAAAGGTTATGGGTTGTCGAAGAAGTAGTAGCAAAGGGTCTTTTTCAAATTTAGACACGCTCGTATCAAAGATGTCGATCTCAATCTCCTGGCAAGTCGCATTGTACTCACGGCTCGGCTCGGCTTACTTATGTAATGGATGGTCACCCATCCACGGACCGACCTAGGCAAGCACTGTTTAACCTTGAAGATCGACCTGTGCGTCTGTTATTATTTAGCCACGAGCTCCTCCTTCCAGCTTTCAACTGCTATGATGATGTCAAATGCAGTCTAGTTTTGAAGAAACTGTATTGACAATCTTGACCGGCTGATTGATGTTTGAGTAGTGGTAGTCTGTTCGAAACTAATACCAGACGTTCTCTTAACTGTCAGTCAGTTAGATGTAATATCGTACGAACATAACACCAATCGAACTAAACTAGATGTAAAGATACAAATCGCTAGCTATGCCCTCTCTGTACCTACTAAGGCGGTGCATAAATAAGTGAGCTGGCACATGCCGCATGTGAGGATAGATAGGACTTTCAGCATGAGTGAAAGAGACTTTCGAATGTTATTGACAACGAAAAAAAATGGCGTTTTTTTGTTGCGGTAGGACCAATCGAGCCATTAAAATCTTTGACCAGATGCCAACAAACAACAGGAGCTTCCTCAATGTATTTACACAAATTGCTGTTTAACTTACTTCACCGAAAAGTTTTAAGCTAAAACAAGTTTCACGGACAACAATGTGAATTTAGCATCGATCTCCATTTCAACACGAGTTTCGATGAAATGATAATCGTTTCGGTGGTAATGGAAATGAAACAAAAACACAGAATGATATTTGCTCAGTTTGCAGTATACGTTCATTTGGGAAAATACAGTTGAAACAATACCACTGGGACCTAATGGGTGTACTGCGGGAATTGTATTTTTACAAACAACAACGGTTCTCAGCTGTCTATCGCAGTGTATGATGGATTGTCATGGTTTCAATCAAAATTTATTGTCAGTAAAAAACTAGTGTACCATCCAAATCGTGTTATCACGTAAAATACGACTAGTTACGATTTGTGAACGATTGAAAGCCAGTGAATTATAGTATGCGGTCACGGCATATCATGCGTTGTCTTAGGGATGCCTCGGAACTTTTATTTCTTTATTAGTTTGTGAAAGATTCTCGTCTTTGATGTAATTTAATTCAACAATTCCCTAAGCAAAAAATCCTTCTCAAATGCAAGTTACATCAAGTTCAATTTTACCAACAAAAAAATCTATAAGCTGTCACTTCTGCTGGCCATCCAATTATTACACGAGGAAAATATACAGCCTCAAGAACTCCTTCACAACTACTGTTAACCTGTCATCCTACTTCAGTTCAAAGTCCTCTTTCTACCCATGGCTTTAAGTTCTTTCGATAACTGGACTAATGTGAACCACTGGTCGTTCATGTTTTGCAGTTCGTCCGGCCATCTTCTACGAAGTCTACCGCGGTGCCTTCTGTCTGTATCAGGTCTCCACATAGTTCCTATTTAGGCTTATAGCTCTTTGGACATACGGCCATGTCTTTACGTAGGAACTGGGACGGCGGCGGCGCTGGACACGTCAAGTAAAAAAAATTGATAGAATTTTTGAATGAGCTTTCTTTTTTAACCGTCTTCCAAAAGGAGGAGGTTATCAATTCGTCTGTTTTTTTTTTGTATGTTTGCGATATCTTCGCCAATTGTAAACCGATTTTGATGTTTCTTTTTTTGTTTGAAAGAATATTATTTCGCGGTGGTCCCGTTTAAGTTTGGTGAAGATCTGATGCTGATTCTCGGAGATATACAAGGGAACTCTTCAATAATAGACGGCAAATTGGTAGCAATTGCAGCAATCACGATAGATATCTATGAATTTGATGTTGATATTGAAGAGTTCCCTTAAAATGGAAAATCAAAAACCTTTTTGCATTAAATAAAACTGACTTCAAAAACACAAAAAAGTGAAAAATAACTTTAGCTTCAGAAGTTGGTGGCAAAAAAAAACTAAAACAAACAAACAAAAGTCACCGATTTCTGAAGCTAAAGTTATTTTTCACTTTTTTGTGTTATTGAAGTCGTTTTTATTCTTTCTCTCCTCTCAAATATTTGTGTGACAACCCTGTCTCTTATTATACACTATAGCACTTTCATTGGCGTTAAATCGCGTCATGACCGATTAGATAGTGTTTATTCTGTCTCTAATGTTTGGAAAACATCGTATCTACCTATCTACTGCCGCATTAGTACAATAGAGGAGAAAGTTTCACCGAGATAGGCTCTGACACAGCCACCGATCTGTGTTTATATCTTGACAGGTGTTTGTTAGTGGAAACTACTGGAAACGTAGGACCCGAGGGGCTTAACTAGGTAGTATTAGGTGTTAGGTAATGGTAGGTAGGTGTATGTACTTGGATGACATACGGGGTGAAGGGGCATCGAGGCACAAAAGGTTACCATGTATTCAGTATATCGTAACGACCCCCGCCCCCATCCCCTCATATACAGGGTATAATCAGACTCTTCACGAACCCGTCAACCAAGCATTCTGTACATCATACTAGGTAACTTTACGCAAAAATTATTGCTGGGAAAGGACTTTTTTTTTGGGTGAAAAATCACGTTTAACGGTCAAACCCAATGTACCGCACTCAAAACATTGTGCTGATGGATGTATTGAATAGTACTGACGCAATATTATCTCATTTTTTCTGTCTCGTTTTAAGTTTTTATTGTGTAGTTTTAAGTTTACTCTTTTGTTTTTTACTTTTTTATTTTTTTGTTGTGTGCATTTACGGCATGTGCCGAATAAACATGTTTTCTTTCTTTCTTTCTTTTCTTTTACTGGAGTCATAAAAATCTTACATTAAAAACATGTACTTATGATGATTGATTGATGATTGAGCACCACGCCAGGAGCAAGCCTGACCCGGACAAGCCGGATACACCAGGGGGCACTATTTTGTAAGGAAAGACATGCTCTGGGATGGGAGAGGAAACCCGACCAACCGCAGCCAGTCGGGCACATTCAGGCGACTATGCAGCCTAGAGCCAATATAGGAATAGAGGTAAAGACAGGTACAATTCATAGAGATGAGCATTGGTGTTTTGACCTTCGTTTGATTGGTCTCTTATATCATTGGAGAATCATGTTCGTTTCAGATGGTTGCGATTCCATTCGTTTTTGACACGTCTTAGTAAGAGTAAGTGAGGCTCTGATCGTCGGAGGATGTGCCCGTTGTAACATATTCGTAGGCATTTCATTTTTTAACCGACTTCAAAAAAGGCGGAGGTTATATGTTCGTGTGTATGTATTTTTTTTTTTTTTTATGTATGTTACCTGATTTCTCTCCCATTTGTGGACCGATTTTCAAAATTCTTTTTTCATTTGATAGAGTACACTCCTGAGGTGGTCCCATTTTAATTTGGTGAAGATCTGATGCTGACCTTCGGAGATATACAATGGAACTCTTCAAAAAGAGACGGCAAATCTGTTGTGATAGCTCCAATCGGTTGGATGTTCATTGTTTATACAATATCATGACGGAACATCACGCCTGTATGCTCTGAGGGGGTACGCAGAAGTGTACAATTTACCTGATTTCTCTCCCATTTGTGGACCGATTCTCAAAATTCTTTTTTTATTTGAAAAAGTATACTCCTGAGGTGGTCCCATTTTAATTTGGTGAAGATCTGATGCTGATCTTCGGAGATATACAATAGAACTCTTCAAAAAGGGACGGCAAATCTGTTGTGATAGCTCCAATCGGTTGGATGTTCATTGTTTATACAATATCATGACGGAACATCACGCCTGTATGCTCTGAGGGGGTACGCAGAAGCGTACAATTTACCTGATTTCTCTCCCATTTGTGGACCGATTTTCAAAATTCTTTTTTTACTTGAAAGAGTATACTCCTTAGGTGGTCCCATTTTAATTTGGTGATTTTAATTTGCTGATCTTCGGAGATATACAATGGAACTCTTCAAAAATAGTCGGCAAATCTGTTGTGATAGCTCCAATCGGTTGGATGTTCATTGTTTAAACAACATCATGACGTAACATTACACCTGTTTGCTCTGAGGGGTACATAGATGTGTACAGTACACCCAGATTTCGACAGTTATGGCATGTTATGTTCCATTTATTGGGGATAAGCCTATTACCATGACTTGTATTGTTAACCATGTACAATGAATGCATAGCAAATATTTGTAAGTATAGGATATTACAACTAAAAATGGAAAAATAAAATAAAACTTTTTTGCCAAAAATAAAACCGACTTCAAAAAAAACAACAAACAAAAAAAAACACAAAAAGAAAAGGACAAAAAAATACACTAAAAGAAAAACAAAAAAAAAACACTAAAACAAAACCACAAAAAAGTGAAAAATAACTTTAGCTTCAGAAACTTTTTTGTGGTTTTGTTTTAGTGTTTTTTTTTTTTTGGTAATTGTTTTTCCTATAAGAATTTCGCGTGTTTTCTTGTTCGGGGGGTTTCGCGTACTCTTTATCCTATTTTTAAGAATGAGTCTTTTGTATCTTCTGAGTTTCGATCGGTTTGCCTTTGTGAGTGCCGCTGCCTTAAGGCTGGAAGTCATTGCAGGTTCCATGACCATTTTACAGATAAGACCCGCGATTTTCCATTCAATTTTCGAGTTTTTTTATGAAGGGTATGCCTTAGAGTTACGCATCACTTGTTTACATCTGGCGTTAACTGTGTTGTTTGCCTACGTACTTAATTTCGTCTGCCGGTTGAATACTGGTTCCTCCAATTCTAATAAGACTTCGGATTTGCGATACTGATTCCAGCAATGGTTTGATTTTGGTGACTATTTCGTCCAGTTCACTGAGATTATTTGTTGCTATTATCACGTGGTATGCAAAGGACACTATCGTAGGGAGTTGAATCTCATGGTCCTGGTCTAAATGAAGGCATTCTAATTCTTCTTCTAATGTTCTGCGACCGTCGTCCATTACTATGGTAAATAGTCGTGGGGATAGCGGACATCCCTGTTTTTTGGAGTGACTCGTTCCATGTATATGTTGGTCTTCCAACTTTTAACCGTTTCGCCTTGTATCTAATAGCTGCTAAAACATGGACTTATTTAGAAAAATACTTCTGGAAAAGTTGGAAGTTTGACCCCCAATATCTCCGTAACTAGAAGGTTCCCAGTTATGGTCTAAAACAAAAACATGATCGCAAAGACGGGGAGAACAGTGCCTTTCGGCTTCGTTAAGAGTGTTTTTACACCCTTTAGTAAGTATTGCACGTTTGGAGAAAACAACTATTTCTTTTGTTTAAATTATTGATGAAAAATTTATATTTGGGTTCAGTATGAAAGAAAGAAAAGAAATACATTTATTTGGCACACGCCACAAGTGCACACATTATAAAAAAATAAACCAAAAGAAACAACAAAGAAAACCAAACAATAAATACAAAAATTAAAACTAGACAAAAAAAATCGCAGCAGGCTTTGGGGACTGCCGATAGAAGTGAAAACAAAAAGTACACAGACCCCCCCTCCCAGTCGAAGTACTGGTTATGCCCCGCGCATGCCTATGTGGTGCTACGCCGTAGCGGATGCTACGAGTGCTACGAACGGCTACGAGCGTGACCGCACGTTACGTTACGTGACGATGAGTTCAATGGTTTTCCTTCACCCAAAAAGTGCTCAACGCGCCTAAAGAAGTTTTCACTTCAAAAAACAATGTGACACTGAGGGCCTCACGGCTGCACCAATAGGCCCAGTTCAGCAAAATGCCGGACAACTAGTGGCCGACAGCCCGACGCTGGTTTTCAACTGGACCTGGATTAGTGAGTGTGATTACTGGTGGTGTGGTTACTGGTGGTGTGGTGATGATATACTGAACCCGTGGTAACCGTTTGAGTGTCCAAGGACCTTCTAGCCTGTATTTTATATTTATTGCTCCTTTAAAAAAATGATTCCGACGAATAGAGAACCTCCTCCTTTGTTGAAGTGGTTAAAAAAGGGTAGGTCCGAAGGAAAAGGAGTTGCAGCAGATGAAGTTCTTACTTTCTGCTACCTCCCATGAGAAAAAGAGACGAGTCTAAAGGCTCTTTAGTTTTTCGGTACATTATACGTTGGGTACATTAATAGCACTTCGCTGGTTCGGAACTAGCCCCGATAATTGGCAGTTGTCTGGCATATTGGATCTGACTGAAGTGCCTCGTCTACAAAAAGCTAGAAAACTCGGTCAACCAATCTAAGATTGTCAATTTTTTTGACATTTTCTTAGCTAGAGTAATGAAGCTTTTCACAACCGTTTGCAAAACTTGGTCACTCACTTTGACTCAATAGTTTATAATTATATTTTCTATGTGTTCTCAAGTATTATTGATAAATTAATTTATAAGTTGGCTCGTTGCTCGAGTGGTCGCTGCCTCATTGGACGAATGACAAATCAAATGCAATCTTGGTCAGGTCATATTCAATTATTTTGCATTCAATATTGTATAAAAGATGTTACATGCGTTGTTGATGTAAATGGCTTAAAGTTTATCTATACATATAATAAAACAGTAACGAAAGAAAAACTGTACATTGAGAATTTTCGAGAAAAAATAAGTGGCTTTTGTTAGAAAAACGTAACTGATGACTGATTTTTTTTGTGTTTGTGTGTATGGTACAGCTTCACGCCAAAACTACTGGATAGATTGAATTGAAATTCAGTAAAAATGTTCTTTGTAAACCAAGGAAGGCTTTAGGCTACATATGTATTATCAGTATCACGCCGTATGTTATGGGAGGTAAGCAATATTGATTTTAAAAGGTTTTTGTTCGTAATTGAATGCACAAAATAATTGAAAGCATAAAATGACATGTTATTATAAGCTATATTAATAAATATGTGACGGAGACGAAGTTGCGCAGGTCAGCTAGTAGGTACATAAATATGGACCCTGGAAGGGCACAGCAGAGTAGAACAGAGAAAGAGGACTTTAATTTTCACTAAGTAATTAGTTGGTATACAAAAAGTAACAATATTTAAAAAAAATATAGGTAAGCAGATAGATGTAAGCATAGACTGCTATGTTCATAGGTCGACGTCAAATTAGTTTCGTAGACGAAGCCCTTGAGGTTGAAATTGGTTCGCCCAGACACAATTTCTTTTGAATCATTTCTTCAAGTAAGTACGTTTCAGTTCATCTTGGTTGACCGTTAAATCTCCAAGTTACTTTCTAAACATTTTCTTTGTGAATAACGTCTTTGTGTCTAAAAGGTAGCCAATATTTTAGATTATAAATTCGAAAGTGCCTCTAACTGCCTATCTGTTCGTGTGTTACTTTTTCATAGCCATGAAAAAGTACCGTATAGGCATACGGTTGAAAGAATCTGATGAAGTTTGGCACATAGGTTGACCATGACCTAGGTTTGGACATAGGATACTTTTAATCCCAATACGTACATCATCATCTTCATCAGCCTATTAATGTTCCCACTGCTGGGACGCAGGCCTCCTCTCTATGAGTGGGAATGGGCTATAATCCACCATGCGGGCCCAGTGCGGATTGATAGATGTCACATGTCTTCGTTTTTTTTTGGTTCTAGGACATGCCGGTTTCTTCACGATGTTTTCCTTCACCGTTTTGAGAGCAGCGGTGATGAAATAAATTACACAAAGTAATGCGCCTGCCTGGGTTCGAACCCACGACTTACTGTTCGTAAATCGGGGCCGCCACCGCTGCTCATCCCATCACGTAGGATAATTTAAAATAACCACGTGGACGCAGCCATGGAAAAAAAATGGTATTTTTATAAATGGAGTAAAGCACTTGTTACAATATTCCATCTTCGTATATTGCGTCGTAAAAATTGATTATTCACTTCACATTCATATTTAATAACTCATAATCTTGTACTGCCCATATGTGCTCAAAGGAATTATGATGAGGTCGTTGACTCACCGTTATCAGTAAGATAATCTGATAGCAGTGAGTTATGTTGAGGATTTCCGTGCGAACATTATTTAGGTCTAATGACGTGGTGTGTGCTATCGTGTCTGATTGTAAATCTGTAGGTTATCTGATGGAATACTTAAGGTACTAGAAAACTCATTGTCGGTAGCAGTTTGAAGTATCGGGGGGGGGGGGGGGGATCCAGGTGTTCGCTTTAACGATGAATTTGTATAAATACTTCAAAGGAATGAAGTAGTTATGAAAATGAACAATTTTCTCTATGGCACCAATCCTGAAATATGAAAAAAAACTGTTTTACATTTTCTCGAGGTAATCAAAGTTGATTATTTTTATGAGCAGAGTACTCACTTAAAGTAGGTAGGTCCCTTCACTTAAAAAAAACCGTGAATGTCTAAAACAGGTAGGTCCCTTGTTAAACTTAACATCCTGTATACGTATACGTATAAGGGTGATTTTTCAGGCAGGTTAGCAAGGGCAGATACTTTTACCGGAAATCGTCTTCAGGAGACTGATATTTTTGAATAATTGCTAACTGCATTCACAGATTATCGAGAAATGCTTCAGTAAGCAAGAAAAAATGTGTCTTCTGAACCAACTGAGGTTAGAGTACACACACAGCCACAAATATTTCTAATAAAATAAAATTTCTTCGCCAACATTGTATAGCAATTCAATCGGGAAAACTTGCTCCTTGCCGATCTCCTTCTTAATGAGCATAAACTGATACACAGTTTCGACTTTCCGTTTCTTGTGGCTCGCCATGAATTCACGCATTTCTTTTGAATGAATTGCGCCTGAAAACTCTCTGAGAACAGCTGTCTTCAAATCATCGTAACAACAGTAATAGGCAGTAAGTAGCTGGTGGTGAAGGGCATCTTCCAAAACACGGATGGGAAAAGGAAAAACCTATCCTTTTACAGTAAACTCAAAATAGAAATAAAATAAAAGGTCATTAATCTGGAAGCTAAGTAAACCGGAACTTATCCGGAGACGGAGCAACTGGATAAATCTAAATGGGAAAAAAACCTTTTTATCCAGATAATGGCACACTATAAGTTATTTTTACGTAAACCCGTTTCCTATAATGGTATTGAATAACACGCTTGACAGCCTCAATAAGGATCAGATCTCTGTTCAGGGAACGTCTATAAGAAGAAATACTGATAATCTGGTAAAGTATTACGGCGACTACAGGAGCTAAATTAGCAACTCTATTTCGGTGGCTCAAACTTCGTTTAGAATACTGTTAGAATAAAGTTCTAATCAGCTTGCACTACAAAGTGGTTGTTACGTAAGTCACTGCGGGCCGAATAGTGCGAAATTAGTGGTTTTTGCAATTTACTAAAAATCTATTAATTGGACTAAAAAAATAAAACACTATCATGCTAATATGTTGCTAGTAGATTTAATTGCGAAAAAATCAGAATGATCGCATGTATTTTAGTATGGTTTTTACTCGTTAAAAGAAATTTTTAGAGATAAGTTCGTGATTTTTTTCTAGTAAAACTTGTTGTATTATGTTTTCAAAACTCTATCATACTAGCATATATCCTGAAGAATATCATATACTTTTCTGGTTTTGTTTATTGCAGTGAATCATAAGCTTTTTTGCATTATAAAACTCTTTAGCTCCTGTAGTCCCCTTAATAAGAATATTGTAAGTTCTTAGGAGCTTGTGGCTAGATAATAACAGCCGCTGGGATCAATCTTCAGGTTAAGCCGCGCTTCCCTAGGTTGGTCTGTGGATGGGTGACCACCTATTACAAACCGAGTTTCCTCCAAGCCTTAGAAATCACGTTAAGCCGTTGGTCCCGGCTGTCATTTGTCAATCTTTGACAGTAGTTACAGGTAGTCAGTGGCCCAAAAAGTCTGACAACCAGTCTTACCAAGGGGTATCGCGCGTATTATCCAGTACTAACTGGATTGTAGAGGTTAGATAGGCAGTCGTTTCATGTAAAATACTAATATTCAGCTGCATCCGCTTAGACTGGAAGCCGACCCCAACATAGTTGGGAAAAGGCTAGGCAGATGATTATGATGATTGTAAGTTCTTGGGAAAATTCTGAGACAGTGTCGTGTTTCTTGCTGAAGGCTATCTTATTAGATAGGGAATTGGGGACTTGAAACGTGTGAACAACAAAATGTGAGTGTATGGTACTCTGCCACCCTTCGGGGATCACAGGCGTGATGTTATGATATGTGAACAACGTGACTGTTCCTAAACTATCTTAGGCTGACAAAGTGTTTGTTTTTCCGAAATCATTTTAATGTAAGTCATTCCTAGATTCCTATTTCGATTTGAGGAGCTCGTGGCTAAATAATAACAGCCGCTCGGGTCGATCGTTAGGTTAAGCTGTGCTTGCCTAGGTTGGTCTGTGGATGGGTGACCGCCCATTACGTACCGAGTTTCCTCCGTGCCTCGGAAAGCACGTTAAGCCGTTGGTCCCGGCTGTCATTTGTAGATCTTTGACAGTCGTTAGGTAGTCAGAGGCCCGAAAAGTCTGACAACCAGTCTTACCAAGGGGTATCGTATTACCCATTAGCCAGTACTAACTGGGTTGTGGAGGTCAGATAGGCAGTCGCTCCATGTAAAATACTGGTATTCAGCTGCATCCGGTAAAACTGGAAGCCGACCCCAACACAGTTGGGAAAAGGCTAGGCAGATGATGATTCCTAGATCAGTTTTCAGCTTTGTCTTGTTAGGTACTGAACACACTTAGGTAAATAGGTACTTTTCATCATCATCATTTCAGCCGAAAGACTTCCACTGCTGGACATAGGCCTCCCCCAAGTGTCGCCACATTGACCGGTCCCGTGCGACTCGCATCCAACGGATTCCCGCAACCTTCACCAGGTCATCGGTCCATCTAGTGGGAGGCCTTCCAACGCAACGTCTTCCGGTTCGCGGTCGCCGCTCCAGAACATTTCGGCCCCATCGGCCATCCGTTCTGCGAGCAATGTGCCCTGCCCACTGCCACTTAGGTTTGGCAATTCTCTATCTGGTGAAATGTAAATGGAAATGGATGGTGGAATTGTCTGTTTGTTTGCATGTATTTATTTCTACCTATCCCTTTGAAGGTTGCAAGCGTTAATATGTTCTAATAGTTACCTACCTATAACTATTTAACACTATGACAACATAAGTTTACAACCGTAAATTGATGACGGTGAATAATTTATGATCGTCGCCGACAGTAAATGTTTAGTATTTACAGACTGATTATTAAAAAATAAATCATCTAACACTATCAGTGTAGGTCAACGTCTAGAGTTATTATCACTTATCAAGTTTTCATACAAGTAGCTAGGGTTGCCATCTGTTCGAATTCGTCCAGACATGTGCGGATGTTTGGCCATCATTCGGGGCTTTCCCGCCCGGCCTTGTTTTTATTGAGAATCTACTACTTCCCCACTAATAGGCTTGTGTCCTGAAAAAATCTAATTAGTCCATCAGTTAGATTATCAAAAAATATTTGGTAAGTACGTATTTTTTATTTTGTTACGTAAACCAAAATTGACGAAAATACGACGCTTTTAAAATTCTCAATACGTCACGCCGTGCTATAATTTTTAGTGCGTTGTGACGTTACGAGCCCCCCCCCCCCCACTCCCAAGTTTCGATGCGTTTTATCTTTGTCAATATTCATTGATTTACAAAAACAAAAAATACGTGTCCATTATTTTCTAATAATCTAACTGACGGACTAAATAGATTTGCAATTTATTGATGGTGGAAACTAGCCTATTGTACACCAGTGGTACAGTATGGGCCAGACAAAAATAAAATTAGTAATTTTCGAAGAAAGCAAAGTCGTGGTTTCGCTGGTTTTTTTTTTGCAAATGACCAGCTTTTTGCCAGAACTTGACTAATTTCTACGTGTTAACCTTACACAAGGGAGTTATCTCGAGATATAAAGACGTTACCGTCACGTATAGTCTAAGGGGCGTAACGTAATTAACAAAACTTTCCTCTTTATTATTTTCCTCAGCTTCTACTGAGTGTAAAACTTTTCGGATCGAATTATATTTGATACAGTAAATTCTAGAAATGGTTTTTCTCCATTCTCCTTATTTCTCGTTTTATGAGTGAGAAATATTAGGATATTTTATTATTAGAGTACTTTTGACCGATTATACTCAGTTTTTATTATGAAAGAATGAATTATCTTTATTCGAAAAATATTCATCTTTATGTCATTGGTTTCTGTGTGTAGATAACTTTCTAGTATCTTGAGAGGCTATTGTGAGAATATTTTTGAGTCAAACAGTTCTATTATGAAAGTCAGAAATATCTATTTAAAGCTGGTTGGTTTACTTTGTGCAATAGAGATTGTTAGAATAGACGAGACTTGAAAGTGGAACATACAATCAATTTCGCAATAAAATAATTTCGATCAAGAAACATCTTGCTCACGTAAAAGTTGTAGCTTGTGAGAATTCTTCTAGACTCATCTTCGGTGAAGAATTAGATCAAAATTAGGTTAAATGATAAATGATGTTTATTTTGCAAGTAGGTTTTTACAAACACTTTTACACGTCATTTTTTTAAACTAGATGGGGCCGGTGTTTCGTACCTGACTACTCTGAGAAGAAACAGCCGAAACAAACTCAGAGGTCATAGTCTCTTTTAAAGTCCAGACAATCTTGCTCAATTCACATGAGAACTATGCAGATTAGTGTCTGATATGGTCTTTTGAAGAAAGAGCCATACAGTTTTGAGTGGACCTGTCCAGTCAGTGCAAGCATTTGTCAGTTAACGTGTAGCTCGACTTATAACTCAAGGAGCTCAACGAAACGACGAACAATACCAAAGAAAGGACATTTGGGTAGGTCGCATTCGCATTCGGGTAGGGTTGCGTTTCCACCACATATGAGCGAGGATCCGTAGCAACAGATGTGTGTAGAACTTACCAATCTTATAGCTGGAATACCTCAAGCTGTGAAAAAGAAGCGATATTATTGGTTAACTTTACACACATCCCTCGCTACACATCTTCGTTCATTTCTTGTGGAAACGCAGCTGGTTCCTAGAAAACCACGTTATTCTATGGAAAATTCACATTGAAGACGTCTAATAGGAAATCCCCTTAAACGAAATTCGCAGGATGTAACTATGGGGGTTTTCCAGGATAAACATTTGAATAGATGTTTGTCGTTTTTGAAGTTACGGACGTGAATTTGTCCCATGGCCTGTTGAATTTATAAGTCAAAAGTTAGTATATCATCGTTTTTGACCCAAAAACACCCATCGGAAACACCCCGGACACACAACTTGCGAAAACGTCCCTAAATAACCCCGAGTGTCAATTATATTACGGCTACACACCTCTTTGAACCCAATAAACTTGATATAGGAATATATACGCTATGTGCCAAGTTTAGGGTCGGCTTTGGATGCCAATCGGTCATTAAATCAATCGAGCGGATAATATGGGTGTTATGTTGTCAATGATGAATAGACATGTCAATTGACGGAGGGCCGTACAAATTAGGCAGATGTATTCAACCTTTTTTTAAGTCGTGGAGGTACTTGGATCCTTTTAAGGTCGACGCGCAGTTTATGAGCACTGTATGGATGGATCAGCATTGCTTCAACTAGTCGTTTAGGATTCTTTGATACTTCATACTGCATAGAACACTTATAAGCTTTTTTTTTTTCGGATGTGAAATCATCAAATGATTCCTCCCGCTCTGGGCGGAGCAGGAGGGAGTGTCAGACTTTTACTGACTAAAACCTATCCATGTTCCTTCATCGCCCTTTGTGTTCCGGGGCCAAAGGGCGATGAACACTTATAAGCTGCCGTTATAGTATCGCTTCGGATCGGGATCAACTAGTAAAAATGATTGCATGGTGCTTATTAGTTTAGTATCAGCTTTAGAACAGTGTGGAGTGTGTAGGATATGCTTTAGCTTCTATCCTGCTGATCCTGCACAAGCACTTGCACTACCATTAAAATATCATCAAAAATGTAACTGGCATAGATATCTCCAATTTGTATGACAGGTGATCTGTAAGCCAGATTAAAGTGAAAGTTAACAGCTGGTTCACTCTGCGTCAAAAACTATATGACACTTCACTTCTCGCCTCATACATATTAACCTAATAAAAAAGAACATGAGCTAAACCAAGTTGATTAAGTCCCTCGCTCGATCATAAAACATAACTTGTCAAGTTATAAGTATATAAAGTTTCACAGAAATAGGCGTCCTAATTGATGTTAAAATAAATGTGGGCAGGGTTTATATCAAGGCAGGGCTGCTCAAAGCACTTTATTAGCAAAATGTACTACCCACAGCGAACTTTACCCGTTCTAGTTACCTCTCCCTCAGCTTTCCCGTGGATGTAAGCATCTTTACCGCGACGCAAGTCATCCGGCAAACTTAGGAGTTATGTAATAATGTCATATAACCTTCGCAGCCTGTCTATAGTACAACCCTTTCGCTCACATACGGTTCTACTCGCTCCGAATGTTAAGTAGATGAAATATTTCCGTTTTTCGCGCTCTTCTTCTATGTTTCTAAGTCTGTTTAGATGAAATTCTTCCTGGCAATTGTACTCTTGGGGTGAAAAAGTATTCGTTTTATTTACTCTTTGCGTACAATTTCAGGGAGTTTTCTTGTCAATATGCCAAAGTAAGTGTTTGAGTGTTACGGCTCTGAGTGTACTCTACAGTATCAACAAAGGATTGACTTTTTAATTGTGTCATTGACGGAATTTGCAAGGGGCTTGTCTTCTTTGTCATTGTAGGTTTGTATTGTCGACTTCTGCTTTGTCGCCCTAAGGTTGAATTTCACTTGCAGCTTTTCAAACATGAAGGTCCATTTTTGCTTTAAGACCAATGCAATAATTTCAACCTTAGTTAAGGTTCAATTTACTCGTCTTTTCCAAAATTAGTATTACTTATTAGTCTGTTTGACTATACCATCAAACCATCAACAACCATTTATAATGTTTAGAGATTTACGACTAATAGGCGTATGTCTGTCGTATTGTATTTTCTAACAAGTAAGAAAGTGATATTTCATCCAGTGGGCTCTTATTGTTCAGAAGAGACTTCATTTATTTTAATGTAAGCTGTCACGCGCACAGTTTGGTTAGTAATAGTATTTCTTGCGGCTAGACGACCATTGTACAATAGGGATACAATCAGAAAGTAAGCCTCAGGCCTAGTCTTGTCAACTTTGAGTTCTGAATCATCAAGATTTGGCTGGATCTGAGATATACTATTTTGTATTTTCGATTTGAGAAACTTTTCTCCTTAAGTAGTTACACCATCTGAATCAGTATGAAGAGGGATAATACGCAAGTGACTTACAGAGTAATAAACGTTTTTGGATGGAGAAAAAAAAACGGATTGTGTGAAGAAAGATGAAAGAGAAGGGTGTGAATGATAGCGTGACACGGTTGACAGGGGAGAATTCCCCAAGTGAAATGGGACAAGGTCATTGAGATGATGATGACATTTCTATCAGCACTCGTGAATAACCTATCAATCCATTGTTCCTTTGGCTTTTTCCATTACTATAAGCATTTTTAGGTTTATTCCCATCTCGGCACCTTCCCATCTCGGCACCCATGAATTTATTTATCTTGTCTACGAAAAATTCCCATTTCGGCACCCTCTCATGAATCATTTTAAGGTACACAAAAAAAATGGAAACACAGTATCAGTATAGTAAGTAAATCAACTTTATTATTTATTAAATCATTTTTGTTTCTTTTTAAATTACCATTGTCACAGACAAGCCCTTGAATCACTTTTTAGAGGCTCCTTTATCTCTGCCTTGGCAGTATAATAACAAATTTTAAAATATATGAAAAATTCACGGTTCGTAGGAATAATTGTTTTAAAATCTTTCCAGCAATTATGTAAAAACATATTACAAAACTAAACTAAAATCAACAGTTATTATGTACAATTAACGTTTAATCAGTATAACCGTGACGTAGGCAAAAGGGCGTCCATACTTTGAGGACTTTCATACTGGTACTAAATGATACGAGTAGGCTTGATTACGCGTTCACTGACTGTACAGTCATAGCAATTAGCTGATCCCCCTTTGCAATTCTTTAAATTTTATTTACTTCGCTCAAATAAATAAAATATAAAATAATTGCAAAGGGGGTCAGCTAATTGCTATAAAACTTATTTTATAGGTACTTTTTTTTACATTTTTTAGTTTTGAGTCAATTTGATTTACTCACTATACTGATACAGTGTATCCATTTTTTGATGACTGTACTTAGCAACGACTAATGACGGAGTGCCGAGATGGGAATTTTTCGTAAAGATTATAAATTAATTCATGGGTGCCGAGATGGGAAGGTGCCGAGATGGGACTAAACCCATTTTTAACCCCCGATGCAAAAAGAGGGGTGTTAATGTAATTCATCTTCACTGTTTTGAGCTTTCACGGTTTAAAACTTAACTTATACCGTCAACCCACAACCCGCGATCATGGCGCTTGCAACAGCGTCGAAATATCGGGAACTCAAAACAATGAACAATCAAGGAAGATATCCCGTGTCGTTATAAGTTTAAAGTTCATCTTGTGTATTTGTTTGTGGCATCGTAGCCCAAACGAATTGAGCAATTTTGATGCGTTTTTTTCACTATGTTATAATTTGATCTAAGTAGTATATTGGTTTGGATTTCAGTTTCGACGTGTGGCGCGAGTTCCCCGACCGGATAGTGGGGTTTCCGTCCAGACTACACGTGTGGGATAACACCACCAACTCGTGGCGATACCACAGCGAGTGGACCAACCAGATCTCTATGGTAAGTCAACTACGACTGTTCTCGCAATTCACGATTCCAAAAAGACCGGCTTTAAAAAAGTAATCTGTTATTGAAATTAAGTTAATGTAAAAAGTTATAAAAGACGTGTGCCTCATGTGACTTCCATCAGCAAAAATTACGGAATTTAATCCCTTCTTTGCATCCTTTAGGGGATGATTTTTTAGAAATCCTTCTTTGGTTTTAAAATTAACTATTGTACACAATTTCATGCTTCAGACCCAACAGTTAGGGTTGTGTGTTGCCTGTCAGTGAACGACTAAATTTATGATTTTTAATAATCGTATTAGGGAATTGAGGGAGACCTTTGCCCAACAGTGGGACAGTACAGACCTAATGACGCACGCTCGTCATTACTTTACAGTATTTCGCTGGAATGAAGAAATGACGCAACAAACTTTTCAGCCACTCGGTCTTGCAGTGCCGTCTTCGTCATTAGTTCTGTGTGACATCGTCTTTGGAAAGCTCAATGGGCCATTATAACGCTTGGTAATGACTTCTGTGTTCTGTGTCTGCATTATAATTTTCAAAAACGTAAATTGATGTGTTTTTGTGTCCTAGAACCAAAAAAATCGAAGACATGTGACATCTACCAATCCGCACTGGGCCCGCGTGGTGGATTATAGCCCATTCCCTCTCATAGAGAGGAGGCCTGTGTCCCAGCAGTGGGAACATTAATAGGCTGATGATGATGATGATGATGTGTTTTTAGAAAAAAATACTTTTATTCACTTCGCGCTACAACTACAACTTAAAATATTAACAACACTTTAAATATTCTAGTATTTCTGAAATCGACTCAATTGTGCACAAGTATAAAGTTGATATTGGTTTAAATTGAAATAATGTCAAAATTGAGAACGAATTTGAATAATGAAATGTAGGTGCTTTTCTTGTTTGATTTGACGGGTTCAAGTACAGTGCTACTTCGGGGTATTCTTGAATCTCTGCGCTCAAGTGTTTGCTGCAGAATACAATTATTGTTCTGGTTGCTGTTATAGCAAAATGGACCTTATTTCTCTGTAAAAGCTTGGGGCTTACAATTTTATCGTGAAAATTGTAATAACTCAGAAGTTAGTACAGGGAACTGTATACTTTGTTGTTTGTGATTTATGTTTATACGGCGAATAGTAATAAATGTAATAAGAAATCATTTAAAAATATTACGTTCTGGCGATGTAAAGACTACCAGGGGGCTTAAAATGGCTGCTTTATCAGAATCATAAATATGAATTTAAAATTCTTAAAATGGTTTTTGTTTATCATTTTAAGAATTTTAAATGTTTCATGTGATTTATTTATTTAACAATTCAAGCACAAAGTACAGAGGCGAACTTAATGCCATAGGCATTTTCTACCAGTCAACCTTTGGGTGATGCAGAGACAAGCAGTGGTAGGTGTACATCTGAAAATAATTCAATAATTAAATATTATTAAGTTATTTATTATTACATTTTATTTTTATTATTATTTTCTATTTTCATATTATGATTCTGGTAAAGCAGCCATTTTAGGCCCCCTGGCATCTTCGTTAGTCTAGTGGTCGTCAGCAGTACCGCTGAATATGAGGTCCTGGATTGGATATCCCGATCGGACATTGGTATTGGGATTTTCGATCATAGCCCGGAGTCTACAATTGCGCCTAGTATGGCAATAGGTTCTCCCCATACTACACAGAACTTCATCGGAGAAATGTATATCTACACTAATATTATAAAGAGGAAAGATTTGTATTTTTGTGTGTGTGTATGTTTGTAATGAATAAACTCAAAAACTACTGCGCTGATTAACAAAAAATATTTTACCATTAGAAAGCTACATTCACCCTGAGTAACATAGGCTATATTTTACCCCGGTACTCCCACGGGAACGGGAACTCCGCGGGTGAAACAGCGTGACGTCCGCTAGTGTTCTATAAGAACACCTCTGCGGACGCCCTACAGGCAATATACTCATGAAGATATGCTATGGGTATAATAGGCACATAAAATATGACATACATTAGTGCAGTCCAATGTATGAAACTTACGTCAAAGCAATAGTCTAGTTTCCACCATCAATAAATTGCAAATCTATTTAGTCTGTCAGTTAGAGTATTGGAAAATAATGGACACGTATTTTTTGTTTTTGTAAATCAATGAATATTGACAAAGTTAAAACGCATCAAATCTAGAGAGTGGGGACTCGTAACGTCAGAACGCACTAAAAATTATAGCACGGCGTGACGTATTGAGAATTTTAAAAGCGTTGTATCTTCGTCAAAGTTGGTTTACGTAACAAAAGACAAAATACGTGTCAAATATTTTTTGATAATCTAACTGACGGACTAATTAGATTTTTTCAGGACAAAAGCCTATTATGCATATTGCAATGCAAATGTTATTCAGAAATTACAATATCATGCCAAAATAGCAACGGACACATTACAAATAAAATTAAACACTATCAATTCGCATGTTTACGAGGTCAGGTCAGCTAATTACCAGAAACTGAACTTTTAATCAGTCGTCATCGTGTTTAATTAAAAAATAACGGTATTAATGAGTATTTATTATCGGCTCGGTGATATTTTAAATTGTATTGGTTTACAAAACAGGGTATCTGTCGCGAGCATGAATACTTTGTGTTTGTCCATGGAAGATGTACAGTCGTGGTCTTTTCCGCCTAATTCAGTTAATTTTTTTCGGTTAAATCATGCGGAGGTGCCGAGCCACGCCCCCTTAAAGTTTAGGCCTATTAGGAAAGCGTCAACTTTGGCGCGCAAAATAACAATCTCGTTTGGCGTGCGTCGTCAGTGCGCTCGGCCGATCGGTTTCTTTTCATTCATTATTTTTATACAAAGTCTACGGGGCGGGGCTAGAGAGCGTTAATATGTTGTAAGTGAAAGCAAAAATTAGTTTAGTGGTGATCAGGCGGGAGTGTCCTCCATAGTACCCGGGTATTGCTGAGTATGCAGTTCTATCCACTGCATCATCAGCAGAGTGGTTTGAAAAAGGGTGCCAATGATTACTATAATTACGTAAAATTGTAAAGCGTTTTTCTCGTAACTATTGCAACTTTGAGCAAAGACTTTCAGTAGAGTGTCTGGGGCCTGGGGTGTTTAAGAGCCATTTCACGTTTTCACGCAAATTTCTAAGACTTTAGTCGCCTAAATTACCATCTTAGCGAACATCCTGGCATTTTTGAATACATGTTAAAAATAGATCAGTTTTTCTTATTGACACTTAATGTAACACATTTACAAAAAACTTATTTGTTTACTATGTAGTGATTAATCTCCCACAACTAGTTTATTAAAAAATCTTCGCAGAGTCAATTTCAGACTCCTAATTCTATCATAAATATTTATAAATTTCACTCAAAACAATACACAAAGCATCAGACATATACTTTTGTCGACACATAAAGTACTAGAATAACGATAATTAATAACATTAATTAGTAAAAAAATAAAGTCATAAGTCAATTATTACGTTTTATACTGCTATTTTATCGTGATTTTTTGGTTTGAATAAAGCGTAATTACATTGAAAAAAGAATGTAAAAATAAACTATGTTCTTTTACTAAACTAATTCCAAAGTTTTATTAAAATCAATTCATTTAATCAGATACAATATAATTTTTAACTTCACTCTAAATTAGAATAAATTACGACGTATAAGCGAGCACCGATTAGTACGGCCCGAGCGCCCATCGACGAAGGACCCGTGCCATTTTTTTCCGCGTCCCGATTTTCGAGCGTATCTATTGTAAACGCATTGTTATACTACGACTACAACATTTTGATTCTCTTTGTATTTTTTTTTCATTAGGTTAGAATTTCGTTTTATATCAAGTAAAGTATTATTTTAGTAGGTAGTTTGTAAATGAATAGTTATATTTCTGTTTTATTAGTTATAGCAATGGGGCGTAAGGGTTGTATTATCATTATGTCAATATACGGAAAGAAAAAAGAAACAGAAGCGAGGTGGATATTATTTATATTTGCAATTCACATACATAGTTATCGATCACGTAAGGTGAAAGCGCAAGGGTAGCCCGCAAAATTCAAAATTTCTAAAGACTATTTCATTGATGATTTGATTGTAACTCCGCAAATCCATTATTTGCTACGATCGCGAATCATATTTTGTTCAACATACAACCTGACACTGACATATAAATTTTCTTTTCTTAACATATATGTAATTATATCGACATGGAATATAGAACCGTAATTACAATTTGAAGGGTTTGAAAACACATAACACTCCTTTAAAAATATTTGGGGTCCGAAATTTGATAGCTATTTTGTTTTCATTTTAGAATGAGAAATCGCGTGAATCGAGTAGAGGGTAGTACTTTTAGAAGAGACGCCGCCGTGCAGGGTACTAGTGGAAAGTCTGATTCAATAAAATTGATTGTTTTAGTTACAACTAGCTGTGCCCGCGGTTTCGCTCACGTCAGCGCGTATTCTTTTGGCATTATCAGGGAACATTACATGAGAACGTGAAGTCGTAGTATATTCCTGACATCTTCTACAAAACAACATACTAATAAACTGGCTTACTGTTAAATTTAATTAAAACTTGTTAGTTAGTACTTCTTTTTTTTAATACCTATTATAGGAACTCGTAGTAAATTTTTGAGGAAAAATAAATTTTTGCCCCTAGAAGCTCAGGATTTTTAAAAGTTATAGCTTTTCCTGCCTGATGCTATAGAATGGTGTTATATCATAATTATCTGAGGCAATGTTGTAAAAAATTTCGAGTTCGCTGCGCTCGCTCTTGAAACCTAGGTTTTCATGAGTCTTAACTTTGTCTATAAGAGGCCCAGGTAACTCCAGTAGGTCGGTAGAAAAAGAGTTAAGGCCGTCTACGCCAAACAAAGTAGGTATTTAACGCTACCACCCTTTACGCGAAACGAGTCGTGCACACGCGTCGCCGACTTGAACCCAAAGCTGAGCGAAGTGTCACAGTATAGGTAAGCGTGTCGTGTAGGCAGTAGGTCAACTTATTTTATTAAATTGTCAGCTTGATTTATTATAATAGGTAGTAATTGCGAAAACCTAACATTTAAATGTAATAAATTCATTTGAATAGATATTGTAAATACAAATTGCTGCAAGTCGTAATTTATTCAATTATTTGTGTACCAGACGGGTGGACTCGTGTTTGGAAATTCAAAAACTATAACGGAACCAAATCTGAGCCACTAACCGCCCTGTACTGAAAGTTCCGGGTGTAAACGTTAGCTTCGTGGAACGGAGAGGTGGGTTTGGAAAATACTGCACTATTATTGTAGATGGAGAAGAAATGAAACACTATTTGACTATGGTAAGACACTACAAGCAGACAATACTGGAAAAACTGAGCTGAAACTATAATCGGAAAGAACTGTTAACTATTCGGATATCGAAACGAAACTGACTGCTTGAATATCGTAAACAAAACTGACTGTTCCAATGTCGAAAACAAAACTTAGTATGCGGTGCCTGCGCTGTGCTTTCATACTATTAGCAGACACACAAAAAATATTCGCGAATCCTCCGGTGTGTAGTATTTGTTTGCTAGACAATCTTTTAATTCATACAAAAAGCATGAACAAAAACCATTAACAAAAAAATACAAAGGAAACTATAAGCAAAAGGATAATAAATAACTCGAACGGAAGAAGGAAGTAGGTACTTTACGCTCTCGGCGTACGGTCGAAATTAAATTAACATTTCTCGATGTTTTTTATAAGTAGTTTGCGTACGCGCACCTGTGACGAGACTATTCTCGAGGGAATTTGTACCTACTTACTTTTAAAACTAATAAAAACAGAAAGTACTCGACAAAGAATCACAAACACGGCAATAGCGTACTTTCTCGAACGTTCTTTCTATAGACTATATAAAAACACTGTTTTAGACACTTGTCGCGAACAATTTGACTAGGTTTCTTACATTGTTTTTATTTTACGAAGAGACACATGCTTTATTTGTTGTATGTGTCACCGTAAAATTGTAAATACCGTTAGATTATAATCTATCTCGTGAGATTGTAAACTCGTTCGTTGAGGAATTCCCTCGACTGTCTATGGTCGCCATCATCAGACCAATGGCACTTACAACCCATATGGGTGCAAAGTTCTCATCACTAGAAATGAATTAAATCCAAACACAAGGTAGCTACTGTAAAACGTTGAGGAGTTCCTTTGACTGTCCTTCGTCTTTATCATCAGACCCCTAAAGATGACCACAACCCATTTAGGTGTAAAGTTCTCATCAATACAAATTAATCAAGCCCAAACACCAGGTAATTATTGTGAATCGTTGAGGAGTGCTCTCGACTGTCTTCGGGTTCCATCATCAGATCGAGTCCAGACTTTCTTTAAATAGTAGTGCTCTAAAATACTCAATGAACAAAAAAACAAACGCACTAGTCGCACTACGATGTTCAAAGGTTCCCCTCGATTTCTCTGAGATGCCATCATCAGATCCCAGTTTCATGCTCATGGTACTACTCTTGGAATATCTTCTTTCCAACAAAAAAAGAATCATCTAAATCGGTTCATAAACGACGAAGTTATCCTACGGTCAAATTGTGAAACCTCCTCCTTTTTTTAAGTCGGTTAAAAAAGACTGTACTGTTATAATTACACTACGTTCTTTAAATAAATCGTTCGATAAATCAACGGGACAGCCGTGCGCCAGCAAAAGGGACATAGGTCCTACCTCGACAAGGCCTGGCGGGCGACTGAATCCACGTGCGCAAGCCGTTTTCTTATATAATAATTTATTATTAAAAGGATTAAATTGTTTTGAAAAATTTAACCACAAATAATTGTTCTATATGTTATTAACTTTGCTTAGATATTTTTTTTGGAAGTAAAACTTTCATATTCTCCAAGTAAAATAAGAAAAACATAAAAAAATATTCGAATTAGGCTCCTGTTCAGATTTTTTTTTCATCGAGTGAAGTTTTTGATATCATGTTTTGAACCACAAATTATCTTAGTAAATATAGTCAACTATAATATCTATTTTTTTTGGCTTTAAAAAATCACTATTTCTTTGTTTACTATTGAATCAAAGTTATGTAAAATTGGGAAAATTGGGACTACCTGCCCTTAAAATTTTCAAGCTCGCTTCGCACGCTCTACAGACTACTTTCTCTTGAATTTGTCTAAAATTCGACCAAGAAACCTATATGAAAGTTCGAAACCATTGTAACCTGTCCAAGGCAAGGTGTCGTAAGAATTTCTCGCTACGCTCCGCCCCCCCCTAGCCCAAAAGCTGGCTGCCCCCTTGTATCTTGCATATCATGGATTTCTGTAAAGTAACGCCCATTTGTTATAAAAAGTTTATCAATTTTTTAAATTAATTTTCTAAAAATTGCCCCCCCCCCCTAAAATAAATCCTGTATCCGCGCCTGAAGCTGTGGGTTGCAGCCCGAGCCATAGGCGAGGGTGTAAATCAGCCGATTGTCTAGTGAGCAAGTTGCTCACGAGTTTCATACGAGCTTTTTCAACACACTTGCGAGGAAAAAACAAACATGTACTTATTGCAAAAATCGTTAATTATTTACCTCACAGCAACAAATGCGATACAAACAAAATTATAGGAAATGGCGCGCAAGTTTTTCTTTTTGCATGCGCCAAATGTAAGGTGATACTTATAGCCATATAGCTTACTTCGAAATTATAATTTTAGTGATAAAATACAAATACATTTCACCTATAACAAATTATTGTAAATTATAAATAATTTGTTAATAAATGTTTTTCCGTCTTAATTATGGACACATTAATTATTTATTCCAAAAATGTTAATGGATTTTCAGCGACATAAAACCTCTTTGTGGTGACAAAAACAAAACTGTATTACCCGGTTAAATTGAAAATGCTCTGTGTACTCCTATATTATTTGCAGTTAGGTACCTACTAACTTAACATTGTAGGCATAATTCTATTATGCACGTGTGTGTTCGGTATAAGGCCTTAATAACGATGTAATAAGGCTCACTTTACGAGCAATTGTGTTGAAAAATATGTAATAGAAACATACACATAAAAAAATATATTTACATAACATATATTTGTGTTTTATTAGTTTAGAAGGGTTTAATAGATTAAAGACTCAATAAATAAATTATATTTTTGCCTAAATCTCAAACCAAGGTGCATTACGATTATAACGGCCCAAGATTGTTTAGTTTAGTGTAAGTGTGGATAGCTACGCACACATACACAAAGCTGCGGTCTTTTACCTAAACTCGAGCGTTTAAATTTTGTGAAATGGCTCTTAAAGCAAAAAACCTCAAATTTGGGCTGAAGTGAATGAAATTCAAAGTCAAAATCCCCAGGCGCTCCACTATTAACTCAATGTCGCTGTTTTGAGAATGTTGTTTGACCCACTTTGGAGTATAGGTATATCTAAAGGGTGTAAAAGACCTCTTTACTAAGCCGAAAGGCACTTGTTCTCCCCGTCATTGCGATCATTTTTTTGTCCTACACCATACCTGGGAACCTTCTAGGTACGGAGATATTGGTGGTTAAAGTTCCAACTTTTTTTTTTTTTTTTTAATACAAGTTTTTATTGTAAGATTTTTACTTCAAACACCTCCACGACCCCCGTACTATTCAATCCATCCATCAGCACAATGTTTTGAGTGCGTTGCATTGAGTTCTACCACAAAACATGATTTTTCACCCCAAATAAGAGTTGTTTCCCAGCAATAATTTTTGCGTAAAGTTACTTAGTTTGATGTACAGAATGCTTGGTTGACCGCTTCGTGATGAGGTTATTTACACCCTGTATATTATCTATGGTCGCCACTCTACCATTAACTTTTTCTTCGAACCATCTCTTCTTTGGTCTTCCTCTCTCTCTCTATCCATCAACATTTACACTATATCTGGCATTTAAATCTATATCTGGCGGTATTGTATAGTATTTATGCCCGTGTCTGTACAGGTAGGTAACATAGTACATTGAGAGTTATCGCCGGTAATCTGAGTTCAGTTATCAATCATGGCCTGGATTGTGAAACAGGCAATGGTAGCCGTGTTTTTATTAGCTTTGTGACCTGCTTATTGTATGTTTTCATTAGGTTTTCAATGTGCCGTATTTTATGACGGCTGAAAAAGTAATTTATTTAAAACCACAATCTTACCTACTTACTTGAAAATGCACTCTAAACGTGAGCTTAAACGAAAAGAATTATGCCTTTTGACGATTACTACATTAACTTAGCTAGTGTGCTTGTTATTTCGATTTTCAATGTTTTTTTTTTGTAAGACAATCGTAATAATGAAAGTATACAGACTGGTCCTTTAGGGTGTTAGATACTATTTCGAGTCTGTTTTTGCAGTGAATCATGCCCTGGTTTGGCACAATTTAAGCTAAACCTAGCGGATTTTTCCCGAAGAAATCTATATTCGATTTTGCCGTCCGGCTGTGCGGCCTCATGCCGACCCGAATATGTGTCTAGCTTAGCACGTTAGCACCTGTAAAGTACGCCAATGCAAAGTATATGGCTCGTCCTTACATTATACTTCCTAGCAACCAAACAATAGGTTTGTGTCCTTAAAAAAATCTAATTAGTCCGTCAGTTAGATTATCAAAAAATATTTGACATGTATTTTTTCTGCTTTTAAAATTCTCAATACGTCACGCCGTGCTATATTTTATAGTCCGTTGTGACGTCACGAGCCCCCCACTCTCGAGTTTTGATGCGTTTTATCTTTGTCAATATTCATTGATTTACAAAAACAAAAAATACGTGTCCATTATTTTCCAATACTCTAACTGATGGACTAAATAGGTTTGCAATTTATTGATGGTGGATAGTTTCCACCATAGACAATTGAACGGTTGCAATAGGCTAGTGCCTATTGCAACCGTTCAATTGTCTCAATAACAGCTGATTTATTTGCCCAATCAGCATTTATTATGGCCACTTACCAAGTTACCAATACTGCGGTCTTCGCCAGGGGTCAGTCACTACCGTACGTACATAATAAATTAATACATTTAGAGTCAGCTCGAAATGTATTGTTTATGTGAGGTTCCATTAGTCAGTGCAGCTACACACGCTTCAAATTAAATAAGCTAGCCTTTCTCCGTCATGCTTGATAGATATACAGGGTGTAAACAGACTCTTCACGAAGCCGTCAACCAAGCATTCTGTACATCAAACTAAGTAACTTTGCGCAAAAATTGTTGCTGGGAAACGACTTTTTTTTTTGGGTGAAAAATGATGTTTTGTGGTAGAACTCTAATGTAACGCACTCAAAACATTGTGCTGATGGATTGATTGAAAAGTACGGCGGTCGTGGAGGTGTTAAAGTAAAAATCTTAAAGTAAAAGCTTGTATTAAAAAAAAAAAGTTGTTTGTCAAAAAGGTGGAACTTTGACCCCCAATATCTGTATATATCAGCATCTGTATATAATATCTATATATATCGTAAATAGAAGGTTCCAGGTTTGGTGTAAAACAAAAAAATGATCGCAATGAAAGGGAGAACAAGTGCCTTTCGGCTTCATTAAGAGTTTTTTTTACAGCCTTTAGATATGATCTAAGTAAACACGATAAACAAAAAAACTGATGAGTTTTCCCGCCTAGGACAAACTAGGTACTTCATTAAGCCATGCAAATGCGCCCTGAAACTCGTGAAACCATTTAGCGCGAAGCGAAGAGGCCATATTGAAAGATTATTCCATGCATAAACTTTTGATAAAAACACTGATGAATACTAAGCTGTTTTCAATGTTCCTCTAATAATGCAACAATATTCTTATTTGAATACTTGATCTAGCGACTATAGTTGGTGCCAGTTAAGATGAGAATAGCGGTCATTGACCCACCTACAATTTAACTTCTTAACTTTGAAAATCAAAAATAAGCCTGTTTAGCCGGTTCCTGTCTAGAATCGTCATCTATTGTGATCTTCAAAATTTTTTGTAATGAAAAAACGATACATGGCTTATTTGTTTTGGTTCGTACGAACACGAAGAGATATTAGGGAAAGGTCAATGACCGCTATTCTCACCTTAACTGGCACCAGCTATATACCCGTTGCTATGGCCTCGTCCTAACCAAATCGATCATCACGGAAACACACGAACGTCCCGTTAATTTTGCACTTTTCATCATCATCACGCCTTTAATCCTCGTAAGTGTTAGACAGACGTGTACATAATAGTACACCCACATATCGCCAGTTATTTTAAGTCCCACGTATCAGGGAGCGAGCCTATTGCCAGCAACCTCAATAAAAACTCAATAACACTTTGCCTGACCTGGGAATCGAACCCAGGACCGCATCCTCGGTAGTCGCGCTTGAGACCACTACACTTTCCAATCAAGTAAGTGACATTAGTACATTACTGCTGCGGCCAGCAACAGAGGCATTGATGGACGAACGTGTAAGTCCATCAATGCCTAGTTGTGGCCAAGGCTTGTATAGTACTTTTCTCAAATAATGCGAAGAAATTAAAACTCTCGCGTTGAAGAGTTAATTGGTTTTTCTTTTTTTCAATAAACCGCTTTCTATTTGCAAGCCAATTCGAAATTTAAATAAAATCTTTGATAAGTTACCTCCTTGGTTGCCATGTTTCAGAGTAAAAGTTCGTTCTATTTTTAAATAACACAACAGTTATTTGACTTTTTTTTTAAATGTCACAGCACCTTGCTGAGATAGGAGCTTTTTGGCCTTGCACAGGACCATTTTGATTGTTTTTATTATTTATTTTTCTCTTGTTTACTTTTTAAATAATTTTGTCATTTCTATTCTATCTTTTTGTTTCTGTTTGTCCTGTGTGAGTTCAATAAATACTTTTCTTTCTTTCGTTCTTTAGTTATGAGTTTACTATGTAATTTATTTGGCCGCCAAACACGACAGATATGGATTTTCATACAACTTTTGCCCGCCGCTTTCGCATGTATCTGGCCAGTACAGCAATTTTGATATATCTCGAAGAAGCTTGTCAAAATAATGCTCAAATTTCCAAGCATGTTTGAAAAAAATATTCACCTAACGGTCGCTTCGGACGCCGTGGTAGTCTATTCCACATTAACCATGCATTTTCCCGTACAAAAAGCCTATGTCACTCTCAGACCATAAACTATAATTATCTGGTCGCCGGTTGAAAGAGGGGAAAACCAACCAACACATTTTCCCTTTTATATTAGTAGGTTGTATAGCTTGGTTGGTAGCAATAATTGTATCAAATGACGAATGAATTGAGATCAAATAAGTAGTGTCTAATGTTTTGTAATGATCAGGGCATGCGCACATGACAGACTTTTTGTGTGGGTGAGTCCGTGGCGCACAAGATGTCTGCATGGCATACAAAAAGTCCGTCGCGGATTTTACGCAGACTCAACGCACACGACGCACATCTTCATCGTACGTCGTCCTCTTCTAACGAGTGCAGATTTCATACTAAAAGTGTGCGCCATCTGCGTTAGCACGTGTTGGAGCAAACGTTCTATTTTTTTCGCGCACTTTTATGCGGCGCGTCGCGGCGTGATCTGCCAGAATGGGGTCCATATTGGCTCACCTAAAGTTCTTTACCCGAAATTGTTCTTCCTAATGATTTGTAATCCGAATGATCACTCTTCCTAAAATTTTTCATCCTAAAGTTTTCATTCATACTATTTGTAGTGCTACCGGCGATGTTCATAACACTCATGTTTCCGAAAATTGTTATTAATAATATCATTTATGTGAATATATTTAAACTGCTACTGTTTTTATCATAACGCTTTTATCCCTAAACATAATTACCATAATATTTTCAGTCATACTCAGAAAGAAACATTTACCAAGTGATGTGGGTAGAAGATGATATTTATAGTTTTAATTTGAGGGTATGATTATTATTTGGGGGTATGCTTTACATAACGTACTTATTACTATAACTATACCTGAGATAATTATGTCTAAAAAACCAACTGTTTAGAATGATTAAAGGTCGTTTCACTGATTTTTGTCTTAAATGAATGACATTCAGGTCAGAGTGTCGTCATGGGGCACTATGAAAAAAAATACTTATAAAAGTTTCGCGACCAATGTCGAGGTAGCGCTCGCCGGCCGCTGCCGCGGCACCGCTCGCTTCGCTCGCTCGGCTCGCGCGTAGTTGGTCACAGTTCTAACATAACCTATGGATATCTTTGCAGGTACACACCGCTATAAATATATATGCAATGGCAAAAAAATCACTTTTGGTTGCCAAAATCAGTAAATGATCACCAAAATTAATCCCTCATTTATCGTGACATTAGAACCAAATATTTATTTTTGACCACCAAAAATTGAACTGTTATGCTCTTGCATCCGAGTCGAGGGAGACCCGGTCGACAGAGCCCCGCTTAGTGGGGCTCTTACTTCTGAATGGTTTATAAAAAAAATAACCACGAAGGGTATGGCGGGGTCTATTCGCTCGCTTCGCTCGCTCATTCGACCCCGCCATACCCTTCTAACCTAATCTATCCGTGTCGGGGTGCCCCCCAAGTCGGCCTAGGCAAAACTAGTTTGTCATCAACCACCTCATTAAAATTTGGTGCTCAATTTACTAAATTTGGTAATCAATTGATATTTTAGGTGATAGATGTTAGTGGTCACAAAGTTAATTTTGGTGGTCATTATATTTTTTTATTTTTTTGTATGGTACTATTATTCTTATATGTTATACATGTTATGTGAAAATAAAGTTACGCAAAATTAATGTATATAATACTGATTATTATGAATAAAAATAAATCTAAACAAAAAATATATGACTTTGAATAATAGTGTAAAAGATGGTTATGTTGAGAAAATATAGGAAAACAAATAAAAGTATAATAGATGTTTATTGCTACTGACATTATGAAGTTGAATGCTTCGGAATTATGAACATTAGAGACAGAGTAGTTAGGAATTGTGATTGTTAGGATGAAAAATGTTAGGAAGAACATTTTCGGATTTCCAATTATCGGAGTTGAAAATTTAGGTGAACTTTGGCGCACCCGCCAGAATGATACGGATTTTTTGGCCGCCGGACCTTTTGCGCGCCGTATGCGTTACTGCATATAATTGCTTAAGTTCTATTTTCACAGACTAATCTGTGCGTCACGAATAGTCTGTCGTCTGCGCAGGTCCTTACTGTGTGATATGACCTATTGGCCAGCTATGCGACCTTCGCGTTATTGTTACAACGAGATGTAGTGACCGGATGATGTAGGTACACTGCTATTCATACGGGCTGTATCCATTCTTAGTATATTTTTGGATACACGTACACATACATGTATAAATTCACGCCTTTTCCAATGTTTTTTCGCAGAAACTGCAGCACGCAACTTGCTTCGATCCATACATAGGTACTCCTTTTGCTTTGTCCGTGTTCATACATCTGGACATACCTGTAGATTTAACAAACCCAAATCCAATGGGAATCCTGAGTAAATAGAACAAAATGTTTGAAAAAAAAAACAAAGTTTATTTTTTGTCCCTTTTACTCGGGATTCTTTTAGATTTTTTTTTCTTGCGAAGAATATCCTAAAACAGAAATAAATTAAACTAAAAATATACTCTTAAAACACTATTTTTACAAATTTTCTAAATATCTCTTTTTCCATTTAATATTTTTCCCCAAGTTTAATGCGTAAATAAACTGTTGGTATAAGATCATAAAATCATGGCAACAAAATCGATAAAAAAGCATATTAACGTCATAGACACATATTATTTTAAGTTTTTTGTTCAATAATTTTAAAACTGGGAGCTTTAGCTTCAATGCTACATCTAAAGAAGCTTACAAAATCGATCGATTTTTGGGTCAATAAACATATTGTGCGTCACGACATCCTAAAGTCAACATTTTCTGGGAATCTATTGTACGACTAAACTAAAAACAGCATTTCAAAGG
This sequence comes from Xestia xanthographa, assembly GCA_905147715.2. Classification (NCBI taxonomy): domain Eukaryota; kingdom Metazoa; phylum Arthropoda; class Insecta; order Lepidoptera; family Noctuidae; genus Xestia; species Xestia xanthographa. The sequence goes on along the minus strand of LR990659.1, from coordinate 4,635,102 downwards.
AAAAAAAAACATATTATGATGTCAAGGACATCAGAAACCCAGTTACCTTGTGTGGATGTAATGAAAGATGTAAGTATCAAAACTGTAAGATGTACGCAAGATTACTACCCAGGAACTGAGAGGATATCGTGATGACAGAACTCCGACACTCCACAGATGGGTAGTTGAGTGATCCTACACAGAGGTGACTTCGCGCATAACGTACTATCGGGGTCTTTTTCTTTTCCGCCTGACCATTTTAATTTTTTTTCGCTTAAAACATGCGGAGGCGCCGAGCCACGCCCCCTTAAAGTTTGAGCCTATTAGGGAAGCCTCAACTTTGGCGCGCAAAATAACAATAACTCTCGTTTGGCGTGCGTCGTCCGTGCGCTCGGCCGATTCGGTATCTTTTCATTCATTATTTCTATACAACGTCAACGGGGCGGGGCCAGAGAGCGTTTCTATGTTGCGAGTGCAAGCAAAAACAAGCTTAGTGGTGGTCAGGCGGGAGTGTCCTCGATAGTACTTTTAAAGAAATTTTTTAGATCGGATTCATTTGCATAGACCTGTTTATTGACATGATGCGATGTTACCATAGATAATCATGATGTTATAAATGGTAAACTGTCACTGCAATGTCATTCAGAATTATTAAACCAATAAAATGTGAGACAATATAAAGAATGAGTCAAATATTAAAACATATTACACCAATATGGAAGATATTTTTAACAAACTCCAAAAGGACGGCAAGAACAGTGTCGATAACCTTGTAAAATGGATTAGTGACTCAAAGGTAATCGAAGTGGGTCCGACTCAGAATCAAGCTGTCGACAGCTCAGAATTTGTGAAGAAGGTTCGAACATTCTTTGGCGAGGCTAGTGACGAAGACAGCATCCCGCTAGATGAGTTCAAAGATGTCATCAAGAAATTTGCGGAAGATCAGAAAAGAGGTCTTGATGAATTGACTGACCAGCTTGCGAAAGAGGGGCCGAAATTTGTAAAGGCGACCCTCGCAGGTGTTGAAGCTTTTAAGAAAGAGATTATTACGAAGAAATGAGTTGTTTGCTTTGCTTTACTTCTTCGCTATAAATGAATAACAGTTAATGTGTAACATGATGTGATAGTACCAACAAAATATACGTACTTCCTCACATAATTAGCTGTTGCTATTTATTTCGATAGCCTTACGTCCCATGAAGTTGCAGTCTTGCAGATGAGGTTTTAGGTAACATAACAATTTATAAATAGTCGGAAGTCAACGTTTCAAAAAGGTAGATACATAAGCCAGTCCAAATATTCTAAAGCCTGTACCTTACAACAAGTTAGAACAATAATATTAGGGCCTGGTCTAACTAAGACCTTATTATGCTTGGCAGCTATGCGACCTTCGCGTTATTGCTTCAACGAGATGTGTCTGGAGGAAGTACACTCACATAGAAATACGAATTTCTGTACTAAACTCAGCTGTCTTGCACGAAAACGAAATGCATTTTTAATCACAGTACGGTTATTTTTTAATAAGATTTTTTTTGCAAAGCTAAAAGAAACACATTTTAGTGTTACTGTCTATAATCAATAACGAAAAAAATGTCGGGTAAATAAAACTGTTCTGTTCTACAAAAATCACAGAATTTTATTTATATTCATAGTTTAGAATAATAAATAATTTGTCAGTAAAGGTAAAATGTCAGTTCCGCCAATTTGGTCGACTCTCTGCCTTTTGTAACTTAATTCTAAAAACACCAACACATTTCACAAACTTCTAAAAATAAAAACACTTCCGTCACACATTCCCGTCTTAACTACTACACTTCCATTAGAAACAAAGCTCTTAACGCCTTCAATTTAGACACATACATAAATTAATGAGTGCTCACACTTCGCTTGATTGTGATTTACGAGCTGACTGTACAATACTGTGTTAAGTTCAACGAGACAATTGACACTCACTTGCAAGAAAGATTTTTATCTTTTTAATGCCACTTTAAACCCTAATGTTTCATTAAAGCATTGCAGGAAAGAAAATAAGATGCATTTTAAAGGTCCTTTTAATTTTAATTATGGAAATGCCAAACTTATCTAATGAAGTGTCAAACCACCCATTAACGGTATTTTGTATTGCACGAAGCGACTTTAGCGCATCAGAGCTCATTAAATTACATTTTAGAGGTTATAATTTCTAATGCGGCGACGACGGGCCATTAAACTGATTTTACGTAGTGTTTACTTTTATTTTCGCTGCTGAATATGTCGTTGACCAGCCTATCGTCGCTCTGATCCAGAAGATGTTCCTCGCCGCCGCCAGATCCTAGACAAAATAAATTTATTCGAAAAACATGATAGAGAAGAGCTCTGGCTGTGCTACTGAATTTCAAAGGAGGCAGCGCTGCAGCTTCGAGACCGCCTCAATCTGGAGCCACAGACCCTGAAGAGTAAGGCCATTTGTGGTCTTACCCAGCTTCTAATCTGTTTGCGGTTCTTCGCGACGAGGTCCTTCCAGATGGTACAGTAGATGGTCAGATCAGCTAATCTGACGAACATAAACAGCTCTACAGTTTGCCGAAACTTACAAAAGGTGTCTCGCAAGCTGGCTGCATTAAGCTCCACCTATATCAATATGCCTGAACGGAACGAGCTTTGCATGAGCATTGGGGGCTCATTAGCTGAAATGTTCCGCTGCAGAAAAGGATATTTTTCCATTAAGTAATGTTTTATGAGATCAGACAATAGTGTTTTTTCTTCTGGAGTGAAGTTGCACCTCCTTCACGTTTTTTGTTTTGGTTTTCAGACATTTTCACTCACAAACAAAATAAAACCTAAATAATAACACGCGACTTTCACATCCAATGAATTTGAAAGAAAAATGTTAGTCGTCAAATAAACCGTATTACGTATCAAACGCGTTTTGTATCGGCCAATTAATACACAAATTGTGAATACTTTTAAAACAAAACGCAACCACTCGTTCAATCCATTCATTTTTTCCATTTATTGTTGGCAACAATGTTTAATGCTCTCATTAGTTAAAGGATCGAGTTTTTAGCCTAAAGTAGTTTCATGCAACAAACTAATGAAATCATTATTTTAATGATTTCATTAGCGATAAAGTGGCATTAACTAAAGAAGATTTAATGGGAAGCTTCTTGCAAGTGAGTGTCACACTCACTTGCAAGAAGCTTCCCATTAAATCTATTGTTTGTTTTGCTGAGAGTTCATACCGGATTGTGTTAAGACGACATTAGCAACTCTATTTGTGGTGGTTCAAACTTCGTTTGAAGTACTGTTAGAATAAAGTCCTAATCAGCTTGCACTACAAAGTGATTGTTACGTCAGTCACAGCGGGCCGAATAGTGCGAAATGAGTGGTTTTTTTTTCGATTCACAAAAAATCTTTTGATTGGACTAAAAAAATAAAACACTAACATGCTAATATGTTGCTTGTAGAATTATTTGCCAAAAAATCAGAATGATCGCATGTATTTTAGTATGGTTTTTACTCGTTAAAATATTTTTTTAGAGATAAGTTCGTGATTTTTTTATTTTTTTTCATCGAGTAAAATTAGTTGTATTAAGTTTTCAAAACACAATCATAGTAGCATATATCCTGAAGAATTTCATATATTTTTCTGGTTTTGTTTATTGCAGTGAATCATATGCTTTTTTTAACCGACTTCAAAAAAGGCGGAGGTTATATGTTCGTGTGTATGTATTTTTTTTTTTTTTTTTATGTATGTTACCTGATTTCTCTCCCATTTGTGGACCGATTTTCAAAATTCTTTTTTCATTTGATAGAGTACACTCCTGAGGTGGTCCCATTTTAATTTGGTGAAGATCTGATGCTGACCTTCGGAGATATACAATGGAACTCTTCAAAAAGAGACGGCAAATCTGTTGTGATAGCTCCAATCGGTTGGATGTTCATTGTTTATACAATATCATGACGGAACATCACGCCTGTATGCTCTGAGGGGGTACGCAGAAGTGTACAATTTACCTGATTTCTCTCCCATTTGTGGACCGATTCTCAAAATTCTTTTTTTATTTGAAAAAGTATACTCCTGAGGTGGTCCCATTTTAATTTGGTGAAGATCTGATGCTGATCTTCGGAGATATACAATGGAACTCTTCAAAAATAGACGGCAAATCTGTTGTGATAGCTCCAATCGGTTGGATGTTTATTGTTTAAACAACATCATGACGTAACATTACACCTGTTTGCTCTGAGGGGTACATAGATGTGTACAGTACACCCAGATTTCGACAGTTATGGCATGTTATGTTCCATTTATTGGGGATAAGCCTATTACCATGACATGTATTGTTAACCATGTACAATGAATGCATAGCAAATATTTGTAAGTATAGGATATTACAACTAAAAATGGAAAAATAAAATAAAACTTTTTTGCCAAAAATAAAACCGACTTCAAAAAAAACACAAAAAGAAAAGGACAAAAAAATACACTATAAGAAAACCAAAAAAAAGTGAAAAATAACTTTAGCTTCAGAAGGCCGGTGAGAAAAACACCAAATCAATCAAAGGTCAAGTTTCAGAAGTCGGTGACAAAAACACTAAATCAATTAAACAAGGTCACCGACTTCTGAAGCTTGACCTTTGATTGATTTGGTGTTTTTCTCACCGGCTTCTGAAGCTAAAGTTATTTTTCACTTTTTTTTGGTTTTCTTATAGTGTATTTTTTTGTCCTTTTCTTTTTGTGTTTTTTTTGTTTGTTGTTTTTTTTGAAGTCGGTTTTATTTTTGGCAAAAAAGTTTTATTTTATGCATTATAAAACTCGCGTTTAACTCCTGTAGTTCCCTTATTAAGGAATTGTAATGGGATTGGGTTGTGCGAAAAAGACAGTGAGTAGACAGTGGTAAGTATTATGATTGATTTTACCGCTACAACTCATGTACATTTAAAGCTGTATATTATGGAATACTAGCGGCGCGCCGCTTGTATTCCATTGATTGCAATCTCTCTGATAATGGTGACATTTCAATGCGTAGATTTGTGTTTTGCTAAATCTAAGTTAAATCACAAAAATGCTGGTGTAATTTCACCTCTGGTTGGCGGTTGCCGCGACAAAGTTTATCGCGACGATTATATCTTTGGGAAAGCTGTCCTTTCGCACTTTTTGGGTTTACAGTAGAAAACAATAATATTAATAATAATAAATCCTTTATTTTCAGGCTACTTTGGCCCATAGATAAATACCTTACAGACTAACATATACATCATAATAGTAGAAAGTGTGTTAATGTATAAACTTAAAACTATGTTAGTACAACACACTTCACTAACCACTACATGCCACTACCACACCACCAAACACCACCACCCACCACCACCCACCACCACCACCCACCACCACTACATCCACATCCACCACCACCATCCACTACTTTTACTACTTCTTTTCTTCATTATATAATAATCTCAGACGACCAACAATTCTATCTTGGTATATAAGTAAATCTCCATTCAGATATACAAACCACAAGACTTTGAATATAAGACGCATATACCATACGACGAATAAACATCCCACATTCCCACATAAGAAACATTTCCAAACAATAGTTCTAACGAGTAGTCGACGCAGACAAAGTCAAATTAAGAAGTTTGGAAGTGACAAAGCTGCACAAAGCGTAAAGTTGGAGGGATGTGTAACCTTCGAAGTAAGTTCTTATTTGAGTCGATTCTTAATTTTGAAACTTTTTTATTCAAATGTTACTCGCACCCGTGACTGTACCTCTCTACCTTTGGCTAAATGAGGGTAATTTATTAAGGGTACTAACAGGATTCGAGAAAATTGGTATTATCAGGAGAAAAGTTCTTTTTAGTACTTTTAGCACTTATGTCATGACTGACAAATAAAGATGATGCCGAGACAAATATAGAAGCTTACAACTTTAATTCTGCGAAGAAAACGTTTCGTAGGAAATGTTTATTACTTTAGATTGGACATCGTCCAGCAGTTTTAAAGATTATGACTCCAACTTTGTCTTGTTTTTTCCTTGTACTCTTTTTATTTTGTATTTTTTATTGCGAGAGAATACGGCATGTCGATATGTGACATTCATCACTGGGCTTAGGTGCTAGATTATATTCCACTCCTATACAGCCGGAGAGAGACGAGGGTTGATTCTCAGCCGTAGGGCCGATTTTACAACACTTTAAATTGAATACATTGAATAACCAGTCGCTTTTCTACCACGTAGAAAAAACCCAGACATAATTTCTTACGTCTTCACCTTCCTGTCCTTGTCCCATTTTACTTCGGGGTTGGCGAAACACATTTTCTTCTTTAATTCTAACAATGTTCTTCTTCCATTCTACCCCATTCTATTATACGTCACGCTACCATTCACTTCATTTTCTTTCATACATTCTTTATACCAGAGATATCTCACTTTTCAGTTCGCGGCGCACTTACAGGTTTAATATTTTACGTTGGCGCCCTAGCTAATCGAAAAAACAGTTTTTATGAGAGTATACTTTTACAGTATACTACTTTATACAAGAATATACTTTTGAAAATTCTACTTCACATGAATAAGTTTGCTATTAATTTTGGACCAATATCCAAAACTCCACCAAATCGGAACACGTAAACATTGTTTTAAGGCTGCACTGTCGCAATAGTTCAATAAGACTCTCTTCTTACGAAGTGAATTCTGGTGGATCTTGTGCATGGAAAGAATTTTGGATTCACGAAAAGTTTTCGACATCGTCTTCGGCAAAGTATTTTAAATAACCATTATGTGAGGTTCGAAAGGTTTTCCTGATGATGATGACACAATAGGCTTGTGTCCTGAAACAATCTAATTAGTCCGTTAGTTAGATTATCAAAAAATATTTGACACGTATTTTTGCTTTTGTTACGTAAACCGAAATTGACGAAGATACGACGCTTTTAAAATTCTCAATACGTCACGCCGTGCTATAATCTTTAGTGCGTTGTGACGTCACAAGCCACTCTCAAGTTTTGATGCGTTTTATCTTTGTTAATATTCATTGATTTACAAAAACAAAAAATACGTGTCGCTTATTTTCCAATGCTCTATCTGACGGACTAAATAGATTTGCAATTTATTGATGGTGGAAACTATAGCCTATTATCCTTTAAAATGTAGTACTCTTCCCATATTAACCCCTACCTCACTACATTCCAGGTGCTAACAGGCGCAGCGTTCCACCACAAGATCTGGTCGTGGTACTACACGTACAAGATGCCGCCGGAGATCAGAAGCTGGGTGGACGACAACTTTAACTGCGAGGACATCGCGATGAACTTCCTCGTCGCTAACGTCACTAGGAAGGCGCCTATCAAGGTTGTGTAGCTTATTTCTTTAGCGTCAAGATATTGTGTGGATAAAACTGACGGCTCATCTTAGGGCATTAATAAGATAAACCAAGACGTGCCACTTTTAGGTCATGGGCTGCTTTTCACCTTTTGGACGCCATTGTCACATGGGAGTAAAAGACCTCTTAAGGAAGCCGAAAGGCACTTGTTCTACCCGTCATTGCGATATTTTTTTTGGTCTACACCATACCTGGGAACCTTCTAGTTACGGAGATATTGAGGGTCAAAGTTCCAACTTTTTGACAAGTTTTATTTTAATTACAAGTTTTTATTGTAAGATTTTTGCTTTTAACACCTCCACGACCCCCGTACTGTTCAATCCATCCATCAGCACAATGTTTTGAGTCCGTTACATTGAGTTCTACCACAAAACATGATTTTTCACCCCAAAAAAAGTCGTTTCCCAGAAATATTTTTTGCGTAAATTGCTTAGTTTGATGTACAGAATGCTCGGTTGACGGCTTCGTGATTAGGTGGTTTACACCCTATATACGTGACAAGCAAGCACGTGCTCTGTACGCCAAACGACACAAATATGTGACAAAATGGTAGGTGAAAATGCGACTTGGCGTAGAGCGCACGCGCGTGCGTTTTGTTTAAACATTACAAATATTTATTTATTTAAACAGGTGACTCTTTTATCACTTTCCAAAATAAATGGGTATAATAATAGGTGAACGGAGTAGAAGCAAATGGCATACTTAGAATTTATTTTTGCGAAAAAATAAAATTAAAAAATAAATCGAAATTCAAATCATACGCAATGTATGTTTTGAAATTATTATTTTTTTCAACATTTCTCTTTCTTTGTTCTTTGAAAAGTTTTGCAAATTAAAATGGGGGAAAATATAATGACCACCAAAAATAACTTTGTGACCACTAAAATCTATCACCTAAAATATCAATTGATCACCAAATTTAGTAAATTGAGCACCAAATTTGAATGAGGTGGTTGATGACAAACTAGTTTTGCCTAGGCCGACTTGGGCACCCCGACACGGATAGATTAGGTTAGAAGGGTATGGCGGGGTCGAATAGCGTTTTTTAACGATAGATCAATTTTTTTCTAAGCTGTGGAAAAAAGAAAAAAAAACTATGTATGCCATAAGCTTCTACTCCGTTCACCTAATAACCCATTTTTTTTTTGGAAAGTGATAAAATAGTCATCCGGTATACACACAAATACATAACAGGACATTAAGATTTATTTCAAAAGAAATTTCTTCCGGCAGACCTACGAGAGGAAAGCTCAACAAAAAAAAAAAAAACAAATAGGAAACCATTTTATTCCTGGACTCTTTGTGTATATAATGTACGCTGGGTAAAACGCCATTGGGGTATTTCAACCCAGAGACTGGATTTGTGTCGGGTACCCTCTAACGTCCGTCCATCCGTCTCTATCCGTCTCTCTCACTCGCACTCATCTGCAGACGTGCGCGAGAGAGACGGATAGAGACGGACGGACGTTAGAGAGTAGGGCCTCTGGTTCATGGCAATAGGGATGATGACTGACTAAAAAAAAATATGATTCTGTTTAGTCCGTCAGATAGATTATTGAAAAATGGATACGTGTTTTTTGTTTTTATCAAATAAATAAAAACTAGCGGACGTTACGCGGTTTCACCCGCGTAATTCCCGTTCCCGTGGGAGTACGGGGATAAATTATAGCCTATGTTACTCAGGGTGAATGTAGCTTTCTAATGGTAAAAATACAAATCTTTACTCTTTATAATATTAGTGTAGATTTACGAAGATAAAACGTGTCAAAGATCATGAGTGGGGGCTTGTGACGTTACATTTGACTAAAAAATGTACTCAAATGTGACGTCACACGAGTTTTCGACGCACTGTATCTTCTTTATTTTTGTTTACGTGAAAAAAGAAAAAATATGGGTCCAATATTTTTTGGAAATCCATCCGACGACGGACTAATTAGATTTTTTTTGTCATCTACCCTATTGGCCTCATATTGACTGCTATTAAAATGGAACTTAACATAACTAGTGAAATATGCACCTGTCTATTCTGTCTAGCCCTGCTGAGAATACATGCTCGATGTTATGTGTATTATCTAACAAAAAACTTAAATCTGTCATCTCTCATTCCAGGTGACGCCCCGCAAAAAGTTCAAATGTCCTGAATGCACGAACACGGAGATGCTATCCGCGGACGCGCGCCACATGTCTCAGCGCTCCGCCTGCATCGCACGCTTCTCCGCCGCGTACGGCCACATGGCGCTGCAGCCCGTCGAGTTCCGCGCCGACCCGCTGCAGTACCGGGAGCTCGGCGCCGGAGTGCCGCACGCATATCCCGACATAGGAGCGCTGTAAGGTAAGCAAGAGGGGGCCCTCGAGATCGCGATCACAGTAGGTTTTAATAGGGATTATGACTGACTAAAAAACATATGATTCTGTTTAGTCCGTCAGTTAGATTATCGATAAATATTGGATACGTGTTTTTTGTTATATCAAATTGATAAAAATTGACGAAGTTTCAAAGATCATGAGTAGGGGCTTGTGACGTCACATTTTAGTAAAAAATGTACTCAAATGTGACGTCACACGAGTTTTCGACGCACTACTGTATCGTGTTCATTTTTTGTTTACTTGAAAAAAATATGTGTCCAATATTTTTTTAAATCTATTTTACGGACTAATTTTTTTTTTTTTTTGTCATTCGGGTATTTGGTAGTACCAATAAATAAATATCGCTGGACATTACACACAGCGCCATCTAGTGCCACGCTAAGCAACGAGGCTTATGTCGTGGACACCAATGGTTTGCTATATAAAAGTGTCAATGTAAAAGGTACTCTTTGTTATTTCGAATATTGTTTTATATTCAATCAGGAACTTGCAATTTTGGCAGTTGGTATGGTACTGTTTGCCATATAAAAGTATGACTGTACAAAGTACTTTTGCATATTTTTTTCTAATACTTTGGAGAGTATGTCGACACAATGTCCTTAGTGATAGAACACGATAACGCACCGCGAAATTATAATAAATGTTGACGAAATCTCAACATTTACAACAAAATCAAACCAAATACACTCTTGAAAGCTGGTCAATATTTGACAAAACTCCATGGTCATAATGTATTCAAGCGATTTTGAACCATATGCTGAAAACTATAAATTGTAACCTTGACTATTTATCACTTAAAATGCCATGTAAATAATAATGGCATGTATGGGGCCCATTTTATCACAGTGCGTTGTCGGTTTAGCCATCACTTGGGACGATAAGGTTAGTCAACAATTAATGTTATGTAAAACTCATAACAGTTTTACACAACAATGTTAGGCAAATCAAGAGCGTATGACATACGTGTTTCATTCCGTTGACATAAGGTTGAATTTGTAATAATTTACAACCCATATTCATCATTTTAAGTTAAAAAAGTGAAGCGTTTGCTTTTGCAACTTTTTAAATAAAAAATAATAATAGAATGCCGTCGTCATGGTAACTAGGTAAATAGTAAGTTTAGAAAAATATTTGTGTAATGAACGTAATGTTTGTTTGATTTCTGCGGGAAAGTTACTGTCAACAAATGAATACCATATTTATCTTAAAAGAAACAAACGAATTGACATTATTTTTTGTTGACCATTAACTGACCAGATATGGGCCATGTATTTGGCCATATCTGGGTCATGCAATCGCAACATTTTTTTTTTCTTATTTTGTAATCCTATTTATATGGATTTAGTATTAAGAGGGCCCCAATTGTTAGAATTAAAGGAAAGTAGGTGGTACGGACAATAACAAATTGAATGAAGGCTGTAAGAGAAATTAAAAAACAATGGGATTTCGTCCCCAATACCAGGGTATGTAGAGTTAAACTGCCATTGTTTCATTATATTCCCCGATACACCCCCATTTTATGCATTTACGGTAGAAAATATAATCGCATTTTTTTTTTTTTCTCACAAATAATAAAATACTCGGTTTTACAGGTAGGTCAAAAAATACTGCCATAACACAGGATTTTTTTTTTTACCAAACACCTGATTTTAATTTTCGTTGTATGTACGTATATGTATGTGTTCATACATTTTGCTGATAGAGCAGCGGTGGCCCAGTGGTGGCGGCCCTGACTTACGAACAGTAAGTCGTGGGTTCAAACCCAGGCATGGGCATTACTTTTTGTAATTTATTTTTTCACCGCTGGTCTCAAACGGTGAAGGAAAACATGGTGAGGAAACCGGCATGTCCTAGAACCAAAAATTCGAAGACATGTGACATCTACCAATCCGCACTGGGCTCGCGTGGTGGATTTTAGCCCATTCCCTTTCATAGAGAGGAGGCCTGTGTCCCAGCAGTGGGAACATTAATAGCCTGATAGCAAATTCAGTATCGATTATTTTAAAAGTCACAATAATTAGGCATAAGTTAATTAGAAAATAGAACGAAATTGATAACAAAAATACTCAATTTACCAAATCTAATTAGTAAACAAAATAAATAAGTAGTTTACATAATGTTAATTATTTTTAATTGGCTTGACTCGCTGTGACGGCACTTTCGCTTTGTTTTTCATCATTATTTCCTATAAAACTCGTATAATTTTCTACCGTAAATGTACAGTCAGCGCGAAAAATATCTACTCGTCCAAGTAAATATTTTTTGTGGTCAAAAATCCCTTATCCTTATTTTAAGGATTTGCGTTGTGAGCTTACTGATGCCTTCGGATTATTTTGACGTTATACAATGTCAAATTATAGAGTAACGGATATAGTTTATGGTTATTTATTTATTGTTTGTATTGAACGAGCTTCTACTGGCGTTTGTGTTTTGAAAGTATTGTTTTAATTCGTTTATTTTAGATATTGTTTTAACGCAATACAGGATTTTATATTTATGTTTATTTTATTGACTTCTAAAAAATAAGAAAATTATTGTATTCGGCGCGTGTCTTTGTTGTGTCACATACGATTAAAAAAAAAAAGATCTAATTTCAGAAACATCATGGTGTGACTTTTTTCCTGTTTTTTTTTGTAATTTTAACGAATCAGGATAATTTGATATACATCGCACCAACGAATTAAAACAATACTAGAGAGATACAAAACGCACGAGCTTTTAAAAACACACGGTCCCTGACATAAACGCGTCGTAATAACTCAGACATATCCACTTACAGAACATTAGCTAGTATTGTGTTTGTTTTAAATGATTTCATATCTTACGCCGATATTTCTGGATGTGATTATACTTCATTGCCAAATTAATGTTGTTTTTATATTGACGATAATATGCATTTAATTTGCACAATTTTACTATTACTATAAAAATATATATTTAGTAAATTTAATAACAAAATGCTCTCTTATTTCTAATCCTTTAAGCTTTGCCTTAGCTATTTTAATTATATGTAATCACAAATTACGTCATATCCATAAATGTCGGATTTTAAGATAACCTCGTAACTTGCCATTCCTGTTAACAGTATAAAATAATTTTGTCTATGACAATAAGTTTGTAAGTAGTTTATAAAGATCCCCAATTGGTTTCATGTCAATTCTTACTATTTAAAATTGATGTATTTTCTAGATGTCTGCCAAAATTGAGCGAGATTTTAACTAAAAAAAAAAACATGTACAGTCAACGACATTGTAAAGTGATCAAACAGCTCTTGCACATACTTATTTGTTTTGTTTGTCTAAAAATTAAAAAAACTTTTGCAGCTTTGGTCATATTATTCCTCAATTTTGGCAAACAACTCGAATTAAAAAAAACCTAAATGTTTAAATGTAATGCCATCTGTCCTTAGGTGAGTAAAGAAATGATATTCTAAAGAGTTAGTGAAGGTAAAAATAGTAATATATAGACGTATAGCGAAATAGTCCATCTTAACATATCGGTGCTTGCGCGAAGAAGTAAAGTAATTCCTAATAATTTTAAATTGTGTAGATATTATTATCTATTATTATATGTATGTAAGAAACGCACGATATATAAGTAGTGAGATATAAATAGTTTTTATTAGTGTATAATTTATGCGGAAGTATGTGTATTTTATTATATTTTTTGTATTTACCACTTTTTGGTTAGGGCGTAAAATGGTACACTAATTTATTAGTAGCGAAAATATTTGTGGGATCAGGGTAATTGATCCTGGTTCGCATATTTTTGCAACAATTGAATTGGAAATCATTTTACGTCTTGTCCTGGTGTCGTACGAAAATTCGTTGAAAATTTAGAATTTTCAACATTAATTTACTAACAATATCATTGTGTGTAGAGTAAGTGTCTCGTCTTTTGATATCAGAATGGAATATAAATGTCTTAGCTGTGAAGACGGGCTAGCTATCTTTAATAAATTTTAATCCAGTGCTTTTACTGCCAAAAGCTGTATTTTGTGTTTGCCTTGTTTATGTTTTGGACGATTTCTGGGTATTGCAAACGTTACCCGGGTTGTATTAACAATGACTAGTTAGGTTAGCAAAAGTTTATTGCAACTAATCATTGTTAACTTTTGTATTTCTTAAATATTTTTTCTATATTTTATTTATGTACCATTGAATATTTAACAAAAAATTATACCATTTTTACTTTTATATGAAAACAAAGTTTTCGTAAAAAAAAACAGCAATTATAAGTACATCTTTAAAATATAATAATAAAATTCTTATATTTCTTAATTTTAATAATTTATAATTTTTCACAATTTACTTTTGATATTTTAATTTGTATTTCTTATACTATTTATTTTTTAATTGATAACGTTATGTATATTATTACTAAGTTATATAATTTAAACTTTTTTGTAACGTATTTATAACATTTCGTGAAATAACGATCAATGTTTAAAATAATATTTTGAACAGACTGAATTACAAGCTACTAGTGTTGTAGCTATTGATTAAATATAAATACATTTTAGGTGTTTTCTTTTAAATGTTAGCCAAAGACCTAAACGACTAGTCGCAGAGATGTATTTATTATTTTCGCATTTAATTATTTTAGGTGAATGCTCTATGTCGTGTTGTGTTGTTACCAAAACTGTCAAGTGTCAGACTGAAGAGTGATGTTTATGTCATAGGAGATATGCTAGATGCTAGGTAGATTGATACTAGGATAATAAATGCTATTGGGATTGACATTGACTAAAGCAATATTATTTTTATTACCGTCCCTATTTGACCGGCTAATTCGAATAACAGAAAAAATATGGTAAACGCCTAATTATAATAATATGGCGCTTGCTACAATTTGCTTAAGTTGTTCAAGCAAGTTATATCTAGCGGTTATTACTGTATTAGTCAATCATAATTATTTCGTTTCATTTCTTCACAAAGTTTTGGTCAATATCAACTTCTAACTAGCGTCTAAAGCAAATTGTAGAATGATTAGATTGGCCTACATGAGTGTGACAAATTAAGATGAATAATAATAATATTGTTTAATTAAAATATAAATCAATCACCTATTTGTACAATGGAAATCTTTAAAAAAATTATACATATAAGTGTTTGATATAATTTTTGACTCGGTTGTTATTATTATTTCAATTTAAAATTTTATTTAAAAAAAACACGTTTTAATTTATGTCTCGCAGGTCCCAAGTACAGTTGTGTATTAAAACCTTAGTAGTTATAAGTTAAATAATATAAATAGGCAGAGAGATCTAGTGTAGAAATAATGATATTTAGAAGAATTACTTAACAAATAAATGTTAAAAAAATAAAACAAAGTTGTACTTTATTTTATTGTTGTGTTTCTGACATTTATTTTAAATTTTATAACCTGTGGGACTCTGTATTATTGAAACTGAAGCAGCTATTTTTATAAAACGCTTTAGTTGTGTACTGTATAGATTGTAAGCAATAATTGTTTGATTTGTTACGAATGTAATGGAAATAAAAATATTGTAAATATTTATGTTGAGCATACGTATTACATGCATAAATATGTATAAAGGTGTGAAGTGAAGTTTTATGGTTAGTACAGATGACAGCGCGTCTCATGTTTTTGACAGAAGAGTCAAAATAAAATAAGTGACGGGCGTTTCTTGTCTGAACTAAAGTTTACAATAAATTAAAGCCCAGTTATGAAGACTGCCGATAATAAATCAGTAATCATTTTGCCTTACAATAGTTTTTGCCTTACCATACAACTACATACATTATAACATAAGAAAAAACGGATTTTACTACAGATTCTCAAATAATACAGATTTTATACATAAAAATATTTCCCAAAAAAAAAAATCTTTAATATTTATGCATGTGAGTGTACCTACCAATGATTTTGTCCATACGATGTTTGTTGACATTTTTGTAATATCTGTGTAGATACATGTTCTAGAATAATTGTAAGTACTTAATAGATTAATTTGTTGCGATCATGTACAGCATGTAAATAGTACACATATACTGTGAATAAAAGGAGACATATCAATTTGTAGAATATGTTTTATTTTACCCTACTGAGTGGTTTTCCTTCGTGGATTGGTTTAGCGCCTGGAATGGGAGAAAAGCCTTATATAGCACGTTCTAAGTCTTTTGAACAGTTATAGACTTAGTTGTAATAATTATGATGTGCACAAATTATTGGAAATAACCTACATAAAAAAACATCATCATCTGCCTAGCCTTTTCCCAACTATGTTGGGGTCGGCTTCCAGTTTTACCGGATGCAGCTGAATACCAGTATTTTACATGGAGCGACTGTCTATCTAACCTCCACAACCCAGTTAGTACCGGGTAATACGATACCCCTTGGTAAGACTGATTGTCAGACTTTCTGGGCCGCTGACTACCTAACGACTGTCAAAGATCTACAAATGACAGCCGGGACCAACGGCTTAACGTGCTTTCCGATGCACGGAGGAAACTCGGGATGTAATGGGAGGTCACCCATCCACAGACCAACCTAGGCAAGCACGGCTTAACCTAACGATCGATCCGAGCGGCTGTTATTATTTAGTCACGAGCTCCTCCTACATATAAATACATACGGTCCCTTAATACCGTGCTATTCGAGGTGATCAGAAAAATATTTAAGAGACGAAAAAAAAGGGTCTTGAGGCATCATTATCTGCCTAGCCTTCTTCTTAACTAAGTTGGGGCTGGCTTCCACCAACAGATGCATACCAGACAAAGATAAATACCAAGTATTTTTCATGGAGCGACTGCTTATCTAGAATAGAACCAACCCATTACACTCACGGGTGTCGTATAAGGCGACTAATGTCTGAGGCAGAACACCTTGCGCCTCCGTAGACCAGAGAATGGGCAGCAGCGTTTTCTGTTAGTCTTTCATCACTGCGATCTCCAATCCGCCTGCCAAGCGTGGAGATTACGGCAAATTCCTCCCAGCATGGGAGAGGCTTATGTCCAGCAGTGGACGTTATGGGCTGTTGTTGTTGTTGTTTTGTTGTTGAGTTGACTGCTTATCTGACCTCCACAAACAACGCAGTTTCTGAGTAACTCAATACCACTGACTTGGTAAAACTGTATGTATCAGACTTTTGGGCTTTAGGCGCAATGATGGCCCGAAGTAAATATCTATATGCTTAGTAAAATTTCACAAGGACCACATAATTTATTGTCTGTCTACATTTGTGCTGCGTGTCGCAGGTTCGATTTCCGCATGAAGCAAATGTTTGTATGACCCGCAGACAGTCAAACTTATATTGTCACATACCTTATCTATCTTATCTTTATAATAATCACGAGAGATATCCCGTTAATGACAATATAAGTTTAGTTTTAAACCGTGACACCTTAAAACAGTGCTACAGATAATTGTTCCGGTGTGTGTGTATGAGAGTTTAATGTTTGAAAACGCACTCACGATATAGGAGAAATATATCGCTGGACATTACACAGCGCCATCTAGTGCCACACTAAGCATCGAGGCTTGTGTCGTGGTCACCAGATAGTTGATATACTACATAGATACTTTTTGTTTGTAAATACATACTTATTATACATATAAACATCCATGACTCGGAAACAAATGTCCGTAACTCCGTACTCATCACACAAACATTTGCTCTTACCGGGATTCGAACCTGGGACCCCAAGAGCGTAAAGCAGCCTGACTACCACTGCGCCATTCGGGTCGCCAAAATTCTAGTGTGGGGCAATTTTTTTTTTAAACAAACTATAAAGTTCGCAACTACATACCTCTCTACACTATAACTACCTACCTGCTGCTAGCATAACAATGTTCTACAAAAAATCTTAGACAAAAAGTACACAAAACAAGGACTGCCTGCTACCTAGCCAGCAGCCAATATTTCTTCCAGCTCAATAATTTAAATTAGGTTCCAATTTTCCTTAAAAACAAAATAATACTAAAAGTGTCCTACCGTGCGTGCGACAAGAGGTTGTGTAGGGTTCCGCATACGTATTTATTTTCTGGTTCAACAAAAATAAAATAGTTGAAAACCCTACCTGTGTTTATCGCAGGTAGGTTTTTCTTATGACGATTTGGAACATTTATATCAATGCATTTCAAGTATTCAAACACAAAATGTTTTTTTTTTATCCTCACTGCTCTCAAAACGGTGCTAGAACCGAAAATTAAAAGACTAGGTAGATAGGTACTAGGTTTTTCTATCCGCACTGGTCCCGCATTCTCATTCTCAGAGAGGCCTGTGTCCCAGCCGTGGGAACCTTATGGGCTATAGACTCAAAACGACTTGGCACTAAAAATCTCACTTATAACACGTCTCTTTTTTGTCGGGGGTCAAAAATTTCTATCAAAAATCATCATCAGCCTAGAATGTTCCCACTGCTGGGACACGGCCTCCTCGGCCGTGTCCAGTGGGAGGTGTGAGTGCAGTGGGAGGGAGCAGTGGGAGGGAATGGGCTATAAATCCACAACGCGGGCCCAGTGCGGATTGGTAGATGTCACATGTCTTCGAATTTTTGGTTCTAGGACATCCCGTTTTCCTCACGATGTTTTCCTTCACCGTGTTGAGAGTAGTGGTGATGAAATAAATTACACAAAGTAATGCGCCTGTTTGGGTTCGAACCCACGACTTACTGTTCGTTAGTCGGGGCCGCCACCACTGGGCCACCGCTGCTCTTGCTTTAAAAAATAGTTACAGTAAAACAAATTTCCAAATCAAACTACGGAACCCCAACAAATAAAAAGCTACAGCTACAAAATCCGCAGCGGTAGCGGACGACAGAAGAATGGAATTCGATGAACACAGGATTTAGCGTTGGGATGCGCGAAGCATGCCGGGCGAATAGTTACAGGCATCGCGGCAATTTTATGTGCCCGCTCGGTAATGCCACGGGGAGAGAGTTCGGCTATTGTTGTGAATACGTTTCACGGGTGAGAGCGCTGAATGTGTTGGTGGTGGTGATTGAATTTGGTGATTGTATGTAAGTTAGGTGCTACTAAGCTCCTATTTCTGTGTGAGTAGTCTAAAGAAAAAGTAGCCGAATCGACGTAAAAAGATCGCTTCGCTCGTTCATCTTAGGTTCTTTGCATGGCTCTGCATCTGTAAGCAGTATGGCCGCATAACGTGTAATTAGAAAAAATAAACAGCTGTTTCCAATAAAGATGCTGTATGCAGATGTTGTGCCGACCCCACATAAATTGGGATACTTAAGGACAGGAGATGTAGATGATGATGTTTCCTACAAAGATGCTGCATGCTGCGCCGACCCCATATAAATTGGGATAAGGCAGGAGATGTAGATGATGATGTTTCCTACAAAGATGCTGCATGCTGTGCCGACCCCATATAAATTGGGATAAGGCAGGAGATGTAGATGATGATGTTTCATACAATGATGCTGCATGCTGTGCCGACCCCATATAAATTGGGATAAGGCAGGAGATGTAGATGATGATGTTTCATACAATGATGCTGCATGCTGCGCCGACCCCATATAAATTGGGATAAGGCAGGAGATGTAGATGATGATGTTTCCTACAAAGATGCTGCATGCTGTGCCGACCCCATATAAATTGGGATAAGGCAGGAGATGTAGATGATGATGTTTCATACAATGATGCTGCATGCTGCGCCGACCCCATATAAATTGGGATAAGGCAGGAGATGTAGATGATGATGTTTCATACAATGATGCTGCATGCTGCGCCGACCCCATATAAATTGGGATAAGGCAGGAGATGTAGATGATGATGTTTCATACAATGATGCTGCATGCTGCGCCGACCCCATATAAATTGGGATAAGGCAGGAGATGTAGATGATGATGTTTCCTACAAAGATGCTGCATGCTGCGCCGACCCCAAACAAATTGGGATCAGGACAGCTTAGGAGATGTAGATGATGATGTTTCCCATAAAGATGCTGCATGCTGCGCCGACCCCAAACAAATTGGGATCAGGACAGCTTAGGAGATGTAGATGATGATGTTTCCTACATAGATGCTGCATGCTGCGCCGACCCCAAACAAATTGGGATCAGGACAGCTTAGGAGATGTAGATGATGATGTTTCCCATAAAGATGCTGCATGCTGCGCCGACCCCAAACAAATTGGGATCAGGACAGCTTAGGAGATGTAGATGATGATGTTTCCCATAAAGATGCTGCATGCTGCGCCGACCCCAAACAAATTGGGATCAGGACAGCTTAGGAGATGTAGATGATGATGTTTCCTACATAGATGCTGCATGCTGCGCCGACCCCAAATATATTGGGATCAGGACAGGAGTTGTAGTGTTTCATACAAAGATGCAATATATCTATACGGCCAAAATGTATGTTACATCTGATTTTTCTTTTATTACTAAGAAACCATTTCTAAACCCGAGTTCAGATTGATGTACTGAACACGTAATCGTTTGTGCATGGATGTCCCATCCACCATGTGCCTAGGTGAAGACCATGGTGATGATGACACTGAGACCAGTTGAATGCCCTTCCAAACTTAGGTAAGTACCTAAGTTCTTAAA
Organism: Xestia xanthographa; assembly: GCA_905147715.2. Classification (NCBI taxonomy): domain Eukaryota; kingdom Metazoa; phylum Arthropoda; class Insecta; order Lepidoptera; family Noctuidae; genus Xestia; species Xestia xanthographa. The sequence continues at coordinate 4,614,857 of LR990659.1, read as the reverse complement.
TGATTTTTGTAGGATCTAAGGTGTGTGATATTAATATCCCGGCTACATGCTAAAGCCTCGAACCAGCAGTGTAGGCATCTATGTAGTCTCCAAACGTGAAAGCAGTGGTGATGCAAGGTAAGCATCTCTTAGGTATTGGTCTTCCTGCACGAGGCCGCAAGCTAGCTCACATTTACTTATCTACATGCGATTAATTGCTATGTCTACAGAAGAGGAGCAATTACTAGCAGGACCGGAGCATGTTGCAGCCTCGTGGTAGGTAGGTACTTATTTTGTAATTTCATATTTTCATCGCACTGTAGGCACTCTTTGACTATGGTCATAATGAGTGTTTCTTTTACTTAATTATGAATTGAAAATAAACTACATAATCGTTTAGGTACATGGATGTAAATAGTTCAATGTATTGTTTGCTTACAGGGTTTTTCATATTACCTCATCGCACAGAACCGTTCCACAAAAGGGCTCATCTAGGATCGAGATACTCCTTAATTGGCGCATTAAACCATAGTCAATTAAATAGGAGTGGAACGAGCCATACCGAAACAAAGTCAACGTAATAAATCGGACAAATCCGCACTTAACATTCACTGAGTGCGAAACAAACGTATTCTATTAGGCGGAACCGATGCGATCTCTGTGTGAACAAAGCTCCCCGTCTCCCATATATCCGCGCTAGTTTACTTACGACTCCGCTAAACGCATTGTCAGCCTCGTCGATATATTTAAAGTGTTGCCCGCAAATCGATGCGCGCCTTTGTACCACCGACAAGTCGCGCATTGTACGCACCAACCCGAAGGTGTTAATGTCAGACCCCACAAATATGTAGCAAGTGAAAAACAAAACAAACAACGTACACGCCACCCGAGGCCCGAGCGCGATTTATTTCGCGCGTTACACCAACCGAACAATTTTAATTAGTATGGCTCCGGTTTAATGAATAGAGACATAAAGTGCGTTGCTGGATTCCGAGAGTTTCGATACCCCATTGGAGCGTTCCTCAATAATTGGCTACTACATGACGATATTCGTGCGATGTTCGGCATTCGTTCTGTTAGACATTGTTTCGGTAAAGGGCCAACTTGTGGCAAGTTATTGGGACCACGTACGGGGAAGCGGCAGCTCTGTGCCTCTGTTCGCGGCCATAATAAGGTTCTTCCATAAAGTTGCATCCTAATGAGGTTCTTAATTTTACCGTAGCGGTAATAGACAGATGATTAACATTTCTTTTATAATGGTTACGCTAGTAAAGCTGGTGATAGGTAGTAATTGGCGATGTGAAAGAAAACACCATTGAAATGGAAATTGTTTAAGTATTGAAATAATTGAAATACAGCAATATTACAAAGAGGCTTTAAAAACTATAGGTACCTATACAATAATTAATCGTTGTGTGAAGCTAAAATAGCCTGAATGTGAATCTACACTAATATTTCGAGGAAAGATTTGTATTTTTATGTGTGTGTATGTTTGTAATGAATAAAATCAAAAACTACTGCGCCGATTTCTAAACTACATAAATACCGGGATTTCGCTCAATTGATATCCCAGTTTAAGTTCACCAAAAGTAAACAATCAATGAGTCAAATTATCGGCACACGCTGCCAAATGATATCGCAATGACATCACTCCTAGATAATGTACGGTACATAATGTTTACATGATCTTTATGTACTACTTTAGTTACCTACTCCTACATCTTTCGGGATATTTATTCAACGAATGATATTAAATTTGAGACAACACTGCCAGGTCAGGATGGCCGAGCGGTCTAAGGCGCTGCGTTCAGGTCGCAGTCCACTTCTGTGGGCGTGGGTTCGAATCCCACTTCTGACAACATCACTTTTTGTGATGTTTGTTTTATTATCGTGTAGACACTAGAATTTCTTTCAGGTTTTCAAAGCATTTTTTATAACTCATTAAGGTAGTTTCTTCGAGTCAAAAGTACCCAAATACCCAAAAATGTTACCTACCTATCTAGTAGACGGGTAAGTACAGTTAGCATAATCGTTGGGTCTGTCGACCAAAAAAGTTGTGCCCAAAGATTTAAAACCCATTTTCTACAATTTGGAGTGCAATTCGCACGTCGAAATAAAAATAAATTTGTCAGAAGTGGGATTCGAACCCACGCCCACAGAAGTGGACTGCGACCTGAACGCAGCGCCTTAGACCGCTCGGCCATCCTGACATATGGTAATGGAGCAAATATTAGAATCTTTCCGAGGAAACCAGTCCGAGATAGAACGACTGACTGAAAATCCTCAGATGATGGACAGCAGACACAGCTTGCTTTTGTCTGGATCACAAACTCATAATCCTCATATACAAGGTGTAAAAAACCTCATCACGAAGCCGTCAACCAAGCATTCTGTACATCAAACTAAACTAAGTAACTTTACGCAAAAATTATTGCTGGGAAACGACTTTTTTTTGGGGTGAAAAATCATGTTTTGTGTTAGAACTCAATGTAACGCACTCAAAACATTGTGCTGATGGATGGATTAAATAGTACGGTGGTCGTGGACGTGTTTAAAATCATCGTAAAGAAAGAGTAATTTAAGCCATAAATGACTTGATTCAGCGTCCATTATATTCCAAATAAACTCAATTTTATAAAATAAATTAATATGATATAAAACTTCGATCTACAATGAATACGTTTCATTAGTTTTCGTTTGTCAATATAATAAGACAAAATTACAATAAATAAAATTAAAGTACTATAATTCTGCGCCAATTCAGCTCGCTTCTCAGTCTCATGTCAGTCTCGTCTCTAATTTTCGTCAATAACAATCGACAATCATCCGGATATCGCTATTATTATCGACTCGTGTACGCCGACCGAAATAATTTGATCCACCAGGTAAAAATCAAAAATTTGCGAAAAAAATGTAATAGGACTCTTAACAATCGCAAAAAAAAAAATCCTTTTTGCACAGTTTTATATGGATCAACTTTTATTGTTGTCTGTACACTACAGGCAGCGTTGCATATAAGGTCCGATGTAACCATAAAAGTGTCTAAGTACCTAACAATAAACATAGTTTCTATTTAACGATATCCAAAGTCTAGTCCAATGACACTAGGGCTTAAAAATAAATTGTAAACAAATGATGTAATGCTTAAAATAGCTCATTTATTTGGCAGTAGGATACAATATGATTTAACACTGGGCTATTTTTAATTAATTTCAGTTAGTTGTTGTGGTTGAGTTTCCTGATTTCTCATCTGCATCACTTTTACCTCTTGATATCTGACATTTGACAACAGTTTAGCCAGTACTTAAATCTTTTTCCTGAAACTGAATGTTTTTATTTTGTTATTGCTTTTACATTTATTTTGTCTCCGAATGTACCTAATAATTTTATACTACCTTGTTATACTTAGCCGTGAAGTACGCATGCCCGTAAAATCTCTTTCTCGGTTGCTAGCCCAATTCATCGTACGGGTCGAACTCCGAATTTAAGGGCTATAATTATAACCCTTAAATTGCTTAGCATGATGCTCCGTTACGCCTAAAATACTGCAGCATTAATTTTGAAATAAAATTTATGGTAAAGTTGAGGATTAATGCTAAGTCCTATGTGTGACGAAAACACGATTCCATAAAATTTTCTCGATAGAAAAAAATCCGAAGTTACTTCCAAATCGAACAATAAACCGCTGGTATTCAAAAAGTACTTCAAATTAGATCATGAAACTTTGCATACTAACTGAACTAACTATAAAGCAGGTCTTATGTGTTTTATTGTTTTAGTCCAATCAATAGGTTTTTGTAAATCGCAAAAAAACCACTCATTTTGCACTATTCGGCCGCAGTGACTGACGTAACAACCGCTTCGTAGTGCAAGCTGATAAGAACTTTATTCTAACAGTATTTCTAACGAAGTTTAAACCACAACAAATAGAGTTGGTAATTTTAGGGTTAGAAGGGCCTTAAGCAGCCCTTACATGCCGAGTTTTCCCAAAAGCACGTTAAAGCGTTGGTTATGGCTGTCATTTGTAGATCTTTAACAGTCGTTACAGGTAGTCTGTGGCCTGAAAGGTGGACAACCAGTCTAACCGAGAAGTATCGTAATACCCTGGATAGGAGTGGTAAGATAAGTAAGGTTTGCTGTAGGTAACCCTAATTCTGGGTTAAGAGGGCTTTTACAATTTCTCTTGTTTTTTAATGTTTTAAGAGTCTAGCACTCAAATACAAGAAAAAAATTGATTTTTATTTCGAGCGCTCCCTAGAGAAATAAAAAAATGGTTTAGCTATGACCACAAAATTAAAAAAAAAAATATGCCCGAGTTTGATTATTTCTGTAGGGAGCGCTCAAAATAAAAATCAAAAATTTTCTTGTATTTTAATTGAGACTGTTAAAATGTTGGACTCTTAAAACACTCAAATACAAGAAACAATCGCCGTTGTACGTAAGCATTACATAGGTATTATATTTTAATGTTGTGTATATATATATATATATTTTTAATTTTGTGTGCAATAAAGAATAAGAATAGGAGATACTGGTATTCTGCTGCATCTGGTAAAACTGTAAGCCAACCCAAAAATTGTTGGGAAAAAGACCAGGCACATGATGAATTGCTTGTCCAATGAAGTAATGACTTAAGGCGACTACAGGAGCTAAATTAGCAACTCTATATGTGGTGGTTCAAACTTCGTTTGAAATACTATTAGAATAAAGTTCTAATCCGCTTGCACTACAAAGTAGTTGTTAATGAGTTGTTACGTTAGTCACTGCGGGCCATATAGTGCGAAATGTGTGTGTTTTTTGCGATTTACAAAAAATCTATTGATTGGACTAAAAAAATAAAACACTATCATGCTAATATGTTGCTTGTAGAATTATTTGCCAAAATATCAGAATGATCGCATGTATTTTAGTATAGTTTTTACTAGTTAAAAGAAATTTTTAGAGAGATAAGTTTGTGATATTTTTTTGTCGAGTAAAATTAGTTGTATTATGTTCTCAAAACACTATCATACTAGCGTATATCCTGAAGAATATCATATATTTTTCTGGTTTTGTTTATTGCAGTGAATCATATGCTTTTTTGCATTATAAAACTCGCGTTTAGCTCCTGTAGTCCCCTTAAAAAAAGCTTTCTATAAACCCAATCTCATTATTCCATCTAATTCAAAATTCGAATAAGTAACGAAAACAAAACGAATCAAAGATGGCCGCCATAAAACATGAAAACTCGCGTTTAGCTCCTGTAGTCCCCTTAACCTGAATAAATAGGTACAATGTTAATCCGAACTTTACCAAAAGTGGTCTGACTAGTTCAAGTTAGCTGTGAACAGAGATCTTCTTAGCCTACATAGGTAATTTTCAGAATTTTAAAGACATAATAGGTATAGGAAGGTAATCTATACTAATAGTATAAAGAAAGAAAAATATTTATTTGGGACAAGCACAGGAACTACAAAAAAATATTTAAAAAAAAGACTTAAACTATATAAATCTAAAATCTAAAACTCAATAATAAAAAAAGACCTGTGCGAGGCCAAAAAGGCTCCTATCTCAGCATGATGCTGCGATAGATGAAAAACATACCGCAGCGCTGGTATTCTGAAGAGGTAACATTTGTTTGTAAGTTTGTTTGTAGGGGGTAATCTCCGGAAGCAATGAACCAATTTTAAAAACTGTTTTACTGGTAGAAAGCTACATTATTCGTGAGCGCTATAGGCTATTTTTTATTCCCGTACTCTCACGGGAACGGGAATTACGCGGGTGAAACCGCGGGACGTCAGCTAGTAAATTATTTTTCTCATACATGTTAGATACCTACCTATTTAGATATCTGCTTTGCACAGTCTTAAACATTGATGTTAATTTACGACTTAGTACCTATATTGCGTTATTTATGAGTTTGTTACCCCACTATAAAAATACTCCGTCACTCACAATTATATCTTCTAACATTAATCTTCAATCAACAAGACATAAAGTCGCAATACAATATACTTTAATATTAATAATAAATTCATTGATTAGCTGCTTATGGCTACATACATTTGCAGTACATAAGAACAATGGCTGTAGGTATTAGCATGTATGTATTGACGCAAAGATTTACATTATATACAACGCCATAATGCTCAGTGAATCAATCGCAGGTCATCGACACACACGTCTATGACAGCTACCCTGTGTAGGGTGACTAGCATCTACGTAAAATTTTGGATAATTCCCAGGAATGTTTCTGAAAGCCAATCGAGGCTTGACACTTGTGAGAAAATTCTTAAGTATAAGCTTACCTCAAAATCAGAAATAGATTGTCACTTCATTGTTATTATTTTGGTGGCAAGAAACAACGCATAAAAAATAATTGGTATGGGAAATGAAATTACATGGGCGTAGCCGGCCATGGGCTCAGTCTAAAATAATATGTAACTAGCAAACCATACCCGCGGTCTTATCCCGGTTAATTTTTTCATTGAGCTCAGGGTGGGGCTGCAGTCTAAAATAATATGTAACTAGCAAACTATACCCGCGGTCTTATCCCGGTTAATTTTTTCATTGAGCTCAGGGTGGGGCAGTAGTCTAAAATAATATGTAACTAGCAAACTATACCCGCGGTCTTACCCCGGTTAATTTTTTCATTGAGCTCAGGGTGGGGCAGTAGTCTAAAATAATATGTAACTAGCAAACTATACCCGCGGTCTTATCCCGGTTAATTTTTTCATTGAGCTCAGGGTTGGGCAGTAGTCTAAAATAATATATAACTAGCAAACTATACCCGCGGTCTTATCCCGGTTAATTTTTTTATTGAGCTCAGGGTGGGGCAGTAGTCTAAAATAATATGTAACTAGCAAACTATACCCGCGGTCTTACCCCGGTTAATTTTTTCATACAAATGGTTACATCCTATAGCATCCTAGATCTGTATGCATAATTCGAATCATCCAAAACACTTTCTTAATGCTCACCTACCTACACTAGGAAATCTTCCATCCAAAAATGTGTCTCTAACTTCAGTCGTTTGTGTTCTGGGCGTATGCCAATTTGTTTATCAGTCAATTTAGAGGTTTATATCTATCAATAAATAGTACTTTCATTCAGGTACAGTAAGTAAACAATTAAACATAGGTATTATTGGTTTGATCGCATTTTTGTGTCGACTGTCGAGTGTGAACTTTCTTACGGATATTAAGTATTGTAGTTAGTACCTAGATAATTTATTTTTTCAGGTTTGTTTGGAACTTACAGGTCAGAGCCAGGGTGGAGCAAGCGCCCCACTCTGCCCCACCGTGGCTGCGCCCATGGTCAAAGAGAGTCTTGACATTGTATTGGGAAAATATTTTTTCTATTTGAAAGCACAAACAAACAACCGCCCAACCCCTACCGAGTCGTCATCTTTTTCCTACCTATACGGTAAATTGCTGGCCCGTAATTAAACGGGCAGCACTATGTTGGGTTATAAAATCTAGTATTACCAGTAGGTACGAGTTGATACCTGGAATCAACATGCATGAATATACAAAATTCTATTTTAATGCAATATATACGTGACATTATCTTAATTGGGGAATTCACTAAAACTGATCATTTGTCCTGCTCCCAATATAGGAAACACAAAAATGTGTTAGTTTTTATTCATAATGATTTGCGTACATTTTGGTTAAGGGGAAGCGCCGGAGAAACCTGTCTGTAATAATGCGCATCACGGTCGCAAATCATATTTTGTCCAGCATACAGCCTGACACTGGTGTAATTATATTTATCATTTATTTTCTCTTCACAAAGCTGACTTAAAGTAAATATGTACAAAATAATATCTCAGCTGTATTCAGCCTTTGTGAGAGACTGATGCCTGATGTAGGTTTTTGGGAAAAACCTGTGTTACAGGTCACCAGGCTCCTTTCAGGCTAGAATTAGCTTGCAGAGATAACGTGTGAGTGTAGGAGTTAAACAATATGCATAACAGCATAACATTAAATACAAAGAAGAAGATAAACAATATGAATAACAAAGGCATAAGAAAAAGTAATAACAGTGGGTTCCTTCTATCTGGCAGAATCTTGATGCTCCGAAATTTATTTGGCATAATCTTCTTTAAACAAATATTTTTAGGCATAAAAAATATTTAACATAGTTATTGTTTGGCTGATTCTGAATGCTGAATGTTTGTATGTCCGAATTTACAATGGCATACTTTTAAGATGGCAGAATTTTATTTGGCATAATTACATTTGGCAATGTTCAAATTCCGCATAATTTCGTTTAGAATAATGTTTATTTAGAACGACGATTATTTGGTACAATTTCACTTGGCATACTATGAAGATGGCAGAATTCCATTTGGAATAATTTTATTTGGCACTATTGCCATTTCTATAAAATAGCATTTTTAATCTTAAATTACGTAGAATTAAAATATTGTCAAAATCAAAATCAAAATCAAAGCATTTATTTCAAGTAGGCCAGTTACAGGCACTTTTGAATTGTCGAAACAAATATGAAAATTAAATGTAGCTACAGTCCCAGTCACAAGACATAAAAACTGTGAAAGTACTGTAGTTGCCCATTCCCTAGCGTAGATCTCTATGGAGAAGAATGGGCAAGAAACTCCATGGACACTCTTTTAAATCAGAATATTTTTACAAAATCTTGGTTACATCATTCATGTTGAGATGGTACATTATGTGAGAACAATGTAGCAAGATGTGCACGTTAAAGGTGTCCATAGTAAAAACAAAACAAAAACAATTCAAAAATAAAATTATTAAATTCAAATAAGCCGTGGCAGCCAAGAGCCGACCAGTCCCAACTGACAGCGCTCGTTCACGAACATGACGCATGTATCAGCACCATTCAACTCAACCATTTTGAAGGGAACTAAATGATCCGACACACGCGTCACCATCAGCGAGACATTTGAGTGAGCATGACATATCTCCTAACCGCCACGGCACATTCAAGTCAAGGAAAAACGTAGGTTTCCAGCGACTGATAGCATTCTAGTACATAGCACTCACACAATATGCGATATGCGGCTATATAATAATAAAGATATTGAATTTATACAATACAAAGATAGTTGTACAATCTTCAGCAGCTCCAACAATACAATTAGTGCTATCCATTAATGCGCCCCTGTCCTTGTGGAGCAGGACCGGCATTGAGCCAAGCATTTTTATCAGCGATATAATCGTCCAATTTGTAATATGCTCGCTTACAAAGTGTGCGTTTAATACATGTTTTAAATTTTGTTTCATTCAGTTCAAGAATGCTTTGTGGAATTTTATTATAGCATCTCAAACAGTACCCCATGAAAGATGAGTCTACTTTAGCGAGTCTGAAGCCTGGCTGAACTAATTGGTCCCTATTTCTAGTACTGTAATTGTGTCTGTCACCTCTTTTACCAAAAAGATGTAGATTTTTTCTTACGTACATTATGTTTTCGTAGATGTATTGACAATGTACAGTCATGATGTTTATTTCCTTAAACAGTTCCCTCAGAGAATCGCGCCTACGAAGATTGTATATGGCTCTGATGGCTCTTTTTTGCAGAATAAATATAGACTCAATGTCAGCAGCCCGTCCCCATAACAGAATGCCATAAGACATTATACTATGAAAGTAACTAAAATAGACCAATCTAGCAGTATCTACATCAGTAAATTGACGGATTTTTCTAATAGCATATGCTGCCGAACTTAGCCGCCCCGCCAGAGATGTTAAATGAGAACCCCATTGTAGCCTTGAATCAAGCGTAATCCCCAGGAAAACCGTTTCATCTACGAATTCAAGTTTCTCTTTATTCAGTACTATATCACAATCGCTACTTTTAACATTCGGTAAAGCAAATCTTATGCATTTCGTTTTTTTTTCATTTAGTACTAAATTATTTGCTGTGAACCAATTATGGACTTGAAGTAGGGCATTATTCACGTCATCTAAATTTTGGGCCCGTCTATTGATCTTAAAAATTAGGGAAGTGTCATCGGCAAATAACACCATATTTTGAGGTTGGTTTTTCAGTAAATAGGGTAGATCATTTATATATACTAAAAAGAGGAAAGGACCCAATATTGAGCCTTGCGGAACCCCTATTTTTACTTTTGAACCCTGTGAATTAACACCATTTATTTGAACATATTGTTGTCTATCACTCAAATAAGATTTTAACAAACTAAGTGCAAGTTTACCTAGTCCGTAATGCTCAAGTTTCAAAAGCAATGTGTCGTGATTTACACAATCAAATGCTTTGGAGAGATCACAAAATATTCCTACAGCGTCTTGGGACTCTTCCCACGCCGCAAATATGTGCTTTATTAAGGTTACACCGGCGTCAGTTGTACAACGTCCCTTGGTGAAACCATACTGTTGATCGTGTAAGATTCTGTTGGTGTTAAAATGATTGAGCATTTGATTAAGCATTATCTTTTCGAACACCTTGCTAAAAACTGGCAACACGGATACAGGCCTATAATTATTTGTATCTTTACTATCACCGGATTTGAATAGAGGTATGACTTTACTGTATTTCATTAAATCAGGGAAAACTCCTTGGTCTACGCACAAATTAAAAATTAAAGCTAAGTATGGAGCTATAGTCTCAAGTATGGATGTACAAACTTTGATAGACATTCCCCATAGATCTTCGGTCAGTTTGATTTTTATTTGCTGGAAAGCTTTAATAACTATCATCGGGTTTATGTGTTTAAATTTAAATTCAGCCTGGCATCCAGACACATTCGCCTTTAGTAAACCAATTGAGACTTCAGGAGAGGAACTTAGAGCCTCCGTAGTTTTTAATGGTATATCGGTAAAGAAATTTACAAATTCTTGAGCTACTTCCTGATTAGAGCTTTTAGGACCACATGCTGTATCTAATGTGTAGCTAGTATTACGTGTTTTCTTCCTGTTAGTCTCGCTATTTATGACTTTCCAAACTGTCTTTATTTTATTTTCTGCTGTTTTGATCTTGTTGCTAATGTGCAAGGCTTTGGCAACCTTGCATGTATCTCTAAAAATTTTTGAATACTTAGCAACATATCTGTTAAAAGTTTCAGTGTTCATATAAGGCTTAAGGCCATAAAGCTCATATAGTGTTTCTCTACTTTTTCTGATACCTCTAGTTGCCCAATCACTAAATATAAATTTAGGGCAAATACTTTTTGTCTTCTTTTCAAAAGTTTTGTTGAGTTCAGTGTGAACTATTGAAAAGAAATGATCATAAAATTGATTTATATTAATATCGTCATGGCTCATAACACTTAACTTGTTCTGTAGGGAAATATTATACCTATTTAATTTGTTAGAAGTTATGGGTCTAAATTTAATCTGAATTTTTTGCAATGGTGTATTACACCTAAAAGTTACAGTTTGGCCGCTATGGTCAGACGGCAGACAATTAACTATGGCTTTATCTAAGTAATCACAATCGCAGAAAACATTATCTATACAAGTAGCAGAAGATGGAGTGACTCTAGTAGGTTCTATAAAAGTGTTGGTCAAGTCAAATGACTTGAAAAGATTTAATAACCGACTGCTATTTGAATTTTCTTCTAAAATATTGATGTTAAAATCACCACAAATAATTATAGATTTATTATTACTGGCTGCAAGTTTTGCCAGGACATCTTCCATTATTGACTCAAATAAGGAAAAGTTTTGATAGTTTGGGGGTCTGTACACACACACAATAACATGCTTATCTAGCTCAACACAGGACAGTTCGACGCAATGTTCAGCCGAGAGACCTATTATGTCGTTACGTTGCTTATATCTTAAACAATTTTTTACAAAAATTAAGGAACCTCCACGAAGCATAGTTTTACGGTTATAGCAGCTACCCACCATATAGTTCTCATAATTAATAAGCATTTGGTAATCCTTAAGCCAATGTTCAGTAAAACAAATAATGTCAAACTTACTATTTTCTAAAAACAATTCTATTTCTAATAATTTTGAAGAAATGCCTTGGATATTTTGGTGGAATAATTTTAAAGTGTTCTGCTGAGGCCCTTTTTTACTAGCTAATTGAGTGCAAGAAGATACCTTGCTGTTGGTAGGTTTAACAATATTGTTAATGGCACCTTCTGTTGTCTGTCTTAAAAAGACAATATGTTACGTTAAAAAAAAGTTACTGACAGAAACGAATCGCTCCAAAACCGACTCCACGTAGTCTTGTCTGCCCTACCCCGAGAGTGTAATTTAAATCCGCGTAGGCGCGGAGGGGTGAGGCGGCTCGTGAGCTGAGGAGCAGGTGGTTTTAACTCTTGCCGCCGTAGCTGAGGCTGCCGAAGCTGCGGTGGTGAGCGTAAAACACATCTGCGACGATAAGCTCGCGTGGGACCGCCGGAAACCTGCAGCGCCGGAGCCGTGACAGAAACCATGCCTGCTGCATGTTGCATGCTTGCTTGCATTCTGCATGCTTGCTTGCATGCTGCATGCTTGCTTGCATGCTGCATGCTGGCTGCTGGTGATGGTGATGGTGTATGCTGGTTTGCATGTTTCCATACTGCATGCTTGTTTGCATACTGCATGTATGATGTATGCTTGCCTGATCAGAAATATGCAGCAATTAACATTATCGTCGTATGTTTGTGGCTAAAAAAAATGTTCGTTCAATTTTTATTATTATGGTAAGAAATACAAAATAATTCTAACTATGAATTTTTTATTATGTGATAGATGAGGCTTTCCATTATTATGCATATGAAATGTATGCCAAAAGAAGATTCTAACTGTAAACTTTCTGTAATATGATAGTTCTGCCTTTTAATGAATATCGATATAAAATTTATGCCAAAAGTTGATTCCGACTGTGAACTTTCTGCGTTAAGATGGTTCTGAAATCGGTTGGTTGGGTTTCGGAAATTAGCGTGTACGAACATAGTGACTCGGGATTTGTATATGAAGATACGTGACAATGGTGTCGATACTGTTGTGCACAAACTAAAGTTAATTTAGGTTCATCATCAACATCATCATCATTTCAGCCGAAAGACGTCCACTGCTGGACATAGGCCTCCCCCAAGGGGGGGTTTTGCCATAATCGCCACGCTTGGCAGGCGGGTTGGCGATCGCAGTACGGTTGTTACAAAAGCACAGAGAACGCTGCTGCCCATTCTCTGGTAAGTCCCTTAGTCGCCTCTTACGACACCCACGGGAAGATATGGGATGGTGCTATTCTTTACGTCCGACACCATACAGACAGGTTAGGACAATTTAGGTTATCGCTATCTTTTTCTCTCTAATAAAACGAGAAAGAGACGGACGTAATTTAGAGCTATCAAATTTAGTTGAAATTAATATTTCCATACAAATGAAGGGTGCACGTAAAAACATGTCGACTAAAAACAAGGTGAAGCGCAAGGCATAAACTAGTTTGACATCTCTAACCTAGTTCATAGCTATACCCGTCCTTTTCTCGCACTGCCTTTTAGTAAAAGATAGCAGTAGCCTAAATTAAGTTTAGTTTGTGCACAACAGAATCGACATCAATACCTGCCTATGCCTTAATACATAGGTTAACCTGTAATTCCTTATTCGGGGAACTAAATTAAAACTAATAAATACTTTGTCCTGCTCCCAATAAGGGATTTAAAAAAAATCATGTCTCTAATTATGGTCATTTTCATACATTTTATTTAATTATTAGGTCATCGAATTTTCCTAAGCCGTTGTTTCGAGTTCATTACCCGTTTCTTAATGATTATTTCGTTATTTAATATTAATTTCTGCGAATTCTTATCTAAACGGTAATACCATGACAAAACCAACTCAATGACAGGATTATCCTAATAGGAAAAATTTAAAATGCAGGATGATGTGGTTACCGGACTCAGCTGGGAAATCGAAATTGGTTGGGGATTTTTTTCGATTCATGTCACCTAGGAAAGTATGAATGATGGCGCTTACACCGGGTTGTGTAAATAATAATAATAAATAAATAATAAATAAATAAATATTGCTGGACATTACACACAGCGCCATCTAGTGCCACACTAAGCAACGAGGCTTGTGTCGTGGACACCAGATAGTTGATATACTACATAGGTACTTTTTGTTTGTAAATACATACTTATTATACATATAAACATCCATGACTCGGAAACAAATGTCCATATATGCTCATCAGACAAACATTTTTTTTTTTTTTTTGCATTTGCTCCGACCGGGATTCGAACCCGGGACCCTAAGAACGTAATGCAGCCTCACTACCGCAGCGCCAATCGGGTTGTCTTTGTGTGTATACCGGATGACTTTTTTATCACTTTCCAAAAAAAATGGGTATACTTATTAGGTAAACGGAGTAGAAGCTTATGGCATACCTAGTTTTATTTTTATTTTTTCCACAGCTTAGAAAAAACTTGATCCATCATCAAAAAACGCTACAAATTTCAGGTAACTTTTCATATTAGAACAAAGAAAGAGAAATAAAAAAAACATCAAATTTTAATTTCCAATTATTATTATTATTTTTTTTTTCAAAACCACTTTTGACTGGTATCAGTCAAAATCCTTATAGAGTTTTAAGGCGTTTTATGCATTAAAAAATATTATGTTGTTTTGAAACGCCTTAGTTTTAATTACCTAGTCCTAGAATTACATGATGTTTTTCAAAGGGTCACAAAAAAAACCTTACAACCTAATAAGTTTCTAAGTAAATGTTAGTTATTGTTAGTTTTCACCGATCAAAATTAGTTTTGACTCATTAACAGTTTTGACTGTGACATATAATATACTGGGTATAAAAGACCTCATCACGAAACCGTCAACCAAGCATTCTGTAAATCAGACTAAGTAACTTTACGCAAAAATATTATTGCAGGGAAACGAATTTTTTTTGGGGTGAAAAATCATGTTTTGTGGTAGAACTCAATATAACGGACTCATTGTGCTGATGGATGTATTGAATAGTACGGGGGTCGAGGAGGTGTTTAAAGTAAAAATCTTACATTATAAACTTATATTAAAAAAAAAACTTGTCAAAATGTCGGAACTTTGATCCTTATCTCCGTAACTAGAAGGGTCGAAAAATCGTATCTGACTTTTACTCAAGTAATCACTGACTAGTTTATAAATACGGATGTGAGTGCTAGATTCAGTCATGAAAGCCGAGAAAAGCCTCCAGGTAAATCTAAGGTATTAACACGTTCTGAGAAATTCGATGAAACCATAATCTGATTCGAAGTTCTTCTATCAAGTCAGGATGGCCGAGCGGTCTAAGGCGCTGCGTTCAGGTCGCAGTCCACTTCTGTGGGCGTGGGTTCGAATCCCACTTCTGACATTTATGTTTTGTTTTTTAAACTTTTAAGCGAGACAAAAAAAATCTAAAAAAAAAATAGTAAACACAACATTATCTTAAAAACTGTTGACCTGGATCCCGTGTGCTCACTGTTACCACTAATGATTAAAGTTAACCTAAAATAATCCATTAAATAAATATCCCATTTTCTTGCTCCAACTCATGCAGCGCCTACACGTCATGTGGCATATTGAATGGCATTGCGTCAACATGTCCATCCCTGGCGCAAATGGTCGCCAGTTTTGGCAAGGAATGCGGCCGCCCCGTTCCTCAGTCCTCGGCGGTCGTTTGTTTAGAAAGTTGACGCTGACCTGGCCGACTATGTGATGCAGCTGAACAGCTGATTGGAGGACTGCAAGGTTTTATGGTTCTCACTACAACAGCCCACAACGTCCACTGCTGGACATAAGCCTCTCCCATGATGGGAGGACTTTGCTGTAATCTCCACACTCGGCAGGCGGATTGGAGATCGCAGTGATGAAAGACTAACAGAAAACGCTGCTGCCCATTCTCTGGTCTACGGAGGCGCAAGGGTGTTCTGCCTCAGACATTAGTCGCCTTATACGACACCCGTGAGTGTAATGGGTTGGTTCTATTCTACTCTGCCGGATACTACACGGCTTATGGTTCTTATAGCGCTTCAATGAGGAGCTCGTGGCTAAATAATAACAGCCGCTCGGATCGATCTTTAGGTTAAACCGTGCTTGCCTAGGTCTGTGGATGGATGACCACCCTTACATACCGAGTTTCCTTCGTGCCTCGGAAAGCACGTTAAGCTGTTGGTCCCGGCTGTCATTTGTAGATCTTTGACAGTCGTTCAGGTAGTCAGTGGCCCAAAAAAGTCTGACAACCAGCCTTACCAAGGGGTATCGTATTACCCAGTACTAACTGGGTTGTGGAAGACTAGACTGGAAGTCGACCCCAACATAGTTGGGAAAAGGCTAGGCAGATGATGATAGCGCTTCAATGACGTTAAAAGGACGCTGTTGGTAATTATTGTGAAGGTGTCTGTGGATACTGTGTTGAAATCCCGACTATAACCACGACAACTGGAGCTATTACGTAATCTGAGTTTCTTTTGAAGAAAACTTCAGCTCTGATGTACACACATCAAAGAAAGTTTATGATCACTATGAAAATTCGAAATCTTTTGGTTACGTTTTTATAAAAAAAAAACTAGCGGACGTCACGCGGTTTCACCCGCGTAATTCCCGTTTCCGTGGTAGTACGGGGATAAAATATAGCCTATGTTACTCAGAGTGATTATTTTTCTTGATAAAGTTCAATTTAAATAATTATTTCAGCTTATGCTAGTGATCTCAAACTTTTTTTGATGTGTGTATGTCTTGTATGTATTTCTTGTTTTCGTAGATGTCTTAAGAACTTTTATTTTCAAGGTTAGTGTTTTGACATCACATCACGCCTGTATTGTATTGTATAACGGGCTGGTATCCGCAACTCCACGTCAAAGCGCGTATTTTGCGTATGGGCCACGTATCCAATTCACCACGCGAGCCCAGTGCGGATTGGTAGATGTCACATGTCTTCGAATTTTTGGTTCTAGGACATGCCGGTTTCCTCACGATGTTTTCCTTCACCGTTTTGAGAGCAGTGGTGATGAAATAACTTACACAAAGTAATGCGCTTGTCTGGGTTCGAACCCACGACTTCCTGTTCGTAAGTCGGGGCCCCCACCACTGGGCCACCGCTGCTCTGCATCACGCCTGTAATCCCCGCAGGGTTAGACAGAAGTGTACCTAATAGTACATCTACATTTCGCCAGTTATGTCTAAGTCCCATGTAATACTTTGTATTGTTAATTATGGAGAATCACTGACTCCTAAGACACAGGCACATACACCTAGTTTAGGAGTCAGGGAATTAAAAATATTGTGTCCTAGTTATAAGCCTTATATGCTTTTAGTTTTTTTTCCTTGTTATAATTATGATGGCTTTTGGTGAAAAATATTTTTTTTTGTTTTTTTTTTAAATAGGGGGCAAGCCTATTGCCATCAACCTCACTATCAATTTGAATAAAGACCCTGTCAGCTTATTCAGCCTACCACAGTCCACTGTAGGATTATATCATCAACGCTTCCCAAAGCTGCACCAAAAAAAAACTTGTCCACAAGGACCACAAACCATATGTTTCTATGTCATCACCTGCCTAGCCTTTTCCCAACTATG
Source organism: Xestia xanthographa (assembly GCA_905147715.2). Taxonomy (NCBI): domain Eukaryota; kingdom Metazoa; phylum Arthropoda; class Insecta; order Lepidoptera; family Noctuidae; genus Xestia; species Xestia xanthographa. The sequence continues at coordinate 4,597,399 of LR990659.1, read as the reverse complement.
TTGGGGTCTCATCATCATCATCATTTCGGTAGCAAGACGTCCACTGCTGGACATAAACCTCCCCCAAGTGTCGCCACATTGACCGGTCCCGTGCGACTTGCATCCAGCAGATTCCCAACCTTCACCAGGTCATTAGTCCACTTATAGTGGGAGGTTTTCTAACGCAACGTCTTCCGGTTCGCGGTCGCCACTCCATAATTTGTCAGCCCCACCATCCGTCTTGCGAGCAATGTGCCCTGCCCACTGCCACTTAAGTTTGACAATTCTTCGGGCTACGTCGCGCGTCGGTAACCTTGGTTCTCTTGTTGGGGTCTGCTTCCAGTCTAACTGCTTGCAGTTGAATACCAGTATTTTACATGGAGCGACTGCCTATCTGACCTCCACAACCCAGTTAGTACTGGCTAATGGGTAATACGATACCCCTTAGTAAGACTGTCAGACTTTCAGGCCACTTTCAGGCGACTGACTACCTGTAACGATTGTAGATTTTCTATTTATAAAACACTAGCTGTTGCCCGCGGCTTCGCCCGCGTGAAGTTCGGTAACTGTCCCACTGGATCATACTAAAGGGATAATAGTGTCCCATCCAGGTTATAAACTATCTATGTGCCACATTTCATAATCATCACAATTATTATTATCACAATCACCATCACTATCACAACCGCCATCATTATCACAATCACCATCACTATCACAATCACAATTACAATCACTATCACAATCATTATCATCGTAATCACAATCGCTATCGCTATTGATAATGATGGTGACTGTGATAGTAATGGCGATCCATTACTATCACAGTCACCATCATTATCACCAATTATCATCATTAACACAACCACCATAATTACCACAATCATTATCACAATCACCATAACAATCACAATCACCATCACTATCACAATCACAATCACCATCACAATCCCCATCACTATCGCTATCACAATCACTATCACAATCACCATCACCATCACAATCACCATCAAAATAACTATCACAATCACCATTATCGTTATCACAATAATTATCATCGTAATATTCGTAATCACAGTCATTATCACACTCACCATCACCATCACTATCTCAATCACCATCACAATCCCCATCACTATCGCTATCACAATCACTATCACAATCACCATCACCATCACAATCACCATCAAAATAACTATCACAATCACCATTATCGTTATCACAATAATTATCATCGTAATATTCGTAATCACAGTCATTATCACACTCACCATCACCATCACTATCTCAATCACCATCACAATCACCATTACAATCACCATAACAATCTCAATCACCATCACTATCACAATCACAATCACCATCACAATCACCATCACAATAACCATTACCATCACAATCAACATCACAATCACCATCACAATCACCATCACCATCACAATCACAATCACCATCACAATCACAATCACCATCACAATCACCGTCATCATCACAATCACCATCTTAATCACCATCACCATCACAATCACAATCACCATCACAATCACCATCACAATCACAATCACCATCATAATCACATCACCATCACAATCACCGTCACAATCACCATCATAATCAACATTACAATCACTATCACAATCACTATCACAATGACCATCACAATCACCATCACAATCACCATCACAATTACCATCACAATCACCATCACAATCACCATCGCTATCACCATTACAATCACCACCACTCTCAGAATAACTATCACAATCATCATCACCATCACAATCACCATCAAAATCAGTATCACAAACACCATCATCGTTATCACAATCACCATCATCGTTATCACAACCATCGCTATCACCATAACAATCACCGACACTATCACAATCACCGTCACTGTCACAATCACAATCACTATCACAATCACCATCATCGTTATCACACTTATTATCATTGTAATCACAATCATTATCATCGTTATCACAATCATCATTATCACAATCATCATCATCGTAATCACAATCATTATCATCGTAATCAATATCATCATCATCACAAACATCGTCATCATTATCACAATCATCATCATCACAAACATCGTCATCATTATCACAATCGTCATCATCACAAACATCGTCATCATTATCACAATCATCATCATCGTAATCGCAATTATTATCATCTGGATCTCAAAATAAATGCCATTTTCGTAATCAGCACCCCTGATAATCTCGGTATCGACACCCATATTGATTTTTAGACATTTCAACCCCATCGCACCCCAACAGGGAATGGTAGTATTTCAGGTCTGCCACATTAAATCTTAAAATCGTTGTTTTTGTAATACACCCGACCCAATTCACCATTAAAACAATACCTATGTTGAATTTCAGGCTTTGTTACCCCATTTCCCCCTTTAGGGGTTGAATTCTGAAAAAAACTGAAACACAAACGTTAACTCATTTATCGATAGGAGTACTCCTGTTAAGTTTCGAATAAAGTAGTCTAACTAATCTTATTTCCCCACGTAATCTTTGGACTCCCGTTCCAACCCCTAAGGGGGTGAATTTTGAAAAATCCTTTCTTAATGCACCCCTAAACCTCATAAAGAACCTTTTTGCTAAATTTGGAATCTCTAGACTCAGCGGTTTGGGCTGTGCATTGATTTTTATACTTTGCCACCCCATTTCCCCCTCTTAGGGGTTGAATTCTGAAAAAACCTGAAACCCGTTTCTACTCATTTATCAATAGGAGCACTCCTGTGAAGTTTCAAATAAAATAGTCTAACTAATCTTGTTTTACCCATACAAACTTTGGATTTCCGTTTAACCCCCTTAGGGGTTGAATTTTGAAAAATCCTTTCTTAGTGCAACCCTAGACCACATGAGGAACCTACTTGCCAAATTTGGAATCTCTAGACTCAGCGGTTTGGGCTGTGCATTGATTTTTATACTTTGCCACCCCATTTCCCCCTCTTAGGGGTTGAATTCTGAAAAAACCTGAAACCTGTTTCTACTCATTTATCAATAGGAGCACTCCTGTGAAGTTTCGAATAAAATAGTCTAACTAATCTTGTTTCCCCATACAAACTTTGGAGCCCCGTTTAACCCCCTTAGGGGATGAATTTTGAAAAATCCTTTCTTAGTGCACCCCTAGACCACATAAGGAACCTACTTGCAAAATTTGGAATCTGTAGACCCAGCGGTTTGGGCTGTGCGTTGATAGATGAGTCAGTCAGTCAGTCAGTCAGTCAGTCAGTCAGTCAGTCAGTCAATCAGTCAGTCAGTCAGTTTCTTCTTTTATATATTTAGATTATTTTTATTAATCATAATGTTTTAAAGAATAAAGTCAGTAGGTACAGCCATTGTTGTTAGGTACCTACTTACTACGTATAATCACTTTATAAAAACCGATATTTGATTTTAGCTCATTAGCAATTTGTAATACATTTCAGGAAAGTACCTTTTAACACTTTCAAGGAAGGAAAGAAGTACCTAGTAAATAATAAGTAGACCTTCAAATAATGCAAAAACTTACTACTGAATTACTGATCCTTTTAAATATTCCCTATATCTGCGTAAAAACCACCAAGAGATAAGCACATAATAGAATTAGCCTTTTATAAATTATATAATTAAATTAAAAATACGTTCAAAAATGATAGAGTTATCGCATATTAATTAAGTAATTGTTACACAGTTTCCTTGGCTACAGTGTGATGATAAATGTGTTCAGGTCGCCGGTGCGTCATGTGGTATCGGTATCGGAAACCGCGGAAGGAAATACCAACTAAATTTAGGAACTACTCATTAAATTATTACGTCTGTTAGTGACTGCTGAGTAATCACGCGATGTTTTAGCAATCAGGAAAGTCACGTAGTTCATTAAAAATATTGCGAGTAATGGCAATTGTTAAGACCGATATTATTAAAACTACGCTGAAATGCATACCTATCATCTGCCTAGCATTTTCCGAACTATGTTGGGGGATCAGCTTCCAGTCTAACCGGATGCAGCTGAATACCAGTATTTTACATGGAGCGACTGCCTATCTGACCTCCACAACCCCCATTTAGTACTGCTGTACTGGGTAATACGATACCCCTTGGTAAGACTGGTTGTTAGACTCTCGCTCGAGATCAAATGGCAACCGGGTCCAACAGATTAACGTGCTTTCTGAGGCACGGAGGAAACTCGGTACGCAATGGGTGGTCACCTATCCACTGATCAACGTAGGCAAGCGCGGCTTAACCTAAAAATTTATCCGAGACGATGACCGAAAAGTCGATCTATGTAAAACTAGCTTCTTCCAGCGGCTTCGCCCGCGTGAAGTATGGGATCTTACCACTTCAATACCCGCAATTACAGACACAATTAAAATAACAATGCACCGTGCCTCTGGAGGCACGGCCGGGAGCATACGGGTTACTACCGGGATAAAAAGTAACCTATGTTTTAATCCAGGTTATAAACTATCTGTGTGCAAAATTTCATCCAAATCCGTTCAGTCGTTTTTCGTGAAAGAGTAACAAACATTCATACTGACAAACTTACGCATTTTTAATATAGGTTAATGGTATTCAGCTGCAGTTAGACTGGAAGCCGACCCCAACAAAGTTGGTTATGCCGATTATGATGATGATCGAAATTTGTCAAAATACGAAACGCTTTCAAAGTGACTGCCAGTACACTGTTCTGAGGTGGTTAGTTCAGATCAAAAAGAGTATTTTTATTATGCCTAATGCCTATGTGTTTGTAAAGGAGCTCAATAAAGAACAAGCAGGTAATTAATACATTTGAAAAGAGGAAATAGGCAATACCTACACATTAGGAAAAGGAAATACTTACCAAATACATCACGACATTCGTTATTTTTATATGTGTTAAGTATTCATTAACCTTTCAACTTTCAGAAATTACAATGTTATAATTATTCTAAATCTAAAATTATGCATGGTAACAGTAAGTACATCATTATCCTTTGCGCAGTGCTGCGCGCGAGCTGTCAAAACTCCCAACCGCGCTGTGTCAACAATTATAGCCAATTTTTGACACATTTTCCGCCCGTTCCGATAAAAACACCTGTAGTTCAAAAACTACAAGTCCTAGAGCAATTTCGCGGTTTACTGGTTATATGTGGTACTTATGAACTTAAAATAAATTGTACTCGATTGCGTCATGATCGCGAGACTATACGTCACCGTGGTTACCGTAAGTGAGTTGATTATGCCTATCAGTTACTACGTGAAATCTATCGAAATGATTTTCCTTGACATTAATACTTGCGTACAGGAATTACTATTTATAATACATATTCACAAATCAGTTATGAAATTAATTAATTGAATGTTCCTTTGTCAATTAATATAAATAAATACTTAATTAAAGGTCGTGTATCTACGGGCTTTATGTGTGGTTAGATGATTGCTGTGCTGGTACGTGGTATTTCTATAATTGTCAAAGACCAGAAAATGTGGTTAAATTAACCGAAATATTCGGGATTTTGTGCAAGCAAATCATTGTTATAAAATTACTAAATATACCGGATGACTTTGTTATAACTTTCCAAAAAAATGGGTACAATGGGTGAACGGAGTAGAAACTTATACCTAAGTAGTTTATTTTTCTTTTTTCTACAGTTTTGATAAAAATTGATCCATCATCAAAAAACGCTACAAATTTCAAGTAAACTTTTCAATTTAGAACAAAGAGAAATTTTGAAAAAAGAAATAATCGAATTTCAAATCATACGCAATACGCATTAAGATTTGAATTTCGAATTTTGTTGTTTTTTTTCACTGAAAAAAAAAACTAAGTTTGCCATTTGCTTCTACTCCGTTCACCTATTATACCCATTTTTTTAGGAAAGTGATAAAAACGTCTTGTATTTCATCAAAAGCATGGAAAACTGCCGTATGCCCGACGAGCTGTGGTCCAAAATAACCACGATGTGGAGCCCTGATACAAACAGCAGAAGGTAGACCTCGCCGGAGATGGCGAATGGCTGGACAAAACCAACGACCAGCCCGCTTAGCATGAACGCCGTAGACACGAAAGAGACACGACAAATCTTTTGTTCCTCCTGTCATTGTATCGACAAAATGACAGACGAACAAAAGATTTGTCGATTCTCTTTCGTGTCTACGGCGTTGATGCTAAGCGGGCAGTGGTCCACATTGGCCCTGGATCGAAGAATTTGGAAGTCATGGGGAGAGGGCTTTGCCCAGCAGTGGGATGACACAGGCTACAGTATCAGTAAGATAGAAATACTTCAAAGATTGTTGTCTCTTTTGGACAGCAACTTGAAACTCCTAAGTCCTGACTCCCACCCTTAAGGGCCATTTATGCCGGAAATGGCTTAGCATGATCCTCCGTTATTATAAAACACATATAAACGGGTATTTTCGTGAATTTTTACCTTTAATATTTGCCCGACGTTTCGACCGGATTGCACCAGCCGTGGTCGCGGGAAGACTGAAGTATTGGAGGTACCGCCACAGCAAAGCGAAGGTGTTTATTCAACTACCCTCACTTGATCTAATGTTAATTAGGGCCGGTTCACACTAGGACAGCACACTACACTAACAGTGTCCGCATACTGAGATGATTTCACTTGACGAGTACACTTAGTGATCACTGGATTCCAAGCGGGAGAGAGTCTGAAGCCGTCTTCGCGATTGAAATTAGGATACTTCTTGATCTCAATCGCTTCCCGAACCATTCTCTTATAGTAGTGCTTCTCATTTGCAAGGATTTTTGGGTTGTGTAACTCCATCCAGTGGTTGGGTCCTGAGTCTATCACATGCTCCGCTATAGCGGACTTGTTTATTTGTCGATTTTTGACCGCTGCTATGTGTTCCTTGACCCTTTCAGCGACTGTTCGCTTCGTTTGGCCTATGTAGGAACGGCCGCAGCTGCAATCGATTTTGTAAACACCAGGAACCTGGAAAGGTACTACATCCTTCGGTGTACGCAGACGCTTAGCCACTTTGTTGAATGGAGTATAAATCGACTTTATTGAAAACTTCTTGAAAAGGTTCCCAATTTTGTCCGTAACCCCTTTCACATAAGGCATGAATGCTGGCTGTCTTGTTACATCAATGTGTTTTTGCTTTTGCTTGCGTCTGCTATCTGGATGCCACCCATTGGTCTTGTACCCGTTTCGTTTAAGAACCTCCTGAACATGTTCCAGCTCTCCGGGCAGATGTTCAGGGTCACAGAGGTCATAGGCTCTGTTCATGAGAGAAGAAACTACTGACTGAAGATGTGCTGGATGATGATGTGAGGCAGCATTCAGATACCTGTCCGTGTGTGTCGGTTTTCTGTACACGGTATGCGACAAGGTTCCATTGGACTTAACCATCACTTTTAAATCTAAGAAGGCTAAAGATCTGTTATCTTCCATCTCATACGTGAATCTTATCTTCGGGTGTATGGAGTTAAGATGTTCTGTCAGTTGATCAACTTCTTGTTTACCTCCATTGATAATGCAGAAAACATCATCGACGTACCTTTTCCAGAGTCTTATACCGTGAGCTGTCATGTTGATCATAGTCTCAAAGTGCTCCATCCAGATATTGGCAAGTACAGGAGCTACAGGACTGCCCATAGCTACGCCATCAATCTGGAGGTAATGTTGCCCCTGGTATAAGAAGAAATTTCCGTCTAAACAGTTCTCCAGAAGACAGATATACTGGTCAGGAAGTTCCTGATCACACAATCTTTGCCTAACAACATCAAGACAGTCCTTCAAAGGAACACATGTAAAAAGAGACTCAACGTCAAAGCTCACCATTGTATCTCTGGGTTCCAACTTCATGTCCTTGATGATGCCGATGAAATGTCGCGAATCCTTGACAAAAGAAGACGTCTTGCCCGTTAGCGGCTGCAGTATACCAGCAACATGTTTCGCCAAATTGTACGTAGGCGAGTCCACCTGGCTAACGATCGGTCGCAGGGGCACGTTGGATTTGTGAACTTTAGGTAATCCATACAATTTGGGTGCTTGAACTATGGCTGGTCTATATAGGCGTTCAAAAACATCTTCATCGAACAAGTCACTATACTCGTGTATAACTGCCCTGACCCGTTTCGTGACTCTTGCCGTGGGATTATATGAAACCGGCTTATACACCTTTTTGTCTTCAAGCAAATTCCGTATTTTAGTGTCATAGTCTTCTGTCTTCATTATAACGGTAGCGTTACCCTTATCTGCTTTAAGCACGAGAATCTCATCATTATTACGTAGGTCCTCAAGCGCCTGTAGCTCACCCGCCGTTACGTTGGGCTTTGGAGGCCGACATTTTCGTAATATAACGGAGACATCCTGTCTTAGCGTTTCCGCGTCATTCGAAGGAATCTTATTACGAACAATGGCCTCCTCGACACTGCTCACTATATCCTCATACGGAATCCTTTTAGGCGTTAAAGCAAAATTTGTTCCTTTTTCTAGAATGCTAAGTGTGTCGTCGTTGTAATTATATTCAGTAAGATTTATCACCGTCTTAGCCTTTTGTGTTTGTACCTTATTATACTGGACCTTACCACTTCGAGCCAACAGACGGTTGAACTTCTTCTCATGTCGCTCGGCACAAACACATTGATGTAACAAGACAGCCAGCATTCATGCCTTATGTGAAAGGGGTTACGGACAAAATTGGGAACCTTTTCAAGAAGTTTTCAATAAAGTCGATTTATACTCCATTCAACAAAGTGGCTAAGCGTCTGCGTACACCGAAGGATGTAGTACCTTTCCAGGTTCCTGGTGTTTACAAAATCGATTGCAGCTGCGGCCGTTCCTACATAGGCCAAACGAAGCGAACAGTCGCTGAAAGGGTCAAGGAACACATAGCAGCGGTCAAAAATCGACAAATAAACAAGTCCGCTATAGCGGAGCATGTGATAGACTCAGGACCCAACCACTGGATGGAGTTACACAACCCAAAAATCCTTGCAAATGAGAAGCACTACTATAAGAGAATGGTTCGGGAAGCGATTGAGATCAAGAAGTATCCTAATTTCAATCGCGAAGACGGCTTCAGACTCTCTCCCGCTTGGAATCCAGTGATCACTAAGTGTACTCGTCAAGTGAAATCATCTCAGTATGCGGACACTGTTAGTGTAGTGTGCTGTCCTAGTGTGAACCGGCCCTAATTAACATTTATGAAGATCAAGTGAGGGTAGTTGAATAAACACCTTCGCTTTGCTGTGGCGGTACCTCCAATACTTCAGTCTTCCCGCGACCACGGCTGGTGCAATCCGGTCGAAACGTCGGGCAAATATTAAAGGTAAAAATTCACGAAAATACCCGTTTATATGTGTTTTATAATGTGTTTTGATCGTGAAAGTTTAAAAAAGACAATCCTCCGTTATGCCTAAAATACTTCAGCATTAATTTTGAAATAAATATATAGTAAAGTTGAGAATTAATGCTAGGTACTACGTGTGACGAAAACACGATTCCATAAACTTTTCTCGATAGAAAAAAAATCCAAAGTTACCTCAAAATCGAACAATAAACCGCTGGTATTCAAAAAGTGCTTCAAATTAGATCATAAAACTTTGCATACTAACTGAACTAACTATAAAGCAGGTCTTATGTGTTTTATTTTTTTAGTCCAATCAATAGATTTTTTGTAAATCGCAAAAAACACTCATTTCGCACTATTCGGCCGTAGTGACTGACGTAACAACCGCTTTGTAGTGCAAGCTGATTAGAACTTTATTCTAACAGTATTTTAAACGAAGTTTGAACCACCACAAATAGAGTTGCTAATTTTAAGGTTAGAAGGGCCTTAAGGCTACTACAAGAGCTAAACGCGAGTTTTATAATGCAAAAAAGCACATGATTCACTGCAATAAACAAAACCAGAAAAATATATGATATTTTTCAGGATATATATATATGCTAGTATGAAACGGTGAAGGAAAACATCGTGAGGAAACCGGCATGTCCTAGAACCAAAAATTCGAAGACATGTGACATCTACCAACCCGCACTGGGCCCGCGTGGTGGATTATAGCCCATTCCCTCTCATAGAGAGGAGGCCTGTGTCCCAGCAGTGGGAACATTAATAGGCTGATGATGATGATGATAGTGTTTAGAAAACATAATACAACAAATTTTACTCGATAAAAAAAACTCACGAACTTATCTCTAAAAATGTATTATAACGAATAAAAACCATACTAAAATACATGCAATCATTCTGATTTTTTGGCAAATAATTCTACAAGCAACATATTAGCATCATAGTGTTTTACTTTTTTAGTCAAAAAAACACTCATTTCGCACTATTCGGCCCGCAGTGACTTACGTAACATCCACTTTGTAGTGCAAGCGATTAGAACTTTATTCTAATAGTATTACAAACAAAGTTTGAACCACAACAAATAAAGTTGCTTATTTAGCTCCTGTAATCGCCTTAAGATATCAGAGTGAATTTCTCAGGCGAAAAATTTACGCGTCTAGGCTGAAATCGCAGTGCTGCTTTACAGATAATGAAACGATTTTTTTTCTCAGAATTAAAGTGACATGAATCTAAATGAAGCCACTTACATTATATTTATAAGACTATTACTTTTTATGAAAAAAATCGGTAAATGATGAATTATCAATTTCTGTGTCTTGTCCACAATCACTTTCATACACAGCATTTACCTCTCAGGAAGATAATCTCCAACATATATAGGAAAAAGTATTTTGATTGCGTTTAGTAATGATTGACCTACAAGACGTTAATTAGTTTTGAATGTTTAGACTCATAGTTAATGAGTACATGTCAACGGTAGGTTTGTCCAAGCGAAATTACTAATTTCTATGGTCATTTTGTTTCACCGTCCTGAGCTTCCACCAATGAGTTTAAACGAACAATAAATCCCTGCTCGGCAAGAGACAGTCGTGCTCTTACGTGCAGTAACAATGGTAGTGCACCATATCGCCAGGTCTTTCCGCCAAAAATATAAGTACGTGATTTCAGACTACTCGGAACGAAATTTTGCAATTTCGGTGATTAGGTTTTAAAAGGATTTTTGCAAGAAATAAAGGTATCACTTTTATACATGCTAAGTAGCCTTTGGTACACATTTAATATTATAGAAAATAATAGTCATAGCCTTGATAGTTTCTTGTAAAAAAAAAAAAATAGCCACGTTTCCAATTTCTATGGGGCAATTTCTGTGGTTTCCGTGGCATCTCGTGGCCCACGGAAATTACACGACTCCACAGAAATTGTACTAATCAATTATTGTATTAATGTTAATGAAGATTTTTGAAAAGAATCAATACTTGTTATGCCGAAATTACTTTGACAGAACTAGGTCCTTAGCCCCGGACATTAAAATAAAATTGTATTACTATTTCTTGAAAAAGTCGTTCAATTGGATTAACTTAACTTTGAGGGTTGCATCCTCCAGAAGCTCCTCCTGGAAGCCTCGATCGTGCAGGCCTGGGTGACATCACTGGCTAGACCTGCCGACGTTGACAATGAGGCAGGGTGGTTCCAGGAGGCCATGTCCGACATCTGCGACGTGCGCAGATGTCGAGTCCCCAGCATCTCCTCGTGGGCCAGGAATCTGGCTCGCAAGGAGATGCTGGGGACTCTCGACAGAGATCCGTGGGGGCGCCCTTACAAGATGGTGCGGGATAAACTCCGCACCTGGGCCCCCCTACTGACGCAGAGTCTCCGGCCTGAGCTCGTGGAGGACATGGTGAGTACTCTGTTCCCTTCGCGAGGGGACATCCCCCCCGTCTATGGTTCCGCCACCTGCAATGCTGGAAGCGGACCAACAGGACGATGACGAAAACGCTCCGGAAGTGACTGGGGTAGGCTCAGTGTCAAAAATACCGCCCCGGGACCCGACGGCTTGCCTGGCAAAGCCTGGGTCCTGGCCTCGGAGGCTCTCGGGCACCGACTAGAGGGGCTCCTAAGCGCATGCTTGGAGAGAGGCCAGTTCCCGCTTCGTTGGAAGACGGGAAAGCTGGTCCTCATTCGGAAGCCGGGGCGCCCTGCGGAATCTCCGTCCACATACCGGCCCGTGGTGCTGCTCGGCGAGGTAGGAAAGCTCTTCGAAAGAGTAATTGCAAACCGCCTCGCCGAGCACCTTGCGGGGTCGAGGCTGGATCTTGCGGAATACCAGTTTGGTTTCCGCAAGGGGCGCTTTACGGTGGACGCCATGACGTACGGAGAGCCCTCACGACGGGATATGCGGTTTCCCGGGGTGGGGTTGTCTTGGTGGTGTCTCTCGACATAGCTAATGCCTTCAACACCATGCCCTGGAGCTGCATTAGGGAGGCACTCCGGTATCACCGGGTGCCGACCTACCTTCGTCGTGTGGTCGAGTCGACTTTGAAGTACCTAGGACTCGTCTTCGACAGCCAGTGGAACTTCGTAGAGCACTTCCGACGTTTGGCCCCCAAACTGGAATGGACCGGCGCTGCCTTCAGGCGGCTCCTGCCCAACTGGGGGGGGGGCAAACGCCCCCTGCTGGAGGCTCTACGCAGGAGTCGTGCGGTCCATGCACATGCAGTCGTGGCCGGGGGCCACGTGGTGGGCTTGTGGACGGTGGGCTATGGGCTAGCTTGCCGTCTGTCCGTCTCATGACGACAGACCGTGTCGATGGCACGTTCGTGTTCCACGCGCGCCTCAAAGAGAGTCAGCAATAGGAAGGGGTCCACAAGGACCGATGCCTGGCGGGGTTGCGGGACTGTTCGAAAGAGATACCGTGGCCCCGGAACATAAAGGGCGATGAGGGAACATGAATAGGTTTTAGTTAGTAAAAGTCTGAAAGTCCCTCCTGCTTCGCCCAGAGCGGGAGAAGTAATTTGATGATTTCCCATCCTCTTCATAGAAGTAAAAAACATAATCAGTTCCTTGATTGCTAATTTTATAAGACTGATTTTTCCAATTAATAGTACACCACGTTGTATTTTTAGAAATGCTTAAAAATGATCAAATCGTTTATTTGTGATACATGGGTTACATGCATGTGTTCATTACATAATTACAACGATAATATATACCTACATATATTAACGACGATATTCGTATTATATCAGTTTTTTCATTAAACCTTATCTTTCTTTACATATTATTAAAAAACAATGTATTTATATAATAATTCACAATTTCGGTGCAAACGCAGAATTTCTGTGTCACCAATACAATTTCGGTGGCAATAATAAAATTTCTGTGGCTCGCCAATTTCGGTGGCCCAGATAACTCTCTAAGTAATTTAATTATAATATCCCCTTTCTGAAAAAGTATATATAATGTGGATATGTTGCGCTTTGTTATTAAAGTTTTTCAAAAAACCTGAAAATGAAAATGTCCATGGAAATTAGGTAAAAAATCGAGTTGTTGAAATTGACTCATCAACGATTTCTGATGAAATAACGAGGAAAGTAGATAGATCCATATCACATTCATTTTCATCAAAGTATTTCAGTCCGAATTGCATGAATGGCATCTTCAAGGTTAAGCAGCGCTTGCCAAGGTCTGTCGGTGGATGGGTGACCGTCCGTTACATGCCGAATTTCCCCAGCGCCTCGGTAAATTACGTTAAGCCGCTGGTCCCGGCTGTCATTTGTAGATCTTGGACAATAGTTCCAGGTATAGGTAGGTAGCCAGAAAGTTCAACAGCCATAATCAGAATCTTCCCACGAAACTTGAACTTGAATCCAAGGACCAAAAGTTTAACTAGATACATGTCTCAGAGACGGTTACCGCATCTACATTTCTACCGAAACCATTGACAGTCAAAGATCTACGAATAACAACAGGAACGAATGTATGGGGTCACAAATCCACAAAACTTGAAGATCCACCCTTGCGGCTATTTTTACCTATCTACGAGCCTCCCGAAGTAAACCCCGGTAACTATACGTAGTATACTTAGTAATTTAAACAAAAATCTTCCAAAATATCACCTCTAAAATGTATCATCATCATTTATTTTAAAATATTGTCCATCAACACAAATAATCATAATGCAATATTCCCTCCACTCCAAACTGCTTATGGAAAACTAGGCCCCGTTCCAACGGGATTTGACACTATCGGATATCCGGTCATTCGACAACCATAGTGTCATAGACGAGTTTACTATTCATGTCATTTACTACCGTCATATGTTTACGTATATATTTATAGCCTTAGTGCCATTGGTCACGTATTCTAGTATTTATTTTATTACGGTTAAGTATGGGAAATAACGCTAGATTGATAAATTATAATGTGTTATTTCCCATGATTACATAAACTGCAGTCTAACCCTGTAAGCGGAAAGTCCCTTGCTTGTTGCTAGTGTTGCCAGTTCTTAAAAGTACCAGAAGGGTACTTGGGTCCCTGCCGGGGTTGCGGGACTGTTCGAAAGAGATACCGTGGCCCCGGAACACAAAGGGCGATGAAGGAACATGGATGGGTTTTAGTCAGTAAAAGTCTGACACTCCCTCCTGCTCCGTCCAGAGCGGGAGGAGTCATTTGATGATTTCCCATCCGAAAAAAAAAAAAAAAGGGTACCTAGGTCAAACTTTTTATGGATCCTAAATAATTCATCTGCAATAATATAGAGCGGCAGTGGCCCAGGGAGCGGCGGTGGCCCAGCGGTAACGGGCCTGACTTATGAGCTGTAAGTCGTGGGCTCGAACCCAAGCGTGGTGGATTATAAGCCCACTCCATCTCATAGAGAGGAGGTCTGTGTAAGCTGTGGGACCATTACAAGCTGATTGCTAATACTATAGGTAAGGTTTGGGTGTAGGGGCAGGAGGATCGTACGATTCCGAAAATCCTTTCACTTATGTGCAAATTGTGCATTCGCCATCGATGAAGACTCGGGTGCATCCTTTAAAAGATTTGTAGATCATCATCATCTGCCAAGCCTTTTCCCAACGTTGGGACTTCTCATTCTTCATTAATATATAGCTACATTATTCGTAGGTGTTTTGTGGCTATGAACTATATATATATCATGCATACGAAGTCGCGGGTCAAGTTCTATAGTTGGTGCCAGTTAAGATGAGAATAGCGGTCATTGCCCTTTCCCTATCTCTTCGTACGAACCAAAACAACAAAACCATGGATCGTTTTTCATTAAGTACAAAAAATTTTGAAGATCACGATAGATGACGATTCCAGACTTGAACAGGCTTATTTTTGGTTTTCAAAGTTAAGAAGTTTAATAAATGTAGGTGAGTCAATGACCGCTATTCTCATCTTAACTATAGTGTGTTTAATAATTGAGTATTGTGTAAATATTCGTATGCTTCGCTTCTAGCGGCGGATAGGCATGTCCTGAACCGTGCTATTGTAACAACTTTGGGCCTACCGTATCCTACTAATAAATGTGTTTGTCTTTGTCTATATCTGTGGTCTATATTTATGTGACCCATAAGTCCGCTTACATCATCATCATATTCATCTCAGACCGGAATCACCCACTGCTGCCCAGCAGTAAAGCCGTACGCCCGTAAAGTAAAGACCTTCCCTTTCTTCTACCAAACTTCTCGTTTCTATGCGTCCCTCATTCAAGTATTGGCCACATACATTGTCTTAATAAAACAGTTAATTAGTACTGACGTACGATGAATAGGTATTTCCTGCAAATTAGCATATTGATAAAACGAACCAGTTTCCTCAAGTTATCGTTGAACTAATATTAATCAGGTTGTTTAAGCCCCAATTAACTAGATTAAATTCTGGGAACTCATGTAGATAAGTTTCCATTATTATATCCTTGTGATTAGTCGGATGCTGTCTACATGTGCCAGGTCAGTTGTTAGGCCTTATTACATTACACGATTTATCGGGCTCTACCCGCAGGGACAGGGAAGAAACAGGGAGAGTCAGGGTACCTAAATAATAAGCGGCGCCCTGCCTGATCAAAGAAGAAATCATGAAGGCAGGGCACACGATCGGGAGGTTGCGGGACTGTTCGAAAGAGATACCGTGGCCCCGGAACACAAAGGGCGATGAAGTAACATGGATGGGTTTTAGTCAGTAAAAGTCTGACACTCCCTCCTGCTCCGTCCAGAGCGGGAGAAGTCATTTGATGATTTCCCATCCGAAAAAAAAGGGCACACGATCGACAGGGCCCGATAAATCGTGTAATGTGCCTTTAGAACTCATACTGATAATTTTTACTTGTCTGAATGTGACTAGACTAAATTATGCAAACTAGAAAGTTAGGAAGTGGCTTAGAATAGGCTAGTTTCCACCATCAATAAATTGCAAATCTATTTAGTCCGTCAGTTAGAGTGTTGGATAATAATGGACACGTATTTTTTGTTTTTGTAAATCAATGAATATTGACAAAGATAAAACGCATCAAAACTCGAGAGTGGGGGCTCGTGACGTCCCAACGCACTAAAAATTATAGCACGGCGTGATGTATTGAGAATTTTAAAAGCGTCGTTTCTTCGTCAATTTAATCTCCTCAGATATTGGCTCTTGGCAAATAAGCCATTGCGCATTTGCTGACACGACTATGGGCATAATGATCGATAAGTTTATATCCCACATGTCGACCTTGTCGCGAGCCAAGTCAAGATTACAATAAGTAACATAGGCAATCATTATCCGTCCTTTTCCTAGATCTTGAACATTATCAGTGGCACTGAAATACTCGCTATCTCGAAGGAAAATCTAATAGGCTTGTGTACTGAAAAAATTTAATTACTTAGTCCGTCAGTTAGATTATCGAAAAATATTGGATACGTGTAATGTTTCAAATTACTTAATAAAAGTTGACGAAGTTAGAACGTGTCAAAGATCATGAGTGGGGGCTTGTAACGTCACATTTGAGTAAAAACTGTACTCAAATGTGACGTCACACGAGTTTTCGACGCACTGTATCGTTTTCATTTTTTTTTTAAGTAAGTACACGAAAAATGAAAAAATATGTGTCCAATATTTTTTGGGAATCTATCTGACGGTCTAATTAGACTTTTTTTTGTCATCTACCCTATTCACTCGCAGGCCCTGGGCCCGTTATTGACATTTTGATTTCAGAACATGTTGGTTTCCTCACGATATCGGGGGGCACGGCAGTACCCCCGCCAAGTCAAGCGCGAAGTTTTCTTTTCACGTTTTGAAAACAGTTGTGATAAAATAAATTGAACAAAGTAGGTAACGCGGTTGCCTGGATTTGAACTTGTTAAGGCGCTGTTAACACCAAAATCGCGCACACTGTCTATTTGTATGGGAGTAAACGAGATGTCACTATTACTGGGCGGCCAGATTTTAGAAGAAAATAGTGAATAAATATTGAAAAAAAAAAGTGTGGAGTATTTGTGAAATATGACTCGTTAGCGGTTTAGGTATGCATATGTTGACTTCATGTTTTTAATTGCAGACCCATACGTCAAAAAAATTAAGAAATATAACCGATAATGATGAATAGAGGACCAATATTTGCAATTATTTTCTATCGAGCCGATTTCGTCTAATTATGTATCGAGTCCATCCAAGGTCTTTGAAATATGATGAATATTAATCATATTTTTTTTTTGATGTGCTAAAACAAATAGTTTTTTTTTAAACTGCTTAAATGACATCAATTTCAACAAATTAGGTGTTGTCAGCCCCTTAAGTGTACCTACTTAAGCTGCCCGTTTTTCACTCGGTCACCATCACTGCACTATCGACGCAGCGGTGTTAAGAAAATATACCTAATAATAGGTCCAGATACTGAACAGCAAGTGAGGAGCTCATGGCTAAACAATAACAGCCGCTCGGAACAATCTTCAGGTTAAGCAGCCCTTGCCTAGGTTGGTCTGTGGATGGGTGACCACTCATTACATACCGAGTTTCCTGCGGTTACAGGTAGTCAGTGGCCCAAAAGTCTGATAATCAGTCTTACCAAGGGTATTACCCAGTACTAACTTGGTTGTGGAGGTCATAATTATGGGCAGTCGCTCCATGTAAAATATATATTACTAGCTAACGTCCCGCGGTTTCACCCGCGTAGTTCCCGTTCCCGTGGGAGTACGGGAATAAAATATATAGCCAATAGCACTCACGAATAATGTAGCTTTCTACCAGTAAAACAATTTTTAAAATTAGTTCATTACTTCCGGAGATTACCCCCTACATACAAACTTACAAACAAATGTTACCTCTTTATAATATTATATATATATATAATACTTATAATAAATATTATATAAATAGGTATTCGGCTACATCTGGCCGACTTTAAGTCGACCCCAACGTAGTTTGGAAAAGGCTAGGCAGAGATACTTACTACTAAGTAAGTAAGTAGGTACCTAATTAACACTTTCAAAAATCTACCCACTTGCCAAACTTTCTTGGACCATATTAGATTTTAGATTTAATTAACATTTCCGTCCTTTACAATTAAGGTATTATTTTATTCTAAACACGTTAATAAAAGATACTTTTAAAACTTTTCCAATGTAGGTAGGTAGTAAAGTTTAGTGAACTCTGACTAAGCACTATAAAATAAACTTAAAAAGGAGAAACATGGCAATATGCGCGGAAAGTGGGCGGTCAGCTGGACCTTGTCGAGAAAATTTACAAATTTCTGCTAATAACACCATAAAATGCGACTGATTTTAATTTTTGTCATAAATTTTAATAGCCTTGAGGTTAAAAAACACATATTTTATCGAGTTGAAAGTTTAAAAAAATAACCCACGTTGGGTAAACAGTAAAATCTAATTATAATAAGTACACCGATCAACTTCTTGTTACGTACCTACGTCAAGTAGGTAGGAATGTGATTACTTTTGAAAGAAAATTCTATGAAAATTCGACTGATTATATATTTTAAATTATAGGTACTTACAATCAAAGTAAATATATATACTTAAGTGGTCTACTGAAAATAAAAACTCAAAAGTTGCCTGGACATCTTGTAGGTACTTTGGTAAGTACGTGTCTATATAGAATTGAAGTCTTTAAATGCCATCCAACAGGACGAAACGGTTCAAACGATTCTAAATTAGGTACAGGAAAATTAGGTAGATAGAAATAATGAGTAGGTACCTACATAACTCATACATAATTATATATTATAGGCCACCATTGCCATTACAGTTACTTCTATCTTCATTCAAATAATGTTGGTTACAGAAATTTATTTCAATAGTTCTAGTGAATAAGTACTTAAATTAAACACATAGGACTGAGTAAGTGGCTTAGAAAAAGCGTATAAAACTTGATAATGTCAAATAGAACTCGATACAGAGTTACCTACGAGTACGACACATACATATTAAGTAAATGTAATGAGCCACGGCTAGGTAGGTATGTATCTTTCAATACCTAAGTGACGTGACAAAGTTTTTAATTATTAGACGTGAAAATCGCCAGGTGCGAGTAGGAGGGATTTCAGTGGCCCCCATTTGACCGTCGATTGCCATATTTGGCACGGCTCGCGTCTAAATATGGCTCTGGCACTGCCCACCGCCCCGCCGCTGCGCCCGAGCCGCTCCACTTCCGACTCTATTATTTCTATTTACGAAATAAACTCAAAATAAAAGCTCTATTTTAATACGGATTTCGGGCACTGAAACGTTCGCGGGTTCCCGGCGAACGTTCGCTTTTCCTACGGATGTGTCGGGTTACGGCCGCGCTTAGCGTTTCCGTCCCCTTCGAAAGATATTGCACGCATCGCGCGAGACAGAGACAGATAGAGGTCGAGGTGCGCGGGACGCAGTTGTGCGAAGTCAGTCGCGGTCCGAGCGGCCGACTCGTCAGTCCCGCCCTCGGCTCTTTCGCGTTTTCGGTTCGAACTTAGTCTCCGTTCGTTGTTCGGACGGTGAGGTGTATAAAGCGCGTCTGCGCACCGGTTACTGTGGCGTACTGCGAGGTTATAATGGACGCGCCCGGCGGAGCGCGGGAGCCCCGCTTCGGGTCGCCGTATGGTATGGGACTCCTCGGCGAGATGCCGGACATGTACGGATCTGGAAGGCCGCCTAGCGCGCTCGGCGGCGGCGGGCTGCGGCCTGGCATGCAGCCGTGCCCGATGCCGCGCGCCGGTGTCAAGAGACCCTCGGACCAGTGCTACGACGAGCGACCCCCGCAGAGCGTTGGCCTGGACCACTGCCCCATGCCCGACATAGCAGATGACGGCTATGCATCTCTCCAACCCAAGAAATCGCCACCTTCCAATGGCAAAAAGACCAAGGGTCGCGTGAAGATCAAAATGGAATACATAGACAACAAACTGCGACGGTATACGACATTCTCCAAACGGAAGACTGGGATAATGAAGAAGGTGGGTGTGTGAGACCGGTTTTGGCAATATTCCATATGGGTCGTCAGGGAGCGCTGGCTGCCTGCAACCAGCAGCGTGTCAGAGTGCATTACAATGTTTAAGTTCATGGCAATCATGAGTGAACCAAACTATATATGTGCCTCTGTCGTGCCCAGCTGATGAGAGATATTGTGTTTTAAGTTTTGTTTATGTGCGGAGCCTACAACTCAACTTTGAACATTTGTAAGATGTTTCATTGATCCAATTTATATTCTTTGAAGATTACAAACTCTTATACAGTTTTAGTATATGGTGTAAATTGTTATAATGCCACACAAATGAAAATATTTTATAACATTTGTCACCGTTCTGAAATCTCTAATTTTGCCCAAGTTCTTTGATAACTTACATATTTTTTATTTAGCTTCCATTTTTATGAAAGACTAAGCATTATTGTAGAAGTGATCATTTTAATATTCAAAACAAATTCAGTACAAAAATACATAAACCTATTTTGAATGGTGATGAATTGGTGAAGTGTAAACAGTGAGATGTCAAAGTATAATGTTCTGATTCTTCTGAAACTAGAAATAATGCTAGTTAAACTTTGCACAGCAGTAGCAGTTACTATCAATTTCATGGTTGGAAGGTAAAATAATCGTATAAACAGCTGAAAAATATAAAAATCTCTCATTGTTTTGGGCTTAGAGGTTATGATTTTCTCAACACCTAAATACCATGGAATATTGCTGAAAACTTGTCCAGATGCATTTTTTCCATCAGTATTTAACAATTTCTCGTTCGTCGAGACCGTAAATTCGTGTTTTATGTATATTTACAGTGTTTTTGTGAACATTTGTGATGAAAGTTTTGACAGATGTCAGTTGTTGCAAGGTTAAGTTTCGTGAGTATTTTATTAGTTATGTATTTGCAAATTTATCGTTCCTACACGGCGTAAAATTAAATGTATTACAACATAAAGTACAAGATAAATGTTTTTCTGTGGCTTTTGAGTGTATATTTTAAGTCAAACATTCTGTAAATAGAAGACAAGACAGCTGTCATAATTACTCTTATGTTACAACAAGAGATGGCGCTACTGGTATCATTCGGTGCATAAGTTTATTTTAACGCCCGCGCCCATAGAATACTTCTTTCGAAGTAATAATTTTTTGATACTTGAACATATAATAGTTTTTTGATCAACTATTTTTGGCAAATGCGGGCAAGTTGCAAGATGTTAGTGAGGAAATTAGTATAGTTCGTTGCGTATGATAATAATATCTATTACCTTCTGCCTACATATATTTAATTTGCAGCAATCTTGTTACTATACTTTTTTTTACTGAGTTCCGTATTGTAGGTAATCTGTATTGTATTTGTATCACAAACTTTAAATACAAAAAAAAAACTATATCTACTGTAGGTATTAGAAATTTAATTGTCTGAATTTGGCGACTATTACCCATTGGTCCAATGGCCGCCGTCAAGATAATTATTAAACGGAATAAGCAGTGCATAAATATTTTGGCGTGGCTTTCAAAAATATGATCTAGCTGATCAAAATATGTGTGATTAATTATTTACATAAGATAGGTAATCATCTTAATCTAATTTTACTTGGTTTTTCCAGGAAACATTGAACTGTACATAGGAACTAGTGATACTTTTGAATTCAATTTCGTTGCACCTTCTATTTCCAATAAAAACTTTATTTTCTACAGTAAAGGTATAATAGTAAATCAATAACAGCCGTTCTCGTAAAAATGAAGCAAAGGACATCGTAAAAATAAGGCAAAGAAGGAAATAAAGATAAAAGAAGGCCATATTTTTCACCTTTGTCATGATAATAATCCTCTTAATTATTAATTCGAAATCGTGTTTTGACGAGGTGTAAATTGTCAGTTGTTTCGAAGAGTTAGCTACTTATCCGTTACCGTTCTTTTACGGACTGTAAAAAAGCAAAGGAACTGCAATACTTATTATCAAAGATTTATTTATTGTCTAAATTGCCCGATGTCATTCGCTGCAGTATGTTTAGTTTAATTCTTATAAAATTCTCAATACTTGCAAATAAAGTAATTTACTCTAGCAAAAAGGATTTGGTTTATTCAAGCGGGGCTTAGAAAGCTCCTTGGAAAATAACTTGTTTACCGTTTCGTACCGTATCGCTTTAATTGTTACGAACACGTGTGCCAAAAATACTTAAGTCACAGTTTGCTATGTTCTGTACCATCTGTGTGTGTGTGTGTTGTCTTCATTATTTTCTTAAATGAAAAAAGTTAAAATAACTTAATTTGATACTAATACCAGACCAACGAGCAGTATTGAAAAGGAATCCTATCTTGTTTATCTAGAATACGCGTTACGAATATAAACTAAGGAATAGATCAATTAGTATAATTAGTGCGCACAGGAGGAATATAAATTATACCTACGTAGTAGTGGTTCTTTGTAAAAAAAACCTTTATAGGTATTAACGGCAGACTTCTTAATATAAATCCAATCTTACAAGGCAAGAAACTTTAATAAAAGTTCCACTTATTTCCTATATTCCTCAGCGGAATACCGAACGGTAGCTTCATTAAGCGGCAAGACATTGTCAATCTATGCGTGTAGAAACGTCTGCGCGGTCCGTGTAGTGATGTCCGTCAAAATCCTCCATTGAACTGTGATGTAAATGGTGAGCGATGGCGAAGCATGCGCTAATGCAGAACTGGACAGGCTTGAGTTTGCATGTTAGGAAATTCGAGATAGTTTAAAAAAAAACTGATTTTAATTACGCCCTCGTTGAAGTCTAAGCAAAATTCTGAATTTTATGGTGGAGTTGGTTAAAGATTTTCATCCGTGGAATCGCATATTAATGTGTTTTTAAAACTCAAGTTTAGACCACATAAGAGGTTGTAATATGCAGCACCCCCGCTTCGAAATATTGTATTGCGTGAATCCCTGAATCACCAAATATGTAATCACAACTTCCCAAAACTTAGAATCGCCAAAGCTTGTAATAGCATCAAGCAATCTGCCAAAAGAAGACGGGTTCAAAATGCCCTAGAATCCATAAAATTTTATATCGCTTCGAATCTTCAACAATTTTCGGTATTATAAAGGCTCTCTACTGAATCGCCTCAATCTTGCACCGCATCGGGGTCGCGCGCACGCAAGCGATCCTGTCGCGCAGCGGGTATCAAAGTCGCCGGCGTGCCCTGTTGTTACTTGTTAGGCGTGCGCCCGCGCATCCGCCCTCGTTATGCGATGTAATGCCCCTTAAAACGTGCAGCCTTACTTGCCTTTGCAATTAAACGTGCTTTACTGAATGACAGCGTTTAAGAATTTAAGAAGATGAGTTTAAGGACTAAATTAGCTGTTTGAGGTCTTGGTAAATTTATGGCTTGCCAAACCTACCCAAGTTTTTCGTTAATTAAACAATTTTCTCTGTTTAATAACCTAACGCAAAGTAAAACATTCCTTTGATACTTTATCTCTTATCAGCTCAAAACCGTAATCCAAAATTTGGACAGTTCTTTAGTACCCAAAATGCTGTAAATATCAACATAATTCAGTCTCACTTTTGAAAAACACATTTCTGGCATGATGCCTGCGTTGTATTGTATTGTATTTCTGAGGTCCACAAAAGGGAAAGGGGTCTGACCACATAAAGCACTAATATGTGCATATCTTAAGCTAATCAATGTAAAGGCCTGCTCATCAATTCGGTGCACCCATCACCTCGTGCAACCGGGACTTTAATTGCGACGCCCCAGGGGCCGTCAGGCCGACACGACGGCATTTTGTTGTCGGCATGCCGTTGTATTGTGCCGACTTTGTCATGAAAATTGCCGACAATATGTTGTTTAGAATCTAACCGCCCCGCCGACTAGCAACTCGCTGTTATTGTTAAAAGCATCACTGTGTTTAAACGTAATCCATTAAACAAACATTGGACTCATTTCTGTTTAGTTTAACCGAGCTCACGTAATTTCCACTTGCTTTTTATGGAAACTTTATTTCAAAATTAGAAGAGCTCACCAATGGTATAATGTCCAATAATATCATCATAATTCATAAAAGTTAAAACGATGACAAACAAAATAACAAGGATTGCTTTACAACAAGGATGATATTACGGTGCACTTATAAATCAAAACGTGCTCTTCTGGAAATGATAATAGCCCTCATTGTTTAGCGCGTTCCTCCAATGCAAGAATAAATTATACAGTCCGATATAGGCGTTCCGATATAGTCCTTAAAGAGGACATTTTAATAAATTTAAAATAACGATTATCGTTGTCTGGCGGAGTCGTGATTTCGTTAGGTTCGTGGTTGGGTCTAGGGCCGGAATAAGTCGTCACGAACGATTACTAAATTAATTAGGACCTAGCTCGGATGTAGATTGCGCTTGAGATTATTTTCCCACACGACTTGACGACGTTTAGATCTTGAGATTTTGTGAAGTATTGTTTAATGTTAGTACATTGGACGTAGATATCTGTTAATTGTGTGGCGACAGCTTCTGGTATGGCCGGAATTATTTTACCAAAATGTTTGAGCCAGATAGAATGTTTGGATTTTTTTGCGTAGATTCTTGTTGGCGCTATTAAGACCATTAATATTTTCGCGAAAAATTCGCGCAGCGGTGAGAGGGACAGGCGTAACTGAAATGAAACAATTATATATTGCGCCTACACTAATTACGGCGGCGCGGCGCGGGCGCGCATCTGCGACCCATATCTCACGGCCCGCAACCGTTTTGTAATGCTAACAGTGTTGCCAGATGGAATCTGAAGAAATCAGTAGAAAAATTAAAGTTTTAGCAGTAGATCGAAGGAAAAATCAGTAGATTAAAAAAGTCATACCCACATGAGGTAAAAAGGACTTGAGCTTGAATACTTTGACTGGGTTTTTATGCCTTGTGACCAGAATGGCAGACTCAGTAAGTAGTACCAAAGGTAATTTAAAGTACCGTTAGTGATTGGTCGGTTTTACACACTACAGTTAAAAAATACCGCGAATTCACAAAACTTGTTGAACAAATGTCATTTTATTTAGGATTTTAAGCCAGATGACAAAACACGACGTCAATAACTAGATGATACGATCTGATTTAAAAAAAAGCAGGTAGATTTAAATCAGGTAGATCTACTGCTAAATCAGTAGATCTGGCATCACTGAATGCTAATGCCGGTGCGACCTGTGTGGCGGGCTTTTGTGTTTTGGTGGTTCTTAAACGCTCCCAAATTAGATGGGGTAATTGTGAGCCGAATAAAAACAGAGGCCTCGATTTAAGCGCAAATTTATTTCTATAAATGTTTGTTTTGGGGTTGAAACCCTTTTACAGACTTCAAAGATTGATTATCGTAACCACTGGTGATAAGGTACGCCCCAGAACGTATTCTGGACTGATTAAAAAAAAACTTTTGAATGAAATGTCGCACTGTTACTGTTACTGTCAGATTTTATTTTAGCGATAGTTTACCTAAACTCAGTTTGTAATTTTAATTATCATTCGCGCGTTAAGCATGCTAACTGCATACAGCGCATAACTCAAAAAATACCTACTTAGTTTTGATGGACCATTTGATTCACATAATATTAAAATTTGGAAGCTCAGTTCAATGCTGAACTTAATCATCAGCATTTGCATTGTTGAGCTGTTTAAAAGCTGTTAATAAATATATTATGTTGTATCACGAATTTGTGTTTAGGTGAGTCAACCGTATAATACAGATTAAATATTTGTGTAACAATGATAACATAACAATGATAACATAGTCTTGTAAATTCCTGGTCCCAAAAATAATTGCAAATTTTTTGGTAAAATTTCTTTCAATTAAATTAGAAAATTTGATTAGATTTAATATACAAATTGATCAAAAACACATCATTTATTTGCTTAAAAAATATTTTTTTAAAGAAAAGTTGGATTTTATGTAAGTAAATGCTAAATACATTTTTTATCTGACGATAAGCAATTGGTGTTACATTACATACAATAATAAAAATATTATTTACTGACAAAATAAACAATGAGTTGGTTAACGAGATAATGTCATAATCAAAATGCATAGTGCGCAACGATCAAGAACGTAAATCTCGACTCTTTCAATTATAATTCGATTGTCGTCTGACTCCAGCCAGTCCATAGTTCCCGAGCGCCAAATATGGGCTCAAAAATACCAGGAGCGCATTAAATACGAAGAGGTCGCTCATTCCCGGCCGTTCGACACCGTTGGCCATCTTGCGTTAAAATGTATCACTTTCAACTGACAAAATATTAGGTAGGTGGCGCTTAAATCGCAGTAACATGAATATTGGGATAACTATTATGGTAGTTTACTAAAATAAAATAAAGTTTTTTTAAGTTTAGTAAACTTTCCAGGAATAAAGTTTTACTGGAAAACTTTTACGGGAAAATAATAAATACATTAGAAGTAAACGGAAAACAATGAGTTTTTTTTGCTCAGCAGGGGCGCCTCCTGCCGCATTACAGTTCGTTAGCAGTTTAGCACTAAGCGCGACCGCGTAACCAACTCACTTACCAGGCGTCCACGACTACGAGAGAGGTTGTCAAACGGGTCCATATTTTAATGGCCCCCAGTAAACTAACGCGTTACACCCTGTGAGCTAGGAATCGGGCGTCTCGCGGGGGACGGGGTAGATCAATAGCGATTGGGCGGTGGAAAGGGAATGTCTGGCGCGTCGACCCGCCTCCCAACGACACCTAGCGTAAACGCCTTGTTGTTATGCGCGCCTAGTACTCAGGGGCCATTGCGATGCCTTGCTATGTTGATGAATTTCGAAGAACCTTTGCGGTTTTTTCATAAGGTCGAATTGCTCGTTGACGTAATACCTAAAATTCCAACTATGTAAGTAATGAAATATCTAATGCACCTCGGATAAGCAAATCACTGAAATTCAAACCTTATGTACTTACTACAAGTTGTCATTGTAAACAGTTACGCTGATTAGTCTGGGGGACGAAATCTGTCGGCATGTTGAGCCGACTAATAGTTGGGGCTTATCAGTCGGCATAGTTCGTTAGTAGTCGGCCACACATCAAAGGGTTTTTCGAGACTCACGACTGAAACGATCACGATGCGAGTTTTCGAGAAAACCGAGTTATGTGCACGAATATGTGGTAAGTTTTGTCATTAATGTCGGTCAAGATGTTAATACGAGCGATTGTATTCAATTCACATAGAATAATCGCATTGTTAGAATTTGGAATTTCCTAAGGTTGTATGAATCGGTTGAAACATTTTATAACATAGTGGTGTTGGTGGTTCCCCTTACAAATTAAAGAGCTTACCCAAGCAGATCATTATGGGTTTAATTAAGTTCATTAATACAACGTAATTGTGGTCCTAGAAAAAAAAAAACAGGCGATAACAGATTGATAACCTCCTACTTTTGGAAATCGGTTAAGAGCGGGCCTAACGCCAGGATAAATTCTGATTTCCCCCGCGCGTCTCGCTACACCCGCATTAGTGCCGATAACAAACACGGGCGGCCGCGGCGCCACGACGCGCGAAGCGCGGGACCAAGCTTGCGTAGTGTAGCGGGTAGGGCGTAGTATATGCAAGCAACACAGTTAAATAAAGCCACTTTTTTTTCTTATTTTTTTTTGTATCCATTTTTTAACAACTTCTATACAATACATTCCTATGTTGTTTGTATGTCGTGAAATAAAAGTTTCGACTTTTGAGTACTCCATTTCATCTTAATTTTTTTCTCCATTTCGTTTTATCATCACGCCTGTTATTTTGACGACCCGATTGGCGCAGCGGTAGTGAGGCTGCCTTACGTTCTTAGGGTCCCGGGTTCGAATCCCGGTCGGAGCAAATGTTTGAGTGATGAGCATGGACATTTGTTTCCGAGTCATGGATGTTTATATGTATGTATAATATGTATGTATTTACAAACAAAAAGTATCTATGTAGTATATCAACTATCTGGTGTCCACGACACAAGCCTCGTTGCTTTGTGTGGCACTGGATGGCGCTGTGTGTAATGTCCAGCAATATTTATTTATTTATTTATACTTGAAGGTGGTTTTTTTTTTGTTTTTTTGGCCCACGAGTGCCATACGCTCGACAACATAAACAAACACATATTAATGTCTACAATTTTTGCACAAATACCAACTAAAAAGAAAATGTTATATTATAAATACATTAAAAACGATAACAAAAAGTAAAATGATGAAATAATAAAATAAATAACATTCGATTTTTTAATAACTTATAAAATTTATAAATACTGTGACCATTAATAAGAGCAAAAAGGCATTCATAAACACCAAACATGACAAAATCGAGAAATGTATAAAATTGATAACCATAATAAAATTGAGGACATACCGTACAATAAGAATCAATAATAAAAGTAAAAATAATAGAATGTATAAAATTTATGACATTGGTAAAATTGAATAGGTAACGAATAAAAATTGATGAAATTAAAAAAAAATAAAGATAATATATTGATAACTATGCTAATATTTAAAAATGCATAAGATTGTATTAATGATACCTATACATGATATATACCTAATTGATAAAAACATTGATGAAAATTGTTTTAAATTGATACATCAAGACACAATAACAAAAATTATAGAATGTGTAAAATTAATAACATTGGTAGAATAAATATTTATAAAATACTGTGCCCGTTAATAAAAAGAACAAAAAGGCAATAATAATAAAAAGCACAAAAGATAAAATCGAAAATTTTATAAAATTGATAACAAAAATAAATTTGATGACATACACTAAGAATCAGAAACAAAAAGTAAAAATGGAGGAATGTGTAAAATTTATGAGCTCAAAATGAAAATCCCAGGCGGCCAGAACATTTTTGGTTTTCGATCATGGGTGTCGTTTTCATAGTTTTTGGGGTCGCTGAATACAAAAATGAGGTCAATTTTGACCTCATTTTCGTATTCAGCGACCCCAAAAGGCAAGATGGTGCCGGGAAAAAAATGTGGTTTTTCCATCATGGGTGTCATTTTTATGGTTAACGTGGTCACCGATAACGAAAATGAGATCAAAATGAAAATCCAAGATGGCGCCCAAAAAAAATTATTATGGGTCAACCCCGAAAACCATGAAAACGACACCCATGACGGAAAATCAATAATTTTCCTGGGCTCCATCTTGAATTGTCATTTTGACCCCATTTTCGTTATCAGTGACCACGTAAACCATGAAAACGACACCCATGATGGAAAAATCTAAAAATTTCATCAGCCTTGGATTTTTATTTTGACCACATTTTCGTAATAAGCAACCATGAAAACGACACCCATGTTTGAAAAACCTAAAATTTACCTAACCTACTACCTACCTACTACCTACCACCTACCTACCACGTACCTACCACCTACCTAACACCTACCTAACACCTACCTACCACCTACCTACCACCTACCTACCACCTACCTACCACCTACCTACCACCAACCTACCACCAACCTACCACCTACCTACCACCTACCTACCACCTACCTACCACCTACCTACCTACCACCTACCTACCACCTACCTACCACCTACCTACCACCTACCTACCTACCACCTACCTACCACCTACCTACCACCTACCTACCACCTACCTACCACCTACCTACCACCTACCTACCACCTACCTACCACCTACCTACCACCTACCTACCACCTACCTACCTACCACCTACCTACCACCTACCTACCACCTACCTACCACCTACCTACCACCTACCTACCACCTACCTACCACCTACCTACCACCTACCTACCACCTACCTACCACCTACCTACCACCTACCTACCACCTACCTACCACCTACCTACCACCTACCTACCACCTACCTACCACCTACCTACCACCTACCTACCACCTACCTACCACCTACCTACCACCTACCTACCACCTACCTACCACCTACCTACCACCTACCTACCACCTACCTACCACCTACCTACCACCTACCTACCACCTACCTACCACCTACCTACCACCTACCTACCACCTACCTACCACCTACCTACCACCTACCTACCACCTACCTACCACCTACCTACCACCTACCTACCACCTACCTACCACCTACCTACCACCTACCTACCACCTACCTACCACCTACCTACCACCTACCTACCACCTACCTACCACCTACCTACCACCTACCTACCACCTACCTACCACCTACCTACCACCTACCTACCACCTACCTACCACCTACCTACCACTTACCTACCACCTACCTACCACCTACCTACCACCTACCTACCACCTACCTACCACCTACCTACCACCTACCTACCACCTACCTACCACCTACCTACCACCTACCTACCACCTACCTACCACCTACCTACCACCTACCTACTACCTACCTACTACCTACCTACTACCTACCTACTACCTACCTACTACCTACCTACCTACTACCTACCTACCTACTACCTACCTACCTACTACCTACCTACCTACTACCTACCTACCTACTACCTACCTACCTACTACCTACCTACCTACTACCTACCTACCGGTTAATTCGGACGGGTTGTATATATTTTTAAAATAATTTCGGACAAAAACAATGCACATAAATCAATCATCAGTTTATTTTGCGTTTACTATGAGCTTATGCACGTAAAAAATACATAGTACCTTCGACTTCGGCAATCAGCCATCATTTGAGTCTTCAACTGTTTTAGTTATCGCTTTTCAATTGTATTTTTCTTGTTACCCATGTTACACAAAAAAAATAATTGATTCAATGATATTATTAATGGCGAATTGGCGCGGAGCAAAGTGACATAGACTACCCGTCTCAACAGAGCGAGGGCAACTGATCGGTGAAACAAACTGATGTCTCAAGCTCGCGTCACGCGGGACGGAAGACTGCGTATTGCGCGGAATAAAAATGTAGTAAGCGCCAAATGCTTTGAGTCTGATATCTCTTAAAATAGAAAATATTTTGAAAAAATGCCAAATGTCAGCTATAGGTTATACATGAGTGATAATATTTATCAAGTTTATGGTTCAGTAACATGCACCAAAATAGAATAAAAACCAAAAATGTTGAAAATTAGAGGTAACTTTGTGATGGTTTTCTATCGAGAAAATTTTATCCTATTATGTTTTTCGCCAATGTCAACCATCACATTCATAATGAAGTTTCCTGACATACACTTTTTTTCCAATTGGAACATGATTTACTACTCTAAAAATCTAATCAAAGATTGAAGATTTTGCTTTAGGCCCGCTCTTAAAAATACTATTTCTTTGACTCTCCCATCGTTATTGAATCTAGCTCTACTTGCGTAGTTTTATCAAAGCAATTTTGAAGACATCTAAATTCAAGTTGTGAAAGTATACGGTTCTATTTGATCGTGATAGGTTAGTCGTGTTCCCTTCGGCACTTCATTCCTTCCAATTTTCGCTATGATCTGTTTCTAGTTTCGACATTGATTTTTTGCAATGCTTCTATTTTTCAACACAAATATTATAAAGAGGAATGATTTGTATGTTTGTGTGTGTGTATGTTTGTAATGAATAAACTCAAAAACTACTGCGCCGATTTCAAAAATTCTTTCACCATTAGAAAGCTACATTCACATTGAGTAACATAGGCTATATTTTATCCCTGTACTCCTATCGGAACGGGAACTACGCGGGTGAAATTGCGTGACGTCCGCTTATCTCCAATAAAAAAGAAAAAACCAATTGATTGAAATTCTATTTCCTCTCATAGAGGCGTGTGTCCCAGCCGTGGGAACATTACAGGCTGATTATTCTGATGCTTTGCTTATGATATAAAATTATAAAACAGTTCAATATACTAGTTCGGTGAAATAAACATCGCGAGGAAACCAGCATGCCTGGGAGATATTTCTCGACGCCGATGTTGAGCCGAATCAGAGGCCCATGGGCGTTTAAAAAACTTTGATTTCTGATTGGGCAATAATAAAAATAATAATCTTACGAAAAAGAAGTAGAAATAATAAAAAAAGATAAGTATTCTCAGCAGTGATAAATAAATTATTTTGGACCAATTCTTATTTTACAATGTAGTTCCTATAGTCTGCGCTAGATAAGTGGGAAATAAAGGTCATTAACCCGCATACGTTTATTCAAATACATAATTCCGAAAACAGAAATAATGACATAAACTTGTCCCGAAATTACCTTTATCGTGATACTTGACTTTTTCTAGTAATAAAAAACTATTCATAATGTATTGTGGGGCCAAATAGGGGACTATAGTTAGGTATGTGACCATGACACAGAAAAAGGTATTTTTTGTCCCCAGACATAAATTCCTATAATATCAAAATAATATACTGCACTAATATAATAACATTAGTAATAAGTGACTTGAAATTATTACATAAAAGGGTGACTGACGTACATTGACCATAATGGTAAACTTATTGTTTATGTTTTTCAGAAGTGTCCGCCTAACATGTATGTCCTCATACATATTTCTATTCTAAAAATAATCAATGAGTAAAAATAATTATTACAAATGGAATATGTTACTTCTCGAAAACTTTTTTTCCATTTTAAAATTTTGTGCAAAGGAATTTTGAAAAACTGTTTCGAATTACTCTTTTTAATTGAATGCATTTTATGTATCTCCAGGCGCTAAGCTCAACGTATGAAATACTCCACAAAGTGGTAAATAAGTGTTCCTTTTAACAGTTTTAACCAAATGAATATTTAATAACAGTGAAGAGTACTTGTTGCAATTTGTTAAAAGCTAATTGAAAAGTTAAGGTGTTTTAATTTTGTACAGGTGTGAAGCGAACTGCTAGAAATGAATTTATATTACTTATTTTTCTTGGTTGAATAAGTTATCTACTGTAATCTCTCTTGCTTGCGACGTATTTCTCAAATACAGGGTATATTTTTCAAGATGGCGCGGATGTCCAAATCGCGAAAAATACTCAAAGGAGTCTCGAGCCAGATCTTTAAATATACCAAAACGATTGCATTTTTTATTAACCACAGAATAATAATATTTACATTATTTACATAATAACTCTATAATAGAAATAAAAATATTTACAAGTATCAAAAAGGGTTACAGGGCGTCGAAAAATTCGTCCACATCCAATGATATTCTAACAAACAGATATGTTATACACCTACAAACCCACCGAAAAAAGTGTGCCGCGGGGGAGAGCCAGCTCACATACACGCAGTGACGCAGAATAAAGAAAAAACAGGCCAATTGACACGTTTTCGAGTCTTCACGATTGCGCGCTCATAACATATCTGTTTAATTAAATATCATTGTCCACATCACTGTCAACAGAAAAAGTGCCCAGAAGGCTGGCAGCATTGCCACGTTGGATGGCAATACTAGCCCGATCTTGATAAAAACGAATCATTAGATTTTTGAAAAATCAATTTTATTGTCCAAGCCAGGAATCGAACCCATTAAGGCGGCTCCCCGAGCAAATGACCTTGAGCGAGCAGTTTTTTGGAGCCTACTCCTCTTTATCCAAAAGAAATACTAACTAATAAAAAATACATTAAATTACTACATATTCTTGACTCCAAAATTGTCGTTTCATATTTTTTTTTAAGTTGCTTATTGTTTAATAAATACCCTCACAACGAAACCACAGAAATGAGAAATAATGATTTATAAAATGCTACTCCTCGTAAAGTAACCATTATTTTGATTTGCTACTTATACTAATGGATAGGCAATTTAATAATGAACATAATTGTCGTTTTATTTTTTCCAAAAGACGTAAATTTGATTTTATAAATAATAAAAACCACTCATTTCGCACAATTCGGCCTGCAGTGACTGACGTAACAACCATTTCGTAGTGCAACCTGATTAGAACTTTATTCTAACAGTTTTTCAAACGACGTTTGAACCACCACAAATAGAGGTGCTAATCTTGCTCGGGGAACCGCCTTAATTTCGGAAAAAAACCACACACAGTATTATTATAACACCATTCGATAGTGTCGCTAATAGGGATACAATTCTGTTAGGTGAAAACAAATAATAAGTAATACATAATTCCAGTCTGATTATTAAAAGTTTAAAACCCAAAAATTGGATCGTTACATATTTCAAAAACTTTTTCGCTTCGCCAATACAATTTAACAAGCACAAAACAAATAATAGTTAATCATTCCCGCGATGCCAGATGATTAGTCCATGAGATATCATCAGATCGTGACCGAAGTACTAAAAGATAAAGTATTGTTTCCTGTCGATTGTATTTTTAAGCGTCGCACAATGGCGGCCATATCGTATTACACTTGCAGATAGATCCAGTCATTATCGCGTGTAATGAGCGCCCTGTGGACAAACAAACGGACTATACGACCAAGTTACAAGCGATTGCGACTGTTTTATAAATTAAAATTCGCACCAAAAGCCATAAAAATACACGCTTTTTTTAGGTCGTTCTGGAAACGAAAGCCATAAACTCGATCATCGAACTCGGAATGACTGGGACTTCTTTTTTTAAATAATTAAAAAAATATGTAATTAAAATTTTTGGTATTTGTTTTTTTTTTTTTCAAAAATTAACAATAAATAATCACGAAAAATTAAAATTTAAATAAATTTGAATTTTTGAGTTTTTAAAAAAAAGAGGAGTCCCAATCATTCCGAGTTCGATGATCGAGTTTATGGCATTCGATTCCAGAACTACCTAAAATTAACGGTGTTTAATAAACTATACCAAATATTCCCTCCGTTAGACACGAAACAACCAAAATAGGTACATATATTTGCGCTCAACTACATTTTTGGTTTTATTTATGGGAAAAGTTTAGTTGTTTCTGGATTTCGCTGCGCGCTGGTTATCATCAGGTTATAATGATGGGATGACTTTTTTTTATTTGTAGTCATAATGGCAGACGATAGTTCGGAAAAGTTGTATAATGGAGAGTAGTGAACAGCGGTCAAAGACTGAGTAAATAGATATTGGTGCCAATTGCCTTGTTCACAAACTAAACCAAATTTAAGTTCAGTGCATCTTTTTCTTTCTATTTCATTAAGAAAAGGACAGAAGATAAATTTTTGTTATGTTCTGTCAAATTAATCAGCGCCATACAAGTTTTAGACGCGATTAAAAAGTTGACTACTAAAATTACATCAAATTACGTCAGGTGCTGACTAATTTGACAGGATTAAACTAATATTTATCTTCTGTCCTTTTCATAATGAAATAGAAAGAAAAAGATGCATTCAACTTAAATTTAAGTAGTTTGTGTTCGTGAACAAGGGAATCGGCACCATTATCTGATTAAATTATGTGGGTTTACTGATCGTCAGGTGGTTTATGAATATGTGGATTATATGATTATATAATATTGTTTCGTGAATATCTATACAGGGTGTAAAAGACCTCATCACGAAGCCGTCAACCAAGCATTCTGTACATAAATCAAACTAAGTAACTTTACGCAAAAAATATTGCTGGGAAAAGACTTTTTTTTTTGGGGTGAAAAATCTTGTTTTGTGGTAGAACTCAATATAACGCACTCAAAACATTGTGCTGATGGTAAATCTTAGGTGATAAATCTTACATTAAAAACTTGTATTAAAAAAAAAAACTTGTCAAAAAGTTGGAACTTTGACCCCCAGTGACTCCGTAACTAGAAGGTTCCCAGCCCCCAGGTATGGTGTAGAACAAAAAAATGATCGCAATGACGAGGAGAACAAGTGCCTTTCGGCTTCGTTAAGAGGTGTTTTACACCCTTTATCAATACTGATACTGTTGCCATGCGTCATGCCACTGCTGGGCAAAAGTCCGTTGGTTTTATCCAGTTCGTCCCGGCCGTCATGCCATCTTCTACGAGGTCTGCCGCGACGCCTTCTGGTTATGTGAGTGCTCCATAAAGTGGCCATTTTGACCCACAGCTCATTGGGCATGCAGCAGACATCGTCAGTCCAGTCCCACTTCAGCTTAGCGGTATTTTGAGCTACGTCAGTAATTTGTGTATCTGTATAGCCTTTGAAAAATGTGTTACCTGTGCTGTAACAAACGCTTTACGTTATAAATTCAAAACGGCAATGAATAAAAAATCAACACAGTTTCCGGTTCGCTCAACAAAACGGTTGTTTCAAAGCTTTCGGTTGAAATGAACGGAACACGAAAATGTTAGATTAGTTTCCGAGTTACAGGTTTAACTTTGAATGTAAAACAATGCAAAAGTTATTTTGTCGTAGTTCACTAACTTAGCGTTTCAATTTTTAATGAAAGTTTAGATGATTTAGTACTTTTGCTTACTTCGGAATTGCTTCTTAGTTTAATTTGTCAACTTTGTGCTACTGTTAAAAGGTTTTTCAGTTTATGCCTTGAACCCAAAAGCCAGTGGGTAAGGAGTTAGTTGTGATGGTCAATCCGGTTCTAGCTAGAGTTGTAGGTCCCATGGGATAACAGATAACCGTGTTCTGCATACTTTGTTAACCATCACTATGATTTTAACGATGTTGTTTAATTTTTACGAACCGGGGGCCTAAAGGCTGTCGACATATTTTATTGAGGAACTTCTGCAGTTTTCAAGCGATGATTTTGAGCATAGGAATAAAAAAATGTGCTAAAAAATGCTATTTATTATGGGGGAAAATATAATGACCGCCAAAAATAACTTTGTGACCACTAACATCTATCACCTATATCAATTGATCTCCAAATTTAGTAAATTGAGCACCAAATTTTAATGAGGTGGTTGATGACAAACCAGTTTTGCCTAGGCCGACTTGGGGCACCCCGACACGATTTTTTATAAACCATTCAGTAGTAGGAGCCGGGGCTCCATTCGACTGGGTCTCCCTGGACTCGGATGCAAGAGCATAACAGTTCAATTTCTGGTGGTCATTAACTTAGAAAATAAATTTTTGGTTTTTATTTCACGATAAAATGGGGTGATCATTTTTTTTTTTTTTTGCCGTTTCATTTTGCTAAATCTGGTGGTTCGTTAATTGTATGCCATTTATTATTGGTCAATTTTAAGAAAAGATAGCGCTCTTTTATCGAGAAGGAATTATAAAACCATTTAACATAAATATTTATGATGAAAGTAAAACAAATACATGTTTAGGTAGCTTGTATTTTCCAATCGTGAAAACCAATCTACATGTATTTCTGTTAAAATATTTACATCAGTCTGAATGTAAAGCACTCGCAATAGATAGAGCCTTTGTGCCCTTACCTAACTCAAGTTGACTGGTCTATGTTTATAGACCTAGAAACATAGAATATCGGTTGTGTACAGTAGACAGCCAGTCACTAAGAAGTATTTATTGATCGGTGCCAGAATGTCATAAAATGTCATATTTATTCATACATATACTAAGGTGCCCTGTCAGCATTATTTGTAGGAAATTGGTCAGAGTTACGAAGAAGTTGCAAGTTTAATCATAATTATCTGTTTTGTAAGAATTATGTTAATCCATAATTCTTTTATTTATTTTTTTAACTATCTAAGTAAATATTTTGTCCAATTAAAATAAAGTGGTTATTCGAATTTTCATACATATAGTAATTATTGTTAATAAATAGCGTCTAATACGAGTGTGTTATCCACCCTACACGCCGACACCTGCGCGCCTGCGCGGTAACGATGCGCCCGCGCAACTGGTTCGACCGAAATAGTTCTTCAGGTGTCCTATCTAAACATGTCGCGATGGTCACCGTAATAAATTGTGATTGTTTACTAAATGTACCCCTATTTGTAAACGTCTTATGGTGTTGTGCAAAGATAATTATTTACGCAATTTGTTGGCTGGTAATTTGTTGAAATTGAGCCGTTTATTTTTTTATTATTTTAACGGTGACATGGAAATTCCATTGGCACGTCTGCGATCTGTTTAAGATTATTTTTTAATTGACATAGTTAATTTTGTATCGATGTGTCGATGAGGCTGGGAATAATATTTCAATCAGCTTTCCTGTCCAAGTCTTGAAATGGGTTTCTAAAACCGATACTTATCTTTATTGTTCCTAAGTTCAGTTCATGTGAAATTCATGTTTGGTAATGCATTATTAACATAGTTAAGTGAGTTCGGGGCTGTAGAAAGTTTACTCCTATTCGACATTATTCGTCATCAGATGTTATCGGTCGTCCGAGTCGCGTAAAAACATCGAATGCGATCTGTGGCTACCATAGAGATCGACGATATCTGTCGTTCTGTCAAAATTTCTGAACGCGCCAAGCCAGCAGGACTCCATCCATAATGTATCGGCCTCGGGAATTTCATACATAAAACATTAACGAGTAAGGTTTTTATTTGATTGCGGTTCGAGAGCACGACCACATGATTTTTTACCCGATCAATTAAAAAAATCCTCAAACATCCAGATTTTGGTGGGAAACCTCACGTTTTGCCGTCGTTTTCGTGAAATTGAACAATACTAAAGCTTTTTACCCGCAAAGTTGATTTCGCTGGAATTCAAAATATTTAAGAAAACTGGATCTTGTCGCGCGCTACGAACGATTTCAAAAACGATGTCGTTTTTGCCAGGCAACCTCGATCGATAAATTGAAGGGTGACTGACAGGTCCAGCTCCAGAACTGTTGCCGAGTTTATAGAACGGAAAACTTTGTGAAGTGAGCTTTTAAAGTTGCGCGTTTGGAGTTTGATAGCCCGTCAAAATAGTATGAGGCAAATCGACCGGCTGGAGGTATCGAACGAACGCGCCCATCGGTGTCAGTGTTGCGGCGTCCGCCCACGCGAGCGGTCGTGCGGTGGCAAACCACAAAATCACATCGTCGTCACGTGCGCGCCCACGTGACGCCTACCAACGCATAACATTGCGAAAAAAACTAAATCTCTTAACGTAACTCCCGCTTTAACCTTGAGATTTAATGCCTTCGTTAAATTGCTGCATGTGGGCTAGTTAGGACGTCTCATAAGTTCCTTTCCGATTCTTTTGTTCATTGTATTCAAAGGAATTTAAGGCTTTTGGATTTTCCTACGAAGAGAATTAAGTGCATAACAATGGCGAACTATTTCCAAGACCAATTTTCTCTTTTGAATGTGATTAAGACCAGGAAAAAGAGTATCGGCTGTTAATCCTTGCTTATAAAAACTGCAAAAAATAATTCTTGTAACGTGTCCGTCCGGGGGTGAATCATTCGGATAATCTCAATAATTCTCGTGTCGCGTGTTAGCCGTTAATTAAGCTATTTGTCAGGTAGCGGGTCAATTTACATTTCTCCGGGAGTCTTGGGGATTCTCCGGCTGCGGAGCTTCGCAACGACGTATTATTATCCTTTTAGGGAGGGCGGCATCCTCACACAGGCGCTTGGCGTCCTCCGAACCTTTTATTGGGACCACCTGTGTTTGTTTGCTTGGACGTATGAATTGTCCAGTAAATAAGGTTAGCGGAATATTTGCCCGTAGCTGCCTTAATGCTATTTAGTGGCAGTGCCGTTCATTTGCATAAGGCCGAGACAGAAATTAGCATTTAACACGGGGTGCATTCTTCGCGATCTAAATCTTCGATTGCATTGAATCGACGTTCGTTCCGAATTAGAAATTCTATCGGGTATCTTAACAAACGGAACGAGATCATCCACATAAAGCTCGCAGTGATAGCAGATACATTAACATGGAAGCCATCGGTCGCAGTACACGTTGTCGTACAGAAGTATAAAAATGTCTCGCACGCAACACAATTCATGGGAACTCGTTCTGGGCTCAGACAGGCCATCAAGTTAGTTCAGTTCGCAGGTGAAATGTATTGACAACTGGTCTTCCTTGATGCGTATCCGCGTGATGGTATCGTGGTGGCGGCGCTTCAGTCGGCTCCTGTTACCCTCGGACCCGTTGCATTGTGGAGATCACAGATAAACCTTGTTTATTTAGCGCTAAAATTTATTCAGCCATGAGAGACCATTAAGAAAAGAATTATTAACAGTTGGACAGGTTTACGGTCATAAGCTCGGGTAATAGCGTGTTGAGTTATGTTTGTTTTTTCGCTTGTTCCAGTAATGAATTGAATGTTAATACATTTAATAAATTCATCCCGTATATCTACACAATGTATGCCGACTACATTGGTTGCAGCGGCTCGATATAATTGGACTCAGATTAGTGGTCGTGCTATATATGAATGAAGTTCATTAGTCAAGGTCGTGTTAGCGTCTACAAAATTACATAGCACACGAACAACATTC
This sequence comes from Xestia xanthographa, assembly GCA_905147715.2. NCBI lineage: Eukaryota > Metazoa > Arthropoda > Insecta > Lepidoptera > Noctuidae > Xestia > Xestia xanthographa. The sequence goes on along the minus strand of LR990659.1, from coordinate 4,557,046 downwards.
GATAAATGGTAATAATCAAACAGGAAACTTATGGAAGTGTATTGCGCGACACAATAAATTAAGGACACGGAACGTCTACCATTCATAAAGCAATCTCGCATGTTTATGAATGAAACTGGCAACCAGACTATGAACGTGTAATTACCGACGCCATTGCCGTCGATATCGACGCCCGGCACATTTGCATACGGCTCTAGGCTCAATCTTAATATCTATAGAACACCCAGCCTGCTTATATTGATTCAAGGATTGCCCATTGTTCTCTGGATTGTGTATTGTTAGCTATAGCTCCTATTGTCGCTTGAGATTTGGTCGTTTAATTGAATCTTCCTTATATTGTTCGCTGGATAATAGTGCTCAAATTGCTCAGTGGCTTTTGGTATCTCTTTAACAAGCTCGCCCGGCTTTGTCTCTGAATATTCTGCAATAACTTAATACATCGGGCCGCGTTAACGGAATGTGTCGACAAGTAAAGAAACAGCCTTCACCGGTTTGAATACAAATTCATTTAACCGGTCATCTGCAATGGCGGTTGTAGATTATCTCTGGCGTTCGAAACCCAGTGACAAATTGAAACGTTGCGTTATTGGAAATTTTTGCACGGTCTCTGTATTAATCTTGATCGCAATAGTCCCCGCACTAGCCGAGTTACACCGCCGATAACACACCGGTTCTCCGTAATCGGTAATTATTGTTTAAGCGTCGTTTAAACTAATCGCCGTAGACGCCGCTAAACCGCCAGCCGAGTGCCACTTTGACGCCGTCCAACGTGCAATCTCTTGCTTGAGCTGAATGACAATTTCAATATTGCCGATACAGATTTTTGCTTAATGAACAAGACTAACAACATTCACTTTGTAATTACCGTGATATGTTTTCATTAACAGCTGATTTAAGCCTGCTTTGCGCAATTTGCTCCTGTTATTTAGGTCTTTTTTCTGCATTTTTATTCACACATTCATGTTTGGTGGATGAATAATGGATCAAAAACGAAAGAAATCAATTATGTATGATGTCTGGTATGCGCAATCCAATGCTGGGTTCCGGGTGTCATTATTCGCTTTAAGGAATAACATTTAGATATATTGTTTCATCGGTGTTATCTTAAATGACACATTTTCTATATGCGTAGGTTTTCGTATCAGAATCCTTCTCTGTTGCATCTCCAATGTAATTTACATACTGTACCGCTATTCAAGGAAACATCCGAACGACTGGTTGGTTCTGAATCATTACTTTTTTTTCTGTAATCAAGTTTTCGGTCACATCTGACAACCTCTCAAAACAAACAAGCCGAAAGTTTTCTTGCTTACTTATATTTTGCTGTTGCGTTAAACGATTTCTGTTCGTTTTCCTTGGAATCTCTTCTTCGACATAGTTGTCGGTTAGCAAATTGAGATTGGCGTGCTTAGCAGTACACAAGTTGTCTTAATCGTGATTAAGCGTGTGGCTTCCGATTGGATTGCACTGGGAGATAATGAAGCTTGAAACTTTCACTTCTCGATCATTACGGTGCTGGCGCTGATTACAGTGAACTCTGAATTGGCAACCCCCTACGGATCTCCATGATTTATTGTTATGTCCTGTACCTGAATACGAATCATCCTCTTATATTATTGATTGTATGACCACTTATTAGTGTCATATAACTGACCGCTTGTTAATGTTTTTGTTGGAATTGAACAGCGGCTAAACCTCTTGCGGTACAGTTCAATGAAAACTAGACGTCTCTAATGACGGAGTTTTAGAAAAACTTGCATGTGCGAAGCAAAACTTGATTACTTTCATCGCTAGCTCGATATCAACTTATTCATAACTGTGATCCCGTCAGAGGTGAATCAACTCCACGTCCTTAATGCAATGGCATCATCCTTGCCATAAAGGGTGTACGATGACGTAGTGCTGCAGACAAATACAGCCACGTGGAGTGGAACGCTTCGGTAGGCAAAAGACGAACACGGCCCGTTTAAACCTTTTACGACTAATCCAGTCGAGTGCTGCCCACAAATGGCAACCTGGCCTTTCATAACCTGTTTTTGGGGTTTCCTTAGCCCCTTGTTAAGGCTACGTTATTTTTTATTATAGAAAACGCACGTGGCGTGTGACGTACCCGTACCGTTAACAGATTGACGCGTTTTTATCAAAACTTGTTGTTGTATTTGAAAGCGGTTCTTATCAATCGTCACGCTACGCTCGAATCTTATCATTCGGCTTTCATATTATCGCGTTCTATTTGTTCTGATTGCATGTTCATTTCGCCTTTTTTAGTTTATGAATTTCAGGATAGTTTTCCATTATCAATCTGCTGATAGAAAGTTAGTGATACTGACCAACAATGTGTCAGTTCTGCCCGATGATCTGGATGTAAATAGCATTGAATACACATTACTATATAACAATTGGAATTAAAGGTAGAGTGCCTTTAATTCCAATTGCTGTTGGTATTCTTTGCAAGCCGTTTGTCGAGTTCATTGGGGTTTGGAGTTATGATTTGAAAACTTCCTTCAATATAGCTTTAAAAGCTTCCCATCCCGACTTTACGGAAATACTTAACCTCCCATACTTTCCAACAACCGTCTCTATTGACTATATTAAAGTTAGTATCCACAGTTTCCTGTTAAATAATTAAAGTTAATGTTGAGCGTTTAGCCTTGCCGTCAGTGAGTGAACCTGTCTGCTACTTCATTTCCATATGAATTGCCGTCTAGCCACCGTCAGATGATAATAGGTTAACACCTTAGGCTATAGTGAAAGTGGATCGGTACAGGCTTGCGTGGTTATAGGGAATTCATGGAATTTATAGACTGGATCAAGAGCGGGCTTAGTGTTGGACCTTGGTTAATACTTTACAGAAATTGATAATGTAGATGTAGAAGTTGTTGTGAATGACATTTGTCATAATAGTATCTGTATCAGTTTCAGTAATCGAGTTTTTATTGTTATCGATGATAATGAATTAGAAAATTAATTACCGTTGAAAATCTGTAAATACTAAAAGGTTTTGTGGAATTTTAACTGGTTTTTCAGCAAATTGCTTCGTTGATAAATGAGGGAATGTTAATGAGTTTTAATCAGTAGGATGCCTTACATATGTCTGAATAATTATTCGATAGTATCTGCTATCTATCTAGCCGCGACGCCATTTTTCATTTATTTTTTTGCCACCTTTCGTTATGTATGAGACTAAGTAATGTAATTAAAGCTGTATCAGAAAGTTCTTCTATTAATTTGTCGCCACTTAACAAGCTTTTAAAACTTTTCTTAACTACCACCTGTAATGTTTTTTAAGTTACTTATTTATTTTAATCGTTTTTAAATACATACACTCATCAAAAAAAGTTTGTGATCACTAGCATAAGCTGATATAATTTTTTAAATAAAACTTTATCAAGAAAAAAATCTTTGTTGTGTGTTTTCTTTAAAATAGAAATACCCTGTTTGAAAGAATCTAAAGAGAAGAAGAAATCATATATAATCTACCGTAACAAAAAAGATTTCAACTTTCAAAGTGATCGCAAACTTTTTTTGATGTGTGTACATGTCTTGATGAGTTACATCTAAGTAAATTCTAGAGAATCTTAACTTATTGATAGTTTAATATTATTTGCATTTCATTACTACAAGCTGCACCTGTCTTTACGCTACGACTGAAAATTATTGGTACCTACTGGAATCTTGATTTTTTTCTGCAAAAAAATCTCAATAACTGCCTCTTAGCTATAAAGTTGTTAAAGTAAAATTGCACCATGATCCAACAGAATGGGCAAAATTGCATTAACCAATAAAATTAAAATGTCATAAAACGACGATTGAGTACAAAAATCGACACAAGAATCACAGGGTATTCGTAATGTTACGTTATTATTAGTCAGTTATTGCGAGTTTTATGTGTATTCTGGTTTCTTGTTTCCGAGAAATGTAACTTTTAGTGTGACGGGCGGTTTTACCGACGCTGATTTTAACAAGACTGGCTTGCAATTAAGGACTGTTTACCGGGCATTAATTTTTGGCAATAAAAGAGGAGCACGCATGAAATGATCGGTACGCATGCGCGGTCGGATGCTCCGTGGGAAAAGCGGCCGCTTTGTGCACCATTGTAGTCGCAATTAGCTGGTTTTTTGGTCCACGTTGTCGCGGGTCGCACTTGTCACAGTAATGTCGTATCGCTATGTCCTCTCCCGAATGCTTTCTCCGGTTAATTCGTGAATTTACCACAACTCAACATCGGGCGTAGGGTTTTTTATTATTAAGCAACAATGAGGGACAAAAATTCGTGACGATCAAATGTGCTTTTTTGCAATTCATAAGTGGTTATTCACGTGTGAACGGTCTGACTGACGTTTTTCATCGTCAGTTGTCCGTTTTAAATTTCTTGTGCATTTTTTCTTTATTTATTTTAATTTGACCTTTCATTTCTTGGTCCTTTACTTTTTCCCTACAGTTAAACGATACGTTGTTCGTTCAAGTCCCACAAATATATCATTTTTGATTTGTCATGACATGGATAAAACCGACTTCACACGTTTAAACAGTTTTATTACCGTTTGATGAACAGTAGCAATAAGAAGCTTAGTTAATTACTCCATTTCTATGAAATATTTGGTAAACACATAAACGTTTGGCCACTTAAATTCACCTATTCGCCGCTATCACAAAATCTCGTAGCGCACCGAACTTTCATATTTTTTAAAGCATTTCATAAATCGCTGGCACGACATCTTTCCCAGCGTTAACCAGCCGATTATCTTGTTTATAGAGCTATTAGTTGGCGTGGCTATCGGATTCTGTATCTGATCTCGGCAAAAAGTGTAGTTTTCATCGCCCAGAGTTGGGGCGACAGCTAGGATAGTGCACCGCGAAATTGTAGGGCTGCCACGGTGACTAAAATGTATTTAAACTTTTATTGAGATAAGTAAAGTTTAAGACATTATATAGGGAGCAAACAGAAGCACGTTTTATCTATAAAAAAAGTTAGAGTAGTTTCACATTAGTGTTGATGACTAAAAATAAAAACATGCTTATCATGCACCACATGCATACTTATTAGTTATTGCTTTTAATATTCGACACCTATCAGTTAACACTCAAAACTATCGCTATGCCCCAAGTAATTACTATTATAATAGTGATATAGAAAAAACCTCATATCTCGTTATGCCGTGTTATGATAAGTGGCGCGCGTAATCATCATTTACTTAGCTGGATTGCTGCGTTCGTAATGACTGTCTTTATTATACACATCAGATCCGAAGGTGTGGGGCTACACTTAAATGAGTTGCACAGTTAAATCGTTAGCTTAAGGATATATAAAATGTTGAAGAAATTTTGAGTTTCACTTGTAAACTATGCTTGCGATTCCCGCAAGCATAGTTCTTGCAACCGAATTTTTGCATTGTAATTTTAGCGATCGAAAGTTAACGATAATGTCGTTATCTATGTCGAGACTGCCCAGAAATGTTTGGGTTTTTACGACATCTGTGAAAACTTGAATTGTGAAAATCTAAAGACTAGTGATGATTTCACTAGCTTTAGTTCTTTCTTTAATTTCTAAATGATCTAGGGCAGTATTTACCAATCATTGTTCTGCCATGGCCCGGTAATTTTCACACTGCCCCTTCGTGACCCACTTATAATACTTTTAAACCCAAGCTGGTTCCATTAGGTAAAATAATACACTTTTATTAATAGTAAAAATGTTTTATTAATACTACATAATATATTATGGTATCGCCTATAGTCACTAAAGTTTAGTGCAAAGTATGCAGCTGCTGCTAAAGAATCCAAGTTTGCGGAAAATGAGTTTTATCCTAAGGTTCGGTACCACTTCAAGTTGGTTTCTACATTTGTTTTTAAGGTAAACTAGTGTTGAAAACCCAACTTCACATTTATAAGTTGTGACAAAAGGCATTCAAAAAGTTACTGCTTGATGAGCTAATTTTGTGTATTATTTTTAAAACAAGGCGGGAATGTTGCGACTCGGTATTTTATTTTCATGGCCCGGTAACGGGTTGCGACCCGGCAAATGGGAAACGCTGATCTAGGGATTTCGCTGCGTTTATTCAAAATAACAGTGCAAGTGAAGCTTTAGATAAATGTAAAAGTGTTTTGGTAACTTCTGTAGGTATTTCCAAATCCTACACTCATTCCATATTAAATTTTCCCAGATTTGATCATCGTACAATTATTTCTACTTAATACAGTGTTACACAAACCTCTTTGATAAGCAGGCTATAAGTACAGAAGAGTATTTGAGGTCCTTGCATCAAAGAAAGGAGTTTATTCTCTAGATGTCTATGGTCCTCCAGTCAATTGATCGGCTTAGGTCTGGAGTGCGCTTTGTGTCCTTAGATGCGAGCCTTGAAAGCTATTGGTGGTAAAAGAATTTTATTTTTACATTGTACCTGCTCATTTTTAAGAAGTTGCGCTTTGAATTTGTAGTCTCTCTATACTCTTTAATTGCAACATCGGTTGTCCTGTTATCTTTAAATTCGTTCTTCTTTTCGTCAAAAGATTTATTTTAACAGCATCTATTATGTAAAAAAACAGGTTCAGTAACTTCGTTTTTACGTAATTTTCTTTTGCTGTTTCTATCTGAAATGACCATACATTTTATATTTGTCGCTCCCCTGAGCATAATATTGATATTTACACCGTCATACGGTCTCTTTAAATTGTATTTCATTTGTGTCAAATTTTACGACATTACGTGAAGATCCTCGACATAACCTTCGGACAGGTTGTATCGTTGTTATGAAATCTAAAGAATATTGCTATGGAATGAAGCAAATTTTTCGCTAGCTTTGAATCTCAGCGACAAAATTGAGGCTTCATACAAAGGTAACCTTGCAAGAGTGGACTCTTGCAAGGTTACCTTTGTATGTTAGGAAGCAGTGATGATTGTATAGGATGGATCCTATACAATTATCACTGCTTCCTAAATCCTCGTTATTTTACTATGTTGATATTGTTCGAGACATCGTCCTTAACTCCTCACGAACTATTTATACAGCCAATTGTTTAGACAGGTTGCTAAACCATCGCCTACGCACGCGTAATACGCACGATAAGTGTTCCCTTCAGTCTTAAATTAGCAAGAAAACAATGGGACATGGAATGGGGCAACAGGAACCATTGCTTTCTTATAATAGCCTCCCTGATACTTGACATAATCGCACATTAATTCCTAGTTGTCAATAAGAACAGTCGCTCCCGACATCAAGTATTATTACGATCAAATCTGACAAGCTAATTGGCTTTCGATTTTCGAATTTACCTTCGTAAACTTTCGGCTGGTTTCGGGCCTATGTCTCGTGCGCACCGGTTTTACGGATTTTTAGTTGCACCTTACTACAATCACTTGTGACTTAACTGGAGCACTTATCCGGACGTTTTTGCAACATCGTTGCATCGGTTTTTATTTAAACCTTTTGAACGGATCTGTCAATCTTGCTAATGCTGGCTCTTTTTAATTTAAGGATTATTTTATGTCATGGCGGCTTGGCTTTTAAGGGATTATTATTGTGAAAGTTGTTAATGTGTGCTGTTAGAACTTAGGGCATTCGACTATCGATAAGCTTTTGACATTGATTTGATCATCAACGTAAAACTGTTAATGTCTTGAAATTATAATGTAATTACTTTCTTATTCTTCTTTGTGGTGCCCGCCATTACTGGCAATGAAAGAAGTTATAAAAAAGAAAAAGAAAATACAAATTTTAAAATGTTTCAAAAAAGTATCATGATTTTTCGGAAAAAAATAAAACTTAGTATTTTATTTTCATTCGTGGCAACCCTATCGTAGGTCACTGTTGGAGTCAAACAGAGGTTAACCAATTGTTTGCCGGTTTGCCAGCTAATCATGTTGCAGACTAAGCTATTGGTTTAAACTTCGACAGCGTAATTTCAACTTAACTGTAAAATTGACGTGATAAACTTATTGAGAGACTATTTGTTTTTGGAAACAATAGAAAAGTAATTGAGATTTTCACTGGGAATGTTTTTTACTGAGAATGACTTGGTCGTTTTATTTGTGTTATCTGTTACAGTCAACTTGGATATCTTATTGTTTTTAAGATAGAGATATAAAAGCATAAAGTTTACAAATATACTCGGTTAAATTATAAAATAACATAAAACATTTAACTGTTTATTAAACGTAAGCTTATATTTAACCACAGTGTATTAAATCTCGATCAAATTGAGCTCCATTTTGATTTGCCCAAATGAATATTAATTTTCGATGTTATCAATGTTAATTCGCTTACCTACAGTACAGTAGCGAAAATTTATGTACACACGAAAACGGTCATAAAAATCAATTGCGGCCATAAAGTCGGATCTTTTAATGCAACCCGTTTGTATCGATAATCGTTTTTATATTACTTTAACTTTGATATTCTTTGGCTGATAACGTAAAATAGAGTGGTCGGTAAATGTGTCAAGTGAAAATTATTATGCTAGTTTCATAGGATAATTTACTTATTCAGGGAGGGAAAAAGTTCTGATTCCTTTGGAAATTAAATATTCATAATTTTCGGATCCATTTCAATCAACAAAGTACCGCCAGACGTCTCATATTACTCCTGATTAATGACGTAAAATAACGTAAAAACACGATTCTCCTTATTCAAAAGAAATTCCAGATTTTTTAAGAGTGACCTCTCTGTAGGTAACAATAATTTCAAGTCCACTGAAATTTCACTGAAGCCTCATTAATCATGTAACAACAAAGCTCATTAAAGGTGCATTTGTAATTGTCAATTTCGGCAGTGTTTTATACCGATACCGACTAAACTGCGCTGTCAGTGAGAACCTTACTGTAAAGTTAATAAGAATCATTATCCAGTGACCCAGTTTCGAGATTAAGGGTGGTAATGTCAAAGATGCAAGCAGTAGGTTCGCTAATTACAGCTTTATCATCAATCACTGCAATGAATGGAGAAGGGAAGTGCAAGTTTTGAGAAAAGAGCGATTACTCAGCTCTTTGTGATTTAAATAGAATCTTAAAGCAATGAGGTTTACGTTGAGAATTCTAAATCAGGGGATTCAATTAACTACAGCTTTGGTTGTCAGAGCACATTTCCGAGGCTTATTGTCATTGTAATGATACTGTCCAAGTCCATTGATTCTCTTTGATATTTTGAAACAGTGGAGCTTGGATGTGGAGCAAGGATGGGCTTTAAAGGATATTACAATGATTTTATATCACATTACGGGTCGATTTTTCAACCGCTAAAATCGGACGATTGAAGAATCGTCTGTAAAACATTATATTTTTATCCTTTCTCATGTCAATCGTGATTTAAATCTCAGTGACCTACGTGATCTCTGATGTTCGTTTACTATGTATTATAAACCATTGACTTTTACAATATTTAATATGTAAACAGACAGCATTCAACATCCGTGAAAGTAGAACATGAGCTTTGAAACTAGATTTAGGACAACGAAACTTCACAAGCTTGGCAGACTTTTAATAAAATAAACAAAGGTATCATAGACGTTTGTAATAAAACTCAAAATCCTATACAAAACCAAGTCAATAAGTGGTAAATAAAATGGTTTACAAATAAAACCGTTACCACGTAACCGATAATTCTAGTGGGCGCCCGAGACCGCGCAGACCGATATTATGCAATGGAAAAACCAAATTAGACAACACCATCAATTTGCATTGAAAAGCCACAGAAATCCTTCACACAATCCTCTATAACCAGCGTACTAAGGCACACAGTGCAAGTTAGCATCAATTTGAGAGATGAACATAATACGAGCTACCTGACTTTTGTCAATTGTCCGAGTCACATTGCTGTTTTAACAATATATTGTCACACGGCTCTTAATGCTGAGCACTGGAGTCGAAATTAGAATGTGCCATTGGTAAATAAACGATGGTGTAAGTAGGTGTGGGTGGATGGGCGCCAGTGGGTGTGATAATTCGTCTTGCATACACAAAGAGTGCCGTGAGAGAGTGATATGCTCCCGAAAACGAACGCGTAGTGGTTTACATACGAATTAGTGGCGTGGGAGAGGTGAAAGGTCGGCGGGGAAACTTTAGAAGCCGATAACACCATCCAAGTCAACTTTGAAGCACCGAGCGGCAAATTGGCTCGAGTAGAACTCTCTTATCGTGTTGTTGACTAAACATACAGTTTTCCCAGTATATGAGAAGGGACAACAGACTAAACATGTCAATGTGAAAGTGGCCAATGAAAAAAGTAGCGTCATTAAAACGGTTTAGAAACGTTCAAGCTTGCAGAGCTTTGGCTTTAGGTCAAGCTAAGAATTTTAGATTTCTAAGCGCTTTAAGCTCACTTGTGTACGATTTCGTAAAACCTTTACAAGTGTTAAGCTATGAAGCCGTTTTATTTCGTATCAAAATATTTGTGCCCAAGGCGATAACATTATTTGCATGACAGGCTTACTGAAAACAAAATCTTAGGATATTTCAATACAAATGTTCACAAACTACAATTCAAATAATATGGAGACATTGGAGACGCGTTGAATTCTATTATAGTGATATGACAATATTAACGTGTTATTTTCTCTTTTCTAGGCATACGAGCTGTCGACCCTGACGGGGACACAAGTGATGTTGCTAGTCGCGTCGGAAACGGGCCACGTGTACACGTTCGCGACGCGGAAGCTGCAGCCCATGATCACGTCAGACTCCGGCAAGCGGCTGATCCAGACGTGCCTCAACTCGCCGGACCCGCCCACCACCAGCGAGCAGCGCATGGCCGCGACGGGCTACGAGGAAACAGAGCTCACGTATAACGTAGTAGACGAGGATATGAAGGTGAGGCAATTGGCGTACGCGGGTTCAGCGCAGTACCCGCTAGAACACCACCCCGGGTTGGCGCCGTCGCCGCTGCAGCAGTACCACCAGCACCCCCCCTGCCCCTCGCCGCTGCCCCTCAGCTCCCTGGGGCAGCCGTACTCGCACGCTCACCTCTCACACCCGCACATGTCCCATCACCCACAACGGTAGTTCTGATGGCACTTAGACTAAATCCCCGACATCGACGCGCCCCAGCGGCAGGTTACGACTGTTTAACGAGATAGTCACGTTCTAGATTAGCTTTTTTTAGATAAGAGAAAGAATAATATACAAGCAATAAAGTGTTTTGTTAATATATTTTGTAAATATTTTGACGAGTAGATTGTTTTCGCTGATCACGTCGCTCCAGGTTTGAGTTACGGACGTGTTTATGAAAGTTCTGTTTTTGCGTAATATAATAAAAATGTTCAGTGTGTGTTGATGAGCCAACGTCTCATAACCGATTGCGAATCAAGATTGACGTATTCGTTCAGATCGTTAAAGATAAGAAGAGCCGTGGACGCAAGAAATGAATTATCACGTGGTGGAATTTTACGCTTCCGTTGACGGGGACTTCATTATTTATCACGATTATTTTCTCAGTTTCACATTGCTTATAAATAGATCTGTGAAACGTACACCTTATTTAATTTCACCGTAGCCAGAATCTTTCAATTTAAGCAAGATGATTCAATTACAATCTATCGAAAAATCCTATCAATGAAATTGATGATCTCAGACGCAAAGATGTCGGAACGGATAGACGGTGTTCGGTAGCGAAATAATCTGATTTAAAATCGTTTTATAATTAACGCCCCGGACCGGTTTACCGCTTAGAGTGACGACTCGGAAGTGGGAGCGGTCGCGCTACTATTGATTCATTATTGTGAATGAATCGGCCTTTCATTCTAGCTCTTTGTAAAGTTCACGTATTCGGAACGGCGCTTAATAGTATTGATTATAGACCAAATCGTAGAGAGACGCTTTAACGACCATTCTATTAGCATACCTACGTTGTAAAGTTAATTGCGGCCAAAGAAAAAAGAACTGAAATACTAGATAGTAAAAGTATCGTTGGCGGTGAATATTTATGAAATACCAAAGAAAAGAAAGAAATAACTAATAACAAAGTAGGTAGCAGGTGTTATTTGTAACTAGAGACAGTATCCAATTATCAAGGGAGCGCGCTGTCGCCTCAGGTTCTAAGTCCAGCCGGCCCGTGATCCGGATTATCAAGAAACTTAATTGAAAATTACTTTCGGTGGTACCGCCAGTGATTATTATAAATTCTCCTGTCAAACTCGACGCCGGCCGTCGAGTTACGGGGAAAATCAATCCTGAGTAACGCAGTAGCTTTCTCGTGTGCACTCGCACACGTCACAGCACACATCCAGCCACATGAGGCAACACGACCGCGCACTCGTGGACCATATTCAATTCCGATAACTATCGCGTCTAATTGTATTCCGTATCGTCTTGTTCGCGCGAACGGTTAATCAATGAAGCCCGCGACTGATCAAATACAGCCAAATACGGAGCGTTCGACGCGTCGATTCATTGAGCTGCTTGGATTCGATTCGATTCATCCATTAAGCGCTGAACACACCTTGCGCCGCTAATCGGACACTATTTATTCATCGATTTGTACCCAGTAGCTGCTCTCGCGGCCGTCGCGTCGATTGCACCCGACGATTAATTCTCGTACCTAATTTGCATATCGTTTTAATTTCGAACCCATCCGGCGCCCACTGAGCCTTCGCCCCCGACCTCGAATATCGCTTGTCAGCTCTGATATGTTGAAATCGATTACGTCGATTCGTTCGATTCGCGGGCGGATCGATAAAAATCTCTCGTCTTCAGGTGGGTCGTTCTCACCGAGTCCACGTTTGACGTACGGAAATAATACGTCCGGACTGATATCGATCATTATTGTTCGCGCATCATCGATAAGTCGAATCGATTGAAATATTCACGCGGTAATTACGATTCCGAGAGATAAGCGGGTCCCGCGACGAGCGCTTCGAGATCTCTATCGCGCACTGTTCTATTCGCTGTACATGTTTTCGTGACTTTGTTATGTGTTGGACATACCGTATCTCTTTTTATGTGTCTTAATATTCAAAGGCGGCATTTTTCTCTCCCGCTAGGAACAGTTTCACCTGTCATCACTGTGAAGTCGTTTACATAAATATAATTCTTTACGTATTCTCGGCGGGTAATATGCGTCGTGTGTCTGTTCCGTGAATATAAACTGTATTAGCTGAGCGAGTGTTTGGCGTAACGCTGCCTCGTAGGATGCAGATGCTCTTGTGCATGAATTAGCGGTATAAATGTGGAAGTCGGTCAGTGCCCCCGCTCCGCCCGTATCCCCTAATCGAGAATACGCATGTTTCGTAACATCTCGCGAACTCTTGAGTTTTCGCTTTCGGCGTGCGCGTGCTTCGTCACATTCCTGCGTCGATGGTTCCTTTCTGTTTCGCATCACGTTCGCATCTCCCGACTGGTAAAAAAGCGTAGTGGCGACTACTTATAGATGTCGACACGAATCGTAAATTGTTAGTGTTTTTAGAAGTACAAGTTTTGTAGAATGAGCCTTAGGGCGCGTTTCCCTGGCGGCAGTGAGTCACGCCTGCATAACGTATGCCGCGCGCGGCGGGCTCGAGACGCGTGGCGTCTATTCTCACATCGCTCAGTAATCGCTCGTTAGGCGTCTCGCACCTCGCTTTATTAACTTATCAATACTATTGTTTTGATAAACGCTCGGGACGCAATTTCTGTTGACTCATCGTATTGTACCGGCTAATGTGCCTACATAATTGTCTGAGTGTAAGCCGATTGGTCGCCTTGTGCAACTCAAAGGCAACAATAAAGCTAATTTGACTAATAGGTGCCTTGTAATCATCGCCGCGTGTGGCTCTAGGATTACAAGATTGCGGCGCCGACTTTCTTCACTGTTTCGTATCATCGGTTAATGAACGTCGTTCTGCGCCTATTGTTTCAGTTTCAGCTTTATTTGTTCTTTTGTCTGAGCTGTTTTGATTATTCTCCCGGAGACATATTTGTGTGTAAATTTTAAGGAAGCGGTGACCACAATGCTGTCGCGTCCCGTGTCTCTGTTGGTGCGATCATTAATTTATTATTCCTCGCGTGAACGCATCGCCGGTTCAATATTTTAAAAATTATTTAATGTTTGCGAAATTCACGTTAAATGATCGGTTCTCCCCTGTAATTAACGTGGTGCCGCCCGACCACCCGGGTGCAAGATCGATGGACTTACAGTCGATCAGCCATAAGGCTAATAATCGCAAACCGCCTTTGCCGTGTCCCCCGCGCGGCGGACAAATGAAGAGATCCGTCCAGCGCGCGGCGGCCGAACAGGAGGCACTCGCAATTTGGTGAAATTTCGACAAGAGCAATGACCGTAATAAATACCATTTGCGCCGTCATTTAAGTAATGGATCGGTGTATTAATCTGCGAAGAAAGTCGCCCGTCATCCGAAGGGTTCTGTCACGTCTAACGGACAGCGATCGTCCAGCGGAAAGAGTTGCTTGCTTAAGATTTGGGCAGTGCGTTATTTTGGGCGGCATGGGCTTCTGGTTCAGTTATCCACATTCGCGGTACGTATATTTTAGGAGTTGCGTTGGGCGAGCACTCCGTGCACTATTACAGCAGCCTGCGCCCGCGCCGCTCTGTTGCATAATTCAGACACGAGCCCCGCCGTTTGCATTCCGATACTTGATATGTGCTTTCACATGTATTTATGGACAAGATTTTGTGTCTCCGTAATGTTTGGCGAATAAATAAATTGTGTTTAAGGCATAAATACAATGGGCGAGCCGGCGGCTCCCCTCGTTACGTCGGCGAATGTAAAGTCCGAGTAGCTTCTTGTGTTGTCGACATGTCAGCCGCTGAGATATATCCGCGGGTCGCTTGATGCTCGCTTATTTCGTTGTTTAGGTGCTTCGTTACACCGCGGTTTATGTCGGCGCTTACAAATTGGCGAGCGGGGCGCCCAGCGTAGGGCGTCACAAATCCTCCGACGAAATTATGCCCGACGTTTACATTGTACATCATTCTCGTGTGGCGACGTACCACTGACACGTTTATTAATTCCGCTCTCACATTTATTATCTCCACAACAAACAACCTGCCCGTTTTGACGGGCCACTTATTGCGATAAATAGTCAGTTCCCTTGGGCGGAGTAACAGCGCGAACAGCGGTGACACTAAATCCTTAAAGCTATGTTCCATATGTCAGGTAAACATTCTAGCAGCCGGTGCCAGCTAATCCGAAGTCAACGTCATTATCTAGGAGCTGCATCGGATCTAACAATTCCGCTCACATCTCACTTACCGCAATTCTAATGATTTGCGGCGGAGGTCCCCCTTTGTATGCGTCGGACGCGGTCATTCGTATGCACGTTGTTGCGCTGCTATCCCGGGCTGCATCTCCGCAAGCTTCCGCGAGACGCTCCGATTGCTCTAATTGAAATTTATCCATGCTCCCCGGACGCGTCCCGATTACCTCTACCTAGCTTTTTAATTCCCCTCGATTAATGAGTGCAGCCCGCATTGTCTTTCTGTTATGTATGCGTCCGATTATGCGATCTCGTTTACTGGATTGACGCGGGACGCGCCTCATCCATTATAGATTTAGCCGGGAGTGTATCGTCCGACTGGATATGCCAGACGTCTGTGTCATTTCGATAATTGGACCCTCGATTATATGCCACTTGCGCAATTTACAAACATCTGTGCTAGATCCTTTGATTGGCAGCTATTGCGTCATCTGGATTTATACAAGTCCAATTAAGTGTTTTGTTTTTAATTAAATACAATGTACTATGGCTGGCTGGCCGCATTTATGAGCTTAGCCGTTCATTGGCCCAGCGGAATTAGAAGCAAAGCCCAAACAATTCGTGTTTACGTCACCGATGATGTTTGAAATGTACGGTCGGACGTTACGTATCGAGATCCGACTCGATTAATTCGACGAATCTGAGTCGGCCCACTTCCTAAAACTAGACTGGGAGACGCAGATGGTTAAAATTAGGCCCGCGCCGAGAATAGCGTAAACTGCGAGCGCGCCGCGTCACCGCGCGAGCCGACCTGCTTTAGATATTGTGTTACAGTACATCAAATCAAATCGATTCTGTTTCTTAGCCATCACTCGTACTGTATTTACTACACACTTGATTTAAGCCATGAATCATACCAACGAAAACATTGTGAGAATTCCACGTTTTTTAAACAGACCGCATGTTGGGAAATAGGTGAAGACAATTGAATTTCTAAAATAGCTGAACTGTACACAAACTTCTCTGATGCCGATGTTCCTATGAAGGTCATTAAACTGATTGAAATTGAAAATAATTCGGACACGTTGAACAAACAATACCAGAGTAACTGTCCACGTGGTCGGATAAAAATAAGTTTGGTTATTTCTAATGTTTGACGGGCCGTGTTCCACACAATGAGATGATCAGAATCATCAGGTGGTTTAACAATTGCAATGACTCAAAATATTCGCCTAAGATCATCGCTCATGCCTCTTTATCGCAACATGACAGCATTTTTTCTGTATTTATTCTTCAAACAATGTTTCCTCCTGTTATTGAAAGCACACAGCTTATCGGTCAAGCTTTTGTATCGCGATCTGTGCGCCGTTTCGGCTTCATCTCTGGGTGAGCTAATATCTGAGGCGTGTAGTACATCTCTGGTTAATCTAGTAATGTCTTCACTAGTGGTCATCTTAATATGGTATTGGATATGTTGCGGGGCGATGGTTCCGCGTCCATAAATTCAAACTAGCGTCCCAGTTGAGGTTCGACCGTTACCGCGTGGGAAATGATTGGGTCCCGGCCTCGGTCGGTAAGGCTTTGTTAGGACGATTGTCCACTGGAGTGGTGTAGATGCTCCGATAGGCTGTGTATAGTGCGCCTTCGCCCGCGGTGACAGCTACGTGGGAACGTCGACCGGGATTGTGTGTAAACACCATAGCTATTTGGATGCAATTGTCATTTTTGTTTTTGAAGATTTATGCTGGCAATTTCATGGCCTGTTGTACCGATTGGACTTTCAACTGTTGACGCTCTATGGCTTTTTGATTAAGTGTGTTAGAATGTTTCAGTGTCAAGTTTTACCATTCTTCAGTACTAGCTGTACTAACGGTTGATCTACAAAAGGCGAACGATTTCAATTTTCAATGCCATGTACGGCATCAGATACAGCCTCGTGTATTCTATACATATTGTTATATTCTCCTTACTACGGACACTTGTGCACACAGAGTGGAATTGTACTTCCAGTTATAATGAATTCAACACGCGTCTGGCGCTAACTCGACGGCCATTCAGTACTGAAAACAAATCCTTAGCTTTTGTGACCGCCGATCCATCATAACACTTTTTCTATAGGCCAGTATCATCGAGCTTTACACAAACAAAACCTTTTCAAATGCAAATCGTCGGTACGTGCGGATTAGTTCCGCTCACATTCGTGGGAAATGTCCTAAACATATAACAAGAACCTTTCAAAAGCGACTAATTGTCGCTTTAAACATTAACCTTATAAGGCCACCTACATAAACGGTGATATAATCGGCGTATTGGCTCATGGTTGCATTAGAATGAGGCGTAGGCGACGTCCTTCCACTCCGAGCGTCGATCGTGTAATGCCCGCGTTTGCTACACATATGGGCGCGTGCACTCCTGCGCATGATTTATGTATGACCACTGCAGTTGGTTCATTTAACTAGATATGTTCCGGAATTATTGTGTTGCGGACAACTATCGTACCGTTGCGGTCGTGTCCTGAATCTCAACTCGTTGATGCGCCTAGAGCGAAGGTGATTTTCCACCATGCTGCATGTGTTATCTAGCTCGTTTGTGTTTTCATCTTTTGCCGAAATGAGGCTGAATTTAAAGTTCCTCGGTTCATACATAAACCTTTAAATTGTATCGTTTTAAATTAATTTAGTCTTCAGAAGCCTTGATATGAACACCTCATATCGAAGTCTTGTTTATTATCGAAGTCTTGGTTCTCTTAATGCGTAATCAATGCCTGTCACCGTCTCCTTAATCAGTCCAGTCACCGAAATTACCTTCATTAACAAAGCGTGCCTTTCTTTAAAAAAACTGTATCAAAAAACCTGTTATTTTTTTTCTCTAGAATCGAATGCCCCTTTTAAAATCTGTAGCAAATTAAATTGGTTACGTTCAAAAAGAAAGTAAATTTTGTAACCTGAATAAATAACTGTGTTTGATTGTTTGGTCCGCACTTTACACAGAAATTATATTTTTTTTAAATTGGGGATTTTGTGTGGTCTAAAATGGGATATTGCTCGTATTGCTGATCGATTAAAAGCTGGTCTTGTAAGTTTGGTTTGTCCAATTTGCCGCGTGTTAGCGAAAGTGTGTTATAAGTAGTGTGGCGACAGATGTAGGAAGTGTCGGATGCCATTCATAGTTCGGTGCGCTTGCGACGCGCGACGCAGGCTCTGTTCCAGAGATTGGATCGTAAAATCGTGGCGATGTTCTCTTCGTGGCTTTTGATACTGTAGAGCAAGTCATAGAAAAAAAGCGGACGAAATAGGCCAGTAAAACGTGACGAGTAAATAAAAAGATATCTTTGGATATGATACCTATACTGCCTGGAAACATGGAAATTAGCTTCACTAGAAATCCGATGCGTCAATAGAAATTAAAATAAACCCACCTAATTCAATAAATTCAAACAAACAACGATAGCCAGAATAAATTGCATAAATTAAAAAGTAGTCTTCATACGTTACAGTTCGTGAGTTGTCCTCACAAAACCTTTAATGATCTTCTTAATCGTGAGTGCGGCAGAAAGTCCACCGCTCATCACTTCCACCACAGTTTAATAGTAGATAAACCGATGAAATCGCGTTAGATTCGCCGCTGATCCCGCAAATTTGACGCAAAAACGACAGACACCGGCCAATTTTATTGCTATAAGTAATCCTTTTGTCTGCTTGCATTTTAGTGTGACTGTAAAAGTGTCGGCAATTACTTTAAGCTTTTCTTAAAAGTAATTTAGCGTTTAGCAATTTATCTTCTGTTACGGCCTATTCATTCCGGTATGTCTAAGTTTCGATATATTGTGTTACTAAAACGCGTGCTGACACATAATGCTCGGTAATATAACTTTTATTAAGTTATGTCGATAAAAGCTACAGATTTTTACTTCAAAATATGTTCTTCCATATCACTAGATTTTCTGATCAATTCGAACAATTGTATCAATGTTTACGAGTCTGTATTTATGTCACGAGTAACTTTTACACGTTAAGGCGGACACAGCTTTTACCTGCTGTGTTACTTTTAATGTCTCATTATTTAAAAAAGTTTCAGCCTTGTGAAATGTTGGCTAACTGTATCAAATTAATGTGTAGGTATGCAATCGAGCCTCGGCGGGCTACCGGAGTTGATCGATAACACGCCTGTTTATTTGAACCATATCAATTCCGGAGCGATTCGCCGTAAAACCAATATTTATTGCAATTTTTTTATAAGAGCATTCACGACGAAACGTGACTCGAATATTGTAATTTTTGCAACAAGCACTCGCACGATAATGACCATATTTTTCTCAATGAAAGGCACGCGTAGCTACGTAAACTTCGGATTTCAAGATCCGATCGGTTGCATCACAATCTGCACCGAAAGTGGTCGTAAACTGACGAGCCTTGACAGCCTAGTATCGGGTTTTGTGATCTGTGACATTGCGGAATTGTCTATCTACCGTCCTTTTCGCTCTAACTCGTGTTAATTGTTGTTAGATAAGGATGCAAAAGTCTCCACGTTGACGCTCTCACTTCCGCCCGCCCACGAGTGCGCGCGCGCAGCCTACGCGACCTAACTTACTTTTTAAATCGCAAGCCGGTGGTCTCGTCGCCACAATTGTTAGTGACTGTTGCCAGATTTAAATCAAAATGAATTCGAATGTTAAAATTTGAATTTTTAAAAGTTTTGTGCCTTTGCTTGTGTGTGATGTCATTGAGTAGGTGGTGCGCGCGATAAAACGCGTTCGCGGTACACTCGGTTACACAACCTTTCGAAATGGCCATCCTCCTTAAATTATGACTTAATTCTGTTCTCTCTTTTGTGCTGTTATACGATACGTTTTGTAATAACGGTACCGCAATATCTACTTTGCGATTCGGAATGTCACTATTGCTCTCAGCTTTATAGTTACGGATGCTGTAAAATTCTACATTAAGCCCTGCTACAATAAGATTTTTAAAATTTTGCCCGGGTGATAACTCGGTTTATGATCTTTTTTTTAGTTTATTTGCTCTGAATGCAACACTGATACATTTTTTAAATAAACAAGGCTCCAATTTTCTAAATAAATCTGTTCCAACTTAATTCTAATAAAGTTAGTAGCAAATGTTGTCCGCGACGCATACACGGGCCGTAACTCAGTTCCTCGCAGATCGAATCAGACAAATCAACAAGTCATTAACATAAAACCATCATAAATAGTTGATATATCAAAACGGCATGACGCATAGAATGTAGCGAGACAAGAGGAAAGACAAACAAACAAACTTACGTGACTCGCTTTACCAAATCACGCGAGACGCGAGGCTAAGCATAATAAAACGTTTATGTTCGCTATGTACATTTTGTTCATATATTTTCGCGTATTTTAACTGTAAGGAAGTTACGGAATCGCAGAAATAAATTTTGAATTTCGCTCAATGTTAGCTAAGTACGATCGGACTCAAAAATAAGTGGCATTTAAAATTTACATCTGCGACGCAAATCGATTACTGTAAGGTTTACTCTAATGCATTTTACTCATTAATTCTCAGGCCATTAAACGAGTGCCATCCTCTTTATAGATTTTAAGTCCAACGATTACTGAATTTGAATGCAACGAATTAATTTTAAGGTCCATTGATCATTCTGACTCAAAATATCCCGTTCCCTATAAATTGGTGCTAATTGTTGGTGCTGCTGCAGTGACTACGGATACATTCATGGGTGATCTCTTAAAAATTGTTTCATAATAATTTTAATGGTAAAATTCTAATATATATTTTTATAATGTAGTTAGTTAGTGACGTGTCCTTAGGACCAAGTCCTGTTATTGATACCTGTATGTTCGTAACATTCCCTGTGTGCGCTTCAGTGTATATTTTTAACATTGTTTGTGATCCATCCAGAGTAACGAGTTTAATGTAAGGCATGATGTGTGTTTGAGCGACTTTTGGAACATTTGGCCGATGCTTTGTTACTATATTTTTGTACTTCGTGATATCTGAGTTCGTGTGGGTTGGCACACAACGCCAGTCACCGGTGATCAAATAAAGTGGTTTTAGAATGAATATTAAATTAACAATCAAGGTAGTTTACACGGACTATCTAATCGATCTTACCATTCATTTTCGAGCATAATGATTTAGTTGCTTAAATACTTATTTATTTTTATTTAGTTTTTAAATTATTCTTTTTCATATTCTAATGAAGCATCAGCCAATTTATAGTTCAATTTTACTAGTATCCAAATTTTTCTAAATGGCTAAGTTATAGTAATAAGTAAGAAAGTGCTAGTAAAATTGGATCTCGCGATTTTTGACGTTGATACAATAATAATAATAAATTAATATATTAAGTGTTAAGTAACGTATGTATCCTAACAAGTGATGCGGTTGTACACTCAGCCACATAAATTGCTGAATTGGCGTTATCTTGTAAATATTCTAAGTATTTAAAAAAAATGCAAGTTCGTCAATATTTTTAAAAGATTGTTGTTGCTGACTGTACTTATGAAGACTTATGGAAGTGTCTTAATAGTGCCTTATTGAACGACCAAGTGAGAAGCCGAAGATTGTACTTAAAATTAAACTTATGACTGTTTCTCAGTATTATATTACGGAATCTCTGAATGTTAGGCCTCTGAAACTGTGGTCGCGGTATTTGAATTATTGGTACTTAATTATTTTTTGAAGCACTAAGTTAGCCAGACGCTAGTCTAGAATTTTGTAAGATGTCAAAACTTTTTGGTTATTTAAATACTGACATTGAAGGTTCAAATATAGAGTTGACATGTTGACACTTCACTTGTATTCACAGTACCCTTCATAATTCATGAAATCAGATCAGAATTCCTTCTGAAATATTATTAGCTTTAAGTCAAAAGTACTTGCAAAGTAAAAAGTGGTTCGTTTCCTTATTCATAATTTCATAACAAAAGAAAAAGTGCTATTACTGTTGAATGATACCTTAATTTTGTTCCGACATCTTGTTCAACGTCATCCGACAAGAGAAGTGTCAATCATGAAATTAGGCACGCCGTTGACAGAAACATTAGCCGAACGGCGAAAAACAAAGACAAAAACATCGAAAACATATATTTAAATATGAAATTAAGTTTTTCGACGGGCGCTCATTGCTTTCCAAGACGATTATTCATGTTTCGCTGATAAATGTGCGACGTGCAATAATTCCATTCTCGTTTAAAAGCTTGTTCGTGTTAAGGTCTTTACACACACGCGGTAGCTACATGTATATTTTTGTATAAAATTTATAACTCTCATTATAATATTTATAGTACATTTTTGACGTGCGACTTTATTGTGGTTTGTGGTCCGCGTGTGTGTAATCGCCCGATATACTTTACTGTAACGATGAGTAGGAAATTGTTTGCAAGCTGTAAATGAACATTAATTACCTACTCACTGCATCACGTGGAAGTGCACGCCCTCATAAATTATTTATGTACTCAGTATTAAGCTGTCACAAAAATTTACAATAGCCATTAAAAAGTTAATGTTGAAAATGTTAATTAATTCATTTACGCCTTGGACATATATTTTCGGTGGTTTCTGCAACATTTAAATGATTATTATTCAGTGTTTTGACAATATTTCTGGGACATTACTCCAATGGTTGTGAAATGGCCGACTGTAATTCAAGTAGAAAGAAAATAACTCGATGATTAAGTTTTTACTATGAGGTCGCGCAGGGGACGATACTTGTCCCCCTCGTGACGCGAATGACAATGTGATAGAAACAATACCTAAAGACGCTAGATCATTGTTACTGTAAAATACATTTTTTGTAAATATGTACAATAAATAACATAATAAGCGAGGTCTTGTAATACTAGATGCAATGTTGTACAAGTTTTTTCTATTTAAATATTTTTTGAAAGATTTAATCTACTCTATTTTTAATAAACTTATTTTATCGTTCCGAGTAATTTATATAATGTGGTTGTACAATGTCGTAGATGAAATCGGAAGAGACATTACAAAAAATATATATATAAAAAATAATAAAACGTTAAAAAATCTTATCAGGTTTTATATTGTGACTAAGATCTTCCTTCCCCCCACCCACTGTCGGATAATCCCCGGGAACTTGGTCTTCTATGATGTCCTGTGCCGGAACTTGAAGTTTCACCCAACAAAAACTTTTGAAACTTGAGTAAGTAAAGTTATCTTTCCTTTTTAAACCCGAGATGGTGGAACTTTAACGACGGCACCGTGAACCTGAAAATGTAAATAGGGGCGGCGACTAAGGGGCCCCAATTAGGGTACAGCACTAGTTGATCGATATTCGGCACATCATTTAAAGGCCTAAAGTGATGTGTACGCATTCGATTGAATTTTGTTGTACTTTAATTTCTAGTTGCCGCCAACCGGACCATAAGGATCATCCTCCCTTCGCGTTTCAATATTAATGTTATTGCAAACATTATCGTAAAGCATCCGATTCGAAGTTTTATTTTTACATTATTAATATCGGTGTTTTAAAGGGGTGTGTCCGATAGTGTTTGGCTTTTATCGATGATAAAGTCCGACCGAATCGAGATGCTCGCTTGTGAAAGCATGCGATCACCAGAGCGTTGCAGATTCGATTCTGTCGGTTGCTAGTTTTTTACTGTGTCGAAGCCAAAAGCTGTATCGCTGTCCCCATAATTACTTTCGCCGTTCAGACGCGAATATTACAATCATAAACATGCAATAATTGCTCAATGATCCACCTTCGGGTTTGTGCGCACCGGCCGTCGAAAGGCGTTTCGGACAGCTTTCTTTTGCCTTCGACAGAGTTACGTTTTAATTCTAGAATTTAAGATTGGCCAATCTTTTGCGTCTTGTGAACATTGAAGAAAGAAAATGAAGACTGCTGTAAGGTACGTGGTGTTTTCTATTACTAGAATTAAGTTAATTTATTAACGAGAACGACTAACAATTGACATTTGCATTTTGTGTGTATTTTGATGTGCTTTTCAGGTATGCTTTACAGGTATCAATAGTTTTGTGTTTACGGAATCTTGTGTTTTTAAATTTCGTGTTCAAACTTTTCTTCATATTATTTCTCAAAACTTCAAATACTGTGTTTTGCAAAAACATTCGATCATAAAATATTCCAAACTTTCATTCTAGAAATCGTTTTAATAGGTTATGTGCTGATTCATAAATCAGACTTCCGAAACACCATAAACATTCAACTCTCAGCGTACAAGATAAACAACACGAAACATATTAGTTTTTTCGCTTTCTCGCCGACATATTGTAACTCACGGCTTTATGCACGATTCTGCATAAAGTAACACCTTATTTTTCCACATTCATTAAATAATATATTAAACTGGACACCAATATTATCTGTGAAGGGGTCAGGACTTAATGCATCCGTTTAAAATATTGTGACGTACCATGAATTATCTTTAGTACGTGCGTTGCTTACTACATCATGGCAGCCATTTTCATTTGAGCCTACACTTTCGTCTTACGTTTCTCCGTCTTCAAGAAATTCTTATTTATGTACGAGGGTAGGTGTATCTTTTTATGCTGGTCAAGTAATTTCACAAGTTGATCGTCATTTCAATGGGGTAAATTTATAGAGGATTCTAGTGCCGTTCGTCTGCTAGCAGACTTTATTTGACCGTCAATCTGGTTGTCCAAATGATTGTAGTATGGAGATTATCCAGCTTATAATAGTACAATGGGCGATTGAGACCGTGTGTATTGGTAATTGTGTGTGGTCTTTGATTATTAGTTTGATATGTTAATATGCTCAAAGGTACCTACTTCAGAAACAATACCATTGTCCAGGTAGAAAAAAATTGAGCTAAGAAATACTCTAAAAAATATCCTGAATACTTCCCTATTAAAACGCAAGAGACAATATAGTTCAATTGACGGAAATCAATTAAATACTATCAAAGGTAGGTAGGTAAGTTGGTAAACATTATTTTTCTTCTCAACTTCTTTACTACAATTTGTTTTTCACAAAATACTTACATTCAGAATCACAGTATACAGTTCGTCAGTTCCTTATGGGACATTACAACTTTTCCCATTAGGCTAAGCTTACGTAATACTTCTGCGTATTTTTGCTAAGTTTCACTCGATTCTGTCGACTTACAACTTACGAACTTTTCTGAACAACAGTTTTCTTTGACTCCAATTGTTGTGAGCACCGTAACATGATTGTTTGAAGCGAAAACAATTTGTTTTATTTGAGTTTTAGAAAAAGGGAACTTAAATGCAGGAAAAATACTTTATGACTTATCCATCATCATAATTGAGAGTTTTATACAGTGTAAAAGACCTCATCACGAAGCCGTCAACCAAGCATTCTGTACTTCAAAATTATTCCTGGGAAACCACTTTTTTTTGGGGTGAAAAATCATGTTTTGTGTTAGTACTCAATGTAACGCACTCAAAACATTGTGCTGATGGATTGATTGAATAGTACGGGAGTAGTGGCGGTGTTTAAAGTAAAAATCGTACATTAAAAACTTGTATTAAAAAAAAAAGTTGGAACTTTGACTACCAATATCTCCGTAACTAGAAGGTTCCCAGGTATGGTGTAGAATAAAAAAATTATCGCAATGACAAGCAGAACAAGTGCCTTTCGGCTTCGATAAGAGAGGAGGAGGAAGTGGAGGTGTTTTACACCCTTTATTCTAGGCCTCCTCTCGAAATCAGAAGTCTCATTTACTCAAATTAGATTGAGAATCAGCATCAGATAGAAACGATGGATGGACTGTGTATAGGATGATATAGCTAGAAAGGAGGTGACTGATGAGGTGACGAGTAATGCAGAAGTATGGAAGAAGAACACATGCTGCGACGACCACAAGTAAATTGGGAAAGGAAATGATGATGATGACTGAGAATTAGAAAGAAATAATAATAATAATAATAAAATCTTTATTTATCCAAGAACATACAGAGTTTGAAAGGAAATACGTATAGGTACATTTATAGTTTAAGTTGCAAAATCTGTACAAGATTATTACTCTACCCCTTAAGCTAGGTTAACCTGTATTATAAGAGGTAGTTTACGGTCACTAATCAACAAAAACTTAAATCTCAAGTGGACTGTGTCATTCTACTGTATGGTATAAAAGAATAGAAATGTATGTTGTGTGTGTACGTGATGTGTGTGTAGGTGTGAGTGTATGTGTGTGTAGGTGTGTGAGTGTATTATACAAGATAGGTGAGTAAAGACTCCGTGTAGGCATAATCCTTAAGGAGCAGCCACTCTGTTACTTTAGATTATTATTTAGAAATTATATTATTTATTATTTAGAAAGAAAGAAAGAAAAAAATATTTATTCGTCGCAAGGACATGACGTGCATACAACATTAGGAAAAATATAACAGCTCACAACTTAGGACCCATTAATATTAATATTCATCCGTGGTGCTATGCAACTGGGCCTATCCCAGTTGTAAACGTCCCTTTGTGCCTATTGGCCTTGTTTAGTTCTGTCTTCTGCTGATATGGAGGGAAGTGGAAATTACGGTGTTTTCCTACTCCTCCACTATACTTTTCTGATTAATTTCGTTGCGGGATCCAAGACAGTTAAATTCATTCTCTGGAACTTCGTCGAGCTTAATTGTCTCGGCGCTTTTCTGGTGGTCGCCACTGTTGATTCTGGCTTTCAGGAGTTACAGTGGTTTGGGAATAGTGTGGCGGGTTTGTCCCAACATTAGGAAAAGCAAACAATAGACATACAACGCATTTAGACAAACACAAACATCAGGAATACAACAGAACCACATTATAATAAAATTGTAACACAGAATGGAACAAAAAAAAAAAAAAAAAAAAAGTTGCAGTTCGTGATAGCGACAACAGGTTACCACTCAGCATTAATGCTGTGCTATGGGGAGCCTAGAGCACAGCGCTGGTTTTCAGTGGTTAGTGGTTAACCATGAAAAAGCAATGAATGAATAAGCATGAATTAGCAATTTTTGGACATCATGAGACCCCAATATTCGCCACTTCCTAGTACAACCTAAAGAGAAGAAGTACCATTTTGTGCCATGCTTCATTGGCTTGTGCGAGTCTCTTTGTCGTGTTGAACGTTTACTTTAATTCAATAAAACGTACCAATCTCGTAAATTATTCCACAGCTACAATTTCTACTTACGATTTCATGCAAAGAAAAAACCAGCCAAGTGCGAGTTGGATTCGCGCACCGGGCGGTTCCGTATAAACTTGTAGGCATTTTGTTATTAAACTACATTTTTACTGTTTTCAGATTTTTTCCTTTACATGTTCTGTAATGTTGCGTCCATACCACAGTTACTTTTTGTTAACCAATAGAATAGAATAGAATAGAATTTATTTATGCATTTTAGATACAGTACACCAGTAGTAAACTTTAAAATGTTTCCAAGTTTCCAAGTGTTAATTATTGTTAGTATATGTTGCCGTGTTAGTATAATATGTTAAGTAATGTTGCCTCAACACGTGGTAACAATTGATAACATTGAGAATGTTACCTCAACAGGTACATAAGACATTGCTTCTTGCCTAATTGCCTGATTCAGGGTCAACGGGAAGTACCCTGTAGGTTTTGATTCCCTTGTGAAATCGCAAAATATGCGACATAAACGGTCATATCTTTTGTTCGCGTTGACTTACATGTTTGATTTTTTACACTGCTCCCAAGGGTATCAGACTTGAGTATTTGATATTAATTTCAGCTTGATACCTCCACGCGTTCTTGAGAAAAAGGGTCTTGATAGACGCACAGACAGATTGATCAACACAGAGTGATCCTATAAGGGTCCCGTTTTTGCTGACTGAGTTACTGAACCCTAAAAACAAAGAAGAATCGATTTCAGTTTCACAGATAAATGTCCATTGCGTTGTAACGCTCCATAAGTGTTGCGTTATGTTGATATATGACTGTTGATCGGTACATTATGTAGATGTTAGACAGTGAGAGCCGAGAGCCGTGATGGACGTCTGCCGCCATTACCGAGATTCCTACTTAATTATATGTAGGCATTTGAAGGCGAGTTGGTAGGTAGCACTTTTTTGCAAGCAGCTGACGCAACTGTGGGCTAGCTATCTGTTCTAGAACAACAGCACCCCTAGCCAAGTTACAAACGTTTCGTATCGATTCTCTTTCTACAATCGTAAACGCCTCGGCGTAAGCGATTATAGAAAGCGCTAAATTGGTAGCCAAGTTGACACGACTGAGTCGATCGCTCGTTCTCTAATGTCTGTAGAAAAAAACCTACACTTTAGGTATGGTGAGCGTTCCTACCAAAGAGTTTAGCGATAAACATTGTAGAAACGATAACATTCTATTCTATGATTTTGAACGATGTAAACTTGTCTACGAATTTTCTATTCGTTTGTGTTGATCACGTGATTTAACGTCGAGATGATGTCATTCCCATTCATTTGACTAGTTTTCTACTAGCGTTAACGATTGTAGATTGTCAACTTGGCTAGGGGTGCCAGGATAGAAACAGTTCTCTGTTATTCTATTTATACTGTATATCAGGTACAAGATTAGACTACGCATTACTGTAAACTAGGCATTTTCATAAAATATTTTTTCGACAAATTTCAAGAGCCCAAAAGATTGATTAATGAAAATAGCGTCTTCTTAACAAACGTAAGTAAAACTATTAGAAACCCCGCCATAATACGATATAAAAATTAAAATACTGCGAATTGAACAATTCCAGGCAATATTAAGGATTTCCTAAAAACAATCGATAGTCCCGGTTTGATTCCGATTATGAGACATTTTCAGCAACTTCGCAAATGGCAATGTACTATTTGCAAGTTTATATCAGGTCGTTTATCCAATCACAGAAAAACACTTAAATGTTTTAAAGTTTCCACCGTTTCTCCAAACTTAGAATATTTTTCGATCACATTTCGGAGAGCCAAGCCAACTTTCCACTTACAACCTGATTCCCGTTCCTGTGCATCAAACTGGCACACGAGGGCGCAAGCGATAACGCGGACACGTTATATTAATGCAAATTGCTCACCGACCACCATCCCGGTGTTATCGAGCATTTTTATACGCGCCAACAGAAATACCACACTCTTCGTCTTCACATGCGTGAGAATGATTATATTTAATACTCTTATTGTGTTGTTTACAAATCGATTTCTTTGGTTAATGTTAAGGGATGTAAAAAAGGCTGAGTTACTGCCGGTGTGACGGAGTTATGGTTATGGGTTCTGATGGTTGTTGCGGTTTTGTTGGGGGTTGATTAACTTTTTATTGGTTGGCGTGCTTCCAGTTTGATTTTGAACCTTCGTTTTTATTGACACTGCCCCAAGGAACGGTGACTTAGCAACGAGTTATAGACATTTAATTAACAGCTAATGTTGATATTTCCCAGAAAACTTTGACCGTTAAAAACTAGATTTACCAGACTCAGATGAGACTCCAAAGATTGCAACACTGCATAAATAACAACAAATAGAACATCGCTTGCACGATTTCAATTTTTGAAACACAAAGAATTTTTGGGTGCGCCTGCCGTCGATTAGTCATTAAACATTATTAATACGTATTATAGAAGTGATATTTGTAGCAATTTTGTATACTTTCTATCTGCCCACGCACTAGAGAATAGCTATTTACCTGTTTTGATGCAAGAATAGAGAATAATTTGTGTAGATAGTCCGATATCCAATATTGTCGGAGAGAATGCGAGGAGGTAATCCCTCCTAAGCTTGGGGTCAAGCTATTGTAAGCTTGCCGTTTGAGCGGGTGACCTAAATCCGTAACATGCAAGCTTGTCTCGAGGTAGGTCAATTAATCGATTAATCTATCGAATAATACTGCTAAGTGGCATTGATTGTTGGGACACTGAATGAAACAGATACAGGGAAATGTGTATCTGAACTTGCCTAACAAGAACAGATGGCGTTTGATTAAATCAGAAGTAAATGAAAACATAAAGATATGATGAATGAAATGTACGTTTTTCTCAAGTCTCTCCAATTATTGAAGATGAAGAGTTATGAATCTAAATTTTTTATCCTACGTCACCTGCATCACGTCTTCGGCCTTCATAGCCGGTCCTATCAGATATCAACTGACGCTTTAATATTTACACTTTGTTTTTCTACGCTTGGATGAATTATTGGTCATTAAAACTTATATTATGTGCTAACTACTATCATCATTAGGTGCTAACTGTCCGACGTCTGCATTCGTAGAAAAAGCTGTTAGTGTCTCGTGGTCTTAGCGCAACGATTGTAAAGAGCTCCAAACGACGGAAACATAAATCCGAACAAGAACTCGTAGGGTTCGCGTAAATATCACAGAAAATTGCGATTTTACTCTCACAATTCTTTATACATTACATCTGATTCATACACCATGAATTCCGTTGAACTTTTAAGCAAAAAGTCATCTTATTTTAAACAAAAACGATCAGGGCGTTACTCGGTCAACTTGACCCTACAAACGCATAGCAATTTTGGAAAGTACCCTCAAAAAATCAATGCCTTTACTCTTGCATTTTCAATTATCGTGCGAAGACTTGATTTCAATTATATGGTGGGGAAATTGTTGGTTGGAACCATCATTTAAATGTTAAGCGTTGTGTAGTCGTATTTGCTGTGCGGCAAAAATCACATGGCTTATGGAAGTCGGGCTTTACAGCAAATTATCATTTTTGCTCGTTCGCGCAACGTTGGGCTGTCGAAATTGCGTAAGTTGATGTTTTTTTGTGAGCGCCTGTTATTGTGTGAAAAGTCAGGTCACTTGTTTTGTTTTCTTTTTATTACACAACAGTAAAGAGTGATGCTTTTTGTTTTATGAGTATCATCCGTTAGGATTTAAAGGGCGTAAAGACTAAACTAGCTTTTGATGCTCTCCATATTTGTTTATGATGAGCAAACTGAAAGCTTTTGGGGAATTTTGAACTATTCATTTTAAATGCGGATTTAGTGATCGCAAAATTCTTGCAGTAAGAATCTCCGACACTGAGCAGGTACCTTTAAACGACAGTTTCTTACATCTTACTAAAGAGTAATTTGATGCATGACATGCTTTTAAGATCCCTATTCAAGGAGACACTAATCGCATTCTTTACAGCAGTTTACCTAAATTGAAGACTACTAATTCTTCATTAGACATTCAGGCACTTTCACAGGTACGTCTAACAGTACGCTGGATTGTCTGACACAGCTCAGTGACTTCAAAGAATAACTAGGTACTTGTATATTCGATTTAAGTAGGATAGTGCTATATATGCCGATGACATAACTTCCGATAACCGGGTCTCCTTGGAACAATAACCATTTGGAACACTCAACGTTTTACGATATACTTCAAGATCCGTGAAAACAAAACACCGATTCAATTACGAAAAAATTAAGGACAATTATTTTTAAATCTTAAGACTCACATGCGCAGACGTTAGTGGGTCGAGAAAAAAAATATTTTAACTCGAACCGAATTACCAAAACCAGTTTGTCATCAAAGGGAAGATTTTTAATAATTACCTGTAACATTAAGTCGGTAATTTCATTAAGCCGCTGACATAACCGAGTGAAATTAAAACGTTGCACATCAATTCACATGTTAATAAGTATTTAGTAAGAAATTGGATTTTCGATGGTGACATAAATATGGGGAATTATATTTTAATGGGAAAGGATTATGTCGTGTTTCGCGATAAATTAGAGTGTAGCGGTTGTATTGAGGATTGGGATGGTGTCATTAGGTCGGTGGGACAGATATTTGGGGAGGTCAAGGAAGGTAAAGAGATTAGCAGCTTTTGAAAAGCTTTGCTTTATGTGGTATGTCAAGAGTCTGAGTTTACGCGTACGTGCCTATGTATTTTTTTGCCTGAGTGATGGATCTACCATCTCATTGCAGGCTATTGTATTGTTGTAGTTGAAAAATGTTTTTATTAGTTAGAAATATGAAGGTGAGTCCGAATCTTGAAAAGATGCTTCGAACATGTGACAATCTAAGATTGTTACTTAGACCAACACCTTGCGTACGTACTAAAAATAATACTAATTAGACTAGGTAAAGGATTTTCCTGAAGAATGATGTCCAACGTAACGTAACCATGGCAACTATCATCAGAACCAAACATCAACACCCAAAGATTTATAGCTAAAATTATACAGCGCAGGCGACGCGTTATAAATGCAAAATAAGCTAAAAGTAAGCACTTAACAATTTCGGTGTTACCGGGAACACTGGAAAACAATTTGTTTGATGATAATATTCGGGCGTTAATTCGAGGGCCGTCGTCGATAAGATTGACGGACTGCCGGTTGGCGACGAGTAATAAAAATGTACACGGAATTCTTCTTGCGGGATCTTTTTTTTTTTTGCAGATGCACCATGGTCAGCTCACTCCCTCTCTGCGAGAGGCCTGTGTCTTAGCCGTGGGACCGTTATATGCTGATTGTGCCCCTTTAGTGTTGTTAGACACCAAATTAAAGTCTCTAAAAATAGGTGCAATTGGGTATAATTATAATATTTAAATCACAGTATTTAAAGAAGAAAATATTGATAAGCCACCCCGTTGCTAGCCAACTACCACACACAAGACCTAGCAACTGATCTCAGATGTTGGCGACAGATCTGTCGCCAACATCTCTCAGATCTGGCAACCCCGTTGCTAGGTCTTGTGTGTGGTAGTTGGCTAGCAACGGGGCGGCTTATCGATATTTTCTTTAAATATTGTGATTGAAATATTATAATTATACCCAATTGCACCTATCTTTAGAGAATTTAATTTGGTGTCTAACAAGTGTGCTGTTTTCTTTGCATGAGTACTGAGTAAAAAAAAAAACTAGTTCAGCTACACTTACTTCGTACTTGATAAAGTTCAAGGTATCGATCAGGTTATAGAGGTAGTTTTTGTTAGACACTTTGTTAAAAGCTTTACCGTTTATAACAACAGAACATATTGAAAGATCATGGTGGTGTATGGTTTCTTTAATGTTGGGTAAACAATTTATTGCGTAGTTCTGATCTTAGTGCCGTTCGAGATGAATTCCCAAAATATATTTAAAAAAAAGCAAAAGAGCAGTATCTGTCCATATTGTTTCCACTGCTGGGAAACCTCATGGCTGTTAATCTATTATCGTTTATATCGTCGTATTATCGTCGACTTCTAGGTATGGGACACGGTAATTAATAGATTTAATGCTTGTTCTTCTCCATTTACAAACATTACCTTAACTTGTTCTGGTATACAATATCATCGACACCTTTACACCCTTTAAGACAATAGTCCAGCACTACTCCAAGCCACTATTAATATCTATTTAGAAATTAAATTTAAGGATCAGAAAAGTGCTAAGCTATTTGTATGAAACATTTAAATACGCGATAGCCAGAGGTCTAAGTGCTATTAGACAAGATGTTAAGTTGCGCCTGAAGCCTCGTGTCTTAAATATACATTTTTATAAATAACTTTCGCCATCGACTTCGTCCGCAAAAATGTTGATAGCTCTGCTAATTTGCATGATATGAATATAATTTATAGCATATGTTACTTCCTGATAATTTAGCTTGCTGTCGGTGTAAAATCATTAAAATCTGTCCAGTAGTTTCGGAGTTATTCGGTACAAACATACAAAAAAAATCTTTCCTTTTTATAATATTAGTATAGAATAGACGATAGTTTCCTCCGTGCCTCGGAAAGCACGTTAAGCAGTTGGTCCCGGCTGTCATTTGTGACCTTTGACTGTCGTTACAGCTAGTCAGTGGCCCAAAAAGCCTAACCTAGTCTTAGTAAGGGGTATCGTATTACCCAGTACTAACTGGGTTGTGGAGGTCAGATAGGCAGTCGCTCCATGTAAAACACTGGTATTCAGCTGCATCCGGTGAGACTGGCAGCCGACCCCAATAAAACTTGGAAAAAGGCTAGGCAGATGATGATGAGTATAGAATAGATGACGGCCATGCTTATTCATAAACGAGGAAAATCACAATCATTTATTCGTAAACATAGGTAACAATTACAACAAAAGGAGGAGGTTGACTGAGAAAGGCTGGTTTGAAAGGAGTAAGTACGGAGAGCAATAGGTTCTATTCCAAAAAAAAAAATCGGACAGCTAAGGTTAGATGCTTTAGAGCCAATGTTCTATAGCTATACTGACACTCAGAAACCACGTGTGCAACCAGAGGAGCTATCACATCTCCTATGTCGACGAAAATCGAATGGTCTATAACTGAATTTCCATTTAAATCTAGATCTGAAGAGATTAGCTTGAAAAGCGACAGTTTGAACCCAGATTCATGCTTTTGCATTGTTCTAAAACATAGCCGACAAAAGCTCCAATATTCAAACAAACTGGATATATAACAACCAAGATATTTCACATCAATTTACCTATCAGATTCAATAAATAGAGGTACAGCTTACGGGGACTGCCATCATTCTCGATGTATCGAATTTAACACAATAATCGTCGATCATCGCTATCGACTGATTAAAATTGCGGGTCAGACGTTGTTGAACCCAGAATGTTGTGCTTGAGTTTTATAGCTATCCGGATCTGGTTTGGGGGAAGTTTGTCCTGAGATGGTAACTTAGATTGTAGCCGCTTTTTGAGAGCCCTCAAAAATGTAAAAAGGATAGAGTTTGCTTTCGGTGGTTGACACACATCCAAACAGATGAAGTGTATGTTGATGGTATGATACACTTTCGGGAGACCAACCCTGGATTGGACTTGTTTGCTGATGAATGGAAGACGATAGTGTAAAAATGTTTGTGGTTCTGTAAGGGTAGCGAGAAAAAGGATTACTTAATTTAGTATTATGGCTCATATATAAATAAAAGTAAATAAATAAATGATTTTCTTATTGTTATTGAGTTATTTCAGACCTACTTAATTTCAGCAATGCCAAAAACGTTAACTTTTAACGATATATTTTGTCATTTCAGAAACGACTATCACAAACCTTTTAAAAAGCGTGTGATTTTTTTTTGACTGCCTAACTTTCCACCATTTTATTATATTTTCAAAATAGCTACCACGCATAAAATCTATACAGGGTGTAAAAGACCTCATCACGAAGCCGTCACCCAAGCATTCTGTACATCAAACCAAGTAATTTTACGCAAACATTATTGCTGGGAAACGACTTTTTTTTTTGCGTTGAAAAATCATGTTTTGTGGTAGAACTCAATGTAATGCACTCAAAACATTGTGCTGATGGATGGATTGAATAGTACGAAGGTCGTGGAGGTGTTTAAAGTAAAAATCTTAAATTTAAAACTTGTATTTAAAAAAAACTTGTCAAAAAGTTGGAACTTAGACCCCCAATATCTCCGAAACTAGAAGGTTCCCAGGTTTAGTGTAGAACAAAAAAATGATAGCAATGACGGGGAGAACAAGTGCCTTTCAGCTTCGTTAAGAGGTGTTTTACACCCTTTATTAACCAGTAGCTACTACCCGGTACTAACTGGGTTGTGGAGGTCAGATAGGCAGTCGCTCCATGTAAAATACTGGTATTCAGCTGCATCCGGTAAAACTGGAAGCCGACCCCAATATAGTTGGGAAAAGGCTAGGCAGATGATGAATTAACCAGTGGCTCGCACCAACAAACAAGTATTGTATGAGACAACATCTTCTAAAGCGTCACGTTTCCGAAATATAAGCTTTGTCAGAGAGAGAGATTCTAATTTTACCTCCCCAATCACATAATTAAATCTAAGTTAATATAAAACGTCCTTATCCCCAACAATTTATTACGTGTCGCGAACGCATCTTTTAACACGGAAGTGTTGCTCAAAAACTGTGCTTTTAGGTGCGTTTCGTGGTACCCCATCAATTTCACGAAGCTACCCGATTTTTCTGCAAGCGTTGATTGAATCATGCAAATTAGTTTTAACACGTTTTTATAAAATGTTGAGGACTTTTGCGATGCTATCTTAAACTGATGAAATAAGTATAAAGAGGTGGGGTTTGAAAGTAGCGGTGACAAAAAAATTGAGGGGTAACCAATTGTCGTAGTATGGACATGGAAACGGACGAGAAACATGTGCCAAGAGAAGTGATAAGTATGAAAGTAATAGCTGTAAGTAAATTATATGATGGTAGAAAAGAGGGTTGATAACACAATAACAGATGAGCTGAATTAATTTTCTGAAGGAAGATAATTATGGCCAAGGGCCAAGATAATTATGCCTTTAAGGCCCTTCTAAGCCTAAAATTAGCAACTCTATTTGTGGTGGTTCAACTTTCAAACTCGTTTGAAATACTGTTAGAATAAAGTTCTAATCAGCTTGCACTACAAAGCGGTTGTTACGTCAGTCACTGCGGCCGAATAGTGCGAAAAGAGTGTTTTTTTTTTGCGATTTACAAAAAATCTATTGATTGGACTAAAAAAATAAAAAACATAAGACCTGCTTTATAGTTAGTTCAGTTAGTATGAAAAGTTTCATGATCTAATTTGAAGTACTTTTTGAATACCAGCGGTTTATTGTTCGATTTGGAGGTAACTTCCGAATTTTTTTCTATGGAGAAAAGTTTATGGAATCGTGTTTTCGTCACACATAATACCTAGCATTAATCCTCAACTATACCATATATTTATTTCAAAATGAATGCTTCAGTATTTTAGGCGTAACGGAGGATCATGCTAAGGCATTTGAGGGATATATATAGCCATTAACACGTGAGGTTGAAAGGGGGAAGGGGGTCAGGAAACAATCACGATGTCGGAAGGAAATTGCGTGTATTTTTTTGTCCAACGAAAAAAAAAGACAGCTGTGGTGTGTAAAATATTTTTTACTAATAATGATTTAAAAACCCGAGCCAGCGATTTTAGTCTAAAAAAGCCGGCAAGGGAATTTTCAACTAAAAAAACCGTTTTTTATTGAAACGTTTTAAAACTATCTGATCTTTTCAATAATAAAAAATACTCAATACCATGCTAGGAGGGTCTAAAACCTTAATATGTATCACCAACGATGAGGGAGGGCTATAGAAGTGGCCTAAAAAGCCTCACGTGAATAAAGGATGGCCCCTACAGAAGAAGAGAAATTATTGGGATTGGGAAATGATTGGGACCATGTGGGTCACATTTATATTTTTTGTTTATTTTTTCCCACAACTGTCTGGCAGTTTGAGTACTCTAAGCGACCTACCCAAATGTCCTTTCTTTGGTATTGTTCGTCGTTTCGTTGAGCTCCTTGAGTTATAAGTCGAGCTACACGATAACTGACAAATGCTTGCACTGACTGGACAGGTCCACTCAAATCTGTATGGTTCTTTCTTCAAAAGACCATCTTAGACACTAATCTGCATAGTCCTCATGTGAATTGAGCAAGATTGTCTGGACTTTAAAAGAGACTATGACCTCTAAGTTTGTTTCGGCTGTTTCTTCTCAGAGTAGTCAGGTACGAAACACCGGCCCCATCTAGTTTAAAAAAATGACGTGTAAAAGTGTTTGTAAAAACCTACTTGCAAAATAAACATCATTTATCATTTATAATTGCAAAAAAAAAACGATTCTCACCAGCCCCAAATAAATTGGCATAAAATCCAGGAACTTTATGATCTCGATCATACATAAATAGTTATACATTTGTATTGTAACTCTTGTACACTTTGCTTCAAGTTAGGTACTTAGCAAAGTCGTATCAAAGTGCCAAAAGCCGAGGAAGCAAAGAGTAAAGTTTGGTGGTTACGCTAATTGACGATTTACCCGAGTTGATACGCTTTTGAAACTGTTTCTGAGGTACCTACATCGTATCTTCGGGGTTTGCTTGGTCCAATTAATATCAAAGCTATTTTAAATTAAACTTTAGTATCAAAGAAGAGTAAACTGCTTCTATGATATTAGATGTGAAGCATGATATTAGATGTCTAACTTAATTTTTTACACGAGTACCCAGAAAAAGGAATATTTATGCTTTCAGGGTTCGTTGTGAGTTTCTTTATTTAATTCAATGTTCACACGAAACTGATAAAATTACATTAATCATTCCGCAAGTTGTTTGTGCTGAAATCCAACATCGTTAGATCGGTTCACTAGATTATTTTTCGCTTTTGAGTCATTTTGTTTTTAGACGTTTCACTTCAAGTGAACGATGCGTAATGAACGGCAAAAATTAAGGAAAAAGTAAAGACACCTTTTCAACTTCCGATTAAAAGATGATGATGATGAATTTGCTCTTCACAATGGCTTCGTCGTACCTCATAAACAATTACAGCTTCGTACATCAGCCAACATTTTGCGTATTCATTATATTCGCCATCAACCTGTCATCATGACGTAAATGGCCAATAACAGGTGCTTCTAGCTACGAACAGTGCGTGCACTTACGGTCATTTTCAATAACTTACTTTTCGGTTTCGGTAGGTTGCTATCTCTGTCTGTTTGACGACTAAGAGGTTAAGTTAGAAACAAAACGTCACAGAAAATCTTGCTTTGATTTTTCCATCAATCAAGTGACAGGTCTATCTATCATGGGGTTTTGGTTTCCGCACTTAGTCCCTAAAATGGACCATTGTGCGTGAGCCGTTGTGGCCGTTTACTCCAACCAGCCCACCACCCTCCAGAAGCAGATCAAACTTCCCGGTCTTCTCAGGGCATCCGCAAGGGATCTTGGTGTTCCCAGGGTCTCCTCGCGAGTCTTGGTAACGCTAGTGCACTCAAGGAGCACATGCACCACTGTTTCCTCCGCCTCCATGCATGCTCTACACAGGGGACTGTCAGTGATTCCTAGGGTGTGGAAGTGTGTATCAAGACGTGACAGGCAGGTGACGCGTATATGATATTTCAAGCTAAGCTTATTTATAGTATCACCGATAGCTACGAGACGTTGACAGTTATACGTAAGTAAGTTATAGAAAACGGGCAACGGACGGACAAGATGAAATCGATTGTTGATCCGATTACGATTAATTGTTGTTAAAAATGTCGAGATAAGTATGCTAGCAAGATCGTGATCGATAAGATTTTATCGATTCTTATTCAGTTCGTAATTGTCAAAATGAACTGCGAGAATTATTCGTGGCTTGTTGATTTATGAGGATAGTTAAGATAAAATTGATCAGTTGTAGATAGTTATTGGAGAAAGTTCTAGTTAAGTAATTACTAAGTTAATCCGATTAATTATTTGACTGTCTGGACTTTATGAGACGTGTGATCATGATAAAATAATCATCATCATCTTTTTGAGTATGACTGTGGATGGGTATAAGAGTAGAGGAAGACCAAAGACACGATGGATGGACTGGATGATATGGCGAGAACAGACACCTCTGATGAGATGACTAGTAATAGAAAGATAATATGGAACAAGACATGTTGCGCCGACCCCAAATTAATTGGGCCAAAGGTAATAGAATGATAATTATGATCATGACAGTTAAGATAAAATGCCGTTACTGAAAAATTCAAGTTATTTAATGGCCATTACTGCCCTGAACCTGAAATGGCAATGGGCTGGCCACGTATCACGATACAAAGACGGTAGGTGGACAGCTAAAACTACAGAGTGGAAAGGGCCAGATATGAAAAGAAGAATTGGCAGACCAAAGAGAAGGTGGGCTGACGATTTAATAGATACAGCAGGAAACGATTGGCAGAATATTGCAAAGGACAGGGACAAATGGAAGAAACTGGAAGAGGCCTTCATCCGGGGAGGGGCCCATATCCCGGAGAACATACTAACTTAGATTAGAAGAAAAATAAAACTACTAACAAAGAAATAAAATATTGTATACATTTGTGACGTAATTTTTAAGGGTAATGGGAAATAAAGGCTTTTTTATTTTTATTTTATTTATTAATGGTCATTACTGACTAGTACGATTACCGTACATCATATTATCTACATTCCTCGTTCGAACAAATTTTGCCCACTTTATCATAATAAAAACTTCAGCATCATTTGTCGTTAAATGTAATTGCGTCATTATTACCCCATCTTCCCTAATA
The DNA here is from genome assembly GCA_905147715.2 of Xestia xanthographa. Classification (NCBI taxonomy): domain Eukaryota; kingdom Metazoa; phylum Arthropoda; class Insecta; order Lepidoptera; family Noctuidae; genus Xestia; species Xestia xanthographa. The sequence goes on along the minus strand of LR990659.1, from coordinate 4,517,024 downwards.
CGAACAAGTATAAAAAATTATTGCGAAAAACTACCGTTATTGGTAATTACTATTCTTCACGCATTGACATCTCAAAGGACGAATTACTATTTTAAATTTTTAAATCGATTTAATAATATCGGTAAGAGAATCGATTCTATCTGCATATGAATGCACTATTCGATGGTTGAGTGTTTAAATATGTCTGTATGTGTTGGTTTATTCTATAGTTAGGCCAGCTAAGTGTTGAAGGCATTTTTATTGTAAACGATAATCGTTTCTGCGTGGACTTTGACGGGATGATTGCATTTTTTATTCATTTTTGACATTTAATTTGGAGAATGTTTCGCTTTTTCATTGTTCGTGTCCTGTTAAAGGATTTTCATTCTTACTGCTGTTATTTTAAGGGTATTTTTGGTGGCTTGGGCATTATTTAGCTGGAGTCGGCCGAAAGAGCTTTCATCAATACTTTAATCGCAGTTTTTTGTTGTGGAAAGTTATTGATTATTATCGATAATTTTCGCATATGGTTTCCATCACGTGATATTGTCACGACATGGTCTGTTGCTTTTTTCTACAGCGAGTTATTATCACACTCTGTAAGGGCTGTAGAGTTTTTACCAAGCTTATTGTTCTGAGGAGTTTATGAGAGGTAATCAAGATATAATGACCATGATAAACACGTTAATATTATTGAACACCATGGGCTCCAGAGTCACTTCATTGGATCGAAGAAATTTGTGTCTTAATACTGCTGTGTAAGGTTATATGTTAGTTTTAAGAAATGCGGAAAATACTGACTATGCAATACCTAGTAGACTCAGTCAGAAATCATCATCTCTGACCCTTCTATCCAGTTAATTATAGGTACTTCGATACCCCTTGGTAAGACTGGTTGTCTGACTTTCAGGAATCTGAGTACTAGGAGGTATTCTCAGATCATAACATCTACAAAGAAAATGTCTTTGCTCGAGAGGCGAGCTATAGCTTCAGTGGATCAAGCCAACCATCAATCAGCTTCCAATACGGGCAGAAAAGAGGCACTAACAGAGGACACCAACATCATAAATCTAGCTTCACTACTTACCAACATTACTAAACACTAAACAAACATAGTAAGACCTACGCTATCAAATAAACACACAATTGACATTGACCCAATAAAACTTTGTATTCAGAATCAGATGTTATGCCACGTGGAAAATACCAAAAAAACTTATACATATAGCGAATGCTCACCGACCTTTGTAACCGTGTAGGTATAGTCTGACATATAACGCAATTTATAATGAATATTATAGAATGTATCGATCGTCATGTCGCAGATTTGGCGTAGGCGATACACTTAATTGACTGCTCTTTTTGTTTGGTGCAAGTTACGAGAGGTAGCGGTTTCGGTTCGAGGTTAATAGTGACGTCATTGGGAGTTAATGGAGAGGCTAACCGTGGAACTAATGGCGCTAGCATAGCTGGTTCCCAACATCGTCATTGGTTGAAAATGTGGTAATGTCATTTTATATTTCAAATTAGCATAACCTCATTGGTCAGCTATGTTGGCGCCATCTTAGATTATCTTTGCCAGTGTCTCCCCATTATTGGGCTTGGGCATAGATATAAGAAAGAATTGTATGGGTTTGAGTAAGTACATAAATAGATTATTTATTTATTTATGTACGTACAAAACACAAGTATACAAGAAATAACATACAGACACAAGAGCAGAGATTTCTAAATGAAATAAGCGCTGCCTTTCCTCTTATTTCATTTAGAAATCTCTTCCAGCGGACCTGCGACAGTGACAATAGACAAGAAACGATAAGACAAATTGTAGATATGTTTCATTAGGTTTATATTTACCCATTGTGTAGTCTGGTGCCTAGCATAAGCCTGACCATATACCTAAATGTTTAACCCCAAAAGATCTGTTTTAGTGTTAGAACATTGGATTATATTGAAACAGTTTTTAATGAGGAGATTGGTATTTGAATAAGATAACTCCGATATCGTAAATGAAATCAGAAAGTCTGGACGCCACGTTGCAAGTAGGTATAGGATCAGGATATTCTCTTTTGATCTGTGAAATTTGATGTGTGTAAAGATATTATCATTGAAAAATTCTGTAAGAATTCAGTCATATTACACCCATACTGGGCATACACATATTACCGGGCTGAAATGACATACACACAGATTTTATCACCCCGTTTGCCATTTCGATTATTCATCCGTCCATTATCCCCGCAATTTCTTTTAACTTGGCCCACTCAATCCTTGATGCCGCCTGCCTGCTGTGGGCGACACAAAAAGGTGCCGCGCTACAAATATTGTTGCTCTAACAATTTCGCTAACACGCCATATACACAGCTTTGGACATTTGTCATATACATAATTAATACAACTATAAATAATGATTAACTAAACTTTATGATAGCCTCGACTTTTTCGTACTTTTTGATACATTTCACCGTTAAGTTTGCTGAAAAGGGTATTTGTGTCGATGTCTTGAGTCATGCTTACATCATTAGCTTTTGCACACGGCGTCGTTTGGACGTTAACCCTCTTTTTACTATGTAAACAAGCTACCACGACAATAAAAGATTCATTCAGTCGTTAGAAAAGCTTGTATGGCCATTTTAAGGTTGTTTTGGCCATATAAATTGTGTTAAATAGTGAGAAGCAACGCAATTAATTTGTGAGGTTATTAACTTTATTTTCTCGACGTTCTGTTTACGCGCTTCTATTTTCCAGTTAGGTTTAGTGTCCAGGTGTAACGGTATAATAGACGCACGTTTTTTTAAATCTTGTTAAAAAGGAATTGTCTATTAATAAAGTTAGAGCCACCTGGCTTGGCATCATTGCTTCTTTGACATGAAGCTGCACTTCACTTCATAAACGACAACTTTAGTGCCAGTTAAGTTCGAACTTTATTGGTATGGATATTTACTTTTAATGATACAAGTTTTTGATTGCGACCTTCTCTGTTTATCAGGGATTTGAATGTGAACTATTGATAGCCAAATTTGGAGACGCTTCAACCAATTTTAGTCTGCGATGGATTTACCACAGGATGCTCATAAACTACTCGCATATCTGACAATGTAAGGAAGAGCGATCAACTATACTAAACTGCATTCTAGTCTATAAACAAACAGATCAATTGCGGACCCTTCCCCATAATTCTACAAAATCCATATTTATCCGGCACAATCAAATTATTTATGATCCTTCATCAGATTTTCGCCGAAATGCTCTGAATCTCTGAATATAATCTTATCTTCGATCGGCCATCTTGGCCGTCACCCGTCCGTCACCAATAAACATGTCATGCCGTTGACGTATCGGAATAAAGTGAGCAATGGACACAATAGCATAATTTGACGGCGAATCAAAATATGAGCGGTTGTGAAGCAGAGCGGTGAACACACTGTTGGGTTCTGGCGGAATTTTCAAGGTTTTCAGGAAGACGGTGCTTAAAACTACAGAATTTCATTTTTTATGAAGATATGCTGGCAGGTTCTTCAGAAAGGTCAGGTGCGTATGACCAGATGTATGAACGTGGACGAGGAAAAAGGAGTATGTAAGGATCGTAGCAGGTGACGTTCTGTGGTTTCTGGGTCCTTCTTCCCATGGGGTTCCATGGAAAGAAGGGCTTATTCCTGAAATCCCCCCAAAAGTCCCCCTAAGGGGGAAAAATGGAATCTAAAATGAAAAGTCTAAAATACTCCCTTGATACCCCCCATTTTTTTTTTTGGATGGGAAATCATCAAATGACTCCTCCTGCTCTGGGCGGAGCAGGAGGGAGTGTCAGACTTTTACTGACTAAAACCCATTCATGTTCCTTCATCGCCCTTTGTGTTCCGGAGAAAAAGGCGCGAGTTTATGTTTGTATGTATACTGCTAGTCCAACATAAGATTGTCCACGTTACGAGTACTAGCCTTTGAAAATTTGTGCTGCAGTGCTGTTGAGATTCGTCTCCTCAAATCACACATTCTTATCTGAGCTGGTCACTTCCGTCCCCACTGCTAATCTTCAAACTAAACGAAGGAAGGGAATAAGGGAAAAAGGGGGGGTTTAAGGGAATATTAAAATATTGTAAATTGCATATTATATTTTATTACATAACATAACACGCCTGTTATCCAGAAAGGGTTAGGTAGAGGTATATTCTATTTTATTATAGACACACCTAGACAATTTTAGCCGAAATACCATATCAATATTTAAACAAGTACATACAAAATACAAAACAAATAAAATGCTTTAATTCGCTACACAGCACAGCTAAAAGATTTCATACCAAGATAAAAACACAGCAATACCTATTTGTGGTACAAATGACCGTATTGTTTGGAAATAAAAGCAAAAAACCATGTACTTCATACTTTATTGTAATGCCCACTCTCATTAGCGCAGCTTTGCAAACATTTTAACTGCCTATTAAAAACCTTATGACCGGTGATCTGATCTTTATGCATTTTATTTTTGATTAATGATAAAGCCTATGTTTATGTGGCTTTTTGAGTTATTTAGGTGTTTTTTTCAGCTGTAGGTGCTTGTTACCATGACAGCACACCCTTGGCCTTGGCATATTATTGTTCACTACTTGACCACGATGTCTGCAAATAAATAAAATTTTCACTTCGCATGCTCTGAAAGTGCTTGTTTGTGCAGGATATAGGCTGCACAAAATCGAATTTTGTGCACAAGGGCATTAACGTATCTACTCATAAATGTATCTATATTAAGGCAAAGAAAATGAGCCATACAGCCAAACGCAATAAGAAGTTCATACTACTCTGTCAAGAAAGTACCGGGAAAAGATCAATAATACACAAAATGTCTGTTATTCATCCAAATTTATTTTATCACCTTCAAAGTATGCTCCTTTAGAAACGATACACTTGCGCCAACGAATAATCCATTCATCAAAACATTTTTTAAACGCTGCTTCCGGAATTGAGTTCAGTTCTCGCCGCGAATTCTCCTTTATGTCTTCTATCGATTGAAAACGGGTGCCACGAAGTGGTAATTTGAGTTTAGGAAAAAGAAAAAAGTCAGCAGGAGCCATATCTGGTGAATATGGTGGTTGCTGGATGGTATTTGTTGAGTGTTTAGTCAAAAATTCGTTCACAATGATAGCCTTGTGCGAAGGCGCATTGTCGTGGTGCAAAATCCAAGAATTTTCTTTCCACAAATCTGGCCTTTTTCGTCGAATTTGCTGTCTTAAACGCCGCATAACGCTCAAATAATATTCTTTATTTACCGTTAGACCTTCCGGTAAGAATTCAGAGTGCACAACACCGCGATAGTCAAAGAAAACAGTCAACATGACTTTGACTTTTGATCGACTTTGGCGTGGTTTTTTCGGTTTCGGTTCAGTTGGAAGGCGCCACTCCGAAGCTTGTTGACTAGTTTGCATGTCAAACTCGTAAACCCACGTCTCGTCACCAGTAACAATGCGTTTCATGAATGTTGGGTCCGAACTGACTCGTTCTAGCATGTCCTCAGCGACTTTCATGCGATTGAGTTTTTGGAGAAAATTCAGATCTTTTGGGACTAGCCGAGCAGCAACATGTTTCATACCCAAATGATTAGTTAAAATGGTACGGATCGACTCGTGAGATACAGAAAGTTCGGCGGCTATCTCTCTCAGAGTTGAATGGGGATTTTCAGTCACTATTTTCTTCACTTTTGCGATGTTAACTTCAGTTGCAGACGTTGGCGGCCTACCAGAGCGAGGCAAATCTTCCATCACATCTCGACCGCTTTTGAACGCTTTGAACCACTCATAAGCACGAGTTTTTGATAAAGTCGATTCACCGTAAGCCTTCTGTAACATTTTCAGTGACTCCGAACACGAAATTCCATTGGCGATGCAAAATTTAAGACAAACTCTTTGTTCGATATTTTTGTCCATTATGAAATTCGCAATACACACTATATATGATATTACTAAAACCAGCACTGTATTTAATATAAATAACAGATGCAACTCAAACTCCGCGCCAAAATGGAAAACAGTTGTGCCAATCTAACAACTACAAAAAAAACAAACAATTGAATTTGGAACCATAAACAAATCATCCATTCCCGATACTTTTTTGACTGAATGTACATAGAATTTGTTATTTTATAATATTTACTTTAATTTATTTGTCTTATGTGTTTTTTAAAAAATTTAATTCAAGTACCTACGGTAAGTTATCAAATTAATTTAAGAAAATTATTATTATAAAATTAATGTAGCACTTCAATACCCGCAATTACAGACACAATTAAAATAACAATGCACTGTGCCTCACGAGGCACGGCCGGGAGCATACGGGTTTGTATAGGTCTGCAGCCCAAGTCTAATATCAATGTCGTAAGATTTCAAAAAAATAAAGCGGCCGGAGACAGCTCTTGTTTTTCCGTGCGTTTATTAATTTCATCAATTTATACTACTGTTTTATTTCTTCGCAATTGAAGTGAAAAGCAGAGTTTATAACTCGTCCACAAAACCATTTTTATCCGAGACATTTAGCAGCCCGAGCCAAAGGCGAGGGCTGATAGTAATGTCGATGTTCGTTTTGTGCACTTGTTGTAAAATCTACTATTACTTAGATCACAAACGATAGACTTTGTGAACGATGAAATGGCTAGGAAGGAGGTGACTGCTGAGATGAAGAGTAATAGAGAAAATAGAGTATGGAAGAAGACATGCTTCGCCAACCCAAAATAAAGGCAAGAAATAGAAGGGCAGAATGATGACTTAGATCACAAACGACAACATCTCCTGTGACCTAGGACTCAGAGCTCAAATTAAAATAGGCACCAAAGGCCTTCGTAAGATTTGCAATCTTGCCCTATTTTGATAGGACCTACATCCGGGATACTGTCAGCTCATACTATCAGGATTAAAGCAACTGAAAAGTACTTCGTGCTTAGGTAGGTGCTATATCTATAAATGTTGAATCAATCTTTGATAGAGAAGAATTTCTCGGAAAAGGTGTCGATAGTCACCATGTATGCATGGACAAACAGTAGTAGTACTAGGTACCTATGTGTAGAGGACGAAGTAAATGAAATCATCGAAGTAGGCTATATAAGTTGGTAAGGTGATCGAATCTTCGAATAATGTCTCAGCTTTTCAGAATGACAAATCGTATCTAGTAACTAGATTTCTAAATATCAATTATCTAAAAAAATACTGCGAATCACCTAATAGCAAATGACAGACTTGCTTGTAGAAAATCTCATTCTGCAATCAAAATCCTTGATAACTATTTTTCTTATACGAAGTCAGAGAAACATCATAAAGTGAGCAAGCCAGTTTCTTAACGGCAGAAACTTATTGAGTTACAAAATCCGAATTATTTCCAATCGATGTGATCCGAATTCGATGTATGCCAACATTACGATAATTCGATTTTATAACATCATTAGACGAGCCTTAACATTTAAAGAATTGTAATCGCCGCTCATTATTACTTAATAAACCGTAACTGTGTGGTTGCAGTACACCGGACCCATGTTATAAAGATCTAAGGAACCTCCCATGAGCTGATCCGGCCAAGATAACACTCTTCAGATCATCACTACAGATAAGCGCACAGATTTGAAAGTATAAAATGTTTGGACAGCTCTCGTATAAAATCTTTCACGTTCGTAGACGCACGAATATGACGTCATTACACACCAATCAGAAATAAACCTTCATTTCTGTTTATAAGGTTCCTTTTTGACTGTTGTGTCATCATACGCCGAGTAATGCCCTTAAGTGAAGAACAATGAGAAATACATCTTAAATCTTTAGTTGGAAAGATGAGATTCCTATGGGATATCTTTATCTGGTCCCATCGCTTGACTTTCGCACGATTGATCGATAGTATTTTTTGCGGTCGCCTTTATTTATAAAACAATCGAACGTTCGATAAATGCTCGCCCCTACCAGTGGTAATGGTTCCACGAAAGAAAATTACAAAAGGTAAAAAGATAACGTGCTAAATACTCGGTCGTAAACGATCTTTAGTGTCATCAACCCACTTGCCATGTATGTCAGACAATTGAGCTTCAGGAACTTAAGCTGTGCTGGTCTATAAATATATTTATTTGTAGTAAAGCTTATTTTCGCTATTTCGAAAACTAATACATTGTGGTTCCGGTAAATCTGGCCTTAAGGGCCTAACATGCCTCAAATGGCTTAGCATGATCCTCCGTTACGCCTAAAATACTGCAGCATTAATTTTGAAATAAATATATGGTAAATTTGAGGATTAATGCTAGGTAGGTACTATGTGTGACAAAAATACGATTCCATAAACTTTTCTCCATAGAAAAAAATCCAAAGTTACCTCCAAATCGAACAATAAACCACTGGTATACAAAAAGTACTTTAAATTAGATCATGAAACTTTGCATACTAATCCTCCAATCAATAGATTTTTTGTTAATCGCACAAAAACACTCATTTCGCACTATTCGGCCGCAGTGACTGACGTAACAACCGCTTTGTAGTGCAAGCTGATTAGAACTTCATTCTAAAACAGAGTTACTAATTTTAGAGTTAGAAGGACCTTAACGCTCTTCTGAACAACTTTTACTGTTAAGAGTTGACGAATGTAACTTTCCCAGGCAAACAAAAGAAAAAATAACAGTCTAATCAGCCAGCATTTACTCATTTCAAACGATACTCCATCGAGAACACTCAGTACTACACATTTTGGGTTCGTTCCCCAGTTCAGTAAGGTCGCAAGGAATCCATTGCTTGTCGTAGGTAATTGTCATTTCATTATAGAAGTATTCAGTCAGGTTGTAACGCAGGTATTTGGGCCCAGTTTTTGGGCTCGTAACAAAATTACCGATAATCGGACCAATCGATTCGTGATCGATGTTGTATTGTATCGATTTTTGTGTACTATAAGACCGGTTGTTAATTTTGAGGGGACAGCTGATTGTAGTACGGAATATATTTGAAGGGAGAAATTGTTTTTGTCGGTATTGGACAAAAAGTGTCAGGTGCTCGTTTCGTTTTTGCAGTTTTACAAGAAAGTTCTGTGGATTTCGTAAGCGATGACTCATAACTTGGCAATGGTATGTACTAACTGTATTTTGTACAATACGTTACATAGTACCTACCTGGAGTCCTAAAGTAATGGCAATTGCTTTTAAAGCATTTCATATTTCTACTTTGTCCTTCCAGCACTGACATTATTTAGTTTTTCGATAACTTAGTCAGTTTCATACTGTTTGTTTTTTCTTATCGTTGTCACTAATAGAATGTCACTTTGTTCAGACGCAATTATATACGACTCAAGATTAGTCTTCGAAAATTCTACTGCTGTCTAAGTACCTATAGTTTTCTTCACTCACAAATTCTTTGAGAAATTCATCCATCGATACCATTTATTCAAATAAAATTACTGAATTGTTAAGTTTTCGCTCTAGTCGGAAATTTACAGAAAAGCTTTCAAGAAAATTGAATTTTTAAAATCTCTGCGAAATTGTAGAAGTTTCTATGAGACATTGTTATTGCTTTCCCGTTGCTGCTGTCTCGCATTTTTCTGAAATAGAAGGATCCTCGTCCTAATGATGTTAAATAAAAGTGTTGAGCTAGCTTGCGAGGGTTCCATGTTTATTTCGAAACAATCTACTGATTTTCAAACGGATAAAATAAAGGACTTTTATACTTTGGTTTAAAGACTTCAATTTTATTGATGAGATTGAGATGACTTAGTTAGCTATAATGCTATGCTAACTAGCTATGCTATTGATGTTTTTTTTTACCTTTTTGCAAGAATGAAAATATTGTACATTAGGAATCTTTATAACGTAGATACACTCAATAATGCAATGTAAGTTATAGATAAAAATCACAAAAATCTAAGGGTCGACCCTAACAGAAACATACAGAAAAGAAGACCATCGATCAAACTGTACTCCTATTGCAACTGTCATTGGTTGGCAAAACGACGGCCATTTCTCTAAGCTGAACGATTGAGCGGTACCCGCCTACTATGGAAGACACATTCCAAGTCGTCGACCAAAAATTGATGCAGATCCTGCTTGGCGCTGTATTTTTTTTATGGTGAGCATCTTCAGATAGCAAAGAGCACACCGCTACACAATGTCTTATGGATACAAAAAACTACGACAAGAAACTTCAACTAATTTGAAATATGACTTATTAAAATAACCAATAACAATACGTTACTGCCGCATCATATAATCCATAACATAATTCGTGCACCCATCATAATTTGCAACCATCTACAATTTTTTTCCAACTACCCTTTCCTTCTATCGTCGTAGAACTTAGTACGAAGGCAACGTCGTTCAATCATTCAGCCAATAAATATTTCGCCTCATGTTTTCATAATAAACACACATTTCACTTGTAATGTAACATTATGACATGGCGTAGTAATAAAAAGTTTTAAACGATGTTCGTTGACTGCTGAAGATACGGAATTGATGGCAACGCTATTCATCTTAAGGTTTGATTAAAGGATTGGTCTTTCATTTGCTTGGTTTGTTGTTGAAAAATGGAGTTGCCTCGATAAAAAACTTCAACCAGCCTTTAGTTGCTTGTAGTAATCGGGTTTTCGCAAAGCTCATGTTTAGAGTTAGAAAGCTCTTAATTTTCAGAAACACAAGTGTTGTGGGTGGTAATCGTTATGCCTGTAGAAACTTAATTACAATTAATTTTCTAGCTTAAAGAATCCGATGAATCTAGCTACAATCCTGTCAAAATCATCATCAAATTGACATCTTAAAAGTCGTCTTGTATCTGAAAACTAAAATTCTACAAACTCTTGCGACACCCCTATAGGACAGATTCATTTGTCAGTGACACGAGCTTATTATGTAACTGGTTGTCAGTGAAACAACTGACAACGCGACTGTCAAGAAACAAAGACAATCGCCATTTAGTCAGCAATCGTAAAAACATCAGGGGACCTACCATCGCCCCTTGCAGCAGTATTATTTTAATCTTTAGCGTGGACAAGAGATGGTTGGGCATCCGATAGCTCCATCTCTTGCTATAAACGGTGATAGTAGGTTGGTTCCCTGGTACTATAAGTCGGTAGTTAGTACTAAGATGTTTTAATGGCTGTATCGTGTCATCTTACTGTTCATTTCAATGTCAGTCTTGAAGCAGAGGGATTGCTTAGAATTCTGATGAGGCTTTTTTAGGCGCCAATAGTTTTCTGGACCTGCTTCTAAACTTCTCAATGAGATCTATATAGGAGCCACAAAACTGGGTTTCACAAAACGTGGAACTAAACCGTAAATACCATGAAATAAGAATTGGTCACAAAATGAAGCCATAGGACAACATAAAATGAACTTTAACACCACACTTCTCAGTTGCGAATTGTATCACCATCTTTCTACTTTTGTCTGGTGTTCCTTCGTGTCAGCGCACGTTTTCTTCTTCCATTGTCTCCTGTCAACCGTCACGATACTCTTCACTCCCTTTTCTTTCATACCATTTCTATTACTTTCCATCCATTTATTTTAGGCCATTTCAGTAGCTAACCGTATGTTATTACACATTAACTCAATCATTTTCTAACCATTCGTCAGTGCCAGCCATCACTACTTTGCAGAAATTAATAAACGAAATGCGACAACTGTCATTAGACCAGTACAGCTAGTTTTCCTAATGACGTCATTTGTCACTTGTTTCAATTCCGTCATTGAGGTCCTGCATGATGTATGAGCGTCGTACAACTCATACGTCATTAGGAGAAATGCGAATTCCAATTATTTTACGTTTGTAGGGTATTTGCTAAACTCAAATCATTTTTGACACGAAATGAAATGATAAAATATGTTTTTAAGAAGGTAATTAAAACACTTTTACAGGTATTTTTTTTACAACCTACATTTCAACAGGATACTGCTACTGATTTCTTATAGTCCAAGATCCCTTAAAGAACGACCTTCACCGAGCTGGTTAATGGATAAAAAGTATTTTATATCGAATTAAATATGCCAAAAAATATATTGCAAATGGGTTGTCTAAAAAAATTCAGTCCAGAATATGATTAAAGAAGAAAAAATGAAGTTGGATTCATGCGAAAACTTGTATGGATGTTATAAAAGTTGGACTCCTGAGAAAGTTGGACTCGAACGCGAACAGAGGGATTAATTAGCTTTTTTTTTTTTAAACTTTTCTTTGGTTTGGTTAATAGACAAAATCCATACCAATTGAAAGTATGAAGTCTATAAAATATGCAAAAGTTATCAAGCCTATAACAGGTTTCATACTTTCGATTGGTTTGGAATTTGTTTAGCCAAACCAGTGAGTGAAATGTTGTAAAAAAATATATTCTGGACTGATTTTTTTTAGACAATTGCAATATATTTTTTGGCATATTTAATTTGATATAAAACACTTTTCATCCATTAACCAGCTCGGTGAAGGTTATTCTTTATGGGATACTATACTATTAGTACGGATTTTGAGACAAAACACTTATTGGCGGAGCATATGCGCGGACCATTTAAGATTTTCTTAAATGGTTTTTGTTGGATATTTTACCCGACTTTCAGTAGTTAGATTAGTGTTCTTCAAATCTGGATTAGTGTATTGATTACCCTCAAAACAGCAAACACGCGGGAAAAGTCAGTTTAACCTGTTCTAACCACATTCCTTGCTATACGAACAGCATATTAGTAAAAATATTGCCTTTCGTTAACCGAACTAATTATAATACATAGTACTCATTTTAACCGAACAGCATTCCAAAAATACTATAGACCCTCATTTCATTAATAAATTATGTTATTTGAATATTATTAAATAATAACACGCTCGATAAAGACAAAACGCCAAAAGCAATTAACTGGGACTTAACAAAAGTGTTCACAACATGGGCTTTTTACAGCGGCGTTACTCGCCTATTAAAAACAAAGCTAATTTTACGCGAATTATAAAGCGCTTGAATGTGATCCAGCGTTTCGCTACATATCAATTACTTGGAAGTTAGCATAAAATGCGTATTAGTTATTGTGGCAAGCGTAAAACCTAGTTTCGCTCTTGATGACCACATATTTTCTTGACATGTTTTTTAGTAAAAGGTGGTGAATACAAAATTTTGATGAATTCAGTAATTTTATAACCTTTTATGCCACTCCCATTTCTTTTAACATAAGTTAACGGTCAAGATGTTTTGAAGCCATTAGTTTTGTCTGGCAGTAATAGGTCTGTCGCTGTTTACTGCTCATTATTCTGATACTTGGAGTTGTCTAACATAAACAATCACTAAATCAAGCCGAAGCAGCCAAGATCCTCTGGCTTGCAGCTTGTCACCCAGCCATCAGACCTATGAGTCAATTATAAAGCCTTTTTAGGTCCCAATGAACGCGCCTTATTGATTGAAAACGCACTTTCTTGCAGAATTTGAACCTACATAAAGTGCGTCAGCTGAGCAGGAAAACATATCACATCAACCATCGATACAAAGCCAATAAATCAAGTTATGACTTAGAGTCCAATTTAGCCAAAGAAAGTCTAATCCGAGCCGCCGTAACTCAGCTTTCTAGGACTCACTTATTCAATTTACGTTCTACGCCGGACAAGAGTTGGAACAATAAGCGGGAGCTACATGGGCGAGCACTACCGACCATTACGTATTCCGACCACGATCCTATCTCAACCTGAACGCGTAAGCTTACACGACCGATCCTACCCAGCGAACAACTTACAACGATGGTTTTCTCCCCAACTGAGCTAAATCAGCACTGGTTTATGCAGCAATGGTTGGAGTACAACGCGATTTTTGATTCCACATTTCCGCACAAGGGCCCCCGCGAAAACGCACCAAGCAAACGTCATTGGCTGATAATTGTCGCTCCCCGGCGCGGCGCCCTTATCGCCCTAGATAACCACGCTTCCATCTTATTGTCCATTTGTTAAGATACCACAATGCACTCGGAATATTACTAATTAGGCTCTGTTTATGAGCCTACCGGCCATTGTTGAAAGAATGAGATAGTTATCTGTTTGTTGTCTGCAAATGAGATTTGCGATGCCGCTTTGTCGGTTGGCAAAATTGTATGAGCTTTGTTTCATCTGAAATATTATCTGTAAACCAGTGTGGTGGACATTGTTTTTGTGGCAGTTAGCAGAGGCCGTACATTCAGGTTGCGCTATCTGATGGCTTAAGCTAAGGCTTCGTTATGTGCATGTGGTGCAGTTATGTTTCGAGTTTTTCGGGATATGACCCTTGCTCCGGGAGTTGGTACCGGTATCGTTGGAATGCAATTAAGTGCATTGTTGTTGCAGTGATTTTGTCTGCAAATGTCATCCTGTTTGTCAATGAGTCTGTCTGCATGAAGCTCGAAAGCTGCACTGTTTTCCAGATTTTTAATGAGTAGTTCGATATTGTCTTCTGAAACTGATCGGGCGGTTCTTTTTATTTTATTTCTGACGTATCTTTCTCTTGATGTATTTATTATATCTCCACCTTCCACTCCAATTACTTTAACAATATCAGCGATGAAATGAGCCAATTGGGTTTGAGAATTTATTGCATTTCAACCGCTATTTCTGTTGAAGATTTACAGCTTAACACTTCGAGAACCTGCAAATAAAAAAGTGCATAAAAAATCAATATACTCGTAATGACTATTGAAATATTCACACGGGCATCGTAAAATTCAATTGTGGGGGTGTAAATGTACAATGAAGTTGAAAACTTTAAAATACACACCGTTTTATACTTCGGTTGAAATACGGGCTTCTGATAGTAGCGTTTGTTGGTCTAACTTGAGCAAACGTTTGATCAAACTTAAGTTAGGTGGATTTCAAATTTAGAGTTTGACAGTATTGCTATTTGTGGTCATTGAGAGATTTACGAGTTCGTTGAATTTAGCTTTGTTTACTGTCTCATATTTTATTGAACCCTTGTTGTCTTCAATTTGTTTCAGATTCCTTTGCATTATTGAACCTCATAAATTAATAATCCTCGGCTCGTTTTATCTTTTTTTTAAATGTATTCTCTTTGGCCAACAGGATATTGTAACTCGAAGCGTTAAAAAATAAAATCTATCATCTACGAGAACAAAATCATAAACGTAAAGGCTCGGCAAACATTTGCTCGAAGCCTGGGCTCGAAGGGCTGGCGCAAACAAACCAATATTGGTTTTGTCGAAAAAACACGTCGCTGAATTTTACGTCGCCGTCTTGTCGCTAGATAAAATCGCATTTCGCGTTTATTGCACAATGAATTGTAGCGTTTTATGTTAATAACCAGCGCATGTGGGCCGAGAATGTCGAAATACTGACTAATCTGGCCGTGGGTTGCCAACGGAAAAAATGGCAATTTTAAATTATACACGCTACCCACATCTGCCTGTACGATATAAGTTCTTTATTAAACACTCCTAGATTTTTTAATTACTTAATTATTTATTTACTTTAGTCCTGTTCATCGCCTACATTTTTTGCTGATTTTGTTTGTCTTAAATTATAGTCGTGTTATATGTGTTAATGTATATTTGCCCATAATTAGATTCATTTTTGGTGTTCGCCATTTGGCCGTTTTGTTGCCATTTCTCATATACCTGATTAAGTTGTTTTTGGACTTCTGAACCATTTGTCAAAAGTACCGATTTTCTGTATATGGGAGCTAACATGATTATCGATAGTTTCGGCTAAAATATGAGTATCGTGATTTTTTACAACAGTTACTGTCTCTTGTTATATTCATTTTTTAAAGGCTTCATTAAACTCGGAGTTTTGATGAATGATTATTTGTTTGCCACAGAGTCACTTGTTATATATACCTAGTTTGTTTACGAATAAGAGTTCAGCTCAGTAGCTTCAGCATGGAATAAGTTCTGTTATCAATAATAGACACATTCTAACTTCCAATCATCATCTGCCTAGCCTTTACCCAACTATGTTGGGGTTGGCTTCCAGTCTTACCAGATGCAGCTGCAATACCAGTATTGTACGTGGAGTGACTACTTTTCTGTCCTCCACAACCCAGTTAGTACGAATCATTCCCGCTACGTCGATTCCCTACCGCTACGTCGACTTGTGAAACAAATGACATCTGTTTTAAAAAGTTTACGCTTGACCACGCTGGGTATTATAATACGATACCACTTGGTAAGACTGGTTGTTAAACTTTCGGGCCCCTGACTACCTGTAACGACTGTCAAAGATCTACAAAAGACAGCCGGGACCAATGGCTTAATGCCAATGCTTCCTGAGGCACGGAGGAAACTCGGTATGTAATGAGAGGTCACCCATTCACAGACCAACCTAGGCAAGCACGGCTTAACCTGAAGTTTGATCTGTGCGGCTGTTATTTTTAGTCACGAGCTCCATAGTCTAACTTCCAATACCAATAATTAGATTTAATTTATAAATCTTTGCCGATTTTTCCGAACCGCTCTAAAACATCGATAAATCGAATGTGACACGCGAATCAGAATCGATTACGGCGATCGAGGTGAAACCACTGGACGTGTCGAAAGCTCGGCCACCACCCACGTTAACTTCGTCCTCTTATTAAGATGTTATTTTGATTCCGCACCAATTGATGAAAGTTGTTTGTCCTGCGAATGTATGTTATTGGTGATATGTCAATGTGTTTGGTGAGAGAAGATTTTCTGAATTGAATTGATGTGTGAGATATGTAAGGGTAGATGGGGATTCTGGATGTTTGTAACGCGGAAGAAATAACAGTGATACCTACTTATGCAATAGCAGATATAATTATGGATCGAGAGGAAGAGGAAGATCAAAGAAAAGATGGATAGATTGTGTGAGGAATGATATGAAGGAAACAATACTAAATGATATAGCGTGACGATTGACAGGAGAGAATAGAAAAAAACGTGTTGCGCCGACCTCAAATAACGGTATATATTCCCAATAGGGCAGGAAAGGTAGATGATGATGCAATAGCAGATATCTAGCGATGCAAAAGGATCGTGTCAGGTAACGTTCTGCAGTTTCTATTACCTACCCTTATGGGAAATCTGCGTGATTTTATGTTTATCTGGCTAGTATAGATTTATTGCTACTGAGTGTTTCACTATTGAAGATTTAGCTGTTAGTTGCTAACTACGTGTTCTTCTCGGATTCCCATTTCGTGCAAACTGTACTAAAATCCCCCACTATTGTGTAGTAGACCTCGTTATTGTTTCTACCACTTCTGCCATAAAGTCACAGTAAACTGAAACCTCATCAGGTTAAAACCTTCTTCATAAATGTCTCATTTATGTTATAGAAAGAATTGATCTTATCCTTTATGACGTGCCTTTCAACCTTAGCAATAAAATAAAGCAATTACTGACACGGCTATACCTTAAGCTTCTCAATTTTAGTCGTCAAGAAATACTAAAACGCATAACAACAAGCGACAACCCTCAATGAAAATCCTTTTATCACTCTCTCAAATGATAGCTATTTATTTAGTAGATACCTGCTTTCACAGTTAACAACAATATCGGTTTATAGCAGGGGTTCCCAAACTTTTTCAGTTCACGGCGCACTAACAGGTGTAATATTTTGTGTCGGCGTTCTAACTAGTCGAAACTGCAGTTTTTTTTTGTGTTGACACACAAGAAAACATTTGAAAATTCGGCTTCACATAAACAAGATGTTGCAAGAGGAATGAGAATATTCTTAAAGATTTTTAATAGACTTGAGTCCTGAAAAAAGTTAATTAGTCCGTCGGTTAGATTATCAAAAAATATTTGACACGTATTTTTTTTTGTTACGTAAACCAAAATTGGTGAAGATACGAAGCTTTTAAAATTCTCAATATGCCGTGCGTGAATTTTAGTGCGTTGTGAGTTTGTGACGTCACGAGCCGGGCACTCTCGAGTTTTGATGCGTTTTATCTTTGTCAATATTCATTGATTTATAAAAAAAAAAAACCAGTCCATTATATTTTCCAATACTCTAACTGACGGACTAAATAGATTTGAAATTTATTGATGGTGGAAACTAGCCTATTTAAAGTTTGATATTCATTTTGGACCGATATCCAAAACTCCATAAAATCGGAACACATGAATGAGCCTTGGCTGCAGCTGTCGCAAGAGTTCAATGAGACTCTCTTCTTTTTACGAAGAGAATTCTGGTGGATCTTAGGTATGCATAGAAAGGATTTTGGATTCACGATAGTTTTTCGACAACGTCTTCGGCAAAGTATTTTAAAAATCATTAAGTGAGCTCCGAAAGGTTTTTAACTTTTGTGAGACAACAAGCTCATTAGTCTTTTGTCGATATAAGATTAGTTTCCGGAGAGTAGTAAACAGAAGCGGCTCACGGCACCCCTCTTTACTCTCTCTCCGCGCCGCGGCACACACTTTGGGAACCCCTGGTACTTATATAGTATAAAACCAATATTGCTGTTACCGTATAAACTTTATACGGTTCAATACACAACATATCCACCGCATATTAAAACCATATCCACTTTGGTGGGCAAATATTGAGTTTTACACCCCATACCGGGTCTCCATAAAATTGTAAGTTAATATTATTTGACATTTATTGTAGGTATTGGTGACGTCATTATATTTTTATTTCGTCTCGGTTGTTGGAGGCTGTCGCCTTTTAGTCTGGATGCAGCCAGTGTTGCAGGCTTTGGGATTTGAGGTTTAGATTGCTTAGGGAATACCGGTCCATTCAGACGTACTTAAACTTTTTTTGTCTACGTCTGAACGGACCGCGGTCCATTCGATTTGGTCCGTTCAGACTAAACACCCCTTCGCCCGGGAGCTTCTTGTTGGTTACAAAGGCTATGTAGGGTTTGTTGGGCGCCAATGTAATGCACCGTAAATCGAACTGCTTGTAACGTATCTGAACTTGGCATTTTTATATAGATCAATGTAATGTAGTTGTTGATAATAATACCAACCTACTATCCCACTGCAGCTGAACAACTCCTGTCTATTGGAAAATCTGTCCACAAAAATCAGAAACATAACATAACATCACGACTGTAATCCCAGAAGGCTCGGGCAGAAGAAAACTTAATAATACACTCACATTTCGCCAGTTATGTTTAAGTCCCCTGTAATAGGGGGTGAGCCTATTGCCATCAACCGGGAGCAAATCCAGACTCCGGGGCTAAAATTAAGAAATTCCTGATGGAAAAACCCAATAACATTTTGCCCGGCCCGGGAATCAAACCCAGGTCCTCATGCTGAGCAGTCGTGCTTGCGACCACTAGACTAACGAGGCAATCATAAAGATCATGATGTGCATCCAAAAGTCCTTTGCTTAACTCTACTCAGATATGGAAAATCTGGTCATTAAAATCTGCCCAGGGCCTGCAGTCTCGACATTAGTAACGACGCTGTCGCAAAGTTACGATCGTTATAAAATAACGAAAAAATTCGGTTGCAATAACGACGATTGAGTGAAACGCAAGTCTCTACATCCAAGTTATCGAGCAAAAGTCGTACATTTTCTTGAGTTCTTGACGTATCTATGTCGGTACGCTAACAAAAACGATATTTGGTAGTCTCTACACTCAAAGATAGCGATTATCCTCGGAATGATACCGATTTTTGTAGCTAATTTATCAATTTTCGCAAGAGTAACGAATATTTCTAACTACCATTTTTGACAGCCCGATAAGTGATTCGGTAGCATCGTTAGCTAATTTAATGGTGGTTTTTACGGAATTAATGACGAAAATTTTGCCGGATGGGCTTATAATTAGTCTGTACCGAAGTATGCTGTGCTTACAAGTCGAAACTAACATATAAATAGGTTCCGGACGTATGTGTGAATTGAATAGGCGTCGCTGATATTCATTTCAGTAGGAAGAGGATTCATTTTAATAAAATAAACACAATTGTAATCAATCCCTATAATCAACTCTAATAACAAAGACATTCAATTATTCTTTTAGCAAGTTCTGTAGCCCATTTTAATGTTTAAATTTTAAAACATTATGTAATGCAGGCAAAATGAAGGTCATGTAGGTACATAAGTATCTTTATTAGCAGAAAATGTGAAGAAACAGGACATTACAGTTATTTCAGTGCAGAACACATTCCGTGTATTCATAATCATTACAATGGCATGAAAATTACAAATCACAGTACAGTACATCATAGCTATACTTATCCTATGACAAAATTTTAAACAAGACACAATAGCTAATACACACTCATCATCTTTTTATTACAAAATAATACTGTCGACTAAAAGATAGCCTACATACAATCATTATCACCAAAACATTGTCCACCCTGAACACGGCATATGTACAAACATAGACTGCATTAATAAAAACAATAATATACACAAATACTCTCTTCAAACAATACAAAATTATCAATTTTTGAAATACTAACATGAAAATTAACGCTAAAATTAAATTTCACAATGCATTTTTTATATAAGAAGCATGAGATGAACATTTTTGTACAAAAATATATAGGATAGGGATAGGTCAACTTCTTTCTAAGGTAAAGCATTATAAATTAATGGTATAACTTCTAATTATTTAGATTCTATGTACGGGTAATTCTACTAGTGACTTCACACGTTTGAGTAATTTCTATTTCGAATGAGTTTCATTTTACACTGAACAGGTTTGGAGAATTCATAAATGAAACAGGGAACACCCTTTTATTACTTTTAGTTAAATGGTTCTGTGATTTGAAGATGGGTTGACAAGATTCAAACCTTTGGAAATTGAATATTTTGGAATTGTCTTGCACACAAGCATTTCTTTAGTGTCATTTAACCTCGTGATAGCTCGGCTGTGTATCCTTACAACTATAATTTATGGTAATATCGAATATTGGAACACTGCAATTACACTCATATAGTTTTGGAAAAATCTGATCAATATTACACACACTACGTTCACTCAGTTTGATTTTCTGCTTGTTCTTGGACATTCCTTGACCGTAGTCCCCAGTACCTTGGAGGCCTTTTGTAGTGTGACAAAACAGCTCAACAGCTCGATAAGTACACGCTGCTTCCGTTAACTTTGGCATGTTTCGACACATCACACGAAATCAGCGTGAAAATGAAAAATCCCTTGAATCTGCTTATTTCTGTATCTTGCCGGAATAGCAAGAGAATTGTTCACGGAGCTCCTTTATAAATTTCAGTCATCTCTTCACACACAACGACCTTACAGGCTTTGTCGAATTCCTGTATCATTTCACAGCTACATAAACGTGAATGTAGAAGTATATCCGATGGGGTCGCAGCTTTAGCCAGAAAAAAGTTGGCAGAGGTACTGTACTCTTGGCTATCAATGAAAAATGCTTGAGAAAACACCATTGAAAACATTTACACAACAAATAAATTGGTTGGTTTCCAATGACAACAACGACGCAAAACGGCAAGACCAATTGACAAGTTTGACACTAAGCCAATGTTGCAAGGAGGCATATTCTAATTTCCCTATATATTAAATCATTTATTTTATTTTTTAACACGTTTTTAGCTGTACCTACGAGTTTTCATGAAAGATAGTGCCTTCAAAATAAGGCTTATATAGTCTCAGTTTAAGATACAAGAAAACCAATTATTTTTATTGAACCGTGTTCTCTATTTGTCCCCATATCAAGGTGATTTTGTAAAGGCATACAATTGTCTTCGAAAAAGCCGAATACGTTTTTTCGCTAGCGTACCGACATCGATATGTCAAGTATATTACGACTTTGCTCGTTAACTTGGATGTAGAGACTTGCGTTTTTCGCAAGCGTCGTTATTGCAACCGAATTTTTTCGTTATTAGCTAACGATCGTAAGCGACAAGCGTCGTCGTTACTAATGTCAAGGCTGCAAGCCCATCTCCTTGAATATGGGGAAAAATGGAGAACATGGTTCAATAAAAATAATTGGTTTTCTTGTATCTTAAACTGAGACTATAAAAGCCTTATTTTGAAGGCACTATTTTTCACAAAAACTCTTAAGTAGAGCTAAAAACGTTTAAAAAAATTTAAATAAACTATTAAATATTTAAGGAAATTAAACTTTGCCTCCTTGCAACATTGGCGTAGTGTCAAACTTGTCAAAACTCAAAAGTCAATTGGTTTTGTTTATTTGTTGTTGTTATATACCTAGTTGTGTTTCTATTTCCAATTGTGTTTTCTCAAGCAGTTTTGATTGATAGCCAAGAGAACAGTACCTCTGCAAAACTCTGGCTAAAGCTGCCACCCCACTGGATATACTTCTACATTCACGTAGTAGCTGCGAAATGACACTGGAATTCGACAAAGCCCGTAAGGTCGTTGTGCTTGAAGAGATAGCTGAAATTCCTATAGGAGCTCCTTGAATAATTCTTTTGCTCTTCCGGCAAGATACAGAAATAAGCAGATTCAAGGGATTTTTCATTATCACGCTGATTTCGTGTGATGTGTCGAAACATGCCAAAGCTATCGGAATCAACATGTAGCGAGCTGTTGAGCTGTTGTGTCACACTACAGAAGGCCTCCGAGGGACTGGGGACTACGGTAACCGTAAAGGAATGTCGAAGAACAAGCAGAAAATCAAACAGTGAAATAGTGTACATAGTGTGTGTAATATTGATCAGATTTTTCCAAAACCATATGAGTGTAATCGCAGTGTTCCAATAATAGATATTACCATAAATTATAGTTGTGAGGACAGCCGAGATATCACGAGTTTACAAAAGAAATGCTTGTATGTCTTGCATACAAGCATTTCTTTTGTAAACTTGAAGCATTTCTTTTGGAATTGTCTTGCAATTCCAAAATATTCAATTTACAAAGGTTTGAACCTTGTCAAGCTTCAAATAAAAGAACCATTTAACTAAAATGAATAAAAGAGGTTCCCCGTTACATTTATGAATTATCCAAACCTGTTAAGTGTAAAATGAAACTCTTTCAAAATAGAAATTACTCAAATATGTGTGAAGTCACTCATAGAATTACCTGTACATAGAATCTAAATATTTAGAAGTTGTACCATTAATTTCTAATGGTCTACCTAAGTAGTTGACCTATCCTATATATTTTTGTACAAAAATACTCATCTCATTCTTCCCATATAAAAAATGCATTGTAAAATTTAATTTAAGTGTTAATTTTCATGTTGGTATTTCAAAAATTGTTAATTTTGTATTGTTTGAAGAAAGTATTTGTGTTTAGTATTGTTTTAATTAATGCAGATGTTTTAGATTGTTTTAATTGTGGGTATCGAAGAGCTACTTCATCTCAACATGGCTTAGGTGCACCATGTTGAGATGAAGTAGCTCTTCGATATCCACAATTACAGACACAATTAAAATAACAATGCACCGTTCCCGATCGGATACGGCTGGGGAGGTGTAAAATGTTTTGGTGATAATGATTGTATGTAGGTACTTATCATTTAGTCAAATGTATTATTTTGTACTATAAAGATGATGAGTGTGTATTAGTTGATTGTGTCTTGTTTAAAATTTTGACATAGGATAAGTGTAGCTATGATGTACCATGTACCTACTGTGATTTGTAATTTTCATGCCATTGGAATAATTATGAGTACTTAACACGGAATGTGTTCTGCACTGAAATAACTGTAAGTAATGTCATGTTTCATCACATTTTATGCAAATAAAGATACATAGGTACCTACATGTATACGACCTTCACTACATAATGTTTTATACATTTACTTTTATAAAAATGTGTGAGCGAACTTGATAATAGAATATTTGAATGTCTTTGATAATAAAGTTGAATATAGGAATTGATTACAGTTGTGTTTTATTTTTATTTATTTAAATGAATTCTCTTCCTACATATGAAATGAATATCAGCGATGCCTATTCACACATAGGGTACGTCCGGAACCTATTTATAGGTTAGGTTTGGCTTACGGCCATCAAAGGCCGTAAGCACAGCATAGGTACTTCGCTACAGACAATAGACCTTCGAGTAATAAGCCCATCTGGCACAATTTTTGTCAATAATCCCGTAAAACCACCATTAAATTAGCTTACAATGCTACTGAATCATCTAGCGGGCTGTCAAAAATGGTCGCTAGAACTAGAAATATTCGTGTTGCGAAAATCGTTATGTTAGCTACAAAAATCGTTACCATTCCAAGGACATTCGCTAGCTTTTAGTGTAGAGACTACCAAATATCGTTTACTTTGCGAAATCGTAACTTTGCGTCCGAATTCGCTAACTTTGCGATCGTTATCCATGTCGAGACTGCAGGCCCAGGGCATAGTCTCGACAGAGATAACGACAAAATCGCAAACTTTCGATCGCTAATTATTAACGAAGAAACTCGGTTGCAATAACGATGCTTGCGGGAAACGCAAGTCTCTACATCCAAGATGCGTTTCTCATAAGCATCGAAAATGCAACCGAGTTTTTTCGTTAGTACTTAATTAGCGATCGAAAGTTAGCGATTGTGTCGTTATCTATGTCGACTATCGAGACCGGCGCGGGCGCCTTGTTATGTTATGATCTGTCTAATTTCATAGCCATATATTTAATAACACCTAGAGTTCTAGATCATTGAGGCCACGCAAATGTCTAGCTTGCAGCGGTAACATACCTCGATTTAAGTGGACTTTCCCGGTTATTGGTACGGTCATTGATATGAAATGGCTTACAATATTTAAATTTTATTTAGATCAAGTAGTTCTGGCTTTCCCAGGTAGCTTGCGTACAGTCGCCAGGGCATCAAGTTACTTCAAACTGTTAAATTTTATCATTCGATTTTGAACTTAACCGTCAACTGTTTATGGTTTAAAATCATATGGAGAAATTTGTCAGTTTGTGGTAACTTAATGTTCTGGCGACTACAATAAAGTAAAAAAACCCTTCTAAAGTAGTCTATGTTTATTTATTTTTGGTATTAACACGAACGAATCCTTTACTTTAATTTCTCTCTCTCTGCTTTTGGCTCAAAGACTCCAATCTTTGCAGTAGTGGTGAAAGTCTACCCGCATTCTTTCAATTTTCTGCGATGCCTTGGACCGTCTCCTAGGCCCCACCTGCTGGCAAGATATGTAGTAGACCTGAATGCCTAGAAAAGTTGCAATTGCTTACGAAGCGTTTCATAAGGACTTGCAACAGCTTGTAGTTCCTGCCATGTGCCATGTTTGATATTTCCATCATAGTTTTCGCTGCCAAAATAGCAGTTTGTTAACCCTCTGGAACTGAGAATAATAATATCACCATTACTTACAATATTATAAATCAATTGTCACAAGATAAAAAGAAAAGAAAAATCAATAAAGCTACCTGCACGTCTCTGGGCGGTTCGCGGTACCGATAAGTAGAAAGCTGCGTCGGCGCAGGTCGTGCCGATTGAATCAATCACCGCGATATCTTCGCGGACCTGTGTTGACAAAACAATATGTGTTAATTCGATATTGTGTATGGCATTTTATGGTAATGCCTACATTAAATATTTTGTACTCGAAATATTCATGTTAATTTGACGGAAAAGTTTCGTTTTATTCTAGAACATAGGGAAACAAAATCGCTAGTTAGTAAGCCCAATATTCTAACTTGCAGGGGCTTTTCAGAAACGCCTTCTATAACCTACCTTTTTTTTTCGGATGGGAAATCATCAAATGACTCCTCCCGCTCTGGGCGAAGCAGGAGGGAGTGTCAGACTTTTACTGACTAAAATTCATCCATGTTCCTTCATCGCCCTTTGTGTTCCGGGACCACGGTATCTCTTTTGAACAGTCCTGCAGCCCCGGAACAGTCCTGCAGCCACGGATTCTATAACCTACCTTGATTAGTAATTACCGTCCCTATAAATTTCTTTTCCGCTAGGAAAAGACTATAGTCCTAGATATAGTATAGACTATAGTTCATGTTATTTAATGCATATTTTTATAATACACTTCCTATTTGTATCTAGGCACAGAACAAACAAATTTATTTCTCCTTACCCTTATAGAAATGACATGATAGGTACTTAATATAATTTTTCTTTGCACCACATTTCTTAATACAACTATATTGCAGCTTCGTTGTATTAAATCAAACAGCTGTAAGAAACATTAAACCGTGCTTATGCACTTGTAAATCGTACCATATTCATATTTACACTCTCCATTATAACCAGTTCCTCTCAGCTTCCACAATATGCGCGTTCAAGTGACAGAATCCATGTTTTCCTATCTCATTACATATTTATGTAGTTGTAAAGCCTCTGTGCATACATTATTTGTAATTATTTAATTGCCTTTAAGTGTTGTTCATTCATTATGTCGGAGCATAAACAACTTGGTAGGTGTTTGTTGAGATTTGGCGACCCGGAACTAGTGGAGTTATATGAGGACCTAACGTTGGTTTTACGTTATTTGGAGCCTGGTTCTAGGTTAACAGGGAAACCCTCAGTTTTTTAACTTTTGACCATAACGTGGGTACGGAATTAACTTTAGACGAAAGAATTTGAAATTAACTAAAACGTGTGCACAAAATTGAACTTTGGCTTCCGTTTTATCATTCGTATTTGAGAAAACAGCAGAAATGTTATTAAAATGTCAAAATTGACAAATTTACCGTCTTCAAGATTGCTGGATTGATGGCAGACGACCTTTGAGCGAAAAATTCAAGAGGTCTCCACTTGTATCAAAATGCACTATTTTTGGTTTTATTATAATACGAAATATGTTTGTTTGACCGTACTTTCTCAAGACATAACTTTGTTTTTTTTTTCTTATGGTCCCAAAATACCACTCAAAAATATGTAGGGGGAATCCGGGACCGCGGTCCAGCACAGCTATTCACAACCCTTCGATTCGATTTTCGATTCGGAAAGTCGTACGTCTATCTCGCTCGATTTCGTAATGTCAAAAACAGATAGATATACGACTTTCCGAATCGAAAATCGAATCGAAGCGTTGTGAATAAGGGGCCTGGTCCCAAAAGCCTCCCGGCCCACTGCAGAATTAGAAAAACACATAGAAGCTACCTAAATTCCTACTAAGTATTTCAACCAGGGTCTTTAACAGGATCAACTAAATTTCTAATTCTAATTTACTAATTACGTACTAATCTAACGGTAAACAAGTCTTATCAGGTAATTTACTGTGTCCAGATTGTCATTCAGCACCTACATACACTAATCGCTTATCGCTGATAATCATTTAAACAGATAGCGAACTAACCTGGGTAGTCAGGTTGCACAACCAGAATTTGAGCCAATCAAATGCGAGATACGGCTTCAACAGCCAATGTGACGTGTTTAGCCAACGTTACGGTAACCTTAACTTAGTGGGGTATCCACCGGTAATTAGATTGTGAAGGTCAGATGCCAGTGGGTCCTTAGGAAATATTGTAATTGCGTCTGGTCACACTGGAAGCTAACCGTAATAAAGTTAAAAATACTGTGGTAGATGAAAGAGACACGGAGTGCGGCAATCGTCTTCTGTAGCCTAACTTTTATCCAGCTGACTATTAGTATACTCAGTATTCTTGATTTGTGCCCGGTTGATGGCAATAAGCTCGCCCCCTTATATATGGGATTAAACATAACTGACGAAATTGTGGCGTACTAGATTCGTGGATAACAGATGTGATGTTACTTACCTAGATATAAATGTTATTTTTACTTTTGCACGCTGTAAGGTAGAGTGTGTTGGAACTGCTTTTACAATGTTTACATCATATTCTGTACCCACATTCATTGCAAATAAATGACTTCTGATTCTGATTCTGTTATTCTTGCTCATCTAAGGAAGAAATTACAAACCTTTCGTTGCGAAACAGAACACCGCATTATAGGCACTCAAGCCTCTTGAATTCTTCCCTGCGTTTAGCCACACCAATGGAGGAGCTCGTGCCTAGATAATAACAGCCGCTCGGGTCAATCGTTAGGTTAAGCTGTGCTTGCCTAGGTTGGTCCGTGGATGGGTGACCACCCATTACATACCGAGTTTCTTGCGTGCCTCGGAAAGCACGTTAAGCCGTTGGTCTCGGTTGTCATTTGTAGATCTTTGACAGTCGTTAGGTAGTCAGAGGCCCAAAAAGTCTGACAACCAGTCTTACCAAGGGGTATCGTGTTATCCGGTACTAACTGGGTTGTGGAGGTCAGATAGGCAGTCGCTCCATGTAAAATACTGGTATTCAGTTGCATCCGGTAAAACTGGAAGCCGACCCCAACATAGTTGGGAAAAGGCCAGGCAGATGATGATGTTTAGCCACACCAAGTCCAAAGCAACAGTCGCCCGTTTCCAAGGACCACCGACTTCCTGTGTGCTACACTATAACACAAAAACTAGAACTATAAACAAGACAGTTAAACAAACAACTCGGAAAAACGGACAGCTGTAGAGTTTTTCTCGCAAATTACCATGAAAATGTATATCGGGAATTTAATTACACAAGTATTGCTTATTTTTTTACAAGCTAACCTTTTGTTTCTTCGTCAGACGTTCAGTGAATGAATATATAACGAATGGTAAAGTGACAGGTAGACAGTATCAGCTGTGCCCCCTACCGTTGAAGCGCAATAACTTAGGTAAATTGTCATCGATCTTACGAACAACTGATACTAATGAATTTTTATTGTCATTTGAATAGAAATTGTTGACTACAAATTGATGGCAGTAAAATAGTCTTAATTGGTGTTTGTATTGGATTAAAGTTTTAACTAGTCTCGTCTCACTTATTTATTTCGTCGTTAATGGTATTTTATTTGGTTAATTTGTATTCTATATACTGACAATATTGTCAGCTATGTTCGTCATTAGATGCCGTTTTAAAAATGTTAACGATATACATAAGTATTTCTATTTTGCAGACTAGACAGACAACCTTAGCGTGTTGTGTCTGCGAGTGGTCATACCTAAAAAAAAAAAACTGACTAGACACTAAAACTTCAAACTTTTTTTTTTATCCTCAGCACTGCCTCATTATTTTCAAAGCAAGTGCTATCAACTTAACATTTTAAATCCGAAAACAGCCACTCAAATTAAAGCCAAAACCACTTCGAAAGCAGTTTGTTCCTCAGTCACTGCTCAGCGTTAAAAAAAGAAAGAAATACGAGATTTTTTTCATCGTCCATCCCTAGTCCTCATTTAATTAGTAGCTTACACAATCAACTTTCCACCGTTTCACGGAAATAAGATTTCATGGCTAATTATCACTTTTGCGCGTAATATTTTTCCTGCCGACACTATACGTGTCGACGCCATAACTCACGGGTTAATAACACGCCGGCGGTCCGTCCACATTATTCTTACGCGAAGATGCGCAGGAGTGCGATTTTTTAGCGCATGGTGCAAGTTTTGTAAAATGGCGGGCAAGTGACAGCACTTGCCTGTCACAAAATACATTCACTTTACATTTGTTTACCTTAACGGTGTTATGGCTAAAAGGGAATTAACTAATGTGATGACTAGTAAAGAATATGGGAGAAAAATCTTCCCTCTTGATCTGTCTTGAAGATTCTGAATAAATTGGGGTAAGGTCAGGGAAATGGTGATAGTATCCAAGCGTTTGTTTTTGCGATGTTTGTGTTTGGGTACTAAAAAATCTTGATTTGATTTGAAAATAAACAACACTAGGAGCTGTTCTGTTAGTAATTGCTTTTCCAAAAAGTGTATTTATGATAAATGATAAATGATGTTTATTTTGCAAGTAGGTTTTTACAAACACTTTTACACGTCATTTTTTAAAACTAGATGGGGCCGGTGTTTCGTACCTGACTACTCTGAGAAGAAACAGCCGAAACAAACTCAGAGGTCATAGTCTCTTTTAAAGTCCAGACAATCTTGCTCAATTCACATGAGGACTATGCAGATTAGTGTCTGATATGGTCTTTTGAAGAAAGAACCATACAGTTTTGAGTGGACCTGTCCAGTCAGTGCAAGCATTTGTCAGTTAACGTGTAGCTCGACTTATAACTCAAGGAGCTCAACGAAACGACGAACAATACCAAAGAAAGGACATTTGGGTAGGTCGCTTAGAGTACTCAAACTGTCAGACAGTTGTGGGAAAAAATAAACAAAAAATATAAATGTGACCCACATGGTCCCCACATTCACAATAATCATAAAATTCATAACAAGTTCTATTCAAAAAGAATGTAAATAAAAATCACAAAAATCATTAAAAGGCACAATGATGATAAAAAAAGTAAAATACTTAACAAAATAAGTATTCATGTCAAATCAGTAAATGTCAAATAAAAAAATAATAAAGTAAAAAATAATAAAATACATGTCAAAACATTACATGTCAGAGTGTATAAAAAATAATAAAATACATGTCAAAACATTAAATGTCAGAGTGTATAAAAAAAGGAAAAGAAAAAATAAAAAAAGGCAAAGAAAGGAATAAATAATAAACAAGCGAAGTCCAAAGCTTCGACATTAACAGAGCAAATTTCATTGGAGCAGCTTAATCCCAAGCCTTTTTATCTTCGAGATAGTGATTAACATGATAGTAGGCTTTCAGAGACAGCTTCCGTTATAAAAACGATTTGAATTTATTTAGGCTTAGTGCTTGAATTTGGCTCGGAAGTTTAAAAATTTGATGCACTGCACTAAAAGTGGGTGATAATTCTCTACGCAGAATATTATAATGATTTTTATTATTAAGTAACAGTAGACGCTGTTTCTCATTGGTTTACCCAAAACATTATGCAGTATTCTAGTTAGAATTTTCAAGGTAAAATTTTCGTTGTTTCGAGGTACAGTCATCGCTACAGGCCGTCGCTCACACCGCAGTGTAACGCAACCGTTCATTAACGTACGCGTTTCGGATAATTACGTACTGATAAACCAAGCAAATTGTTCGCGAATTATCTTCTCGGGGCGTGTGTGATGAATATCATCTTGTGTCCCAAAAATGCTTTTTTTACTGACAAACTGTCACTGTAATTGCGTAGTGTTAATTATACAGTTATTTTGAAAGTTTTATGATGTATTCAATTTGTGCATCATTACGATCGGAGCATGCGAACACCATGACATTAAACATATAATTGGTAGAAATTATTACCGAGTATTTATAATAGCCTTTGTTAAGTTGTATTGCGGATTCGCTGCGGGCCTACACAATTTGAAAGCGCCATCGCTTCCGAGTAAATTAATACTTGTATGTAACTTTACGTTAAGCGTCTGTAAATTAAATCTTTAAATTATTCAATCTTTGATTCACCAGAAGGATGTCCGAATGATTTCAATCGGCAATTTAATTGAACACGACTGTTTTTACATTAACTTTTATTACATTGACCGACACGGTTAAGATAATAAATTCAATCTTCATAATAACCGTACAATGTGACAGAAACTAAATAAAAATTTGTGATCGATACGTGTACCAATAAAATCTTTTTCGCGAA
Organism: Xestia xanthographa; assembly: GCA_905147715.2. NCBI lineage: Eukaryota > Metazoa > Arthropoda > Insecta > Lepidoptera > Noctuidae > Xestia > Xestia xanthographa. The sequence continues at coordinate 4,485,778 of LR990659.1, read as the reverse complement.
ACTGCAAGTAATGGGGGCCCAGCGTCAAAATTACGCGTCACTCATCGACTACTCGTCTCGGAACCAATTATAGTGACACGTTAAAAATCAGGTCGAAAAATCTCTACGTGCTTAACGAACATAAACGTGGCTTATTCCCTGAAATTAAAGTTCAAAATTACTTTAGCATTGTCGATACCCTCGAGTTGTTTGCCCGAAAATCATGATCTGATGTTCTTTATGTTCTCTGTTTACTTTAACCCAGCGCACGTTAATTATTGCATCCAATTTAATTTTATGCACTCTCCTGCTTTTGTCCTGTTCTGTCTTTGTTAGTTAGAGTGAGAACAGAATCGAGGTGATACATTTAAATCGACAATGTAAAATTTTACGATATAATCGCAGTGCATTCGACAGGTTCGCTATGGTGTGATACGAAGCGTGAACGGTTTCTGTGTTGAAGTAATTTTAGTTTTATTTCTGAACTTAATAATGGCTTAAATCAGATGAAATGTACTGTGGTAAGGTTTCGTGTTTATTTTAGTAAGGTAATACAGTCGTTAACCGTGTCTTAGTCTTTTAAAAATTAGAAAGTTTCAAACAAGCGATAACTATCCAACAGCATATTACATATTTCAGGGAATGCTTCTGAAACTGAAACATAGGAACTCTTAACATTTTAATACGTGCATCTAACTAAATGCATCGGAAATCGTACCTCAGAACAGATCCCGAAATAGGCCCGTAGATCCAATTCCAAAGTGCACAGCCAGTTGCCACCATTTCATAACAAACCTACCAAGTTTCTACGATCAACCATTTAACTCTTTTAAGGCAACACAATTTAAACTAAAATTACTGCTACCATATCCATTGTTACCACTACCCTAGATCCTTTACAATCTATTATTCACCTAAGAATTATCCTCGTTGAAAATACTATTAAATCAGGCGTACAAGCGAATCCGTGTAAAATGGTAGTAATAAATAACAATACAATATTTAGGTGTAGTTACAAATCGTGTCGCTGTGTCGTCCGACGCTTTGTCGCGGTCGCGTCGTGTCGCGTCGCTTTGTTGCGCGTGTATAGCGGCACTTATGATGATAAATGTACGCGGACATATTGTGTGCGCTCTGTGTGGCGTGCGTACTGTACGCATAGAAATTGTACGACTAGGCTAGTGGCGCGAGTTTCTGTGTGGCTGTTTTGTGCTTTACTTTTTCTTAAAGTAGTAAGGTGTCAGAAGATTTTTAGCAGTCATAGGCACACTCACTCACACATACATACTCATACACACATACTCACATACACTATTTTAGGATACACATCTTTAAGTTTATTTTTTCTTTTAGGTATTTAGTATAGTTCAAGTCTTGTCTTGTTTAGTTTTAGATCTTTTCCTTTCCTTTTTTTCCTTTTTTTTTTTTTTTTCTTTTCTTTTATCTTTTCCATATTTTGAAAATTTATGTAACAGAAAAAACAATTATATTCACTTCTTAAATAGACATTTACATTTTTTAGCAGGTCACTACAGTGACAAACTTATATTTCTTGATATCAACACTTTTGTTGATAAACTTAGTTCGACCCGGGGTAAAGTGTATCTACCTATTAGTTGTAGACACAAAATAGCTCGGCTATTAGCTTATAATATTCACACAGACATAAGTAGTATGTCTAAGTTTAGTTATATTGTAAATACTGCGACTGTTAGTAATAATACTAATGAACAGGTGGTGACCTTAAATAAATATAGCATTAGTGCTATTGATGTTTACAAACATTATACTGAGGAGGATCCATATGTCACCGTGGAAAATTCTCAATTATATATTAGTGATAGGATCTTGTTGTCTGGCGATGGCACGGGAGTCTCGGGGCTCTCTCCAGATATTAATATTAATTTAAACTAGAAAGTCAGACAACAGAAGGTGCCATTAACAATATTGTTAAACCTACCAACAGCAAGGTATCTTCTTGCACTCAATTAGCTAGTAAAAAAGGGCCTCAGCAGAACACTTTAAAATTATTCCACCAAAATATCCAAGGCATTTCTTCAAAATTATTAGAAATAGAATTGTTTTTAGAAAAAAGTAAGTTTGACATTATTTGTTTTACTGAACATTGGCTTAAGGATTACCAAATGCTTATTAATTATGAGAACTATATGGTGGGTAGCTGCTATAACCGTAAAACTATGCTTCGTGGAGGTTCCTTAATTTTTGTAAAAAATTGTTTAAGATATAAGCAACGTAACGACATAATAGGTCTCTCGGCTGAACATTGCGTCGAACTGTCCTGTGTTGAGCTAGATAAGCATGTTATTGTGTGTGTGTACAGACCCCCAAACTATCAAAACTTTTCCTTATTTGAGTCAATAATGGAAGATGTCCTGGCAAAACTTGCAGCCAGTAATAAATCTATAATTATTTGTGGTGATTTTAACATCAATATTTTAGAAGAAAATTCAAATAGCAGTCGGTTATTAAATCTTTTTAAGTCATTTGACTTGACCAACACTTTTATAGAACCTACTAGAGTCACTCCATCTTCTGCTACTTGTATAGATAATGTTTTCTGTGATTGTGATTACTTAGATAAAGCCATAGTTAATTGTCTGCCGTCTGACCATAGCGGACAAACTGTAACTTTTAGGTGTAATATACCATTGCAAAATCTTCAGATTAAATTTAGACCCATAACTTCTAACAAATTAAATAGGTATAATATTTCTCTACAGAACAAATTAAGTGTTATGAGCCATGACGATATTAATATAAATCAATTTTATGATAATTTCTTTTCAATAGTTCACACTGAATTCAACAAAACTTTTGAAAAGAAGTCAAAAAGTATTTGCCCTAAATTTATATTTAGTGATTGGGCAACTAGAGGTATCAGAAAAAGTAGGGAAACACTATTTGAGCTTTATGGCCTTAAGCCTTATATGAACACTGAAACTTTTAACAAATATGTTGCTAAGTATTCAAAAATTTTCAGAGATACATGCAAGGTTGCCAAAGCCTTGCACATTAGCAACAAGATCAAAACAGCAGAAAATAAAATAAAGACAGTTTGGAAAGTCATAAATAGCGAGACTAACAGGAAGAAAACACGTAATACTAGCTACACATTAGATACAGCATGTGGTCCTAAAAGCTCTAATCAGGAAGTAGCTCAAGAATTTGTAAATTTCTTTACCGATATACCGTTAAAAACTACGGAGGCTCTAAATTTCTCTCCTGAAGTCTCAATTGGTTTACTAAAGGCGAATGTGTCTGGATGCCAGGCTGAATTTAAATTTAAACACATAAACCCGATGATAGTTATTAAAGCTTTTCGGCAAATAAAAATCAAACTGACCGAAGATCTATGGGGAATGTCTATCAAAGTTTGTACATCCATACTTGAGACTATAGCTCCATACTTAGCTTTAATTTTTAATTTGTGCGTAGACCAAGGAGTTTTCCCTGATTTAATGAAATACAGTAAAGTCATACCTCTTTTCAAATCCGGTGATAGTAAAGATACAAATAATTATAGGCCTGTATCCGTGTTGCCAGTTTTTAGTAAGGTGTTCGAAAAGATAATGCTTAATCAAATGGTCAATCATTTTAACACCAATAGAATCTTACACGATCAACAGTATGGTTTCACCAAGGGACGTTGTACAACCGACGCCGGTGTAACCTTAATAAAGCACATATTTACGGCGTGGGAAGAGTCCCAAGACGCTGTAGGAATATTTTGTGATCTCTCCAAAGCATTTGATTGTGTAAATCACGACACATTGCTTTTGAAACTTGAGCATTACGGACTAGGTAAACTTGCACTTAGTTTGTTAAAATCTTATTTGAGTGATAGACAACAATATGTTCAAATAAATGGTGTTAATTCACAGGGTTTAAAAGTAAAAATGGGGGTTCCGCAAGGCTCAATATTGGGTCCTTTCCTCTTTTTAGTATATATAAATGATCTACCCTATTTACTGAAAAACCAACCTCAAAATATGGTGTTATTTGCCGATGACACTTCCCTAATTTTTAAGATCAATAGACGGGCCCAAAATTTAGATGACGTGAATAATGCCCTACTTCAAGTCCATAATTGGTTCACAGCAAATAATTTAGTACTAAATGAAAAAAAAACGAAATGCATAAGATTTGCTTTACCGAATGTTAAAAGTAGCGATTGTGATATAGTACTGAATAAAGAGAAACTTGAATTCGTAGATAAAACGGTTTTCCTGGGGATTACGCTTGATTCAAGGCTACAATGGGGTTCTCATTTAACATCTCTGGCGGGGCGGCTAAGTTCGGCAGCATATGCTATTAGAAAAATCCGTCAATTTACTGATGTAGATACTGCTAGATTGGTCTATTTTAGTTACTTTCATAGTATAATGTCTTATGGCATTTTGTTATGGGGACGGGCTGCTGACATTGAGTCTATATTTATTCTGCAAAAAAGAGCCATCAGAGCCATATACAATCTTCGTAGGCGCGATTCTTTGAGGGAACTGTTTAAGGAAATAAACATCATGACTGTACATTGTCAATACATCTACGAAAACATAATGTACGTAAGAAAAAATCTACATATTTTTGGTAAAAGAGGTGCCAGCCACAATTACAGTACTAGAAATAGGGACCAATTAGTTCAGCCAGGCTTCAGACTCGCTAAAGTAGACTCATCTTTCATGGGGTACTGTTTGAGATGCTATAATAAAATTCCACAAAGCATTCTTGAGCTGAATGAAACAAAATTTAAAACATGTATTAAACGCACACTTTGTAAGCAAGCATATTACAAATTGGACGACTATATCGCTGATAAAACTGCTTGGCTCAATGCCGGTCCTGCTCCACAAGGACAGGGGCGCATAAATTGATAGCATTAAATTGTATTGTTGGAGCTGCTGAAGATTGTACAACTATCTTTGCATTGTATAGAATCAATCTCTTTATTATTATATAGCCGCATATCGCATATTGTGTGAGTGCTATGTACTAGAATGCTATCAGTCGCTAGAAACCTACGTTTTTCCTTGACTTGAATGTGCCGTGGCGATTAGGAGATATGTCATGCTCACTCAAATGTCTCGCTGATGGTGACGCGTGTGTCGGATCATTTAGTTCCCTTCAAAATGGTTGAGTTGAATGGTGCTGATACATGCGTCATGTTCGTGAACGAGCGCTGTCAGTTGGGACTGGTCAGCTCTTGGTTGCCACGGCTTTTGAATTTAATAATTTTATTTTTTAATTGTTTTTGTTTTTTTTTTACTATGGACACCTTTAACGTGCACATCTTGCTACATTGTTCTCACATAATGTACCATCTCAACATGAATGATGTAACCAAGATTTTGTAAAAATATTCTGATTTAAAAGAGTGTCCATGGAGTTTCTTGCCCATTCTTCTCCATAGAGATCTACGCTAGGGAATGGGCAACTACAGTACTTTCGCAGTTTTTATGTCTTGTGTCTGGGACTGTAGCTACATTTAATTTTCATATTTGTTTCGACAATTCAAAAGTGCCTGTAACTGGCCTACTTGAAATAAATGCTTTGATTTTGATTGATTTTGATTTTGATCTTAGTTGTAAATTTTTGTTTGAATTCTGTTCTCTTTTTGTACACTAGGTACTTTTACCTTTACAAAATTTGTCATTGAAGAGGATCTCCTAGCATAGGTATATCTTTTACTTAAAAGGAGGTCCCTATGTAAGATTTACTGTAAAATTTGTACAAGTTTCTGCAATAAACCTTTTATTATTTTTTATTATTAGTCATAGCCTAGGTGTGTTACCGTCAAAATGAAAAGTCATAGGTCTCAAGTTCGAACCCAAGACACGAACCTCTGATTTTTAGGGTTCCGTACCCAAAGGGTAAAAACGGAACTCTATTACTAAGACTTCGCTGTCTGTCCGTCTGTCCGTCTGTCCGTCTGTCTGTCACCAGGCTGTATCTCATGAACCGTGCCAGCTAGACAGAAAAACAGAATTAAATCAATATTTAAGGGGGGCTCCCATACAACAACGTGATTTTTTTGCAGTTTTGTCTAATTTTTTTAAATAATGGTACGGAACCCTTCGTGCGCGAGTCCGACTCGCACTTGGCCGGTTTTTCGGATTCATGTGCGTATTGTATAATTATCACTTGCTTCGGTGAAGGAAAACAGCATGAGGAAACCAAACCAGCATGCCTGAGAAATATTTCTCGACGGCATGTAAAGCCTAGTCAGAGGCACCAACCACACGAAAAAGAAACAAGAAGAAAGAAAGGATTTGTAACGAAAACGATCTCTCTTTAGTTTGAAAGGATCGTAGTAGGTATCGTTCTGTAGTTTCTACTTACCCTCGTTGGTAAGAGACATATTATGCACGTACCTAATTACTATCTCCACTTAAGAAGCGATAGACCTTCGGTGCTTAACCATCATCAACATAGCAGCGTTGCTAAGAAGACTCTTTCTTTTGTACCCTACTTCCTTGGTCTTCGAGTCTCATCTAGGTCTGTGCGAGTCTTAGTCGTATAATAATACCGGATGACTTTTAAAATAAAAAAGGTAAATTAGGTGAACGGAGTAGAAGTTTATGGCATATCTAGTTTTTTTTTTTCTACAGCTTAGAAAAAAATTGATCCATTATCAAAAACGCTACAAATTTCAAGTAAACTTTTCATAATAGAACAAAGAAAGAGAGATTTTGAAAAAAAAGTAATTAAAAATATCGAATTTCAAATCATAGGCAATACGCGTATGATTTGAATTTCGATAATTTTTTTTTTCGCAAAAAAAGTAGAAAACTATGTATGCCATTTGCTCTACTCCGTTCACCTATTATACCCATTTTTTTTTGGAAAGTGATAAAAAAGTCATCCATAATGTAGGTATAGTCAACCGGCTGGCCTGCCAACAATGCCCCCATCGTCTCTCGGCAATCATTCACTATTCAGTTAGAGCTCTGCTTTGCCTGACATCATTTCGTCTCGTCTTCTTAATTCTGTTTGATTCTTGATTCTTCAGCTGTCAAGCCTTACGTTTGAAAAAAGAATCTCCTATAGCATTCCGATCGCAATTTCGATGATCTCTTCTTCTTCTTTATAGTGTGGTCTTGTTGTCAGAGTTTTTATGTTTCCCATGGGTCTCTGACTTGGCGTTACATGCCGTCAAGAAATATCTCTCGTTTCTTTACGATGTATTCCTTCGCCGAAGCAAGTGATAAAATACGCACATGTAGCTGAAAAATTAGAGGTGTGTGTTTTGGGTTCGAATTCACTGCCACTAGGCAGTCATACTGCTATTTCGATGATGGACCCTTACAGTCATTGAGATTTATAAGTGTTATAAAGTAGACAGACTCACCTATAATTTATGGTTTCTATTAGTATTTATGTTAAAGTTGTTTACTAAGTACCAGCACGTGATAAGTTCATGAATGGCATTCCTAGCTTCGCTAATGCCATCTACTCTATGAATGAGCGTGGAAACAAAGAATTCTAAGACAAAGAGAATTTGCAATTGCAATCATTTTAATTTATCACTATGTAAACTGGACTTACTGGATTGTAATTTATCTGTTTTCTTAGGTACTTTTATCATTATATTTAATTGACTCCTAGCTTCTTCTACGTATTTGACAAAAATATCTGCGTGTCATTTTTCTTTTTAACTTTTTCGGAGTTTTTTTCAACAGATTTCCCAAGACATCAAAAGTAACCTGAATTAAAAATGTTATAGATGTTTATGCGAACGGTACACACGTGTGAATGGTTATTTTTTTAAAGTAACAGTGGACAATATGTTTTTGAGGTGACCAGACATTGTCCGAGAAGCGTCCATCATTCGACCTAAAGGATGACGTTATGCAATAACACTACAGTCATTTTATTTCGTGATTTTCAGTAGAGCATTTGTACTTACATAATATTCTTCAAGTTCCAAGCAGGACTTTTTATTCTGCTACTAATTACATAATTATTCTATTAACCGGAAACGGAAACAGCTACTTTAATAATTCATACCAGGTAGAAGTGAATAAAGCAATTTATTTACACTAATATACGATGTATGTTATTTTGTATTACATATGATATCCTATATGAGTATTATTACATAAATAAGCTCGAAAGACGGCAGATAAATTGTATTAGAGCGTTAAAGAATTGTTTAGTTTTTTTCATCGTGTAAATCAGCTTTTATATTTCAAATAATCCATTAAATTTAAAACAAGGTTTTGGTCATAATACTTTATCTTAGCATTGCACCTGTCTCCATAGTTTAGCACACAAATATATAACTACCGTAACAAAATTCCCCATGAATTAATATATTTTATGCAGAAATATTCAAATTGGTCTCAAGTGCTTGTTGCGACGTTTAACACATGTCCTGCGCTTGCGACTCTAAACATTTTACGGCCACGCCTCTTTTACGATAAAAAATGTCGGCAAATTGCATGTTTTCATTCTGTATGGATGTATAAATATTGATGAATGAGGCCTCGCTATTGCGATTTAAGGTGACGGAGTAATACTTGGTTATATTTGACATTTTTATAATAAGAAATACACAAATTAATGTTTTTTAAATATTTGTATTTTCTTTCACACCAACGCGAGCGCAGCGTGCGTGTGTAATTATAAGTCAGGATGACATTTTTATCCCTTTCTATTAAGTACATTATTAGGTGAACGGAGTAGAAGCTTATGGCATACCTAGCTTTTTTTTCCGCAGCTTAAAAAAAAATATCCATCTTTAAAAAATGCTACAAATTTCAAGTAAACTTTTCATAATAGAACAAAGAAAGAAAAATTTTGAAAAAAATAATAAAAAATATCTAGATTTTTTTTTTCGAAAAAAAGAAAAACTATGTATGCCATTTGCTTCTACTCCGTTCACCTATTATACCTTTTTTTTTTGGAAAGGGATAAAGAAGTCACCATGTATAAAGTGCGATAAACCAAAACGTGTATGTTTGGATCGTTGAAGGTTGCGTTCTGTGGTTTCTAATTACCCCTATGCGGAAAAGGCGAGAGTTTCTTGGATGTGGTATGTATTTGCATTCATTAATCGTCTTGTTCTTTTTCTGGTTTTGGTACATTCTTCAGTAGTATTTGGGTCGTTCTTCTTTTTTAGTGACTTTTCTGGTTTTGGTACATTCTTCAGTAGTATTTGGGTCGTTCTTCTTTTTTAGTGACTTCTGGTTTTGGTACATTCTTCAGTAGTATTTGGGTCGTTCTTCTCTTTTAGTGACAATGGTCTGTCACACCTCATTCTGTGTCATATTAGAGTATGGATAATTACGTATTCATTGTTTGAATCTACATCCTCATCGCTTTATACCTTTTAATACTAAATAATCTTTAACTTTCTGTAGTTAATATTTTTTTTGCATATGTTGATTTTTCATTAAATACGGTGACAGAGTAGTAATTCATAATGATGTCCTACCTAAAAAGGACCACTCTGTCATAGTGTTTTCTCGAAAATCGCCACAATACAAACAACATTATGGGCATGAAAACAAAGATTAAATGATTCAAATGAAAATTAAATGCATTTGCAAAAAAATATCTAATACTGAAATCAAAATATTGTTACTTGAAAAACTCGAAAAACTGAAAAACACCAATTCATTGTCACGAAAAAAGTATACGACCCATTTATAAGTTGTTGCGACTCTTCGCACGAGTGAGTCGTAAGTGTGCACATGTTCTTAGATCCCAACTTCGATATTCAGTCGATGCTAATCAAAGCTATTAAGTACTTAATACTTATGTATGTTGTTACTATTCAATATACATGTGAGCAGGAATTGGATCAATCAATAATTGGTTCACTATATAAGATAGCATAATCCGATACAGATTAGTGTAAAGAAATGAGGTAATCGAAACAATGTTTGTGATTTTATAGAATTTATGAGCGTGTAGTTAGCATGCATAACAAAGACTTTAGTTTACATGTATTGTATTTTTAAACTTATATTGTCACTTACGGGATATCTTCCGTGATTGTTAATAGTTTTGAGCTCCCGATATTTCGACGCACGCGGCGTATTGTATTTTTATTCATATTTTTCCTACTTCGTATCCATATTATGCTAGTTTTTGCCCGAGGTATCGTCAGCTTGGAAGTCCAGAATAAAACACTTTAAAAACATTTTGGATCAAGAAATACGTACTTCATTATGTTTCAAGGATCTGTCAAAAGGTGTTGCGATTTTATTAATTTCATAGACACCAACATTAATTTAGGCGTAGGATTATTGACCAGTCAGTATATTTACTATCTAAATATTTATACTACACTACTACTACAACAGCCCATAACGTCCACTGCTGGACATAAGCCTCTCCCATGATGGGAGGAAATTGCCGTAATCTCCACGCTTGGCAGGCGGATTGGAGATCGCAGTGATGAAAGACTAACAGAAAACGCTGATGCCCATTCTCTGGTCTACGGAGGCGCAAGGTGTTCTGCCTCAGACATTAGTCGCCTTATACGACACCCTTGAGTGTAATGGGTTGGTTCTTTTCTACTCAAATATTTATAAACGACAAAGAAAAATAACTTAATTCATCAAGGCATTTTGTATGACCCCGTTAACGGAAAGTAACATAATTAATCTGTCGTTTTGTCGTTTGACAGATGCGCCATCGGCTAAACTGAACAGTTTAATCGAACGCCTGCGCAAGTCTCAGGCCTAAATGTCACGTTAAAACTCATTACCTACCAATACACACGTCATTCAAAAACGCCTCTAGGGCAGTAATTATTTCAATAAAGAAATTGATAGACACTTCAGGGTGTCTTTACAATAGTAACACAAACGAAAAGTTTTGCTTGTCTTCACCAACATTGAGTAGGAACACCTGGGCCCTGTTTTATGAAGCTGACAATCCGACAAGTCGACATATGTCAAAAAGTGACAATTAGCGACAGGTGACAGGTGACAATTTGTCGCGAAAAACTTGTCAAATCTGCTTTATAAAACACACAATTGTCATGACGTCATGACATATAATATGTAGAATTGTCCAACAAGTCAGACAGGAGCGTTGCCCTCTGTCGCGAAATAATTCGACTGTGGTTTTTTGACATAATTATGTCGAGTTTTATAAAACGCGTTCTTAGATGACAAGTATGTCAAGATTTCACCTGTCGCTTTTTGACATAAATGTCACGTTCATAAAACAGCCTAAACGCGACAATTCTACAATTTTGTCATTTTTTGACATATATGTCGGATTGTCAGCTTCATAAAACAGTGCCTTGAATAATATTACGCTGTTGGAATTGCATCTATAACCGCTATAGTCGAAGCGTGAGAATTCAACAGTGTGCTTTTATTTAGGTGTCGCCTAATGTTTTACATCCATCCGTTTTACATCAGAAATCTCAAAAACTCCCCAATTGCTTAACTCTGTAAAGCCATATTTGTTTTGGTCGCGAATCATATTTTAATTAACATACACTCCGGTACAGAAAAACGTAAGCAACATTTGAATTTCATGAGCTAACGCAATAGCATAAGCGCCAGCTTTCGGCTTATCCATATACGTATGTGTTGTCTTGTCACAGTGACACTGTCATTAAGGGGCCGCGTCCACGAGCGAGAGAATCGCGGCGATATTATCGTCCTTGCCACGTTTTTCTATACACTCTATTTTGGGCCGTCTCCACGAGCGAGAGAATCGCGGCGATATTTTTGTATAGAAAAACGTTTAATCACCGCGATTCTCTCACTCGTGGAGGTAGCCCCTTAGTGTTAGACTTAAAAATATTTTTAATTAAGTGGCACGTTCTATATAGGTTTTGATGTAGCTTATATTCTGACTTGTGTTGTCTCCTGTGCTTATACCTTTATCAACACCATATGCTGTTTATAAATATGTATTTTATATTTTGTTCTTATATTTTCAGGTCTGTATGCAACTTTACTCGCTGTCACAGGTCGGTTAGCATGAGTGTGTTTAAATGTGTGTTGTATTTCTCTATGAGATTAAAAATATAGAAAATAAAAAATAACGTAATAAATCTCTAGGTTGGCACTGTGAAGAAAGTTTTCGTCTACGCTAAAAGCTAAGCCGTGCCACACACTGGTTTGTGTCGGTTTTATTCAGCATATCCGGTCAGCAAAATTAAATATAATTGCTTCCGGTTGTCTTTGTTGTTTAACAAATACTGCGAGATCAAATGTACCGACCCAAACCAGCGCGCCAGTTTTTTTTTTTATCTAAACACTCTAAATATTGACTAAACACTATGAACATTGTTATAGGTAGTAGGATATACGTTTATAGACAGACTAGCTGTTGCCCGCGACCGATTATTATAATAAAAATATAACTTATTATTCTAAAATAAAAGTACCCTGTAAAAGTCCCGTAAAAACTGGTCCATCTGTTTCGGAGATTAGCCGGAATAAACAGACAAAAGTTTGTTTTCGTTATTAGTGCCGTATATTTATTTGCATAATGTAAAAAGCTGTTATTTTGATATTACAAACAGACTCTTTAATTTTATTTATTTGAATAGATTATTCGTATGTAAAATAAATATCCTTACCATATTCACGTAATATTCAATATGCGTACATTTTACATCGTGGTTCACTCTTGCATGCCGCGGTCAGTGTGACACAATTCCATGGGCTCGGTTCACGATTCGCCCTCTTTACACCCACACACTCCTGCCAGCACTTTTAACTGCTGTTTGGAGTTTTTTGTATTCAACATAAAGTTTTTAATGTATTTTACATAATATTGCCAAAATAAATCTTTTGAAATGGAACTATGTTGGTGAGTTAGAAAGGTTAACATTTAGACAAGGACATGAGCAATTAATTATGCTAATGAAAAAAGCTTCATTAGTGAAGACCAAGCTAAATGCTAATATGATACTTAACGCTGCCCAAAAAAAAAACCAATAGACCTTTAATCGGCAATTTTGAAAATGCATGACCAAATATTTTGATTTGTGATATTTATTCTCAGGCCTTCAAGTAGGTATAGGTATACAATTATAAGCAACTTAAATCAATTAAATCAAGGTTTATTAATTTATAATACCATTACAAGCTTGCTTTTCTATAATTTCCCACCCACATTTTCAAACCTCGCATCTGCACTAACTATGCCACGCGATCCTATTCCAAAACAATGTTGCCATTTAAAAAATGTGGTTGCCTCACATAATTTCTACCACAGTATCACACACACTATTTTCTCATGTCCCTCGGCCTATTTCCCTCCAATTAGGATAAAATGGCGGGTATTTAAAATGCGCGCGTAATGGCGGCGCCTGCGTCTGCGCAGATCAAGGCTCAGCAATTACATCGTTATCTGGGTCGAGTCGCAGACTTGTGCCACAGTGATTTAGTACGTTTAAACTATTATGTGACTGGGTTTGGAGAAATTGGTGGGCTTGTGATGTATAGTTAATTGGGGGTAGTTGATTCTGCTTATTTCATTCCGACAGCGACATGAACTTTATACAGTCACAGTTAAAATATTGTACGTAACGTACCGTCTTATTCTTTTAAGATCTGTACTTTTGTAGTTTTGACCATCTGTAGTTTTAATGCTAACTATAAAAAAAAAATATTTAAAGGGAAAGTTGACCAGTCAGAAAACATAGTAGCTTTTTTAGCCCAAAGTAGTTTAAACGTATTCTGTCACGGAGGCTCTTCTGATATAACGCTGTAATATGTTGACTGTGTGTTGAACCTAAAGAAGAGACACGTATAGATGATGGGTTCCAAGTTTAGATGAAGATATTTTTATGTTTATGGGGCAACTGCAGTACCTAAGGGCTATAATCACCTGATGTGGCCTATCGGTTTTTTTTTTACAGTCTTCTAATTTTGAATTACTCTGAAATGTGAAACGTGCGAAATGTATAGTGCTTTGCATAGATCATTTGTTTTTTCTCAATGAACGCTAGACATAGAAATCTCGAAACACCCACCTAATTACCTGTGACATAAGTATTAATAGCCGTGTTAGCCGTGTGGTATCCGGCAGAGTAGAATAGAACCAACCCATTACACTCACGGGTGTCGTATAAGGCGACTAATGTCTGAGACAGAACACCTTGCGCCTCCGTAGACCAAAGAATGGGCAGCAGCGTTTTCTGTTAGTCTTTCATCACTGCGATCTCCAATCCGCCTGCCAAGCGTGGAGATTACGGCGAATTCCTCCCACCATGGGAGAGGCTTATGTCCAGCAGTGGACGTTATGGGCTGTTGTAGTAGTAGTGTAAGTATTAATAGAATATTATGAGAACCAGGTTAAAGACAAGATGACATCACACTACATCCTCCCATGCAATCTTAGTTAATTCATATTGAGTATCACAAACATGCTTCGCGTGTAGGCTGACATTGTTGGAAAACCTTATTTAAGATCATAATGGACCCTAATTTGTTCGCTCAAATCTTACTGGGTTATACCCATTACCACTGACACTTAGCTTAATATTTTTCAATAAATCCATTCCTACAGCGAATACAAATCATATGCGAACCACTTATGTGTGTTCATCCGATATTTTCGTGACTACCTTCAATAAAACAAGCAATATACTGATTGAACTTACTTTATTCACTTTATGTGCCATATTTATTGTTGAAGTATGATATTAATTAATGGTATGGCCGAATTATACATGGTATGAAATTGGACTTTATAGCTCATGTAAAGTTTTATTGAAGAGGTTCTTGTTTAAGTGATGTATTGAGTTGATTTTGTTTAAAGGATGGTAATATGGACGGTTTTGGTGGTAAATGGAAAGTCTTCGGTAGTTCTTGGGTAATAATGAGGGGTAGGTATACGTATATAGGGATCAAGGACACTGGATTATTGATTACATAATTTTAGGAAATGACATTCCTGGCACGTTTTTCGGCGGTTACATAATGAAATTGCTTTTATTAAATACTTCGAAATTGATGGAGAGCATTATTTTATATTTAGGTACATTGTTTCGCGTTTTAAAACTATAATAACGAAGTATATCACTTTACTGTTTGTCTTCTACTCTGCTGTTTATGTACTAATAAATATTTCGAAAAACTGTTTTCTTGTTTTTTTTTACACTTCTGAAACTATCCTATAACCAAATTACTATTGCATGCGACTGTAATTTTCCTAACGAAACTTCTTCGGTCGAATTGATACAGACAGTTTGTTTGACAGATAATATATTGAACTATTTGTCCAAGTCCGCAGCCTGTCCGCAACCTGTCCGTACAGATTTGACCGAACCTTTACAAATTATGTTAAATCTAATGTCAGTTGTTATATTTTGATGTGAGCTACGCCGTAGCACGTAGACATGTGCTACGCCAACTTTCGTCTACGACTTTCATCTACGGTAATTAAAGACTTCTCAGATCGATTATATCGATGAAAAGGTAAGCAAGCAGTAATAGATATAATACAAGGTGTAAACAGACCCTTTTCACGAAGCCTTCAACCAAGCTTTTTGTACATCAAACTAAGTAACTCTACGTAAAAATTATTGCTGGGATACGGCTTTTTTTTTGGGGGGGAAAAATCACGTTTTACGGTAGGACTCAATGTAAAAAAATGTGCTGATTGATGCATTGATTATGTCGGTGGCAGTGGAGGTATTTAAAGTTATAACATTAAAAACTTGTATTAAAAAAAAATACTTGTGAAAATTGGGAACTTTGACCCCCAATATCTCTTCAACTAAAAAAGTTCCCAGGTGTGGTCTAGAACAAAAAATGATCGCAATGACAGGGAAAACAAGTGCTTTTCGGCTTCGTTAAGTGTACTTTATAACCATCATAGGTGTTTTGACGCTTGTGTCCACTTATGATGGAAATCACAGTGTGAGTACAGCCTATGGTTACTGTGCTCAATGTCAGTAATTTGGTAGAAGTTTCGCTGCTTTCACGTCAAAATATAAACAACAGACATTTTGTGATTACTGATCACTATAGCCCCGTAGCTCAATAACCAATGTTGGCATATCTTTGACAAACATTATGGTTGTGGTTATATTTTCATACTTTGATTGGCACCAACATTGGTCATTGGTGCAGGAGTATTTTGAAGATTTTTTCCTCACTCTTGAACTCTAACTTTGGATGGATCGCAGTCTAACAAAATCCTCTGTTTAACAAATAATTTAATAACAGGACTTTCTGATTTTCTTTGCTTGCCTAACTATTAACATAATTCTCTATTTTTCCTACAGAACCTGGAATCAACGATAAAGAAGAAAATTCTTAAGGTAAGTACTAGATAATTATACAGTCTATACCCGCTTTTCTTTCTGAAATACTCTTAAAGCTGCATTCATAGCCAATCTTTAGGAATTATAGGCTTGCGACAAGATAGTGATACGTATGGTATTTGCAAGTCAATTCTTGATTTTATCAGACGATACAAATATTCAGTAGAAATATTTTAATAAAATATAATGAATATTATATCTGATTTTTTATCAGCATACCTACTTAATGATGTAGGTACTGTTACCGAGCCTAGTTCTGAATCATAGTTGTTTACATTCTTACTTCCAGTGCAAAATGACATCATGTTCAAGAAAAAGCTTATTTTTACATAAAGGACTCACTAAAAAAGGAACTTTGCATACAGGGCGTTTAAAAAACGCGCGGTTGTTAAGCTGTTGGGCAACAACCCTTTCGACATTCAGGGACTGGGTAGTCAACTTTAAGATGTCGAAATCGTTGGGGTGTCGATCTAGAAGACGAAACGGCGCTGTAGGGGGTGTGATACCGCGGCTCTGGAACACAAAAGGGCTAAGAAGGAACATTGATGGGTTTTAGCCAGTTAAAGTCTGACACTCCCTTCCCCTCCGCCCAGAGCGAGAGGAGTCACTTGATGATTTCCCATCTGAAAACAAAAAAAAAATCATCATGGCCTCATAGGTCATGAAATCTGACTGTGAAATTATGTTGCAAAATTCATCTTTTCAATATTTGATTACTCCATACCTTCTGCACTAAAGGTTGTGTTTATATAATTGCCCTAAAGAACCCCTGCTAATTAGAGAACCTACCTAATTACCCATTTTGTAAAAAAACGTTGTTCATCATCTTATAATATATTTAGTTACTGATATGATACAAAGTATTTAAACGAAAAGCTCCGTTTAAAACAAGTCTGGTCCAGAGGGAGGAGACAAAAGCTTTTCGGTAACTTAATATAAACTAAAAAAAAAAAAAAAAAAAAAATATATATAACAAACTCACTCTAACTAATTTTCCATATTACCATCTTCGTTATAGCTTGTAGTTTTGGAAAACGCGCGTTTGCGAGTGCGTGAAACGCTTCATGTGTCCCTGTCTTTAATCCATGTCCTGTTCAAATACATATGTGCAAGACAACTGGCATGCTAGTAGCATCTCGCTGTGATTTACGAGGACTTGCACGTAATTTAATTATTATAACTTCACGTAATATAAGGTGGAACTCGGTAGGAGATTGTATTAATTTATGTAGGCATGATAGGTGTGTTGAGTTATTTGGACAGATTCATGGGCGAACTTTTTGTTAATTGAAATTATGAAATGGAAATAATACGATTTCAATTTATTGTAGTAATTGGTTTCAATTTGTGAGTAATTAATCAACTCGTCTCATATGTGAACTCATAATAATTGTGAGCGTGAACGTTAACAGTTAAACATATTTAAAATGGAGCTCTGTTTTTTTAATCGTTAGAAGTTAATGAAGAAGGAGCTCATGGCTAAATAATAACAGCCGCTCGGGTCGATCTTTAGGTTAAGCCGTGCTAGTCTAGGTTGGGCTGTGGATGGGTGAACACCCATTACATACCGAGTTTCCTCCGTGCCTCGGAAAGCACGTTAAGCCGTTGGTCCCGGCTGTCATTTGTAGATCTTTGACAGTCGTTATAGGTAATCAGTGGCGCAAAAAGTCTGACAACCAGTCTTACCAAGGGGTATCGTATTACCCAGTACTAACTGGGTTGTAGAGGTCAGATAGGCAGTCGCACCATGAAAATACTGGTATTCAGCTGCATCCGGTTAGACTGGAAGCCGACCCCAACATAGTTGGGAAAAGGCTAGGCAGATGAGAAATTAATGAAACAGAAAGAAGTCTTGTACAATGAATGATGTTTCATGTGTGCAAGTGAGCCTTAATTACCAGAAAATGTTAGATTATGAATTACCTTAGATAACAATTTCATGTGAAAAATCACGAATGCGACAGTTATAAGGTTTTGCCAAGAAACTCTACGTATGTTATAACTTGCTAGCTAGTGTAACTACTCTAAATAAATTCAACGACCGTGGATTTTGTATACGAGGTAAATGACCTATTACCATAGCTTATCTCTTCTCCAAATTAGCCTGAACAAATAGTCCGATAATAAACCAGTTTTGACCTACGAGACACGGCCAAACTTTAATAGACTTAGGAAAATATTTACTTTGGGCTCCAGTCACAATTTTGTTTTAAATCAGAGTTTTTGACCCAGTTACAGTAAGCGATGACTTTATATCCGTTTAGAAGTGTATTCTGGCATAATAATATATAAAAGAAGAGGTATCAATAGGTACCCATAGCATTTTCGCACAAAAATATTTCGTAGTGCTGTATTAGGTACTGTCAATTTGCTAATGATTTTTAATGTCAGCTGTTGCTCACTATTGTTAGGGTTCCGTAGTCAACTAGGAACCCTTATAGTTTCGCCATGTCTGTCCGTCCGTCCTCGCTTAATCTCTGTGACCGTTAGCACTAGAAAGCTGAAAATTGGCACCAATATGTATATCAATCACGCCGACAAAGTGGTAAAATAAAAATTGGGAAAAAATGTTTTATTAGGGTAGCCCCCCTATATGTAAAGTGGGAAGTGTTTTTTTTTTAATTTTCAACCCTAACGTGTGATATATTGTTGAAAAGGTATTTAAAAATGAATAGGGGTTTCCTAAAATCATTTTTTGATAATGTCAATAATTTCGGAAATAATCGCTCCAAAAGTAAAAAACAATGTGTCCCCCTCTAACTTTTGAACCATAAGTTTAGAAAATATGAAAAAAGTCTGAAAAGTAGAACTTTATAAGGACTTTCTAGGAAAATCATTTTGAACTTGATGGAAACAACAGTTTTTGTACAAAAAAGACAAAAAGTTGTACAAAATAATTTCTGGACTAAGTTTGTAGTATATTCGTATATGCAAGCATTTTTACATAATGAATACCCACCTTTAAACTCATAAGTGGGAACACTTATTGTGACGTACGGGAAACTACGGAACCCTACACTGAGCGTGGCCCGACACGCTCTTGGCCGGTTTTTTTTTTAAACCTTGTGGTTAGTTATTGTAATACAGATAAAAGCACCGATTGTACTGTTTTTTTTTTTTAATTTTCCTCTGGTTTTTTTATACAGAGCTCAATTTTATGTTGTAATAGGCTTATCAAACTTCACCATATAGTTTAGATCAACGCTGTGCGTGTATTGTGTGACGTCACAGTGATATGTCACGTCACGAGAAACAATCGATGCGCGCCGCTTTGATGTCGATAATTGAGAGTTATTGCTGCGCGCGCGCACGGTAGCCCTGTATCGCGCCGATTCGCGCTTATTTCGCTATAACGCGTGTAGGGGTCTAAAGTTTGCGATTTCTGATACATAGCACCTAAATCCGTAGGTAAGTAATCTTTAATTGACTTCTATATCATGCTCTTAAGTGCATTTTATCATTTCCACTAGAAATCATATAACATCTTTCGGGATCATCTCTACAAAAACTACGGTCTCTCAAATAGAGTGAGAAGTCTGAAATATACTTTTTGTTATTGACTCACAAGAAGTCAGTTTCCTATATTTAATCTTGTTGTCACACACAACACAACATCATATAATCGTCCTATAGCAGGCTTGACCAAGCCGTAATCCAACACGTTGGCCCAGTACATGATGGTGGATACTGTCTCATGCTACGTAATTATTCAGAATCTCCTAAATTAATAGGGTATATGCATGATTTTTTGACGTGACAACGTCTTATAAATTGGTTTGCCGGGTGACACTTCAAGAAACTGCGTTACGCTCCCGCTCACGTTATGCGCTCACAATGAGAGCGAGTGAGAGCCCGCCTAAGAGCGAGAGAGACAGACATAAAAAGTTTATTTTACCACTCAAAGTCGTTGTCACGTAAAACTTTCGCCCGTATACCGACTTTACAGGCAACCAATTTTTTTTTATCACTCTAATCAAAGCGTATTAACATCAGAAATAGCAAATTAAAATTATTTTTTAAACATCTATAAAAAATACTAAGTTATACGCATTTGAAACTGCTGCACCCCGAGCCAAGTTACAAACGTTTCGTATCGATTCTCTTTCTACAATTGTAAACGCCTCGGCGTAAGCGATTGTAGAAAGCGCTAAATTGGTAGCCAAGTTGACACGACTGAGTCGATCGCTCGTTCTCTAATGTCTGTAGAAAAAAACTATAGTTTAGCGATCAACATTGTAGAAACGATAACATTCTATTCTATCATTTTGAACGATGTAAACTTGTCTACGAATTTTCTATTCGATTGTGTTGATCATGTGATTTAACGTTGAGATGATGTCATTCCCATTCATTTGAATAGTTTTCTACTAGCGTTAACGATTGTAGATTGTCAACTTGGCTAGGGGTGCTGATTAGACAGAGAGATCCGATACAGCGAATGACATCATTCTCTTTATCGACGCACAAAATCCGTACTAAATTCCGTTTATCTAGAAAGAGATAGAAACAAAAGTTTACATGGTTATAACTTTTGTGTTGTTTGGCCGATTCATGTGTTGTTTTCGCTTTTTGTCATTATTTTTATTGTACTTTAACATTCCGTATCGAAATAAAAAAAAAAACCGGCCAAGTGCGAGTTAGACTCGCGCACGAAGGGTTCCGTACCTTATCTACACAAAATTAGACAAAACGTAAAAATAATTATAATTTTATTCTGTTTTTAGTATTTGTTGTTATAGCGGCAACAGAAATACATCATCTGTGAAAATTTCAACTGTCTAGCTGTCACGGTTCATGAGATACAGCCTGGTGACAGACAGACGGACAGACAGCGTAGTCTTAGTAATAGGGTTCCGTTTTTACCCTTTGGGTACGGAACCCTAAAAAAGAAAATTTATGCATATTCCGCAATTGTGCAGTTTCCTTATCATAAGTTCCCCCGCTCCGCTCATCCCCCCGCTGCTTCCAAGCCCCCGTTTCGTCATCTCAGTACACCATGGAAGGATAGCGACGTTACGTCACTCCCACAATTTATGGCAATGTTAATGTAGTTTACGACTGTTGACTGAACACAGGGATTTTGACTTATCGAGGCTTTGCGGCCCTAACAGGCTTTGCATTTAGTTTTAGTACTATTTATTGTTTGTTACTGTTTGCTACTGTTTTGGGGAGTTAGAGGATTATTGAGGTGCGAAGTAAATCAAGTTTAATCCGTCAGTGGTAGTGTTTGTTGCTAATGATAATTCTCGGTTTGTGTTTGTGCTTAGAAGAGGGTTATGTAAATATGGAGCTTTTGGTACATACAGTTTGAATAATACGTGATTTTTGGTAGTAGTAACACTGATGATCAGGAATTAATCATAACGCCAGTTTCTGCCTAACCCAGTGATAACAGGCGTGATTATTTAGCACCGAATCTGTTTTTTTTTACTATTCCCACAAGTCATTAATCCCATAATACGGACTATGACTAACTAAAAAAAACCGGCCAAGTGCGAGTCGGACTCGCGCACGAAGGGTTCCGTACCAATTATTATAAAAAAAATCACGTTTCTTGTATGGGAGCCCCCCTTAAATATTAATTTTATTCTGTTTTTAGTATTTGTTGTTATAGCGGCAACAGAAATACATAATCTGTGAAAATTTCAACTGTCTAGCTGTCACGGTTCATGAGATACAGCCTGGTGACAGACAGACGGACAGACGGACAGACAGCGAAGTCTTAGTAATAGGGTTCCGTTTTTACCCTTTGGGTACGGAACCCTAAAAATATGATTCTGTTTAGTCCTAATATCGAAAAATATTGGATATGAGTTTTTTGTATTATCAAATAATAAAAATTGACGAAGATAAAACTTTTCAAATCGTGTCAATCATGAGTGGGAGCTTGTGACGCCACATTTGAGTAAAAAATGTACTCAAATGTGACGTCACACGAGCTTTCGAAGCACTTCATTCTTTGTTTACGTTAAAATTGAAAAAATATGTGTCCAAATTTTTTTTGGAAATCGATCTAACGACTACCTAATTAGATTTTGTTTAAGACTTTCACGGTTTTTCACTTGACTACACTCAAAGTACTTACGGGATAATATCCGTGGTTTTCTATGTTGATGAGCTCCCAAAACAGCTCATGAGTTGATGAGCTCATCAACATAGAAAACCACGGATATTATCCTGTAAGTACTTTGAGTGTAATAGATTTTTTTTGTCATCTACCTTATTATACGCCTTCATCAAAGCTCAAAGCAAAGCTCTCGACAACCACCCTAGAGAGCCATCGAATGCTGTCACTGTGACTGAAATCGGCTAGATGGCATCATCACAATCATTTAAAGAAGTAGATAGGGTAGTTGAATTTTCTCGAGAGTTCTTGTATCCTAATCACCATCTTTTCACTAGGCAATATTTGTCTTATATTTACCTTAACGACATTTAACTAATCAATCGAAAGTTGGATTGAGTCCAAATGCATGTTCTCAATCAACAAATCAACATGGAGATTTGTTAATTGAATAAATTGACAGTTTATTAAAAGCTGTGCTAGTATCCGGGCGTTTTCCCTTATGTCCGGCGCTGGACGAGATAATTGTCACCGTAGCGTGCCGTGCCGTGAGTCCTGACAATTTGTTGTCGCGTGTTGACACTACAGTGTACACGGCACGCTCGAGTGAGGTTAGTTCGCGTTGTCATGGACGGTACGATTTTGCCCTCCTGATCAGAAGGTCTAAGTAGCAAAATGTCCAACAGCGCGAAATGTCTAATGAGCAGTAAGTCTAATTAGCAAAATGTCCATGTAGCAAAACGTCCAACTATCAGATGGTCTGTATAGCAGAACGTCTATTTAGCAAAAAGTCATTTTTAAAATGTGTACACTCATGATAGAAAGTAAAAGTCATTTGTACATTAAAGTAAATTTATTTGTTAAAAAAAATATCAGGGTTAAAAACCTTATAGCCTTATAAATATTATTAGGATATTAGGCGCATAAATTCCCCTGCATTTATTCACCTAATATCTTTTGATATGGCCAAGATTTATCAAAAATGCAAAGGGGCCAACTTTTTGGCCCTCAAGCTTTTGCAGCTCTCTTTTGTATTTGGCATTAAACATTATATCGATCTTTCTTCTCTTATTTCCTTCAAATAACATATTCTTGTATTTGCGATCTTGCCAAGGCGCTTCTTTTCTAAGAGCTTTGAGGAATAGTAGCAGGGTTGGCTTTGATTTTATATTCGTGTTTAGCCGCCTGTGCCACCCTTCGAGTGCATTGACTTAATGTCCTATGTCCCCTAGATAGGGCAGAGGGCGTCCACAGATGTCTTCACCTCGCTTCATCTGCCAACAAGGTGCGACGCCAGGTTTGACGGGGACGGCCACGCTTTCTTTTTCCTTGGGGATTCCAGTCCAAAGCTTGTTTGGGTATGTGGTCAGGGTCCCTTCGGAACGTGTGGCCAATCCATCTCCACTTGCGACGCTTGATCTGGCGGTCGATCGGGCTCTCGTGGCATTCCTCTAACAGCTCTACGTTGGAGATGGTCTCGGGCCAGTAAATTCCGAGAATCTTCGGAGTACTTCGAGTGCATTGTTTGTGCGAAAATTATAATTACTAGGACAGTTTATTATATCTGCCAGAGACTGAAGCCATTGGATGGCGGAAAAAACGTTTTTAATCATTGTTTTTAACGTATTCCTTGTCTTCTCAGCAGTCTAATTGAAGTTGAATTATCCTATTAAGGACGTTGTTTAAGGAGTTGTATAGTTCGTAATCCTCATAATTATCACGCCGTCACAAATCTGATATTAATCTTTTAAAAGTTAAGATTTTCGCTGATTGTCATACGTCTGGACGGACACTCCATCCAGGCTAGAAACTGATCCATATGAATCTTCTGTCGAAGGACCACTTCCGTTTAGCACCTTATAAATATTATGTAGGTTACACCTATAACATTCGTTTTGTGTTTTTTATAACTACCTCATATTTTTCCAAAAGCTCAGCAAGAAATCTCGTGTCCCATCCCACAATGGAACCACCCATCCTAGTTACCACCTGTACTAGTGTATAATTCTAAAATAACGCCTACAGCGCTCCGCGTCGTCGTTTGTATGAGGACCCAAGTTTATTGCGGCCTTATTCGTCTTGCTTCCGGAAAATCATTGCTAAGGTAAATAAAGATATTGAGTTATAGTGATATTTATGATTATTTAGATAAAAAACAGCAATGCCAGTTTGCACTACTTATTTAAATTATCGTTCTCTTTCTGTCGGTTGTTTGAAGTTGAGGGAGACAGAGTGATGATCAAAATATGTTTAACGTTTAATGAGTATTTCATGAGTTGTGGTGCCAACGGGCCTATAACATAGAAGACAGTTTGAGATTTAATTGATAGATTGGATGGATTGAATGTGAAGGAATGACATCCTTACTAATATTATAAACGCGGAAAGTTTGTATGTATGGATGTTTGTTACTCTTTTACGCAAAAACTACTGAACGGATTAGGATGAAATTTAGCACACAGATAGTTTATAACCTGGATTAACACATAGGGTACTTTTATCCCGATAGTAAGATCCCATGGGACAATCATCAAACTCCACGCGGGTCAAGCCGTTGGCAGAAGCTAGTGAAAGATAAAGGTGTCATTTTATTTATTTATTTGATCTTTGTGAGCTTCAATTATAGACTTTTTAAAGAGTTTGTAGGGAAACCTGCGGAGCTTAATAAAGTTTTATGAAGGAGGCCTTGGTAAAATAAATATTTCAAAACATTTTGACCAATTTGTAAGCCATTTTTCTTGACAGAATTATACAGTTCTTAATATAAAATATAACGATATTTCTTTTAATACCACCTGGCTGTCATAAAATACAAAAATGGACAATATTTTATTAAATTATGTTAAAAACAACTTTTACATAGTTTTCTTGTATCTTCAAGACAGTTGTATTTTTATACGCTTTGAATAAAAACTGAAGTAAAGTAGTAAGTAGTAGAAAATAACTGACAAGAACTGCTACATTCTTACATGAATAAGTTTTTAATGTTTAAGTTTTTTGGATTGAAAGAAAGAAAATAGGAAATTGCTGAATGTTTTACTTTAGCTGTTCGTTGTTTTACATAGGTAGTTTTTATTTCTAAGAACTGTTTAATTCATTGTAATTTGAAAATCAATAGACGTGCTTACTTGAAAATACAAAGTAACATGTAGTTGCGTAGACCAGTACATGTATAACCTACCTGTATACTTTCATCGCACAAAGTGGATACCTGTGTCCCAGCAGTGGGAACATTATCTGGGCTGATTATGCTTAAATATCAGCATTTCTTCTCACATGTTTCTTCTCTGCCTATTTTTAAAGAAATATTGCGGATTTTTACTTATCTGTACTATTTAGGAATAAAAGTTTATATCACACTAGCTGACGTCCCGCGGTTTCACCCGCGTAGTTCCCGTTCCCATGGGAGGACGGGAATAAAATATAGCCTATAGCACTCACGAATAATGTAGCTTTCTACCAGTGAAACAATTTTTAAAATTGGTTCATTACTTCCGGAGATTACCCCCTACATACAAACTTACAAACTTACAAACAAATGTTACCTCTTTATAATGTTATTATTATTATAGTATAGATGTTAAAATCGTGAGAAAATTCGCCAAAAACATGCGCATTTCTAGCGCTTATTCCCAAAATCTTGTAATAGAGAGCTACCAACCGACCCACATTAAATCTTAATGTGTTCATAGAAATTAATTAGTTGAAACATTTCTCGCTAAGCGTATTATTTCGCTTGTCAACGACCGTTATACGCAACCAGTCTAGAGATGCATCTTGATAATTAATCTCATCACTTTGGATACAAACTTAACAAGTCAACCATCAAAAGGAAACTCAACTCTATATCAATCAAGCTAAGAGCCATCCTCAGAATGTAGAAGTTTTGGAATGGTTATATAGCAAGTTGGCAATGACATTTACAATTTTTTTCTTTGCATATCATGTCATCTTAATATGAAAGTTGTAAGGTTGAAAATTATAGTT
Source organism: Xestia xanthographa (assembly GCA_905147715.2). Lineage (NCBI taxonomy): Eukaryota > Metazoa > Arthropoda > Insecta > Lepidoptera > Noctuidae > Xestia > Xestia xanthographa. The sequence continues at coordinate 4,459,475 of LR990659.1, read as the reverse complement.
GTTTTAAAATGTTATTCTTGTTTAATTTTTATAGATAACAACGATAGAGGAGTCGTAACGTAAATTGTCTGGTTTTAAACATAAATATAGGTGTGTTATAGTAATGTTCGTAATTTAGACATTGCGTGAATGTCTAGATGAAGTAGTTTTAAGGCGATGAAGACACGTCGTCTAGTCTTTCATTATTTTGCTCTATGTGTATAAATAATAAGGAATAATTTTATTCAAGAAATACAAATGAATGTCTCGCTTATCTACTCTAAAAAGTATATGCTCTACAAAAATAACTAAAAGTGTGGCTTGAAAATCTTCAATAATTCGCGAATATTTGTAATATGCAATTGTACATCTCATACAATATACGTACTTAACTGGGAAACCAACATTGTGTTGTAATATAATTTTTTTTTCATAACTGCAAGATTTCAAACAATAGTTGAATCAACCTATTGTTTGTATAAGTCTCATTTGACTGCTGAGCATGATTGAAAATGGTTTTGTGGACGAGTTATAAACTCTGCTTTACCCTTCGATTGCGAGGAAATAAAACAGTAGTATAACATAACATTTCTTTAATTAAAATTCAAAGTAAAATTAGTACAGTTTTGAATGTCGAAGGAAATTGTTTTGCCGGGCATATCGCCGCTTTATTTTTTTTAAATCTTACGACATTGAATTAGGCTTGGGCTGCAGACCTATACAGCATACTATTAAATTAATTTTATAATAATACTTTTTTTTTAATTTATTAAATAACCTACCGTACTTGAATTTAAATTTTAATATCTTTTTCTTAAAAACACTTTTTTTTTCTAGCCTGCTCTGTCACACAAAAAACACTGGCAAATAAATTTAAGTAAATATTTTAAAATAACAAATTCTATCCATTATGAACTTCTTATTGTGTTTGGCTATATGGCTTATTTTCTTTGCCTTAATATAGATACGTTAATGCACTTGAGCACAAAATTCGATTTTGTGTAGCCTTTAACCTGCACAAATAAGCACTTTCAGAGCATGAGAAGTGAAAAAGTTTTTACTTAGTTTTCACAACAGAATTTAAAAAAGCTTTCACATAGCTTTTTACCAGCTCTCCCAATTCCCAACTTCCCCCACAACACATCTAAACTCAACCTTTTTTAAATTTAATTTCACACTTGCAGACGAGCAGATTTCGTCATAACGATGCTTATCTCAGAAAGTATGTGAAGCTACTTTCGCGAAACTATAATGCATAAGTTTAAAGATAACGTGTTAAAATAAATGACGTTAAGTTGATGGTATCGGTGTACACTCGTGTATTGTATTACAGGTTGGCAACAATCAATATGGCAGGTGGTAATGTTAGTGGGACATGCTCACGTGGTAAATCAAATGTGAAGGGCCGATTGGGATGATATCAGGAACTGTTATGTGGTGTTTTGATCTTGTTCTGTTTAGGGTTCCGTATTCGAAGGGTAACCAACGGGAACCTATTACTAAACCTCCGCTGTTCGTCTGTCTGTCTGGCAGTGGGCTGTATCTCATGATCCGTGATAGACTAGACGTGGTAGACTGTTGAAAGGATATGTTTGATTTTGGGACGGAAAGCTCGGACGAAATCTTTTAAACAAAATACCGTGGTCACGATGCCCACATCTATTTTTACCACCCGTTTTGTATTTTATTTTTTTCGTTCGACCCTTTTTTTCATTAACAAAGACAAGGGATCAGAAGCTGCGATGCTATTGGTTGATGAGCGTACATAAGCGCTTCAATAGCGATCGGCTGCTGCAAACAAAAAGAGCCATAACGGTGGCAAGATTTCGTTCGTTGTGATGGTACACTAGATAGATAAATAGGAAAAAAAATAGGGGAATTTAAAAATAAAAAAACAAACAAACAAATAAATTTGAAGAAGGGTATAGGCGTACAAAAATGATCATTTGAAAAGTTTTTTAATGAGATAACCCTATTTTTAGGGCATGTTTTGTGACATGCCGTTTGACGACTTTGACAGTTTTAAGAAGTGACGTCTTTGAGGCTGTCTTTGCTTTGAGTTTGGATTGGATGTGTTCAGTGTTCAATCAAATGTTGTTGTCAAAATGACATTTTTCGCATACTGCTACTCTGATCCACCATGTTTAATTTTATGTTGTGTTGCTCTCCTTGACCAAGTTAATTTGAATATACATTAAAACGAAGTGAAATTAAAGAAAATTAACAATAAAAAACTGTTACTGTTGTATATAGCGATATTTACATGTAGTGTACATAGTGCTGGCTCCATACATTTCTAGAATATCTCCTTTTCACAGAATGTCTATTTCTGTTGCCGCTATAACAAAAGATAATACAATAAATAAAAAATAACAGTGGGCTCTCCTACTACGATGCTGCGGAACCCTTCATGCGCGAGGTCGACTCGCATTTGGCCGGATTTTTGGTCTTAGTCCGTCTGTTTTTGGTTAGGCTTTGTTGTTTTTTTTGTCTGAACTTTTCCTGGCAGGTCATATACAATTAGGGGGAAAGAAAATTCCTTAATTAACGGCAAATCATGACGATTTATAAAGCTTTTTATAAGAAAATATGCAGATCGTGGCGAAAACGTTGAGGAATTCGATCAGCAGGCCGCTCGGGTGTTGCAATTATTTTCACTTTGACCAAAAACTCATCCCTTCAATAAATGACAGCACACCACTGTTATAGTATATTTATGGAGTTTCCAGCATTTCATTGCATCTGATTTGTTTTTTTTTTAATCATTGTTCACAAACTTTGATTTTATTCTTAAAATTTACTGACCAAACTTTTTAGTTTGATGGCGTAAACAAGTGACCTTACAACTACTAAGTTAATCTCAATACTATAAGACGCTTTAACGCTTCTTTTTATCAAGATGCTTTACTGGTACTTTTAAGATACATTCAATTAAATTAAATTCTTTATTACTTATCACATGTGTTTTACAAGATTTTAAAATATCAATAAAGTTTACATTTTTAAAATGCTCCAATTATACACGGAGTAAATTACATCCCGCCACAAAACCTGTGTTTTAGGACCATGTACGGAAACCATGGAAAAAAAAATGTCACGACATCCCTAACAGCGTAACCACTAAAAGATGGCGTGTCTATCAACAACTTACTACTTGTGGTATATTAAAAGTTGATTAGTCCTACAAAGTATGTAACTGCCTTCTAGACATAAAGGCTACTTCACTCCGATGCCACAATAAAGTATTTAATTAATGTCAACCATCTAATAGCGCACAAATTAGTCTCTATCACGCACAGATCAACTTAAATTAAAAACAATTACATGGCACCTGTATGTACCTATCATACAAATATATCCTGAGGCAACCTAGGAGCAGATGAACATCCTATCTTTACCATCATCAGGTATCATTACAAGACAAGGGCGTGTAAAAGACAGTATATGTAAAACTCGATTATTTTTCTCAGATCTGATCTGTTCCAGACTTTGTAATTGCCCGTTGAAAACTGTAGACCGATTCTCGATTCTCGATCCTAGGGATCGATAAAAGATCTCGATGTTTTTATTAATGCTCGTTTGTAGATTGAAATTGATGTCGTTGGTTGGAGATAGAGGATGAATTGAGGCTGGTAAAATGTAACCTGCTTTGTCTTTGTCAGTTGTTGTTGTGTGTGGTCCGTTGACTGAAGCTCCTGTAAGCGTTTTTATCTACACTAATATTATAAAGAGGAAAGATTTGTATTTTTGTGCGTGTATGTTTGTAATGAATAAACTCAAAAACTAATGCACCGATTTCAAAAATTCTTCTCACCTTTAGAAAGCTACATTCACCCTGAGTAACATAGGCTATATTTTATCTCCGTACTCCCACGGGAACGGAAACTACACGTGAAACCGCGTGACGTCCGCTAGTCTTACATAAATCTATCAGGACAAAATTACTTTTGCAGAGTTTTTGCAGAGTTTGCGTTTGAAACATTCGTTGGTAAAAGAAAGTTTAAAAAGACTAAATTTGGGTCAGCGAACCTACCTACAAGACAGAGCATTAATTAATCTTTTTTTACAAGCTTTTATATAATTCGCCTTAGTTAGTTAGTAAATGTATTGGTCAAATCTTGTAACTGAATTTCAACCCAGTTTCCCCACAATCGATTGAGCTGAAATTTTGCACACAACTTTGGTTCTGGTGACAATACATTTTATGACAGACATGATTTTTTTATCCTGCAGCCCAGGATCGTATCCTCGAGAGAGAACTTCTTGACGGTTAATGGCACGCGTTCAATTTTAATAGATAAATCTAACTTTCTTTTTTTCCTTTAGAAAAACTGGTTTAAAAACAAAACAGATAATAAAATTTCAGTTAAAATAATTTGCCAATATTGTATTTCCTTCGAGTGCACTATCTACTTGAACATGCAAAACATCATCTATTTTAAGCTGAACATTTCAATAGTATAATTGCTCGTTGAAAACTCCAGATCGATAAGCGATCGTGTCGATTGATAGTGATGCTGATGGTTTTATTATCGATACCTATGAGATATGTTGACAACTGTCTTTTGTAATCGAAATCAACATCTAGGAGTTTACTGCTGATTAAAATGTTGAGGAATTAAGTTGATTTTGTTGTTAATGCTGTTATTTCGATATTGTGTGATGATGATGTGAACCGATGGATGGAATGTGTGAAACTTCTTAGAAGACGACTAATAGAAGACGAGATGGATTGAAGAAGAATATACGATGCGGCGACCACGAATAAATTTCTAAAATAACAAAAGAATGCTGATACGTCGTACTACCTTCTGTCCAGTGATCTGAATCAAATCAATGCTCCATTGCAAGTGAACATACGTTTTAAAATTCCTTGCTTAGCAAAAATCTCAGGGTAGGTGACACAAACATAACCCACGTCGCCAAGATTATAAAACCAAGGCGCGAATCTCCACGTCTGCTGTCATATCAACCACCACCATACTTAGACAAAAACAATTATACCCTTTTCATCGCACCAATCATCATTTATACGATACCGTTCGTCCATGCTTTTCCTAAAACGCAAGGATGGCTTCGATAAATGCTTTTTTTCCTTTGCCCTGCGTGCGCGCCGGTTGCTAATTTGCGTCTATATCGTAAACTACACGTAGCGTTTAACCCACACCGCGCGAGTGGCGACAGCAATGTCGACACATTACCGACGACCTAACGAGCCGACTTGCTACCAGTGACGTGACTTGTTATCGATAAAAAGTGCGCTATGAATATGAATTTATTTCGACGCTTCTGAAATATAATCGGCTGCTATCTTGATGTACAATGTGAATTATTAAACTGCACAGCATGGTTTCGCACGCTACATTTTTATGATTTGCTGTTTGTATATTAAGGGTAGGTATGTGTAGGAAGGAACAAAGAAAGTATAAAAACATGCAGAAGGATACGACACATTCTTTGTGTCGAAAAGTTTGTAAAAATATATGAGAACACAAGTTTAAGGTGCCTCCAATATTGTTCACAATTTCAAATAAACTGCATTCTCTCGACTGTTAGTCTTCATAAAATCTTCTGTGTTTAAAGTTATATTCTTGTTTTATATTTATTTTCATTTGACCACGTCGCTATGGTTAAAGCAGAAGGTGCCTATGACTCCGAGATAGTTTCCAACAAGTACAAATTGCTATCATAAACATATCTGCTACAACATAAAGCCCATAAAATATTTTTGACATAAAAAACATGGTGAAATATTTTAAAATGACGTATAACATAGACCGGTCCACCTATCGTTTCAAGTTGTTAAAATAAACAAAACTTGGTGTACATCGGTCGCTAACAAATCGGCTTGTTATCAGCCGATCGGTGGCTATAAGTCGTCGCGTCGTATCGATAAATATCGATATAAAGTATCGACACCAGTCGCTGACGACACGCGAGCTCGCACAACACTAATTCACAGGTTGACACGCGACTGTCAGGGAGCACTCGCGATATCAGTTTTGTTTGTTTGTGTGCTTAGTTCGGGAGCCGGGTTTGAGTTTAGATAGACTTTTAAGTGTAACATGTAGATGAGCTTTTGTGATCTAGAAATTAACAGTATCTAAATTACACTATGATAACTGTCTCACCAAAAATCAAACTAGTGCCTAGACAAGTGACAATAGCTTTGATAGCCGTACGTACTTCTACAACGACTCAACATAAATGACTTAAGTTTTTCGGTATCTTAGAGTGGAAGAAGACCAAAGAAACGATGAATGGACTGTCTATATAAAGATATGGCAAGAAAGGAGGTGTCGTATGAGATGACGTGTAATAGAGAAGAAGTATGGAGAAGAAGATATGCAGCGGCGACCACGAGTAAATTGAGATAAGGGGAAGAGAATGATGATGTCAATCAATGACATTTTTGACATAAAGGGTGTAAAACACCTTTTAACGAATCCGAAAGGCACTTGTTCTCCTCGTCATTGCGATCATTTTTTTGTTGTACACCATGCCTAGGAACCTTCTAGTTACGGAGATAATGGGGGTCAAAGTTCCGCCTTTTTGACAAGTTTTTTTTTTAAATACAAGTTTTTAATGTAAGATTTTTACTTTAAACATGTGCACCTCCTCGACACCCGTACTATTCAATCCATCCATCAGCACAATGTTTTGAGCGCGTTACATTGAGTTCTACCACAAAACATGATTTTTCACCCCAAAAACAAAGTCGGTTTCCCAGCAATAATTTTTGCGTAAAGTTACTTAGTTTGATGTACAGAATGCTTGGTAGACGGCTTCGTAATGAGGTCTTTTACACCCTGTATACGTCATCTTTATCTGTGGTAGAAAAAAGTTTTCAGTCAAATTGATTTAGAAGAAGAAAACGCAGGTCTCTTCCCTAATCTTAAAAGTCAGGTAGAGCCATATAAATTATGACCAATTTCGAATGGTAGCGAACCTTGTCATCACATGCAAATGACTGTGGTTTATAATAAAACGTTATTGCGATATTTTTAGCCAATCGATGGTCATTCTTTTGCAACAATAGTGAAAACCGATGAGTCACAAATACTAAGCTATATACAATGACACATGGCTTTTGAATATTTTGATGGTCAAATGGTAATATATTGAACTTCAAACTATCATTTACGGTTTGTAAAGCAAGGATAAACTTTGGAGGCTATGGGCCTGTGACTGGCCTGCGCCTGGTGTAGATAGGGTATAGGCAGACCGCTAGGTACACGTTATACATCCACGCCTTCAGCGGATCACGCCCGTTCGGCACAATTGTGATACAGAATATCAATCTGCGTGACTGTACTTTCTCATGAATTCAGATAAAATGCGAACGTGTGTCCAGTTGGCGAAAACATAAATGATTTAATTTAAGTTTCACCATATGGACACGCATAAAAATTTTGGCGTGTCCAGATGACGAAATAATAAGTGATACTAATTCTGAGTTTCACCAACTGGACACACGTGTGTTCAGTCTCTCGTGTCCAGTTGGTGAATAACCCGCTTAAGTAGGTAAGGCTTAAATATCATAGGAATTTTGTCTTGTTTCCTATAAGATCTATCCCGATATTTATTAGAAGTAAAAACCAAGTAACGTAGCGACTTCAGAGCTCGGTGTACTATTGAAAAGTTTGATCTTCCAAGCCTTTAAAGTGTTTTTTTACTAGTAAATAATGCAAGTAATTTAAGATGCAACATTACCAATAGGTACCCAATCATATGACTAACACCTCCAACAAAGTAACCCAACGATGTTTATAATCTAGGAGTGATTTCATCACAATAGATACCCAGACTTGACCCCACGACCTCTCGATCGCCATTCAACGCCACATAATCACATAAATATCACTGACAGAAGCCTAGGTAATATAAGGCTGCGTAGTCAAAAGTAAACGTGAACTTATTTCATACTAACCCTTAGGACCGCTCACGCTTGCCTCAGAGGTGTCTCGAAGATCCCAGAAGTACCGCTTGCAACTACCGTTCAGTGACGTCATCAGACAGAGACAACCATACAACAATCTCAGAAGAGAGAAAAGGACAGACACAAGATAAAAACAACATACCAAATACGGCGATCACATGTGACTAAATATCCCTATAAGTGACGATACCAAGTAATTATTGAAACGAAATTTTCGCAGTTTTATCGTTTTATGTATAGAATTCATTTTACAGTATGGCGGCGGTGATTTTTCGCAATGCGTTGCGCAGGAGTGCATGTTTTCGACACATGTGGTGTAAGCGTGTGTGCGTAAGAAGATGTACGGCGTATCTTGTTCTCCGTTAGAGGTTTTTTCGTTAAGAAAACCTACGGGTCAGGTTTCCTAGAGGCGGTCTTGTTATTGTCATAATGTCGCTTAGAGGTCTTCACACTTCTTATCATTTATCTCAAGAACAATTATTATTTAATTAAGAAAGGCTTCTCGACGCCTTCTTTTCTTGCATATTCAGACCTTACATATTCTACTTTTGTGGATAGCTTTTCATACTTTCTTTGTATGCTTGGTATAATTTAGCAAGTGCTTGATTGCCAAATTCTCTTAATACCATAGATAGATAGTTCCCATATTTCAAATTTTGCTAGACTGTCATTGTAGCTTTATACTTTGTTTTATCACTTCTGCTCTAAGATCAAACGGTACAATTATTATAATTTGTATCTCAAGAAAGCTCAAGGTTATGAGATTAACTTAGTTATTAGTCTATGAATCTGTGCTACCGTGACAAACCATAATCAATTGACTGTGAACCCTGGTCGGTGCACCGTTACACTTATCCTGTGGTTCATATCAAGTTATTACTGCTGTTAATAGAACATTTCGTATATTTACAGTTTATTGGACTTATCTGGACTTTGCTTAATAAGTTAAGCAAATAAGTTTAAGCTATTGGTTTCAATTTGCAAGTCGATGTGTTGGAAGAGGCTTACGCCATGAGTCGATAAGGGTTGAAAATAATCGTTTGGTTATAATAATAACCTATACATATCGACGTTTATTGGTGGATTTCTTGTATAATCATGTTAACTTCCGTGAACTTCAATGACTTGAATTTCCTTTAAACAATATTGGGCATTAAATATGAGTAAACTAGATGTTTATAAAATCCATATCGTTTTTAATCAACGGTCTCTTTTTCATCATCATCTGCCCAGCCTTTTCCCAACTATGTTGGGGTCGGCTTCCAGTCTAAGCGGATGCAGCTGAATACCAGTATTTTACTTGGAGCGACTGCCTATCTGACCACAACCAAGTTAGGACTGGGTAATACGATACCCCTTGGTAAGACTGGTTGTCAGACTTTTTGGGCCACTGACTACCTGTAACGACTGTCAAAGATCTACAAATGACAGCCGGGACCAACTGCTTAAAGATCGCTTCTTCATTCTATAAAAAAAAAATCTGATTGAATTGCTAACTTATTTATTTATAATCTCACTCAAAATCTCTATCATAATCGAATATAACTTACTCAAACATCCGACCTTAACGAAGTTATCACGAACTTAACTAACACCTCTTATCTCCATACAATCTAACTTGTGAACTCAAACAAAGCTGTGAACATCTTAATAATGATCTTCGTATACAAGTTATAATTGCAGTAGTTCAGTACAAACAAACAGAACTTATCGCTAACTATTATCGTAGTTTAAAGTCGTAAATTGAGATTTTAAATGTTGGGCGGATGATACACTGGTGTGTGTTGTGTTGTGTTGTGTTGGTGAAGTGACGTATGTGTGTTGTGTTGGTTTTCAACACGGGAGGTGAAGCGGTAAATTATTTAGGGATTATGTGGATAACTTAGTTAGATAGAGTTTGAAAATAAATTATTTTCTCATTTTCCATAAATTAAATGAAGCCGAAAGCCACGTGTTCTCCCCGTCATTGCAATCTTTTTAGGGTTCCGTACCCAAAGGGTAAAAACGGAACCCTATTACTAAGACTTCGCTATCTGTCCGTCTGTCCGTCTGTCTCTCACCAGGCTGTATCTCATGAACCGTGACAGCTAGACAGTTGAAATTTTCACAGATGATGTATTTCTGTTGCCGCTATAACAACAAATACTAAAAACAGAATAAAATTAATATTTAAGGGGGCCCCCCATACAACAAACGTGATTTTTTTATAATAATTGGTACGGAACCCTTCGTGCGCGAGTCCGACTCGCACTTGGCCGGTTTTTTTGTTTTAGACCATACCCGGGATCCTTCTAGTTACGTAGAAATTTGGGGTCAAACTTCTAACAAGTTTTTTTTAAATACCTGTTTTTATTGTAAGATTAAACACCTCCACGACCCTCGTACTATTCAAGTCATCAGTCAATACGTATGCTTTGAGTGAGTTACATTAAGTCCCACCGTAAAACTTGATTTATCCCAGCAATCATTATTGCGTAAAGCATAACTTTACGCCATAATGATTGCTGGAGTTTAAAATACATAATGATTGGTTACGGCTATGTGAAGTGTCGATTTTTTCCTACGAAAGCCGTAAATTCTGCTCGCGTTATACGAGATATCATTATTTGTTCACAACAACAACAGCCCATAACGTCCACTGCTGGACATACGCCTCTCCCATGATGGGAGGAATTTGCCCTAATCTCCACGCTTGGCAGGCGGATTGGAGATCGCAGTGATGAAAGACTAACAGAAAACGCTGCTGCCCGTTCTCAGGTCTACGGAGGCGCAAGGTGTTCTGCCTCAGACATTAGTCGCCTTATACGACACCCGTGAGGGTAATGGGTTGGTTCTATTCTACTCTGCCCGATACCACACGGCTAATTATTTGTTTACGGTGCATTAAATTTGTAGATATCTCTTAGTGCTTACAACATAGAATTAGCCTATCTTAAAAAAAATTGTTGATGTTATCAACAACATTGTCAGTTGTTTAACAACACCGTAATGGCACACATTCATGCTCATTAGGCTAATAATTTTAGAAAAGTGTTAGCATAAACAATCGCAATATATTAGTCAGCTGCTTCATATCCATATCAAACTGACATAATAAAAAGCCAAACTTATTGTTATGTTGGGAACATAAAGTTGTAAGTGCACACCCGGCTTTATGCCCTAGGCGCCGTTGAGACCGTATCTTTTAGATCTACGCGCATGCGTACTAACATTAGCACTGTTTATTACTTAGCTCACCGATATCATACTTAGATTTCACTTAGCACTTCAAACTGACAAGCAAATAGTCACCTTATAACCTAAAATAGTGAGTTAAAAATCCATTGGCGACGATTAAAACGTTTAAACATTTCGGTTATCACGTTGAAGCCTATTGATTTAAACAGATAGGATAAAATTGTTTTCGTCTCTTTTCTACGCATTTGTATCAGATACGTGTATCTCTTTCTTCTTAGGAAATCTATTTGCAATGTTTGGATATCTGGGCTCAAATCTTAGTGTCCAAATGTGATTTATTGGTACAAATACGTGAAGGCTGGCGTTTGAATTGCGTTAAAGATCTTTTCTGTTTCGCGCTAAATTGTTTTATTATCAGCTTTATGTCGAGTGAATTTTACGTGGAAATATTTGTTTCAGCTTTAGATAAAATCATTGCGCGGTAACTTGGGAGTCTTTGAGCTCGTAACATTGTTTTATAATCTAACTCCATATCCATTTGAAGGAAGGCTTTCGGCTTTCGATATCTTCATCATTCACTATAACATTTAACTCTGTAGTACTTATAGTATTTCCGGAGATTATGATTGATTCTAAGATCATAGATACCTTCAAGTATCTATCTTCCATTTCGATTATTATTCATATTGTCTCCAACATCCGTCTCCAGCTCCACAGTCCATTGGCCTCCTACTTTATCAGCTACCTCATCATCGGCTTCAAGATCAGAATCTTCCCCTAGCATCCCCCAATCAGCGTCAGAAAACGAAACCAGTCCAAGTATATCAATATTGATATTAATAACCGGTGAATAGGAACAGATTGACAGGCTACCAGACCTGTTCCGTTATCACTCAATCGAAGTACAGGTGGTGAAGTGAGGTTATAAGGAAACCGCAGCCAGTAGACCGCGATTTTTATGCGACACGATTTAAAGGTTCCATCGATGTATTGTCTTTTTATGAGTATTTTACGTCTAACAGAAATATTATGTCAATCAGAATAAAGTTCACAATGAAAGCACAGTACATACTTGAACAGCCAAAACTAGTACCTAGTAACAAAACGCTTATTTCGTTTTGAAAATTTCTCGATTGTGTCAAAGTTAGCCGAATTGCACTAGGTACTTCGAAAATGATTGTGTTCTAGGAATTCTGTCCATGAAACTTGTAAGTTGTGTCGTGATGTTATATATGTCCTGTTGAATTATTATAATGAAAGTTTTGCTCTGATTTGGGATTTCAGAGAAAGGGACAAAACCAACACTTTTTATGAGGACTTTTTAAAATCTGTCAATGAACAAACGTTGTACGGTTAAGTATTTTCCTGTTGATTGCAGGTTTCTTGAAAGTTGTAGGTATCACTGTGTAACATCATGATATTTTGAAACTATTGAAGAGTTACATGATGATATATAGAATGATATGAAGAAAAAAAGGAATAAAAAATAAAATAATAAAAAATAATATTTTCTAGTCTTTTTTTTCTGTTATTGCACCTACTATGTATTCTCTCTGCTTCACTCTTAGGTAGACTGGTAGAAAATGTCCAAGGCATTGAGTCCGCCTTTGTACAGTTTTTACTTGTGCATAAAGTTTTAATAAATAAATAAATAAAATGGGGTAAATGACAGGAGGGAGAATGGTAGAAGAAAACGTATTGCGCCGACCCCAAATAACATGGGTTAAAGACATGAAGATGTTGATGATGATGCAGAGTTAGTATTCTCGAATAAATTATGAAATCTTAGTTCTGCACCCCTAGCCAAGTTGACAATCTACAATCGTTAACGCTAGTAGAAAACTATTCAAATGAATGGGAATGACATCATCTCAACGTTAAATCACGTGATCAACACAAACGAATAGAAAATTCGTAGACAAGTTTACATCGTTCAAAAAGATAGAATAGAATGTTATCGTTTCTACAATGTTGATCGCTAAACTGTAGTTTTTTTCTACAGACATTAGAGATCGAGCGATCGACTCAGTCGTGTCAACTTGGCTACCAATTTAGCGCTTTCTACAATCGTTTACGCCGAGGCGTTTACGATTGTAGAAAGAGAATCGATACGAAACGTTTGTAACTTGGCTAGGGGTGCTGAAAATTACATGAATATTAGAAACCCTCTGATTTTATCATAACGGGATTCTTCGCTGAGTTCTTTACACTTGCATTTTATTTTATTGCATTCATCTGGGACATACTTTAAATTGATTTTGATCTACAAAATAAAAGTTCGTAACAGCCGTTAGCGCTTTAATGTGTAACGTGCTGGGTCAGAGATCAGAACTGCAAGAACAACGTTTCCCTATGGCCTACAAGGGCTATAAGATAAACAATTCGTAACAATAAAATGTAGTTCGCAATTATAATAATATGCAGATCCTGTTCAACATTTGTTTGAAAGTTTTTTATCCTGTAAGTTCTGCTATGTGCGAGATTTACTGCTTTCAATCAACCATAGGTATCTATTTATCCATATCATTTATCCATAGCCCACCGTCCACAGGCCCGCGCCGTCGGTGGCCGGGCCGATGTGAGGTTCTCTCCCTCTCACGTTCCGCCATCTCCTTCTTTAGCATTACTGCTTCGCAGAAGGAGGTGACGGCAGCATTTATGCCTCTCAAGCAGCGTTGCTTGGTTTGAATTTGAATGGTAAGCTTTTTCGCAACCATGTTGGGATAAGCTTCCAGTCTGACTTCACTTCTTCCACTGAAGAGCAAAGGTCTCCCCGCTCTTCTTCTACTTCTCTTGTTGTGAGGAAGAACCAGTCTTTTGAAGGAATTTAGCTCCCGACACCTTCATCGGAGTGTTTGCAAAACAAAAACAAGCTTAAATACTTGCTGAAAAAATTGCAACAAAAATAAAAGAATCTTGCATCACAAATCTCAAAATCTTTTACGCAACGTCATAAGACAGTCACGTACGTACGTTGATATGTATGAATGTGCCGTATGTCCAGTGACCCCCAGGCGGAAAGATATCGATAAATGGGGCACGCGCGACCGAGATAACACGCCGCGGCGGACGGGGCGCGCCGTGACGTCACTTCCTTGTCGGCGCGTGCGCCGCTCTAAATGGGAGGATTAAGTTGTAGGAGACTAGCTTTTGGCCACGACTTCCTCCGTGCCTTATGGTGAATAGATCCCTATGTCCTTCTCCAGGTCGCAGACAGTGGTTTAACCGTAAATAGGTAACAGACTGGATGATAGCATTACTTTCCCATTAATATATTCAGTTTTGTTTATGGCTTGTGTGGTTATGTAAAGTTGGAGAAACAACGACAGTTTTTCTGACCATATTTCCCAAAACATTTTGTTTAATTTCTATTTCTATAAATATTTTCTGTCCTACTACTATCCCTGAGATATAAAATCTTGTAAATCTTGAAGCATCAATCCCTAGTAGACAAATAAAGATGAGCACCAACAGTCTTAGCAATAGAACCTTTTTATTCTTTCGGATGGGAAATCATCAAATGACTCCTCCCGCTCTGGGCGGAGCAGGAGGGAGTGTCAGACTTTACTGACTAAAATCCACCCATGTTCCTTCATCGCCCTTTGTGTTCCGGGGCCACGGTATCTCTTTCGAACACTCCCACAACCCCGGCTAGCAATAGAATCTCAACGGAAATAAGTTCTCCAACTACACAACACAAAAAAGCCTGCTTCCTCAAAGCCTCATTCTTCTCTCATCACTTGGACCACACAACCAAAGCGAGGCCGCACCGCTTCCGCCACCATACCACACACTATTACACCACCCTACAATCCTATAACCAAGACCATAAGGCTCATTATTGAATAGCAAAATTTCTAACTTAAGTTAGTCCAAGTTTTTTGAGCGGCGTCGTTTAAAAGAGTTCAACGGGGTGCTTTGAGGATGTCCGTTTGGATCTTACACTAGAATCTGAGTAAACATAGTTGGGTTTAGGTTTTACACGTAGGTACTGGTTTTGATATTTTACTCGTTTGATCGGATATGAATGTGGTTTCGATTATAGGTGAGAGAGATCTGCAGGGCTATTACGTATCTCTGTTGACAGCTCGAAATGATAGTAACTGGGCTCAGTGTCCATCAAATAACTGTCAAAAGGTTAGTTTCGTATTATGTATGACCAGTCGCTATCAATTATGACGTCATCGGTGCCCGTCGTGGCTGATAGTCACCGGAACTCATTTTGACAAACGCTTTCGTATCGATACTTAAATTATTTCGATAAATTGATGACAACTGAATTTGAAGTGGCTTTCGTGAAAGACGTTACACCGTACCCGAGCTGATAGTCACCGTGAAGTGACATCCACTCAGTGTGCTATGTAATACCAATATTATGACATTCACGGTTGTCAGAAAGATACGTAATAGGCCTGCTGGAGGCACCGTAATCGTTGTTAATTTAAATGAGTAGAAAAGTTGTAAAAAAATACATCTTTATATAAAGTTTTGACTAATTTCACTGGTTTAGGCTGGATTATAACATTAATTAAATTATCTGTGCTAGGATTTTAGGATATTTAGGGGGAATCAAGAATTTTAAGAGCTGTCAAACTGTCATCACTGCTATGGAATGTTTTCATTGATCGCGTTCAGTTTTATTGATGGTCTTAGGTTGCAAAGGTTGCAAAAATATTTACGTCTGTTATCTAATAAATCCAGTGAACCTTTGAGTTACACACTGATAAAAATCGTGCGATTATTGTCAACTTAAACAGCTGTAAAATAAACAATATTTCAATCTGTGACTTTCCATTTTCGTCATAAAGTTAGAAGTCCACTTGAAACCAGAACCATCCATCCATTTTCAACTGAAACGTTTTCTATCCAGTTGTAGATTGGATTACATGTACAAACGAAAATTGCATACTGACCCAATATTGATAGATTGGATTGCAAACTGTAACTTTTTCCATGTCAATCGTGGGTATTGTTTCAAAAATTGGGAACTGAAACTTGTGGACGTACAAAAGTGGGTCTGTGGTAGTTTATTCAAGTATTAGAAGTTTTCTATTAGGGCCTTTATAGACAATGAAACCCCAAAGCAATTTTAACAGTAAATCAATATTAGATAGTCTGTAATTAATGTAGGTATTGCTAAGAGTTGTTACCACACACAAATAAAACAATACCAGGAACCCGACTACAACTAGGTTATTTAACTTTTATACACAAAGATGCAAAGAAATTAATTAAAGCTAAAGAAGCTGTATTGTTGCCATCGCGGGAATATCCAGAATAATTCGAGGCACGGAGGAAACACTGTATTTAGGGTGGTCACCCATCCCAGACCAACCTAGGCAAGCATGGCTTAACCTAAAGATCGACCCGAGCGGCTGTTATTATTTAGCCACGAGCTCCTCCTCCGAGCTTTCGAAAAAGCTACATACAGATACTTAAATGATATTTATAATGTGGACTAGAATAAAAGCTCAAATTTTCCTAAAATCAAATTCTATCGTGATGACTTTCACGTATGAAATTCCTCTGCGTTTCGCACAAAAACTTCGCCACATAATCCACATTATTTACGTAGAGTTCATATTTATGAGTGACCGCCCAACGGTTGATGGTGCTTCAATTAAACCGTGGGATATACTGGCCAATTCGGCTGGTGCATTAAAAATCAATTATGGTGGATGCCTGCGGCCTTCTGTGTTCGTGATTAATATTGATATGAAAATATACTACTGTGACCTCTTTGACCGACGACGGCTTGCTAGACGGTTTAAAAAAAACAGGGCCGAGAATTTCACGCATAAATTAATACTTACGATTACGAACTTACAAAATACATATTTCCACAGCAGCGAATCCTGTAGCACTCGTTTAGATTTCACAATCCATCAACATCCTGAAATATTGTACGACAAAATCATTTAACTGTAAAACTGAAAACATTATTTATCCAAATAAATGCAAACTGCCCACAACTACCCCCCCCCCCCCCCCCCCCCAACTGTAGCAGTAGGCAGTTGGGGGGGGGCAACTGCCCCTGCAACTGCCTACTGCTACTGCTGTGCGTATTGTATACCTAATTATCACTTGCTTCGGTGAAGGAAAACATCGTGAGGAAACCAGCATGCCTGAGAGATATTTCTCGACGGCATGTTAAGCCAAGTCAGAGGCCCATGGGCGGCATAAAAACTCAGACACCAGGTTAGACACTAACCACACGATACCTAAAGAAGAAAGAATGCAAACTCAACTTCAAATGTAAAGCCATCCTTATTACTCTAAAGATCTTCTTTTATTTCTAGCAGTCTGCTTTGTTTTCTACTTTAATCGCATAATGAACAAAGGATATCTATCTGCTAACTTAATCATCTCCATTATGTACAAATGCACATACATACAAGCTTACATTATGTGTATGTTTTCGGCACGTGCACCAAATACCGCTAGGTAGGCATAAACTCGCTTCATCGGGTTGCGATCTTTTTCTCAGAATGTTGATGACGCTCCAGATTTTAGAGATATATCATCGGCTTAGGGGCGCTCAACATTTTCTGCATTCTTGTTTTAAAACTATGAATACTGTTCGACTGTTGTACCTACTGACGGGCATTATCGACTCCCACTAAGTATACATCTAATAAATTAGATTGGAAAAGGATTTTAACTGCGAATTTCACCGACGAAATTGAAGCGATCAGCATCTAAACTACGTTTTAGAGCTGTCATTGTCAAAATAGGAATACAATTGCTATGCTATACATTCGCCAAAAGTAATAAGTAAAAAACCTTTTAGTTACCGACACAACAATAGATTTGCTCTACCAATAAATATAATTTTAAATAATTCTCTCTAAACAAATGATAGCTTGCGGATGTTTTCGGCAACCAAACACAATATGAGCACACCTTTAAAAGAGAAAACAGCACTTCTTCCTTACGTAAGAGGATTATCTGCAAAAAAAGCGTGTAATTCAATCTCGTTTTATTTAATTGTAAATCTTTATAAAATGTTGTGAATCCCGCATGGATCCGCGCAAATCTGAGCCGTGTCCGATTGCATTACAATCAGCGATCATTATTTCAAACATTTACATTGACAGGTCAAAGTACGGAGCGTCCATCTTGGAAGATCTTGATACTTTCGCTAGCGAGATATGTTAGTTACCCTGAATGTGTTTTGTTTATTAAGTACTAGGTCATAAAGCACTAAAATGTCTCTCTTTGAACTTAGATTTGTCAGGCACGAATGATTTTCGATTACGTTCTAGGTTTTTTTTTACCTAGAATCGAAATGAAGTCGTAAGAAAGGCAAGAAATTATGTCCCTCACGAATTAATAAAAATTCCAAAGCATTAAAAGAAAACTTGCATTACACATCAAGTTTAAAGACATGTTGTCCAAAGACTTTTTATGACCACGCAAGAATAAAACGCTCTTCAAACCAGCAAAAAAGCAAAGAAAACAATATAAATAAATTACTGAACGTTCTTACTACGGTTTTTCATCGAAAACAATTTACTACATGCAGTTGACATCTTGCGGGACACGGGTATTCGTGCAAACTTCAAACTGTCATCGAATGTTTAGTTTTTAAAAGTCGAATAAAAAGAGAATTGCGCTGCCAGGCCAATTCGAGCTATCGGTATTAAGTTTTGACAGGTGACACAATTCCCCACGACCAATGCACATGGACTACCGACTTTCCAAATGGAGGCAGGCAGTATTTAAAATTGAATATCAATAAAGAAATTTACATTTATTCGTTCACCTATCTTGTTACATGTAATAGTACGGATAATTAAATCTAATCAAGTCTATGTAAATCGTATTCGCTTTAAGTCTGGAAAACATTTAATTATTTCTCATTGGTTGATAAAAAAATGATTCGTCAAATCGAGTTTGGCGGCTGTGAGTGCCGGCTTTTTGCCGGGACTCAATGTTAATTTTATGAAGTTTAATTAAAATTGTATTAACAATTCATGAGACCGCGGGGAGCCTTTCGTTAAACTTAGTGGCTTTAATTTATCCGCGAGTCCGGTGTGAGATCTGAAGGCTCGCTGGTCGGGGATCAATTAGACAGTTCGCAAGAGAATAGGAATGTCAAAGTCTAACGAGGCTAGCATTTTTCTTGGTTTCTCTAGTCAATGCGGTATGGATTGGTTTTTCAATAAAGATATCTACAATATGTGAGATATCTGCTAGAATTCTTGGTCATTCCTGTAAGTGATATTTATCTTTATAATTTTTTTTTTTCCAGTGCTGTTTTAAAGAATGCCCCCGTAGTGTCAAGACTGCTAGGTCACAGTAGGACAGTTGCCATTTATTTGCGATTTTTTGTATTAACAACACTTAAAGCAGTTATCGCTCTCGCGATGCATCATACTTGATTTCACAAAAATAAAAAGAAATCTACTTAAAACAATTGCCGCATTGTTACGCTCAATCAACAGAGTACATTATCGAAATTAAAATAATTACGGAAGTTTTTCTCTTTGTCGAAACAATGCCAATCGCTGGAGCTTTTAACCATGACGTACTCTTTTATCGTTAAATTATTTTAACGGTTATTACACTATGAATATTTATTCAAACTTGTATTTTTTTCTTAATTTAATCGGATTAGATGGGAGAAAGGCCTAAAAGAAGGCAGGTGTCGTCAACATTTTGGGAAAATAAAATTTGAATTCAATGTGTCGTGATGATGTAAATTCTGCGTTCTGAATTGAAATGTTACTTAGTTAAATATTTATTTGGTAACGAGAAGAGAAGCTTTAATGCTTATGACTTCTTTCTGTACCTGGTACCTACACAATGGTTCATGATTATTTCAGACATTTTGATGAATTAATTAGTCATTTCTATACACGATTTACCATGATACATAGGTATACTTACCTAAGTGTTTACTACAAAGGTTTGTATTACATTCTCACGATACCTAACTTTAAAAAACATAATCAACAAAAAATTGTTCGTATCGTGTAGATCGTATCTTCCCCATATCGCATTTATCCTGAACATAAACACTGACAGTGCTTGTCAAAAAATTGTCCAACCTCCTGACAGATTGTCAACTCATCGCCAATTTACTAGACCTACAGCCTGTTGACAACTGTACGTCGAATTCTACGTCAGTTAATTAATTTTGTGCGTGACATGGTCCACTACCTTGAACCTTATTGCTGTGGTATTGGTATTGGTATCGCGTGTGTTAATAATGATACACGCAACACGTTGGGACCAGCTGGGCTGTAACTGACATGGTTGAAGTTAGGTCAGTAGGTTAGAGATTAGTACTGGCTTAGATAGCTATCTTGTCTGTGTGTTATAGTGGTTGAATGTCTGAATGATTATTTTTCAAGTTCAAGAAAATGTTTGAGACTTCTGTTTTTTTTTTAAGACTTTTGTATGTGTGTGTTTAGTTTGGGTTTTAATGAATAGGCGATGTGCCTTTTTAGCTTCTTAAAGGTATTATTGAATACAGATTCTGTCATATTAGCCAAAAACTCTTTATCCGTGTAAATAAAAACTCAAGACTGTCTGTGTAGGTTACCTCTTCAGGCATAAACTGCATCGATCGTTATGTAATTTTACAGGCTGCTTAGGACTTAGAAAAGGACAAAGGATACTTTTCGTCCTAAGCTGCAGACGAAGTTGTATATAACAGTTGGTATTTTTGAAGTGAAAACTTCTTTAGGCGCGTTGAGCACTTTTTGGGTGAAGGAAAAACATTGAACTCATCGTCACGTAACGTAACGTGCGGTCACGCTTCGTAGCCGTTCGTAGCACTCGTAGCATCCGCTACGGCGTAGCACCACATAAGCATGCGCGGGACACAACCAGTGCTACGACTGGGGCGGGTGTACTTTTTTTTTCACTTCTATCGGCAGTCCCCAAAGACTACTCCGATTTTTTTTTATTATCATCTTACGCTACACATTCAAAACTGAGAGACTAAACCCTGAAAACAGCAGCATTTCGTGTTTATTCTCTCACCGTGTTAACTCAATCTTGCCAAACAACCCCATTACCATAACATAGTGAACAACCAGTATTTAGCGCCTCGTCCCACATGCCCGATGACATCAATTCACCGTTCTACCAATTTGCAGACAATGCTCCAACTAGCAGCATGGATAAACTTGCGCGCACTATGCACCTGTTGCGAGAGAGCTTTAATAATGAAGTGTTTCAATCATGTGTATGTACTTAGTGCATCTAGCCGACAATGATTTGTGTTCAGTTATGTGTGTGATGATCATAATAAATTTTTGTAATGGCCGGCTGTGGAACGTTAATTTTTAGGGTTCCTTGTGGATATGGATGTTTTGTACAGGTACAATTTTTGAGCAGAGTTGCTTAGTTTGATGTACTGAATTCTTAATTAACGGTTTCGTGAAGGGCCTTAAGTGTACATATGATATCATATGCCTTTTTTTCGGTTGGGAAATCATCAAATGACTCCTCCCGCTCTGGGCGGAGCAGGAGGGGGAGTGTCAGACTTTTACTGACTAAAACCCATCCATGTTCCTCCATCGCCCTTTGTGTTCCGGGGCCACGGTATCTCTTTCGAACAGTCCCGCAGCCCGGGCAGGCATCGGCCCTTGCCTGTCCTGTTAATTTGGTTTTGTTGCGGTTGTCACCATCATTTAAAGAATTTATCCTAAAAGGTTATACGAGTACATACATTTGTAATTAGTCTTGTATAAGTATAATAATGCCCCCTGATGTTTTATCAAGTCGTAAAAACCATGCGTAAGTAAGCAGGCCGGCTCGTCTATACTAATATTATAAAGAGGTACTTAACATTTGTTTGTAAGTTTGTATGTAGGGGGTAATCTCCGTAAGTAATGAACCAATTTTAAAAATTGTTTCACTGGTAGAAAGCTACATTATTCGTGAGTGCTATAGGCTATATTTTATTCCCGTACTCCCACGGGAACGGGAACTACGCGGGTGAAACCGCGGGACGTCAGCTAGTGTAAGATAAAGTAGAAAAATTTCAGTGCTTTGTTGCTTTGACAACTTGTTACGGTTGATTAATACGCCTGCCACTAACCTACCATGGGATCTGAAGTCATTGTAGTTCTAATAGCTGCCACACCGTGAAAGAACCCTGGAACAGATCAATTCGTCCTTTTAGATACATGCAGGCTTCCAAAAGTAGCATTAAAAAAGAAAAGTAAGACTTGCTAGCCTACCGTGACGGCTTCAAGCAGTATTGTTCTAATGTCATTCCAGTGTAGGAAAGAGACAGAGCTTTGATAGGATGCCTAGCGCCATCTCTTTTCCACCTCCTGATCTTTTCAAGTGACTATCGCTTGCAAAGCGTTTTCTTAACAGCCTGTGCTGGGCAAGGACATTCGTCAAGTTCTTCCAAGAGATTTTACCTCGCGCCACTTGGATTTAGCCCTCGCGGTACGCGTTCAAGTCACCTCGCCACCTCTTATGGGCTCGGTGACGTCGCCCATCTTCATGCGCCCATTTTGTGGAGACTTTTTCGGTAGCTCACGTTAATTATACATATACATTTTTGACCTATCCAGCATCGTAATCATCATCTGCCTAGCCTTTTCGCAACTATGTTGGGGTCGGCTTACAGTCTATCCAGATACAGCTGTGCTTAACATGGGACCACTGCCTATCTGACCTCCACAACTCAGTTAGTACAAGGTAATAAGAAACCCCTTGGTAAGACTGGTTGTCACAATTTCGGGCCACTGACTACCTGTAACGACTGTCAAAGATCTACACATGACGGCTTAGCACCCGAAGAACCGAAGGCACCGAAGAAACCCGGTATGTAATGGGTGATCACCCATCCACAGACCAACCAAGGCAAGCGCGGCTTAACCTGAAGATTGATCCGAGCGACTGTTATTATTGAGCCACGAGCTTCTCTTCACGAGCTTCCATCACCGTAGTCTGTACAATGTTCTTCGTCAAGGCACGTGCCACATACACATCTTTTTACAAAAACTTAGTCCACTTTACCCTTAACTTTAAAGTCCCGACTCAGGCTTGTCCCTAACTAATAGTTATTTACGGTCACGTCCATCGTTCGTAACTATTAATTTTGATGTACAACAACTGTACGGTTTTTGTGCGATATTTAAGATACGATGCAGTTTTTAGTTACTTCAAACAATGAGCGAATGTTTTGTTGAAAAAAATGGTAATCGTGGCACGTTTTGTATGTAGTTTTTTGCTTCATTGAATAAAAGTGATGAAGAAATTGCTGTGTTCATGTTTGTCGGAGTCGTTCATCATCTCGTCCCACAAGCCTACGGCCCATTTAGGACGAGTTGATGAAAACCAAAATACGTAATATTTTCGTTCTGCAACTCGTCCCACGTATGAAAAAAGTATAATCGTGCTACTTTTTTCTGAGTGATATGACTTTCATAATACCTGCACCCCTAGCCAAGTTAACAATCTACAATCGTTAACGCTTGTAGAAAACTATTCAAATGAATGGGAATGACATCATTTCAACGTTAAATCAGGTGATCATCACAAACGAATAGAAAATTTGTAGATAAGTTTACATCGTTCAAAATGTAGAATAGAATGTTATCGTTTCTACAATGTTGATCGTTAAACTCTTTGATAGGAACGCTCACCAAGACTAAAGTGTAGGTTTATTCTACAGACACTCTAGACATTAGAGAACGAGCGATCGACTCAGTCGAGTCAACTTGGCTACCAATTTAGCGCTTTCTACAATCGCTTACGCCAAGGCGTTTTTTGTAGAAAGAGAATCGTTACGAAACGTTTGTAACTTGGCTAGGGGTGCTGTTGCTATAGAGAACTAGGGATGTGGAAGACCAAAGAAGCGATGAGTGGAACTGTGTGAAGGATGATATGGCTACAAAGGAGTTGACTACTGAAACAACGAGTAATAGAGAAGTGTAGAAGAAGACATGCTACACCGATCCTAAATTAATTGGGGTTGGGGCCTGCCCTAATCCCAATCCTATCCTATTCTCTAATGATGATGATAGAGAACTAGGGACAACATAGAGCTTTAGACTAAGTAACTTATTATTTCAGTAATAACGAAATTGTAAATCTGTTAAGTCAAAGTTGCTTTCCTGACAAAATTGTTAATGGAATCACTCCTGTCAAATTGTCGAGCAATTAGGCACACTATGTTTTATTTTATTGTGTTGTATGTTATAATGTGTTTCGTTCATTAAGTCATCATTCTGCAACATGCAACTCTTGGTTTTACTGGCAAAGTAGCAAGTACCTTTTTCGTTTTATTTTTCTTTATATTATAAAAAAATACCTTTGAAGGTTATCGCATATCAGTTTAATGCATAAAGTGATCGGACACGGCTAGTGTATCGCCGTAATACAATAATCTTATCAATTTAATTCGGGAGAGCAACCAGAATCAGCGTTATTTCCGAAAAACAAAGTCATTTCTAGACCACAGCGTAGGAAATATAAGTGTAAGAAACTTTGATTCTTTAGTTTTGAATAGGTTTAGGTAGATTGTTTAGTTTTGTCTATAAAAATTAGGTATTTATCAATCGCAACGTAGAGATTTCGTGATTTAAAAAACATTACTCTACGCAGATTATAAACTGCGTATAGATAATATACTAAATTGTAATTTATTCCTGCCATTCTGGAAATATCGAAACCAGCAATTATCACTACAGAAGACCTACCCTATATACTGCTAATTCAGTTGGAAAATAACAATGAATAGAAGGCACAAAAATCTATATGTAGTACATTATTACCAGCAACAACTTTACCATCGCTGCCAACTTTAGAACTCGAAACAAGATAAAAAGCATCACCCCACGCGAAAGTTTACTTTTAATACACCGATATTTTTACACTGTGGCGGTCTTCAGTTAATATAGTGTGCTGTCGGTGAGTGAAAGTCCTCGGATTTATACCGCAGTACCTCGTACTCATGTACTCATCCTTATGTAACTTCTGCAGTAGGTTAATGGAATTTATTAACGTACATCTCGCGCCTATGGGCGTATCGCTAGCTTTAATTTTTATGGTGGAACTTTTTGTTTGGTTATGTATGTAAATTAGGGTACTTTAAGGTGGGTTTGAATATAAGTGGGGATAAAAGAAGCAAAGCGAAAGCTTTTGATCATATTGTGTCTGTCTGTCTGCCTAGAACAGATTTGTATGAAATTAGGAATACGGGCCATAGGACCATACTCGCGGGCCTGTGGACGGTGGGCTATGGGCTAGCTCGCCGTCCGTCCGTCTCATGACGACAGGCCGTGTCGACGGCGCGTTCGTGTTCCACGCGCGCCTCAAAGAGAGTCAGCAAAAGGAAGAGGTCCGCAAGGGCCGATGCCTGCCGGGGTTGCGGGACTGTTCGAAAGAGATATCGTGGCCCCGGAACACAAAGGGCGATGAAGGAACATTAATGGGTTTTGATTTCCCATCCGAAAATAAAGGTAGACCATACTCGGATGCGTACCATTTGATATAATAACAAAAGTTCTAATGATCACATGACCGAATTTCATTTCATATACTTTTTTTTTATTGATATAATTTCAGTTTACCTAATTTTAGATGGTTTAAGCACCATTATCTATAATGCACATTTGAACTAATATTTGGTTAGTATAGTATTTAGTTAATATAATATTAAAAATCTATAGTAACGTTTAATATTATTTTGAAAGGTCGACTTTGTTTTGTATATTTTTGCAAAAACTGATTACCTACGTAAATTATAAATGCCTGCCATTTTCGTGCTCTCTCTCGATTCCCTCTATTGTTGGTGAATCATTTGGTTTAGATGAGGTTAGGTATAACAAACAGTATGAAGTTTCCTGATATTTATTTATTCATTACAGAATTTTTGAGGAATATGATTAAATATGAAAATTAGGTCAACTGAACGATAAGTAAAAAGAGCACTATACAAATTGAAAATTATATGAAATGAACGTTATACTAAATGTTATTAGAACAAAAGAAGTTTATATGAAATGTAACATTAGATCACATGAAATTAGGTTATTTCTTTATATAGCATATATGAAAGTTATATCGTGTGAACGTTATTTCAAGTGATAAATACTATCTGTTATTCTGCAATATAGTTATTACACACCTACTATACTCTGGGTTAGACCTGTATAATTTTGTTGACACGTTTTGATGACAAGTATACTTTTATCCCATGACAAAAGCTAGTCTAAGCATTAATTTTCAACCGCAGTTTGGACATAGATTTCCTCACGTTCCAACCAGGTCATACACAACTTTCTTCAATGATTAACCGTACCATATGCTTACCTAAACCAAAACCTAACTGTATCCTTTCAACAAAAAACAAACCTTATACAGTCATCAATTGAGATAAAAACAAAATGTACAATGACGAAAGAAAACATCTATGTACGTGACGAGTATATAAACATCACGCTGAGTCAGCGGGTTCCAGGTAGAGATCCAAGTGTCCCGTGGTATTAGCACGTGTGATTCTCTAGTTAGGTTTCCAGTGTGTAAAATGTAGTCAAGGTTCTGTTCTAGGTTGATGTTTCAGGGTGAAAGGTGTTGATTTCACTGACACGTCATCTTCCGGACCAGAAAATAGTTTTTTTTTTAAATGCTATGTCGTTCAAGTGGAGCAGTAGTGGCCCAGTGGTGGCAGCCCCGACTTTCGAACAGTATGTTATGGGTTCGACCAGGCATGCGCATTGCTGTCACAAGGAAAATATCGATATTAAACCGGTCCTAGAATCACAAAAAATCACGCACTGATCTGAACCCGCACTTGGCCCGGGTGGTGGATTATAGCCCATTCCCTTTCATAGAGAGAAGGCCTGTGTCCCAGCAGTGGGAACATTATAGGCTGATTATGCATGGCGGTCAGAATCCTGATTCTTTTTTTACGTTGTGAAAAAGGTAGTCCAAGATGATGATTGTTAGGTACACATGCGACTCCTATGTACACACATCAACACGGTTTAGGGATATTTCATACTCAATTAAATAACTCGAAAAGTACTGGCCGCATTGGAATCTTTTATACACCGATTTGTTTGTAATTTATCTCAGACTAATTCCAAATTCAAATTTTTGAAAATTCTTTTGTTTCGGTGGCATAAAAATGTCTTGATGTATAGGAGAGGGAATTTTCATTTGTGCGAAATTTAGAAAACAATACGAATTACGTTTAGTTACAGTTTTTTTTCATTTTTACACGAAAGATAAAGTTAAAATTGAGGTATTGTAGCCATGCAACGCCGACATTTGACGAGGGCGGAGATGTTACGAGCTGTGGGAATGCTGGAAGCTGGATCTGTTCAGCGTAATGTTGCTGAGGCCATAGGGACCCATCAAAATGTAATTTCAAGATTGTGGACACGCTATCGTGCCACAGGTGAAGTAGCGGAGAGGCATCGGGGGCCAAGTCGCATCACTACCCCCAGACAAGACCGATTTTTGCAAATTACTGCGCGAGCACAACCAAATGCAACGGCGACTCAATTGGTCCAAAGGCTGCGAGTGGAACACCAAGTGCTTGTGAGTGACCAAACTGTAAGAAGGCGACTGCATGAAAGCAATATACGCTCTCGTAGACCACTCCGGGTCCCACCTTTACGGAGAGGCAATCGTGGACGACGATTAGAATGGGTTCGGAACCACGTGGACTGGGGCCGTGACCAATGGTCCAATGTGCTGTTCACGGATGAATCCAGGTTCGGCTTCCATCCAGATTCACGAAGGACGCGTGTTTGGCGAGTTCCTGGACGATGGAGCCGTCTCCAGAACCCTCAGGAAGTTCACCCATACCAAGGAGGAACAATTATGGTTTGGGCAGGAATTCGTCTTGGAGGACGGACGGATCTCGTTTGGGTGCGGGGCAATATGACGGCAGAACGATACGTCCAACAGGTGCTGGGGCCCGTAATCTTGCCCCACAGAACACAAATGGGGCAAGATTTCCTGCTCATGCACGACAATGCCCGGGCACACACGGCGAGAACGGTAGCAGCTTGGTTACATACACATAATGTTAGGGCCTTAGACTGGCCTGCTCAATCGCCAGATCTAAATCCCATTGAGCATGCGTGGTATATGCTGCAAAGAAGAGCTCTGAAGGAAGTTCCTGAAAATCTGGCTACAGAAGATCAACTTTTTGCGCACCTCAGAAGGACATGGGACAATATTCCGCAGCAAGACATTGACAACCTTGTTCTGAGCATGCCGAATCGTTGCCGATGTGTTATGAACATCATGGGCGCTTTCTCAGACTACTAACTTCAAGTTTATAAACACAAATTAAATGATTTTTCAATTTTTTTCAGTTTTTACTCACAAATTAAAAGTTCATTCATATACGGTTTCCGTCTATGCTTCATTTTTTTTCCATAAAATCCTGAAATTTTAATCTATACCTTAACCATTATTAAAAAATGGTAGAATATTAAATAACGTATCTTTTAAATATATACATGTCATACAAATAATTAACACATTGATAGTAATTCGCTTTTTTTAAAATATCCCTTGACCGTGTTGATGTGTGTATATACATATACCTATATTTCCCGCGGAATATTACCGTTCCGCCAGTCATGTACTATCGAGGACACTCCCGCCTGACCACCACTAAGCTCATTTTTGCTTGCACTCGCAACATAAAAACGCTCTCTAGCCCCGCCCCGTTGACGTTGTGTAGAAAAAATGAATGAAAAGACACCGAATCGGCGGAGCGCATTGACGACGCACGCCAAACGAGAGTTATTGTTATTTTGCGCGCCAAAGTTGACGCTTTCCTAATAGGCCCAAACTTTAAGGGGGCGCGGCTCGGCGCCTCCGCATGATTTAAGCGAAAAAAAATTAAAATGGCCAGGCGGAAAAGACCCCGATAGTACGTAAAGAACAGTAGAACTTTAAGAACAGCTGATGGTGATCAAAGTTCCAATTCCCTCCTCTAGATTTTCAGAAATTTTGACAGTTTTTGTTTAATCAGCAATGTACCGACTCTGTAGGTATATCCTTCGGTTTAATACAAGCGTACTTGTGTTCTTTGGTTTATCTGTTACTCAGCTGTGAACGTCTACAGATAGATAACTCCCACGGTATCGTTATCGTAAGATTGAAAGATGTATGGCGATAATAGCCCATCGGCGACGCCATTGACTTGCCATCTAAAGGTCGGGAGTTCAAATCTTAACCCGTAAACTGTTTTGTCGACTCATACTTACCAGGAGCATTACTTACTTATCTAACTAGTTACGTTAGGGTAAGATTAGGAGTAATTATACTTGTATTGTCATTTAATAATGATTTTTCATCAGCCTACCGTCTTTTTCCGAATGTATTTCAGGTTATCTTATTCCACACATCTATACAGGGTTAGTTTTCAATAACCAAAATTTAAAATTAAGATCTAGATATCAAAATAAAAGTGCAGTTTAAATATTATTGTCGAAAAATATACAATAAAATAATAGCATTCATTTGAATGTGTCCTAAAAATTTCCTAAATCATGAACCTAGTGGGAATCAATGTACTTGTGTGCGTGCATGCACCACTAAATGTTTGTGTGTGCTAACTGCTACCTATCTAGGCTGTTGAACTGAATTGTGCTGTTGTAATATCCACACTTCCGCTTTTTAGTGGTGGACAGGAATTAAATTTTATTCAAAAAGTAAATGTTTTTTTTTACTATATCCAAAATATTATCGATTCTAATACATTTCTGAAAATTTGGCCGGTCATTGAAAACTAACCTTGTATTTGGTATTTCAGTGTTCACTTTCATAAATAGAACGGTTACACACTCTATATTTATTTTTGTATTTGCCTCAAGTTTGAACTTAACTTTGGACTGGTCACGTCTGCCGCATGCCCAATGTACTGCGGGCCAATTTTGTCACTTTCTGGAGCTCCGACACACCAAGAAGGCGTCGCACTCGAGGCAGACCTCGTAGAAGATGGCGGGACGAGCTAGACAAGACCAGTAGTTCACATTGGCTCTGGATCGAAACAACTGGAAGTAATTGGGAGAGGTCTTTGTGCAGCCGTGGGATAATGCAGGCTAAAAGTAGGTATTAGTATCGAACTTAAGACCTTTCTTGTCTAACGTTTCTTTATCTTTTTTTTATTACAATATGGGCCTGCTCTTGACCTCGATCACGCCTGATGGTAAGCGATGGATGAGATCTATGATGGGACGAGCGTGCCCAGAAGATGCCTGTTCACTCTTGCTTTGAAGGCAGGCGGGTTAAATGTGGGTGGGAACACAGACGCTGGCAGAGAGTCGCTTAGTACGACATGTCGGGATATCAACCAAGTGCGGATGGTATGCCGCAGTTAAGGTTACCATCTGACCGGAGATCCGGTCTTGACCGGATTTCTAATGCCAATACCGGACCTGGCCCGGATTTTGTGCCAGACTGAATTTTTCGACTCATGCTGGACGAAAGAAAGAAATAGACTATCAGTAGAGTCCGTTAGAGCCATCGTACCTACTTACGAAGTCTAGCTGGAAAGATTATCATTGAGATTATTATTGTGAGCAATTCTTCAATCAAATTTTTGCGGTCAAAACAAAATTTATAAAAATATAACTAACACTTTTACGTTTAACTCTTGATTACTGAACATGATTCATTGCTTTTCTAACTTTGAATAAAAAAAACAGTTTTTTGATTGATCGTAGGTAAGCTTTAGGCTAGACCGGACTTTTTTTGTCGAAAATCAGGATTTTTCATCCTCCAAGTCCGGATTTCCGATTTTAGGCCCTGGTAACCCTAGCCCCAGTGCGTCTGCTAGTCCGGTGGTAAAAGGGTGATGGTGGGATCAGGTTGTGGAGCTCCTACTCATATCTTTTTATAATGAGACTGATTAATTTATTTATTTTATTGATTCATCAAAGTAGTGGGTCTATGTATATGTCTATGCACTGTCTTCCTGCTAAAAATTAAAAAGGGGGAATTTAGTTCAAAACAGCAGAGGGAGTGATATTGGGAGACAGTTCTTTCAATAGAAGTCGAATTTGTTCCTTTATTTTTGTCTTGTCAGCATAGTTTCATTTTAATTATGTCCAATGAAAGTGATACTGTTATAAAATACTATTTATAGTCAAGAAGTTACACAAGCATTTTAATAGCCAGTATTGATTATAAATAAAGTCTATCTGATGAGTGACTTCCTGTGGCTTGCAATAAATTAGTGTTTAAGGCTAATGATGTTATTGTATTATCTGGTATTGCAATCTGTGAGATGTGTGTTACTACTAGTTAATACAGGTTGTTACAATAATAGAATTTTATGTAAAGGAATTTTGGGTAAGCTTGACCAAATGTCCACTTTATTCTAAATTTTTTGTTCAAGATCTTGACCCCATTCCAAAGCTCTTTACACTATAGAACTTGAGACATCGATAGGTCCTGCCGGGGCTGTGGGACTGTTCGAAAGAGATTCCGTGGCCCCGGAACACAAAGGGCGATGATCCTGCTCCGCCCAGAGCGGGAGGGGTCATTTGATGATTTCCCATCTGAAAAAAAAAAACACATCGATAGGCTCTTGGATAAACCTGAAAGAAAAAAGGCAATACTGCAAATCGTATTAAGTACTCTTTTGTCAGAGTATTTTATTATTTTTTATGATTTAACCCAGACTAAAAACTGCGATAATAAGTCACATATTTTACGCAACGAATGGAATAAGAGACACTTCAAAGGACCTCAAAATGTCCAAAACATCTGGTCTCTCACACAATATAATGCCAAACCTCGATCCACGACCTACATCCTCCATCTTGGATCTTAGACGATAATTTACCGATGACGTCACGAGTATTGTGTGACAAAAGCTAACTGAAGGCGAACATGCTCCTACGTTAGATAAGTTTGTATCAAACGGACACAGTTTGACCTTTGATTCTGTGGCTCTGGGCTCAGTTGGAGTTAGACGATGTATAATGTTACTGGTTTAGAGTATGGATGGAGGTTATAGAGCGCGATTAGGAAAGTAAATATTCAGTGCTGTTGGAAAAGATGCTCACTGTTAAAGATACTGCTCACTGTTGATTGACGACCTGATTGGCGCAGCGGTAGTGAGGCTGCCTTACGTTCTTAGGGTCCCGGGTTCGAATCCCGGTCGGAGCAAATGTTTGTGTGATGAGCATGGACATTTGTTTCCGAGTCGTGGATGTTTATATGTATAATAAGTATGTATTTGCAAACAAAAAGTATCTATGTAGTATATCAACTATCTGGTGTCCACGACACAAGCCTCGTTGCTTAGTGTGGCACCAGATCGCGCTGTGTGTAATGTCCAGCGATATATTTATATTTATTTTTATTAACTTAACGTTGTAAATATAGTTGAAACGATAAACGTTCAGACACTGCGAAAAAGATTGAAAATGTACTAAAAGTCAGTGATAGTATTTCCTAATTAGATGTTAACTATCATCATCATAATCATCATTTCAGCCGAAAGACGTCCACTACTGAACATATGCCTCTCCCATGTGTCATCACAGTCATCGGTCCACCTAGTTGGAGGCCTTCCAATGCAACGTCTTCCGATTCGCGGACACCACTCCAGAAATCAGCCATCCGTCCTGCGAGCAATGTGCCCTAGGCTGCAAATGCTTTTGCAATTTTTCGGGCTATGTCGGTAACCTTGGTTATGTTAACTATACGCCTGCATAAATAGTACGTCTAAGTGGATAGTGTAGCTAAATAGAGAACAGCATAACTAAACTTAAGATAAGTACGGTTTGTTAGCAATAAAGAAGGGTGGGTAACCTTTCGTCGCACTTTTCCACTTTATTTCATTATCTATTCAAGTCCTAAGATACCTTTGCTCACCACACGACCTTAATTGGTCTTGTCTTATTCATACCCCTAAGTTGTGGTCTAAAATTATTTAACAAAGGTAAATCGTGGTGCGTAGGAGTTAAGTGGACTTAATGTATCTTTGTTTTACGTCAGTTTCGGTTAACTTGAGGTCAACCCTGAACTTACTCTTGTGTGTAACTTTAAGTTACTGATTCATAGATGTAAATATAACTAAGAGTTTCAAATAGTTTGTCTCCAAACTCAAACTCAAAGCATTTATTTCAATTAGACCATTACGGCACTTTTGAATGTCAAAAAAACACAAAAAAAGCTAAGCTACAGTCACAAGGCATAATAATTTGAGAAAGTACTGTAGTTGCCCATTCCCTTACGTTGATCTCTATGGAGAAGAACGGGCAAGAAACTCCATGGAAACTTTTTTTAAATCAAAATATTGTTACAAAATCTTGGTTACATCATACATGTTGAGGTTATACATATATATGCCTGTGGGTAAACCAATGCAAGTGTAGAATTTATACAGATACGGGCAAATTTTTCATCATCTGCATAGCCTTTTCCTGAGTATGTTGGGATCGGCTGAATACCAGTATCTTACGTGGGATAACCTATCTAACCCCTACACTCCAGTAACTGGGTAAGGTTGTTGACTTCCAGGTTAAATAGTATTTTTGCTTAAAATTTTAGAAACTTTTTCTAATAGGTTTTATTCAAATATATTCAGTCCAAAAAAACATCTAATCTGTAAACATACGTTTAAGCAAATAAATTATTTCTAATTTCAGTCAACGTTTCATGTGAACTAATCATGAATGATTTTTTCTAAAAAATACATAAATTCTTATGACGGTTAAGTTTTAGTTGCTTGGCTGCCGATTCAGAACTCAACTTACAGCCAAGACATAAAGAAACTCATTCTGCACTCTTTCAACACTTCAGCTTCTAGAAAAAAGCATCTCCATATCGTTACACAAATTAATTTTCCAAGGTATTAATGACTTAACTAGCCACCAGCATCATAATTAACTGACTCAATCAGACGTTAAGTAGTAAGATAACAATCTGACTGATTACTGATTAAGCAGAAGTAACAAACCGAGTCTTAATCAATTAATTAACGAATTAATCTTGCGGCCAAATAAGCTTAATTTCTTGTATTAAAAGTTTATCAGTGGACGTTCTTCGTGCCCTTGCGCAGCGAATTGTTGGAGGTACTAGATAGATATCGGACAGAAGGCCTGAGTCATACAAATCAGGTAAAGTTATAAATATACCAAAATAATATTAGTGAAAATGTAATAAAATAATATTAATGAAAAATATAACAAAATAATCTTAGGGAAAAATACAACAAAATAATTTGAACGAAAAATATACCAAAATAATATTAGTGCAAATACAACAAAATAATATTAGTGAAAAATATAACAAAATAACAATTAGTAGAGATTGTTAAATCTTCTCCGTGATAAAAAAAAAAACTATGTACCAGGTATCTGTTACCAAAATAAACAGTATAATCTTTTATTTATTACTTTGCGTGTCAGGACTAAACAAGTATTTGTATTATTTGTATTTGACAGTACTGTATTTACAAATAAATAATATATAATTAATAAAATATAAAGTATTTGTATTGTGTCTTGACTGTCTTTTCTGGGCCGACTTTCGTTTCATTAGTATCTTTATGAGTTTTCATACATTTATTATTGTGCAGCGGCGAGTCAAAATAAATACTTAAAAAAAGCGCTGAAAAAGTCAACCAATTTACTACTCAAATGTCATAAATGCATCGCACTTTGTACGGTCTATCCTGCTACAATGTGCCTGATAGACTATAATGAATCAAAAGACGGATCTCTCTTTTTTTGGAAAGAGCTAGCTATTTATTTTATACTAGCGGACGTCCCGCGGTTTCACCCGCGTAGTTCCCGTTCCCGTGGGAGTACGGGGATAAAATATAGCCTATGTTACTCAGGGTGAATGTAGCTTTGTAATGGTGAAAGAATTTTTGAAATCGGTTCATTACTTCCGGAGATTACCCCCTACATACAAACTTACAAACTTACAAACAAATTTTACCTCTTTATAATATTAGTATAGATAGATGATTGGGAAGCTTAAATAATTCTGTATTCACTACTAATTCTTCTCATATACCTGCGCTTGCGCCGGTATGATTCACCGGTCGCCGGTCAAGGGTACGTCA
The DNA here is from genome assembly GCA_905147715.2 of Xestia xanthographa. NCBI lineage: Eukaryota > Metazoa > Arthropoda > Insecta > Lepidoptera > Noctuidae > Xestia > Xestia xanthographa. The sequence continues at coordinate 4,424,346 of LR990659.1, read as the reverse complement.
CTCCGCGTTAATTTTAACATTACGCTCTTTATGCAAAGGTTGTGCAAATTGCGCGAGTTTACTCCTTTTGTTGTAATCTTTTGTTTTTGAGAACATGTATTGTGTTCTAGATTTCTTTTTTTTTTTACTTAAAAGGACAGGTGTAGATTGTAGTATGAGGCATTTAAAATCTTGCAGTAGGTATCTTTTCTTTTCGTTCGTATACAATCAGAGAATATCTATAAATTAAATTAGGGGTTAGACAATGCCAATATGTCCTATTTTTGCAACGACATCAACTGAACAGTTATCAACTTTTCAGTAGCTTCTGTTGGTCCCAAATTTGACAGTTCCATCATTGTTATCACACATAGAACCAATGACACTGTCTTGACCTTCTTGTTTTTCAGTTAGGATCTTTAAACCTCCAATGTTTCGTTTTAATAAATATTCGAATTCGTTTTGGGAACTGTCTCTTGTAAATTTTGACACTCAAACTAATTTGATTAGATGACTTTTTATTTTGATTGAGCTTTTCGTATTTGGAATCTACTACTACTACAACAACCCATAACGTCCACTGCTGCACATAAGCCTCTCCCATGATGGGAGGAATTTGACGTAATCTCCACGCTTGGCAGGCGGATTGGAGATCGCAGTGATGAAAGACTAACAAAAAACGCTGCTGCCCATTCTCTGGTCTACGGAGGCGCAAGGTGTTCTGCCTCAGACATTAGTCGCCTTATACGATACCCGTGAGTGTAATGGGTTGGTTCTATTCTACTCTGCCGGATACCACACGGCTACACGGCCACACGGCTTGATTTGGAATCGACCTATCAAAAATCATTGCTGGCCAGTAACAATTTCTCCCAAAAAAAATTATTTCCTCTTCTGCCAAAAACATTTGAAAACTTATAAAGTAAACACGTGTAAAGCGCAACTTTGACCGCAGCAATACAAACTAGCTGACACTTTAACTTTGTAAGCGGCACGTGCAAGTCCTAGGTAAATTCTACAAAAATACATTTTGCTATTGCAAGGAACCGGAACTTCAACGTTTTTGTAACCGCCACCGCTACAAAAGAATTACGGAACAAGTTTTCCTAACAAGGGAAATAATCTTTTAGGAGCGCTTGTGAAGAAAATTGGGTTTTCTTTCTTAACGTTTTTGTTTGGCGACGCGGCGCCGCTGAAATGTTGCAGGAAACAATTTTAAAAGTATTACATTTTTTGCATTATCGTTCTTTGAAACAGTGAAATTGTTTGTTCAATTATGGGTTACCTTAAAACAGGGTAAATTATTCAAATTGTTTGTAATTCGATTCAACTTACCCATCCGCTGAAAATCAAAATATAGGTAAGTAGTTAAAACATTATTTATGGGAACGATGGGTGGATTGCGAAAGGAATGACAGAAAGAAAATAATAATAATTTAAAAAACACGACTGCGTAAAAAATAAGTAATAACTTTATGCTTTACTTTAACTTTTTTCGGGACCCATATTGAATGTAATTATTTTAGTCTAGATTATAATATATAATGGGTCCCGACTGTTACAGTCAATATGTCCTGTCCCCTGACCTTTTTTTTTCTTTACAGTTTTTATTTAAAGTTATTAGTTATTTTATACTTTTTTGCTACTTAAACCATTTTAAAATCCTCATGATGAGCACTTTAATTTGATACCCATATGACAGAATCCAATTTTTATTTATTTTTTCATTAACCTATGTTACCCGGGGTAACACAAGGGTTCTAACGATACCACTTCCGCGAAATCGGCTTAGGCGTTTAGAAGTTATGGTGTAATAAATAAACTCATAAACATACATACATACATGAACCCTGAAAACATAACACTCCTTTTTTGGGGCAGTCGTGTAAAAACGTGTTGCACCGACCCCAAGTAGGTACTTAACAATAATTGTATCCTCTTCTATGCAAAATGAAAAATGCAAATCTCGCTATGAAAATTAGGTTTGCTGTAAGAAAACCCAATTCGCGTTAAGCTCGTCTTTGTACATAAGCTATATTATTGCAATTTAAATGTATATTTGTTATTTTGTGTGCATGAAAGAATAATAATAACATGGGACCCATATCCCATATCTTCCCGTGGGTGTCGTAAGATGCGACTAAGGGACTTACCAGAGAATGGGCAGCAGCGTTCTCTGTGCTTTTGTAACAACCGTACTGCGATCGCCAACCCGCCTGCCAAGCGTGGCGATTATGGCAAAACCCCCCATTTTGGGGAGGCCTATGTCCAGCGGTGGATGTCTTTCGGCTGAAATGATGAATAACATGGGACAAGGGTTGCCCTTGTCCCGTGTTATGTTGTTATTCTTGCGAATATGATGATTGCAATATATTTACTGTTAAGGGTCCCTACAAGAAATTAAGTCATTTTGAACATTTTTGATCACTCCTTGTGAGAAAGGCAAGAAGAATTTGAACCTGCTTTATTTTTATTATAAGAGTCAGGTTCTTATTCTTGTCGACTGCGGGAACAATTGTTTTAAATAATGTATACATTAATGGCAATCACCCATATTCAAAACCCCTTTTCCGCAAAAGTAACGAGCGAGTGATGTTTGTGGTTCTCTGAACAAAGAACTACAAAATATTCTGAATATTAAAAAACATGAATAACATCAATATATGGTCTACTCGTAACATACAGGAAAACATTATTGATTTCTATACGAAATATAGCAGAAAAAAAATGTTGAAAAAACTTAATTTATGGAAAACGTCGGGACAAAAGGGTATTTTTTTCTATACCTTAGAAACACTTTAAAGAAAATTTAAAAATTACTCATTAATCTCAAGGTAGCCCTTTATTAGAATCTGAATTTTAATTTATAAATAAACAATAACTTCATTTCGTAAATTAAATGCAAAGTGAACTATATAATCGACCGCGCAAACCCGATCCCGTCAGTAACGAAAGGGCTCTCCCAGCGTGTGCACGTATCACTTTGCTTCGCAAGCGCTCCCGAGTTATTACGTGAATATATTTCCGAGATATACGCAGACTACCACATTTCGATCCAGTATTTATATTAAAATTATTAAACTTTTTGATTGTACATAATTAGATAAGATTTTTTTTTGACGTTGGTTGTTTATTATGATTGGTAATATATTCTTTGTTTTTTACGGATTCGTATAGAGGATGCTCGGGAAAGTAAAAACCAGTTTTCAATAGTTGACCCACTTGTCCCCCTTCTCGGGGCCTTTAGGCGGATCTCGGAAGTTGAGAGACTTGAAACATTTTTTTTGTTCAGATTCATAAAGGGGCAACGCGTTAGTCAAAATCATTTTTCAAAACTCCCCACTCTCCCCCCCTTCACCTCTTCCCCTCATCGTATCTCGGAAACTAGGACACGTAGCGGCTTTTTGATTTTTACTATAAATTATTAATGAGGAGCGTTTAAATTTGTAAACGGAGGGTATCCTCCCCACCCCAACCTCCCCTAAAAATAAAAGTGCTATAACTTCGTAACGGTCAGAGATAGCCATTGGGTGCTTGAACAAATATTATAGTAGGCGTCGAAACCTGTCTGGTGGTAGGTAGGTTCTGAGTGGAGCGAAGGGGGGGGAGGTGGCGAGCGAAGCGAGCCGGCGACCTCCGCAGCGTAACGAAAGTTGAGTGGGTGAAGCGTAACTCAGGGCGACGACAAGCAAACTTTAGGGTAGTGTTTTTTTTAATGGGTCTGAGTTTTTAAATAAGGTTTTTTTTATAGGTGATATTTTTTTAAATTGGTTTTTAGAATGTTTTAGGGGTTCTTAAGGGTTTTCATACTGATATAGGGATAGTTGTAACGGATTTTCCAATTATTTTAAGGATTCCTATGGATTCTCAAAATTTTATGATGGTAAGGAATACTTCTCAAGAACACGACAAAAAGCGAGCTGCACGCAACTCGCGCACTCACGCAAATACTAGTATTAATACAATGTAGAAGTAAGTAAGTTTTGGGGTCGCTGATTATGAAAATGACATCAAAATGAAAATCCAAGATGACGTCGACGAAAATTTTCGGTTTTTTCTTCATGGGTGTCATTTTCGTTGTTTTTGGGATAGCTGATAACGAAAATGAGTTCAAAATGAAAATCCAAGATGGCGCCGAGGATTTTTTTTTTATTTTACGTCATGGGTGTCGTTTTCATGGTTTTTGGGGTTGCTGTTTACGAAAATGAGGTCAAAATGAAAATCCAAAATGGCGCCGAGGAAATTTTTTTGATTTTCTGTCATGGGTGTCGTTTTCATGGTTTTTGGGGTTGCTAATTACGAAAATGGGGTCAAAATGAAAATCCAAGAAGGCGCCAGAATTTTTTTTCGGTTTTTCCGTCATGGGTGTCGTTTTCATGGTTTTCGGGGTTGCTGGTTACGAAAATGAGGTCAAAATGAAAATCCAAGATGTCGCCGAGAGAAAATTTTGTTTTTCCGTCATGGGTGTCGATTTCATGGTTTTTGGGGTTGTTGGTTACGAAAATGAGGTCAAAATGAAAATCCAAGACGTTGCCGAGAAAAAAATAGTTTTTCCATCATGGATGTCGTTTTCATGGCTTTAGGGGTTCCTGGATACGAAAATGAGATAAAAATGAAAATCCAAGATGGTGCCGAGGAAAATTTTTGATTTTACGTCATGGGTGTACTTTTCATGGTTTTTAAGGTTGCTGATTACGAAAATGAGGTCAAAATAAAAATCCAAGTAGGCGCCCAAAAAAATTTTCGGTTTTTCTGTCATGGGTGTCGTTTTCATGGTTTTGGGGGTTGCTGGTTACAAAAATGAGGTCGAACGCAAATCCAACATGGCGCCGTGAAAAAAGTTCGGTTTTTCCAACGTAGGTGTCATTTTCATGGTTTTTGAGGTCGCTGATTATTTTAATTTTAATGCTTCCTCGGCGCCATCTTGGATTTGCATTTCGACTTCAGTTTCGTAACCAGCAACCCCAAAATCCATGAAAACGACACCCATGACGGAAAATCAAAAATTATCCTGGGCGCCATCTTGGATTTTCATTTTGACCTCATTTTCATAATCAGCGACCCCGAAAACCATAAAAATTACACCCATGATAGAAAAAACAGAAGTTTTCCTCGGCGCCATCTTGGATTTTCATTTTGATCTCATTTCGTTATCGGCGTCTCCTTAACCATGAAAATGACATCCATGACAGAAAAACCAAAAGAAAAAACCACCTTCAAGTATAAATAACAGGGGTATGTTATGTTTAAAACAGAGTGAACCTCAGTGGCCATTAAGTTGTGAAATGTTTATATGTATCTAAATTCTTCTAATACAAAAAAAAAAATAGTTTTATTTTGATTGTGATAAATATACAGTAGACACACATTCCAGACTTTTATTTCTAAACCGTACTGACTTTATAATTATGTATCATAAAATAATATCGTCTACAGGATCAAAATGGTTTAGGCGATCACTACGCTCGATCTGCACCCGTGTGTGCGTGTATCTGCATGAACAATTTTGAGATATTTTTTGTTTTAATTGGTAGTTAATATGATAGAAAAGCCCTTTTTAAATTCTTAGATTTTTAGAACTTGGGACGTAAAAGTTATAACCAGTCTTATTTTTAAGGTAATGCACCAGTGTACTTTGGTACGTAGAGCTGCTTTAACATTGTTTTGGTGATAAAGTAAATGTTCTAGTATAGTTTTCGCTATTTTTGTAGCAGGAGCTTAATTCAACGTAAATAGGGCCAGAAAATCCGCTGAATTGCTCAGATGCAGTCACAAACTACAATCCAAAACAACAGCAAAGATCTGAAGTGAAGTGAAAGACGGATTTTCTTTACCTGTCAATAAATAATTGCCATAAGAACAAAAAAAAATATTGGTGACGAAAATCATTCCTATCATTAAATCGTTATCTATTAAGATTGTATGCAACAATTATGCTTTCTTATGTATAATAGTAAGTGTATAATTATATTTAATGTTATTTCTATGTTTAAATAATTATTTAACATTTAGATTTTTGTGTTATTTTACTTATGGCAACATTGAAAAACACAGCCGCGTTTAGTTTACGATTTCATTACGTTTAATTATTAACAACTTTTTATTGATATTATTCATCAATCCGAAGTTCTAAAAATAGTACACTTACATGAAAATAAAAGGCTTATTTGCCTTAATAAGTGGTACAAATTCTATAACAAAACAACAAACTGAGTTTGCGGTACGAAACCTGCCGTTCGCCTTTACATGTATTATAACTTATATGTATTAACTAAGCCTTTTATATTATGTTACTTTACTTGATCACTTTAGCTTATCATAATTAGGGCACGTAATCACTTGCCTTACTTATGCCACTTAGTACCTTTTCGCTCTACGCCAACAATTCACCTTAAACCTTTTCTTTCACTTACATTTTCACAGCAAGCATGACTTAACCCCACGCTTACCAATTACATTCCCAGTAAAATTAACAAAGAAAAAAAAAGGGAATTACAGGTGCTAATGCTAAAAACAATCATCTTAAAGCTCAAACAGGCTCACAGTGTAAAACAATTACTTCTCGTTTGCCACTTAGGTTGGTTTAACTTACAATTAGCGTATAACACGGTAACTTGGGTACAAGTCAGGGGAGACGGAGTTCGTGAAGGGTTGGAACTGGGATTGGAGAAAAGTTCAGCTGCTTTGCTGCAAAAATGTGATGAATTATAGGAAATTATGAGCTTATTAGGTAATCTGTGACGTGATTGTGTATCCTATTTTAAGAAAAGCACGGTTGGGTATGAATTAAAACCATAGGTTTCTTTTTGCAGTGTAAAAATATCATTGTGTGTGTTTCATTTTATCATTTTATATTTCGCGATGCATAAATAATTGAAAAGGAATGTCTGGTAAACGTCATATTTTATGATAGTTCCTTATCAAACATTATGATCTACAGGAGAACTTTTCGTACTATAGTTATATTATAGCGGTCATTGACCCACCTACATTTATTAGAGTTCTTTACTTTAAAAACCAAAAATAAGCCTGTTCAAGTCTTGAATCATGATCTATCGTGATCTTCAACATTATGTCTAATTAAAAACGATACATGGTTCATTGTTTTGGGTTCGTGCGAGATATTGGGGAAAGAGCAATGACCGCTATTGACATCTTAACTAATAGGAAACTACTAAAAATGTATCAGCAGTAGGTATATTCCTTCAAACCCTCAGAAGCGGCTTCCAACTATCTTACTCCCTAACCGCTTGAATCTCCAAACTTACAGCCCCAGTAGTCACTAAGCAACGTAAACCTGGGTTGGTGGCTCTTGGTTCCCATGCCCCGCCCACCCCGAGCCGTTTAGTACTCTCCGCTTAATTAGTGATAACAGGGTAACAGCCAATCGCCACTAATGTTTGTACTTCACTTACTTTTCAGCGGGATTACTCATACCTACTGCAGTGCGGGTATTTTTATTTTGTAAATAGAAGGAGGACTGTAATGTTTTTTGTGAATTTTACCTGTCTATGTTCATGAACAATGACGTCCTGTCCAGGAATTGTTATCTTCTGCCCAACAGTAAGACTGACATGATATCTAAGTCCGTAATTATAAAATTAAAATTTTGGAGATGATTAATATATCGTCCCCAAAATTTACATCGGTTTTGGAGGGAGAGGAACAAGTGTCGATGTGTTTCTTGATTTGCAAGGATCTTTTGTCATAGTCTAAAGCTCAACAGAGTGTTGAGCAAACCATCGGACAACGTACAGTTAATATATTTTATCATTAATATTATTTATTTATTATAATTAAGAGGCCTTCGAGAACTGAAAATTACTATCAAAGATAGAATAGTGTCTAAGCCTTCTCGATGCGGTTTGAGAATCTCAGTAGATACCTAAAGTGACAAAACTCGAAAATGCATGAATAACTAAATAAATTATTTATTTCAACAAAAGCCATCATCAAGGAAGAAACTAAGAGCATATAAGGCTTATAACTATAACTAACAACTAGGACACAATAATTTTAATTCCCTGACTCCTAAACTAGGTGTGTGTGCCTGTGTCTTGGGAGTCAGTGAAGCGAATGTACGATAAGTAGTGAGGGCCGAGTGGTGTAGCCGTCAGACTGCCTAGTCATAGGTCTCAAGTTCGAACCCAAGACACGCACCTCTGATTTTCGGATTCATGTGCGTATTGTTCTCTTGCTTCGGTTAAAGAAAACATGGTGAGGAAATCAGCATGCCTGAAAGATATTTCACGACGGCATGTAAACCCAAATCAGAGGCCCATGGCGGTATAAAAATTCTGACACCAGGTTAGGCATTAACCACAAGATAAAGAAATAACGTATGTTAAGGGCTATGTATTCCTCAAATGGCTTAGCATGATCCTCCGTTACGCCTAAAATACTGCAGCATTAATTTTGAAATAAATATATGGTAAAGTTGAGGATTAATGCTATGTCCTATGTGTGACGAAAACACGATTTTATAAACTTTTCTCGATAGAAAACAATTCCAAAGTTACCTCCAAATCGAACAATAAACCGCTGGAAATAACCGCTATTCAAAAAGTACTTCAAATTAGATCATGAAACTTTGCATACTAACTGAACTAACTATAAAGCAGGTCTTATGTGTTTTATTTTTTTAGTCCAATCAATAGATTTTTTGTAAATCGCAAAAAAACACTCATTTCGCACTATTCGGCCGCAGTGACTGACGTAACAACCGCTTTGTAGTGCAAGCTGATTAGAACTTTATTCTAACAGTATTTCAAACGAAGTTTGAACCACCACAAATAGAGTAGCTAATTTTAGGGTTAGAAGTGCCTTAAGTTTAAACAAAATGACCTATTCCAATTCAAAGACTGTTACGTAATCAATGAATGAGAATTACGCAATACAATGACACTATAAGTCCCAAACTCAAACGACTACCACTCACTAAAGTTCACACGAACTATAAATCTTCAAAATGTTAAGCCGGTCTGATCAGGTCTATCTGATTGACAAATGTATGGACACGCGAACAATGTATGATATTGTATGGAGGAACAATTGCGGTGTTTACAATGCTCATTAGATTGTGTATCAATTGAGAAATTAATGTAAGTTGGCTACTGGTATTTGGTGGAGTGATTTTGATCGATTTGATGTGAAAGGTCTCAATGACTTCGTATTTTTTAATACTAGTTTCAATCATCATCTGCCTAGCCTTTGCCAAACTGTGTTGGGGTCGGCTTCCAGTCTAACAGGATGCAGCTGAATATCAGTATTGTACATGGAGCGACTGCCTATCCGACCTCCACAACCCAGTTAGTACTGGGTAATACTATACCCCTTGGTAGTAAACTAGTTGCTAGCTTGGTAGTTAAGACTAGTTGTCAGACTTTCAGGCTACTGACCATCAATAACGACTCAAAGATCTACTAATGACAGCTGGGACTAACAGCTTAACGTGCTTTCCGAGTCACGGAGGAAACTCGGTATGTAATATGTGGTCACCCATCCACGGATGAACTTAGGCAAGCGCGGCTTAACCTGAAGATCGACCCGAGCGGCGGTTATTATTTAGCCACGACATCCTCTAATACTAGTTTGAATTACTGTTACTAACTTGAATATAGTTTCTAGTGTTTATTAGAGACTTGTGGCGGAAACACCACTGTTGTCTTCAATCTATTGTGTGTAAAACCTATATCATCTACACTAATTATTTAAAGAGGAAAGATTTAAATTTTTGTATTTTGTGTGTGTGTAGGTTTGTAATGAATAAACTCAAAAACTATTGCGCCGATTTCAAAAATTCTTTCACCATTAGAAAGCTACAATCATCCTGAGTAACATAGTCTATATTTTATCCCCGTACTCCCACGGGAACGGGAACTACGCGGGTGAAACTGCGTGACGTCCGCTAGTATAAACAAATTTTCATACTTTCGTAATATAGTTTGGCCGTCCCATACTTTATTTGTATAGCTGTAGCTTCTAATCTAAGGCTCGTGTGCTCCATCGGCTATCGTTCCTTCGTGAAGCATAGCCGGTCTACTGCCACTTTAGCTTGCTTACGCTTCGGTAACTTCCGCTAGGAAAGTTAGAAGATGTTAACTATTAACAAGAATACTTAAATATAATTCTGCTAAATTTCATGACGCTTAGAAAATAAAGAGATGATGGGAGTTGTTCTGGTAACCTGTCACTAACCTTGCTCTCTCATGGTCTTTAACCCTCCACTTACAATCCTCATTAGATGATATCGTACGTAATATTAATGTTGCTCGTTCAACGGTCATTGTTGAACGCGCAGGAGTTGCATGAGGGCGTTACTGATTTTTATCGAACGGTATTGTTAATTTTTTATTTCGTTAAATAGATATCTACGTGTTTTTATAAAATGTAGTAGTGGTTTAGTGTGAATTAATGGGATAATACGATATGGAGCACATAAATAAAATGAGTCAGCAAAAATAATTTATTTTTTTTCAAAATCCATCTACAGCGTGTAATAGTAGACGGATGTGTTCATAATATTAAAGGTTATGGGACAGATTACCAAATTGAACAACTTTCTTTATGGGATCAACGCCCTTAACGCAAAAAAAAAATCAGATGCTCGATACATTTGAATCGAGTATGTATCTAAGTTTTGTATAGCCCAGCAGTTTGGCCAGTTTTTTGTGATACATGCTATATTACTCTAATACTTTCAAATCAATGCTTACGTAAATATGCCATTCACCTTTATAGCATAACAAACAACAATTTAAATCAACATTTGTCTTAAATTTCATCATTCAAAATATAACTACCCAATAAATTACTCTCAGACATATTCTAACATGTGATCTACACATAACCTAGTTAAAACGGCACTAAAAAAACTAAGAAAAAACCTTGAGTCGAGTCCCGCCCACGGTGTGGTTATAACCGACTCTAATATGACGTTATTTATTAAGCCACTGTAGGCCCTTATCTGGGTTACCCTTTGTTGCCATGGCAACGTATAAATATCAGACATGAATTAGTTAATATGAGCTGGAAGATGGATTGGGGCAAAGTGAATGGACTTTGTTGGGTATTCTGACTTGAAACTGTTTGATTTGTAAGTTAAGTTTGGACGACTTTTACGTAGTTGTTAAAATATGGTAGCTATGACTACAGGGAGCTTTAACTCTTTAACTATCTTTTCATTAATTATTCACCTAAGTAGAAAGACACCCAAAAACAAAAATTTTATTCCGCTATTTTTTTATGATGGCAACAATACTCAAACGTCCTAAATACAAGAACAAGCTAGCAGCAAGCATCTATTTATCTAAAAATCGAAAGCAAAATCAGACCTATTAATTCATCTGATTCATCGTAATGTAAATAAGCAATTTGATGGTCAAACAAGAAAACAAACGGCGCAGTCGGGGTCAGGAGGCAGACTTTTGATTTATCACAAAAACAGCAATTTAAACTTGGAACCTTTTTGCGTACACACCTACACTCCTCCCACACCTCACTTTGTGTTATTAACAATGTCGAAAACCTGCTCGGAGATTTGAATTTGTTTTGCAGTTAGGTTGTTTATTTTTTTTCCCTGTGTTTCGGAGTGTTTTATTTCCGGCGTGTGGCTTTTTGGACACAATAATTGTGGGTACTCCTTTTGAGGGAAAAGGGTTACTGTTGTGTACTGTCACAATATAATCTGACAGTTTATTTGGCGTACATTACTAGGTAAATAATAATTGTTGGAATTCTTATTGTTATTTTTTGTTGACCATCATCTTCATGGCCTTATCCCATATTACTTGGGGTCGACGCAACACGTTTTATTAGTCTATTCTTCCCTGTCAGCAGTCAAACTATCATTTACTACATTTTCTTTCATTTCATTAGAACATAATCATCAATTCCGCATTAAAAGTTAGTTGAGCATTAGTATATCCAAACCAATCATCTTTGTTCAAATGCCAGACATCATAAAAACACTCCTGTTATCTTATTCACCATAATTATAATCATAGACCCAAACAACCGACCACAACCAACACAAGCTACAAAATTCACCTCACATTTACATCTATTACAACTAAAACACAAGAAAAACATCAAAACCACCGGCTCACAATAACAAACCAGATTAATACGATACAAAACGCTCATGCTCGATGCTATCACAGTTTGTCCCGCACTGCACAGTATTCGTTACAGGATGTAAACAGCTGTCTTGTCGTCGCCACAGCATTGTCCTGTCATAATAATTATGTATCGCAAAGCGTTAAATATCGCATCGGATTTTGCAGTTGCTACTTTGTGAAGGAGGGGCGCGTTTGTTTGTTTTTCGGATTATGCGAGATTGCGAGCTGGTTTGCGAACTTTGATCTTGTATGAGTTTTTGAGAGAAAGTGATGGCTGATTTGCCTCTCACAGAGGAGAGGATAGATAGACCACCGCAGGATAAAATAAGACCAGAAAAGCGATAGATAGATTAATTGAAAGATGATAGTATGGTTAGAAAGGGAGAGAAAACTGAGATGACGGATGATAAAGATGTATATTGAAAAGACGTACTGCATTGAACTCAAAGGACTGCAGAATATCTAATAGTGGCAATATCTTATCAACTCATGAGGCTCTTTGAAAACATTAGCCTTAGCAAGGCGAAAACCATGTGATATAGTGTTGTTTATTCAGAGAATAGATGAAATCAATGCTTTTGTTACTGTGTTCCAAAATTAGTCCGCAGTTGTAGATTAACTTTATTAAAATGTATGTAAATTCACGGTTATTAAGACCTTGGAAACGAAGCGGAAAGAATCAAATGAAATCAATTAAGCTAGCGGTGGGTTTCAAATTAAATGAATCAAATCAATTATGTTATCTTTAGATTTGAATTTAATTATGTCAATTTATTGTATAGGCGGCGTTGATTACTTCATTTTAGTTTGGTTATGTTTTGGCGTAATTAGTGAAATTAATTTGTTTATTAAAAACTAAATAACCAGTGATAATATTCTGTTTTTAGTAGGATTTCCCAACCCAAAAAAAACTAAACTGACGCAGCTGTATTTTCGTCTTCTAAACGATTTTTTTTATTAGTTCATTGGCTTAATGTGCTGCTAATTCATCATCATCATTTCAGCCGAAAGACGTCCATGCTGGATATAGGCCTCCCCCAAGTATCGCCACATTTAGCGGTCCCGTGCGACTAGCATCCAGCGGATTCCCGCAACTTTTACCAGGTCATTGGTCCACCTAGTGGGAGGTCTTCCAACGCAACGTCTTCCGGTTCGCGGTTGCCACTCCAGAACTTTTCGGCCCCATCGGCCATCCGTTCGCGAGCAATGTGCCCTGCCCACTGCCACTTAAATTTGGCAATTCTTCGGGCCTTCTCTTCATTTCTGATTCGATCACGCAAGAAAACTCCGAAAATAGCCGCATCAGAAGGCCCATTGTGAGCGAACAAAACAAAATTTCGGTCCCGGCAACACACACTGGTTATAAGACTTTGATCTTGAGTGCTGCGGTAAGTTGAACGAGAAGTTGCCCATTCTGCTATAAGTAATTACCCAATATGATAAAACTGAGAACTAAAACCAGCGTACTTCGAATGTGTACATGAATGATCAGATACATTTTGCTCCTTTTTATGCAGATGGGATAATTATCGTATCAGTTGCTTATCTTTCTGCATTCCCGGTCTTGTAAACTAATTGAATCTTTTTAATTAACATAGATAAAAGTAGAAAGGGTGGCCTTCATTTTTTATTATCTGTTGGTGTATCTTTGAGAATAATTGTAACAGGAAATGATTTTGTTCGGTTGAGTTTGTCTTGATATTATTTTGTTCCCACGTTATAATGGGTGGTATATACTTGAGCTATTTATCAATCAATATTTAATCAAAATTACATAAAACTAACATTAATTGTACATGACTACTGTGTCCTCACCGAGTCCCACTGATTGTTAAAACCCAGGTATTTTTTTTCTGGATTACATTTTAGGCTTTTCCATCAGGAATTTCTCAGTAGCAGCCACTGTTTCTGGATTCGTGCCCGGTTGATGGCAATAGGCTTGACCCCTATTACGTGGGACTTAAACGTAACTGGCGAAATGTGGGTGTTCTATTACGTACACCTCTGCCGACACCTTAGGGATTACAGGCGAGATCATCATGTCTTGCTTATCCCAATTCATTTGGCGTCGGCGCAGCATGGCTTCTTCTTCCATTCTTCTCCATTACTCGTCATCCCATCAGACACCTCCTTTCCTGCCGTATCATCCTTCACACAGTCTCAATTACGTAATCCGTCATACCAAACATTCGGAGTAACATACTTCGCGATAGCGATCATTCTCAATAACGTAATTCGTCATACCAAACATTCGGAGTAACATACTTCGCGATGGCGATATTCTCAATAACGTAATTCGTCATACCAAACATTCGTAGTAACATACTTCGCGATGGCGATATTCTCAATAACGTAATTCGTCATACCAAACATTCGGAGTAACATACTTCGCGATGGCGATCATTCTCAATAACGTAATTCGTCATACCAAACATTCGGAGTAACATACTTCGCGATAGCGATCATTCTCAATAACGTAATTCGTCATACCAAACATTCGGAGTAACATACTTCGCGATGGCGATCATTCTCAATAACGTAATTCCTCTCACCAAACTTTCGGAGTAACTTACTTCGCGATGGCGATCATTCTCAATAACGTAATTCGCCATAGCGTACTTTCTGACTCACGTAAGTCGGACTTCCAAACTTCATGTATACATCGGTGTTTTAAACTTCAGAGTTCAGTAATACAGTCAGTTCAGTCCATCCATCGTTGCTTACGGGCGAAATGTCTTCTAAATTCAAATCACTCGTCTCCATTATGCAATAATCCTCCTATCGTTAGTACCTAATGTGACGTTTTGTCATATCTGTTACAGAAAAACCACTCGAAATCTCCATAGACGCTTGTATGACTGAGTCAAGTCGCCGCGCCGCCATGCGCCAGTTCATACAATATCTCAGAGTCAATATTTGACTTCCGCGCCGTCTTCCCGCCACACATCCTCGGTTACTCATGTACCTACGTTACACCAGTCACTATGTTTCATTATTATAGCCTTCGGGGCTTTTTAGAAACCTTGAACTTTCGAGGGTTATTTTTATTTGTACCTTTGGATGTGTGGGCTGGGTATGAGCAAGTGTGCGTGTATGGGTATTGGTATGCGTATGACGTTGTGTGATTTAATATTTTGAAGATCATGCAGATCTAGTCAACAAGATGTTCGATTTAAAAGATATTCACCGACATTTTGTGTTGTCTAAGGTACATTCGTTTTTGTACTTGGTTCGGGGCTTAGACCCCCAGTGGTCGAGGCACCTGTGGCTGACGCCCCCGATTCGATTAATTTAATTCAAAACAATTTTTGATCAAATGTACTGTCAGTCACAAAAATAATAAATGTATATTGATTGTTTCTACTAAAATTCTTTCCTATAACAAAGAGAACCTTCTCTTACCGTACTTGAAATTTTTGTTCATTTAATTTAAATTCACCATATGTAAAATGTGAATAAAATAATACAAAAAAGCCTTTAATTTTTACCATAAGTAAAAATTAAGAAAAATATAAACTTGATTCATCGTAATTGTAACATATTAACATCATCACAATCATATTAACATGACATTTTTAACGGATTTAAACGAAGCCAACGAAAGAACTGTACAGCATATACTGGTCGGGTATTATTTAAGTCCATCACATCAACACGAAAAGAAGAAGATGTTAATATTGGAATTCACTTTATGTAATATACATTATACGTCCAAAGGCAAACCGCAAGGCGTCTGGTAAACCTAGGTCTGCTTCGAAGATTTCCTTAAATTAAAGCTCTTCCTAGTTAAACCAAAGTGCTGAGCCAAACTGAGCCTCTAATTTAGAAGGTCTTAGAGCGCTCCTCGCTATCAGCACCCGGTGAAAGCGCCTATCAGTGTATCTTGGTCGTGGTCGCGCGATCGTGCGATGCGCGGTAAAGGAGCCGCGTGTTTGTGTGTACCGCCACGGCCGGCGCGTTGCTTGAATATTGTTTGATGTTGTGCGTGATTATGGATTTAGATGAGGGTGGAATTTTGAGGAGCTTTAAATAATTTGCTGGTTGTTAAGACTTGAAGAGATGGGTAAGAAAGAAAGGGTTGTAAGACACCCTTTTTTGGATGGGAAATCGTCAAATGACCCCTTCTGCACTGGGCGGAACGAAAGGGAGTGTCAGACTTTTACTGTCTAAAACCCATCCATGTACCTTCTTAGCCCTTTGTGTTTCAGAGCCGCAGTATCTCACTCGAACATTCCCGCAGCCCCGGCAGTCATCGGCCCTTGCGGAGCCCTTCCTTTTGCTGACATCTCTTTGAGGTGCGCGTGGAACACGAATGCGCCGACGACACGACCTGTCGTCATAAGACGGACGGACGGCGAGCTAGCCCATAGCTCACCGTCCACAGGCCCGCTTGTAAGATACCCTGGACTTTGAAATCAGAACCATACAGGGATGAAGCGTAGGGATAAATGTTATTTTGGTGCTGCAGCTTATTAATTGAGCATAGCTTTTATAGCTGAATAGCTATGAAGGCTTGGAGGTATGGTTTGAAAGAAGAAAGAGTTGTGAAGGTTTCAAAGACAGTAATCCTGTACTCTGAAATCACATATAATTATGCATAGAGTCTATGCATATTTGAGATAAAAAAAAGCTTTTTGAGCATTCATCACTACGCTTGGTCTATGCCGTGGACCAAGCGTAGTGATAAATGCTCAAAAAGCTTTCTTTGACTCAGCATTTACATTATTAATGCATAGCTTTAAAGCTTGTATGGGAAATATTGTTGCGAAGCTTTAAAAATGATGTACTTAACACAAGTTTTACATACGTACTGAATAAATGCCGCCATACGGACGTGTATATTATTCGTAGATACCTGTACTCAGATAAAGCTTCATTACAAACAGTAACTCAATAAGATAATGAACTCAGCTACTAGAGATAATTTACAAATCGAAGCACAAATACAAATAGAGAGTATTGCCTACGATTCTTTACCATATACATGGTCATACGCTATTCGCCACCCAGCATAGCTACCGCGTGGACAATTTATAAAGCCTGCCACCGACCGCCCACCGATTCAACCGGGAATCGAACCCGCAATCCCGCACCCCGCAATTAAACGACGCCTCAGGACCTCTCGGTCATCCGATACTATCTGTATGACCCGGCGCCGCCTGCGGAGATCTCCTTTACGTTTCGTTTATTGGATGAAACATCCTTTCTCGAATACTCCTTTGCTCTTTCTTAAACCTTATTGTGTGCATTTTAAGACTCATTTTCGCTCAACATAATGCCTCATTATAACATCAATCAAAATTGAACTCTACCTCTTAAGTTTCACGGTTGTATTTCCTATGTTCTATGTACTAAGTGAGGTTATTATGTGGTATATTTGTTTGGTAACTATCACGAGCGCCGTGACCCCGTCCTGTGGTCATAGTTGAGGTCCAAACTGAAATATGGACTTTAGGAAACCCGTTCGGACCTATAACGTTAGGTTTTTAGGACGCCTATATCTGTTTCGTAGATTTAGTATTGTCTTTAGGCTGAAAACTGTTTAGGGACTTCCTGAATTGTGCCAATTGGCTTTTATTTACATAGAATTGTCGCTTTTTCTTCGGCTTAGTTAATTAGGCTTTCCTATAGTTTTATTTGAGTGTCTGGATCTACCCGTTAATTAAGTAAAACTCATCATCAGTAGCATACAGCAGACAGGAGGAGCAGTCAATCGTGGTGATTCTCTTAACACCATCAATAGGTGCCTAATGGTTTTGATTTTTGGTTTTGTATATTATTAATAATATGTGATATAACACTGCTGCAACTGGCATAACATAATAAAAACATTATTCTAGTTCTTCATAAGCAAAAATGATAAAATTCTAATTAAGTACTTTATCTCAATTACCATTACGAGTATTCTAGCTCAGCGCATTCCACAATCGGCTTCAAATAAAGATATTATCCGTTTCAAGGAACTGCGATGCAAATACAACCATCTTAATTTACAAAAACAACATCGCCCACCGAGGCTAATTTCGTTTATAATAAAACAATAGATAGGTTTTCATAAGCATCCCATTTCTTACACAAAATGACTCATCCAGTTCGCTGGCTTTGCATAAATATGTCCTTTTAATTGTGTACTATCATATCAACGGAAAACCCCATACAAAATTGTACCTTAATATTGCCACACACGCTTGATTTTAAGTCAACAACATACGCTTCGATACGTCATTTTTCATAACGTAGTAAATGCAAAATCTGAAGATCAATTTTCAACTTAAAAGTTTCGTGGATAAAGTTGAAACTACAATGAGTGTAGGTGTCGTTTTTGTAAGTGCACTGATTCAAACAGCTAGTTTTGACTCCCGGGGTGGCTTGTACATTGTACGCGCGCGTGACACTGCTCTATTTACGACTGAGTTGGTCGCACGGACCCATAAAGGTGTACCACGGTTCATAAGAAGAGGAATATTGAAAAGAAACCATAAAGCTATATAGCTCCATTGGTTTAGTGGGTAATTGAGATTTTAAGTTGAAACTTGGGCCGCATTCTATAGTTATTATGAAAAGAGAGCAGCGGTGGCGCAGTGGTGGCGGCCCCGACTTACGAACAGTAAGTCGTGGGTTCGAACCCAGGCAGGCGCATTACTTTGTGTAATTTATTTCATCACCGTTGCTCTCAAAACGTTGAAGGAAAACATCGTGAGGAAGCCGGCATGTCCTAGAACCAAAATATTCGAAGACATGTGACATCTACCAATCCGCACTGCGCCCGCGTGGTGGATTACAGCCCACTCCCTCCCATAGAGAGGAGGCCTGTGTCCCAGCAGTGGGAACATTAATAGGCTGATGATGATGATGATTATGAAAATTTAGGCTGTCACCCAAGATGAGGAATATTTTTGATATGGGTAGGTGAAGTTAAAAGAAGCGTCCATCTTTCTTCTCCGTTATTAAAACCAAGCTTTTCACATAATAAACTTCATCGATATCAGCAAATATGACAGCGCGAAAGTTTGTACAGCGTGACTCCTACAATTTGCGGTCCCTTTTCAAGAGAACAGGTTGCTAGCACCCAGAGGCAATGCTAAGAATCTGTCACTACTTACACATTATTACGATGTCCAAAACCCAGGTTGCTCCGAGCGTCCATACATTTTGCCACACCTGGCACTTTCAACTCAAAAGGGATGCGTTTAAAAACGAGTAGTAATCGTAATCATAATAAAATCATGTTTCGTGTTTATTGCCACCGCAAATAATCCATTACTGTTAATTATTATTCGTAATCTGATGCAATTGCTCCAGCAAATTGCATAATTAAAACTTGATGGGAGATTTCTTCGAATTATTGCTTTGTATGGAGATATGGAGATAGGAAAGCTTTTATCTATTCTCTAAAGCATATAATATTCTGTCTTTCAAGACTAAGAGATTCTATAGTTAGTGCCAGTTAAGATTAGAATAGCGGTCATTGACCCACCTACATTTATTAAACTTCTTAACTTTGAAAACCAAAAATAAGCCTGTTCAAGTCTTGAATCGTCATCTATCGTGATCTTCAACTTTCTTTGTAATTAAAAACGATACACGGTTTATTTGTTTTGGTTCGTACGAAAAGATATTAGGGAAAGGGCAATGACCGCTATTCTCATCTTAACTGGCACCAACTCTAGATGGAATCGTTGGATACAGCCAAGGCCTGGCTGGGTTTTTTCCCATGCGAAAAAAAAAAAGAAAAAGAAAAGGCCTGGATTCTTGTCGTTGTCGCGCTGACAGTCGGTCACGCACGGTCTGTCGCGTACGAGTATAAATTGTGTTTCGATATAGCACTAAACTATGACATTGACGTCAGCGGCGACCGACAGCCGTATTTTGTTCTCGCTGACGTCACGACCGACCGTACGCGACCGACCGTCAGCGTGACAGTAATTCAGGCCTAACGTTAGCTCACATCATCGTCATCTTCCTGCACTTCTTCCGCTGTTACTTAGGATCAGCGCAACACGTTGTTTTCATGGGCCGTAGGCATGTGGGACCAGTTGATGAACGACTCAATACGAAATATGTTTGGTTGACCGTACTTTCCCAAGACATAACTTTGTTTTGTTTTCTTGTGGTCCCAAAATACCACAAAAAAATATTTAGGGGGAATCCGGGAACGTGGTCCTGGTCCCGAAAGCCCCCCGACCCAACAATTTGTAATGAAAAACGATACACGGTTTATTTGTTTTGGTTCGTACGAAAAGATATTAGGGAAAGGGCAATGACCGCTATTCTCATCTTAACTGGCACCAACTAAAGATGGAATCGTTGGATACAGCCAAGGTAAGGCTAAGGCCTGGATTCTTGTCGCGTTGACGGTCGGTCACGCACGGTCGGTCGCGTACGAGTCCCTATACATTGTGTTCTATATATCACCATTCTATATATCACCATACTCCGACGCTGACGTCAAATTGTAACAAATCTACTTGATCCTATTAAAATAAAAGGATAAGCAGACTTGTTCAATTAAATTTTAATTTAGGAAAAAGATAAAAAATACAGCTAGTTATATAAAACCTACCTTCACGCTATTATTAACTCGTTCTTCTTTCAAATTATTCCTCATATTGCCCATCTTTTTCTACACTGCATCAAAAATCAATATTAGTTTTCTTCCATTATTTCGTGTACCGCGTTACACTTAAGTTTAGCTTATAGTAAGGGCAATGCAGTAGTATTGTGTGCCATGTCCACACTATTAACGGCCGATTTATATGCCCTTAGCAGTCGCCCTCCAAGATTTTGAATAATTACAAAAGATGCGCGCGCGCAACTGGGATTTATGTACATGTTGGCGCGCCGTCTTATTGGCTAATTCAAGTGTCCGTTATGTTTGAATTTTGAAATTGGTTTATAAAGATTTCAGATGGGTTTGTGATCGGTTGATTTATGGTTTATTCAAGGGTTTAAAATGTACAGAATATTTTGAAATACAGCCATAATGTCTCTCATACTGGTACGGCGCAGATGCTCGTATTCCAGTATTGAATAGTTCTAATTTCTTGTAGACTGGCTTTGCACTTATGTGAAAGACTTTTGTAGTCTTTGGAGATGAAAATAGATGTACCGTCATTAAGATGTAGGTACTTACTGTAAAAGTACTACTTATTATATTTAGGTATATTTAATTTCTGTTAAACGTCATCGTCACCTGTCCAGCCTGTCTCCAACCTTCGCCTACTCCAACCGGTCATTACCCGTATTCAGGTCGGCGCCCGCTAGGAGACAACCAAATTACATACCTCAAAAAAATTCACTTACGTCTTAATTCTGCGGCAACGTTAATACGATTTTAATTTCAAGTAAAATATCGAATTAAATGCTCATCCATTTTAAAAATTTTCCTCACAAAAAAGACTTTAGTGATTGTTAAATTGTTTTAAGGAAAATCATTCTTATGGTTTCGGAATAAGGGCTTTGGAAAGCGAAAATGGTGATTTGTTTTAAGGGACAAAGTTTCGATGGTGGTCCCGCGGCAGGTTTGTGACGTAACACAAGAAAGTTAACGTATTTGAGAATGCAATGCTTTATTTAATTACTGAAAAAGCAAAAAAATGATAAATTACGTACTTACTTATCTTATCAAGCAAATGACTTAAGTATGGACTCTTAATACATTCGTCGTTAACCATTTAATTGTAATTGAATAATTTTAGTTTTGCATATTTGGGAAATCATTAAATTGTATGCAATTTCGATGTAATTGGTAGGTATGGCTCAGACTTGTTACAATTTTGATTTACTGTTTAAATATGTAGGTTCCGTCCAAAATGACCCGTTATGCCCCAAAAGTAATTTCTGTTGGAGCGTTTCTTTAGACAGAATTTGGTTTGGAATGATTTTATTCTGAAAATTTACCCAAACCAGTTCAAAATTTAAAGGGGATAAAACATCCAAAAATTTCGAAAAAAAAAACATTTTTTGTGTGGAACTAATCTAAAACACGGTTCAACCAAAATATCACAATTCAATAAAAAAGACACACAAATGCAGAACGGCTGGTGCACTCAAAATCTACTTGGCGACTAGTCTTAACTCAACAAGAAATCGTATCAAAGGCCTTTTTCTATCTATTCCAGATAGATCGTACGTCCATTACGATTAGACAAAATGGCAGTAACATCTGTGAATGCCATTCAATCCTCCAATTTACTTGCGATCCAACCATTAAGTTGCACTCTTACGCAGATCGCTTCCAGTGGCGAAAACACTTGCGTTTTACAGCATCGTATAGCTTCCGACAAAGTAATGCTAAGCTGCTTTCGTAAGACAAAAAGCAGTATCTCGAAAAAATTGGATTCTGTTCTAGTTGGATCTGACATGACATCTGAATGAAACATCTCGTTTCAGATGAGCTAATCAAAATAATTTTTACTGAACAAATTGCAAATTGTATTCCTGGAATACACTTTGTAATTTGTTAACACCGACGGACGTACTGATTATGTGGTATTCGTATTTGCACTTATACCTTGTTTGCTAAAAAATAAGTAAAATATTTACATTATGTGACATGCTGAGCGAAAATAAATATATTGTGTTTCTTTCTTGATTTGTTGAGTTACTGCCTCTTGGCTAACGGGTGCATTATACTAATTCCGATTTAACGCGAACCAATCCACGATTCGAGATGACTTCCGTACTTTAGTTTTTATTGCTTTTGGATTAGATTCTCTGGTTATGTACCTGCTGTGAGTTTGACTGTACATAGCTTGTCCTCACTGATTTGGAAGACCTGTGTGTTGTTTTTCATTGAGTTGGGTCTCAAGTGGTCACTATCACCCGTGAAGATTTTATTGTTCATTTCTATATGAAGCCTTTTTGTCCTAAAGTCATAGAAAAGTGTCAAAGCGTTTCGTATTTTTGTGACTTTCAACAGGATTTTTTTCGGTAGCAATATGTGAATGCATTTCGATTATAGGTTCCGTCAGAATGTCACATTGCCTAGACCCTCAGTACTGGATGTATTTTTCCTTTCGGGAGCCTCATTAGTTGATTAGGTCCCAATACAAAAGCATTCATCCTAACACGACGTGTCGATGCTTTCAAATCAAACTCACTCATCAAGAAACAAAGTACGCCTATCCCTTTTAAAATTCACGCAACGAACACTTTGCGGCATCCTCAATACACGCCGAAACCTTTCACAAAAGAAAATCTAATTAAAAGAAAGGACAATTAGTAAATCAACGGCCCTTTTTTGCTTCGGGAGTCAGCCGTTAAAATTCGCACCTCGGCAGTGTGTACCTTTACCGAAAACTCTTGAAACTTAACGATCCATTGATTCGGATAAAGTTGTTGGCCAAAAACCGCGTAAGTGGATCCTGCCACTATTGTGGGAGCCACAATGGGCTGTTACTTGTTATGGGGACTGTCCACTGTCTGTGGTGGAGGTGTGACGAAGAATTTATGACACTTAAAGTACTTAAGGGATAATATCCGTGATTTTCTTTTGCTTCTATGAGCTGCCGATATTTCGACGCTGTTGCAAGCATCATAATCGCGGGAATACTGAAGAGGTATGCGGGTGGGGCGAAAACACCGAAGAATTTAATAGTTTTGTTTTCATACCTGTAAAGATAAAAAAAAAACGCGTAAATACTTAAGAAGAACTTTAAAGTATTGTATGCAGTGCTAGGATCATTCTGGCAAGAGTCATTTGTATTCAGGCAGTCGTAATTAAAAAATAATACAAAGCGACAACTTAACGATTTCAACACTATTTAGAAACCCAAAAACCCTTCACTGCAAACGATTCAAACAATTCCGAAAAAGACAGAACTCGAAACTGTCCATAAACCAAAGAAAAATTCAACGTAGAAAATCGTACCAACAAAATCAAAAATAGACTACCAGCCAGTGTGCACGGCTCCCAACAAGCTCGATGGTTCGAAAATTGATTAGCCGACAAAAATCAGGCGACAATCGACGTCGGCCGCACGTGTATGTGGCTGCGACAAAAAAAACGCGACGCGACACTACGCGCGGATTTCCGAAACGGAATGCAAAAAAACGCAGACCGGAAAAAAATGGCGATTGAAAGTTTTCCAAAGAATTTATAAGCGCAAAAAGCGTGGATTGTTCTATGGTTGCGTTTGACTTGAAATATGTTTTACGATTGCTTTTTCTGGTATCACGAAATGTTGAGATTGAAGTGCTTGTCTTGTGATACTTCGAGTAGGTTTATGTTCTTGGAGCGCTAGCTACGGCACTTGGAGTTCAAGTATTTGAGCTTGCGAGGACCAGCTTGAAAACTACAGTAGCGCATTTCCGCGATTCGTGATTTTAAAACATCATTACTTTTAGCCAGTTTTATATTCGATTTTTTAAGATTCTTCTTTGCATTCGTTTCGAGAAGAAGAAGAGGAATCCAGTTTATTAAACTGTATTCTGGAGTTTAAGCGTTTATATTCCGGTACGTCCGTGATCTACTGATCAGAGAACCTGAACAAGAGCAAAAGCAAAGCCAATATTTTTAATTCCATAATTAGCCCTAATCCATTCGCAAATTGTGAAACGATTTTGATGGTTCTTTTTTTGTTTGGAAGAATATTATTTCGCGGTGGATTGCTGCAACCGCTTGGATGTTTATTATTTATACAACATCATGACGTAACACTATGTATGATGTTGTGCAAACAGCAGATTTGCTGTCAATTATAATAAAGAGTTCCCTCAAAATGGAAATAAATAATAGTTAAAAAAAACAAAAAAAACACGCTTTATAGAACCAAACTAAAAAATAGAAAATAAATTTTAATAAATTTGAATTAAGAATAGTGTAAAAAATTCTAACAAATTTATATGAATAATAGTGTTAATAAGAAAAAAATGTTTTATTAAAAAAAAGCGTGGGGTGCTTTTTAAGATATTATATTATCGAAATGATAATCCTCATATCTTTCAATGAAATATTTATAACTATTGACACCATGCACCCCACGCTTTTTTTTAAATAAAACATTTTTTTCTTATTAACACTATTATTCATATAAATTTGTTAGAATTTTTTACACTATTCTTAATTCAAATTTATTTTCTATTTTTTAATTTGGTTTTCTATAAAGCGTGTTTTTTAGTTTTTTTTAAACTATTATTTATTTTCTACTTTTTAGTTTGGTTTATTTATAAAAGCATGTTTATTTTTATTTTTTTAAACTGTTATTTAAACTGTAATTTATTAAGTCAGGTGGGTAAATCGGGCGCCTGCTGCCTTCTTTAGATGAGGTAGCTGTTTCTCAGGTTCCCTCTCCGATAGGTTTATCTTATTTAAAGTTGATGACTTTATCGACTGTAGATCCTAGGCTACGCTAATTACTAAAATAAATGTTATTCCGCAAAATAAAAAAATGAGATTTCTGCCCTGAATATTTTGTTTTGATGTATATAAGAAGCTTTTTTGTAATCCGTTATATCAAGAATACTAGCTGTTGCCCGCGGCTTCGCCCGCGTGAAGTTTGGTAACTGTCCCACGGGATCATATTTATTCATATTAGAGAGATAAATAGTATTATCCTACATGTTAATCCGGGTAAAAAACTATCTATGAGCCAAATTTCATAATCATCACAATCACCATCTCTATCCAATCACCATCTTTATCACAATCATCATCACTATCATAATCACAATCACCATCATCGTAATCACAACAATTATCATCGTAATCACAATCATCATCATCGTTATCACAATCATCACAATAAATCAACAATAACCCTGTATAGAAGTCGAATCCGCTATCTTATCTAAATCATCTAAATCTTCTGGATCTCAAAATAAATGCCATATTCGTAATCAGCACCCCTGATAATCTCGGATTTGACACCCATATTGATTTCTAGACATTTCAAATTTTCAACCCCATCGCACCCCAACAGGGGATGATGGTATTTCAGTTACACATTAAATCTTAAAATCGCGTTGTTTTTGTAATACACCCGCTCGACCCGATACATCATACAAACAATAACCATGTTGATTTTCAGACTTAGTCACCCCATTTCCCCCCTTAAGTGGTTGAATTCTGAAAAAACATGAATTGTCAGCGGTCTTTGACGGGTGTGCAAAATTTGAATGAAATCTGGCCGTTTAAGTGGGTCAAAATCGCGCTCTAAGAAGTCGGTTACAAACATACAAACACACAAACAAACAAACAAACTATCAAACAAACATACAAGTGAAGCTAATATAAAGCGTGTAAAAAAAATAAAAATATTTTGCAAAAAATAAAACCGACTTAAAAACACAAAAAAAGTGAAAAATAACTTTAGATTCAGAAGTCGGTGGCAAAAAAAAAAAAAAAAACCGGCCATGTGCGAGTCGGACTCGCGCACGAAGGGTTCCGTACCATTATTATCAAAAAAGGGCAAAAAAATCACGTTTATTGTATGGGAGCCCCCCTTAAATATTAATTTTATTCGGTTTTTAGTATTTGTTGTTATAGCGGCAACAGAAATACATCATCTGTGAAAATTTCAACTGTCTAGCTGTCACGGTTCATGAGATACAGCCTGGTGAGTGGTGACAGACAGACGGACAGACGGACAGACAGACGGACAGACAGCGAAGTCTTAGTAATAGGGTTCCGTTTTTACCCTTTGGGTACGGAACCCTAAAAACTGAATGGAACAAACAAAGGTCACCGACTTCTGAAGCTAAAGTTATTTTTCACTTATTTTTTGTTTTTGAAGTCGGTTTTAGTTAAGCTTCTAATATATCCGTATCTAGGTTGCTATTTAATATTTCAGGTCTTTGCTAATCGCTTTACTCCTACACAGAAATGAAATAAGCAGCGGATGTGTTAAAACAATTAAACTCAAAATGGATCAGACGAAGCCAGTGCCTTATACGCTGAGGTCCCGGGTTCGAGCCCCGTATCGGGAGAAATATTTGACCTACAGATTTGTAGCGGGCCCGGATGTTTGTGTACGTGATTTGTATGGAGGATTTTATTATGTAGGGCTGTGAGTCTGTGATTAATCTTTATGTTTATTCAGCTTTTTTCATATGTTTTCAATCATACAGGATGGTTGGGACGTACCTATTTTCCTTTCCACTGTACCTAAGTCAACGTTAATATTGTCGTTCGTTAAATTATAAGTAAATGAGGCACCTTCTTTGTACATATTAGCCATTTTGTACCAATCCGCAAATTAGCCTCTTGGGCATTATTTTTATGAGGATGATATTTTTATCACTTTCCAAAAAAAATGGGTTTAATAGGTGAACGGAGTAGAAGCAAATGGCATACTTAGTTTTTTTTTTGAAAAATAAATAAAAAAAAAACGAAATTCAAATCATACGCGGATCGCGAATGATTTGAAATTTTATATTCTTAATTTTTTTTCAAAATTTCTCGTTCTTCGATCTTTTTCTCGTTCTAATCTGAAAAGTTTACTTGAAATTTATAGCGTTTTTTGATGATAGATCAATTTTTTTCTAAGCTGTAAAAAAAGAAAAAAAAACTGTATGCCATAAGCTTTCTACTCCGTTCACTTATTATATGTATTTTTTTTGGAAAGTGATAAAAAAGTCATCCGGTATTTAAAAGAGGTCATATACTTACCCACCATTGTGCTGTAATTTAAACAACACAAAGCTCCTTTGATCTGTGAACTAGGATATATCCTACTAATCTCAACTCCTAACGGTATTCAGACCTTATCACCGTGCTGCAGCATCGCTTCGAGTCGCGTTTACTGAAACGTGTCGAGATTACGAAACACTAGTCTGCATAATTAGATCGCTTTACCTGCTTGTCGCTTAGGAGGATCGCAGTCAGACTGAACGCTCGATTGAGTGCGAGGGATCAAAAGTCGGATAGGTGGGATCATGATATCAGTTAATAATATTGAGGTGAATTAATCTTTTACTCTGAACGGTTTCACGTCTTTTACCATCGTAACAATATTTTGATTGAAAAGAGTGTCCATGGAGTTTCTTGCTCATTCTTCTCCATAGAGATTTAAGCTAGGAAATGAGCAACTACAGTACTTTCTCAAGCTTTCGTTTTTTTTTGTTTTTTGACATTCAAAATTGCCGTAATGGTCAATTTGAAATAAATGCTTTGAGTTTGGGTGATAATTTGGTCTCAGAAATTAACATGTTTGGAAGTTACTAGAAGGTAAGATAATATGACAAGGCCCATTATGACAAGAGGATTGAGTTTAAAAGCCAAATATAGAACACCAAACTTCATCATTTCAAAATGAGATTTCAGTAATAGCAAAACTGGACAAGTTTGCTTAAAGAGCCTAGTAATATCTTTGACAACTCAACGGGGATAGACTATCATATGTACAACGGGATATAGTTACAAATAAGGGCCTCAAAGACTGCTTATGTCAATCGCTCCGGTAGACATATGAACAGCCTACGCAACATAGTGGCACATTTGTACGTGTTAGAAATCAAATAGATACAAACAGAAACAAAAAGCGATCGGAGAGTAACGCTCAACGTAAGGGCTCGTACTCACTCGCGATATCGATCATCGGGTGACGCTCCCACGCTGTCGCGCGACAAAAACCCGCCCTCATTAGAATGCAGCGCGCGACAGACGCGCGTCGCCGCGGCCTGCAGACAATTGCGCTTTTTGACCGCGCACCGCCGTTGCGTATACGAAATTCGAATTATTTTTAAATGAATTGTTTTCAAAAGTGTACGTACCGCGCTTTTTGTTTGAGAATAATGATATTGTGGTCGAATAGTTGTGAGGTGACAATGGGCAGTTACGTAACTTGAAGAAATTAAGTATTGACAACCTATCAGATGGAAACTGTTGTCGAGAGGCAAGTTGTCACCGGAACATGCAGTCTACATTGAAACGACCTGGTCTTGGGAAGCTCTTTAAATGGTAATCTAAATAGCAGTATGTGCAATACATAGTATCGTTCGTCTTCCGCCTGATGTGATGAGTTGCCTAATCAGGAGAATTTGAACTGATCAAAGGATTCCAAAACAAGATCAGTGATCCGATAAAGACACATCACAGCATCTCTAATTAAAATCTTAGGATCACTGAAGATATATTTTGCCTATTGTAAATATGCGATAATCCGACCACGTAAATCCAAACTTTAGGGTCATATTATTAAGATTCACAGAAGAAAATCGATATGGATATTTCCTTCATCGCACACCATCATCTGCCTAGCCTTTTCCCAACTATGTTGGGGTCGGCTTCCAGTTTACCGGATGCAGCTGAATACCAGTATTTTACATGGAGCGACTGCCTATCTGACCTCCACAACCCAGTTAGTACTGGGTAATACGATACTACTTGGTAACACTGGTTGTCAGACTTTTTGGGCCACTGACTACCTGTAACGACTGTTAAAGATCTACAAATGACAGCCAGGGCCAACAGCTTAACGTGCTTCCCGAGGCACGGAGGAAACTCGGTATGTAAGGGTGGTCACCGATCGAGTTTCCTCCGTGCCTCGGGAAGCACGTTAAGCTGTTGGCCCTGGCTGTCATTTGTAGATCTTTAACAGTCGTTACAAGTAGTCAGTGGCCCAAAAAGTCTGACACTCCCTCCTGCTCCGCCCAGAGCGGGAGGGGTTATTTGATGATTTCCCATCCGAAAAAAAAAAAAAAAAAAAAAAGGGTGGTCACCGATCCACAGACCAACCTAGGCAAGCACGGCTTAACCTTAAGATTGACCCGAGCGGCTGTTATTATTTAGCCACGAGCTCCTCGTCCTCCTTCACCCAAACCGGTAGACATAAACCTAATTACACAATTTGCATCCTCAGTGTAAAAAAAAGAGTATTTCCTATATCTCCGATCAAGGTGCGGGTAATAGGTGAATCCGGCACGCGTACCGGTATTCTAGTGGCCATCCGGCATCGTAATGGCTTAGACCGGGGGGCGCCGCCGTTCGCAGAAACGTACGGGAGACATCCTATTAGAAATTATTATGGATGACTGTACTTGCGTGTACGATGGGCTCAAGCGATGTCGGAATAATGGATTAATTAGGTTCTAGGATATTGTAATTGGTTATTAATTTATGTTATTGTTTGTGCTTTATGAAGAATCGGGGATTGGAAAATCAATTACAAGTTGGTTGATTTGTAAATGCAATGTGTATGATTTTTGCAACACTTTTTTAGATTTCATTGTGATAACCCCATCACAATGAAATCTAAAAAAGTGTTGTGCTTCAAGGCAACTCTGAAATTATTGATTCCTGATATTACTTTTCCTAGGGCTGAAATATTGCAATAAACTAACTGTCTTTGCAATAAACTAATTCTCTTGAAGTACTAGTAATGCCTCTTTCTGCTCTTATTATGTGACTTCACAAATAATAATTTAGTTAGTCCCTCTACTTGGTAGGTATAAGAAATACAAAGTTTCTGCCTATTTTCATAATTTTCTTTACGATTGTTTCGCCGATACTAAATGATACAATAGATAGATACAATATACTATCTGCTTAAATATTGGCACTGTGTCGCCAATATTTAAGCAGATAGTATATTGTATCTATTTATCATCATATCAGCCGAAAGACGTCCACTACTGGACACAGGCCTCCCCAAGGGGTTTTTGCCATAATCGCCACGCTTGGCAGGCGGATTGGCGATCGCAGTGCAGTTGTTACAAAAGCACAGAGAACGCTGCTGCCCATTCTCTGGTAAGTCCCTTAGTCGCCTCTTACGACACCCACGGGAAGATATGGGATGGTGCTATTCTTTACGTCCGACACCATACAGACAATATATCTAGTAGTAATAGTATCTATTTATAGTGCACTTAATACAGTTTATTCAGTCAAAAAGTGACGCTTTACCCAATCAGTGAGCACTGTAACACACATTTACTCATGTAACAAATCTTGCACCGTGAGAAACACACGGATCCCGTTAATTTCCCAGCATCGCAGAATCAAAGTTTAATTACCAGAACCCAATGCCAATAATCTGAAATGTTCGCTTTTATGTGAGAGGACATACGACTGCCTCGTATGGCCATAGATCAGTTAGGTGCACTTTACGACGCCTTGATAGAGGTGTCTCAAGTTATATGACACTAGCGGACGTCACGCGGTTTCACCCGCGTAGTTCCCGTTCCCGTGGGAGTATGGGGATAAAATATAACCTATGTTACTCAGGGTGAATGTAGCTTTCTAATGGTGAAAGATTTTTTGAAATCGGCGCAGCAGTTTTTGAGTTTATTCATTACAAACATACACACACACAAAAATACAAATCTTTCTTCTTTATAATATTAGTGTATACGTAGATTGCTTGCTCGGTTTACTATAGTTCTTTGAAATGTTAGGTGGATTTATTGATCAGAAATTGGTTTTAGATTGGTCGTTGATTCAGTGATCGCAAGCACAACTGCTGAGTATGAGGTCCTATGTTCGATTCACGGGTCGGGCAAAGAGTTATTGGGTTCTTCCATGAGGAATTTCTTAGTAGCAGCCATGGAGTCTGGATTTGCGCCCGGTTGATGGCAATAGGTTCGCTCCCTATTACATGGGACTTAAACATAACTGCGAAATGTGTGTGTACTATTAGGTACACCTCTGCCTAACCCTTCGGGGATGACACGCGTAATATTGTGTTAATTTGATGACTTAGATATGACTAGGTAATAGCATAATACTTTTGCCACCGCATTTCCTTTCATTTTGACAACAACATTACTTGGGTAATTTTTTAGACATTTGATGCAGTGGATTTCTTTGAAAATCTTTCAGATTGTGATTGAAAGTTTGATACGCATTTTAGGTGCTGGTTAAGTGCCGAAGAGAGCTTAGTCTTCAATCAAGATTGCGAATTTTTAAATTACTTCACGTAATATGTTTGCCACATCAAAATAAATGCCTAATCATTTTAATTACGACCGCTAAAAACCAATAACTTTGTTTGCTACCAGTAAATTATGTACCTATGAAGACTTGTGACGAATTTACACATAGTTTTTATGCATGTAACGAATATACTTTCAATGTATGGAGTTTACAAAAATGTGACGAATTAACTTTGTGATGAATGTACAATAACCCAATGAAAGTACGGTGCTGTATAATTATTCAAATAACAAGGAATATTGACACTAGATGCTCTTGGACTCGATTTAAATGTTCTAATTAAGTACCATAATTAATATCATTGCTGAAATTCATAATTCCTCCCAATGCTAGGTGTAGGTCTCTTCCATAGCTCACCAGTTTTGGCGGTTTTTTATCATGTCTGCAGTTTCTTCCGGCCACTTTAATTATTAATTTCGACTTTCATTGATTTTACTGCAGCTTTATCCTATCCAATAATACACAATCTCAACGAACCATCCCCTCTGTAAATTCCTCAGAATTGCACTCTTTTCCCAAGTCAGCTGGCATTCCCGCGCGTGCAAGTTTTTGTACCGCACTCGATGAGTCAAGTTATTTCGTTAGTAATACATCACTTACGTCATTACGGTAGGTATAGACACATTAAAATTGTTAGCGTAGACCTCAGTGTAGGTAAGTTATACCTGGGCTTAGGTTTTTTTAGTCTGAAGAAATTACATTTATTTTAGTTTAAAGGGTAGCTACATAGATGAGCAATTTTTTTTTTTTTTTAGTTAGTTGCTTAATAAGACGAAGAAAATTAATTCCTACATTATGGTGTCGATTCTGTTTTGCACAAACTAAACTTAATTTAGGCTATTGCTATCTTTTACTAAAAGGCAGTGCGAGAAAAGGACGGCTATAGCTATGAACTAAGTTAGAAATGTCAAACTAGGTTATGCCTTGCGCTTCACCGTGTTTTTTTTAGTCGACATGTTGTTACGTATACGCTTCATTTGTATGGAAATATTAGTTTGAATTAAATTTGACAGCTCTAAATTACGTCCGTCTCTTTCACGTTTTATTACAGAGAAAATTATAACGATAGCCTAAATTAAGTTTAGTTTGTGCACAACAGAATCGACACAAACACAGACTAAACACCCCTCTGACTAAACCCTCTAGTAACAGGCATGACGTTATATTACGTTGTGCATTTATAGCTAAAGAAGTGAAACATTTTTCACAAGTTTTTTTTTAAATACAACTTTATATACCTCCCTGATCCCCGTACTACTGAACCGTGACGAATCGGGCATAACTCTAATCAAGAGTATTCAATGCATATATCAGTACAATGTTTTGAGTGCGTTACATTGAATCCGACCGTAAACCATCGAAAAAAAAAGTCGTTTCCTAGCAATCGTTTTTGCGTAGAGTTTCTTAGTTTGATGTACTATCGTGGTCTTTTCCGCCTGCCCAGTTTAAATTTTTTCGCTTAAATGATGCGGAGGCGCCGAGCCACGCCCCCTTAAAGTTTGGGCAAATTAGGAAAGCGTCAACTTTGGCGCGCATGCTTGGTTGACGGCTTCGTAAAAGGTCCGTTTACACCTTGTATACTACTATCCTGTAAATATAAAAAGCAAAGTCTTAATAGAGTCTTATCCCCAGTAATAATACTCATTACGAATGCCCTTAATTCAACAAGTACACTCACAAAAAAGTCTTAAAGTGAAACAATAAAATAATCAGTTGTGGTCGGCGGTCGCGCGTGGTCGTTCTGGTCGTGCCCTTTGTTATGATCGCTTTTTATTCGACTACATCTTTTTGTTATCTGCAATGCACCTACTGTGTAATGATTATGTACGTGTACTGTTTGCAGAATAAGCAGAAATTGGATGGATAAAGTGGAGGAGTTATGGCATGTTTCTTTATCTTAGCTTATCTTACTACTGCGAAATATAAATGCGAAAGTTTAAGTTTTTGTTAATTCAATTCAAAAAAAATATTTCAGACCAATAGATCCATACATTGTTAGTCAGAACTTAACCTATGTTAGTAAATAACAAATTACAAAAAATAACAATAACTTGAACATACATGCTAATCGGCTATATGCATATGTGCACGCACATGTCTGCCAGCCCAGAGTCTCACAAAAGGTCCGTCAACCTTGTCCGCCAGTGTAGCTAAAATACTGTTCGGGCTACCTCTGAATCGCCGCAACATCGACGCACAACGTTTGCGTATGATGGCATAAAAGTCATCTATTCGCGCTTCCGCGAACATGCCCGATGCACTGCAAAACCGAGGCAGCCCAACAGTATCCTCAGCGCATTATTATACTGCACGCGCAGAGCGTTGTAAGCCTTCTGCGTATACCTAACCCACAAGCTGCACGAGTAAAACGACTGGCAGTAGGCTCTGAAGAGCGTCAGTTTTACCTCGTCAGTGCAACGCGCAAAAGTGGAGGTGTTAAGCTTTTACGTAAAAAATACTGATTTTGTGCAGATAGTTTGTAACCTGGAGTAACACATATTATGATACTTTGTATACCTTTAATACGATCCTGTGGAACATAAACCGAAATCCACGCAGGCGTAGCCGCGGGCATAAGTTGTATCATAAAGGAATGTATCACATTGTGAAGGATTTCATATTTTATCAACGTGTACATGTTAGAGTTAAAAAACGTTTATGAAAGTCTTGTTTTCAATAGACAAGAGTACTCTACAGCTTCGCAATTCAAAGATAGTAAAAAATATAACCAGACTGCATGAAACGAACTGAAATGTATGAAATACTCGCATGAGTTCAACGGGTCGCCATATTTCGTTCCTTTGACGTTTGGCCTAGATTCACATTACCCTTTCTTTTAGATTGTGGACAGCGAACTAAATACAGAACTTTTAAAAGTTTGTGTTGGTTACACAGAACTTTTAAAAGTTTGTGTTGGTTATACAGAACTTTTGAAAGTTTGTGTTGGTTATACAGAACTTTTGAAAGTTTGAGTAACAGTATAACACGTTAAATCGTTGGTCCCGGCTGTCATTTACATATCTTTGGCAGTCGTTATAGCTAGTCAGTGACCCGAAAGTGACAACCAGTCTTACCAAGGGATATTGTATTACCCAGTCCTAACTGGGTTGTGGAGGTCAGATAGGCAGTCGCTTCATGTAAAATACTGGTATTCAGCTACATCCCGTGAGACTGGTCGCCGAGCCTAACATAGTTGGGAAAAGGCTAGGCAGATAATGATGTGTTGGCTACAGAATATACTATCGTGTTATTGTACAAAGAGCTGTACTAAGATATTGTAGATCATTCATTCATTTCAGCCGAAAGACGTCCACTGCTGGACATAGGCCTTCCTCAAGTGTCGCCACATTGACCGGTCCCGTGCGACTCGCATCCAGCGGATTCCAGCAACCTTCACCAGGTCATCGGTCCACCTAGTGGGAGACCTTCCAACGCAACGTCTTCCGGTTCGCGGTCGCCACTCCAGAACTTTTCGGCCCCATCGGCCATCCGTTCTGCGAGCAATGTGCCCTGCCCACTGCCACTTAAGTTTGGCAATTCTTCGGGCTACGTCGGTAACCTTGGACCTTGTATTGTAGATACTAAGTAATAAGTTTTAAATGAAAAGATTGCACATAAAATAAATATACACAATTAAAAAATACGAGTAAAATGATCCGCTTTCATAATAAAATAAACAGCTTTCCACACGAGTTAATTTAATTGTTAAAATATTTCCATTGTGCCAAGTAAATTGTCGACACCCGTCGCATGTTTACGTTATACCGTGAAGGCTTGAGCCTTTTATATATGAAAAGTCCGTTTTCAGCTTGTTTGCTGAAATTAACTCTGAATAAATATTAACGTTTTGTGTGGGGGGCACTTTTCATTTCAGGT
Source organism: Xestia xanthographa (assembly GCA_905147715.2). Taxonomy (NCBI): domain Eukaryota; kingdom Metazoa; phylum Arthropoda; class Insecta; order Lepidoptera; family Noctuidae; genus Xestia; species Xestia xanthographa. The sequence continues at coordinate 4,388,499 of LR990659.1, read as the reverse complement.
GGTTCGTCATATTTTGTAAAGTCTCGGTTGTTTGATGGGATAATGGAAAAAAATGGTGATATGAAAAATGATGGGTTGTCTGATGGATCGACGAAATTTTTTGAAGAAGGTGCAAAGTGAGGCTTATCAGTGGGTTAATTAAAGTAAGTAAAGTCGGGCTGTGGATGATCAAGGTGAAACATATAACCCCTCTTCTCTTTGCCATTCTCCATAAAACATCCCTCGTTTTCACGAGCTATAAAGTTAATATCATCAATGGACACATACATATTCATAATTCTTATGTTCTTTAATTTTGCCATTCTCCATAAAACATCCCTCGTTTTCACGAGCTATAAAGTTAATATCATCAATGGACACATACATATTCATAATTCTTATGTTCTTTAATTTTGCCATTCTCCATAAAACATCCCTCGTTTTCACGAGCTATAAAGTTAATATCATCAATGGACACATACATATTCATAATTCTTATGTTCTAGGTAAAATAACATTTACATGTGTTATTCAGAATAATATGTATACGTAGTCATTCTTACGGGCCGCCTCCACGAGCGAGAGAATCGCGGCGATATTATCGTCCTTGCCACGTTTTTCTAAACACTCTCTTTTGGGCCGTCTCCACGAGCGAGATAATCGCGGCGATATTTTCGTAAGAAATACGTCAAATTGCCGCGATTCTCTCGCTCATGGAGGCGGCCCCTTAGACATAATTAACAGTTTTATTTTCACTTTATATCGAGATCGGCAGAAATTGATGAAAGTGAACCGGCCCACTAGTCGGATCGCTCACTTTCATCAATTTCAGTGTAAACCTAACTAAACACTGTTTTAAGTTTTCACGGTTCATAACTACTTATACTTAAAATGTCACTTACAGGATATCTTCGGTGATTATTGTTTATTTTGAGTTAACCCGCGATCATAGCGCCTGCAACAGCGTCGAAATATAAAAAAAAAAAAAAAAAAAAAAATCGCGTCGAAATATAGGTAGCTGAAAATAAACCATAATTACGGAAGATATCCCGTAAGTGACATTTTAAGTAAACCTAACTAAATCCAAAAAAAAGCCTAATACAACTAAACCACCTAAATTAAATCCCGTATCACTACCGAAACATCCCTAAATCAATAACCCTTATCTTAACGACACACATTAGTTTGCTGCCTCTACAAATTAATTAATACAGTATTTACGTGAGTCCCTTTGTCGTGTTTAAAGGCATCCCGCCCCGCAGATCATGCCTTAAGGCTAACAGTGTTACGTTTTGTTATTATCGTTACTTAGTTGAGGATTATTTTCCACTGAGCTTTTGATGTTATGTAGTGGAATATGGCATTGATTTTGTTACTACTGTGGCACCAATGGTTCATCTTCATTATTTTGTTACTACTGTGGAACCAATGGTTCAATATCATTATTTTGTTACTACTGTGGAACCTATGGTTCATCTTCATTATTTTGTTACTACTGTGGAACCTATGGTTCATCTTCATTATTTTGTTACTACTGTGGAACATATGGTTCATCTTCATTATTTTGTTACTACTGTGACTCCAATTTATTTGGGGTCTGCGCAGCATCCACTGCTGGATATATCCAGCAGTGGACGTTTTTCGGCTGAAATGCCTCCTCCAAGTGTCGCCACATTGACCGGTCCCGTGCGACTCGCATCATCCTGCGGATTCCCGCAACCTTCACCAGGTCATCGGTCTCCATCTGGGGAGGCCTTCCAACGCAACGTCTTCCGGTTCGCGGTCACCACTCCAGAACTTTTCGGCCCCATCGGCCATCCGTTCTGTGAGCAATGTGCCCTGACCACTGCCACTTAAGTTTTGGAAATTCTTCGGGCTACGTCGGATATCTTGGTTCTCTTGTCGTCCACTTTTCTCACGACATGTGTGGAACCTATGGGTATTGGTGCTAAATCCACGCTTCCTGTGTGACGGTGATTTTGTCAATTCACCTTTTTAATACAATGATTTGCATATCAAAATTTGGCTCTGGGAATTTTGTAGCTATTATAGTTTTAGAGGGTGGTGCAATTTGCCGGGGTTGCGGGACTGTTCGAAAGAGTTACCGTGGTCCCGGAACACAAAGGGCGATGAAGGAACATGGATGGGTTTTAGTCAGTAAAAGTCTGACACTCCCTCCTGCTCCGCCCAGAGCGGGAGGAGTTATTTGATGATTTCCCATCCGAAAAAAAAAGGGTGGTGCAATTTTCTACCACATGTTTAAAAGATGATGAAGTCACCACTTCATACACCATGAAGCAAACATGCTAAATCTGAACGAAAGTGTGTTTTGTATTTCGCGGTGAAGACTGTTGTAAAGTCTTCGACTGGTTATGAAAGAGAACCAAGGCGGCAGACTCAGAATCCAGCTGAATCAGGCTTATTCCAAGAGATGGAAACCATTGACAGAGAAGGAAATATCTAGAACCCATTAGAAGCCTATCCAAAAGAAAGATTTACTTTTCGTTCAATTTAGTTTTGAAAATCACGTCACTCAGCATTCCCGATGACGAAAAACCAATCTAGGAATTTGTGTTCATTCAAGTCCTTTTTCTTTGCATTTAAAATGTCCTTAAAGCAACCTTGTCCTTAACAAGTATCAAAAACGTTATCTTTATCTGCACACGAGTTATCTGCTGAATATTAATAATGAGCTTCATTGTATTATTCCGGTCTGATCTGTACTTTCGGCTATGCTTCGATTTCGCTTCGGTTATTGGGGCTACAGGGCTACTCGTTTCGTTTTGATTACGATTCGTGGTATTGTATTATGTATGATTGTATTACTTTTTTAAGACTGATTATATCATGCTTTAATGTATCAGGAATCAGATGATCTGGTTCTGTATCTGATGCTTAAAGTTAAATTACATGTAATTGAACGAATTTTTATCATCATGCGCATTTTTATTGGCATGCTAGGATGTCTCAGCATACCCCAGAGGTGTAATTGTGTGCTTTGCTTAAGTGTAATAGAACATGTAATTTATATAAATAATAAAAAATAAAATTAAAACAGAATATACTATAGATAAACATAATATAATCATATATTGTGTTTATCTTCCTTCAGGTTTATGTCTGTACCCAATTCCTGTTGCTGCTCTTTCTGACTCTGTAGGATCATTCCTATCTACGTAAACATCCTTGAAAGATCCAACGACAGGGTCTACTTCCAAAATTATCATCAAGACATTTAAATACACTTGTAAACACAACTGAAAACTTAAACAAAATGGTAATTTACTCGCAAGAACCAGCCTCTTTGAGACATGGGATCTTATTTTTTCTACGACATTTCTTCTTTGTAGTATATAAGATCTCTTTGCGTTATACCTTGATACGGTTTGTACCAGCACTTACGTTTTTCGCGGAAGGCTTGATGTATTCATTCAAAGCGTGCAAGCCGCTGGCGGGTAGTTTTACATAAATCTTGCTTACAAAGTTAACCTAAGGTTTGTTGATCGCCGGTCAAGAGTGTAGACAGCTATGCTCCGGGCTTTAGAAGAAATTGCCGTAACAGTGAATGGTGTGATGTTGTTTGGGATATTATTATCATCTACATGTTTTATATCCATAGAGGAGCTCATGGCTTAATAATAACAGCCGCTCTTGTAAATCTTCTGGTTAAGCTGTGCTTGCCTAGGTTGGTCCGTGGATGGGTGACATACCGTGTTTCCTCCGTGCCTCGGAAAGCACGTAAGGCCATTGGTCCCGGCTGTCATTCGTTACAGGTAGACACAGTGGTCTGAAAGTCGGATTACAAGCCTTACCATTACACAACTAGGTTTTGGAGGTCAGATAGGCAGTCGCTTCATGGAATATACTGGTATTCAGCTGCATCTGCTTAGACAGGAAGCTGACCCCAACATAGTTGGGAAAAGCCTAGGTAGATGAGGATATTGATGATGTTATTGTCAGAAATCTGTAATTAGTAAAAAGTAACGATGCGACAAAACTGCGCTTTGCAACACAGGACCTGTGCCAATGTTTTATCGCTTTTTACGACTTATAGGCAAAGGGCTCTCACGACAATTATACGAACACAAGAAATATGCAAAAAATGCTTCGATTGACTAAGAGGCAATGTTTATAGCTGGCGTGTCACAAAGTAGAGCAAATAAATATCAATTACTGCGTTTAATTTGGTTGTTTTTGCGTTGGCGTTTTGGTGTAAGTTATGGGAATAACGCGATTCCATAAGTAAGTTTTAACCAATTTTCAGTGGAGTCCATTTTTATTGTTTGATCCCAAACAAGGGATCAATATAAATGCCCATTGAAACTATGCGTTTATTAGAAATCTTAAACTAGACGTCAATTTATTTTTCTTTTTTTAGAGAAATCGTAGTACGACACGTTGGCTATTTTGGCAATCCACAATCGGGTTCTCTTTTCCAGAATTGCATTTCTATGCTATCGCAAGTGGATATCAGAGATTCTGGCTAAGCACCCCAGATCTAACTGCAAATATTATGCCCCCAGTGGTCGAGGCACCCGTGGCCGATGACCCCGATTCGATAAATGCGCCGCATCTGCAAAAGATAGAACATAATATTAACCTACGAACAACAAATCGCTTCAACTCCAACATTGGGCCAACGTAAGCCGGCGCAATGGTCAGTCGAAAGCAGTTTTGTTAACAATTAATGCCCTTTAATTAACAAAAAAACGTACATTTAAACTGTATCAAAATCTCGGCTAATGAATATTGAGAGGCGTGCTACCGCCACTGTTCGAAAGCACGTAACTTATTGTAAAGGTACCTGGCAGAAGTACAAGTCTGTAAAGCTCTCTAGGCGAATTTCGCCATTGAAACTGAAGGTCATCAGCACATCTATACGGCATCTATGCTGTCATTATCATCTTTGTTATGTGTGATTGAAGACTGATCGCGTTCAATTTCATCGGTTCACCAATGCATACTTCAATACGTCCTTATTTAGATGGGTAGGGACTTCAATCAAAAAGTATTAAAGTCTCTAGTTTCGAGGATCCGAAGGCAAAGAAATATAAACAGTAATGGGAATGATTCTTTCGCTTTGTTTTGAGACTGTGTTCGTAAGATAATCTCGAGTAAGCAGTCCTGCTAATTTCTTTCTAGTCTGACCGTGTAGGATTGTACAGCGCGAGACTAAATCTACGATTCAAAATTGTTTGGCAAGAGACTTGATCGGTAATTGAGCCATGATCGTTGATTGAGATTAATTAACAACTCAATAAATCGATTAGAATGAATTCCGGATTGACGATTGGCTTAAATGTTTTGTTGTGACATGGTGTAAATTACTATTAAGCCGGGTCCAGACGTGTGTAAGGCGTAATGTAATGTAACGCTTGCGGCTGCGCTCGCGCCGTGATCCATTGGCTAAGGCGCTCGCAGTGCCGTCCTCACTGTTGTCGTTAAATTACACGTAATCTTACATTACGCGTTACACACGTCTGGACCCGGCTTTACGTGCGAATAACCACACACCCAAAAAGGAACTTCTTGTTTTGAAATCTTGAACTACTGAGTAGTGTCTGTCACTTTCAAAGTGGACAGTCGATTTTGATCTCGTAGATTGATAAATAAATTGTGACAGATATACAGATACTTTAGACAGGCAACAAGTAACCTTTATGACAATCATTTTAGTTACTTTCGAAATTACGAAAATTAACATATTTAAATGATTATTTAAAAGCAAAGAAAAAAAACGTGTTACCAAACCACATAAAGGTATATTTGAGACCATATTTTAAGTAAATGTTTTGACTCGTTATCCAAATCAAGACCTTTGCTAGTTAAAAGACTTTTCTTTAACGTTTATTATGTCATAACTTTATAATCATCTACTTACTTAACATTATGGTTTCAGCAAGTCTTCATATTTATTACATCTCGGTCAGTCATCCTTCCTATCACAACATTTAAAAATATGATGAATATTCGGCATAATTATGAAACCTCATACAACAAAAACAAAAACCGGCCAAGTGCGAGTCGGACTCGCGCACGAAGGGTTCCGTACCAATTATTATAAAAAAATCACGTTTGTTGTATGGGAGCCCCCCTTAAATATTAATTTTATTTGGTTTTTAGTATTTGTTGTTATAGCGGCAACAGAAATACATCATCTGTGAAAATTTCAACTGTCTAGCTGTCACGGTTCATGAGATACAGCCTGGTGACAGACAGACGGACAGACGGACAGACGGACAGACAGCGAAGTCTTAGTAATAGGGTTCCGTTTTTACCCTTTGGGTACGGAACCCTAAAAATCGTCATTCCTATCATCTTATAAGAGACACTTCTTTTGTTTCATAATTTTGGTATATTTAAGAGCCATCAAATCAATCAAGCCACTCATCATCTGCCTTGCCTTTTCCCAACTATGTTGGGGTCGGCTTCCAGTTTTACCGGATGCAGCTGAATACCAGTATTTTACATGGAGCGACTGCCTGTCTGACCTCCACAACCCAGTTAGTACCGGGTAATACGATACCCCTTGGCAAGACTGGTTGTCAGACTTTTTGGGCCTCTAACTACCTAACGACTGTCAAAGATCTACAAATGTCAGCCGGGACCAACGGCTTAACGTGCTTTCCGAGGCACGGAGGAAACTCGGTATGTAATGGGTGGTCACCCATCCACAGACCAACCTAGGCAGGCACGGCTTAACCTAACGATCGACCCGAGCGGCTGTTATTATTTAGCCACGAGCTCCTTTATATCGATCAAGCCACTAAGACAAAAAAAAACATATACAGACTTTTTGATTGCAAATATACTGTTCCAAAGGGCCACCGACCTAACATGTCATCATTAACGTTTTAGATTCCCCTACGTTAACTGTACACAGTTGAACCGTGGTCAGTTAACTTGCGATCACTCGCCAGTCAGTCGACGTCCAATCGTTGAGGTCGGCAGTTCAAATCTGAACCTCGCATCTGTCGGTGAACCCTGTGATGAACTGCTATGCCAATTATGCTAAATGCTTCTATTTTAATTGGAAACGTTTGAGAAATATTTATTTAAGTGGATTTTAAAGGTTGACTGCCTCGTTTTTGAAAGGTGCTGTCTCGTGACCAGTCGCGAGATTCACAGTCGCCAGATGACGAATGACCCGTCTAGTGGCCTGAGCATGACATATAGTGCAAAAGTACTACAGCAACATAATTATGTAGTCCAAAAAGTACAACAGCAACATATGTAGTCCAAAAAGTACTACAGCAACATATGTAAGTAGTCCAAAAAGTATAACAGCAACATATGTAGTCCAAAAAGTACTACAGCAACATATGTAGTCCAAAAAGTACACCAGCAACATATGTAGTCCAAAAAGTACTACAGCAACATATGTAGTCCAAAAAGTACTACAGCAACATATGTAGTCCAAAAAGTACAACAGCAACATATGTAGTCCAAAAAGTACTACAGCAACATATGTAGTCCAAAAAGTACAACAGCAACATATGTAGTCCAAAAAGTACTACAGCAACATAATGTAGTTCAAAAAGTAGTTCCTGGGTTCGATTCTCCGGGTCGAAAAATGTGTTATTGTTTTTCCAACAGGAATTTCTCAGTAGTAGCTATGGAATCTGAATTTGTGCCCGGTTGATGGCAATAGGCTCGCCCCCTATTACATGGAACTTAAACATAATACATGTATTGCAATGCAAGTTACTGATGGCATGTGATTCTGCCTGTATTCCTAAAGCTCGTCGAGATAGCTTGCATGAATACTTCTACATAATTTCTGAGTCAGTAAAAGACATACTTTTCCCAACTATGTCGAGGTCGAGTCGTATTTTACATGGAGCAGCTGCCTATCTAACCTCCACAACCCAGCGGGTACTGGGTAATACGATACCCTTTGCTAAGACTGACATTCGGGCCACTGACTACCTGTAACGACTGTCAAAGATCTACAAATGACAGCTGGGACCAACTGCTTAACATGCTTTCCGAGCCACGGAAGAAACTCGGTATGTAACGGGTGGTCACCCATCCACGGACCAACCTAGGCAAGCGCGGCTTAACCTAAAGTTCGACCCGACCGGTTGTTTTTATTTATCCACGAGCTCCTCCGTTAAAGACAAACGCTCTCTCACAAATACAGTTTACTTTTTTCCCACCACCATTTCCAGTCCCGTTATGAACTATTCATTGACAAATAGTTTTCGATATCTGACCGTCAATTCTGGATCGAAGCGGGAATCGAACCCGCTATCTGTGAGTTAGGAGCGAGAATAATTTGGTTAGTGTCGGGGGTCACGGTACATTTTTAGCGGAGCGATAACGCGCGTGGTTGCCTACGGCGGCGTAGTGATGTGAACAAGTTACATGGAATTGTCGATAGACTGGGAATCTGGTGCGTTTAAGTGTATCTGTCGACCTGTTGTGTAACTCTACTATTATTTACTCAGTCGTTACGACGACACATGTGCTATGGCACAGTATAAATATGGACAGTACGGAAACTACCTACAAACGCTCGAAACCCCACACTCACACAAACATGCGCATCGAAGCCGACGGGGCGCGGCGGCGGCGCGGTACGCACTACTGACAGCACCGCAACGTTCGCTTGGAGGCCCCGTCGATGTGCATGTTTGTGTGAGTGTGCGGTTTCGAGCGTTTGTAGGTAGTTTCCGTACTGTCCATATTTATACTGTGGTCATAGTGTAACTCACAAAATAGTATTTTTTGCACAAACTTGTGACGATAGAATTAGTAACGCTTGCAGCAATCTTTGTTCCTATTTATTCAAAACCTATTTCAATAAGCTTTTAAAGTAAAATGTTATTACCCATTTCTAGACGCTCTGACGCTTTTAACATATAGACAACGACACAGAAATTCACTCCCGTGTCTTCAAAATCCATTTAATCCAGCCTCACAAATCATTTCAGTCAAAGCCACCTGCAAAAAACACTATCATTTATAAGTATACCACCATTATAAGACAAACTAACAACATCCTCCCTCAATATTTATCGATATTCCTGCGCACATCACTGGCACAACTATGACGCGCGTAAATCGATGCGCGTGCGCGCCGCTGGGCGACGCGGGCTCGTAATTCGCGCCGCCCCCTCCTCGTTGCGCAGGATTCGAAGCGAGAGCTACTTATCTATACACTTTATATTGTTACTCTCTATGAGAAATTGGAATTGACAAGTGTGATTGTTTACGAAATTGTGAGGTTTTGGTTTATGTTTCATTGAGATTTGATTTTATTGTTGTTGAAATAGGGTCGTGTTTTGTTTGTTTTTCTAGTACTTAGAACTACTGACCATAACCTTAGGTACCCCCATTTCCTCGCGCGCTCATGGCGACATGGAGAGAGCGACTGTCGCAACCCCGCGCAGGGCACGCCACGATAGTGGCGATAAGTCCCCTCTTTGAGGAGTGGCTTGAGAGACGCCACGGCGTCCTCACCTTCCGCCTGAGGCAGGTCCTCACCGGACACGGAGTGTTCGGGAGGTTCCTGCACCGAATCGGGCGGGAGGAAACGCCCGGGTGCTTCCATTGTGAGGATCGACCGGAACACACGGTGGAACACACGGTGGAGGTGTGCCCCGCGTGGGCAGAGCACCGCCGTGTCCTCGAAGCGGCGATCGGCGGCGGCGACCTCTCGCGTCCGGCCCTGGTGCAAGCCATGGTCCGGAGCGAGACGGAATGGGACGCCGTCACCTCCTTCTGCGAAGCAGTAATGCTAGAGAAGGAGGTGGCGGAACGTGAGAGGGAGAGAACCTCTCAACGTCCCGGCCGCCGCGGGAGACGCCCCGGGCGTCGGGGGCCACCACCACGTGGCCCCCGGCCACCGTAGGCGCGGGCCTGTGGACGGTGGGCTATGGGCTAGCTCGCCGTCTATCCGTCTCATGACGACAGGCCGTGTCGACGGCGCGCTCGTGTTCCACGCGCGCCTCAAAGAGAGTCAGCAAAAGGAAAGGGGTCCGTAAGGACCGATGCCTGCCGGGGTTGCGGGACTGTTCGAAAGAGATACCGTGGCCCCGGAACACAAAGGGCGATGAAGGAAAATGGATGGGTTTTAGTCAGTAAAAGTCTGACACTCCCTCCTGCTCCGCCCAGAGCGGGAGCAGGATTTATTTGATGATTTCCCATCCGAAAAAAAAAAAAAAAAGGTACCCCCATTTTTGAGCTAACTTGACTAGATTATTATTCGTAAATGTTAACGAGGGGTTAACATCGATGTTTAGCCGTTAAACATTAATAACTGTTACATTATCGATTTTCCTGTGAACTATGTATATGTTGTGGGTATCATTGCCCACTGCTGGGAATAGGCTTCTTTTTTCTCGTGTTAATCTCTGCGATTTTGTACCAGCCCCATTTAGGTCCTCCCCCGGTCCCAACAAAATTGTTCCTTCTGGAAGCCCATGTGGAAAAACAGTAGTAAATTAGGTGACTATTTTGAAAGATATGATTGAAATAACTTGACCACTTCCTATGGTCCTATAGAAGTGTTTACTAGAACCCTCAACATCATTCACTTTACAAATTTCGCTACAAAACATTTTCTCCCAAACTTTCAAAAGTAAAAAGCATAAATTAAAACCAAAAACCCTTTTAATCGGCATACTTCTTAAGTTAGCTTAAGCAACAATATAGCATTATATTTTCAAGCACGTCTCATTGTCCAGCACGCTTCGACTACGCCCTCAAGAAAAAAAAACAAAGAAAAAAAAAATACAAAAAAGTCCGCATATGATTATAGCGAGCAATATCCGAAAAGATTACGATCTTATCTGCAGATCGAGACATGAAGCGCATCTTGAGACGTTTTCACTTCACGACTTTTTCAGCCATTTAGTATTAATAAAATAAAAAAACTTAGTAAAACTGTCACTTTCAATAATATAGTTCTAAATTAAGATATAGCAAAAGTAGGTCAGACACTAAAAGAATAAAGTTTTTTTTTGTGTTTCGCAGTTCTCTCACCTGTTGCTTAATAATAATGTTAAGTTATGCTTTTATACGAAATATAATGTAGGTTTATGAGCTGCTTATTACATTTTATAGAATAAATATCAAATGTTTATGTTATGAACCCAGTACACCTTGAGTTCTGAAGCTGTTAAAATCACAGAGCACTAAGGGCCTACCAAGTTGAGTAAAATTGTAAAAAAACATAACTTTATTTCTACGGCGATTACATGAGCTAAATTAGCAACTCGATTTGTGGTGGTTCAAACTTCGTTTGAAATACTGTTAGAATAAAGTTCTAATCGGTTTGCACTACAAAGTGGTTGTTACGTCAGTCACTGCGGCAAAATAGTGCGAAATCAGTGGTTTTTTGCGATTTACAAAAAATCTATTGATTGGACTAAAAAAGTAAAACACTATGGTACTAGTATGTTGCTTGTAGAATTATTTGCCAAAAAATCAGAATGATCGCATGATTTTAGTATGGTTTTTACTCTTTAAAAGAATTTTTTAGAGGTAAGTTCGTGATTTTTTTCTATCGAATAAAGTTTGTTGTAAGTATTATATTTTCAAAAAACTATGGAACTAACATATATCCTGAGGAATATCATATATTTTTCTGGTTTTGTTTATTGCAGTGAATCATGCTTTTATGCATTATAAATCTCGCGTTTAGCTCCTGTAATCACCTTAAAGATTGCTCTCTAATTCCCGCTACACCGAGTCGTGTCGGGCGCAAATCGAATCACGTTGTATAAACGTCACCTTATTAATGCGCTCCTCTGTAATCTGTCTTGTGAAATCCCGCATTGTGTCCACTTTCTTCTGGCCGTTTGCGAAACACCAGCACTCGGGCCAACGGCCATCTTTTACAAAACAACAAAAAATCCTGACGAAAAATTCTTCGCCGACACTTAAAGCCATCAAGAAAATTTAATTAACGCATTCGTTTGTTCCAAACTCAGTCACAGAAATTAGATTCAAAAGTTTCTGAATAAAGTAAAATAACTTTTTTTATTGTCTACGCTTAAGGCTGCATAAAAACTTTAACAATATTGTCTCCTTGGTTCAATTAAGGCGGGTTCAGAAAGAGATTCTGTTGGAGAATTTCGCGCGAGCCGCTGCGTCGGCGTCGGGCCGCGGTCTCCCGTCTTGTCAATAAACTCCATATAAATTGCCTTCCGAAGTGAATTTGAATATAATAGCCTCTATCCTACGAGACCTTTTTACCCCCTTTCCTTGAAGTCGCAATCTTTGTACGATTATATTGTAAGCAAATTATCTGTTCGGATCTGGCAAGCGGATTGAAGTTGCAAAAAGTTTTTCCTTGATATTTTATTTCGTTTATTAATATTTGTTTATTGGGAGGGTATTATTTCAATCGATGTTTGAGCTTGTTCATTGAATATGGATTGAGATTTAAAGTCAACCCAAATCTTTAGGAATAATTTAAATATTTAAATGGTAGGTTAATAATCATCATCATCATATCAGCCCGGAATCACCCACTGCTGGGTATAGGCCTCCCCTTTTTTCTGCCACACTTCCCGGTTCTGTGCGTCCCTTATCCAGGTGTTTCCCGCGACTTTGACGATGTCGTCGACCCAGCGAGCTTTAGGGCGGCCCTGGTTTCTATGGCCTAACTTTGGCCACCACTCGGTCAAAGCCCTGCTCCACCGGCCATCTCCGCGTCTAGCCAGATGTCCTGCCCAAGTCCATTTGAGGCGCACCGCCCGGTCCCCAACGTCGTAGACTTTCGTCTGACGGCGGATTTTGGCGGAGGTTAATAATAGTTCAGTCTTATAATTTTATTTGAAGTGCAGTATTCATTGACTGTGTTTTATCAATTTTATTCAGTCATTACATGCAGTGAGCTCATCGTGTAGTGGCAGATTATGTTAATTTGTGTTAATGATGATAATTACATCGTTAAGAAGGCAAAATCCATGGTGAAACAAGTTATAGGTGCTTATGCAAATGGAAGCTATCGTAAGCCGTAATGGGGCATCATCAACATTGGCACTCTTGTTCCACCTTCTACTAAGTATTTATAGCCCTTCACCCTTTCGTGTCACGGTTCCCTCGTCTGTGCGAGTCTCAACCGGGTCTTACCCGCGATCTTCTGAATGTCAGCCGTTAATGCAGATGTTAAAATGTGAACACTTCTTCTATCCTCCCGAAATGGGGCATTACATTCCAATAATCCTAACCCTTCCTACATATATGCCAAGTATTTTCCCACAAACTCATACACAACCTCAATATTATTTTCGACGCGGATCTGTGTGCTTCGAAAACAGTTATAAACCTCTTTTATTGCATTTTGCTATCCGATAAACACAGACAAGTTGGCAAACCGCGACAACGTTGTCCGTGTCACATGGCGTCCATGCCGAACATGTCGCGTTCCCGCCACATCGCCACGCATCGGCGGCCATTTTCGAAACTCAAACAATATTGCAATGGCGCGAAATTAAGAGGAAATTATTGTAGACGGGACGAGTCGCTAGGGTTACTGTAACACGGGTTTTTTTTTTGAGATTTTAAGATCTTTAGGCTGTCGGATTGTGGAAATCTCAGGAATTTTCCGGAAAATACAAAACACGATTTATTAATAAGTTAGAATCAACCCATAAAAAACATTAATTTCTTTGGATAATGTCGCAAATCAACATCAGTCCACAACCAATTATTGTTTTTTTTTTTTTTTTTATGTACACGTTTATGACAAAACTTCGCAACTTTTCCATCGAAAAGGATTTTATTTTCAATTTTCCGTCTGGTAACCCTACTGGCGCGTGACGTATGATGTGTAACGCGCGGGTAAACGTTTAATTTGTTTATTGACGTTGATGTATGGGTGACCATTGTTATTGGGACCTTCTGTTTGATGTATTGGTCCCCGTTTTGTTCGTAGGGTAGTTCCGAGTTTCAGCGGTCTTAGAAAAATATTGTATAGCTGTAATGCTCTTCATGGCAATCTAAAGCGGCATTGCTGTAATTAAAAGGAAGCAAAAGAACATACATGTATTGAGGACAGACAAAGACCAAGACGCATAACATATTCTGCAAGATACTGATACTGTTAAGCTGCGTCATCCCATTTCTGGACAAAAGTCTCTTCCCATTGAGTTCCAGTCGGTTCGATCCAGGGCTAATGTGGACCACTGGTCATTGGTTTTGTCCATATTCTCCCGCCATCTTCTGCAAGATACACACTGGAATTATGTTGCGTCTTAGAATATCCGCTTGAAGCTTTCGGTCGCAATGACATAGACCATTGTGTCATCTCTGTCCGTGCTTTTTCGTGGTAGAGAGAACAAGATGTGTAAAGTCATCGACTTCTGAAGCTTGACCTATGTTTGATTGATTTGGTGTTTTTGTCACCGGCTTCTGAAGCCAAAGTTATTTTTCACTTTTTGTGTTTTTTTTAAAGTCGGTTTTATTTTTTGCGAAAAAGTTTAATTTTTTTTATTTTTCAGTTTTTAACTACTGGGCCAAACTATGTTAAATTTTTATGGGACCAAATGGCAACTATTCCGCACCAGACTAAAGAAGAATCACGTAAATCGGATCATAATTTTCAGCGTAATCGGTGTAAATTCATTAAAAAAAATACCAATCGAATTGAGAACCTCCTCTGTTTTGAAGTCGGTTAAAAAAGGTAGTTTGATAGGTACATAATAATAGTAAGGGTTTTTAGCCCTATTTCGAAGCCAGAAAGCTAAAAACAAAAAATAAATCAAATAAAAATAAAAGCAAATTCTCCGAAAGTATGGGTGTATTAAATGGTTATTATTTATGATCTTCGCCAACCAATGTGTTTCCAAGATTCGCTTCAGGTAGCGTGTCGCGAAATTTGCTCTCATTAATTACTAAGTCAATTAAATATTTTTATGCCCAATAAAACAACATTTTTAATGTCAAATAAAATTTTAACATATTTCTCAACGCTGTAAATTATTTTTATCGTTAACTAAATTTTAATTTTAAATGCTTCGCATTGCATATGATTACGGATTTTGTTGCCTGATAAAAACTAACTGTACGTTGATTTTACTTCTCAAAGTTATTAAAGGAATAATTACTATATTATCGGCACTTTAAAAGGAACATTTCCTGCTAAGTAAGTATTGTTACTGGGTTTGCCTTTCTTATTTCTTTCTTTAAAAATAGTTAGTTCTGCAGAATACACTATCATCGCTTAGTACTATCCACCTATAATTAATCTGACTGCTAACTGAAATGCTTAGTTGTACTGTAAATGAAAAGTTCTGCACTGAAACCGAATTAGTAAATATTATAAAAAGGAGATTGCCAGATCTTCCTAAAAGCTCTAATTTCCCCCAACTAGTCCGATTATTTGCACATCTTTTCAATTTCAATGATTTTTATTAAACAGATTCTCACATAAAACAGCAGTATAGACTCTTTTATTGTACAACAAACCCCTACTTCAACATTCTTATTTATAAACATATCGATTTTTAAAAACATCATAAAATCGTCGATTTACGATAAACGAAAGTAACTTCCAGTCTGATTTACTCGCGGCGTTCGGAAAAATTAAATTCGCAGTACCAATTAAATTTTTTTTAAGTTCAATTAAAACGGTAGCATTTTAGTGTTGCGTAAGGAATCGCGTAATTAACCGACAAATTTACGCAATACGATCGCGTCCGATAACAGACGGGTTTGTGGTGCAAGTTGGAGATTGAAGCGAATTTTATGATGTTTTTGTCCGAACTTTTTGTTAAGGTTCGCACGTTAAACCGGTATCGACAAATTGCGGATACGGCTCCAAACACCAGATGTCCCTTAACTTTATCTACACTTGGCAACTGACAAAACTAAAGTTTATGAAAATAGTATTCTGGAAAAGTAGTTGAAGTCGTGCTTGAGCTTTTGCCATCCAAAAGGAATTAGTGAACTTTTTTTAAACTTTCAACTCGTAAAAGTGTTTTAAGCACTTAATTACAATATTTTTATGCACTACACCCGATTATACTTACTGAACTACTATTTAATTGCTGTTGTTCAAAAATAATGTCAGAAGAGTTAGCGTCAGTTCACACCGAGACGCGACGCGACACGATGCGGCGCGACTGTACTGGAAGAGGCCAGTGGTATCGCGGTGCGCCGCGCACCACCGCGAGACGCATTGCAATGAAATGTGTATCTTTTCGTGTAGTAGGTAAACAAAGTTATATTTTGAGACGCTCTATTAAAATGTGCGCACAGCGTCGCATCTCGATGTGAATTGACCCTAAAGGGAAGCCCTTTTCAAGTCGCTATCGCTTATGCTTTGGTCTCATCACTTCCCTGTTACCAATACCTAATTATTTTTAAAATTTATACCCTTCCTCGTAATCTATCATCTTTAAGTATTATATAAAATAAAAACCCTTCGTTCATTGGAAATTGTAATTACGATTATAGATCAAAATATCTTGGACTGAAATCGAATTCGAGGATGTCTTAGATAAGATTTTTCTTGAAACTGTAAGAAGTTAAACCATTAAATGTTAAATTAACAAATAATTTAGGATATGTCGTTTAATTTAACAATAAGCTTTAATTCAATGATTGTAAGGACAACAAATTGTGACAGAATTATACGTAGTACTAAAATTATTTCAAAATTTGGTACTTAAAAAAAGCAATAAATCATATGTAGGACCTATAGGTATCGTAACGTAGGCCATCTGTTCCAAGCGAAGTTTCTGGTCGGTCTCTGATAAGTCTCTGGATCTAGTTAAAAACCAGAACCTAGTGCGTGACAGCCGGGCGTCCGGGCGTATTAGGAGCTGTATTTTGGGCTTATTCCTGAAATCCCCCCTAAAAGTCCCCTTAAGGGAGAAAAGTGGAATTTAAAAAGAAAATTCTAGAATTCCCTCCTGATAATCCCCCTTAGGGGGGGAAACTGGAATCGAAAAAATACTTCTTCCACAAATACCCCCTCGAGGGGGAAAACAGGAATGTAAAATGAAAAAGTCTAGAATTCCCCGCTGAGGTCCTTCAAGCCTTAAAAAATTGGCCAAGGAGTGGCTCTGCCACCGGCACGCGGCTCTGGTTGACGATTTGTTCGCCAACGGTCGTTGCCAAAATACACTGGACCGCAATGTCATTTTCACGCACAAATAGCTAATTTTCAGCCTTCTACTTCTTAATGTTGCGACGATTGCTGCCTAGTCGAATCAGTAAATCACCAGCTTGTCATATGCCTATTTGAAATACTGAAAAATGTCACATATAGTCATGATTAAGCAGAGGTGTTACCCAAAGAAAAAGAAAAAAAAGTTGAAAATTAAGGTAAACTTTGGTACTACAAGTTTTCGCGAAAATCTAAATTTACCCATAACTTTTTATCGTGTTGACTCAGGAGTCAGGACCTTGATTTTTATACACCTAATAGGGACTATAGACTTCAGTATCTGGTACAAATTTCAACTTGCTAGGTCAACCCGTTTCTGGGAAAATCGGTGGTGACGCACGGACAGACGGGCAAGAGAGTGATCTTATAAGGGTGGGTTCCTTTTTTACCTTTTGAGGTACGGAACCCTAAAAACCCACATTTCGCCAGTGATGTTTAAGTCCCATATTGTAAGACGATTGCCAAATAAAACGACTTTCGAAATCTTGAAATCCCCATTCTCTACACACAAATCTCGAAGCCAAGTTCCCACATGAACAAATCTACGAAGTCGTGCAAACAGCATCGATTAGCGAACATCCCGGGTGTCCTAGATGCGTGGCTGTGTGGTCCAGGGTCCGGAGCGCGCCCCGTGGCGACCCATTCATCCGCACTCATACTGCACTTTATCTTGCACACCCCACCCAGCACATGATTTAGAAACTTAGCTTTCGATGTGGGTATTGATATTAGGAAAACTGGAGCAGTTCATGGTTTAGGAGAGCTTTTGGTTTGGGGGATATTTATTTAATCTTAGACCTAGAGAAACAACTAAAAGGAATGATATTTATTAACCAAGTGTTGAATAGTCACACAATCACAAATTGTATTAATCAATCGTTGTAGTTGTCAGTGGAAGAAGATATGGTAATCATTCGTTATTGTACTAAGTCGTTTGAATGGTGATGATGATAATGAAGGAAAGGATATAGTTTTGCTTCTGCACCAATTCTACTATTATTTTGGGATAACCCAACCACTGCAACTCCTGAAAGCTTCAACAGTGGCAACCACTAGTAGAGCGCCGAGACAATGAAGCTCGTCGAAGTACCAGAGAAACAATTTAACTGTCTTGGATCCCGCAACGAAACTAATCAGAAAAAAATAGCGGAGGAGCCCATTCTACTATTACCTTCCGTTCATGATTGAGTTCACCTATGTTCCTGATAACTTAGTGTTAGTGTTGTCCTGTGTGACTTTGCGTAATACTTGACTTCCCAAACTTTAATTAGGCCTTTGAACTTTAAAACTCATTTATTTATTTATGTACACACAAAATACTCGACAGGACAATGTATTAACATACAAAGGTACTGCTTATTTCATAAAAAAAAATTCCAGCATACCTGCGAGAGGAAAGGAATCTTCTAAATATTCTTTATCTAAGGCTGTCCAATAACTTTTTGGGTAGCTTTTATTAGGCTAGATAAAATGTTACTTCGTCTGAGCCCTGGGGTCATCATTACTATTGGTCCTGCATTGTGCATTAGGAATAAACATCTGAGCTAATTTCAATAATATACGAGTTAATTCTTACGTCGTAATTCAAATGTAACGCCTTACTCCCTGAGGGAATAAGATACCAACCGTCGCACACCCACTATTTGCCGATTACTCTACAGTAACTATAGATAGGCTTTAATGTTATAGAGTAACTAAGGACTTGTAACAAGGTGATACCACGATGGCATTTTTCTTTTAGAAAACATCACAGCTATAAGATCATTTCAGTCCGCAGTTCACATGTTTCTATTTATTTCGTCAATTACTCCACAATATACCGGGATTTTTCATGTTTAGAAACTTATGCCCCTTTGACTAATGATGACACCTGAATGAATGCCTAAATGAAAGTATGTCGATGGATTACTAACTTTCAGAGCTGAGCCGAGCTTTGAAAATCCAACAGCCGTCTTTTATTTAGACATAAACTTAACTGTGACTTAGTAAAATCGAGCCTTTATTATTCTGTATTTCAGACCATGCTTAAGAACTTGCGACAAAACTCATCCTCACACCATTTATATCAGTCTTTTTATCTCCTCTCAAGTGTTGACATTTACCAAACAAAATATTCATACGAACAAGTGATGTGTCGACTTGTGGAGGTGCCGAAACTCAAAGTTGGCGGCGTCTTTTTAATTTCACCACACAATCAGTGTTAAAGTAAATTAACCAATAAATCAACGGGCAGCAGTACAGAGTAATTGGTTATTTAAATTCGAATCTGCCTCCAGGCGAAACTCTTCAAAGTATGAGCGCTTTTGGTCTTGTTGCGATGTATTGTTGATTTTCAGTTGTTGTAAGAAGATAACTGAAGTTCTGACAGGCAGTGTCGAATTGGCACATCGGTATGTGGAAATTAAAATTGTTTGTACCTACATGAGAAGCCTATGCAGAAACTGGGCTTTGGGCGACCACCATTGACAAATAACAGTATTTGAGCTGAAGGCAAATAATTCTCGTACGTTAATGTAAACATTTAAGGCACAATCTTTGCTCAGCGATATTCAATGTTTAAAAGTTATCAAAAATATAAGGTAATTAGGGTTTTTGTTTAGACAGATTAGGAGCTCATGGCTAAGTAATAACAGCCGCTCGGGTCGATCTTTAAGTTAAGCCGTGCTTGCCTAGGTTGGTCTGTAGATGGGTGACCACCCATTACATACCGAGTTTCCTCCGTGCCTCGGAAAGCGAGTTAAGCCGTTAAGCCGGCTGTCATTTGTAGATCTTTAACAGTCGTTACAGGTAGTCAGTGGCCCAAAAAGTCGGCCAACCAGTCTTACCAAGGGGTATCGTATTACCCAGTACTAACTGGGTTGTGAAGGTCAGATAGGCAGTCGCTCCATGTAAAATACTGGTATTCAGCTGCATCCGGTAAGACTGGAAGCCAACCCCAACGTAGTTGGGGAAGGCTAGGCAGATGATGAGATTAATACTGTGATTAGAATGTGAACATTCTTCAAAATACAAGAACCGTCCGTCTGATATCGTACGGCCCTTAGCCAGCACATTCCATAGCCCATACCTTCATGTTATTCAATTATTACTTCGAAAGCAAAGCACAATTGAACAAGTAATTAGAGACACGTATCAAAACAATCTAAGTTCTACGATTACAGCTCTCCTGCGCAATCTGGACCAATTTAACGTGACGTCATCATGCGCGTGCGATTACTGTGTGTCACTATGCGCTTAGTCATGTAATTGTTTTAGGTCAACGCTGTTTTAGTAATCTGTGCTTTTAAGTTAGACTAGAGGACACCTGTGGCTTTCGTCATTGTGATTTTTGGTTGTTGGGTTTGTGAGTAAGTCTTGTTGGTGTTTGGATAGGTAAAATAGTAACGAATATTTCACACTGAACATACAAACATATCCTAGATAGTTATGTACGCTACGCACCTGGACTTTCTAAAGAAACTTACCAATAGGGTCAGTAAATGTCCTAGGGGACGCCCTACAAGTACCAAACACTGATTTCAGATTTATATTTCATATTCATTAAAAAGTTTCAGGTGCAGTTTGCAGTCTGAAAATATTTAAAGCCACGGTTCACAATGCCACTCAAAATTGACATGTTATAAACTTCTTAGATCTATCATCGTGGACTATTTATTATTATATTATAGCTAGCCTGTATTGTCCCACTGCTGGGCAAAGGCCTCCCTCCATTCCTTCCAACGGTCACGATTCTGTACCACCTCTTTCCAATTCTCAAGGAAGACATCCCGTTCGTCCCGCCATCTCCTTCGTGGTCTGCCGCGACCCCGTGTCACTTTCAGGGCACCAATCCGAGCCTTACGGGCCCACAGATCGTTCGGCATGCGACAGACATGTCCTGCCCATTTAAGTTGGGCAGCCTTTTGAGCCACGTCAACGATTTGCGTTTTGGAGCGCAGTGTAGTGTTTCGAATACGATCTGTTAATGTTACACCTAAGATACTGCGCTCTATAGCACGCTGGCAAACCTTGAGTTTGGACTTTTGGATAATATTATTTAAAGACCAAGTTTGTGTCACATGCCCATCAGCTTTCTCTACAGAGACATGGGCAGAATGCCCTTAAAATACTCATTCAAGGACGCCAAATAAATCGCGTGGACTATAATCCAAATAAATCCTATGCCAAAGTCAACCCCTTATCACTGCACACAGCAAATGGGCCTCAAGTCTGCTATTACCATAGTGTCAGAATGGTCTATCATTGATTTCATAATTGTCGATTTTGACAAGTTTGGTAGGTAATCTAATAATATGATGGCGTCATTATGACCTTCCAATGGTCAACCACTGACACTCCATTGAAAGAAATGGCATAGAATGGTAATCTCGTACATACTGACAAATAAATGACTGGTGCTATTTACGAACTTCTTCCTACTTCAGATTGCATATAACACTAATAAATAATATGAAAAAATATATTAAAATGAAATCTGGCGGGTTTTATAATAATGGCAATACGACAATGTAATTATAACACAATTCTATTACGAGACCATTGACCGACCAATGATCGACCATTATTTAGCAGATTACGAACTTTTAGCAAAATGTCAATTGGATGAGAATGGGATCGTGTTGGAATGACGAATTTATAAAAATAGCAGACTTGGGCCCCTGTTATTTCTTTAGACTCAATGATGATGGAGCATACTGATATGGATAAATAAACTTAAACAAATAAAGAAGACCGGATTTGAACACTGACAGACTTAGGTACAAAGTTTGTTAGTCAAAGTCGTAATGATAGTGATCTTATTATAGCGTGGGCAGATCTAACTTGTTGATTTCAATATTTACTGGTAAAACGTTAAGTAGGTGACCTGACAGTGGTAGTTACGAGGCAATATTTATTGATTGTTAGAGGTTCTCCTTTTTAAATTGGCGCAGGTGAGCTTTGTAGAACAAAGTAATTTGTGAAACAAAAGCTTGCGTTGACGCATGTTATGCGCAGAACTTCAATCGTTTTGTCTCTAGCACAACGATTTACCCAGTTATTCAGATGCATTGCCGACGCTATCGACACGTTGGTAATTCATAATAGGCTATTTTCCACCATCAATAAATTGCAAATCTACTTAGTCCGTCAGTTTAGTAGTATTGGAAAATAATGTACACGTATTTTTTTTTTTTTTTTTTGTTTTTGTAAATCAATGGATATTGACATAAAACATTTGTTGAGATAAAGCTCATCAAAACTCGAGTGCGGGGGCTCGTGACCCCCGTGCAGGGCACGCCACGATAGTGGCGATAAGTCCCCTCTTTGAGGAGTGGCTTGAGAGACGCCACGGCGTCCTCACCTTCCGCCTGACGCAGGTCCTCACCGGACACGGAGTGTTCGGGAGGTTCCTGCACCGAATCGGACTGGAGGAAACGCCCGGGTGCTTCCATTGTGAGGATCGACCGGAGGACACGGTGGAACACACGGTGGAGGTGTGCCCCGCGTGGGCGGAGCACCGCCGTGTCCTCGAAGCGGCGATCGGCGGCGGCGACCTCTCGCGTCCGGCCCTGGTGCAAGCCATGGTCCGGAGCGAGACGGAGTGGGACGCCGTCACCTCCTTCTGCGAAGCAGTAATGCTAGAGAAGGAGGCGGCGGAACGTGAGAGGGAGAGAACCTCTCAACGTCCCGGCCGCCGCGGGAGACGCCCCGGGCGTCGGGGGCCACCACCACGTGGCCCCCGGCCACCGTAGGCGCGGGCCTGTGGACGGTGGGCTATGGGCTAGCTCGCCGTCCGTCCGTCTCATGACGACAGGCCGTGTCGACGGCGCGTTCGTGTTCCACGCGCGCCTCAAAGAGAGTCAGCAAAAGGGAAGGGGTCCGTAAGGACCGAAGCCTGCCGGGGTTGCGGGACTATTCGAAAGAGATACCGTGGCCCCGGAACACAAAGGGCGATGAAGGAACATGGATGGGTTTTAGTCAGTAAAAGTCTGACACTCCCTCCTGCTCCGCCCAGAGCGGGAGGGGTTATTTGATTTCCCATCCGAAAAAAAAAAAAAAAAAAAAGGGGGCTCGTGACGTCACAACACACTAAAAATTATAGCATGGCGTGACGTATTGAGAATTTTAAAAGCGTCGTATCTTCGTCAATTTTAGTTTACGTAACAAAAGAAAAAAATACGTGTCAATTATATTTTGATAATCTAACTGACGGACTAATTCGTTTTTTTCAGGACACAAGCCTATTGTAAGAAACAAATTGCAAACTTTTGTACCTGTTTCGTTGGTCTCATGCTCGCAAGACTGCTAAGCATGAGGTCCTGGGTTCGATTTCCAGATTGGTCAAAGTGTAATTGGGTTTTTCTATCTGGAATTTCTCAGTAGCAGCTACGGAGTCTGGATTCGTGCCCGATGGTAATAGGATCGCCTCCTATTGCATGTGACTTAAACATAACTGGCGAACCATGGGTATTACTATTAGGTGGCGTACCTGCCTACCCCTTCGGGTATTACAGGCGTGCAGTACCTCAATAATGCAGTGATTAAATATTGTTCAACAATAAGAGAGAAGCACGTTCACTACCTCGTAGATGCATAGTATATCAGCGCAAGAGTACGGATGATTACAATTTCTTTAGAAAATTCACTCTTGTGTAAAGTCTGTATCAATACACATAATACTAATACACATTTTCATTACGTATTAAGGCGCTGTCAACACCAAAATCGCGCACACTGTCTATTTGTATGGGAGTAAATGAGACGTCACTATTACTGGGCGGCCAGGTTTTAGAAGAAAATAATGAATAAATATTGAAATAAACAAAAGTGATAAATAAAAAGAATAAATAAAAACAACAGTAGTGGCGTTTCTGTACAATGAAAATATTTAGAACAAAATAGTAGGGTGTTAAAGGATCACTAACAGAACCCATTTCTACCATTTTTAAATTTTTAGTCTGTATGTCTGTGCGGGGTCTTTTGTTACAGCATCACGTGTAAATTATAAATCCAATGTGGTTAGATTTAATGCACAAAATATTGGGCATAACTTAGAGAAGGTTTTAGTTTTTGTTTCATTGTAATCGGTGCTTTCTATCAAATGATATAAATGAACTTAACGTGTTCAAGAAGAACTTATCATCAAAATGTAAGATACTCGCAGCGACATCTATTCAACCAAAATGGTACTAATAACTAAACATGTACTCACAAGTTAACTTTTAAATCGAGTGACCGTCTTTAAAAAAAGTTAAGATAGCAAGAGGTACTCTAAATTAGTCTATATGACGCTGCTTTAAAAATCTACATAGCCAATATAGTGTGTGTTAGACCGCTTTCCATGTCTATAGATAGCGTTGTTCATTTCACTCCATTTTCTGAATCGCGTTGTTAAGATTTTTCGTGATAGAATGACTCTCGCCCGAGTCAGTTGCCTCAGATTTGGTGTTATGCCCACGAAACAAATTCAGGAGGTTCTCAATTCAATGCGTATATTTTTTTATATAGAACCATTCATAACTTTTTACAGGTAATTCCGATATTGCATGTTTTTTTTTTTGTGAAAAGCGTATAAGTATCTCAAAGTTGGTCCTATTTAAAATTGAAAAATCGTGCTTGGGCTCATTTCATGCACCTTAATGAGAACTTTAGACCTAGCTGGAGTATGAAAGTCATCGAAGGTCTGACGATGGAGACGGAAGGCAATTGCAAAAGCTCCGCAAGAGTTTGCAGCAGCTATGTGGTGTTTGGGCTCATTTATGCAACTTGATGAGAACTTTAGACCTAACAAGAGCATGACTTTCATCGAAGGTCTGACGATGGAGACTGAAGACAGTAGCCAGAGGTCCCCGAAAGTATACAGCAGCTATATCGCGTTTGGGCTCATTTCATGTTTCTTGATGAGAACTTTCGAACTTGCTAGGGTAAAACTATCATCGAGTGTCTAAGGGTGAAAACGTAAGGCTGTCAAGGGAAGCCTCTAATTGGAAAAAACAATCTTTCTGAGAAATTTAATTGTTACCCACTTGAATCTATACTTATTAGAAAGGAGAAGAGTTTTTTTGTTTGGTTGGTTCAACGCGCTAATTTTAGGAACCACTGGTTCGAGTTTAAACGTCTTTTAGTGTTGGATAGCCCATTTATCGAGGAAGGCTATACGCTATATAAGATCACGCTATAATCAACAGGAGCGGAGCATCAATGAAAAATGTTGCAAGTACAGGGAAAAAATATTGCTTTTGAGAGCTTCCGTTGCGTGCACTGCGTTAACGGTAAAAGTTACTCAACAATCATGCATGTATGACGGGATGGTTCTCTTATAAAGTTCACGATAGCACATGTCTATCTTTTAAGGTTGACTCACACTCTCTCTAACCCTCTCTCTCTCCTAAGTAACGCAGACGAAGTTGCGCGGGTCAGCTAGTACTATATAAAGCTCGATTACCACTCACTGACTGACATAATTGTTCTCCCTGATGGTGGATGGGGAGGTGGGTATATTTTGACAGATTCGTAAACAACTAACTCTGAATGGTTTGGGAAAAGTGCCAAACCTCCCCTTTTCGCCCCAATTCTCCCCCCTCCCTATTGTATCTCGGAAACAAAGAGACTTGGAACATTTTTTTTTTCAGATTCGTATAGAGGAGGCTCGGAACAGTAAAAACCAGTTTTCAAAATTGACCCCTTTTTCCCCCTTCTCCCCCCTTTAGGCGGATCTCGGAAGTTGAGAGACTTGGAACATTTTTTTTTTCAGATTCATATAAAGGGCCAACGCGATAGTCAAATTCATTTTTCGAAAAACGCCCCACTCTCCCCCACTTCACCCCCCCCCCTTTTCACCCCTTTTTTTCTACTGAAAAATGTTTTAATTCTTACCTAAAACTATTGAGGGGCGTTGAAATTAAAAATTTGTATACCATTTCCTCCCCTCCCCAACCTCCCCTAAAACTGAAAGGGCTGTAACTTCGTAACGGTTAGAGATAGCCATTGGGTGTTTTAACAAATATTATAGTAGGCGTCGAAACCTGTCTGGTGGTAGGTAGGTTCTGAGTGGAGCGAACGGCGACCTCCGCAGCGTAACGAAGGTTGAGTGGGTGAAGCGTAACTCAGGCCGACGACAAGCAAACTTTAGGGACTGCTTTTTTATGGGTCTCAGTTTTTAAGTAAGGTTTTTTACTTTTATTTTATTAGGTTTTTTTTTTATATTAATTTTATAATGTTTTAGGGGTTCTTAAGGGTTTTCATACTGATCTAGGGGTAGTTGTAACGGTTTTTCCAATTCGTTTAAGGATTCTTATGGATTCTCAAAATTTATAAGGGTATGGAATACGTCTCAAGAACACGACGACACGCGAGCTGCGCGCAGCTCGCGCACCCAAGCAAATACTAG
This sequence comes from Xestia xanthographa, assembly GCA_905147715.2. Taxonomy (NCBI): domain Eukaryota; kingdom Metazoa; phylum Arthropoda; class Insecta; order Lepidoptera; family Noctuidae; genus Xestia; species Xestia xanthographa. Next base: position 4,362,022 of record LR990659.1, on the reverse strand, counting down.
TCATATTATACAATTTCTGCAGTTCCTTAAATTAACATGTCATCAATTAACGTTTTAAATACCGTATCGGTCTCTCTCTCTTATCCCATTGGTAATCATCATACATAAATTTTATCTCTCTTTATCTGATGATGGTAAAATAAAACTTTTTAGTAGGTATGTCGAAAACTTTGTAAGTAACAAATCTTGCAGTTACCTCAAAACCGCCTGCCTTCCTTCCAATTTGTTTGCAGAGAAATTGCTTCTCATATTTACAAATACTGAAATTTGTTGATTCCTCTGGTTATTAGTAATTGATATTATGTCTTACATTCATACATAAACTCACGACTTTTCCCATGAAAGGAGGCAGAAACTACTTCGTCTACATTCGCGTCATTCAGTCACACGCACGCTTGCGGTTTATAATAATCTATACTAATATTATAAAAAGGTAACATTTGTTTGTAAGTTTGTATGTTTGTAATTTTTTATGTAGGGGGTAATCTCCGGAAGTAATGAACCAATTTTAAAAATTGTTTCACTGGTAGAAAGCTACATTATTCGTGAGTGGTATAGGCTATATTTTATTCCCGTACTCCCACAGGAACGGGAACTACGCGGGTGAAACCGCGGGACGTCAGCTAGTATCTTATTAATATTTACATACTAACTCTACAATAGAAATAAAAATATTTACAAGTATCAAAAAGGGTTACAGGACGTTATATTATTGCTTACTATATCTTTATCTATCAGTTACTAGTTTAACTATTCTGATCTGTAGAGTAAAATTTCTATTCATCTATTGCCGAATCATTAGTATTTCTGACAACAAATATGACTTTATCATTTCTCATCAATCTTAAAGGCTTTATTATCTTTGATTTATACAGCTTCTAGTCTACTTACGCATCATTTACTTGCCTTTATCCCAATTCATTTGGGCTCGGCGCAGCATCATCATCATCACCTCACGGTCATCTCCTCAGACATTTCCTTTCTTGCCTTATCATCCTTTTCTGGTCTACTAACGTAATCATCGTTTAACACGGCTGACAAGACCCCAAGAAGGAACCACTGACTCTGAAAATACAGGTTATGCCTAGTTTCGGAGTCAGGGATACCTATTACTTAATTTGCCTAATATAAGGCCTAGCTACAGTACCCAATGAAAATGTAATCCAATGTCCATTCTTGTATTTTAAATCACTATGATGTACACCTTAGAATAAGACCAATAATTGTAAGAAGGGTTGCGAATAAAACATTTATTATTATTATTAAATCTAAGTTTGTTTCAAAAGTAAGTAAGTAAGTTTGTTTAAATGTAAGTTTGTTTGGAGGAGCTCGTGGCTAAATAATAACAGCCGCTCGGGTCGATCGTTAGGTTAAGCCGTGCTTGCCTAGGTTGGGTTGTAGATGGGTGACCACCCATTAAATACCGAGTTTCCTCCGTCCCTCGGAAAGCATGTTAAGCCGTTGGTCCCGGCTGTCATTTGTAGATCTTTGATAGTCGTTAGGTAGTCAGAGGCCCAAAAAGTCTGACAACCAGTCTTACCAAGGGGTATCGTATTACCCGGTACTATCTGGGTTGTGGAGGTCAGATAGGCAGTCGCTCTATGTAAAATACTGGTATTCAGCTGCATCCGGTAAAACTGGAGGCCGACCCCAACATAGTTGGGAAAAGGCTAGGCAGATGATGAAATCTAAGTTTGTTTCTAAAACATTACCATCACAGTATCTTTGTCACAAACTGCTGTCAACCAGACTACTCTTTGACAGAACCTCAGATCCTTTATCTCCGCAACATGAAGGTTCTCAAGTCAAGTGTTGTTCTGCTTTAGGAAGTCATTTGTGATGTACCTCATGTTATTGGCCGGCACACGCCTTTAGAATTCTGTTTAGCGACCACCAGGGGAGATCTCGCTTATTCTGGAGAGGTGGAACTTTTTTAAATCGATAGTCTATCTTTGTAAGTTTTATTTTGCAAGAAATTTAAGTTATTTAATATTGGTTTTAAAATATTCTGATTTAAAAGAGTGTCCATGGAGTTTCTTGCTCGTTTTTCTCCATAGAGATCTACGCTAGGGAATGAGCAACTACAGTACTTTCACAGTTTCTATGTCTTGTTACTGGGACTGTAGCTACATTTAATTTTCATCTTTGTTTCGACGATTCAGAAGTGCTTGTAACTGGCCTACTTGAAATAAATGCTTTGATTTTGACGTTTTTTCTTCTGTTTGCCTCAGCAGTGGTAACAAGTTATAATACACACTAATTTCTTTTTTTCTGGGTTACACGTAATGCTAGTGCTATACGAAGGATCGTATAGCAGAAACAGAAACTCTCTCAGAGGGCAAATGAAGGGGCATCATTAAAATAAGGATATTTTAATGATGCCCTTTCATTTGCCCTCTGAGAGAGTTTCTGTTCCATCATCTCATCATCTGCCTAGCCTTTTCCCAACTATGTTGGGGTCGGCTTTCAGTCTTACCATATGCGGTTGAATGCCAGTATTTTACATGGAATGACTGCCTATCTGACCTCCACAATCCAGTTAGTACTGGGTTGGGTAAATACGATACCCCTTGTTAAGTTTCATTATTTTTGGTCACTTGCTTTTCGAACAGCCTTTGAAGCGTTGCGATCTAATTTCAAAGTTCATGCTAAGTTTCAGGTTCACCTTAAATAGAAAGATATAAGAAAATTTTCTCAATAATCGTACCGATACAGCTTCGATACTCCAGAATATACCGTCAGCCACAATCTGCCACAGCAGGGGTTCGAACCCGCGCTATGCGTAATTCATGCGATATTTTTTATATAAATATGGTATTAAACATGAGCCGTAGGTTTTTCTCCTCGTTTCCATTACTAACTTGGTTGCTAATATAAATCTGTTTTGTGATGAAACGCCGGTACTTGAAAAAAAGTAATGAATTATCTGAATAAGCATAGAGCAAGAATATTAACGTAATTTGGAATTACGTGGATAATATAACATCACGCTTGTAATCCCCGAAGGGTAGGCAGAGGTGTACCTAATACTTAGTACACCCAAATTTCGCCAGTTATTTTAAAGTCGCATTAATAGGGGGCGAACCTATTGCCATCAACTGGGCGCAATTCCAGACTCCGTCCTACTGAAAAATGCCTGATGAAAAACCCAATAGCACTTTGCTCAACCTGCGAATCGAACTCAGAACCTCGTGATCAGTAGTAAGTTACAGTAGGATTTGGAAAAGTTTAGTAGCAACAAGACTTGCCTCAAAAAATAAATAATTATGGTAATGGAAGTCGATTAGTGAAAATATCTGGTTACATCGTTTTTCAAACAGATTTTAGAAAAAAAACAAATAAAGCTGTCACTTACGGAATATAACCTACAGCATCGAAATATGGAAAGCTCGAAAAATTTGATAATCCCAGAAGATATCTAGTAAGTGATAGTGTAAGTTTAATTTTAAGCCGTGAAAGCTTAAAACAGAGATTTCAGAAACGTACAAAAAAACAATATTTCAAAGTGTTTGTGTAAAGTCGGTGGATGTTCTCAAACATTCTCATAATTGAAAGAGAAACAGAAAATTAATAACAGCTCAACATCGATTTACTGGGAACATATTAATTTGTAAGTCGGTTACCTTTCATAAACAAAACAAAAGCCCAGCCAAATTACACATAAACAAAATTCTAATACCAACATAATTTCAATTTCAACCTACCACTATCAACTAATCTAATTTAGACGAAAATAGCGTAACGCGGTAGCATTAAATCGATAGCGCACGTAAAATCGATTAATTTAGTCTCGATACAATCGGATCAGGCTGGCGAGATATTTTGCTAATCGAAATCAATTAATCTAGACATTGCATCGTCTCGGCTCCAGTAATAGTTGTAATTATTAACAGTTTTGATACGCAATAAGATTATCGATATCGTGGTATTTTGATTTTTACTCGATTTCGAGTTTGAGAGAGGTGTTAAGCAACTTCTTGATAGTTCTCTGGAATGCTTTATCGCAATATTGGACCTAGTTCTAATAAATCATGGTAATCGAATTAGCTTTTAAGTGGTTCTGTGTTGTTTCATATACCAAAGTATGTTTGTTACTTAGATAATATTGACCATTAGGGCTATTACGTATCTTTTTGATCTCCAGTGACTATCAAGCTTCGGTTGTACACCGAACTTTGATGACAACCGAGAATGTCAAAATATTGGTATTACGTATTACACGGAGTGGATATCACTTTACGGTGACTAACAGCCCGGGTACGGTGTAACGTCTTTCACGAAAGCCACTTCAAACTCAGTTGTCATCAATTTGATGTACACTATGCTTACATAATCGCAATATTAGAAGGATCGATACGAAAGCGTCTGTCAAAATGAGTTACGGTGGCTATCAGCCACGATGGGCACCGATGACGTCATATTTGATCGCAACTGGCCATACATAATACGAAACTAACCTTTTGACAGTTATTTGATGAACACTGAGCCCAGTTACTATCATTTCGAGCTGTCAACAGAGATACGTAATAGGCCTGCAGGTGCTATTACCCAGCTAAGTTAAACTGGTACTGCCTGTGTCATCCCACTGCTGGGCAAAAGCCTCTCCCCATCACTTCCAAATCCTTCGATCCAGGGCCAATGTGGATCACTGGTCGTTGTTACTCAGTCAACTTAAAAAAATAACTAAATATTTACCACAATCGATTTGGTTTAAAGGTAAGATGTACCCATCTCTTATAAATTATTTAATGAAATTATAATATTGTGCAATACATATTACGAGGTTTTATCTAATTGTACACTAGTGTGCCCACGAAACCAGCGACCATTGCAATGAAGACCGTATATTATATACTATTTCTTACTACTATATAATTATATAGTGTATACCTCACTATATTTCGCGCACGTGTTCAAACTGTATCGTAACTAACTACAATAGGTATGGTTCATAATGTTAGTCCGCTAATGGATGCTGCTGCCAACCAAACTATGCAAAGTAATGAACATGTGACTGGATTAGTCCTAGTCAGTCAGGCTGAATTAATAGAGCTTTTAAAAAAAGCAATAATGCCATTCACTAATATCAACACCGGTTAATGCCGTTTATTAGCAATACTCATACCAAGCAGTTTTCGAAATCAAATCGACACAAGAGAAAGTATTTTTTCTTCGTCCATCTATGATCACTGTGCTTCATGATTCACTGTGATCATTTAACATAACTTAAAAGCAATTTCATTTTTTGCAATTTTTACCAAAGATCCGTCATGTACAATTCCCGTGTTATTTTAAGTAAAACTGTCACCCACAACTCCGCAAGACCATGGATGGCTTTGGTGTTGCGGGTTGTCATTATCAGTGTCAGTTCCCTTTATTGCGCAACAGTATTAACGATTTTCGATGAAAGTATAAACACTAACATACTAATGCGAGGAAAAAGATAAAAAGCTGCATCTTTTATTGCACATCTCACTTCGATTAATATTCTAGAGACCGTGTATAAAATCTTTGCCATCCACAACTGGTATATAATCTCTATTTTTACGGCCGCACCAGATGATATACTCGACTATTACCTCGTCAAAATGCAAGCTCTTGGCGACGTGAAAATGACACGATTTACGAGCTTTAACACGGGGACACGGGGACGAGCGTAAAAAATGGAATTGCACGCGCGTGACACCTCTGACACTTGTGACACTTCGCTATAGTGCTTGTAAACTAATGTACTGCGTGTTGGAGTGAGGAATTTGTGCTGTGTGGTTTGATACTATCGAGTTTGTGAGTTTATTTCTTTAACGAGAAGAGATAATAAGAGCCGCTCGGGTCGATTGAAGGTTATGCTAGGTACGCTTGCCTAGGTCGGTTCATGGATGGGTAACCATCTATTACCTAGTTCATTGGTTTGAAAGTTAGATGGGCAGTCGCTCCGTGTAAAATATTGGTATAGTCTACGCAATTGAAGTAGGGAATAAAGATCATTAACCCGCATACATTTATTCAAATACATAATTCCGAAAACAGAAATAATGGCATAAACTTGTCTAGAAACTACCTTTATCGTGATCCTTGACTTTTTCTAGTAAAAAAAAACGATTCATAATGTATTGACGCAGAGAAATTAAGGAAAGAGCAATGACCTTTATTCCCCTACTTAAATGGCATAGTCAGCTGCGTTCGGCTGGACTGGAAGCTAACCCAAATATAAACACATCTAAAATCTTTGAGAATCACAAAAAGGAGGCCTACAGGGCTGGATGATTCCTGGAATCCTGGCTGAAATGATGCCATGAGCATTAGCTTTATATTTGTGCTGCACCTGCAAATGTTAGACATAATATAATGAAGCATGGAAGTTCTTGTTACACATGGAATTTATTGATGTCCGAGGTATCTGGTAACAAAGTGATGCCGAGCTATGAGCCGTGATCTGGGGACATCGGATGGGAGCAGTCATGCATATTGCATATATTTACCTATAATATGCATAGGTATAGTAATTCAGTAACTTTAGTAACAATTCTGTAGTTATATTGCTAAAGAATTTTGTGCAAGAATTACATTAAATTTACCTTGTTTTTCTATCATCAATAATAAGTGAAATCTAACCAACAAAGGAGCAGCGGTGGCGCAGTGGTGGCGGCCCCGACTTACGAATAGTAAGTCGTGGGTTCGAACCCAGGTAGGCGCATTACTGTGTGTAATTTATTACATCACCGCTGCTCTCAAAACGGCGACGGAAATCCATTCCGGGGCAGTGGTCCAGCTGCTCTGTACAACTAGTTGGACCATGGGTCTTTACTAGGGGCAGTCATCGTGAGGAAACCGGCATGTCCTAGAACTAAAAAAATCGAAGACATGTGACATCTACCTATCCGCACTGGGCCCGCGTGGTGAATTATAGCCTATTCCCTCTCATAGAGAGGAGGCCTGTGTCCCAGCAGTGGGAACATTAAAAAAGGCTGATGATGATGATGAACCAACAAAAACCTTTAGTAGGTATCTGAACTATCAGCTACATAAAAAGACAACAGCCTTTTAAAACTAAACCGAAATAAGTACCTACTTTTAAGTTTTTCATTCATCCCAACAATAAGAGATCACATCCTCTACTTAAAATATTCATCTTATCGAACAAATAAAACGAAATCGATAATTGCAGGAGATATCGATCAATCGTCACAAATAGTTCAGATCGATGGATAGTTCCAATCAATTACTTATTAATGATCGTTCGCTGTGTAATCATCTTTTCTTATTTGTCATTCAACGAAATTGTTGCATGTGTGGTGTAAGATGTAGGCGGAGCGATTATAGTAAATACTGTTTCAAGCTAGCACGGTTCATAACTAAGCTTTAATGTCACTTACGGGATATTTTCCGTGAACATTGTTTATTTTGAGATATTTCGACGCTTTTGCAAGTGCCATGATCGTGGGTCACGGAAGATATCTCGTAAGTGACATTTTAAGGTTCTAGTAAAGTATTTTTTTCTGTGGATCTACCAGAAATATTGCAATGCTAAAAGTCTGAATCAAATATTTTAATGGTATATGAACCATTTTCACCAATATCCCTGATGTGCTCGCCATGCATCTAATATTGACCGGTGGAAAAGGATCGCGAAGGCAGCGACCGCAGTTGTGGTCGACCCCCCATGACTACTGCTACCATTCTGTCAAGAGTGAACGACTAAGAAGAAGGTCTATATAGACCATACTTAGTCACACACAAAATAAACACACCAAAAATAATTGTTTATAATTTATAATGTCATCATAACAATAGAAAAGTTGTATTTTGTGGAGCGTTGGTTAGGATGCGTTTTACTTTGTATTGATCTGATGGATAATTTCTTAGAAACGTTTTTTTTTCTGACATCTAAAAGTGTCTGTAATGGTCTAATTGAAATAAATACTTTCAGTTTGAGTTTTCATCTTCTGTGAGTGGTAAAAGAGCGGGAATATTAGACTGAAATCTTAGGTGAATTTCCAGTTTATACCGCCCTAAACCATTAATAAAACATGAAATAGGCCATTTACAATTCTGTAGGTCTCATCATCAGTGATAGGAATAGGTAGTGCTTATTAGCCTAAACTTCGAAGAACAGAGACAAGAATCAGAGACTTCCTTAGACTATATTTTTTTCCGGGACATCACGTAAGTACATCAAAAATTAATGTTATTTGGAATAAGTAATTGGTCTATGTTTACCTAAAGTTTGCGACTAGACATAACATAACACAGTCGTTACAACCATCAAAATTTCTGAAAGTTTTCTTTTTAAGAACATTTTGGAAACGACTTCTTCATCATAAAACTATGATACGCTCTCTTAGGTACGCACTCTTAGAATTTACAAAAAAAAACTCGCCGTGGTCGCATAATAAAATATAGTCTAAGGAATTCTCCGATTCTTTTCTCTGTTCTTCTTCGAAGTTTAGGCTAATAAGCACTACCTATTCCTATCACTGCTCATCATCCAATAGTCCACAAATCTAATAAAACCGCTCTCTCCCATAACTTGGCCCACATCCACCACACATTGAATCCGTAATAGATTTAAACAAACATTCCTATTACAACCGTCTGAGCGCTAGACAGAACAAAAAATATCATTACACGTATATAAAGAGCAGGTGATAATTTTGGTAATAACTGTGTTTAACACCTTTGGTGATGATATGTGATTCTGAATTAGGGTACCGAGAGATAGAGTCGGAACGTGTAGGACATTGTAGGGCACTATAATAGCTTTTGGGGAATCTATGAATTCAATTCTATGAAGGTCTGTAGTCTGTTGTGTTAGCAAATAAATGAATTAATAAATGTATGACGACCCGAATAGCGCAGCGGTAATGAGGCTGCCTTACGTTCTTAGGGTCCCGGGTTCGAATCCCGGTCGGAGCAAATGTTTGTGTGATGAGCATGGACATTTGTTTCCGAGTCATGGATGTTTATATGTATAATAAGTATGTATTTACAAACAAAAAGTATCTATGTAGTATATCAACTATCTGGTGTCCACGACACAAGCCTCGTTGCTTAGTGTGGCACTAGATGGCGCTGTGTGTAATGTCCAGCAATATTTATTTATTTTATTTATTAATAAGAATTTGATCATAGCTATGGTATATCACAGTGATGGCTCTTGAACTCGGTTTAGAGATTGCGTTCAGTAGTAATATTCGTCCTAAGTTGTTTATTGAATACCGTTAGTAAATATGTACAGAGTTTCAGGGCTGGCTGGCTAACAGTATTCTTTTGGGATCCCTTATGAGTTTTCAAAAACGTTTTGGTTAAATAATTTGAGAAAAAGTACTGTTTCTTTAGTTTTCCTTTATTTATTTCCATACAAACATACAATTTTAGATATTCCTTAAATTACATAAAAACATTGAAAAATATGAGGAATAATATAAATTATAACTCTACCTTTTATTGTCAGTTTCTTTATTCTCGTTTTATAGAGGTTTATATCAGACAGGAAAAAACTGTACCTACTGCAAAGAAATCTGAGGATAGCGAAATTTAAAAAAATGCATTGACTCTTTAAAAAAAAAGCTGGTTTCTACTGTCCGATTATAAAGGTTTAAAAAGTAGTTAGAATATTAAAACTTTTTAAATTACACATTGATATCTTTGGTTCTCATAAAAATATCAATAGTAATTTTTAAAATTAGACACAGTCATGATATTCTTCGCAGGTTTTTCTTGAATCCCTTTACATTACAAATAAGGACATAAAGATATGGACATGATATGATAGATAGGACGTGTTGCTAGCTTTTCTTGTGCCAACTGTAATATGTAGCTATCCGATAGCAGTATGCCTATTAAACGTATCGGATAGAGAGATCAATATAATTTTCCTGATGGTCCCTTGTTTTTCCACTGAAGTGGACTTCTAGAAACAATATTACATTGTTTCTATGAAAGAATGAAAATAAAATATCCTCAATTATCAAAATTGGCTACTAGTTAAGTGATCAAATCACAGCTTATTAATATTAGCAAAAGACGTCGCAGTCATATTTTTTTATGGCAATAAATTATTATTGTCATAAAAAATATCAATGTTTCGTAAATCAATAAATATTTAATTGCCAAAAATATAACTTGAGTTCAAGTAGGTAATATTTTTGTCAATACCTATACAATATTTTTTATTTATTTGGGTGTATGGAACCCACTGGTTAAACAGTGGTCACGCTTGACCAACTTTTTGTTGCTCACTTTCAAGAAGACGCTCCTAAAAAGAAAGTACCCACATATACCCGAGTGAAAAAAGACAAGTTATGAGTTCGCCCCGGGCGCATGGCGGGACTCGGAAACAAAATGTTCCATTCATAATTATCGACCTCTGTTGTAGTGTTGTCATTATATCGATAACGACAGTTATAAACTTAATGCGTATCATCACGTTGAATGACTTTTTTTGAATATTGATGTGGGGAAGTGGGTGAGTGATATGAATGATTTGTCAGATTTGTTTTTTGTTTATGAAAAGCTACAAAATAATTATACTTCAAAGTATCTTATTCATCAACTTCCTGTCCTTTTTCCATGGTACTTGGTTTCGGCGCAACTCATTAAGTATCATAATACGGAATTAATTATTGAGAGATTGCGAACTCACAAATATTTTGTAAATAGAGAAACTAGAACTTTTTTATTTAATGTATTTAATATTGGCTCTACAATTTCTTTGTATGTTTCAGTTTATCGATATCTATATCATCATCAACACATTTCGTTGGTTCTCTTGACTTTCTGGTAAGGAACCTATTTATATTCCTATTGTTCCTCCCTTTTGTGCTATGCTTCTCTGGTCTGTGCAAATCTCATCGAGGTCTTCCCTGTCAATTCCATCTTCTGCTGGTCGTCCACCAATCTGGCTGTTGGTCGGCTAACACTCCTAACACCATCTCTCAGCAACCGTTCTTACATTCAAAACACAACTTAAATTCCTTAAACATATTCCTAAATCACAACACAATTTTAAAATTATTAACAACAAATATCGACAAATTCACATCCCTATTTGCAATTACGGCTGGCGAGCGTGACGTTTACTTAGCGCTCACATCAAACGGGCCGCACCGACCGCCGCCACTCGCCGAAATTTACTTAATCGAACACAATTCTGGCGCACTTTGCACGCGATGCGAATAGTGTGCATTTTTCGGCTAAATTCGGGGAAATTTCGAATTATTCGGGTTTTCGGTTAACGTGTTATCGCGATTAAATCGGTTTTAATGAAGGCGCCGTGAGTTTGGAAACAATTGAAGCGTTGTGTGTATGATGTTTTAATTAATGGAGGTACTTTGTGAAGCCGATGTTTGATCAAGATACTTGTTTCCCATAGTGGTAATATCGTTTGATAATTGAAACATATTTTTCGTGTCCTTATAACATGAAACTCTACGTCGTCATAATATTTGGTTAAACTAAACTGCTTTAATAAACATAATTATCCCAAAGTTACCAATTATTTGTATACTTATATGCAATGTTTTATTTTCAGGTAAGTCAACAACACAATACAACCATCTCCCATCACCCAAGTAAGTCAATTCTTTTTAATACAAACAATTATCGTAACTTTTACATAAAAGTCATTAATATCGCATACAAAGCGAAATGTAATCGAAACGGTTAATGAAAGGCTCGTGCGCCGTTCGTTAGTACCTACGCATGCGCGTCGACATCGTGCGATTTATCGACTCGCCGCGCCGCGACAAAGTAATCGATATCGACATGTTAAATCATAACCGTATGGTGCGCAGCACTAGTGAGCGAATTTGGCGAATATTAATTCAAAGTTTTTATTTTTAATATGATAATTATATTGGTGAAGCTTCTATAATTTATGAATTGTATTTGGAAATTAATTGAGTGCTGGTCAGAGGTTAATATTGTACGTTATTTGGTTGTTATTTTCATGTTGACGTTTGCTTTTGTAAATGTACATTGAAATACACAGCTGATGATACTTTTAAATAAGCCGATCTAGGTTTTGCAAGTTGACTAGAAAGTTTATGTGTACATAAACATAAAAGTAAACTTATTATGCATTGCAAGTAAACTTTTTTAAATATCTTTAAGGATAGATAAAGTTAAACTTAGCAATAATGTTGATCGAAAAATCTAATATGTGGAGGAGCTCATGGCTAAATAATAACAGCCGCTCGGGTCGGTCTTTAGGTCAAGCCGTGCTTGCCTAGGTTGGTCTGTGGATGGGTGACCACACTTACATACCGAGTTTCCTCCGTACCTCGGAAAGTACGTTAAGCTGTTGCTCCCGGCTGTCATTTATCCATCTTTGACAGTCGTTACAGGTAGTCAGTGGCCCAAAAAATCTGACAACCAGTCTTACAAAAGTGGTATCGTATTACCCAGTATGAACTGGGTTGAGGAGGTCAGATAGGCAGTCGCTCCATGTAAAACACTGGTACTCAGCTGCATCCGGTTAGACTGGATGCCGACCCCAAAATAGTTGGGAAAAGGCTAGGCAGATGATGAGAAAAATCTAAAATGTATTGAAAGTCGTTTAAGATGAAATGTGATGTTGATTTCAATTCCTTTAAATTTTAAAGGGATGGTCTCTTCTCTAGGCCCTTTGTTTCTCAGTGAGTCTATTCATTTACCTATAGACATCTTGTTATTTCTTATCGATATCGTGCTTGACCAGGTCGGTCCGTAGATGGGTGATCATCCATTACATACCGAGTTTCCTCCGTGCCTCGGAAAGCACGGTAAGCCGTTGGTCTCGGCTGTCACTTGTAGATCCTTGACGGTCGTTACAGGTAGTCAGTGGCCCGAAAGTCGGACAACCAGTCTTACCAAAGGGTATCGTATTAGGTACCTAGTACTAACTGGATGTGGAGGTCAGATAAGCAGTCGCTCCATATGAAATACTGGTATTCAGCTGTATCTAGTTAGACTGGAAACTGAACCCAACATAGTTGGGTAAGACTAGGCAGGCAGATCATACTTCACCAGGAGCTTCTCCGACATGAGCCTTTAATCCAATAGTACCCAAATTAAACAACATACCTGATCGTTTCTTCTGACCATACTAGCGATCTTTATGACTGTCTCATAAATGCGTAGGCGCCGTTTTTTTAGTCTCCGCTTTAAAAACTGCTCTAGGAACTTCAAAATAAAGCTGATTCTCGAATAAAGTATTTTTTTTATGACGATAAAAGTAAGAGTTTAAGACTGTTATGTATTGTAATGACACTTGTTCACAAAGATCCATGTAAATATGATGGAAATTATCAGATATTTTGTCGTGTTTTCTTTAAATAGCTGCGAAACTGCATATGATTGGGATATAAAATGTCTTGGACGCTAATTACAAGATCATTTAACTTTGTAGGTATAAGTTAACTCTTGGTTTACGATGTGCTTGTTAATAGTCAAGAATTTCTTTACTTGAGTGTTTTAAAACCTTTAAGTATACACGGTGAGCAATGGGCTAGCTCGCCGTCCGTCCGTCTCATGACGACAAGCCGTGTCGACGGCGCGTTCGTGTTCCACGCGCGCCTCAAAGAGAGTCAGCAAAAGGAAGGGGTCCGCAAGGATCGGTGCCTGCCGGGGTTGCAGGACTGTTCGAAAGAGATACCGTGGCCCCGGAACACAAAGGGCGATGAAGGAACATGGATGGGTTTTAGTCAGTAAAAGTCTGACGCTCCCTCCTGCTCCGCCCAGAGCGGGAGAAGTCATTTGATGATTTCCCACCCAAAAAAAAAGGTGCTTCATTGTCCTATATTGGATCGGTGACAGGTAATTTGTTACCGAAACACGTGATTGTACTCAACATTACAACGTTTACTGTGGCACCAACTCTAACACTTATATATCTATGATCAAGTTAAAATAATTACTTACGCAACCGCAATTAATGCAATAGACAACAATTTAGACAAAGTAAGAACCGTCAAAGAACGCAATGATTTATAACTTTTGACAGTTCTAATTTCAAGCTATTACTTAACTAAAGAATAATAGTCGTTCCTAAAATAATTAGTTTTACTCAAGTTATCACTTATCTTTGTTTATAGATACGGGTGTTAACTCACGAAAAAAGGCAATACCTATTAGTTTTGTTCACTTGTATCGTATCGAAAAAATGTACCTATGGGACTGCTGATGAGTTTTGCGGTTTCAGAGTTGGTCCCATACATAAAAGCTCTTCGTCTCTTCTCTCTTCAACCCTTTCTCATGAAACAGAAATAAATAACCACAAAGAAATCCACATAAAACCAAATCTCCCCGAGTCATAATAGCACAGATACGCTACGCAATCGCCAGCGTTCTTTACCGTCGTACGAACGGTTACTCAGCCACTTAACCGCACAATTAAAACGCACTAAGTTATCACCCCTAGCACCAAGCGAGATAATGGACGAATAGAAAGCAAATAGAAATATTGCATAGCGTTTAATCGCGCGAGTGCGGAGCGGCGAGCTTCTGCATCTTAGTTCGCAAAGGTGCCGCGAGATGCCGCCACCAACGCCGATTAGATGCGTGCGCGCACGATTTACTGCCGGGGTGTGTACTATCGCGCACAATAAATTAGAAATTCGTTAGATAGAGACGTTCCGCGTTGCGAATTCCAATTATTCTGTGGCTTGGTTTAACTATATCTGTGTTTTTTTTAATGATTCGCATTGTTGGTGAAGAAGGCTTTGATGTGGAATAATAGATTCGCATTTTCCTTAAAAACAAACTTAACCTCAGTTTGATAAAGAATACTAATCTCGGGAATAAATCTTAGCCCATATTAAGACCATTGTATCAATATGGACTAAGCCGTTATAACTGTTTATCCATAATAGTGAATTATAATTATGGGAAAACAATTTATTATTAATTGCGTATCGCCAGTACTTAGATGGACATTTTTAGTATTAATATAGATGAAAATGTAATAAGAAAATTTTAGTGGATAAATAAATCAGGGTCCTAAACGATTGTATCCTTGAATGTTGTCAAAATAAAGGACTTGACATTATGAGTGCAAACCTTGACGAGGTGTTAAAGATAGTATGTCAATATTATTTTGATTCAGAATATAGCTTATCTCAATTTTATTCTCCAAAAAAAAGGCAACTGTTATCAGAAAAGTTCAGTTAATTAGATAGTTGGGTACAAAACAACGGCTCTTTCAATTTAGCTACTTATTTCCTCCCTGAAAACTTTTTCTTTCTTCAGAATTTTATTAGTGTCGTTAAAAAGAAAAAGACAGAAAGGAAAGATAACTTTCTGTTTTAGTGTAGGGATCTATTTGTTTTGATGGGAAATTCGGAAGTTTTATTGGAGGCTCAAGTTATTAGGTAAGTTTGTTTAATACTTTATCTACAATAATAATATTATAAAGAGGAAAGATTTGTATTTTTGTGTATGTGTATGTTTGTAATGAATAAATTCAAAAACTACTGCACCGATTTCAAAAATTCTTTCATTATTAGAAAGCTACATTCACCCTGAGTAACATAGTCTATATTTTATCCCCGTACTCCCACGGGAACGGGAACTACGCGGGTGAAACCGCGTGACGTCAGCTAGTTTTTCATATTTAGGTAACTGGAAAATTACTTTCGAACCCATGTGCTTTTCATTAGATAACCTACCTTCAAATGAAAAGCTCCCTCATTTATACAAATCAAATAGTGTGATAATAGATTCATCATCATTCTACTGCCCTTTTCTCAATTTATTCGGCGTCTGCGCAGCATGTCTTCTCTTCCATCTCTCTTACTCGTCATGTCAGCAGTCACCTTCTTTCATTCTTCTTTTAGCCATATCATCCTTCAAACAGTATCATCATCATCAACATCATCATTTCAGCCGAAAGACTATATACAGTAATATAAAATACATAAACACATGAAATATAGACCCTTCGTCGAGTGTCCTGACTAATTTCATCATCATTATTATTTCAGCCGAAAGACGTCCACTGCTGGACATAGGCCTCCCCCAAGTATCGCCACATTGACCGATCCCGTGCGACTCTCATCCAGCGGATTCCCGCAACCTTCACCAGGTCATCGGTCCACCTAGTGGGAGGCCTTCCAACGCAACGTCTTCCGGTTCGCGGTCGCCACTCCAGAACTTTTCGGCCCCATCGGCCATCCGTTCTGCGAGCAATGTGCCCTGCCCACTGCCACTTAAGTTTGGCAATTCTTCGGGCTACGTCGGTAACCTTGGTTGTCTTGCGGATGTCTTCATTTCTGATTCTTCTCATCTTCATCATCTGCCTAGCCTTTTTCCAACTATGTTAGGGTCGGCTTCCAGTCTAACCGGATGCAGCTGAATACCAGTATTTTACATGGAGCGACTGCCAATCTGACCTGCACAACCCAGTTAGTACTAGGT
Source organism: Xestia xanthographa (assembly GCA_905147715.2). NCBI lineage: Eukaryota > Metazoa > Arthropoda > Insecta > Lepidoptera > Noctuidae > Xestia > Xestia xanthographa. The sequence continues at coordinate 4,345,630 of LR990659.1, read as the reverse complement.
AATACGATACCCCTTGGTAAGACTGGTTGTCGGACTTTTTGGGCCACTGACTACCTGTAACGTCTGTCAAAGATCATCTACAAATGGCAGCCGGGACCAACTGCTTAACGTGCTTTCCGAGGCACGGAGGAAACTTGGGGTATGTGGTAGTCACCCATCCACAAACCAATCTAGGCAAGCACGGCTTAACCTACTGGCTGTTATTATTTAGCCACGAGCTCCTCCATCCTTCAAACAGTATGATGATAGATTGTGTTCATTATTTCATCACCACTGCTCTTAAAACAACAAGGAAAATGTTGAAAGATAAGGGTCCATTCCTCATAAAGAGGAGGGTGTATCCTATCCCATCAATGGGAACATTATCCTATGCCTCGAACTCCTTTACACTATGAGACTTTGCCAATTAATTTGAGCTTGAGTTTAGATTATTCCGCCAAGTTCGTTTCAGGCAGGCGGTGAGCGCAGTTCATCAAAGTAACTACCCAAATAAACACTTTTCTCCACAAAACTCTATCCAAGTATTTACAAATAGTTTTAACTTTTAACTACTTACATTAACTTCCTCTAACAGCCACTTATTCACTTACGGAAACTTCTCATTTCGGCACTTTATTGCTACTTTCAGTAAAATATATTATTAACAGTTTTACTCTCTTATTTGTTCAAGGAAGTAATTACCTACTAAACATCTGATGAAAGTAAGAACTTCAGAAGTTAAATAAACAAGAGTTCAGTTTAATTGGGGAACTTTGATTGGGATGACTTGAACTCTCGTTTAAGGTTCTATTTCTTTGGTTTTATTTGAATTATGAGTGGGGCATGAGTTTCATTAAATGTTTTGGTAAGTCTATTTGCTAATAGTTAATACTTTAGTACTTTTTGACGAGCTTTTGAAAATCTTGAGTTTGGTTAATATCCTGGTGTTTTATGTTGGAAATTGAAGCAACGATATAGAACATCAAGCTTGGTATATCTTTTTTATCATTTGATGTTATTTATTCTGAGAAATGTTTTGAAGGTCTAAATCTATCCCACGTACTGCCGGATGAAAAAGTTTTCCAAGACTGGTTTTGGCCTACCGGTGTGCCAATTGCATCGAAATTCATTCAGCCGTTTTGTTGTGAAAAGGTAACACACGGAGTTACTTTTGCATTTATATTAGAACTATAATTCAGCACTATTAGTTCAGGATCTTTGGTTTCTTTTTTTTAAAGATAAGAGGTTTTTCTAGTTCTATATGAACATTGTGTTTGGCACTCTATTCATAAACAGTTATTATTTCACCATGCTGAGATAGGGTATTTTGGCCTCTTATGTGTCTTTTTAATTTAGTTCTTTTTTATTAAGTTTTTTTCAAAATTTCGCTTTATTATTAATGTAACGAAAAATATAATTTTCTTTAATTTAAATTTTAAACACAACAAATCTTTTATTACTTACAGAGAAACACAATTGTGTTTGATTTACTGTGTCGTCCAAATCACAGAAAAATATCTTATATTAATTTAATCATTTTATTTTGTCCTGTGCGAGACATAAATACTTTCGTTTCTTTCTGTTCTTTCATATTCGAAAAACAAACTACATTTCAGCTGCTCCCAAAAGTAACGAACATATTTCTTTTCTTTCATCAAAACACACCTCTAAGCTCACCCAAACTTTATGATAGCAATAATGTCAGCCATAAACACACAAACATAGTACATTTATTACACTTACGTAGCAAAGTAACTTTTAACGTGTATCAGACATATAACTCGTTGAAAGGCAACTCAGTAACTAAGTTACACTTAGTTTAAACTTGTAAGTTTATGCATTAACTTTATAATTGTCTATTTCCCTGCTCATCTGGAAGTTGGGAGTAAACTGTGGTGGTTGGGGTCCATAGTTTGTCGCTGTGGAAGCTGGGAAATTAGTTCTGATGAAAGTTATTAAAATCTTTTTAAGTTGTAATGGAATTTTTAAGGTAAAAAATGTATTCGCATAAATTAAGGGTGTTAGAAAGAACTAGAAAACTATTTTAGCTATTTTCTGTGATCGAATAAATAAAATAGATACAGATATATATTATAGCAATCTCCTTGTGAACATACTTCATGATTCCAGATCAATGTTCAAACAAAAAATAAAAACTAAAGCGATAATTCACTGAAAAAGAAAAACCCTAGGAATCTAGTATAATCATAGTATCGAAGATAATAATTTATACCAAGTTTTCTTACAATCTGACCATAAAATCGAACCTTAGTTATGGAAAACGAGAAATTAATTTCTCAAGAAAAACTCCAACTCGTATCATTTATCAAAGTGGCATGAATTTCAAACAATCGCAGCGTCCAAGCTCAAAAACACAGTTCATCATTATCCCTAATTGACGTTCCCTCGAACAATGTCGCCAGGACTAGTGAGGTGACCAGCAAAAACTGTAATCTATCGATTCTTTCGTCGCACGTAGCGCTTTTTATTTCCGAACGCATGCCGATCTCCGTCGAGCTCAAATTGCGTACCAATTATAATATCGACCTTATGTACACCACTACAGTTTCTTAAAAAAATCCGTCTCCCTCAGTCCCACGCCATAGGGTCGCTGGTACTTCGTTTTATTTTCTGTAATAGTTTTATACGCACTTTACTGCAAAAACGGTCATGAATTAATCATGAGTTGGGACAAATAGTGTGTGAAAAGGTCAGTAGCTTTATTACAGATGCGTGCAGCTCACCTATTTGTGTACAGAGGTGATCATTTAAGTGTCAAGCATGGAATCTCGGAGTTGGTAAAGTTTTGGTCGTGTTTCGGTGGCACGGTTCGCGCTGGGTCGCGCGCGGCGGAGTGACATGGAGCCGTGGTCTCAGCCGATTGCCGCGCGCGGAGCGTCACACCCCGCCCCGCCTCCGCCCCGCCCACCGCTGCGCTGCTAACTTCACGTCGGTCTGGGAAAGTGGGAAACTCGAAGGCTAGTGGGGCGAAGGTGCTATGGATGCCGTGGTGGGGTGCCGACGTGTTAGCGCATTTGTCAATGCCCAACGTTTTGATCGATCACGCTCCTCCGACGTGCTTCGACAAACGTTTTTCTGCTTCGTAATGTATTATTTTTTGCGCGTGATGGCCGGATGATATTGTTTGTGTAAATTTTCTTGCATAATGTTTATTTTAACAATAACAGAAGCTATTGGCGCTAATTAAATCATCAGTTATAATGTCGAGTCATAAAAATACAAAAGCCAATAATGAAAATGTGGACTAGAACCTCAAACATTTCATAATAGTTACAAACTAAACCACAAAACTAAATTCTAAATTGCTAACAATATTGATCAATCAATAAGAACAAACCAAGTGTCTTTAATCTTATAACTTTGTTGTCGGTAATCAATCAATTAATAACGTCGTCTACTTTATTAAATGTTAATTTATCAGAACCAACACTCCACTGAAAGCTATCTGAGGCAAGATCTGTAGTATGTCACAAATTAACTACGAATATCAAAATCTTATATCGGTTAAAACAAGAAAAAAAAGTATTTATTCGACTCATACAGGTCAAACAATAAAATATGAAAAATAAAACAAAGGAATTGAAGAAAACTACAATTCAAAACGCCAGACTAAGAAAGACTTAAAAATGGAACATAAAATTAAACTAATTTATAGGTCATGTACGAGGAGAAAAAGGCCTCTATCTCAGCATGGAGCTGATACATTTAAAAAAATAGATGTCGCAGCGCTGGTATTCTGATAGAGTCTATCAAAAACGACAAACACACATACCCGCGGTATTAGGATATAATTCTAGGGCTAATGGCCCGACAACAACCGTCGGGCAGTATATTGTTGATATAACTTCCTTCTGGTCAAAAGATCCTGGACGGATCCCAGAGAAAGAAAGAAATAAAAGAAAGAAAAAGCATTTATTAGCCCGCACAGGACAATACACAAAATAAAATGGTAATAAATGATAAATAAATAAATCTTGCTGGACTTTACACACAGCGCCATCTACTGCCACACTAAGCAACGAGGCTTGTGTCGTGGACACCAGATGGTTGATATACTACATAGATACTTTTTGTTTGTAAATACATACTTATTATACATATAAACATCCATGACTCGGAAGCAAATGGCCATGCTCATCACACAAACATTTGCTCCGACCGGGATTCGAACCCGGGACCCTAAGAACGTAAGGCAGCCTCATTACCGCTGCACCATTCGGGTTGTCGAATTAGAGGATGACAAACAAACAAAATTTCATCCTAAAAGGATCTTTGAACACCATCCATTTATTTTCAGGCAACTTTGGTCCATAGATTAGATTAGTTTTGGATATTTCGACCAGAAGAGTTAGCAGTGATAGCCTAGTTGTTCGATCGTCGGACTACCAAGTCATAGATCTCGAATTCGAACCCAAAACACACCTCTGATTTTTCGGATTCATGTGTGTATTGTATAATTATCATTTGCTACGGTGAAGGAAAACATCGTGAGGAAACCAGCATGCCTGAGAGATATTTCTCGTCGTCTTGTAAAACTAAGGCAGAGGCCTATGGGCGGCATACAACTGACACCAGGTTAGGTACTAACCACACGATAAAGAAAAAAAACTCATACCCTTAAAGAAAGAAAGAAAGAAAGAAAAGTATTTATTGAACTCACACAGGACAAACAGAAACAAAAAGATAGAATAGACATGACAAAATTATATAAAAAAATTAACAAGAGAAAAAAAATAATAATCAAAATGGTCCAGTGCGAGGCCAAAAGGCTCCTATCTCAGCAAGGTGCTGTGACATTTAGAACAAAAAGTCACAGCGCTGGTATTCTGATAGGGCCCAAAGTGATGCCACACACCACACACACACACACAGCTTACAGCTACACAACAACAGCAACTTACAGCTTTCAATGTCTCCCTAATGCTTACACATTTTCATACACCAACCAAGCTAAAACATAATAAAATCGCTCGATTATACAAATAACTGATGCACAGCTGTCTATCTCCATACATTGATGTCAGCATGTCTAAACAAAATTATGTAGAAACTACGCGACTGCTCCACGAATATGATCGATGTGGTCCCTGCTGTCTCTGTCATGTTTACGGACTGATATTACTTGTATTTGCAACTACTATTAGATGTTTAAAGACATGGAAATCAGTTAGTAGTGAAGGAACAGTCCCTGTTTTTGGACAATTTCCTCTAAAATACTTAATAAAAGTCCTGCTAACAAGAACTTGTGTAAATGATAAATGATGTTTATTTTGCAAGTAGGTTTTTACAAAAACTTTTACACGTCATTTTTTAAAACTAGATGGGGCCGGTGTTTCGTACCTGACTACTCTGAGAAGAAACAGCTGAAACAAACTCGGAGGTCATAGTCTCTAGTTTTAAAGTCCAGACAATCTTGCTCAATTCACATGAGAACTATGTAGATTAGTGTCTGAGATGGTCTTTTGAAGAAAGAACCATACAGATTTGAGTGGACCTGACCTGTCCAGTCAGTGCAAGCATTTGTCAGTTAACGTGTAGCTCGACTTATAACTCAAGGAGCTCAACGAAACGACGAACAATACCAAAGAAAGGACATTTGGGTAGGTCGCTTATAGTACTCAAACTGCCAGACAGTTGTGGGAAAAAATAAACAAAAAATATAAATAAATAAAATAATAATAATTATAAATGTAAGTTAATCAACCCTAGATTAATATTCGTCTATCTTCATTTGAAACCTGTTGAAATACACATAGGTATTGCAATCGGTATCTAACTATTGATAAGACATACATAACATCACGGCTGTACTCCCTGAAAGGTTAGGCAGAGGTGTAACTAAAAGTACACCCACATTTCGCTAGTTCTGTTGTATCACCGGGTGCAAATCTAGACTCTGTGGCTGCTACTGAGATATTCCTGATGGAAAAACCCAATAACACTTTGCTCGACCCGGGAATCGAACCCAGGATCTCATGCTCAGCAGTCGCGCTTACGACCCGACCAGTAAGGCAGTCTAAAATAATAAGAAAGAAGAATTGATTAAAATTACCTAATATTTTCCACAAGTTGTGGTAAATAACATATGGAATAGGTACTAGAGACTCCTAGGCGTCAGTCATCATCATCATCATAATCTGCCTAGCCAACTATGTTGAGGTCGGCTTCCAGTCTAACCGGATGCAGGTGAATACCAGTATTTTACATGGAGCGACTGACTATCTGATCTCCACAACCCAATTAGTACTGGGTAATACGAGACCCCTTGGTAAGACTGGTTGTCAGACTTTTTGGCCCACTGACTACGTGTAACGACCTCCTAGGTCAGTATTATAACTAAAACATACAACCTTTATTCCAATTAAGGCCCCTACCCAACTTGGGGTTGCGGGACTGTTCGAAAGAGATACCGTGGCCCCGGAACACAAAGGACGATGAAGGAACATGGATGGGTTTTAGTCAGTAAAAGTCTGACACTCCCTCCTGCTCCGCCCAGAGCGGGAGGAGTCATTTGATGATTTCCCAAACGAAACAAAAACCGAAACTTTTTTTGACGGTTCTAACTTCGTTTAAAGTTTTGTCTATTGCATAACAATGTTTGCATAAGTAATTACTTAAACTCAACTTATTACTTTAACTTGACATACGGGCGTTAGACTTCGTAACAAGTAACAACAAAGAGAGAATTCTCTCGTTTCTTCGAGAATTTTCCATCCAGCTTTTAAAATGCAAGCGAAAAATTATATTACTCCTCTGCATATTCCATATATCTCGATCACCATATTTCAATATCAATGCCTCGCAAGAATTTGAAACATTATTATGTAAAGATGTGTCTATTTCGCATCGCATCGGCAAGATTTCCCGGGAGTCTGGGAATCTTGTTTCCATGTACGTCGTCGCGACGTCGGGTGGGATATCATCACGCTTCTAATCTCTTTGGGGTGGATAGGGCAGTTAGGTTAATGTCATGTCATAAAGAAGTTGGTGCGTTTTTTTGGTAAATAGATTAAAACTAGGAAAGCTCGAGGGAATAAAGTAACTTATGAATAAAAATAAACATAATATTGCTATATTCGTTCTATCGTGAGGAAAATCGTGAAAACGAGCTTTAAATTTTGTTAAGCTTTATATCATTACTTCCAAGTTCCAATAAATAAATCGATCCAAGTATAATATTTGAATCGTTTAATATTGGGCATTTGAGTTCCACTGCAGAAGCACTCCAAATCTCTCTATTTTAAGATTTGGATTTCGAGTTTTTAAATTTTACAAAAACTGGGTGAGTAAAAACTTATATGGCTGTATTCTATACAGGGTCCGTATATGTAATACATCGACCCACAAACCGATACCACAAATTCAGTATATCATCATTCCGAACTCCTTCCAACTCTACATTTAAATTTTTCATCGGCAATTTAAAAACAATCTGGTGTTTCCTACAAAATTACCTACCCAGTCAAACTGTATGGAGCTGCTTTTTTTCAACTACCGATGAAATTTAGGGGGTTTGGAATGATGTACCGAATACCTGGTGTTCGTTTGTGCGTTCAATTAACTTTTAAAATTATTATTTTTACAATACTGAACCATACAATCGATCCCTTTTTTAACGACAACCCCAGCGAAGTACCAGGCAAACATAACATCGAAGGAGTGTACAACTGCACCTCATAAATCGCTAACAAAACTGCATATAGCTTACTAATTATTCCATACCAACCGGACTTCCTAGCCAGCCAATCAGCCAGGATAATAGATCGTGGGTGGTCGATCTCTTTGTAAGGGCACAGTTGTCATAATAATTCCCGTCGCCCCGAGAGGAGCATGATTGGAAAGCTTTTGATCTATTTGTTTGTTCTAGAATATTTGAGAATTCAGGATTGAATTTCGATTGAGAGACATCGAATAGTTTTAGTTTGCATGTGGGTTTAGACTGTTGAAATGAATTGATTTGTTGGTTGATGGTTTTTGGATAACGTTAGAAAGATAACATCGCGCTTTATCTGCGAAGGGTGAGGCAGAGGTGATGTATAGTACACCCTTATTTTGCCAGTTATGTTGAAGTCGTTAGGGAGACCCTATTGCCATCAACCACAATCCGGGCTCCGGACATTAGTTAAGGTGGTAATGTAAATTATAGTTGGGTTAATTGGGTGTGTACCAAAGGATAAATTTTACTAAACTATGTTGTACCATGATTCTGAGTTAAATCATAGCTTTAAACCCAAAAGTTCCTCGGTATGTCTCTGTTGTAATACTACTCACTAAATTACGGCAAGAAGTTTATTAGTTACGAGAGGACAGATGAACAGACATAGCCTATTAAGCGGCATATATGCCTCAAATGGCTTAGCATGATCCTCCGTTACGCCTAAAATACTGCAGAATTAATTTTGAAATAAATATATGGTAAAGTTGAGGATTAATGCTAGGTACTATGTGTGACGAAAACACGATTCCATAATATCATAAACTTTTCTCGAGAGAAAAAAAATCCAAAGTTACCTCCAAATCGAACAATAAACCGCTGGTATTCAAAAAGTACTTCAAATTAGATCATGAAACTTTGCATACTAACTGAACTAACTATAAAGCAGGTCTTATATGTTTTATCTTTTTAGTCCAATCAATAGATTTTTCGTAAATCGCAAAAAAACACTCATTTCGCACTATTCGGCCGCAGTGACTGGCGTAACAACCGATTTGTAGTGCAAGCTGATTAGAACTTTATTCTAACAGTATATCAAACGAAGTTTGAACCGCCACAAATAGAGTTGCTAATTTTAGGGTTAGAAGGGCCTTAAATCATAGCTTTAAACCCAAAAGTTCCTCGGTATGTCTCTGTTGTAATACTACTCACTAAATTACGACGAGAAGTTTATTAGTTACGAGAGGACAGATGAACATGACATAACTTGTTAAAATCGTAACCCTCCGCTTTGACGTAGTCGGTTAAAAACAACCATTTATTCATCACACTCCTCACTTTATAACTACAAAGAACAGATACAAATCTAAACAGTAGTTAGTATAAAACAAAAACACAATATATTAACAGTCTAACACGAGCTCCTAACTGCCGTATCAAAGAGAAAGTACTCCCCAAAACGGCTAACAATTAATCTAAACATCGTTTATATAAACCATTGTAATTCGTAAGTGGTCCTTTGAAACACAGTAGCTCCCATAAAAGGTGACATCGTGGAGATTTGGACGGAAAACCTCAGATTTAATTGTTGTTTACTATTTTTGGTGCTAGGAGACGAAAATATCCTTTTTGGGGAAGTGAGTCAATCGCCCACACGGGCTGTGATTTTGTGCGATTGAATGGATTTAGGTACTGTTGAGATGTCGCTTTGTTTACGTTTAGTGTGATAAAATTTGTGCCCATTACATACATACATTATGAAACTCCTTTAATTAATGCCTATATATACGGTATGATTAACAATGCTGGGATCAGCGCTGAGTTCAAATTCTAATATGAAAATTTAAAGAAGTTTAGGCAGAAGTGTTGGTAGTTAGCTAAACCTATATTTTGTCAGTCATGTTTAAGTATATGTAATGGGAGACGAATACCTGTAACAAAACTACTTGCTCCTATTTAGAATAAATGGATAAGCAGACTTGTTCAATTAAATTTTAATTAGGGAAGTAATTTACAGGTGATAAAAAATACAGCTAGTTATAAAAAAACCTACCTAGCACGCACTCTAGGATAGTTTAATAGTTCACGCACTGCAGGAGAGACGGGTATAGGCATCAGGGTAGCAGGACAATACCAGGGCCACTTCGAGGATCAGCTTCAGGAAACCTCTGCTGAAAGGGCGTCGTGCAGATCTCAGAGTCCACCGGGTCTGCTCTGTAGTAAGGCAGCGTAGATCTCAGGGCCGGACGTCAGGATAGCTTTGCGAGACAAGTCAGGCACGTAGTTAGCTTCCGAAGATCGGGAGTAGAAGTCCCTGGTGAATCTTTAGCTGGATTCCCTGGGTAGTTTAAGTATCTGACAGCGAAAACCAAGCTGTTATCTGATGCTCATCAAATCAGATCCAAGAGTAGACTGCCTCCAGCGGTTCCGAAAACTCGTTTTCAAAGTAGTGTTCCTTTTTCAATTTCAAATATTTCTTCGTGTGGCCATCATCTCATCTGACAAGTGTAGTCGGCCAGGACATATCCATGAGTGCGTAAAGAAATTTATAAATATAATTTTAAGTTAAGTTATTTAGTAAACAAGAGGTATTCCATGAAGCACACCCAAACGAAGCACACCCAGACGAAGCACACCTAAAGTATTCCACTTAGCACACCCGTAGGTGGGCTTCAAATAAAAATAAAAAATAAAATAATTTGCTCTTCCACGAAGCACACCTACGAATATCACTCGCATAGTGCGGGGACTAAGAAATAAAAATGTCGATAGGAGAAAATATTTATTATTTAAAAGACTAACTAGTTTGTGAGACTTTACTATCCTTGTTTACGTTTGTTCCCATTCAGTTACACCATAAGAAGAAGAAGAAGAAGAAGACAAACTACCAGGATCCCAGAATCATGAAGAAGTATTTTATACATTGCCTATTGCATGATAATCGAAATGTATATGGATTGATTATGAGATCCCTATTAAAAATATATAATACCTCCTTTATGGTTCTGGCCTCCTGGTAGTTGGTAGATAAAGAAAAAATAAAAAACCAATAAACCCGTGCCTAGTCAAATTATGCAATCACTCGTTACCCGTGGTCCCGGTGGGATATGATATGCTATTATTATGGATTTCTATTTTCTCGTGCATCATGTATACGTCTTATCTACGAACACTATGAAAATTACAAGTATTTTATCACATTATTATAATGAAACTGAAAGATGTTAGATATTTAAGTTAGTCTTTTAAATAATAAATATTTTCTCCTATCGACATTTTTATTTCTTAGTCCCCACACTATGCGAGTGATATTCGTAGGTGTGCTTCGTGGAATAAGAAATTAATTATTTTACATTTTTATTTGAAGCCCACCTACGGGTGTGCTAAGTGGAATACTTTAGGTGTGCTTCGTCTGGGTGTGCTTCGTTTGGGTGTGCTTCATGGAATACCTCGTAAACAATCGTAATTATTTATAAAATACAATAGCTAGACATATTGATAAAAATAATTTAAATTTCCTACATAAACCAAAAAGTAGCCATCTTATATAGACTAAAGAGAATTAAAAAGTAACTGAGAGTTTGCAAATTGACGCTTGACGTAAGTGTCACAACATGAAAATTATAAGTCAATATTTTATTTCAGCTATTTTTAAGTAAAAGAATCGTATTTAGATCGATTTGCTGAGTGTAGATATATAAACAAATAAAAAGGATGATAAATAGTATTATGAAAGATGAATATGATGTGTAATTATAGCATAATACTATACACCTTGCCCCCCCCTGGGAATCAAACCCAGGAGCAAATATGCTTAGTCATTTATTTAGGTGTCGTTTATAGTTAGTGAAATCAGGCATTAGGTGTATGGTTCTTTGTTGAGAAATGTGCAGCTGTATTTCTAAGTGTTAGTGTCGTAAGAAATAAGGGATAGAATGTAGGCAACAATAGTCTACGATTAAGGTGCGGGCTGGCGACTGAGAGGTCGTGCGTTCGATCCCCACCCGTTGCTCTATTGATGAATACTTAGGTAGTTCATGAACAAGAATTTAGCTTATTAATAAGTTAACGAATGTCAGTAATTCGCGCTATTTCAAATTAAAGTAGCAAAGTCGTCGGAATCCTAACTCATAAATAGATCATTATTAATAATCTACGTAGAAAGACAGAATCCTATTATAAACGCGATTAAACTTTCAGACGGATAGACTGTGGCCCGAGTCAGGACATAGACACGTTTTTTATCTAAGTAGTACGTTCCCATATTACATGAACAATTTTCCTACATAAATAAATTGTACCATCATCATCTGCTTAGCCTTTTCCCAACTATGTTGGGGTCGGCTTCCAGTCTAACCGGATGCAGCTGAATACCTGTATTTTACATGGAGCGACTGCCTATCTGTCCTCCACAACCCAGTTAGTACTGGGTAATACGTTATCCCTTGGTAAGACTGGTTGTCAGACTTTTTGGGTCACTGACTACCTGTAACGACTGTCAAAGATCTAAAAATGACAGCCGGGACCAACGGCTTAACGTGCTTTCCAAGGCAAGATCGACCCGAGCGGCTGTTATTATTTAGCAACGGGCTCCTGCCTCTAAATAAATTGTACCCTAAACATGAAAAAAAGATATTCACATTTTTAATTTAAAATAGCTTTATATTTTTCAGTATTAAAACCTTTACCGTCACTCTTATAGGGTAAGTATACCGGTAATATTTTGATGTGGTATGCGAACGGCTAAATAACTCCATGATATCAATCTGAGAGGATGTATACGATACAGTTCTAATAAATATTGCATCTATAAACCAACGAGTTCTAATTACTCTAATTAGTTGACAATTCCAAACTAGCAACCATATAAATATCCATTAAAGGGAATCCTACATTCACATCCTTACTCTATGGTACGAGACCATAGAGAATGAAGTTGTTAACTCTATAAATCGGCTTTATGATTTATTAACATACAACATACACTTCAGATATCAATTTACTCGATAAAAAACAATTGATAATCGCCACGCGTCAATCAGACCAGTTTTAAATCGTTCATTAATACCATGTTTAGACATTGAAACTAAATCACTTAAATCGATACACCATTCGATTCTAAATCTTAATCGATATACTTAAAGATTGAAATCGAGTAGTATCGATATTTCATTATTAGGACTTTGAAAAGCAATTTGGAAAATGAGATCTACTTATAAGGTAGTAAGGTTGGTATTGGTTGGCGGGTGGGTGACGTCACCGGCGCCCGCGCATCCCACACAGGCCCTCATTCACAATCTGGTTAATACAGATGATTTATTCAGCACGACATATGATAACAGTCGTGATCCAGATTGCTAAATGGTGGCCTTTGATTGTACTGAGCTTTAGTTACTGAATTTCCTATTTATTCATAGATTAAGTTTGAGGTTGAATTACTGCTTTGTAATACTGGAGTACTATTATGTTATTTATTTCAATTTATTTGTATCGTAGGCCAATTGAGTAAATATGCTGTTCTTTTGGTCTTTGCTTCTTTAGGTAAATAGACGTCGTTCGGTGTCCATGTAAATGTACTCGTAAGATTTTACGAGTATCGTGAATAAACTTTAACTTTTCAACACGTAGAAGCAAGCTTTGTTGTTGACCAATTGCCTGGTCCGTATGGTAAATTTTTCAGAGAAATTTGCTCTAAAAGGACATTAAATTGATGCTGTAAATTTACCAGATTTAGGTGTAGCAGTTTTATTTAATTAGGAATTTCATCTTCTACTTTCATATCGATGTTACGTTGTATCAAATAACTTGGGCCCCAATAGGTTGCCACGTTAATTACAACGTTACTAAAAGTTTTTAATTTTAAGGTTTTAAGGCGACTACATGAGCTAAACGCGAGTTTTATAATGCAAAAAAGCATATGATTTACTGCAACAAACAAAACCAGAAAATATATGATATTCTTCAGGATTTATGCTAGTAACTTTAAGTATTAACTAACTTTATTCGATAGAAAAAACAAACGAACTTATCTCTAAAGATTTCTTTTATCGAGTAAAAATCATACAAAAATACATGTGAGCAAATAATTATACAAGCAACATGTTAGCATCAAAGTGTTTTACTTTTTTAGTCCAATCAATATTTTGAAAATGAAAATGAAAATGAAAATCCTGTTTTAAGCTTTCACGGTTCATAACTATACTACAAATGAAATATCGGGAGCTCAAAATAATAAATAATCACGGAAGATATCCCGTAAGTGACATTTGTAGTATTGAAAATGAAAATGATGATTTTTTTTTTTGTAAATTGCAAAAAACAACTCAAATCGCACTATTCGGCCCGCAGTGACTGACGTAACAACCACTTTGCAGTGCAAGCTGATTAGAACCTTATTCTAACAGTATTTCAAACGAAGTTTGAACCACCACAAATAAAGTTGCTAATTTAGCTCCTGTAATCGCCTTAACGTGAACTTATACAATGTAAGGATCGAAGCCAGGTGGTGTTCTATAGTTTCTGCATGTATGTCTGTATTGTAATTCGTAAATAAACTTCATAAACTCTCTACCTTTCATAATTTCCTCCTTCTAATACTACAGCTGGGAAAAATAAAGAGTCATGTAGTCAGGTGTTGCCTTCCGCGTAGGTCGTGAGTTCGTTCCCGACCCCACTGAACCGTTGTGAACCTGCACCAACGCTGGCAACATTTATCTTAGTTCAGTAACAGGGATATTATTTATGCTTCGTGATTTGCTTCATTCTTTGCTAGGAAAAAAAAATAGATTTATTGTAATGATTGAGGAATTGAGTTGTGTATTGTCATGTGGTTGTTGATGGTATTGGTGAGTGTATTTGATTTAAATTGTAATTAGAATTCTTTGGTGGTTTGTGCTAGGATCCTAGGACAAAATGATGTAGGTATTGAGCAGCGGTGGCCCAGTGGTGGCGGCCCCGACTTACGATCAGTAAGTCGTGGGTTCGAACCCAGGCAGGCGCATTACTTTGTGTAATTTATTTCATCACCGCTGCTCTCAAAACGGTAAAGGAAAACATCGTGAGGAAACCGGCATGTCCTAGAGCCAAAAAATCGAAGACATGTGACATCTACCAACCTGCACTGGGCCCGCGTGGTGGATTATAGCCCATTCCCTCTCATACAGGGGAGGCCTGTGTCCCAGCAGTAGGAACATTAATAGGCTGATGATGATGATGATGACAGGTGGTTATCATATTAATTAAATACCTACATACTAGAATTTATATGTTAATTGACTAACTACCACTTATGCGCGCAAATCAATCACCACTAAAATAACCAACAAGTTAGATAATTATGTTATATAATCCCCAAAACTGTTAGACTAGAACTTATTCACAGTCTGTATCCAAGCACCAAAAAAACATCACCAACGACACCAGTCACCACGTCACTGGCGCTAAGTCATAAAATTTTAAATCGGTGTCAACGTACTAAAAGAAAAACGTAATATCCTGCGAATCGAAATAGCTACTAAAAAAATGCACAATGAGTACTTCCCTGCTTCCGTGCAGACGACACTTCCTCCTAAAACGGGTCATTGACTTCGAGTTAAAAAAAAAAACATTAGAAATGCAGGACCATCGCCGAATTACGATTTTTCAAACAGCTGTAGGATGGGTCCCGTTTGACGACTTTTAAGGACAAATGGGACGTTATGGGCTTTTAGATGGAGCGATAAAATTTAGTTTGGAAGTTGAGTGTCGATGAGTTTAGCTTTTATTAGAAAATAATTTAAAAGTTAGTAGAGTGTGAAACACTTTTAAAACGATGGAATATTGTTTAGAAGATTTTTAAGAGCTAAAATATATGCAATTAAAAATACTTAATTCAATAATGATCGTAACAGAAAAAGTTAATTAGATGCATATTCTAATGTTTAATAGTTTTTCATAATATTAATAATTTATGACACATTCACTTACTGTTTTTATACTCACTTATTTAGTTACTTCTTAGAAGAATATTTTTTTTACTATTCCCTGTAATAATTTCAGATACTTATCCCAACTTTTTGTTAATTCTGATGATGGAAAAAGTTATCCATACAGCGTGTAAAAGACCTCATCACGAAGCCAACCAAGCATTCTGTACATCAAACTAAGTAACTTTACGAAAATTTCACGTTTCCATTAGATCATATTAACCACTCTACCATAAACAAATCGATCCCGCAACAAAGTAAATCATGGACACTGGAATGTCACCGAAACTTGGCGGAAATGAACGAACGTGCGGCGATCGCTTCCAGGCACGTCACACATGTTCCTGAACATAATTAGTTTTATTTGTGTTGTGGTCACCGTACTTTTGTGACTTATGATGACACTAATATCTACCTACTTAACTATTATACTAGGTACTTTATTGTGGCATCGCAGACGTGTTGGTCGGAAATTATCCATACATTGATATTATCGGATAATTATCCGCTAATTGAAATTTTAAAGCTCAAACCAATCTTTTTTTTTTAATACAAAGTTTTGATGTAAAACACCTTCACGACTCCCGTACTATTCAATTCATCCATCAGCACAATGTTTTGAGTGCGTTACATTGAGTTCTACCTCAAAACAAAAAAAAGTCGTTGCCCAGCAATAATTTTTGCGTAAAGTTACTTAGTTTGATGAACAGAGTGCTTGGTTGACGGCTTCGTGATGAGGTTGTATAATAGTATTAGTATAGTTGTATAATAATAGTTAGGATTAGCAAAGTATGTAGTAGGTACCAGAAGGAAATGGACAGGAAATACTTATCACCTACACCCATAAAAGTCAATTGCCGTAATTAATATTTAAGGTATTAAGGAAATTTCAAGAACAAAGCCTTATTTGGTATTTTGGTCGGAATATTCCAGAACAGGTATGTTGGTATTGTGGGTATAAAAGTTTTCGGTTGGGAATTACCTACAGATATTATAATTATGGATTTACCCAGATGTTCCTATAATACCTATAAATGTGGTTTTGGTACGAGGTAGCTAGAATTACATAGCAAAAAGTAAATAAATAAATTCAACATTTCTTTACTTTCTAGTTAGGTTGCTAACACGTACCTACACTTTTAAAGGATAAACAACCACATGGGCTGTTGTGGTTTTTCTGGTAATAATAGTAACGTTCATAAATTAAATTCCTGGACGACCGAGCTCTGCCCGGGTAAAAATAGTGAAAACACACTAACGTCACTATTTTCACGTAGCTAGGCCGATTTTAAAGCCCTTAAATTGCAACTTCCATTCGAAATCGTGAGAGCTGTTTTCGAGAACGTGATAAAATATTGCTCATTTAATAGTATACATCATCTGCCTAGCCTTTTTCCAATTATATTGGGGTCGGCTTCCAGTTTTACCGGATGCAGCTGAATACCAGTATTTTACATGGAGCGACTGCCTATCTGACCTCCACAACCCAGTTAGCACCGGTTAATACGATACCCTTTGGTAAGACTGGTTGTCAGACTTTTTGGGCCTCTGACTACCTAACGACTGTCAAAGATCTACAAATGACAGCCGGGACCAACTGCTTAACGTGCTTTCCGAGGCATGGAGGAAACTCGGTATGTAATGGGTGGCCACCCATCCACAGACCAACCTAGGCAAGCACGGCTTAACCTAACGATCGACCCGAGCGGCTGTTATTATTTAGCCACGAGCTCATTTAATAGTATACATGATATCTTAATTTATAAAAATTACGTGTCACGTTGTTTGTCCGCGATGGACTCCTAAACTACTTAACCGATTTTAATCAAATTTGCACTCCGTGTGCAGTTTGATCCAACTTGAAAGATAGGATAGATAGATAGGATAGAATAGAAAAAAATAAAATGTCCAACCGTGCGAAGCCGGGACGGGTAGCTAGTAATAGGATAAACTGTCAAAATCGTAAATCAGAGACTCGAAAAAAAATGGACATGTTGCAATCGCTTTCAAACCGTTTACTTTTCCTACAAGAATTTTCAACGCTTTTGACCAAAAGTTTTTGTTAGCCTATGAAGTTATTATAGTCCATTCATTTTTGAACTTTTGACATTTCCACCATCGTTATGAAAGAAAGAAAGAAAAATATTTATTTGGGACAAGCACAGGAACTACAAAAATAATATTTAACGTGTCCAGATGACGAAATAATAAGTGATACTAATTTTGAGTTTCACCACAACTGGACACACGTGTGTCCAGTCTTCCCTGTCCAGTTGGTGACTAACCCAAAAAAACAATCTAAAACTAAATCATAAAAATAATCTAAAACTAAATCATAAAAAGAAAACCTGTGCGAGGCCAAAAAGGCTCCTATCTCAGCATGATGCTGCGATAAATGAAAAACAAATACCGCAGCGCTAGTTTTCTGATAGGGCCCACTGTGATGTCACGGTCACACCTACGGACACAAAATATCGTTTCAGTTTGTCCAGGCCCTTTCTCCTACCAAAGAAAATTACCTAAGGAGAAGAACGAACAAGAACCCACGGTTACTCTTTTATATCAAGTTACCAAGTCTACAATATCACTTGTTTTGTATAGGTATCATATTCTTAAGGTCCCACATCACGTGCGCAGGCGCATCATCGCCACGTCACGTCCGTGTCCTAATTGCGACGGTGCACCGTGCATAGGGAATGCACTCCCTAAAATTATGACCGTTTTATTTCCTGGCGCCTAAGGATGGTTCTTTGGTTTTATCCTTATTTTGAGTTTTCTATAATTATTATGTTTATCCCTTGGTCTCATAATTCTTATTTTGAGTTTTCGATAACTTTCAAAAATTGGAGCGTCATAAACGGTTTTTTTTTCTTTTAATTGTATCTTTGACTCTTCTTCTATGAGGATAGATGTAGACAGACAAATGGATAAAATACTTATTTTTATTTTATTGTACACTAAAATTGATATTAGCTCTTTACTACTCTTTAGCATACCTATTGCTAATTGAATGGGCATAATGTTTGTCTTAACGCCGATAGCGATATATTCTAGACAACCTACGACTAGATAGGTATACTTGGGTACCTAACATGTAAAATTTTCAGCATTAAAGCAGGATCATCAAAATGCATGAGGCAGATGTTGCCAGTCTGAAATTTTCGCCTTCCGTCAATGCATAGAAGAATGCTTACCATAAATAATGCATCATCCTATATTCCAAACTTAAATCACGCTGACTCGTAAAATAATATTTTGCAGACTTTGTCCATTGTCTAAACTAACTTCTAACTATGCAAGTGTCGTACGGATCTATTATATGTACCAAAATGGAACTATTGTCTATGTAGGACACGTCTCAGAACTATTATATCATCAATGTATACTCACTACTTCCTTTACATGAAAAAGTTACAAAACAAAACATAAATCAACACTTGACTTCGAACATTTCAAAATAAATAAACCTTGTTCACTTGAAAATAAGAATGAAAGTCGCAATTTCAATGGTTTCTGAAGTGTAAGTTTAAAATTGCCATTTGGAAAGTTCACACAATACGTCCGGTGTGATTTTGTATGCTGAGGACATTGGCAACGAGGAAGTAAAGGTGTCTGCACTTTTGACAACTTTGTGCTTTGAAATCACATATTATCCTACTGGACTTGGTGTTTTATTTTATCCATGATCAGCGCCGAAGGCACCTACGAAGCCGATTCCTGCCACTGTCTTGTTTTCCTGTTCCTGTCTACTGTAGTCAAATAGTAGGTATATTACATACCTACCCATCTGTGAGTATAGATTCATACCTACATCCGCAGTAGTATCGGTCAAACAGGATCCTGGCGAACACTGGCTGGCAAATATCCTGGGAAACGTTCTAATGCCGGCTGTACACTCTCGCCTGAGAGCACTCGCTGTGCCACGCCCGGGAGCCTCGGTCGAAACGAGTGACAATGACACTCGCCGAGGGATCATTTTCAATTGTGGACGCCGAGGGAATGAACGAAACAGAAGTTGCTGCTGATGTTGCACTATGTGCCATCAGTTATTACCGTTACTTACGTATATATTATGCAAAAAAAAATACAAAAAAAGTGGCGTAAACGAAGATGGTGGATGGTCACAATTCATCGTAAATAGAACATGGTATACGTAGATTTTAATTTAATTTTACTTCTATATTGATATATCGGCAATTCGGCATCGCAACTGGGAGAAACGAGAGTGTACAGCGACGCGCTCGCAGTTCGCGCGAGGCGGCGCGAGACCCTTTGACTCGCGCGCAAAAACCGACTCGGGACGGAGAGCTAGCGAGGAACACCGAGACAGGCCGAGCCGGGCGAGCGCTACCATCTACACTCTCCGCTCGCCCTGCCTCGGACTATCTCGGCGAGAGTGTACAGCCGGCATTAGGAAAGACTAAAGCTGTGGCGTGCACAACAAATACGGGTAGTAAATGCAGTTTGTTTTCTCTTTAGAGTTCCGTACTCGAAGGGTAACCAGCGGGACACTATTACTGCCCCCGAAGTTCGTCCGCACGCCCGTCTGTCCGTCTTTCTGTCAACGGGCTGTATCTCATGATCCGTAATAGGTAGACAGTTGAAATATCTGTAGCCGCTTTAACAATAAATACTTAATAAAAAAAAAACTATTTTTTTTTTAATCAATAATTTACAATATTCTTATAATAAAAACAAATTTAAATAAAAATATAAAAAAAGATTTTGTTTTTATTTAAATTGTTTTTATTTAAAAATAAAAAAAACATTTAAAAAAAAAAAAAAGATTTTTATTTTTTAATGTTTTTATGTACATTGTTTTTATTATAAGAATATTGTAAATTATATGTAATGAAATGAATAAAGGAAATAATTAAATAAATTTAAAAAATAAAGGGGGCTCCCCTACTACCTATGGTACGGAACCCTTCATGCACGAGGTCGACTCACATTTGGCCGGTTTTTAGGTTTTGTCTGGTAAAAAAGGAACAATACTTAAGTTTATGATGTAATTTATATCAAACTAGCTGACGTCCCGCGGTTTCACCCGCGTAGTTCCCGTTCCCGTGGGAGTACCGGAATAAAATATAGCCTATAGCACACACGAATAATGTAGCTTTCTACCAGAGAAACAATTTTTAAAATTGGTTCATTACTTCCGGAGATTACCCCTACATACAAACTTACAAACAAATGTTACCTCTATATAATATTAGTATAGATATATCAAAATAGCTTCCTGATATGTTTGATTAATTTCTAATTAGGTACAATGCTAATTCCTTAAATGGCATTTTTGGCTATTAATTGAGGCAAAAGGTTATTTAATCAAGATTTGCGGTTACACAATATGGGAATAAATGCTGATTAAAAAATGGCAAGGAAGACCTCTAATAACTATGGGTTTTCTGAAATTGTAACTGATAGCCATAAACGTACAAGTAGAGGAAATTAAATATTTAAACTTAAATTAAATAAATAATAGTTTGGTATACCTACTTCATTACTTTACCTTACACACAATACGGTACAACACGGTAGAAACACACACACACACAAATACACACCTCATCCCCACCTCCACTCTATACAACATAGTGTTCTTTATATTTTTTCTTTTTTTGTTCTATTTTTTTTTAATTTATTTTTGTCATCCTCAATTTAACTTATTTTAGGTTAATCTGGAACAATGTCTATGATTGTATGTATTTTGAATTGGGCGTTGATAGCTGCGCCACAGTACTGTACTTTTGTAGTTATCTTCGTTTTTCCTGTGTAGGTACTCTGTAAACTTAAGGTGACACAGCTCACAGGCTCGAACTCATTGGTGGGCGTGACCAAAAAGCACGCTGTCTCACCTGGCATCGTGCCCGACAGAGATAGTATCAGTGATGAGCAGTTAGACGCTAGTCTTCACGCACGTCTAGTAGGTACGCACACACACAGCGTTCCGAACCGTTCCGAACAAAAACGAAGTTACACGATAAAAAAATAAACTTTATTTTTTATTTTTTACCTTGCTATTGTTTTCTACTTCCTTCTAGGTGCGAAAGTAAATGAGGCCTAACGAAACCGATACTCACAAATGTTCTTTCATTCATTGTGATAGTTTTTGTACTGAACCACAACTGGAAATCTGGAGATGTAGATAAAAGTCCAACTTTATTCGCCTTTCTTTTACGAATTCATTTTTTATTAGTTCCCAAATATATATTTTAAATGGACACTGATTTAAACAAGTATGCCCAGCAGTGGGGTAGTAATAGGGTGGTATTATTATTATATAAAAGACTAGCTGACGTCCCGCGGTTTCACCCGCGTAGTTCCCGTTCCCGTGGGAGTACGGGAATAAAATATAGCCTATAGCAATCACGAATAATGTAGCTTTCTACCAGTGAAACAATTTTTAAAATTGGTTCATAACTTCCGGAGATTACCCCCTACATACAAACTTACAAACATACAAACTTACAAACATACAAACTTACAAACATACAAACTTACAAACAAATGTTACCTCTTTATAATATTAGTATAGAAAAATAAGTTTTATAAAAAAAAAACCTTATATCTCGCTGTCCTTTCAAAATATATATTTGGGAACATAGATATTCTGTAATCCAATCGAAATAAATACACACTACCTTAAGGTGAATGCTTCGACCAGCCCGCGAAATTCAAATTTTCTTACGTTTTTGGCAAATTGCAAGCCAGTGCAAGGTTGTATGTTGATTAAAATATTGGACGCGATTGTAAGACGTATGTAGTTACAGAATTATAATCATCAAAACCATCAATACAACCCTCCAAGTTCATAAAGGTCTAGCAATGACTTTGACCTTGGAAAAATTGTTTCTCGACCTTTATGAACTTGGAGGGTTGTATTGATGGTTTTGATGATTATAATTCTGTAACTACATACGTCTTACAATCGCGTCCAATATTTTAATCAACATACAACCTATCACTGGCCTGCAATTTGCCAAAAACGTAAGAAAATTTGAATTTCGCGGGCTACCCTGGAGCATCAGTAAGTATTACGTTTGTATGAACTACGCATCGCGGCATCGGTCGGCTGGCCTCTTAACTCACGAAAATCATTTTAATGGTCATGACAGCATCACAGTTTTTAGTCTGCTCCAATTTTGGTATCATACACGTGACTTCAACACTACCAGAATACTTGCAGACGGAAAACTATATAATCGCTACCAACGTAAATTCCACACAATTATATAAATTCAATTTTATTATCAATGCGTAAATTCTAGTGACGTCCTGTTAAAATATCTCAATTATAGTTATCAGTTTTGTTAATAAGTTTAATAGGAAATTTATAACATAGTAACAATAATTGACCTGAAATCCCCAATATTTCCTTATAAATTAGCAAATATTTTAATTCGGAACTGCACATAATGTAATTAAGAAAATGACATCATTCGTAAACTTGATGTAGGTCATACCTATTGCCTACTAATTTAAGATAAATGTGCACATGACAACATGGTCAAAACCAAGTATGATATTGATAAGTAACTATGAAGTGCACTGTTTTAGGCTTTTACGGTTTTTCACTACACTTTAGTCACTAAAGGTGGTCTAGGTGGTAAGGTGGTCTTTAGTCACTTAAGGTCCCACCTCTTTGATGTAAGGGGCCACCTTACCTCAAATGGCTTAGCATGATCCTCCGTTACGCCTCAAATACTGCAGTATTAATTTAGAAAAAATATATGGTAAAGTTGCGGATTAATGCTAAGTCCTATGTTTGGCAAAAACACGATTCTATAAAGTTTTCTCGATAGAAAAAAATCCCAAAGTTACCTCTAAACTGAACAATAAACCGCTGGCAATCATAAAAAAACTCCAAATTAGATCATGAAACTTTTTATACTAACTGAACTAACTATAAAGCAGGTCTTATGTTATTTTTTTTTTAGTCCAATCGATAGATTTTTTGTAAATCGCAAAAAACTACTTATTTCGCACTATTCGGCCCGCAGTGACTGACGTAACAACCACTTTGTAGTGCAAGCTGATTAAAACTTTATTCTAACAGTATTACAAACGAAATTTGAACTACCACAAATAGAGTTGCTAATTTGAGGACTATGAAGTGTCGTGAAGCTTAGGTTTAGTTACAGTGGTATTTTTACACTGCGTATGATTCGGCGCATTATCAGCTAAAAATAATAATTTTGCATTTGTTTATCCTTTGTTGGTTATTACAAATAAATAAAATAAGTACTTGGAATTGTAATTTACCGTAGTTGACCGCAAGAGCGACGATGTAAATCGGTACTGTGGAGATCGTTAGTTTGTATGTTGTAGTGGTTTTAGTGTTTAGTGTAATAATTAAAGGCGTTTATACGATGAGTTGAAATAATTTTGTAAAGAAAATCATGTTAATTACTTCTCACACTTTGACGGTCCCTTAAAAGCTTTCTAAACTTTTCTTGATCTAATTTGAACCATTTTGTTTATTTCTTTTCTTACGGTTCCTTACCCACAGAGTAAAAACGGGACCCTATTACTAAGACTCCACTGTATGTCTGTCACCAGGCTGTATCTCATGAACCGTGATAGCTAGACAGTTGAAATTTTCATAAAACAAACGGGATTTTTTTGCCGTTTTTTTATTAATAACGGCAACAGACAGTAGACGCTTGAAATATTCACAGAATATTTGGTTGTATATTTACTTCAAAAATAAATAATTAAATTAAATTAAAATAAATATTAAAGGAGGCTCGCATACAACTAACGTGTATTTTTGGCATTTTTTGCTATCTGTTAGTTGAAACAAAAAAAAGGTTATAATATAGTGTCTAATGGTGTATAGATAATGGTACGGAATCCTTCGTGCGCGAGTCCGACTCGCACTTGGCCGGTTTTTTAGAACGTACGAGAGTTAATTCCTAAATAAGTACCACAGAAATTAATGTCTCTTCAAGATCCGGCTCGAAGGACCAGAATGTGCAGCGAGTGGACTGTATAATAACTTTTATGTAGCAGCTCACTGGGGACTCCGGTCGACGATTACCTGATGGCAGCTTTGAGACCGGACTATTGTGGAAACCCTACTAATATTGTAAATGCGAAAGTTTGTGAGGATTTCGATGAAATTTAGCACACACATAGTTCATAACTTAGGGTGCTTTTATCCTGGTAGTATAATCCCGTGGGACTATTATGTAACACCACGCGGGCGAAGCCGCGGCCATAACCTAGTACATAAGCATTCATTTATTTATTCATAAACAATTTATATTACATTTTAACATACACAGATACACAACACACACACACATACAATTTTTTTTTTCTTCTTTTTTTAAATTTTTTTTTTAGCGTTGGGGAGCGGCCGATTCTAAGGCCTAGTTGGAGCTACTTCCATCCATCCCATAACGATCAGAATCACTGGCTCAAACAGACACCAAAAAGTCCTACGAAAAATAATAGCTACCAAAAAATATGGATCAATATTCGAAACATGGCGCGTCTCTATAACTTCCGGAGCGAACGTACCAATCGGAAGTGACGTGCGTACGAAGATTAACACCCGCCAAATATCGCGTTTAAAAAGTTCAATCACACTGTATGTGTCGTAAATGTGCAATTTAAATTGAACACACTGTATGAATGTCAAGTGAGTGGGCTACTTTGTATCCATGCTGTGTTTCGTGGTAATAATCTTTGTAGACAGAAACCTGAGAATTTTCCGTGATGATAAATCATCATCATTCATCATCATCATTTCAGCCGAAAAACGTCCACTGCTCGACATAGGCCTCCCCCAAGTGTCGCCACGTTGAACGGTCCCGTGCGACTCGCATCCAGCGGATTCCCGCAACCTTCACCAGGCCATCGGTTCACCTAGTGGGAGGCCTTCCAACGCAACGTCTTCCGGTTCGCGGTCGCCACTCCAGGACTTTTCGGCCCCATCGGCCATGCGTTCTGCGAGCAATGTGCCCTGCCCACTGCCACTTAAGTTTGGCAATTCTTCGGGCTGATAAATAAGCATCTAGAATTCTAGACTCTATACTAGGAGAACTCTGGCTTTGCAACAAACGTAACATATCATCACGCTTGTACTTCCCGAAACGGTAGGTATTCCTATACTATCATCATCATCTCGTCATCATCTTTCGGCTGAAATCAGCCGAAAGACGTCCATTGCTGGACATAGGCCTCCCCCAAGTGTCGCCACATTGACCAGTCCCGTATGACTCGCATCCAGCGGATCCTCGCAACCTTCACCAGGTCATAATATACTGTAAAAGTGTGTCATATTGTGAATGTCCTATACTATAGCACAGCACACCCATAATGTGACGTTTTAGTCCTATACAGGAAAAGACCTCACCACAAAGCCGTCAACCAAGCATTTTGTACATCAAAGTCAAACTAAGTAACTTTACGCAAAAATTATTGCTGGGAAACGACTTTTTTTTGGGGTGAAAAATCATGTTTTGTGGTAGAACTCAATGTAACGCACTCAAAACATTGTGCTGATGGATGGATTCAATAGTGCGGGGGTCGTGGAGGTGTTACATACAAACTCGTAATTAAAAAAAAAACTTGACAAAAAGTTGGAACTTTGACCCCCAATATCTCCGTAACTAGAAGGTTCCCAGGTATGGTGTAGAGCAAAAAAATGATCGCAATGATAGGGAGGACAAGTTCTTTTCGGTTTCGTTAAGAGGTTTTTTATACCCTTTATATTTAAAATAATGCGAGCTTAATGATATTAACATGGCATAGATCCTGACTTCAGGCTACTACTGAGAAATTCCTAATTGAAAAACCTAATAACGATTTGCCTAACCTGGGAATCGAAGACCTCTTGTTCAGTAGAAGCGGTACCTGCGTAGTGTACAGAAGAGACAGTAACACACGTCAATTACACAAAATTGATGACTTAAAAATTTAATTTAATAGTTCCATTTAACATTATCATTATATAACATTATCATTATTTCTATGCTAAATATGGGCATCATCGATAATAATTTTTCATCTATTATTATTTTTTTAATTAACCGCTAAGGTCTTACGACATTTCGCGCGCCATATATTTAATTGGGCGCCAAAAGTGCAGACGATCGCGAGGCAGGTGTCATGTCATTCAAAACTTATTGTGAGGTGGTGTCTGACAGGATCAGGTCGTTGCATCAGGGGTCCAATCTACCCCCCGTCGACACCGACGGGTTAAAAGCCAAAATTTACATAAAACGTAACATAAGTCTTTATTAAAAAATATATAAGTAGGTATATATTTCACAGGAACATGTTAACTAATATTGTTAATTGATTTTTTAATTCGCACGGCTCGGATGTCAAAAGGAATTATTTAAAGGTTTGCCTGATGACGGATGACCTAATTGAGAAAACGTGGAATGTTGGTATCGGAATCTGTACCTATAGATCTGCCTAGGACTTATATATTTGAGTAAATCATATCTTTGCGTAATGTTTATAACACAGGTTCTGAAAGCCTATTAAAGACCGACTTCTTCAATCTTCTTCTTAATTGTTTATTTTGTTCAAGTATACTACCAGCACTAATATGTACCTAAACAATATGTAAAATTGAAATGTGATTTTCTCGTGAAATAACGGTTTCTACTTTGAGATAACACCTATTTCGAAATAGTATGACTTCCAAAATAATATATCAGTGAAAACGTAAAACGTTAATCAATACAGTAGCAGGAAATCGATTTTGAATTTAGCAGAAAAAAAAATCAAGATATTATCTATCTACCTACTACTACTACAACAGCCCATAACGTCCACTGCTGGACATAAGCGTCTCCCATGATGGGAGGAATTTGCCGTAATCTCCACGCTTGGCAGGCGGATTGGAGATCGCAGTGATGAAAGACTAACAGAAAACGCTGCTGCCCATTCTCTGGTCTACGGAGGCGCAAGGTGTTCTGCCTCAGACATTAGTCGCCTTATACGACACCCGTCAGTGCAATGGGTTGGTTCTATTCTACTCTGCCGGATACCACACGGCTAGCTATCTATCTACCGCTACTAAGAAATTCCTGATGGAAAAACGCAATAACACTTTGCCGAATCCGAGAATCGAACCCAGATCCTCATGCTCAGCAGTCGCACTTGCAACCATTCGACCAACGAGGCAGTCGACTATCTCAATATTGTTGACAATTTATGAGTAGGTTCTTTAACCTCTTGAAATATTACCAATATGTTCAAAAACAGCTTGTAGTAGAGGTCAGAAAGGGGAGGGAGGGGGAGGGAAAAAAATAAACATAAATATGTAAAAGGTACACCCGCAAAGTTTTTTTTTTTATCTTATGAAGTCACCTCTTGATTACAAACATAATTATGACATTTGTAAGGCGGTGTCATTGTGTCCTTTATGTTGCCAATTGACATTTATATAAACCAAACGGTGTCCTGTCAGTAAGTCTGTGACAATTGTCCGTCAATAATTGGTACATCTAACTGCGGGGTACCATCCACTATGGTACCGCTTTTCAAACTAAAAACTTTCGCGACACAGAAAAATGTCCGCTAAAACTTTTTTGTTTAAGTACTAATTAGGTCTTTTAATAAGTCATTACAATTTTAGATCAATTTATGCAATTTGTAGAATTTTATTGTAGCAGAGTTCATTTTATTCGTGACATTTTGTGTTAACTAATAGGTAGTATGTCGGCTGCGCTTTTGGTGACAAAGTGAACAGATGACTAAAAAGTCTTTAGTTTAAAGTAAAGGGTAATTAAAAGAAAAGTCGGTTGAAGTTGCTCTTAACAAAAAGTAAGACATAAACCATGACAATAAGTGCTCCAGAATAATAATAGATCTGCCTTATTAGGTTCGCTCATCTACGTACATGAAAATCGGAAAATAGATTCTGAAATCAATTTTTCACGACTGACAATGTCAGTCAAAAAAGTGACAATTTTTTTTCGAATTCCTATTTAATTTTCAAAATTGACAGTTAAAGAAACACTTATGGCTTTTATCTATTTATAATGAATAGGTTCGCTCATCTACTTACATGAAAATCGGAAAATAGGTTCTAAAATCTAATTTTCACGAATGACAATGTCACAAAAATAAAATCCTTTTTTTTTTCGAATTTACTATTCAAATTTCAAAATTGACAGTTAAAGAAACACATAAGGCTTTAATCTACTTACAATAAATCGAAAAGGTTTTAAGCATACATGCTTAAATGCAGAGAAATACTGCAGCTAACATGGGTCATATCAAGTCTTACCCAAATTATTAAAAAAAGCTGTCATTGACAACAACCTAAACAATGAACTAATAAGTCGTGTCAGACTAAAAAAATCGTAGGTGCGAGAATCTAAATTTGCCCATATCTTTTTATCATGTTATCTCAGGACTTTGTTTTTTATACACCTAATAGGGACTATAGACTTCAGTATCTGGTATAAATTTCAACTTACTAGGTCCACCCGTTTCTGAGAAAAGCGGTGGTGACACACGGACAGACAGACGGACAAACTGACAAATGTTTGATCTTATAAGGGTTTCTTTTTTTACCTTTTGAGGTACGGAAACCTAAAAACTATTAAAAATCATTCACGATACAAACCTCATTTCAGCAATTTACGTAACGATGTTCCAATCCCCACATGAATTAACTAAAGAACGACGCATGAAACTTTGCTCATATTTCAGCGGAAACTTCACAACTCGCATTAAAATGAAGTACGATCACATTAAGGTGTTTCCTTTCGCCTTTTCTCCGTACTAAATTATAATTTGTCATATCTAGAATAATTTGTAGTATTTTGTTGAAAAATACTGTAAATAATTTTGTAGCTTCAATTATTTTTCTTCCATACTCGTAGTAATTTACATTTGACTGCATTGTTGATGTAGTGGTCAAATTGCAACTGCTGAGCATTTAGGTCCCGGGTTCAATTTCCGGGCTTGTGTCCTGAAAAATGTAATTAGTCCGTCAGTTAGATTATCAAATAATATTTGACACGTATTTTTCCTTTAGTTACGTAAACCAAAATTGACGAAGATACGACGCTTTTAAAATTCGCAATACGTCACGCCGTGCTTTGATGCGTTTTATCTTTGTCAATATTCTTTGATTTACCAAAACAAAAAATACGTGTCCATTATTTTCCAATACTCTAACTGACGGACTAAATAGATTTGCAATTTATTGATGGTGGAAACTAGCCTATTGTTATTGGGTTTTTCCATCAGGAAATTCTCAGTAGCAGCCACGAGGTTTGGATTTGTGCCCGGTTGATGACAATAGGCTTACCCCCTATTACATGGGACTCAAGCACTACTAGCGAAATGTGGGTGTACCATTAGGTACACCTCTGCCTAACCCCTCGTGGATTACAGGCGTGATGTTATTGTATGTTATGTAATTTACATTTTAATAAAATTAAAAATAAAAAAAATTGAAAAACCCACGACGGTTAAAATGTAATTGAAAAAAAAGGATAAAATAATTTAAAAAATCCAATTTAATAAAAAACCCAAGAATATCCGTCGGGGGCTTATATTATATCATTATATTTGGTCATTGGGTCATTTTTTCTTAAGTTTTTTTATGTACTTACTAACACTGTGTGGACACATTAGTCTACACTAATATTACGTATATAAAGAGGAAAGATTTGTATTTTTGTATGTGTATGTTTGTAATGAATAAACTCAAAAACGACTGCGCCGATTTTACCATTACAAACCTACATTCGCCCTGAGTAACATAGGCTATATTTTATCCCCGTACTCCCACGGGTACGGGAACTACGCGGGTGAAACCGCGTGATGTCCGCAAGTCTGAAATAAAAGAAATTTAATTGAATTATAACCAATTAATTCACAGGGGTTAAAAGTAAAAATGGGGGTTCCACAAGGCTCAATATTGGGTCCTTTCCTCTTTCTAGTATATATAAATGATCTACCCTATTTACTGAAAAACCAACCTCAAAATATGGTGTTATTTGCTGATGACACTTCCCTAATTTTTAAGATAAATAGGCGGGCCCAAAATCTAGATGACGTGAATAATGCCCTACTTCAGGTCCAAAATTGGTTCACAGCAAACAATTTGGTATTAAATGAAAAAAAAACCAAATGCATAAGATTTGCTCTAACGAATGTTAAAAGTAGTGATTGTGATATAATATTAAATAAAGAGAAACTTGAATTCGTAGATAAAACGGTTTTCCTGGGGATTACGCTTGATTCAAGGCTACAATGGGGTTCTCATTTGACATCTCTTGCGGGGCGGCTAAGTTCAGCAGCCTATGCCATTAGAAAAATCCGTCAGTATACTGATGTAGATACCGCTAGACTGGTTTATTTTAGTTACTTTCATAGTATAATGTCTTATAGCATTTTGCTGTGGGGACGGGCTGCAGATATTGAGTCTATATTTATTCTGCAGAAAAGAGCCATCAGAGCCGTATATAATCTTCGTAGGCGCGATTCTCTAAGGGAACTGTTTAAGGATATTGGCATCATGACGGTACATTGTCAATACATCTACGAAAATATAATGTACGTCAGAAAAAATCTGCACCTTTTTGGTAAAAGGGGTGACAGACATAATTACAGTACTAGAAATAGGGACCAACTAGTTCAGCCAGGTTTCAGACTCGCTAAAGTAGACTCATCTTTCATGGGGTACTGTTTGAGATGCTATAATAAAATTCCACAAAGTATTCTTGAACTGAATGAGACAAAATTTAAAACATGCATTAAACGCACATTATGTAAGCAAGCATATTACAAGTTGAGCGATTATATCGCTGATAAAAATGCTTGGCTCAATGCTGGTCCTGCTCCGCATGGACAGGGGCGCATAAATTGATAGCACTAAATTGTATTGTTGGAGCTGCTGAAGATTGTACAACTATCTTTGCATTGTATAGAATCAATCCCTTTAGTATTATATAAATGCATAGCCCATATTGTGTGAGTACTATGTACTAGAAAGCTATCATTCACTGGAAACCTACGTCTTGTCTTGACTTGAATGTGCCCTGGCGGTTTGGAGTATGTCATGCTCACTCAATTGTCTCGCTGATGGTGGCGCATGTGTCGGATCATTTTGTTCCCTTCAAAATGGTTGAGTTGAATGGTGCTGATCCATGCGTCATGTCCGTGAACGGGCGCTGTCAGTTGTGACTGGTCATCTCTTGGTTGCCATGGCTTATTTGAATGAATTATTTTGAATTGTATTTTTTTTTTGTTTGTGTGTTTTTGCTGTGGACACTTTTACCGTGCACATCTTGCTACATTGTTCTCACATAATATACCATCTCAACGTGAATGATGTAACCAAGATTTTGTAACCATATTCTGATTTAAAAGAGTGTCCATGGAGTTTCTTGCCCGTTCTTCTCCATAGAGATCTACGCTAGGGAATGGGCAACTACAGTACTTTCACAGTTTTTATGTCTTGTGACTGGGACTGTAGCTACATTTAATTTTCATCTTTGTTTCGACAATTCAAAAGTGCCTGTAACTGGCTTACTTGAAATAAATGCTTTGATTTGATTTGATTTGATTTGATTTGAAACCATTATAATGTATTCTGAAATGAATTAAGGGTAAGGGTAAACATTTATGAATTTTCAAACTGCAGCATTTAAACTGCATCAAAATCTTAACACATTAACTACACCCCACATCATCGAATTATCCCACTGTCCCTTTTATTTATCGCCTTGATTAAGTAATTATGTAATTAAAACACATCGTTTGTACACTTTATTCGCTTTTAAAGACACTTGACAACGCCGCCGTCAATTATTTTATTTGGGGAAATTCTCTAAATGTCTTCCTGTTTCGGCTGAGGAACGTGAGATATCCGTTTAATTGTTTATTAAAATAACTTGAAAGCTCACCGGATTTATCGGCGGTTCAAAAGAGTTTAACTGTGTATTTGAACTGTTGTGATCTTGACGGGATGATTGCGTGTTTGTTGTTAAGGCGAGGTTGCCGTGTTAAATCCGCAAAACAATTTTTTTTTGCAATTTCTTTTTTTTTCAGTATAATGTTGTATGTAAAAATTTAACAGGGGCGGTCTATAGTTTCACAATGTAATGCCTATAAATGTAGTTGTTTATTGATCATTTATTGATTGATTATATTATACGATTTATTTCGTTTATTCATTTACATTCTTATTTTATTACATGGCTAACATAAAACGATACATAAAATTATTAGTCATTAATACGATTAATCATTATGTTCTTTATTCATACGATTAATTATTATTAATCTTGTACGGTGGAACAAGCTATTTGGTTTACAGTTTAACCAACAAATTACATTGTAAAATGTAAACCAAATAGCTTGTTCGATCGTACTATACGTGGAAAATACATCGAACTCTTCAGCCTCGTCTCTTACGTCATCACGAGCAAAAGTTAAAAATACGACTTTTTTTTTGGGGTGAAAAGTCATGTTTTGTGGTAGAACTCAATGTTACGCACTCAGAACATTGTGCTGATGGATGGATTGAGTAGTGTGGGGGTCGTGAAGGTGTATAAAGTAAAAATCTTACATTAAAAACTTGTTTTTTTTTTTTAAACTTGTCAAAAAGTTGGAACTTTGACCCCCAATAACTCCATAACTAGAAGGTTCCCAGGTATGGTGTAGAACAAAAAAAATATCGCAATGACGGGGAGAACAAATGCCTTTCGGCTTCGTTAAGAGGTGTTTTACACCCTTTTTTATTAAAAATTAACTACAACTTGGCTACAAAAATATTGAAATTAGTTGCCTATAACAATATAGTGATCGAATCAACAAAATAAAAATATACCCGAAAGAAAAAACTTTACATACCGAATTACAACTTTTTAAATTAGGTACCTATAACATTTATTAGTCATATTACTGCGTGCCTGGTGCATTGGTCATCGCCCAATATCTACTTAACAAACAGAATATATACGGTAATATAAAATACATAAACACATGAGTTATAGAGCCTTCGTCGAGTGTCCTGACTAATTTATTTGTTGCCAAAACAATAGAAAAACTTTATTATCCTTCAATCAACACGGAAATAATTTAATATTCATAAATATTTAATATTCACAAGGCACAGTTTTGTAATTAAACAAGTACCTCATGTGTCGTTCTAAAAATCTCACGTGGTGTTGTTACTATTTCGTTACGAAGTCAATGGTATATTTAGAGTGCACCATAATTTGTATAACGCCTTTCCTCTTCTTCATCTCCTTGGGTCAGTCAATAATAATGTACTGTATAACATTCTGGGGCGGTGCAACAAAAACAAAATTTTTGGAACTGGAGAGGGCGCAGAGAGCGCTACTGAAGGTTATGTTCTTCAAACTAATGAGATTCCTCACTGAAAGCCTTTACTTAACCTCGAATCTTTTGACAGTTAGAAAAATATATATTCTCCAGATAGCTTTAAAAAAAAAAAATCCCTTCCCATTATCCCTTCCAGGGCACAATCTAGGAGGAAGAATAATGTCGCTCCAACCTCAGTTAAAAACCAAATTTGCCAGGAGAATACATATCAATTATCGCTTTAACATCATTCTAAATAAAAAAAAAACAAAACATTTATTCTATGACATACCACGATCGCAAAAAAACACTCACTCAATGGCTGATGAACAAAAGTTACGAAGAAATTGAGTCATTCCTGCATGCGATCACATAGTTCGTGATGTATCACGAATTGTGTGATAGTCGTGGTTGTGAAGGTCAGATAGGCAGTCGTTGATCCCCCCATGTAAAATACTGGTATTAAGCTGCATCCGGTTAGACTAGAAGCCGACCCCAACATAGTTGGGAAAAGGGTAGGCAGATCATGATGATGCGTAATTCATTGTTTCTGTGTTTGAAAACTTCGTCTACACGACAAGGAACGTAAAAGACGCAATGAATATTGTGTTACTGACAAAATTAATAGTATTGAGAATGCGGGTGTATTACGCAATTAGTTACCACACCAATGATCGAGCTAGGAGAAAAATTTGCAAGCAGGCATCTCGAATAGAAAACATAATTACCATTGCCTAGACAACGGTAACGGCTGCCTCGTTGCTGCCAGGTTGGACAAAGTGATATTTGGATTTTCCATCACGAATTTCTCCGTAACAGCCACGGAGTCTGGATTTGCGCACGGTTGATGGCAATAGGCTCGCCCCCTATTACATGGGACTTAAACATATCTGTCGAAATATGGGTGTACTATTAGGTACACCTCTGCCTAACCCTTCCGTGATTACAGGCGTAATGTTATGTTATGTTCTGTAGTCAACGGTATTTTTTTTTCTAGGCTTGAAGAACACTAGTCTGCGCCAGATATATATAGTCCTCCTTACCGATTTCGGTAACGGCGACCCTTTGGAACTACTTCCGTGCGTGTGCCCTTATATGGCTGGCCAGACCGAATTTGCTTTTAAATATCCGGTCACAACTTAAGCAGTAGAGTTGACCGGTAGAGTTATAGGTGTAGGTGTAGGAGGGCTTAGGTCTCTCTTTCCGTATTTGGCGCTTTTCTTTCAATGTATCAGATAAGTAGGAATTAAAGGTCATTGCTCTTTCCTTAATTTCTCTGCGTTATAGGTACCCCGACAACACATTATGAATCGTTTTTTATTACTAGAAAAAGTCAAGGATCACGATAAAGGTAGTTTCGGGACAAATTTATGTCATTATTACTGTTTTAAGAATTATGTATTTGAATGAATGTATGCGGGTTAATAACCTTTAATTCTTACTTAATCTGGTGCAGACTATAGTTACCCGACGAACTTTTGACTTGACAGCTACCTTCGATCCACAGACGTCATATACCACCTTAATATGCAAGCACCATTGATTAGTGGATAATGCAACATAAATGTTATTGTTATACCACTTTGTATGCGAACGTGATCGGCATGGCAAACCCTCAGCGAAACATTATTAGCACAGCGGTATTAGTCACTCCATCAAGGACAGACTGCATACTTTTATATTGTTATCATGTCAACTTCTAGGTATATTATGTCGTTTGGACGGATTCGATGTATGGGACGTATTCGGGGAATACTGTGGATCGTAGTAAAAGTATTTGTATGTTTGTCTATGAAAGTGATAGTAAATATCTGGTGACACATGCTAATGTGTCAACTGTGATAATTATGGTGTAGTCAGTTCTTTGTAAAAATGGTAATTGATCTACACCCTACGCTCTGCGTAATTTGACCGTTCCATAGGTTTTTGATGAAAAAACGATTGGAGTTTTCAAGTTGCGAGTAAATAGGTGTTTAGTGCGTACTTCATCTTTGACTTCAATATTCCTTAATAAAATCCTGGAAATCAAATACTCTTCATTCGGTGTGCGAGACTTTGCCTGGCTGTAGGAGAAGAAACAGAAGTTTACTACATAATCAGCCTAATGTTCCTACTGCTGGGACACACGGCCTCCTCTCTATGAGAGGGAATTGGCAGTGGTATCCACTACGCGGGCCCAGTGCGGATTGGTAGATGACACATGTCTTCGAATTTTTGGTTCTAGAACATACCGGTTTCCTCACGATGTTTTGCTTCCACCGTTTTGAGAGCAGTGGTGATGAAATAAACTACACAAAGTAATGGGCCTGCTTAGGTTCGAAGCCACGACTCATTGTTCGTAAGTCGGGGCCGCCACCACTGGGCCACCGTGGCTCTCAAGACTTTATTGGCTGATTAAATAATAATGATAAATAAATCGGTAGTCCAAACCAATAATCGAAATAAATAAATGTTATTTAACATGCTAGTAGTACATAAGACTAGTAAACAAGGTGATTCCGAAGCCCACGCGCTAATTAATTATTCAAATGAGATTTAACTGACAAAGTGGGCAAAAAATATTGGTCGATTGTCACCACGATCAAAGAACATTTAATTTTATCGGAATATAATATTACTAGGTTATAAAACTGTCGAAAGTCTGACAACCAGTCTTACCCAGGGAGATCGTATTACCCAGTGCTAACTGGATTGTGGAGGTCAGATAGGCAGTTGCTCTATGTAAAATATTGGTATACAGCTGCATCCGGTTAGACTGGAAGCCGACCCCAACATATTTTTTCCCAATGGGGAGACACAGGCAAAGATAATCTAAGATGGCTCCACCATAGCTGGTCTCAATCTGACCAATGAGGTTAAGCTATTTTGAAATATAAAATGACATTACCAAATTTTCAAGCAATGACGATGTTGGGAACCAGATGCTAGCGTCATTAGTTCCACAGTGTGTCTCCCCATTATGTTGGGGTCAGCTTCTAGTCTAACAGGCAAGCACAAAACGATGATGAAGACTATAAAACTGTCGTTCGTATAAATCCCGGGTAAGAATTGTTCATTGCCTTTGAAGTTCAATGAGACATTTTCATGTTAGTAAGGTAAGGTACTTACACCGGCCGTGACACCGCCAGAAGACGTCGCAACAGACCTCGTAGAAGATGGCGGAACGAGCTGGATAAAACGACCAGTGGTCCACATTAGCCCTGGATAGAGAAAACTGGAAGTCATGGGGAGAGGCCTTTGCCCAGCAGTGGGATGACTAACGGTATCAAGGTACACCGGTGCTTTCATCACTATACCGGATGACTTTTTTATCACTTTCCAAAAAAATGGGTTTATTAGGTGAACGGAGTACCTAGAAGATTATGGCATACCTTCCTAGTTTTTTTTTCTTTTTTTCCACAGCCTAGAAAAAAATTGTTCTATCATCAAAAAACGTTACAAATTTCAAGTAAACTTTTCATATTAGAACAAAGAAAGAGAAATTTTGAAAAAAATAAATGAAAAATATCGATTTTTGTTTCGTAAAAAAAAACTAAGTATGCCATTCGCTTCTACTCCGTTCACCTATTATACCCATTTTTTTTGGAAAGTGATAAAAAAGTCATTCTGTATTTTAATCAATCAGCATAGTGAATTAGTGGCGTTTTATGTGAACACAAATGTATGGGATAATTGAAATATTTTTTCCGATTTCAAGGTTGGTCCAGTACAGAAGGTAGCTTATAAAAATGAGAGCCTTTCTAAGAAGATAAATAGGGTAAATAAAAACTAAGTATGATCTATCTATAGGCATAATATATTTTGTACTGTAATGCATAATTATTTAAGAAGACTTTTTCAACGTAACTTTGCTCGTACATTCGTTACTGTAAACAAGTAAGTAATCGTTAACTTTCTCACCGATCATATCAATACATAAAGAAATCATCACATCACAATATATTTACCAACTTTAAAATCTTAAAAACACATTTTAACCATTTGAAACCGCTTTATTACCATAATTTACTTGTCATAATCAGCGTCGGCGGTTGCACACGTTACGTTTGTATATAAACCAATTGAATTTCAACCCTATTTACTTGAACTTAGATATAAAATAAGATTGAGAAGTTTTAGAATAAAATCATTTCTGTCCTGTCCTTAAAAGGCCACAATAAAATTGAGGTTACATTTTACATCTATTTTCTTTCTCGCTCTATCGCTAGTGTTTTTATGTTGCCGTCTCGTTCCGTCTTATTTATATTGTATACTATCAATTTGTATGCCTAGGTATGTCCATTGATAAAAAGATATCTAGTTTTATATTGGTATTGGTTTTATTATACTAGTTTTGTGTTGTTGAGACCTAGATGAGGGTTTATTTAGTAAATATCTTTATTTACACGGGTGTACTACTCTAACATGGAAATACAGCTGGAAGGTGCTATGCCCAAAGGAGGCTATAATGTTCAAATCGACCACTTCTTTATAGTAAATAGATAAGTTCGCTCAAGTTCGATCGTTTAGCTTTCAAAATTAAAGTTCGAGAGTACATTCGCAAGAAGCTGGCAGTTTCATCACAGCGGTAATGTTTTCACTATTGTTTGTCTTTTTATTTTAATCTATTTACAGTAATAAATAGTTTGATATATATTTATAGTATTTATATATATTTATAGTATTTTATATATCCTTCTATTTTACCTTATTATTAATTAAATTATTTTCAGATGTACACCTACCACTGCTTGTCTCTGCATCACCCAAAGGTTGACTGGTAGAAAATGCCTATGGCATTAAGTCCGCCTCTGTACTTTGTGCTTGAAGTGTTAAATAAATAAATAAGTAGATATAATTTTCTTTATTATGAAATTTCAATTAACATAAAATAAAAACATTTCACATAGGGTGGCACTACGGACCTGTCTTATCGCTAATTAATAATGCCCTAATATTATGAATAATAATTAAATACTTTTATAAACCTACGTTTCCAAAACTAAAGTTTTTGGCACTTATTATATTTTTCGATTATTTTCTTTGTGTTAAAGGTTTTTAGGTTTTAATATTGATTGAGTTGTGGTATCCCACAGAAAACAATAAATATAAATACTTATGTATTTAATATAATATATTCAGTTTAAATGATTGTTCAATTACATAATTAATATCTTCTGGTCGAGTCTGGTTTATTAACCCAATGATTCACTAAAAATAGATACTCATGCAGCTTTAATTTGTGGTTTCTTGTACCAATATAAATTAAATTGTATAAATTATTCCCCTTTATCTCTATTATTCATTTTACGTACGAATTATAATTATGACTGCCGTTAGATAAAAAATAATGAGGTAAAGGGAAAATTTTAATGATAAACGAAACCGCAGCGGCGACATAGTTAAGAAATATAATTAAATTGGGAGGCAAAGTGTTGCTATGTGTAAATATTAATATTGCTATAGGAAACTGGGACTGGTTTTGTAATTATTTAGATTTTCCATAAAATTAGGCCTCGGTAGAACAATTATTTTGTTAATAATTATTATTTATTTAATCATTTATGCACATTTTTAACCCCCGACGCAAAAACGTCGGGGTGTTACAAGTTTGACATGTCTGTGTGTGTGTGTGTGTGTGTGTCTGTGGCATCGTAGCTCCCGACCGGATGAACCGATTTTGAATTTTTTTGTTTGAAAGGTGAATTACTCGGGAGTGTTCGTAGCTATGTTTAATGAAAATCGGTCCAAGATGGCCGCCGCCACAAAATGGCGGATTACATATTTTTTCAGAACTCCCTAAATATGGGTATCAAAGGAAAGGCCTTGACTAGTAGAATACTACTAAATAAAATAAATTAAAATCCAAGATGGCCGCCAACACAAAATGGCGAATTACATTTTTTTTTCACAACTTTCTAAACATGGATATTAAATGAAAGGGCTTGACTAGTAGAAAAATGTACACTATATTGAAAGGGATTGAGGAATATGAACTAACGAAATGAAAACTAAAAACAAAAAAAAAACTGAAAAATATTTTTTTGTCTGATTAATGCCATACGATTGATGAGGAAAGTGGAGTGATGACTGGTACCTGGGACCTAACAAATTATTTTTTTATTTAGCTTTTTAATGGATAAAAAACCTGATTCAACACCAAATTACCTGAATTTTAAAACACAAGAAAATAAAAGAAATGAAATAAAAAAATTGACAACCCTACAAAAAGCATGAAATTTTTTTTCCCGACACAAAAAAGGTATAAACGTGAAAACCTATAAAAAAATACCTTGAAATTATGACCGACTACGTATGAAGATAACGTAACATCACGCTTAATTAATTCCTGAACGATTAGACAGAGGTGTATACCCACATTATTTTGACATTTCTAGCATTTATGATGCATAATTCGATGATTTTAAGTCGCATATAATTCAATCTCTATATATCGTTAAGTAATAAAGATTCTCTACAGGGTGTAATCAGACTCATCAAGAAGCCGTCAACCAAGCATTCTGTACATCATACTAAGTAACTTTACGCAAAAATTATTGCTGGGAAACGACTTTTTTTTTGGGTGAAAAATCACATTTTACGGCAAAACTCAATGTACCGCACACAAAACATTGTGCCGATGGATGGATTGAATAGTACGGGGGTCATGGAGGTGTTTAAAGTAAGAATCTAACATTAAAAACATGTACAGTCACGGACTATAAATGATGAGCCACTTGCCACTATTCGTATTTTAGCCGTGTAATGCAAATCGGGTTTAGTCGGTTATATTCGTACATAGTACAGAGTGACCACTCAAAGTCAACCAATTGCAGGTGTAGAAACCGTAACCAAGCGACAATTATTTTAGCGTAGCTATAGTAACGTTGGCGTACGGAGACATTATTATGATTGGTATAATTTCGACATCGGAAAAACTCGAACCCACGATTTTATCCGAACGCGTAGCGTCCAAGATGACGTTCGGTTTATGATAATTATGATTACTTTTGCATATATTTTTAATAAAATAAAATGCCGCTAACTTGCAAGAATTACGAATTTCATTTACTATTTCTGTAAAGAGTTTATGTTTTAGCTAGTATAAATGTCTTGGAATGCACTAAGCTAAAAAAATAGTCAACCTTTGAAAAATAGTTTTATTTCGTTTATCAATCAATATTGTTGGACAGACTTAATATCCAGTATATTATGCTCCTTGGCTGTTTATTTCATCTTTCAGTCGTAATTGCATGGAGTTACCAATCTAGTGCCAGTATCAGTCCCTCGCATGTTTTCCCATACTTCTTGGCAATGTTGAGCCACATCATTTCTTCGTTTATTGCGGTGAACCCATCGCTGCACCATTAAACCCCACAGTTCATGGGATTCAGGTTCGGGAATTTAGCTGGCCATGGAATCACCGTTATGTCTGGAAGTGGATCAAACCAGGTGCTTGCACGATGTATGGCACAATTATCATTAAATATTTGCCATTTCGTGCTCTGGTCTGGATACGCAATTCTTACGGAGGGAAGCAAATTATCTTCCAAAATGCTGATAAAAATGAGAGTTCACGGCATTTGTAAGAGGCGGTAGTTAAACTAGATCTGTCTGTGTCATCGACATTTCAACTGTCACTGTCTTGTGATAGATTTTCAGAAATGACGAGTATTTTTAATGAGCTTTAATTTAAAAGAGGTCAGTGTCAAATAGATTCAATTTATAAGTCATTCTTCAGTCTATGGATAAGACTATTTCCGATGAATAGTAATATGTCATCTTGTTTCCGAGCATTCGGTTTGAGTTCGTGTTTAATCGTGTAATCTCGTGAATGTAATAAATTGCAAAATTGGAAATCTTGAAAGTGGCTTATCAATTATAGTCCGTGACTGTACCTATTAAACTTGTTGAAAAGTTGGAACTTTGACCCCAAATATCTCCGTAACTAGAAGGTTCGCAGGTATGGTCTAGAACAAAAACCTTATCGCAAAGATGGAGAAAACAAGTACCTTTCGGCTTCGTTAAGAGTCTTTTTACACCCTTTATAAGAAAAAAATTACAGGCACTTAACTACTTAACACCTAGAACAAACAAAAACACAGCTATCCGATTACTGGCAGCTTTCATAGTAATTACTACTTTACTATCATAGTAATTAGGTACTCTTTAGGTACTGCTGAGTGCTGAGCAAGCAGGACGTGTGGAATTATTATAATGAGACGAGTAACTCATCAGGAATAGGGCGACCATGAAAGATGGATAGCGTGGAAAGATGGGGGTAAATTTATAACCGTTGAATAAAGTGTTTTCATTTAAGAGATGTTAAGTTTTAAAAATAACTAGGAAATAAATATTTTAATGTGTGATAAATT
Source organism: Xestia xanthographa (assembly GCA_905147715.2). Taxonomy (NCBI): domain Eukaryota; kingdom Metazoa; phylum Arthropoda; class Insecta; order Lepidoptera; family Noctuidae; genus Xestia; species Xestia xanthographa. The sequence goes on along the minus strand of LR990659.1, from coordinate 4,303,340 downwards.
CGTAAAAATTATATCAATTATTAAGAGAAGCTCTATCAATATAATACAATACTGTTGTATAAAAAAAATTGTGCTCACCAGTCATCTGATGGCGGCACTGGCGTGTAAGGTTCTGTCAGTACTAGTATTGTCTTTTGTTTAGTTGTCGAATTGGGTAAGACTCTTACGAGGAGTCGTTCAGCAACTCGTCCCACAAGCCTATGGCCCATTTGGGACGAGTTGATGAAAATCAAAATAAATAATATTTTCGTTGTGCAACTCGTCCCACGTTTCTTTTTGTGTGGGACTTTAAACTTTATCAACGTTAGGTACAGTTAGGACGACAAGATTATAACAATTTTTTTGTAATAATTTTTAATTCAAACAAATTGATAAGTTACCATAGAAAAAGTACTAGGCTAACATAAATGAAAGAAGGTAATTCCTCTACGAAACTTTTCGGATTTTCTATCATGGGTGTCGTTTCCATGGTTTTTTGGGTCGCTGATCACGAAAATAAGGAGCCTATTTTACAAAGTTCAAATTCAATTGTTCAAATAAAAATCTTTCATCCTCTCAGTACTACCAAATTAGATCCTAAATCGTTACTCAAAATCTTCAAGCCAATACATATATTATGTCGTGAGAATTAGTAAAAATCCGTGATAAAAGCTTGCAAACAGTGAGCAGTCAATGACATCTGACATTTCTGAAGACTCTACACCAGTGGTTCCCAACCTTTCTTGGACCAGAGACGGTGTCTTTATTGTTAGCAGGGGCCATAAAGTCCTAGATAAACATGGACACCGAAAGGATTATATCTAGGGGGTGTATTTTTAAAAAAAACACACCCCTTTCAAAAACAAAAACTTCCCACACTACACTATAACTAACTTTCTTTGAAAAACATTCCCCTTTGCTCCGCCCAGAGCGGGAGGAGTCATTTAATGATTTCCCATCCGAAAAAAAAAAAACAAAAAATGGGGTGAAAGAATCACCCCATTTTTGTTTTTTTTTTAAGGAGTTAGTACTGGGTAATACGATACCCCTTGGTAAGACTGGTTAACAGACTGTTTGGGCCACTGACTACCTTTAACGACTGTCAAAAATCTACAAATGACAGCCGGGACCAACTGCTTTACGATGCTTTCCGAGGCACGGAGGAAATTCGGTATGTAATGGTGGTCACCCATCCACAGACCAACCTAGGCAAGCAGGGCTTAACGACTTGATCGACCCGAGCGGCTGTTATTTTTATTTTGGTAGAATAAGTAATAATTTAGTATCGAATTAATCATTACAACAATATTTAAACCACGTAACACTGGCAAATGTTGAAAGGTACGGGCCGTGTCGTTTCGTGTTTGAATTAACAGGAAAACTTAACACATTGTATTAGGTCAGTGTTACCAAGATATACTTAATTAATATTTTAAAATTGTTTCACTGTGGTCGAATGAAAAGTAGGTACCTAATGACATTTTATTTAAATGAATGGTTTCGATAAGGCTATACAGTCATAACAAAATACGCAGTATAAAATATGAATGAAAATAGTATATAGCCTACATAACGAAGCTAATTCCCGATTAGCTCGTGGCTAAATAATAACAGCCGCTCGGGTCGATCGTTAGGTTAAGCCGTGCTTGCCTAGGTTGGTCTGTGAATGGGTGACCGCCCATTACATACCGAGTTTTCTCCGTGCCTCGGAAAGCACGTTAAGCCGTTGGTCCCGGCTGTCATTTGTAGATCTTTGACAGTCGTTAGGTAGTCAGAGGCCCAAAAAGTCTGACAACCAGTCTTACCAAGGGGTATCGTATTACCCGGTACTAACTGGGTTGTGGAGGTCAGATAGGCAGTCGCTCCATGTAAAATACTGGTATTCAGCTGCATCCGGTAAAACTGGAAGCCGACCCCAACAAAGTTGGGAAAAGGCTAGGCAGATGAACGAAGCTAATTCCCAGTAAATAAACCGCTCTTGAATCAAAATAAATTACAACTTTAAACAACTTTTAAACAACATACGAGAACCTTATTTGTATTAAATTCTGACAAAAATAATAATTACAACAAATAATATTACTATATTAAAACTAACTTTAAACACAAAGACTCAACTTTGAAATTCGAACCATGAAAATGCGCAGGCCTAAAATATCTCCCCGTATTAGTATAACCAGGATCCTGTCCTTTGAAAGCCGAGAGTGTGGTTACCAGAACATCAGTCATTCTCTCGGTTATTAGTTCACACTTAATGAAAGGTTTTAAGATGGCGCGATACGCAATCAGTGGGAATCATTTATTTGTTTCTTTTTTTTATGTAGCCACTGTTGCTTTATTTTTGTTGCCAGTAATTAATATTTAAATCGTGATGAAAGGCTTTTATCTATTTTGGGTTTTGTTTCGATGCAATGAATGAGTAAATGTTTTTGTTGTTAATGTTTACAAACATGGCAAATTAATGTTTAATTTAGTTCTAACTTGCAAGAGTAATCAATTCGCTTATGACACACATAAGAGATTGAGGTAATTTGAAGAAATATCTATGCCAGGAGTCCATTTAATTAAATGCTATGAAGGAAGCAAAAGACTAATAATAAAATTATCGTCATTCAAATTCAGGTAGGAATCGATATGACAATTGTGAAAGCACTACCGCAGAAGCAGTAAAGAAAGGGTACAGGAAGCTTAACACAACACGAAAGACTAAAAACAAATAATACAAAAATCCCCAAACATGAGAACTTGAGGACATTAATACAGGCATTGTCAAATGGAAGACGCAAAAAGAACATTTAAGACTTCAAGAGCATCACATTATACAAAGTTTGGGAGTATCCAAAGTACCTATACTGCAACCGATGTCGGACTTTCGAATTGTATTAATTCGATTTATAGGGACCCATTTGCAGTGTTATTCGATATTTGGATCTGAGTGAAGCGTTTGATTGTGTTGACTACAATCTAATACATTAGCTTGATGGAAAGTTATTCGGAATTGTTGATGAACGTTGTTTTATTTTTTACAAATATTGCTTTGTATTAGAAATTATTGTTGGGAACTTAGGAACGGATATGTGTTTACCCGTTGATTGTGAAGAGTAATGAAAATGCATTTTGCTTTCTTCTGAAGAACATTTTACCTGGGACCTAGAGCTATAACTATTTCGCCTCGTGGCTTGCAAAATTTCTCCACAATAGTGTTTGGTTGAATCTTACGATACCAATCCGTAGATTAATGCCTACAGAACCCATCAAATTCCAGAACTCGAGTTTACTGAGAATTTCGCAAACACTTGAATGAAGGTGTTTCTGGAAATTGATTGAAAACTTTTGAAGCATGGCGGCTGCACCATTCTTTTGCCAATTCATTCATTCTTAACGGCTCCAAATTCTTTTCACAAACACTAATATAAGTTCGGTCCATTTTTATCGAAATAAATCGATTTTCTTTCCGCTCCCGTTTCGAGAATCGCAGCATCGGCCCGTCATTTCGGATTCGTGCATAAGTAGACAAGTTTGGACATGTCAACAAAAACCCGGGACATGTTCTGGACCGTGTTAGAACCGTGTTCGGGACATTTGCTGTGCTGTTTTTGTGCATATTGTAAACCTGTGTTTCGCTTGTTAGACTTGCTCTGGCATTTTTGGGCCATTTTGTGGTAACCGCTTGAATTAAATTATCTATTTTTACTTGGATATTTTCGTAAAGCGTTTGTTGTGCGACTGACTTGAGTACCAATGGTTTCATTAGCGCGCGTAAACGTATAATTCAGGAGTTTAAGAGTTTAATTCCGATGCCGGTATGTTCGGCTTTTGTGAAAACAAAAGGCGGGGCATAAGTTTTGGAGTATTTACGAACATAAATATTTACCAAATGATCTGAATTGCAGCGTTTTGTGCAAGAGTTTGTCCATTGTGGCATGAGCCTTGTTCTTCGTAACTATTGTGCTGAATTAATCGAATTAAATAATTACTGATAATACAAACATAAAATGTTTGATTTTTAATATTTTTATGTCATATGGTATTTTACTATGGGGACGGGCTGCAGATATTGAGGGCATACGGTTTAGTTCACCACGCCTAGTCATGAGTGGTCATAAAGAATGTTCTACACTGTAGTCTGTAGGAAAAGGCAATGTTAACAAACCACCACCACGTCAACATTGAGAAAACAACTCGTAATTCACAGCAATTTTCACCCAGCACCCATATTTCAAGTTTGAAACTTCAGCAAAAAAACTCAATCAATCACATTTACCTGCCTGGAATCCTCAAAGTAACGGTATATGGCGTGACTATTTATCTTTAAAAGAAAATACAGTTATTACAGCCATTTATCAGCTACAAACTATCTACCTTAAATAGGCAGGTAATAGGCATCAATGAGTGCTTCTGTGAGCGGGTGCTCGCTCGTATGTAGACGCCCTTATAGAGTCCCTCATTACGGGGCAAATTACTTTTAATTTAATATTATATTAATGGTGTTTACTTTATACTCTAATATGTGGAAATGTGCCTTTCATTATTTAGTTACTTAGTAAGTTAATTGAATTATTCTTTAAGCACATCATTTTTACAGATGTGCCGCCTGCAATTATTATGTGCATTTTGTTTAGTGTCTTTGACATTTTCGATCAAACGACCAGGTCTTAGTGTTTTTGTTGCATGTGAATGTCATAATGTTTATGGATGTATAATATGTGCTAGTGATACAACTGCAACTAAAGAATTTTGCATACGAGTAGTTCTAATAATCAAAAGTGCAGCGTAGCTAGACGGACTTAAAATTGTCAGTTTTTATTTTTAGACTCATAGCTTATGTAAAATTAAGTTAGTATACGTATAATATTTTAATATTAACATGAAGTGTCACGAACAAGCAAGCAGAGATTCTAGTTCACATTTTTGTTTCTGGTTGATGGCAATAGGCTCCCCCCTTATTACATAGGACTTAAACATGTCTGGCGAAATGTTGGTTTACTACGGAGCAGGTTTAATGCTGTTTTTACTGTTTTCACTAATCTACATGGTCCTCATGTGAATTGAGCAAGGTTATGACCTCGTTTTCCACTCGGATCAACTAAACCGATCAACTGAAACGCATCAACTATTTTTTGTTCCCAACGAATCAACCATTTAGTTGATCCGATAGGAACATTTGTTATTCTCCTTGTTTGTTCCTATCTAAACAACTTAATCGAGTGATATAAAACCTTTTCTATGAGTTTCAAAGAGACTATGACCTCTGAGTTTGTTTCGGCTGTTTCTTCTCAGAGTAGTCAGGAACGAAACACCAGTCCCATCGAGTTTAAAAAAAAAGACATGTAAAAGTGTTAAAATAACGAAACACTATAACTACACGCCTATTTTATTTATTTTTCGGTCGTTCTGGAACCGAAAGCCATAAACTAGATTATGTAATAATAAATAATACCAGCCAGTCCCACTGCTGGGCAAAGGCCTCTTCTCATACAGAAAAAGCACGATCATATAATTAAGGTCATTTTGATAAATTAACCAAAAATTTGACCGACAGTGCTATGATGTGATATACTAATAAACGTATCGTGAGCTTTAAGGTTCCGCCGCCGCGGGAGACGCCCCGGGCGTCGGGGGCCACCACCACGTGGCCCCCGGCCACCGTAGGCGCGGGCCTGTAGACGGTGGGCTATGGGCTAGCACGCCGTCCGTCCGTCTCATGACGACAGGCCGTGTCGACGGCGCGTTCGTGTTCCACGCGCGCCTCAAAGAGAGTCAGCAAAAGGGAAGGGGTCCGTAGGGACCGATGCCTGCCGGGGTTGCGGGACTGTTCGAAAGAGATACCGTGGCCCCGGAACACAAAGGGCGATGAAGAAGAAGGAACATGGATGGGTTTTAGTCAGTAAAAGACTGACACTCCCTCCTGCTCCGCCCAGAGCGGGAGGAGTTATTTGATGATTTCCCATCCAAAAAAAAAAAAAAAAAAGCTTTAAGGTTCCGTCAATTGAGTAGTGCCCACTTATCCCGGGCAGCCAGCACACGTACCCTTTTTTTTTTTTTCGGATGGGAAATCATCAAATGAATCCTCCCGCTCTGGGCAGAGCAGGAGGGAGTGTCAGACTTTTACTGACTAAAACCCATCCATGTTCCTTCATCGCCCTTTGTGTTCCGGGGCCGCGGTATCTCTTTCGAACAGTCCCGCAACCCCGGCAGGCATCGGTCCTTGCGGACACCTTCCTATTGCTGACTCTCTTTGAGGCGCGCGTGGAACACGAACGCGCCGTCGACACGGCCTGTCGTCATGAGACGGACGGACGGCGAGCTAGCCCATAGCCCACCGTCCACAGGCCCGAGCACACGTACCCTTAGATTTCATCTACTTAATGATAATTTGGTGGTTTTATTCTAAACCCAACTAGTGTTTCTAGTGAACACCACAGCTTAAAGTACCAAGAGTAAAAATACATATTTAATAGTAAATTCACAATAAACTTCGTTTTCCGTCCCCACTAAATGAGTTTGCTGTTTGCGGGCAAAAACTTTGTACCCGTTTTAATAAATCTGATTATAAAGCAAGCAAGTGCAAGAAATCTTATAAAGAGCGCTGCACTTTATTTAATTTTAATTTGATGAAATGAAAGCAAGCCGGGACATTCCGAGAAATAGAAATGAAAGACAACGTCGTCGTACAAACGATGAAGTGGTTAAGAGGGCTATTACAATTTTTCTTGTTTTTAAGTGTTTTAAGAGTCTAGTACTCAAATACAAGAAAAATGTTTGTAAGAAATAATCGAACTATCTCGGGCATATTTTTTTTAAATTTTGTGGCCATATCTAAACCATAATCACACATCAAAAATCTCAGTTTAGATGTGTTAGATTATCGTTCAAAAATTTTTTTTTCTTGTATTTGAGTGTTAGACTCATAAAACACTCGAATACAAGAAACATTGTGATAGCAGCATAAGGAAGAGTATTTAATTTGTAATTTATATAAGTTTCAATTAATTGAAGTAATATTTTTGAAATCTTCAGAAAATGGTGTGGAAATAGTGTGAAAATAAACTTATTTATTTATTTATTTATTTATGTACACACAAAATACTTAACAGGACATTACATTAAGATAGAAGAGCACAACGGTACTGCTTATTTCATAAGAAATCTCTTCCAGCAGACCTGCGAGAGGAAAGTTGGATTAGAAATGTAGACACAGTGTGTAGAAAATACAAAACAGGAAATGTAAAATAAAACTTAAAACAAAATATATCTAGGTATATGAAATAAACATACATACAAATACATACACATATAAAAAATGACTATATTAAGTTTATTTTCACACTATTTCCACACCATTTTCTGGAGATTTCAAAAATATTACTTCCATTAATGCGTGTATCTATCATGTGGGGATATCATATTATGAATGTGAAAGTAAGTTTGTTTGTTTGTTACCTTTTCACGCCTAAACCACAGAAGCGATCCTCCTCATATTTTGCATATATGTTGTCAGATGTACAGAAACGGACATAAGGTACCTTTCATCCCGAAAAACAGTATTTTACCCGCGGAAAACAACAATAACGTTATACTACAAATGTCACTTACAGGATATCTTCCGTGATTATTTTTGAGCTCCCGATATTTCGACGCTGTTGCAAGCGCCATGATCGCGGGTTAACTGGAGAATGCTGGTTGGTTTGCGGGTTGTGTTAGTGTCGAGTTCCAGTAGTGCGCGTAGCAAAAGACAAAGAAAGAGGGTAGACAGATTTGTCTGCTCCTAACAATTTTTTCCAGCCACCCGCATTCTCCAGTTAACCCGCGATCATGGCGCTTGCAACAGCGTCGAAATATCGGGAGCTCAAAAATAATCACGGAAGATATCCCGTAAGTGACATTTGTAGTATAGTTATGAACCGTGAAAGCTTAAAACAGTGTTTAAGAAAATGGCGCAACGTGTCTTTTGAATCATGATTGAATTATATTATTACAAGCAGAGTACAACCTGAATTGATTGTGAAATTTTTAAATAAACGCGATCGAACCGCAGGCAAAAGCTAGTAGGGTATAAGTTAACGGAAAAGTAGGTACTATCGGGGTCTTTTCCGCCTGACCATTTTAATTTTTTTTTTCGCTTAAATCATGCGGCGGCGCTGAGCCACGCCCTCTTAAAGTTTGGGCCTATTAGGAAAGCGTCAACTTTGGCGCGCGAAATTACAATAACTCTCGTTTGGCGTGCGTCGTCAATGCGCTCGGCCGATTCGGTATTTTTTTCATTCGATTTTTCTACACAAAGTCAACGGGGCGGGGCTAGAGAGCGTTTTATCTTGGGAGTGCAAGCAAAAATGAACTTAGTGGTGGTCAGGCGGGAGTGTCCTCGATAGTACCTAATTAGATCTGTTTTTTGAAAACAAAACCTTTTTATAATAGTTCCATAAATAAAACACGTTTGCAGTAAACCTCCCTTCTAGTTACGCAAAACTCAGCGAATGAATTACCGGGACCACCAAAGTTTCCCTAAAACGTCCAACTTTTATCCAATTTCCGTAAAAAAACTGGCTAAAATCGCTTATAACTTGTTGTTTATTCATCGAAAATTGATTAAACAATACGAAAGTTCTCCATTTGTCGTCACAGCGTCACCCCCACTGTGATCGACGAGGGAGGTCCCCAATAAGGAAAAAAACCCAAAATTTATTTGTACAAAATCCTTTTATTTCCAACAATTAATTGGAGATATCGGTCGCGACGAAATCATTTCGCTTTGACAGGTCTAAGCCAATTATTTGGATGTTTTTTTCGCAAACATATTTTCTACTTGCTCCAGTTTCTTATCACGTAGTGGTAAGGTTCAGTTTGAGTGATGATTCTTTATGGGTAAATGCAGTAGTAATTTTGTTTTATAAAAAGCGAATCGGTAGGTTTTTGTGGAGAAATGAGTAGGACGAGACCACACAAGATGAGCTCCAAATGTCCGGTGAATCTGTCATGCGTCTTAACTTTCCAACTACAGCACGACACGATGTAGAAGTGTCGTCGAAAGGCTCCTGTCTCGCCATATGTCTTTCAGTTAAAAAAAAAAGTAGTGAAATATTTTTATTTTCTTATTGGAGGAGCTCGTGGCTAAATAATAACAGCCGCTCGGGTCGATCTTTAGGTTAAGCCGTGCTTGATTAGGTTGGTCTGCGGATGAGTGACCACCCATTACATACCGAGTTTCCTCCGTGCCTCGTAAAGCATGTTAAGCAGTTGGTCCCGGCTGTCATTTGCGATCTTTGACAGTCATTACAGGTAGTTAATGGCCCAAAAAGTCTGAAAACCAGTCTTACCAAGGGGTATCGTGATACCCAGTACTAACTGGATTGTGGAGGTCTGATAGGCAATCGCTCCATGTAAAATACTGGTATTCAGCTGCATCCGGTTAGACTGGAAGCCGACCCCAACATAGTTGGGAAAAGGCTAGGCAGATGATGATCAGACAATATTTAGATGTTTTTTTTTCTTGTGTTATTATGAACTTAGGATCGTCACAAGTTTTCGTCCTTAACAAGTAAATGACTAAAAAAGTAAGAGTAAAAGTGCAAAATGTTATTTTTATTTTCAAGTGCCATAAGTACAACCTACTTATGGCACTTACCGGTAGGCAGGTAAAAGTATATTATATAGATAATTACTGGTATTTAAATTATCCTACCACTTAGATTCAAAACAATGTATAAGCCCCTGAATTAATTTTACAACCAAGTATCTAAAACCCCGAATCCCTCATTACATAACTTTTTGTAACCTCTACCTTATGTCAACGTGCCTACATGGGAGAAATGTATGTATAATTAATATTTTTTGTCTCGCCGGCGATCATGAAAGCTCGATAAAATACTAAATACGTCACATTTGAATTAATATGCCTTTTTTCTTGTTTGTGGGGACAAAAAGTATTGTTGAGCACAAGATGTATGGATTGAATCAGTCGATCAGATGGTTTTATGCAAAATAAAGGCACTCGGCTGTAAATATTGTACACCGAGTTATAAAAAAATTTTGTTTGGAGTATGGACACTGTATTTGGGGATTTGTTTGCCAATACTTGCTTCACCACTGCTCTCCAAACGGTGAAGGAAAACATCGTGAGGAAACCGGCAGGTCCTAGAACCAAAAATATCAAAGACATGTGACATCTACCAATCCGCACTGGGCCCGCGTGGTGGATTATAGCCCATTCCCTCTCATAGATTCCCTCTCATAGAGAGGAGGCCTGTGTCCCAGCAGTGGGAACATTAATAGGCTGATGATGATGATGATGATGACTTGCTTCTTATAGCATTTTTCTTCTTGTCGTGTCGACGCAAAATATTAAAAAAAAAAAATAGTTTTTTTTTGTTTCGCCCAATACGCAATCTACCTGCTCATATCGTTTTACAAAAAGGAAAACCTGTGAGTATATCAATATTTTGATACTTTGTGTAACATTTTCTCAGGCTAGCAACTCTACTGTGCTCCATAGTGCTAGGTTGCATGTTACAACGTAGGTTCTCATAGCCGGCAATTTTTTTTAAATTCACGGTGGGAAACCTTCAGAAAGGCACTGGTTTTTGGGTTAAAACCAGGAAGTGTGGGGTTTCTAACTCACTCAAATCACCCCGGAGTCAACAGGCACAAATGGGAGGAGGCACCGTTAACTCTTAAAAGTTCAAAATCTACTACGTAATTGCAGGGTATATTTTTGAGGAACTAAAGAGTAATCCTTACTAATATTGTAAATGCGAAAGTAACCGACCTTTTCACGACTCGTAATTAAATTTGGCAAGGAGATATACAGGGTATAAAAGACCTCATCACGAAGCTGTCAACCAAGCATTCTGTACATCAAACTAAGTAACTTTACGCAAAAATTATTGGTGGGAAACTACTTTTTTTTGGGGTGAAAAATCATGTTTTGTGGTAGAACTCAATGTAAGGCACTCAAAACATTGTACTCATTGAGCTGATAGATGGATTGAATAGTTGAGGGGTCGTGGAGGTGTTGAAAGTAAAAACCGGCCAAGTGCGAGTCGGACTCGCACACGAAGGGTTCCGTACCATTGACTATATTTAGTATTTGTTGTTATAGCGGCAACAGAAATACATCATCTGTGAAAATTTCAACTGTCTAGCTGTCACGGTTCATGAGATACAGCCTGGTGACAGACAGACGGACAGACGGACAGACGGACAGACAGCGAAGTCTTAGTAATAGGATTCCGTTTTTACCCTTTGGGTACGGAACCCTAAAAACCTTACATTAAAAACTTGTATTTAAAAAAAAAACTGGTCAAGAAGTTGGAACTTTGACCCCCAATATCTCCGTAACTAGACGGTTCCCAGGTATGGTGTAGAACAAAAAAATGATCATAATGACAGGGAGAACAAGTGCCTTTCGGCTTCGTTAAGAAGTGTTTTACACCCTTTATTTCAACCTGTGGAAGAACATAGGTAGGTATATTTTTTTTCTTCATATGAAAACGAAACTCTCTAATAACTGGAACAGCAAAACTTGAGATAAAGCCACACACCTTCATTAAATTCCGTCCAGGATCCCTAAATGTAAAAACAAAAACATTTTCCCGTATAATTGATATTGTCCTCTTCGATCTCTCAAAAGTCTAAAACATCACAATACAATTTAATTCAATTAAAACCATTTCTGTTCACTTCTCCGTAACTCATAACTGTCGCGTATTTACAACATACGATATTTCCTGACGAAACATAAATTATTATATAAAAAAAATCCTATACGATCTCAGACAGCACAATGAAACTTTCCCTCATCAGTTTTTTAGTTTCCAAATAATGTCTTAATGAGACAGGATGATGTGTGAGCCGACGTTTGGTTATGATTGAATTCTGTATAAAACTGAGAAAAAATCATCATATTGTATTCGGTGGTATAAATCAATATGATTCGGTGACGTCTGCTATGATTCATTGGCTTAATGTTTTAATAGGGGTTGGTAATGCGCGACTGTGGTGATTCTCAATTGGAGTATACTTTGTTCAAACTTATTTAAAAAGCAGATACAAAGTTGATTCGTTCTTTCAAGAAGTTATACTGGGTTAGTGTTCAATGACTGGCCAAATTTTCAGAGATGGTTTAGAATCGATAGTATTTTAGATATAATGAAAAAAAAAAACAACATTTTTTAAAATGAAATTTCATTCCTGATATACAATTAAAAAACGAACGTGTGGATATTGCAACAGCACAATTCAGTTCAACAACCTAGATCATAGGTAGCAGTTAGCACACACATAAATTTGGCGGTGCATGCACGCACACAAGTGCATTGATTCTCACTAGGTTTATGATTCAGGAATTTTTTAGGACACTTTCAAATGAATGCTATTATTTTTTTTATATTTTTCGACTATAATATTTAAAATGCACTTTTGGTTTAATATCTAGATCTTAATTTTAAATTTTGACTGGTCATTGAAAACTAACTCTGTATATAGTTTTTCCATCAATTGTTTTTCAGTAGCAGCTCTAAAATTGTGCGATGTTGGTGGCATTAGAATCGCCCTTTCGTGTGTTTATGTCCAGCCCGCGTAGCATGGCGACGTAGAAACGGGGAAAGACTCGACAAATCTTTTGTTCATCTGTCATTTTGTCTATTTAATATCGACAAAATGACAGATGAACAAAAGATTTGTCGAGTCTTTCCCCGTTTCTACGTCGCCATGCTACGCGGGCTGATAGAGAATTTTTTTTTTTGCAGTTGTATCACTGGCACACCCATCCATAAACATTATGACATTCACATGCAACAAAAAAACTAAGACCTGGTCGTTTGATCGAAAATGTCAAAGACATCATACATATACATATGTTATTGTTATACAGATTAGAATAAATAATTAAAAAAATATATATATTTCTGCCTAACTCTCAGGGGATAACATGTGTGTATATCGAGAATTATAGGAATGTATTTTATGTATGGTGACTATGAAAAAAAAGAACAGTGACTTCTTACCACACAAGACAGCCGATAAAACAATAAATAGTTTGTTGAACATAAGCAACAAATCGAAGGCCACATAAAAAATAAAGCAAACAACATTATCTATTGAATTTACAATCTATTCACAAGAAGAAATTACAATTTCTCAGCTCATAACTCTAGAAAAGGATTTTCTAAATGTTTGTAACAAGTGCATACAGAATACAAACCCGTGACAGCACAAGAAAAAACACAACTACACGTATTTTATTGAACAAATATCGCATGACAACATCCATTGAAGATTTTCTATAGGAAGTCTTAAAATACATCACTGAAAAACTGTCAATGGATAAGGTGAACTGCGAAGGTAGCTGTGGGACATTTGATCCTAAGTTTATGACTTCGCTTTGGCTCTGCAGGATACAAAAGCTGGCATTCGAAAAACAAGAGCTAGTAGTAGGGTGACCAAGTATTTTGTTGGACAGACTGAAGAAACTAAGAAGCTACATCGCCATAGAGGATGGATTGCAGATATAATGATATTCTATTAAACATATCTGTTTAATAAATGATATTCTATTAAACAGATATGTTGTGAGCGCGCAATCGTGAAGACTCGAAAACGGGCCAATTGGCTTATTTTGCCTTTATTCTGCGTCATTGTGTGCAAACACTTTTTCGGTGGTTTTGTAGGTGTATAACATGTTATCTGTTTATTAGAATATCATTGTGGGCAGCATTTTGTAAGATTATAAAAGTATTGAATGAACGTTGAAATGGTAGTTTTGGTAATTAAATTAAGCCTACTTAACTTACATTTTTCTCGGAGAAGCTCGTGTCTGAATAATAAAAGCCGTATGGGACGATCTTCAAGGATAAGCCGCACTTGCCGAGGTCGGTTTGTGGATGGTTGACTATCATAACATACCATGTTTCCTCCGTGGCTCGGAAAGCACTTTAATCCGTTAATCCCGGCTGTCATTTGTAGGTCTTTGACAGTCGGTATAGGTAGTCAGCAGATAGCGGTAAAAAGCAGCGGTGGCCCAGTGGTGGCGGCCCCGACTTATGAACAGTAAGTCGTGGGTTCGAACCCAGACAGGCGCATTACTTTGTGAAATTGATTTCATCACCACTGCTCTCAAAACGGTGATGGAAAACATCGTGAGGAAACCGGCATGTCCTAGAACCAAAATTCGAAGACATGTGGCATCTACCAATCCGCACTGGGCCCGCGTGGTGGATTATAGCCCATTCCCTCTCATTGAGAGGAGGCCGTGTCCCAGCAGTGGGAACATGATAGGCTGATTATGATAGGTAGTCAGTGACCCGAAAATCCGACGATCATTCTTACCAAGGGGTACCGTATTACCCAGTACTAACTGGAGTTTTTTCTGGGATAAAACCCAATTTTGATGATTTAGATGCAGCAGTACTAACTGGGTTTTCGGTCAATGTAAAATATGTTGTTTTTATGCAATGTTTTTTTTACTAAATACCCTAATAACGTTGAGAAAGGCTAGCCAGATGATAAAGTTGAATTGTTCTATCGCCTTCATAAATCCATGGTTTCAAAACAGCAAGAGTATAAAACCTCCCTACTTTATGGCAACCTCAAAACCTTGCACGTCACAAACAACACACCACATATCCCATATACTTCAAAAAGCTTGTCACATGCCAGGTCAGGAGGTGAAGTCGGTAGCCGAGATGATACGATCCGATACGCCGAGCCAAAGGTCACGGCTCCCGTATTGAGGTGTATTGTCTGATATGTGGCCGTATGTCCTGGCGTGCCCACCATTTTTAATGGCCGACTCAAGAATGCTGTAATGCTTTTTCGATAGCTTGGTAGAATGTGCTCTAGAGGGATTTGACATGCGATTGGCTAGGGTAGTTCATCATCATCATCTGCCTAGCCTTTGGGATCGGCTTCCAGTTTTACCGGATGCAGCTGAATACTAGTATTTTACATGGAGCGACTGCCTATCAGACCTCCACAACCCAGTTAGTACTGGGTAATACGATACCACTTGATAAGACTGGTTGTCAGATTTTTTGGGTCTCTGACTACTTACTTATCGACTGTTCCGCCGAGATCCGCCGGGACCAACGGCTTAACGTGCTTTCCAAAGCACGGAGGAAACTCGGTATGTAATGGGCGGTCACCCATCCACAGACCAACCTAGGCAAGCACGGCTTAACCTAACGATCGACCCGAGCGGCTGTTATTACTTAGCCACGAGCTCCTCTGAGCGGGCTATGGGAAGTTGACAGTTCTAAATTGGTCATGATTTGTTTTGTATTGAATCATATCATAACATAAAACCACGCCTCCCTACTCGTAAAGGGTTAGACAGACGTGAACCTAATAGTACACCCCCGTTGGTGTCCGTTGGTTTTTCATTCGAAATTTCTCAGTAGCAGCCTTTTTTTTTTTTTCGGATGGGAAATCATCAAATAACTCCTCCCGCTCTGGGCGGAGCAGGAGGGAGTGTCAGACTTTTACTGACTAAAACCCATCCATGTTCCTTCATCGCCCTTTGAGTTCCGGGGCCGCGGTATCTCTTTCGAACTGTCCCGCAACCCCGGCAGGCATCGGTCCTTACGGACCCCTTCCTTTTTGCTGACTCTCTTTGAGGCGCGCGTGTAACACGAACGCGCCGTCGACGGCCTGTCGTCATGAGACGGACGGACGGCGAGCTAGCCCATAGCCCACCGTCCACAGGCCCGCGCCTACGGTGGCCGGGGGCCACGTAATGGCCCCCGACTCAGTAGTAGCTTGAAGTTTGGAAGTTGGTGATACGAGTATGATACCCCCGTGCCTCGGAAAGCGCGTTAAGCCGTTGGTCCTGCACCTGATCTCTCTCCGGTCGTGTCGGATTGCCGACCTGTCGGACTATGAGAGTAAAGGAACACAGAGTGCCCCTGTGCCTGCGCACACACTTGTGCACTATAATAGCTCCTGCGCCGATGGCTAATCTCCGTTAAGATTGGCCGCCGTGACCGAAAACAGTTAGGAGGACTATTATTATTTGTACACCCACAAGCCAGTTAGGGCAATGGAGAGGGCTATTCTCGGAGTTTCCTTGCGCGATCGAATCAGAAATGAAGACATCCGCAAGAGAACCAAGGTTACCGACGTAGCCCGAAGAATTGCCAAACTTAAGTGGCAGTGGGCAGGGCACATTGCTCGCAGAACGGATGGCCGATGGGGCCGAAAAGTTCTGGAGTGGCGACCGCGAACCGGAAGACGTTGCGTTGGAAGGCCTCCCACTAGGTGGACCGATGACCTGGTGAAGGCTGCGGGAATCCGCTGGATGCGAGTCGCACGTGACCGTTCAATGTGGCGACACTTGGGGGAGGCCTATGTCCAGCAGTGGACGTCTTTCGGCTGAAATGATGATGATGATGATGAAGCCAGTTATGTTTTTAAGTCCTATGTAATAGGGGGCGAGCCTATTGTCATCAACCGGGCACAAATTGACACTCCGTGACTGCTAGTCAGAAATTCCTGATGAAAAAACCCGATTAGACTTAACCCGACCCCGGAAATCAAACCCAGGACTTCATGCTCATCAGTCGCGCTTGGCAGTATTTTTTTTAATCACTTAGGAAGCTAAATTAGCAACTCTATTTGTGGTGGTTCAAACTTCGTTTGAAATACTGTTGGAATAAAGTTCTAATCAGCTTGCACTGCAAAGTGGTTGTTACGTCAGTCACTGCGGGCCGAATAGTACCTACTAAATTAATATTTTTTGCGATTTACGAAATTCTATTGATTTGGCTATAAAAATAAAACACTACCATGCTAATATATTTCTTGTAGAATTATTTGCCAAAATATCAGAATGATCGCATGTATTTTAGTATTTTTACTCGTTAACACGTTGGCTGCCATACGAGTATACTCGTAGTAACTTTTTTTATGCTCATTGCCACCATACAAAATGGTAGGTACGAGTATACTCGTAGTTGGCAGTGGAACCTGGTTCAAACTACGAGTTAACTCGTAGTATAGCAATGAGATAGGATTTTTATTACCTATTGCCAATCTACGTGTATACTCGTAGATAATTTGGCGCGAAAAAATGCGCTTCCTTGCTCTGTCAATGTGCAACTGCGGGCGCCGCGCGATTGCTCCGTCTGTCCCCAGCGTTCGCGACACTACAGGTACGGTCGTAACGGTGTATTTCTAATATGCATAAACCTATTCTGGTTCCTGTGTCAAACAAAAACGGTAAGGTTTCGATGAAACCTAATGTGGTTAGAGATTACAACAAGGGGACGTCCGGGATCGATTTTTCAGACCAAATGCTGTCATATTACTCAGCTCTTAGAAAGACGTTGTTTTGGTACAAAAAACCAGCGATACACATTTTTGAAATCTACATTCACAACGCCTGCATGATCTACAACCAACAAGCCAACCATCCTCCGGAAAAGAAATTAGATGCCCTTTCGTTCAAAGATGTTTTAACATCTTTTATGCGAAACATTTGCAAACTATAGTCATCACGATCAGAAAAAAACGAGATTACAAGAAGATTACAAGTACTACATTATAGAGCGTCTATCACCCACACAAAAAAAAACAGAAACCAACGAAACCGTGTCGTGTCTGCACAAAAGAAAAAAACGTAAAGAAACAATTTATTACTGTCCGGTATGTTCTGAAAAACGTGCCTTATGCGTAGAAAATTGTTTTAAAATATATCACTCCTTTTTGATTTCACAGTGACGTACCCAAAAAAAATTCTATTAAACTTTTTTTTCTAATTAAATAATGTTTTACTTCAAATGCCAAAAAATGTAACCCCGCCTTCCTTTCACTGCCACTTGTCTAGAATTCGTTAGAAATCGCATACAATCAACTACGAGAATACTCGTAGTTGGCAGTGCAGCCCAGATCTTGTACTACGAGTATACTCGTAGGTGGCAGTCAACGTGTTAAAAGAAATTTTTAGAGATAAGTTCGTGATTTTTTTTATCGAGTAAAATTAGTTGTATTATGTTTTCAAAATACTATCATACTAGCATATATCCTGAAGAATATCATATATTTTTCTGGTTTTGTTTATTGCAGTGAATCATATGCTTTTTTGCATTATAAAACGCGCGTTTAGCTCCTGTAGTCCCCTTAAAAAAAGCTTTCTATAAACCCAATCTCATTATTCCATCTAGTTCAAATTCGAATAAGTTACGAAAACAAAACAAATCAAAGATGGCCGCCATAAAACATGAAAAAGACGAAATTATAGAAACGAAAATGTTAGAAACATTAAAATTCAAAGCAAATAGGAAGGTTATCATAACAAAATCTCGAATGAAGAATTCTTTGGGAACATGGGACATCAAAATGTTATGATTTTATGATAGAGAACTATTTTTGCCGGCGCTATAAAGGCGGCTTCAGTAAAAATATTATTAGATTGTCTTTGTGTTTGTTGTGGCCTATTAAATTAATATATTCCGAAAAAAATATTTTTTTTATATTATAACAAGAAAGTTAAATTAAATTATGTCTCTATTGGCTTTAAGGCTAAAGAAACGATGGTCTTCTCGGATGGTTAGGTCAGGTACCTCCTAAAAATCACAAGATTTTGGCAAAGATTAAAAAGGGTCATGAAACTAAACCTACCAAGGTGCAAACCTAGACTTGATAACACTTCATAACAGTTGCTTTCTTGGAGAAAATATTTAATCTGAACTCGAAACTCGTTTATATAATTTTATGATTAATGAGCCTGACGGTCTCTTGTGGAAAACAGGAAAAACGTAAGATTCACATAAGTTTTTTTATTAATTTATTTCATTCATCTTAAAAAAGGCAAATACGCAATATAAACAAACACCGGTTTTTTTCTGATTCCTTATTGATACTATGTGTTTTATATTGAAGGAAGTGAACCCTGGATACGATCCTAGTCTAAAATTATCTTTCGTCTAAATCCCAGAAATGTCGTGACAAAAATGATATCGGGCAACATCAAAAATTTTAAAAGACTTCCATTCACTCAAAAATAAATAATTTATCAAATCGAATCGATTCACGTATTTATTCGAATATTTAATATCGGTCATCAATCATAACCCTCATGCTCGTAGGACATTATCAGAAAAGTGCATCGCCGAAGGATCGAACCCCATACCTTTGTGTTTCTTGTCAACTCCGAACAACAATTAACTATTGTTTATTGTATTTCAATACGAATTGTATTGAATTGGAATCGCAAAAAGGGTATTTTATACGATACTTAAATAAATTTATTTCTGAGAGAGTAGATAAATTTTTCGTTTACCGAAGGGCCTGTACACGACCTATTTTATCGTTCATAAAACGTATAAAGTAATCATCGTTATTTTACTTGAGAATTTCGTACACGTAATTACGAGAATGAGTGCTGTTAAGGATCACAGTCTTAAAACTTAAGTACGCGGGCACACTTACTTACCACCACGTATAATTATACAAATATGCTTGTGAGCATTATTTTGACAACCTTCTTTGAGCTAAATCAAAATTGCTGTACTGGCCAGATACATGCGACCAGCGGCCGGCAAAAGTTTTATGAAAATCCATACCTATCTGTCGTGTTTAGCGGCCAAATAAATTACATTGTAAACTCATGTCTGTCGTGTTATTTAAAAATGGAACGATCTTTTACTCTAAAACATGGCAACCAAGGAGGTAACTTATCAAAGGTTTTGTTTAAATTTCGAATTGGCTTGTAAATAGAAAGCGGTTTATTGACAAAAAAAAAACAAATGAACTCTTCAACGCGAGAAAAATTGTTGTTGTTTGTGTGCATCATTGATTTTGAAAAGTAATTGTATTAATTTCCTCGTATTATACACTAGAAAAGTACTAGAAAAGTACTATACAAGCCTTGGCCACAACTAGGTATTGATAGACTTAGATACGTATGTGTGCCTCGGCTTCGCCTCGGCCCACATTTTTACGTTCGTCCATCAATGCCTCTGTTGCTGGCCGCTGCAGTAACGCAGGTACTAATAATTTCGCAAAAGAATTTTATACATCATACATGCTTTACTTCGCATGAAATAGTCACATCAGGCTAATTAGGTAGGCAGTTTTAAACCACTTTTTTCAGTTAGCCCGTATTGTCCCACTCCTGGGCGAAGCCCCCCCCCCCACACCTCTTCACCTTCACTTCTCTTGATGGTGTGCTTTTTGGCGCCATTTTGGGAGGAAGCCCTCCAACGCTTCGCGTCATCTTCTTCTCGGTCTGTACTATTAAGTACCACTTAAATTACATAATGAAAATTGAAAACGATACCTTAGATATTTTCAATGGATTTATTTTAATCGTACTTTGTGATTGTTACCGTGAATAGGAGACCAACAATCTTAGAAAACATATTAGAATCCACTTTGACAACCAAAAACATACGCTTGTATGTTTTTTGTTGTCAAAGTTGATTCTCTCTCCCAATACTTATTTAATGAGAAAATGAAGCGAGTAAAATTAAATTGTTTCAACAATTGACAATAGAAAATTCTGTAAATAATATTACTTACCCCTATTTGGAGAAGCCTAAGTGACATGATTTCTGTGCTATAGTCTGGAGAATGATAATACAAATCAAGCCAGTACGAGACACTTCAGTACAAAACCAACCATATTACGTGCGTATAAAATAATACCTAACTGCCTTAATAAGCCAAAAAATGATATCTTAATAAAATGCTGTATTTTTTTACATTACCTACAGCTAGAAAAATCTCACATGAAATGGATTAATTAAAATAATCATATCTTTATTGGCACATTTAAAAACTATAAGAGAAGAGAACTTCAATTCGTACTCAAATAAGGTCAAATAAACTTAAACACATTCACTCTGTCACATTAAGGGTTTATTAAACACAAAAATATACAATCAAATGCCAGCGCTGCAAAACCTCGGGTTAGTTATAACAAATAAATTCTTCTATGCGTCCGCTGTGTAGATCATTATACAATTCTGGTATGTCCGCTGAATCATATTTAGTTTTTTGTGGACTCCAAATGATACTTGTTATATCTTTTGGCGCTTTGTTCGATTTGTGGTATATGTAAGATTGTGAGATGATTTCTGGATACTTTGCTGCAGGCACATCAAGCTACTATAACTGTGTCATTTTTTTTAAATAGATTCTTAACTTTATCGATAAAGCATTAGGTTCAATATTGATTGGGAACATTTGTCAGTTTCAGGTAGCATAATGTGCGCGTGAAGCGTCTGTACATTAATAAAATATAATTATTCTGACAGATATCCTTTTTTAAATATTTGTTCACTATCTAAGTGCACGATAATAAGTGTCCAGGTGGTTTTATTTATTTGTTTTATTTGTTTGTGTCTCTCTGATCTGTCCCACTCCTGAGCCAATGCCTCTCCCTTTCCTGTGTATAAACTACAACAAAAAACAAGAAATAGAGTAAAGAGTATTTAGAAAAAAACAATAAAGCAATTGTATAAACAGCTTATACAGAATGACTTTTTTATCACTTTAAAAAAAAATGGGTATAATAGGTGAACGGAGTAGAAGCAAATGGCATACTAAACTAATATATACATTTATTTTTAAAATTTTCTCTTTCTTTGTTCTAATTTGAAAAGTTTTTCTTGAAATTTGTAGAGTTTTTTGATTATAGATCAATTTTTTAATAAGCTGTGGAAAAAAGAAAATAAAACTAGGTATGCCATAAGCTTCTACTCCGTTCACCTAATATACCCATTTTATTTGGAAAGTGATAAAAAAGTCATCCGGTTTAATTATAATAAAATAGATGCTGCAGTGAAAATTACAACGTTGACAAAAATACGACAGCATGCCATCAATAACTACGACAAGTAAGTGTTTTTTTTTTTTAAATAGAGAACCTGTGGCCTTGTTAAAACAAGAAATTGAAGAAAAATAACTGAAAACATCTTCTGAAAACTTTACATATACTACACAAACATTCTCAAGTCCATCGTATCTAAGGTGCATTTATGATATGAGTTTTTGCGCTATACACGGTTCCAGGCGCCGGCTGTTATGGCACCGTGTTATTCGTCCGCTAGTTCAATAACAATTTATTAATAATCCCCTTTTTGCCACAACCCTCGGACATAAATATGTCATTATTCGCACTGCTCAATTAGGGAACCTTTAATTTTTTTTTCATCTTCAAATTTTTTTTCCAAAAGATGAATTTGAAATGTTATAAATATTACATTGATTTGAGCTTGAATTTGTGGACAGTTTTGATATTATTTTTGTAGGTTATGCTCGTTGATATCTTTTGTTCGGCTGGGTTGAGCTCAATGAATGATGCACAGCAAAGTTAAATCAGTTTAGAAATTAAGTTAAATTTTGGCTGAACTTTACTTTTATTCTATCTTTTTGGTGACAAAAGTGTATGATATTTTTGGTTTATTTGAATATTTTATTAAGGTGATCTTTCGTTTTGTTCCAGGTAAGACACGAGTTTTCAACAATCGGTGTCTGATGAAGATGAGGTATATTAAAATAAATCTCTCTTTGCCGTAATCTCAGATATAAAACAACCCTTTTGCAAAAACGATTACATCATTTCAAGTACTGTAACAGTCAGTGAACTTAAAAATGACCGAAATTTATAAAGCTTCAACAATATGCATCCAAATTACAACAAAAAGTTCCCTTAATCTGCTATCCAATATTTCAGTTTCACATCTACCAACATTCATCGCGCGGCCGCGTCTCACACCGACCCGCCGCCCGTCGCCCGCCTCCCATTACACCGCACAGAACATTACGAAAATTATCATTTGTGATAACGCGAGACATCCTCTCTTTAATAGCCACAAGCCAAACAGTTAATTTTTAAAAGCCGACGATACTTATAACTCATTCGCAAGGCGTTATTTTTCGTGCGTTTATCTGTGAATCTGCGGTGTAACAAGCGTGATTAATTCACCGTGTGATCTTTAGTACCGACCCATCTGCCTTCGGGCGGTGGCCATTTAAAATTTACCGTTTCCCTTTGCGAATGTTTATTTGCCGCGTTTTTGAGAGAGGTTTAAGTACGATGTAACAGTTTCCATTTTAATGGTTACAATTATTATTGATGTTCCTGCTGGAGTTGGTACATGTAGCTTTTAGTGAGGATGTTGCATTTTTTAGTTTTGTTACCAACAATTTGTTTCGTTGTAATTACTAATTAGTTCGTATAATGATGGCTAATTGAAATATCGGATAGTTGAGTAATTTTATCCGTTTACAATTTTATCGTCGACTATAAGTCTACAAATGTCATTGCATAAAAAATGGGTTATTCTGAGATAAATTGACATAATACTCTTTAGCAACTGACCCACTTATTACTAAACTTTAAGTTGATATCATTTAATTTAAAATTAAATTGTCCTAAAAAGGAACCGCAGACCAAAAGCGGTGATCTAATTCTGATGTTTTATTTTAACTCGTATGTTACTCAAAAAGTATAAAATTGAAACAAGTGACGAACCCGCTGAGTTTGCACCAAAATCTCACGATTATAAAAGAAAAAATAAGTAGAACAGGCATCCTTCTGTCATGAAAGTCAGATTACCCAAAGAAAGAATATTTCTGTATTCATCTTATGCATGCATATATTTATTTGGAAAGTAAAAACAAAGCACTACTCTTCTGGGAATATATTGATTTTGATTTGATTTTAATCAGCCATAAATAATACGAAACATTATTTGGAATGAACATTGCTGAAAAAGTATCTGATATTAATCAACATTCGATAATGACTATTCTTTGATTTTATCCCTTCAGTAATTTTATGTTTCGAAAACAAGTTCAAGAAATCCTCATCCACACACAGTAATTCAGAAAACTTTAATGGCATGGATTTTTTCTATTTTTCAAAACTATGGTCAGAATAATAGCAGACTAAAGTTGAGTAGAACATAAGATACAATTTTGATGGAAAACTATGTAGTTTGCATTTGCAGTTTGAGGATGCAAGTGCCGAAATAACGAATACTTAAATATACTCAAAGAAACCGGATAATTAAAATCAACGTGAATCTGCAATAACTCACAAATCACAACAACCTAAAGATTAATTTGTCACTTTATTTTCTTATCCCAATCTACACCAACTCGAGCCAACACTACAGGCATACAGGCTATGCAAATGGCCCGATATCGCAACCGTCAACAATAATTAAGCCTGCAAACCGCCTCGATACATATAATCGATTAAACACACACGATTATAATCGTCGAATCGATCATCGTACGATTTGAGGCCGGCGCGAGTCGGCTGTCAGAGAATTGCACCTTCATTACTATACAGGAGCGGGTAGCAAATCAAGTAGACAGACGGACGGACAGACGAGCCCTGGATACAATAAGATATTTACAAGCGGTTGCGAACGAGTCGATATACGAGTATGCATTGTTGCAATGTTGATCGAAATGTGTGCAGGATTGTAGGGTAATTTCTGTTTTGACAATACAAATGCGTTTTATTATCGTTTTATCGGTTTGTGGGTTTATGCGTATTTGTTGTGGTGTTCGTAATTTTTAATTTGATTTCTTTGTTTCGTTATATTGTGTCAATAGTTGCTAAGAAAGAGAAGTTACCATCCCCCTTTTACTTCCCAGAAGTCTTTAGTAGTCCTCCAGATATTGAAGGACAGTGAAGTGACAACACTGATGTTACTGGCTATTTCGGTCCATAGAAACTACTACACTACAACAGCCCATAACGTCCACTGCTGGACATAAGCCTCTCCCATGATGTGAGGAATTTGCCGTAATCTCCACGCTTGGCAGGCGGATTGGAGATCGCAGTGATGAAAGACTAACAGAAAACGCTGCTGCCCATTCTCATGTCTACGGAGGCGCAAGGTATTCTGCCTCAGACATTAGTCGCCTTATTCGACACCCGTGAGTGTAATGCGTTGGTTCTATTCTACTCTGCCGGATACCACACGGCCATAGAAACATAGGAGTTGAATCAGTCAATAAATACAATGTTCATCTTTTAGTTTTATTTCTTTCATTTTCCAAATGCTCTCAATATGGAATCGGAATACGTTTAATCTAGTTGATATTGACCACCCGAACGTCCAAATATCATGACATCTGTGTCAAAGATCAGGCTTCAATCAAAAAACGTGTGACAGTGTCATGCGACACACAAAATGTCCGGTGAACCCTACAACCGATGTCATTAGCAATCATTAAAATCAATTCACGTGTACCTACCATAGAGTCCATAGACCAGTTTTTTTGTGTCACGATCGCTCTTAATGATGCACTTTTTTTAAATAAATCGTGTTTGAAACGCTAAGAATCTATCGCGAGGCCTCCCGTGCTGCCCAGCCCTTTTATATACAAAGATAGACTTCGAATTTATTTCTGTTAAAGCCATTTTTATATCATGGTCTTAACTTGTTTCTGCAGAAAAGGATTAGGCTGTAAATTAATGTGTTTGAAGACATTATTAATGTTTTTGTTCCAAGTTTCATCATCAGTCTTAAAATTTTCGACCGTCTTCATAATAAAATTTCAATTGAAATTCTTCTATTTTAAAACGAACTAGTTTATATAACAATTATCTTTCATCTGTTTATCAGTAATGTAGTTTAATAAGATCGTATTAAACCAGCTTATAATGCAGCAAATATGAAGACATTAATTAGACTATCACTATTATTGCAACTGTCATTTAACTTACCGCCTGTGTAAAGGTGAACAATATTACAATTGAATTTATATCATTAAGTTTTTCTCCCATTTCAAAAACCAACCCTACTCCTCCGATTTTAGATCTTGAAATTGTTTGTTGTAAATGAAGCTTTTAGGTTGTTATAGTATTGTTCACAAAGAACCGTAGCATTGCAGGGTGATCCAAAGTGCGGTGCCCATGTAGGGTAGTCGCGCGTCCAGCGCGTGGCAACGAAACTTCTTCAAACTTTTTAAAAGGTTAATTGCACGCGAAAAACTGACTACACCACTATTGGAATCCCACTGTGTAAGGCCACCACCAAGGTTTCTGTATACCCATGAATATTGATAGGAGCCAAAATTGTTTAGATTTTTATGTTTTTCCTTCGAAATCTGGTTAGTCCGTGGGTGTTCACATTTTTTCGTGCGATGTGTTTATTGGTGTAAAAAGCAGAGTGGAGTCGTTGGCAGTTTTATTTTCTACTGAAGCGCTATTGTTCTGTGCGGTAATTGAATTATATCTGTTTCTGGAAAAGATTTAAGTTAAAAGTCTCCAGTTTTTATCTTTTATCGGAGCTAAGTACTTCTCCGTAATCGTAATAAGGAGTCGGAGACGCTGGTTCGTCACTGCGTGATTCGCTTGCTGTGAATAATTTTGGATATAAGTTCATGAGCTCAAACGTAAATGTGTTTAAGTTAAACTTGCTCGTATCACTTGCCAAGTTTAAGTGCTTGGTTAGGAGAGTTAACATGAATTCTGAAGCAGTGACCCGTACTGTGTATTTATATGATCTACTCTTGCAAAGATAGTTTCATCCTTACTTACTCGTACATTTATGTAGGTAGACATGTTACTAGCTATTCTTGGAAACAAAATAACGCATAATGGTTTAGCTAAGATTTTGAATCTAAAGGCCATTTAATATTTCGGGAATGAAATCCATCTTGCCCTAATATTGTCTTACTTTACAAAAATAGTTAATTAATTACCATTTCTAGTACATCAGGCACCAAAATGGTAGGAAAGTTCTGAGCCAACACAATATTATGTAGATTGGCATACCTACTTAGAAGAAGTATTACTATCATAACATAACATCATGCCTGAAATCCCCAAAGAGTTAGGCAGACTTGTACCCATTAGTACGCCCACATTTGTTTGTTGTTGTTTTTGTATTTCGCCGCGTTATGTTTAAAGTTCCATGTAATAGGGGGCGATCCTATTGCCATCATCGGGGCACAAATCCGGGCACGATTTTAAAATAAATAAGAACTCTTTCTCTACTTTTCTCAACAATGAATGCAATCCTTCATACAATACCAACAAGAAGTTAACACCCAACTAATAAATCACTATAAAAATAACGACTTGTAACGATTTACTGAAACAGTTCCTGATTTTTTGCCCTCCGTTGGTATGATTTCCATAAGTCGGGAGTGCACAATTAAGCTCAGTTAACAAGTAGACAATCAATGAGTTTTTTATTTATCGATGACCATATTAGAGCCTCTGACCAGGAAGGTATATGTAAACATAGCTGTTTAACTATGTAGCGTCAATCAAGTTTTATAAAAAATATCGTGTTAGGCGTGATTCATACTAGGATATATGACCACATTATTACTTCTTTCTTTATCTTGTTGTTACTCCGTGTGGTATCCGGCAGAGTAGAATAGAACCAACCCATTACACTGACGGGTGTCGTATAAGGCGACTAATGTCTGAGGCAGAACACCTTGCGCCTCCGTAGACCAGAGAATGGGTAGCAGCGTTTTCTGTTAGTCTTTCATCACTGCGATCTCCAATCCGCCTGCCAAGCGTGGAGATTACGGCAAATTCCTCCCATCATGGGAGAGGCTTATGTGCAGCAGTGGACGTTATGGGCTGTTGTAGTAGTAGATACTGTGTTATATGACCACATTATTGCTTCTTTCTTTAGCGTGTGGTTAGTGCCTAACCTGGTGTCAGAGTTTTTATGCCTCTGACTTGGCTTTACATGCCGTCAAGAAATATCTCTCAGGCATTATTGGCCCCCGGCCACCGTAGGCGCGCGCCTGTGGACGGTGGGCTATGGGCTAGCTCGCCGTCCGTCCGTCTCATGACGACAGACCGTGTCGACGGCGCGTTCGTATCCCACGCGCGCCTCAAAGAGAGTCAGCAAAAAGGAAGGGGTCCGCAAGGACCGATGCCTGCCGGGGTTGCGGGACTGTTCGAAAGAGATACCGTGGCCCCGTAACACAAAGGGCGATGAAGGAACATGGATGGGTTTTAGTCAGTAAAAGTCTGACACTCCCTCCTGTTCCGCCCAGAGCGGGAGGAGTCATTTGATGAGTTCCCATTCTAAAAAAAAAACATTATTGCTGTTGGTGTGGTCTTCAGAATGATTTGATTGTGGTCGGTCCTCTAGAGTTTGATTCAGTTAATTGCCACCGACTGCTGAAGTAGTATGACTGGGTAATACGATACCCCTTGTCAAGACTGGTTGTCATACTTTCGGGCCACTGACTACCTGTAACGACTGTCAAAGATCTACAAATGGGAGCCGGGACCAATACACTTTAACGCTGATAAATCATTTTTAATGTCAACCAAGTTGATAAGCAAAGAAACGATGGATGGACTGTGTTAGGGATAATATAGCTAGAGAAAAGGTGTCGTATGAGATGACGTGTAATAGAGAAGTATGGAGGAAGAAGATATGCTGCGCCGACCACAAGTAAATTGAGATAAGGGTAGGATGAAGATGATGATGACCCAACTCATCATCATCATCTGCCTAGCATTTCCCAAGTTTTATTGGGGTCGGCTTCCAGTCTAACCGGATGCAGCTGAATACCAGTATTTTACATGGAGCGACTGCCTATCTGACCTCCACAACCCAGTTAGTACTGGGTAATACGATACCCCTTGGTAAGACTGGTTGTCAGACTTTTTGGGCCACTGACTACCTATAACGACTGTCAAAAATCACAAATGACAGCCGGGACCAACAGCTTAACGTGCTTTTCGAGGCACGGAGGAAACTCGGTATGTAATGGGTGCTCACCCATCCACAGACCAACCTAGGCAAGCAAGGCTTAACCTAAAGATCGACCCGAGCGGCTGTTATTATTTTGCCACGAGCTCCTCTTTAGGCTAGGTTATTATTTAGCCATGATGATGACTCAGCTAATAATAGAAATTAAGATGATTGTTGCACTGTATTTTTATGATAAATGAATAGGAGTGGGTAAATACAGCATGATAAAAATATCTGTTGAAGAATATATTTGCTTTAGTAGGTACTATCGGGGTCTTTTCCGCCTGACCATTTTATTTTTTTTTCGCTTAAATCATGCGGAGGCCTCGAGCCCCGCCCCCTTAAAGTTTGGGCCTATTAGGAAAGCGTCAACTTTGGCGCGCAAAGTAACAATAACTCTGGTTTGGCGTGCGTCGTCAATGCGCTCGGCCGATTCGGTATCTTTTCATTCATTTTTTCTACACAAAGTCAACGGGGCGGGGCTAGAGAGCGTTTTTATGTTGCGAGTGCAAGCAAAAATGAGCTTAGTGGTGGTCAGGCGGGAGTGTCCTCGATAGTACATAAGTATTACGTTGTCATAATCATCAAACACAGCACTGAAATCTATTTTTGAGTAATAATTTATTTTGTATCCTTTTAAGATAAACTGCTGCTGTGGCTACTGGGGGCCCAAAATGGCCGCTGTATCAGAATTATAATAGGTTAATAATATGAATTATGTTACTATTCGCAAAGTGATAATTCATAATATTAACTGCTTCTGTGACCATTTTAAGAATTTTAACGTGATTCATACGTATATCCAATTGTAATTCTGCTAAAATGGCCATTTTAGACCCCCTTTTCTTACATCCCCAAACACAAACACACTAATCATCTCACCACACCGAGCAGATAGTACAAGTACTATCTACCATAGCGTGGTCTACAACAGTGCAGGCCAACCTTGGAACTGCATAATTAAATCAGTGTTAGGCCGGTGCACACTGGCGAGCCTTGTTAGATAGCGCCTCGTCTCAGCAACATATAATGGATATGTTGCTTCTTGTCTACACTTGGCAGGTGTTAGATTAATTGCGATTTGAATTGTAAAGGCTTTATTGTTGTTATTTACCTTTTGAGTAAGATTCTTTGCATTGAATTGGACTTTCATTAAAGGCTTGTTATGGATTGATTTACGTGCGTGTAAAGGGAGTGTAAGATTACTCTGTTTAGTTGTCGAAATGGGAAAGTTACGGAGCTCTCTAAAAGTAATAGCAGGATTTATCGTGTTGTATTTGTTTTAATGAGTTTAATCAGTTCTTTAGGTAGTCAGTAGGCCGAAAGTCTGACAACTAGTCTTACTAAGGGGTATCGTATTACCCAGTATTAGGCAGTCGCTCTATGAAAAATAATGGTTATCAGCTGCATCCGGTTAGACTGGAAGCAGACCCCAACATAGTTGGGAAAAGGCTGGGCAGATGATGAGTCAGATCTATCGTACTATTACAACGAGAACGTACGATTTATTTTAGATACACTAATTCGATACATTAACATTAAGGTACCAAATGGAGAAAAATACATGTGGCGCCGACCCCAAGTAACATGGGCCAAACGGAGCGTTCAAGAATTTGGGGGGAGGGGGGGGGGGTATTGTAAAACGTTACGATGCGTTACAGGGGCGGTAGGGGAATGTTTGAGCTACGCGTTAC
Organism: Xestia xanthographa; assembly: GCA_905147715.2. Lineage (NCBI taxonomy): Eukaryota > Metazoa > Arthropoda > Insecta > Lepidoptera > Noctuidae > Xestia > Xestia xanthographa. Next base: position 4,272,970 of record LR990659.1, on the reverse strand, counting down.
GTAACATTATTTTTTTAACCCTTCAGAATAACAAAGTTATTTTACGCCACACACATAATTGTGACTTTAAGGTAAACATGGTCACTCGGTGGTTGCCTAACGTTTTACTACGGGGGAGGGGGGTACAGAAAAACGTTACGGCGCGGTACATTGGGGGAGGGGGGAGTCAAAAATCTCCAAAAATTGCGTAACGTAATACTTGAACGCTCCCAAAGGCAGGAAGATGACCAGTACCTACTTAGTACCAAATAGTACCTAATAACAACGTCCTGTTTTTCTTTAGTATTCTCTCTACTTTAAATTATAATAATGCCCGCGGCTTCGCTCGTTTGACATATTATATACTTAAAATCTTTCTCTTATTTCTTTTTATATTTATATGTAAATTTATTAAAAATGGTTTTATTATTAATTTAAGTAATTAATTAACTATAAATATATATCACTCTATCTATTAAAAAAGCTCGCATCAAAATCCGTTGCGTAGTTTTAAAGATCTAAGCATACATAGGGAAAGACAGACTCGGCGGGGGACTTTGTTTTATAAAAAAACGACTTCAAAAAACACAAAAGAGTGAAAAATAACTTTAGCTTCAAAAGTCGGTGGCAAAAAAAAATCTGAATCAAAGAAACAAGTCATCGACTTCTGAAGCTAAAGTTATTTTTCACTTTTTTGTGTTTTTTGTAGTCGGTTTTATTTTTTGCAATATATTTTTATTTTTTTTCCTTTTTAGTTGTTCCCAAACAAATATTTGCCATGAATTTATTTTACATTGGTAACAATACATGTCATGGTAATAGGCTTATCCCCAATAAATGGAACTTAACATACCTAACTGACGAAATCTGGGAGTATTGTACAATCTGCCTACCCCCTCAGAGCATAGGCGTGATGTTACGTCATGATGTTGTGTAAACAATAAACATCCAAGCGATTCTAGCAATCGCTGCAGATTTGCCGTCTATTTTTGAAGAGTTCCATTGTATATCTCTCAAGATCAGCACTAGTTATTTACTAAATTTAAATGGGACCACACAGGAAGCACCAGCTTTCAAATAAAAAAGAGTCGAAAGTTCTGAGGTAACAAACACAAAAAAAAAATACAGTCGAATTGAGAACCTCCTCTTTTTGGAAGTCGGTTGAAAAGTAGTGATAAAAATCAGTTTTTTTTATAAAATTTCGTTCCTGTCTGTGCCATAGCACTGTAGTAGAAAGACTTAAGCAGGAAATTAGATAACCAATTTCCTCTCCTCAGTAATTGAACATTTTAATTATGAATTCAACCTAATCGAAGCTAATTCAACATTAATTTACTATCGTTTGAATAATTTCTGAAGCGGAATATCCTGAAAAATATTCAAGTTAATGAGTTCTGACGACAATTAATACTTTACTGGTAATTCTTTTGCAAAATGCGTCGCATATCAATTTCAGTTAATTTTAATTGAACTCACTTTTGCGTTTCACGTTTTGTAATGTGCATCGAATTGTGATATTCAATTTTCTGTAGCTCAACTCAATAAAGCTCTGTTGATTTCACTTCGATTCAATTTAAGTTAAGTTTAATCCAAGTGAAATGATATTTTGCTCATCATCAGCATCAGCCTGTTAATGTCCCACTGATCGGACACAGGCCTCTTCTCTATGAGAGAGAGTGGGCTATAATCCACCATGTGTGGACCCACATGGTGGATTATAGCCCACTCTCTCTCACGGATTGCGGAGTGCGGATTGGTAGATGTCACAATCATGTCTTCGAATTTTTTAGTTCTAGGACATGCTGGTTTCCTCACGATGTTTTCCTTCACCGTTTTGCTCATTTATTAAAAAATATATCGTATTTATATTCTTGAGTTTTTCCATGCGGAAATTCTCAGTAGCAGATTCGTGCCCGGTTGTTGGCAATAGGCTGGCCCCATTGCATGGGAGTTAAACATAACTGCCAAAATGTGGGGTACAGTACACCTCTGTTTAATTCCTTTTCCTTCGGGGATAACAGCCGTAATATTATGGAAGGCATCGGATGAAATCAATTAAGTGTAAGATTTGATTGAAACCTTTTCACCGAGGACTACAGGAGCTAAACGCGAGTTTTATAATGCAAACAAGCATATGATTCACTGCAATAAACAAAACCAGAAAAATATATATTATTCTTCAGGATATATACTAGTATGGTAGTGTTTTGAAAACGTAATACAACTAATTACACGATAAAAAAATCACGAACTTATCTCTAAAAATTTAATCGAATAAAAACCATACTCAAATACATGCGATCATTCTGATTTTTTGGCAAATAATTCTACAAGCAACATATTAGCATGATAGTGCTTTTTTTTTAGTCTAATCAATAGATTTTTTGTAAATCGCAAAAAAACACTCATTTCGCACTATCCGGCCGCAGTGACTGAGGTAACAACCACTTTGTAGTGCAAGCTGATTAGAACTATATTCTAACAGGATTTCAAACGAAGTTTGAACCACCACAAATAGAGTTGATAATTTAGCTCCTATAATCGCCTTAAGGCTTATCAACGAAAAGAAAATGCTTCGTGGAAAATGTGTAGTTTCTCAATCGTTACTGTTGAATCAAGATCTTGTTTTCGATATGAGGTTGACAAAGTGTTAATGGGTATTTCCGTTAGAACTGTCTTAGACAGCAGCTCGGAGTCTGAATGACCGGTTTAATAGCAATAGGTTCACCCCGTATTACATGAGAGTTGACAATATGAAATTGGCCAAATGCGTGTGCACCCTAGGTGTATAGGTGCGCCTAACCTATCGGGGAATATACTATTTGGGGTCACATTTTTTTGATTGTTTTTTTCCCACAACTGTCTGGCAGTTTGGGTACTATTAAGCGACCTACCAAAATGTCCTTTCTTTGGTATTGTTCGTCGTTTCGTTGAGCTCCTTGAGTTATAAGTCGAGCTACACGATAACTGACAAATGCTTGCACTGACTGGACAGGTCCCTTCAAATCTGTGGTGGTTCTTTCTTGAAAATACCATCTCAGACACTAATCTTCATAGTACTCATGTGAATTGAGTAAGATTATGTGTGGACTTCAAAAGAGACTATGACTCTGAGTTTGTTTCAGCTGTTTCTTCTCAGAGTAGTCAGGTACGAAACACCGGCCCCATCTAGTTTTTAAAAATGACGTGTAAAAGTGTTTGTAAAAACCTACTTACAAAATAAACATCATTTATCATTTACTCGTAGTCACTATGTTTTGGAATAACCATGGTAACCAATCCATTATTAGAAGATAATTTTACAATCGCCATACTTTTAGTACCACTGTTCCTTATTACTATTAACTTAATACAACTCCGTAATCGCCCAACAGCACTTAACTGCGTTAGTCCGTAAGCAAGACAGTAATGGCGACAAATAGTGATTTTAAAGCTACCATTTTTAGCCCAACGAAATCATTTCAAGGCATCTCCCATCAGTCTGTACCAGGGTGCCAGCCATAAGGCTGCCTTTCCGCTAGATATGTACTAAGATGCGTAGCGATGAGTGAGAAATCAACCAATAGAATTGTAAGATTTTCATAGCGTAGCTTGGTGACCCAAACCTCATCTCTTACACCAAAGCTAATTTGGTGTAGAAACACGCAGAGCACATCTTCACTGCACAACGATCCCGCTCCACTTCACTTTAAAGATCGGTTGAACCGAACGCTGTTCAATGGTTATGGGGGATCCCTCTGTTTCAGTCGTTTGCTTAATGCTGAGTTTTGCTAATTAGACGTTTTGCACTGTTGGACATTTAGCTACTTAGACCTTCTGATCAGGAGGGTGATCATGGTGGTACCTGCCTTAACTTTTTGACGATCTTTCTTCATTTGAGTCGTAGGTCATACTTTAACTTGGTGAGATCTTCGTATAGAGCTGCGTCCTCTTGAGCTCTTTCCATTTTTCGGAGATCATGAGTTTTTCCAGGTTACTGGCTTTCTTGCGAAAACAGATACGGGGAAGGATACAGGAACTGGGGGTTCATTGCGGGTAGTGTGTGAGGATATATGGATCTCGGGATGTTTGTTACTCTTTCACGCAAAAACTACTGAACTGATTTGGATGAAATTTTGCACACAGATAGTTTATAACCTAGATTAACACAAAGGATATGTTTTATCCCGGTAGGATGATCATCCTATGCATGGAGATCAGTAATTGTACCACGGGATCACGTGGGACAATTAGTGATCTCCACGCGTGTGAAACCGCGGGCATAATCTAGTACACATATAGTTTCGTAGTTTAGCTTCACCGCTTAGCTGCCTCGCTCGTCTCTAGTGGCAAAACGACCTAATGCCAATAATTCTAAGCTATAAATTTATTTTTTCTCCCACCGCAGGGTGCCCCCACGCTGGGTTTATAATCGTCACCATTGAATTGTAGATAGAATCGAATGATTAGTAACTGTTTGTTTTTATAATTTTCACCCGGTGTGAGGAAGACAAAGGAACGCTTCGGATCGTTGGAATGTTTTAGTTGAGAATTTTCTTGATATTATGTTGAAAGGGATTCATTAGTGGTTAGTTATGTAGTTCCTTGTTTAAAGTAAAAGCTTCATTACTTATTTAAAAAAAAAAACGTATTTTATCCCAGTCACAACTTTTTTTTAAGAATAAAGTGCATATCTTCTTTTTTTACTTTTTTCTGCAAATCCTAATATTGCTAATGATTCTTTTGCTACAAAATCTGAAAATATTTAAGAAAATTTCACGGATAAATCATATGAAAAGTCTTGAAAAATCCCACCGAGTTTATATGGAAAAGCTAAAACTTCTGAGAATTCTCATTCAAAAACAGACTTAATGCCATAGACATTACCAGTCAACCTTCATTCTTCTATGCCTTTGTCTTTAGCGATACTACAACCGTCTTTATCACAGCATCTGCGTCTCCTCCGAAAGAGACTACAATCATGGATTGGTAAGCATCCAAATGAAAACATTCCAGCACGTGCCGAAAGTCTTGCGATACGTTTCGTTGGCTGCGCCGGCGCATAAACCTGACGAGCGCACGTCAGCGCGCAGTATCTGAACTGTATATCTATGTTCGAAGGTGCACGGGCTTATTCTGGTGGGAGACGGGGGAGATTGCGTTTGATGTTAATGAAATGTACTGGAAGTGATGAAAGTTACCAAGTGAATATTTTGGGTTACTTTGCAGCGCAGAAGTCATTTTGGCTGGAAGTTTTAGGGGTCAGAGAGAAAAATTTTAGGTTTGTTGGTGGTAGCTTTCTTTCATCGACGTTATTCTAGCAACAAGCGTCTAGGTAGGAATTCCTTAAAATAATTTAAAAAAATCCTTATCAGATAATGCTGAAAATTTATTATTAGATACTATGTAATTTCAATTTAGTTATTACTCTATGTTTTATTAAATAATAATATTACAATAAAATATGAGACGCCTTTTATTTTCTCATAGTGGGTGATGAAAAGTAGAGTGTATCACTCGGGCGCAAAATGTATTTTTGGCTAGGGCGAAGTACTTTGAATCCCTCGCTACGTTCAGGATTCTACTAAAGAATCCCTCGCTACGTTCAGGACTCTACTAAAGAACAAAAAAACGAAAAAGCTACGCTCGGGATTCTACTCTAGGATCCCTCACTTCGATCTGAATTCAAAAAAGCGCCCTCGCCGCCGAAAAATATTATTTTGCTCCCTTATGAGACAATCTACTATTACTAATGTCTACGGATAAATAGGCATTTGATTACCTTCCGACAGCCTAATCTAAAGGAACAAAAATTCAAGATCCAATACTTCTCGATTACTTTTCATTATTCCGTTCATTCCATCGACCTCCAGAATAAGTCCATCATGATCGGTGAACAAATATTTCAGCTGAGACATATTTGTGCCGCCACCGAAACAATTTGTTCTTGTTTTTAGTTCCAACCGAATTGTTTGCAGAACTTATAAATTGTATGCTTTTTAGTACATACATAACGTACTAAATAGTTTATTTAAAATTGGCTTACTTCATCTTACAGAAATCTTGGAAAAAAACAGTTTTTAAGAACTTGTCCCTAACTTTTTTCTTCCAGAATAAATGATTACCTAATATTAATCCACGAGGAAAATTGGGTTTTGTAACTTCCCAGACATTATTTTTATTATAGAAATTCGTGACCTTTTGACCTCTAAAGTGTACAAAGCTTGGTTGAACTCTACACTTTAAAAGAACATTGTCTTCGAAGGAAATCTAGTTTGTGTTTTCTTCTATATATTTTATTCCAGTTCTCGCAATGAAATTCAACGCTTCTGATATCTTTCGAGTTATACTGAGATTTGAGATTGCAAATTCTATTCTTGGTTAAATTTCTTTAAATAATTTTGTCTGCTCTTGTAAGTTTTCAATATTTTAAAAATAACATTGAATGTCTCGGGTTTTACCCTATCTCATCAGATGGTTTGGTCTTCCATTCCATCATGATCGTATCGTATAACTTCCAATATCGATTGACTTGATTGATTAGATTAACTAGTCAATAACACGCTTGACTAGTTGATCTAATCAATCGATATTGGAAGTCTCCTAGGGCATAAATCAAAATCAAAGTCAAATTAGATGACTTTTTCAAGGGAAAAATTACAGAAAGCAGTCTCTTAAAAATGACCGCCCTTCACTAGTTCCTAGTCTTTTTGCTAGAGAGAAAAAGTAGCGGAAAGAAATCCGAAGAAACCCAGCTGTTGACATTAAAGAACTTGATTCAATAGAAGAATTAATATCGTGTCAAACATTACAGGAGCTTATGGACGCAACTGAAAGTACCAAACTGGTCGCCAACTCGCCTGAATCAATTTAGATTGCCATCATCGACACGCTGAGTAGATACAAAGCATAGCTATCAGGAAACAGAGGCAATAAGTAGACAGCGGCTGTATGACAATCAATACTTTTTTTGTTAAAACATGCGTTTATACACAAAGCCATCGAGCGGCTTATTCGTTTTACCTAGTGAGGTGTACAAATTTGTTTTTTTTTTTAACAATTAACTATGCGGATTCTAACATTTACATTTTAGCCATAGTTTCTCTGGTACTCTCATAATAACTAATTATTTTCTTTGAATTACATAATATAAATATAAACAGAAAGTACAAATTGTCCAATTTTCATAAAGATAGAACTGAAATAATAATGTGCAAAGGTAAAATATGTGAAAGGTACAAAATAATAATAATACAAAAAGTTAAATAACTTAAAAAGAGTTTAGTGAACTTTAGCAGTACATCCTTGATGCTCCTGCGCACACGCTCGCGACAGCCCTCAGCCTGGCATCCCCGTACGATGCGTACGCTCTCGTAGCGTAGATTTTTTGTTGCGCGCGCGCACTCGACTCGAATATAAAGCCGATGCGAACTTCCCCCGCCTTTTAAGGCCAGGCCTTTAGTCCGGATTCCATTGGGGGACGTGTCCGCACAATAAAAAGATTTATATTTATTTATCAGATAAATAAGAGGACGATCGGACCGCGCGTTCCTTGAAAGTGTTTTAAATTAGTATTTCCTCCGTGCCGCGTGCTTGCGCGGTAAATTGGGCTGTTTTTTTGGTGGCGTGTTTAGTGTAAGTGTAGTACTGACGTTCGAAGTGGTAGTAACGTCCTGTTAGATAGCGCTGAAACATCGTGAGGAAACCGGCATGTCCTAGAACTAAAAAAATCGAAGACATGTGACATCTACCAATCCGCACTGGGCCCGCGTGGTGGATTGTAGCCCGTTCCCTCTCTCTTATAGAGGAGGCCTGTCCCAGCAGTGGGAACATTAATATGCTGATGATGATGAGATAGCGCTGCAGTATATACTCTGGTTGTACTATGAATATGAAAGCTGGTTTTGCAGCATTATCCATGCATAGGTCATAACACAACATGACGACTATAATCCCTGAAGGGTTAGCAGAGGTGTATCTATTAGTACACCCACATTCCGCCAGTTATGTGTAAGTCCCATGTAATAGGGAGCAAGCCTATTGCCATCAACCGGGCGCAAATCCAGACTCCATGACTGCTACTGAGAAATTCCTGATGGAAAACCCAAAAACACTTTGCCCGACCAGGGAATCGAACCCAGGACCTCATGCTCAGCAGTCGGGCTTGCGACCCCTAGACGTGGCAGCCAGGCGTAGGTCATCTCATGTAGATTTGACATAGGCTCACTACATAAAATCGCAAAACCAGCTAAATACACACATCACAAAAAGTTTGCGATCACTTTGAAAAATCAAATCTTTTTATTTACGTTTTTATAAAAAATAGTTTAAATTTTTAATTTCAAACAGGGTATTTCTATCTAAAGAAAACACACAACAAATAATTTTTCTTGATAAACTTCAATTTTACAAAATTACCTATATCAGCATAAGCTAGTGATCACAAACATTTTTTGATGTGTGTATCAGAAAAAGTGAAATGACGCATTGTCTCACCATGTAGGTAGTTGCTTGCAGTAGATGCTAGTCTTTATAACATGTCTTATAAAATATCTAGTTAGAAACATTAAGCAGCCGTCCTCGTCCGAAGTATTGATTTTTTAAATCAGTTCAAAATATTACGAATACTGCGCTCCATTTTTCTAAGTAACCAAGACATACAGCACGCTTTTCACATTAAAATTAATAATTAAATTCACGAGAAAATTAATTGATTAAATTAATTTGTAGTAGTTTACTTCTCATTAAAGCGACCACCCTATTTGGACACTCCATATTTCTTACACTTGGTACAAGTAGTTATAAAAACATACATCTTATAATTTTTAATATTCCACATCGCTTTATAGATCATACCGATAAAATCATATATTCTGAAAAAACGATTATCGATTATTACACGCTAGTTCTTCATAATTTAATATCGATTATAGATGTGGCCACGTTCTATGTATAGAAATGCGATGTTCTAACATACCACTGTTTTATAGTACGGCTATCCTAGTAGGGAGACCGTGGAACACTTGGCGGATATCGATAGAATATCGATAACACCTTGTGGAGAAAGAACACAGCCCTGAAACTTTAGCACAGTAACGATACTGTTGGATTCTGGGCCTGAATCTGTACTTTCAATTTTCGAGTCATCATCATCATCATCATCATCATTTCAGCCGAAAAACGTCCACTCCTGGAAATAGGCCTCCCCCAAGTGTCGCCACATAGACCGGTCCCGTGCGACTCGCATCTAGCGGATTCCCGCAACCTTTGCCACCTAGTGGGAGGCCTTCCAACGCAACGTCTTCCGGTTCTTCGATTTTCAAGTAGTCTCAAATAAAAGTAAGTAGTGTTTCGTTTTCAGCGAAATCAAGAATCCTCTTGATTTCGTCCAATCAGAAGTTTAATTGACTGTGGTGAAAGCACTCTAAAAGGAAACTAGCATTCCAGTCAATGTTAGAAATAATTTCTATAAAAAAATATTCTTCTTGTTTACTAGCTCTTCGCCCGCGACAAAATTGTGATAGTTCGGCTAGTTTTTATGATATAAATATTATTTATAGCCTAGGTTACTTCCAGATAATTTAACTTTCTATTGGTGAAAAAATGGTTAAAATCGGTCCAATAGTTTCGGAGCTAAACAAAGAAACAAAAACATCTATCCTCTTTACAATATTAGTATAGATTTAAACATCTATCAAACCGTGCAACAACCACGCAACTAGGTGCATCCCTACACATCCAAGAAAAAGTGCCTTGCGGCTCGTAGCGTATAGTTCCCAGCTACTGTTCCGGGTTTCATTCGCCGTAGCACGTGGGAAAATCGTGTCTATAAATCAACGCCTATATTTTTTACTTGAAACTCCTTTAAAATCCTCCAGAGTTATTAGTTGTTGATGTTTTTTTTCGGTCGCGATCGTCCAGCCGGCTGAAGTTGCTCGATACGCGATAGTATTAATTGCTGGTGCTTGTTTGTTCGGTATGTATTGTTTGTTGTGGAGGCTTTGCATTGTATAGGATTCTTGTTTTTTTTAGTTAGAATTCGTTTCTGATAATTAGTTAAGCTTGAACTGTAATTGTGAGGTTTCTGATTTTAGTTTGAATAAGTGGTTAAATAGCTAGATATAGTAGCTTCATGGAACCCTACTTTGAATACAATATTTTTTTTATCAGTTTATTTTGATCAGACGAAAACAGTTCCTAATTTAATATCATTGATAAGCTAGATTGATGATCATTTTGTAACTTGTGCAGTCACGAACACTAATATATATAGACTGTCCTAAATTTAAAACCATTTTCGCGAGAAATAACTATTGTAACTAATTGTATTTTTATGAAAAAGATCCAGAATACTACGTTTGTAACAAACTAAAAGTTCAATCAGGACAGAAACAGAAAAAAAAACTTTAAAAAATATTTAAATGTTCTCATAATGGTGCCCGTACGTGACTGTACACGTTGAAAAATTTATATTACTCGATATTTTTTTAATTATATTTTTACACAAAAATGTGTTGGAAGAGTCAAACTCTTCATAATTAATTTAATTATCCTTTATTTTACTCTTCATCGCTATTTTTTTTTAATTTCATCGGTTACATTCAGTTATTACGTTCAGGTGTATTGTATGTTAGAAGCCTGGCGCATAAGTTTCAGGTTTCATAAAAAAGCGAGTCAAATAATAATCAACACTTCGTTTGATAAACATTTTCTTATTATCCGTTAATTGTATTTTATTACCCAGTAGGTTTTTAACACGTATTTTTTTCAAAATAAATAGTAAATTCGTTTATCAACTTGTGTGACTGTGATTGTAAATAATGGACCACAAAACGAAGCAAACGTTTAAAAAAGTTTTTAAATATTATTGATGTAAAAAGCGAGTTGGTTCTTTTTTAAAACTTTATAAAGCTCTCTGAAATATTATTATCTGCCCTGAATCTCAAGTTTAAGTAGACTTTACTAACACCATTTGTTATCCATTGAAACCTACCATTAACTGTCTGAATACTTCTTAATTATTAATACAAACACAACTTTTTATGCTGATTTACATTAAAATGACGTCAGAAAGCTCATAATCCTTTGTCTCGAAATGTAAACAAACTCAGTGACGTCACATGTTGTGTATGTCCATCTATCGAATAAACATGAGTGACCGTAGCGTTCCCAGAGACCAGAGGTTATGGCGACATTTTTTTTTTAATTACAGCTCGATGACATTTGACAGATGACGTTTAGTGTCAAAGTGTGATTGATTTTGTTTTCTCTTAACTTATCGATTCTCAACTTTATGTGTGAAAATGGAAGGTGTAAAATGGTTTGAAAGGATGTCTAGCCAATTGTAGGTATGATCCATTTTTGAACATGAATGCATGATAATTTGATACTATTTTGGAAATGGAATGGTTTGAAGAATGGCTGTCGTTTACGTAGATAGCATTAGTGAATGCTTTGGAGTGATTGAGGGTGGCTGTTTGGGAACATTGAGATCTACTTCTTTGTACGACCATCACTTGTTGTGACCTGTGACTTTGCCTGTGGGATTTTATTAAATGTATAACAGCTATATGTACAGTTATTTGGTGCTCAAAAACAAGAATACTTGAAAACATTTTCTGACTTGACTCAAGTTGCGCTAGCGTTGGTAACAATGGCGCCTAAAATCTTTTTGCCATACCCTCTAAGACTTTATCGAAACTTTAAATGTGAAATTGTTTCTCTCAAAAGATTGACATTACAAAGTAATGACTTTCCTTGCAATAGCAAAGTTGCTCACTGTTTTGCATAATCCTTGCGACGAGAAACTTGGAAGACATGTTGTTCATGCACAAAAAGTTAGTTGTGAACTGAAAACAATTAATAAGCCGCGGGACTTGAAATCATGCTCCGTGTCAAAACCTTTCGCGTGCCATTTAGGATGGAGCCAAGAAAAGAGCGGGTTTGGTATCCGCTATTTTTGAAGGATACCAAGGCAACAACAACACACACACACACACAAATACCACACACACACACACAAACACACTCACACATACACACACACGAACACTTGGTGTTTGTAAGTTTTCTACATCGATATTTGAGCATGTAAAAGGTAGATCGTATCAGGTGGCGCTTTTTAGATTCGGCCTACCCCTATGTAAAAAAAGGTGTGAGTCTGTAGTATGTGTTTAAAATGCCTATGTATGTGTGTCAAAGGTAATGAAAATTGTTTTACATCGTTTATTTTGTGGCCTTGCTTCAAATATTTCAATGCAAAAGTTATCAATACTAAATCAAAGCTCGTCTAAATGTTTTTTGCGAAGCCACGTAACCGACAAAAACGAACTGAAAAAAATGCATTTTTGTAGCTTCCTGTGAAAAATGTTCGAATGGAATATTTTTTAACCATAAAGCGTTTAGCTTTACGTACCATCCATAAAAAATACACAAAACTCCCAGTTATTATTTCTTTTCACGAGTTACCAATAGCTTTGCGATGCCACTAATTGCCACTTGTTTTCTGCCCAACCAGCCAGCAGCATACAAACATTACTGCTAGGATCTTTTGGCGCATGAATGACATTTGTGAAAATGTATTGAAAAAAACATGATGGCGACACTAGTTCCGATTATCGTTTCGCGCCAACAAAATCATTATGGCCTAGACAAGTGGAGTCGCAATCAAAGCGTTTGGTAAATCTTAAGGGCCTAACATGCCTCAAATGGCTTAGCATAATCCTCCGTTACGCCTAAAATACTGCAGCATTAATTTTGAAATAAATATATGGTAAAGTTGAGGATTGAATTGAATGCTAGGTACTATGTGTGCCGAAAACGCGATTCCATAAACTTTTCTCGATAGAAAAAAATTCCAAAGTTACCTCCAAATCGAACAATAAACCGCTGGTATTCAAAAAGTACTTCAAATTAGATCAAGAAACTTTGCGTACTAACTGAACTAACTATAAATCAGGTCTTGTGTTTTATTTTTTAGTCCAATCAATAGATTTTTTGGTAATTCGCAAAAAACCACTCATTTCGCACCATTTGGCCGCGCAGAGTTACTAATTTTAGGGTTAGAAGGGCCTTTAACGACATTTAATAGGATTGACGCTTCAAAAGCTTTTTGGTAATATAATTTTTCCACCATCGAATGATTACCTGATACAATGTCACTTTACCTCGGCGTCCAGGTAAACTATAAGCAGCTGTGAATTCTCGACATTTTTGCACCGCAGCCCTCGTGGCCTGCCCGTTAATGTTTACCCAGGGGCGGGGCGGCCCTCCCCCCTCATCTATATGCTAATGCTGCAATAACCGCTGCAGCCCCGATGACGCCTCGCCAACTATTTACAACCTATATTCAACAGATACAATCGATTCTGATTTTTAAGTTGTCGATTGTTGAGGTATGACGTTGAGATACTGTTTTAAGCTTTCTCAGTTTAAAACTAAACTTATATTGTCACTTACGGGATTTACCAATCACGGAAGATATCCCGTAAGTGACAATATAAGTTTATGACGTTGAGATCTTTAAGCTTTTGTTGAAGCCAATAGCAACTTTGTACAAAATAAGATCTTTATCCGGGGTGAATGAGAACCAACCCATTACACTCACGGGTGTCGTATAAGGCGACTAATGTCTGAGGCAGAACACCTTGCGCCTCCGTAGACCAGAGAATGGGCAGCAGCGTTTTCTGTTAGTCTTTCATCACTGCGATCTCCAATCCGCCTGCCAAGCGTGGAGATTACGGAAAATTCCTCCCATCATGGGAGAGGCTTATATCCAGCAGTGAACGTTATGGGCTGTTGTTGTTGTTGCTGTTGTTATCCGGGATACAGTTCGTTTTCGCTTTATCTTTGGTACAGGTGAAGAATGGATGTGTTCCATACCTGCTAGATACCTGACTTTCTTTTTCGTGTGCCTAATCTGGTGTTAGAGTTTTAATGCCACCCATGGTCCTCTGACTTGACTTTACATGCCGTCGAGAAATATCTCTCAGGCATGCTGGCTTGGTTTCCTCACGATGTTTTTCTTCACCGAAGAAAGTGATAAATTATACAATACGCCCATGAAGACATACATACCTGTGTCTTTCTATGACTACTTCTTCTACTTCTTTATCGTGATGGTCGCCCATGGTCCTTTTTACTTCGATGGCTATTGTGAAGTCTTACCTAGTAGGAGTCAGAAAAGCTCTTAATAATGTGGGCTATATAAAAATATCTAAATAATATTGCTGCTTTAAGTAAGTCAGTTAGCCTGTAAAAATCCACCTTCTTGCACCATATTCCGAAGAAGCAAACCGCTAGCTTCAACGTTCACAAGTTAAATATTTCTGATAAGCATTACCTTAAAAGCTCAGAATATTTCATAGGCAACACTAAGCACCGCTTACTTACGTACATATTACAGTAGCCGTGCCAAAGTTGCTACTTTATCTGTGGCAGGCCCTGTTGCTACTAGTGCCACGCCTCTATGAAAATTAAATAATCAGAGCGGACGGGCCACGTACTAAGTTAGTGATATTAAAATGTAATGTTTACTAGTGATTGCGTGCGGTTTCGTACGCGTTATTACGAACATTGTATGGGCAGTTTGGTATGGTTTATTAAATGGATTAACACCGCGTAATGGACTTTGGTTTGGAATTGTAACCAGAGAGAAATGGTCCTGTTTTGCCTTTTTCATGTTCCACACATACATGAATGTCATTCACGATGCAGGATCTTTGAGATGAATACTTGAGTTGTTTCGAAATTCGGTCATCCGTAAGAATCAAACCAATGACCGAATTATTAACCAACTAAATTTAAGGGCATCGTAAATCACATGCAGTCACCGTTATTTAAAATATAATTGCTGGAAGGAAAAGTAAAAAAATCAAAGTTATGTATTCTTGATAGTTTTACGGGTAAGTGTCGACATTGCAACGACATTAAACCAATTTAAAGTAATTTATTCTTTGCCGTAGAATCAGCACTTTTAGAACATCAAAATTACGTAAACCAGTCCCCCGAAAACGCATCGACTTTCAACATTTCCTAGTGTCTTAGACGGGGACAACCCAGCTCCATAATATATGTTTCGTCTAGTCGTGATATTTCTTTTGTTCTTCTAAAATCATCCTAACTTATCCACAGACACAACTAAACCCATACAACCTCATTCACCATTGTATAGTCCAAGAGATGTACACGTAGATGCAGAGCTCATCGGATAATGCGATCCATTAAAACAACACGTAGCGGCTGGACCGATGTTGATTTACATCAGCACACTGAGGATATCGAACGATACAGTTTTAATTGTGTCGGGTATTTTATTGAGGGCTACGGTATAAATAGGTGGTTTTGTGGGTAGGGGTTTAATTAGATCAGATACTAACTTGTCTAATATTTCGCTGTGGCTAGAAGTTTTTTTTAGTAGTGAACGATTGAATAAGAAATGTTCTTGCTTTGCTTTGTAAGTCTTCTTTGAGAAGCATTTACGAATGGAAATGGAGCACGGGCGCTGCTGGGCTGTCACACCTAACAAAGATCAGGGAGGAATATTGGAAATTGAAGGCCAACCAGTAATGCGAGAGAAACCAAAATAAGAAGTTATTTTTGATTGCATGTAGATGCGCTCCTTCTTCTTAAGCGATTTTGACGTTCGAAAAGCGTTGATCCTAAGCATAATGTGAACAATAATGTCTTTTGATATTGCTGTGATTCATATTTTCTAATGAAAGTTCCGTGTACTCGCGTTATGGCCCACTTAAGTACGAAAGATACTATGGAAGAAAATAGGACTGTGATCAATGTTGTTTGCCCAAGAATTACGGAGCCACACACGTTGCCTTTAATCAAGCAGACACTTTAACCAAGTTATAGAGTTTTAGGGCAAGCAGTCTTAAATCATCAACGTTATTCAGGTATCATAGAAATTTCACACTTCTTATTTCGAAATGATGACTACTAATGAATATCATCAAAACTTACGACCATCAACGTTCGAAGTCAACAATTCGCATCAAGTTCTCCCCGTCAATGATTTAGCATTAGAAGTGTGAGCCGCGGGCCGCCGGCCTATCACGACCGAGCCTATCTGACACCCGGCAGACACGAACGAGATCCAGACTCATATTTAAATGTACCTATTGGACAAGTATGAGATTGTTGTACAAGTGGAGTTCCGTACGGTAAAACAAAAGCAAAGGCAGACGCCAATAGACGATCGTCTTCAGTATGTTTCGTTATCAGCGGGTGATATCGTAAGATTGAGTGAGTTTGAGTCAACCCTAGATGGTAAAGAAGCCTAGAATTTCCGCTGGTTGCTCCATTATAGCATAGAAGCTTCTCAATATACGTTTGACGTGCAAGAGCTTTAATTATTCGCAGAAAATTAAACGTTTGTAGGCCAAATGCCGTGTGGTATCCGGCAGAGTAGAATAGAACCAACCCATTACACTCACGGGTGTCGTATAAGGCGACTAATGTCTGAGGCAGAACACCTTGCGCCTCCGTAGACCAGAGAATGGGCAGCAGCGTTTTCTGTTAGTCTTTCATCACTGCGATCTCCAATCCGCCTGCCAAGCGTGGAGATTACGGCAAATTCCTCCCATCATGCTCCCATGATGGGATGAATTTGC
Source organism: Xestia xanthographa (assembly GCA_905147715.2). Taxonomy (NCBI): domain Eukaryota; kingdom Metazoa; phylum Arthropoda; class Insecta; order Lepidoptera; family Noctuidae; genus Xestia; species Xestia xanthographa. The sequence continues at coordinate 4,256,390 of LR990659.1, read as the reverse complement.
CGTAATCTCCACGCTTGGCAGGCGGATTGGCTTGTGTCCAGCAGTGGACGTTATGGGCTGTTGTAGTAGTAGTAAACGTTTGTGGGCCAAATGAAAACTAGCCTCTCCGACGCCAAACGCGCGGAATTGCACATCCCGAAAAGCTAACATGCAAAAATGTTTGCAAGTTTTCTACATTTTCTGCCTGATCCGATAAAAACACCTGTAGCTCAAAAACTACAAGTCCTAGAGCAATTTCAAAAATACTGTTGTCAAGCTGATTAAATAAGGAATCTACTTATCTAGAAATCAAAATGAAATACTTTAATTATATACTCCAAGTCATAATGTATAGCAAAAAATAGTTACAAAAACTGATATTTCGCTAGAAATATCAGTTTTCTCTTAGTTTTTTATCCATTTTAACATTAAAGAAATAAACTAGACTATATTTCCTTTCCAACAAGACCACAATCTCATTTATAGCTCAATAGCATCATATCTAAATATACTTATGAAACTAGATACTCACTGTTTGTTTACATCCGGGAACTAATTTTTGCCAGCCGGTGTTGGATGAAAAAACACACAAACCCACATGTTTTTTGGTGTAGATAGTTGAACAATCTAATCACCTCACTAATTAAGCACTGTTTTTTCCATTTCACACACGTTTTAGTCACTAAATCACGTATTTCTTCACACAACACAATCACTATAGGTACATATAATAACTACTTTTTCACGGGCGAAATATTGCAACTTCGAGATTCCAAAACGAATTTACGTTGACAAAATAATAAAGCACGGTTCACAAGGATAATTTTGATATATAATAGTATCAGCTACCATTAAAAATACCAGAGTTATCACGACATTTGCTGCGAAGGGAAATTCGAGTGTTCACCGTCTGTCAAATGAAAGTTTTTTTTTTTTTTTTCGGCAAATTGTCTATGGAGTAGTGTTGCGATGTTCGATTTTATTATTGAGGAATTTAGTAACGAATTGACCACAGAGGTATAAGCTCTAGAGGAGACAGTTTTAGACGGTTTTTAATGCAGTTTTTTGGGAGGCGGGTGCGCGTAGTACAAGTGTGACAGATAGCGCTTATGTATGTAAACCAGCGATAAACAATGTGTGACAGATAGCGCGGGAGTGTTGAACGAAATTTTAATCGTTATAAACATTTGATGTTTCCGCGACATACCTAGAATTCGTTCTCTTCTTAGACTTAATTGAATTATTACTTTATTAATACATTTGTTAAGTTTTAACTTGCCTTTTAATAACTTCTAGGTGACATTTACCTCCCTCTTCTACAAGTTTTCGTTTCGCTTACGGAACTCTAAAAGCAATTTGTTTACACTATCTTGAGTAAATGATTTATGAGCTAAAGCAATCAGATCTAGGAAATAAGACATAGTCCTAGTTGCGTACTATCAAGTTTAGTTTATTAAGGGCTATATATCCCTCAAATTGCTAGTATGATCCTCCGTTACGCCTAAAATACTGCAGCATTAATTTTGAAATAAATATATGGTGAAGTTGAGGATTAATGCTAAGTCTTGTTTTTTTCTGTTCTGTGGTCTTATGTGTGACGAAAACACGTTTCCATAAACTTTTCTCGATAGAAAAAAATTCCAAAGTTACCTCCAAATCGAACAATAAGCCGCTGGTATTCAAAAAGTACTTCAAATTACATCATGAAACTTTTCATAATAACTGAACTAACTTTAAAGCAGGTCTTATGTGTTTTATTTTTTTTGTCCAATCAATAGATTTTTTGTAAATCGCAAAAATCATTCATTTCGCACTATTCGGCCGCAGTGACTGACGTAACAACCGCTTTGTAGTGCAAGCTGATTAGAACTTTATTCTAACAGTTTTTCAAACGAAGTTTGAACCACCACAAATAAAGTTGCTAATTTTAGGGTTAGTTCTAAAATTGAGAGGATGCTCCATATTATTTTTTTGTTTTCTGACCTATTGTTGAGAGCTTTCTTCTAATATCATTTCAAGCCAAACACAGCTTTCCAAAATTCTTGAGCTTATTTTTCGATTTGTCATCTACATTTGTCACCCAACCTCAGAAAGCACGTAAGTCCCGGCTATCATTTGGTACGTAGTTACAGGTAGTAAGTGTCCCGAAAGTCTGACAACCAGTCTTACCAAGGGGTACCGTATTACCCAGTACTAACTGGATTGTGGAGGTCAGAGAGGCAGTCGCTCCATGTAAAATACTGGTATTCAGCTGCATCCGGTAAGACTGTAAGCCGACCCCAATAAATTTGAGAAAAAGGCTAGGCAGATGATGATTTGTCACCCAACCCGACTGAATACGAACTAGCTACAAAACCATACAGGTGCAAAATTAGACCAAATTACAAAAGAGATCATGAACTCAAAACTTTACTTCTCTTCGAATGTTAACGATGACGCCATTTTAAGTACTACCCATTACAAAACAAAAACAACACATTAAAATGTACCAAAACAGCTGTTAAAAGAACAAGATTAATTATTTCTCGGTTCCAAGTGGCCCCGTTACGTTTTGTGCTAGCGGGCGGTGACACACGTGACCGTTTTCTTAAACCTGTGAGCCTGTGACCCGGCGCCGTGTGTGGTCCAATCGGTGATCTTACGCTTCCCAGTATTGATGGGTGATTGGTGAGCGTTTAATGTGAGGGGCACACGAGAAGCGAGTAGTGTGGTCAGACTGTTGTTGCTACTGTTTATAATATTGGTCAAATTTACATTTTAATTTGGATTTTTTGTGTGTTCCATTGTTTTAAGCACATTGGGATTATGAGTTAGTTTTTGGTTATTTTGTTCATTGAACACTTGGTTCGCAATAAATGTGTTTGTGTTGTTTTGACTTTTTAGTTTATTCAGCTCAAATCTAGGTGGCAAAATGAATGTTTCGACGGAATTTATGAAGTAGGCAAATAATTTTGTCAACTCAACTTTTGACTTTTATTTTATGTTTTATTTAACAGACTTTAAGTTAAACAACAAGAAGATACGGTGCAAGAAAACCAGATCTTATAAAATCTCATAATTGAATACAGCTCACAGATCTTTCAGTCTCCAGAAACATACATTCAAGATCAGCTTCAAATCTAAGAGAGATCTGTAGGATATATAGCAGATCAAAACAACAACAAATTGATGAGCGTAACGTCTGCGATGGTGTTCGTACGGAGATCGCAAGACGCCCGCGGGTTGCTCTTGCGCAGCTCCCACGTGCCGCGTTGCACAACTGTATGTTACTGGCATCAGCTGAGCAACAAAAAGTATTAAATTTTACCGAAAAGAGAGTAAACATGTTTATTTGACGTCTTCTTGAATAGTATGTGCTTTGTATGTGCTGTGTGCATTACGGCTGCGCCAAGAAAGTCCATTTCAGCATCCATGCTAGACACGTGATGCTGTCTCATGCTGGTCTTCCAATAAACCTTGAAAAGTATGTTTAACTTCTTGAGAATCTGAAGAACCGCTTTAAAGTTCAACCCAATCAACTCAACTCCGCCTATTGAAGTCCACGGCTGGACATGGGCTTCTCCCAAGCTGCGCCAATACATCCTCCGTCTATGCATACAGATTGACCTAAACACCTTCTTTAAGTCCTCGGTCCCTTTTGTTGGTCTCTTAAGTTCGTACACAGTACCTAAATAATTTCAATTAGTCACATAATAGGTTGGGCTCCAAGAAGTCTTCACCCATCCAATAATCATAACCAAGTCCTGGGCGCCGATGATCATTGTTTAGAAATTTTAGATCCTCAAACTTGCTCCACAAATTCTCATTCGTACTCGTACGTTCATTTGAACTGGTTGTCTAGCGTTTCCCGGCTACTTACCACTATGTATTCAAGTGTGAACTGTTTATCCGGAGCGTGCTCTATCGCTCAAACGTTCCATTGGTCCATCGTGTCTGACACAGACTCTACTACAACGGTCTATCATTAACCTTTTTATCCGACAAATTGAAAAATATTCGCAGAAGTTTTGTTTTTTTTGCTGTTGTACGAGTATCTAAAATAATACATCAATCACTCAAATCGAATAGGAAGGGGGTTTTGGGAGAGGTCGTCTCATGTCATTTTGACAATCCAAAAAGTGCTCAAGTTGAGCGAAGCTAGTGTTTTAGCTGGGGAGAAGTGGCGGAACAAACTATCCGAGGATCCAGAGACATTTTGTTGGTTCAGTCTGGAAGCATGATAATGTGTAGCATAAGGTTTTGTATAATAGGGTATGCATGATATTTTTTTAACACTACAAAGCGTACTATCATCAGAAATAGCAAAGTGAAATAAACTTTTTTAGTTCTATAAAAAATAATAAGATAAAAGCATTTGAAACTGCTGATTAGACAGAAATATCCGATACAGCGAATGACGTCATTCGCTGCATCGACGTACAAAATCCATACTAAATTACGTTTATCTAGAAAGAGATAGAAACAAAAGTTTAAATGGTTATAACTATTATGTTGTTTGGCCGATTTATGTCTTGTTTTCGCTTTTTGTCATTATTTTTATAGTACTTTAACATTCCGTATCGAAATGAAAAAAATAAAATGTATGCATATTCCCTATTGCATTCATCATCTCATCCTCAGAAGGGGAGTGACTACTAAGATATCGGCTAATAGATTATAGACGAATGTTATATTCTGTTCCGACCTCAAACTACATAATTATTACGGGAAGCAAGGGTGATGATCCTCGAAAAACAAATTAACCTAAAAGACATTATGAGATCCTTGAATCCTGACTTGAAGCAGAAAGCAGAAGTAGAACTGAAAAACCCTCAAAAAAAAACTCGAGGATGGAGAGGGAAGATTTCCCATAACTGGCAAAAAAATACCCAGGAGTATTTGCAACAGTTAAGCAGTTGTCCAAAATTCAGTATTTTTTACGAAACTATATTTTTCTCTAATCCAAATGCACACGCTGGTTCACCGTCAGCATCGTCCGTCGCCCGCGGCGGACACGACACGCCGATCTGATCGCCTCCGCCCGTCATTTGAGCTAGGCGATGTTTGCAGCATCGATTTGAATTCGTCACGTTCGGACGCAATACCGACGCGGTGCAAATTTTCGAGGCGGTGCTCGAAACGTTTCGGTGTGAAGTCTGTGTGAACTGTGTGGGGGCTTTATGATGCTTATACAGCGGGTTTATTTGGAACTAAAAATGTGTTTCGTCGTTACTACTACTTTATTCTGTGCAGGACTGCTGTGATGGCATTGTGTGTCGAAGCTTTTATATTTTTAAAGCGGGGTTTTTTAATAACTTGACTCAGATTCAATCTTTTACATAGGTACTGTTGGTATTTTTTTCTGTCACTTGCCACTTTCTGATTAAGCTCAAAAATCAAACCCTTTTACTTCAATCACACACGTGTACCTGACCTATCTCAGTCACTTTTCAGTATTTGAGGTTTCACTTTCGATGAATTGCAGCCTCCAGACCTTGAATGAGGAAAACGACAAAGTTTTCTAGGTTGCTACTTATTTACATACTGTTTGGACAAAATCTGAGTCATCGATTCGAGCAGAAGAAGACTGACGATTAGTCAATGGTTAAAACATAAATAATAAATTTATTTTTAATAATGTATGTGCATCGTTATTAACAATACTTAATGAAAACCAGCTGTGTCTCGTAGTTGGTATTAAGAGAACGTTAAACTTGGGCCAACACTTGGAGCTAGTAAGCTTCTAGGAACCAGCTGCAGCTTAGAACTGGTACTTTGGAACATTACAATATTCTAAGTTCGCAGGTGTATCTACTTCTATTACTGATAATATATGCCGTGTAGTTATTAGAAATATTGGTTCTAGAATTACTTATTTTATAGGCAATAAAGTTAAATTTGATTATAGTATAAAACTAAATTGGACATATTTGTTGACGTAGCCATCAGGCAGACATGAGTCTTTTTTCTGATATTTTTTAAGGGTTCCGTAACCGAAGGGTAACCAACGGGACCCTATTACTAAGCCTCCGCTGTCCGTCCATCTGGTAATAGGTAGACAGTTGAAATTTTCACAGAATGTGTATCTACACTAATATTATAAAGAGGAAAAAATTGTATTTTGTGTGTGTGTATGTTTGTAATGAATAAACTCAAAAACTACTGCGCGGATTTCAAAAAATCTTTCACTATTAGAAAGCTACATTCACCCTGAGTAACATAGGCTATATTTTATCCACGTACTCCTACGGGAACGGGAACTACGCGGGTGAAACCGCGTCATGTCCGCTAGTTTCTAATAAAAATTAAAGGGGTACTACGTCCCTACTACAATGGTACGGAAGCCTTCATGCGGGAGTCCGACTCGTATTTGACCAGTTTTTTTTCTACTTATTATTTAAATATATTATCAGTTTGGTTTTCCAACTGCCTCGTTGGTCTAGTGCTTGCAAGTTCTATAGTTAAGCTTAGGGGCCTGGGTTCAATTCCCAGCTCGAGCAAACTTTTATTGGTGTTTTCCATCAGGAATATCTCAGTAGCAGCTTAAAAGTCAGAATTTGTGCCCGGTTGATGGCAATAGGCTCGCTTCCAAACATGGGACTTAAACATAATCTCGCGAAATTGTGCAATTGTGAATTGTGTTGGTCTGCCAAACCTTTCAGGGGTATTTAGGCGTGATTTATATTGTGTTAAAATATCTGTTTCTCTTTTGTTTAAAATTAGGTGCAATCTTCCAAAAAAAAACACACCCACAAAAAACCGAATCACACACACACACACAAACATAAATAAATGATTACATAAAGTGTCCTGAAACTCTTTTAACATATTCCGCAATAAAATTATTATGTAAATGGTTTCTTGAGATACATATACGACAAGGGTTTATGAATTATAATAGGCCGATATCTGTGTGTTATCTTTGATCAAGTTGATTACGTTAATTTCTGATAGCCACTTGATGAAGATTATGATTATACACTTCACAAAGGATTTTTTTGTTTATAGTGATTATGTGGATACCCTCATAAGCAGGTGAGTGACTAGAATAAAGCTAAGTTATTAGGGTTTAACATAAGAACGCTAGTTACTAGTTATTATTCTGTGACATAAGTAACACCTTTTAAAGCTAATAAGTAATATAGAGCTTATACCCGCGGTTTCGCTCGCGTCGATCGGTATTCGTCCCACGGGATCGTATTACCCGGATAAATAGTATCCTATATGTTAATCCTGGTTTAGTAGATTTTACGTAAAAGAGTAACAATTAACTAAAATCCATCTTCACAAACTTTCACAATGTATAAGTAACAGTAGTAGGATAGAAATAAATAAATGAAATTGATTTCTCAAAAGTACTTGTTAAAAAAATAAGTACCTATCACACTTTTAAAATTGTAATAACTTTTTAAGTACACAAGATATAAGAAACAAAAAGGACTCGAAAGAGAGTTTAATTTTGTACTTAAAAACTAATAAATCTGATAAAAATTGCTTTAAAACGTTTTTTTATTTAAATCTCTAACTTCTACTTCTCTTCTAGTTTAGAAAAACTTGAAATTTTGAAAGTGTAGTACCTACTTAGTTTTGCAAGCCAGTGTAGCTGGCGCCAGTTAAGATGAGAATAGCGGTCATTGACACACCTACTTAAATTAAACTTCTTAACTTTGAACACCAAAAATAAGCCTGTTCAAGTTTGGAATCGTCATCTATCGTGATCTTTAACATTTTTTGTAATAAAAAACCGGCCAAGAGCGTGTCGGGCCACGCTCAGTGTAGGGTTCCGTAGTTTCCCGTCCGTCACAATAAGTGTTCCCACTTATGAGTTTAAAGGTGGGTATCCATTATGTAAAAATGCTTGCATATACGAATATACTACAAACTTAGTCCAGAAATTATTTTGTACAACTTTTTGTCTTTTTTGTACAAAAACTGTTGTTTCCATCAAGTTCAAAATAATTTTCCTAGAAAGTCCTTATAAAGTTCTACTTTTCAGATTTTTTTCATATTTTCTAAACTTATATTTCAAAAGTTAGAGGGGGACACACACATTGTTTTTTACTTTTGGAGCGATTATTTCCGAAATTATTGACATTATCAAAAAATGATTTTAGGAAACCCCTATTCATTTTTAAATACCTTTCCAACAATATATCACACGCTAGGGTTGAAATTAAAAAAAAAAATCACTTCCCACTTTACATATAGGGGGGCTACCCCTAAAGCTAAAGTGGTAAAATAAAAATTGGAAAAAAATGTTTTATTAACATTTTTTTCCAATTTTTATTTTACCACTTTGTCGGCGTGATTGATATACATATTGGTACCAAATTTCAGCTTTCTAGTGCTAACGGTCACAGAGATTAAGCGAGGACGGACGGACGGACAGACATGGCGAAACTATAAGGGTTCCTAGTTGACTACGGAACCCTAAAAACGATACATGGTTTATTTGTTTTGGTTCGTACGAAGAGATATTAGAGAAAATATTAACTGGCACCAACTAAAGATGCTGTAACAAGTTATTATTTATTTTATTATTTATTTATGTTTTAGTAGCCAGAATTTTACATGGAGCGACTGCTTATCTGACTTCCACAACCCAGTTAGGACCTCTTGGTAGGTTGTCAGACTTTCGGGCCACTGACTACCTGTAACGACTGTCAAAGATCTACAAATGACAGCCGGGACCAACGGCTTAACGTGCTTTCTGAGGCACGGAGGAAACTTGGAATGTGATGGATGGTTACCCATCCACGGACTGACTTGGCAAGTGCAGCTTAACGTTAAGGCTGTTATTTTTTAGCTATGAGCTCCTCAACCAATAATATATTACGTCAAACTAAAAAATATTAACTAGTAAATACTTCCGGCAAGTTTCCACACACTCTGTATGTGACGTGGGCGTTTTGCTAGTACGTCCGCAAGTACCGCACTGGTGCACAAATATCGGTCCAATGTTGATGTACAGACGCCAGTATTACTACTACTACAATCTGTCAGGTTTCTTTAATTTAATAGATTTTCAACTTTATCGCTAAATAATAAGATTTAAGGTTGATTGGGAAAATTTTATAGTGCGTCTGTACCAGTGAGCTGTATTTTATAGTGCGTCTGTACCAGTGAGCTGTATTTTATAGTGCGTCTGTACCAGTGAGCTGTATTTTATAGTGCGTCTGTACCAGTGAGCTGTATTTTATAGTGCGTCTGTACCAGTGAGCTGTATTTTATAGTGCGTCTGTACCAGTGAGCTGTATTTTATAGTGCGTCTGTACCAGTGAGCTGTATTCCGCTGTTATTACAAGTGAAGATAATCATATCAGAACCTACTAGATTGGTTTACATACATACATAAACTCACGCCTTTTTCCCATGAGGGTAGGCAGATACCACAGAACGCTACCAGCTACGGTCTTACATACTTCTTTCGCCTAGGTTGGGTTTACATTTATGGTTTAAGAACTTTATTTCTCAAAAAGAATTACCTACATTCACGAAAGTGGATGTAATCCTTTTTGAGAACTAAAGAAAAGAAAAAAAAAGAAATAAGTTAAAAAAGAAAAAAATAAATAAACAAGAAGTCGGTTAAAAAAAAAAAAGTAAAAATAAGAAAAAAAAGAAAAAGAACGAGAGGACGAGAACGAGAGTTAGTTGAAGAAATAAGATTTTATTAAATTTAAATGAGAAATAACTTATTTCTACGTATAGGTACTTAGGATTAGGATACATTAGCGACGCGACGGTTACACAAAAATACACTACCCGAAGATATCCGCTAAAATGTGTTTCTTTAGATATTTTTTAAAAGTATACATAGATTTTTGATCTTTTACATTCCAAGGCAATTTGTTGTAAATCTGTGCTGCTTCATACAGAACAAGTACTCCTGCCGTAGTTTGTTCTAATTTAAGTATTAACACCATATGCCGCTGGTCTAGTGACGGCAAGCGCGACTGCTGAGCATGAGGTCCTGGATACGATTCCCAGGTCGGGCAAATTGTTATTGGGTTTTCCCATCAAGGGGAAGCATTCTAGTAGCCATACTACTACCGGCTACTACTACTACTGCCTATTGCTTTCTCTGACCAGCTGAACTAATAGGGTAGATGACTAAAAAAATCGAATTAGTCCGTCAGATAGATTTTCAAAAAATATTGGACACGTATTTTTTCTTTTGTTACGTAAACTAAAATTGACGCAGATACGATGCTTTTAAAATTCTCAATACGTCACGCCGTGGTATAATTTTTAGTGCGTTGTGTGACGTCACGAGCCCCTACTCCCGAGTTTTGATTCGTTTTATTTTTGTCAATATTCATTGATATACAAAAACAAAAAATACGTTTCCATTATTTTCCATTTTTTATTTGATGGTGGAAACTAACCTATTATTGGTTAAATTAAAACTTACACCTACATCCTTTATTAACTTTTATGTTTGTCTAAATCTAATTTGTTGCTTCTTATTCTAAAGCAACAAATAATTAACAATGTAGGTAACCGGTTCAGTATTTTAGCGTATAACAACTATCCATTGTTTCGCTTACTTAATTACTAAAACAATTGCCAATTTATAGACGGTCATAAGGCTTTTCTAAACCAATATCAGACGGTTCGTGTTCTGTTCATTATTGTACTTATTTCGATGAAGTGAAATGTCTGAACTCAGAATGAGTCGAAAGTGAAAAATATATTCATTTATGATCCAACAATGTTGGATTTCGGCCTGTTGTTTCTATGATCTGTGATTTCGACAGTGGTCCTTTCACGTGTCTACCGAAAGTTAGAAAAAATTGAAGTAAAGGAGCACTTTTATTTCTCCATTTTAATTTTTCATACCTACTTTGTACCCTTGTGAACTTGGCACCTGACTTTTGAAAAAAATGTTTTTTTTAAGTGTTTTCGAAAGATTTCGGTTAGTAGTGAATTGTAGTGAAGCTATTTTCATTTGTAGTAATGCCAAAAAAATAAAAAAATATAGTAAATAAATGTCAGCACCCGAAATTCGAAAAATCGTTTTTTTCCGGCTGTTTCTCATAGATAAACGTTAGTAGTGGATTGTAGTGAAATTATTTTCGTTTGTAGTAATGCCAAAAAAAATAAAAAATAAAAATAGTAAAAAAATGTCATTCCCCGAAATTCGAAAAATCGGTTTTTTCTGGCCGTTTCTTATAGATAAACATTAGTAGTGGATTGTAGTGAAGCTATTTTTGTTTGTAGTAATGCCAAAAAAAATAAAAAAAAAATAGTAAGAAAATGTTATCCCCAAAATTCGTAAAATCGGTTTTTTCGCCTATTTCTCATAGATAAACATTAGAAGTGGATAGTAGTAAAGCTATTTTCGTTTGTAGTAGTGCCAAAAAAAAACAAATCGATAGTAGTAAAGACACAAGTCGATTAGAAGCTCTTGAGCTGAGTCAAACTTATTTCTGAGCGATATTTACTAAATAAAGTCTGTTTGAAGATGAACACGATTACTACAAACATTCGAATTGACTGAGGAGTGTTCGTAAAGGTTTGTAGTGGAAAAAATTTCGTTTTTAGTAAAGATACAAGTTGATAAGAAGCTCTTAAGTTAGTAGTAAGTACGTTGTTGCCGTGTGGTATCCGGCAGAGTAGAATAGAACCAACCCATTACACTCACGGGTGTCGTATAAGGCGACTAATGTCTGAGGCAGAACACCTTGCGCCTCCGTAGACCAGAGAATGGGCAGCAGCGTTTTCTGTTAGTCATTCATCACTGCGATCTCCAATCCGCCTGCCAAGCGTGGAGATTACGGCAAATTCCTCCCTTCATGGGAGAGGCTTACGTCCAGCAGTGGACTTTATGGGCTGATGTAGTAAGTACTTTGTTTGTGTTCTCAAAACATCATTCTTCTACTACCCTCCTCACCTCACCTACTTTCTAGCCATTTCATCCAATTGATCGTTCAATTAAATAAAAATTAACTTACGCGAGTAAATTATTCACTCGAGTAAAGAGTCTGATATCGCTCACAATGGTTCAAAGACTACCCAAACCAAACCCTTAACATAGAACATATAATCTGATATCGACTTCAACGTAGAAAATGGCGGTATGCTCTCCACACGTAGACCACACGGAAATACCGGTGGTGGTCTACAAACATCCTACATACACAATACCCACATCCGCAATAATGGAAAAAGATCGGCAAATCTCGATGGTGTGCGATAAGGAGACAACAATGACCAGCGGCGGCCATTAGCAGCCATTACGTAACGCATATTAAGTGCGCTTTCATCTCACCGCCTATTGTGCACTGTGACCGTCGCGACTTCCGTGTGCCTTGTACGAAACAGCTGGGTTGGGGAGCGGGGTAAGTCGGGAATCGGGATTATTGAGACGAAGATCGGCTGGACAATTTTATTTTTATACATTTCGTGGGTTGTTTCTACAGCACAGAACAAAAGCCACTGACTGAAGTAACTGGAAGGACTTGGGTCTCCTTCTTCATTACCCAGCAGTGGGATAGGATGGGCTACTAGACAAATAAAAAACAAGTTTCTTTTGTGGGGTCATAAGTCATTTATTTCGGAACAATATACATTGTGTAGAATTTTTTGTAAAATAAAATGTAAAATAAAACTAGATACTCACCAATATAACACAACGATCGAAATATGTACGTCAAAAATAGTAAAAGTTAGACACACAGTCTCTAATCTCCGATATTTTATTTCAAAATAAGATGTGACGGAAAAACTGAATTCATTTTGCATAATTTTATTTTAGGTTTTTCATCATTAGAATACAGCAGTCCAATGCTGGATACATGTATAATATTACTGCTGTTATTGTTTAATTACCTTATTAAGGGGACTATAGGAGCCAAACGCGAGTTTTATAATGCAAAAAAGCATATGATTCACTGCAATAAACAAAACCAGAAAAATATATGATATTATGATATAGTGTTTTGAAAACATAATACAACTAATTTTATTCGATAAAAAAAATCACGAATTTATCTCTAAAAAATTCTTTTAACGAGTAAAAACCGTACTAAAATACATGCGATCATTCTGATTTTTTGGCAAATAATTCTACAAGTAACATATTAGCATGATAGTGTTTTGTTTTTTTAGTCCAATCAATAATTTTTTTGTAACCACGTTATAGTGCAAGCTGATAAGAACTTTATTCTAACAGTATTTCAAACGAAGTTTAAACCACCACAAATAGAGTTGATAATTTAGCTCCTGTAGTCGCCTTTAGCAGACCAAGGCATGCATGGAGTCTTCTTTCGGTTAGTGCCTAGCACCAGAGTTTTTATGCTGCCCACGGGCTTCTGGCATGGCTTAACATACCGTCGAGAAATATCTTCCTGGCATCGAGTTAATAATGGTTTAAATATTGTATCTACAGATAACAAACTTACCAGAATCAATAAATACTGTTACTTGTTAGTAACAGGTTTGCACTTACACACTATTGTTAGTAACTTAACTAAAGACGAATTAATGTGAAGACCACCATAATAACTAAAACAATGAAATCCCAAATTTATTAGTAGAGCGTACTTTTAGATTAGGCCTTAATTATAGAAATATCTTTCAGGCATCGAGTTAATAATGGTTTAAATATTGTACCTACAGGTAAATTAAATAACAAAGTTACCAGAATCAATAAATACTGTATCAATAGACACAACAGTAATCAAATAACCTCAATAAAAAACGAACACCTAAGCAACTTTTAACCCTAACGCGCCGTAAAATAAAACAAAATGCAGACCCGAAATAAAATAACCATATAAACGAAATAACGATCGGAAAAGCCAATAACGTTGAAGAAGTGAACCACACTTACTTTTATGCCAATCCCTGGAGTTTGGCATAAACCTGGAACCGCTGGGGCGGAAGGGCGTAAAGTTACAGCAGTAAAACCAGATTGGGATTAAGGCAATTTAGTCAATTACTGGGGCTATGATGGTAGATGAAAGTAGGTGTTTACGGACGATAACATTATTGTACAGCAATGGAACATTAAGTTTTTCTCAGCGCTCTGTTCCTATCACATTGAGGTGTAAAACTGTCCTGCCGGGGTTGCGGGACTGTTCGAAAGAGATACCGTGGCGCCGGAACACAAAGGGTGATGAAGGAAGAAACATGGATGTGTTTTACTCAGTAAAAGTCTGACACTCCCTCCTGCTCCGCCCAGAGCGGGAGGAGTCATTTGATGATTTGCCATCCGAAAAAAAGGTGTAAAACTGTTATATTGACAGTCGGGAACTAAACTTGTACTTTCAGCGCCAAAATCGGAGTTCACACCGCCATCTTTTTTTACGCTTTTATTAGCTTCACTTGTCTAAAACTATGTAAAAAATCTTAGAAGTTAAATTTGACCCACTTCCCGATTTCCGATTGAGCTGAAATTTTGCATACACATTTACATGATATCATGGCAGTGCATAAAAAATAACAAGTTAAGGTCTCAATTAAAAGGGTTTTCTTAGATAAACACGAGAAAGAAATGACATCACACCTACATATTAAAAGCTAGTTTTTTTACCATAAGCTTGTTTTCTATGAAGTTTAACAGATGTTTTACTAACAGCGCTTTCCTGGCAATGTCATTCTTCTCCTTAGCGTGTCGACCCAGAACTGCACCCCTAGCCAAGTTGACAATCTACAATCGTTAACGCTAGTAGACAACTATTCAAATGAATGGGAATGACATCATCTCGACGTTAAATCACGTGATCAACACAAACGAATAGAAAATTCGTAGACAATTTTACATCATTCAAAATGATGGAATAGAATGTTGTTGTTTCTACAATGTTGATCGCTAAACTCTTTGGTAGGAACGCTCACCATACCTAAAGTGTAGGTTTTTTTTCTACAGACATTAGAGAACGAGCGATCGACTAGTCGTGTCAACTTGGCTACCAATTTAGCGCTTTCTATAATCGCTTACGCCGAGGCGTTTACGATTGTAGAAAGAGAATCGATATTATGATCGATTTGTAACTTGGCTAGGGGTGCTGGGCTACTAGTTTGTCGCTTTCCGTAGCGTCCGTCAGTTCCTGTATTAAACAAACAACAGGACACGCAGGACACGATATTAAGTGCCCCATCATTTGTGGAATGTCAATGGCAATGTCATTCAAACGCCAAAACATCCGTGGAGCACTGTAACTTTATCCTAAGGATTTTTTTTTTTCTCCTCATGAATTGATTCTCTTAACTTCCACATTACACGTTGTAAATAATTGTGTAGATTCCCTGAAGATTCTTGATTATCGTATTATATGGGGTGCCCTATGTTCGGTAGTGGACGTCCTACAACTACGAGAATTTACCTTTAAAGACGCAACTAATAATTCTTTTCCACATTCTCAACATTTTCTTAACGTCGGAGTTCATTATGTAAATTCAGATACAAGTTACTGCTTTCCACGATTTTAATCTTTATTCAATGGATTTAATGATGATATTGCTTTGTTAGAGAAACATCTATCTAACAAACTTTTTATGTAAGCTAAAGTAGCCAAGTAAAACATAAAAACTCACGATTTCAAATAATAAATGTTTCTAATTTCACCGAACTCATCAATTAATCGGGTGTAATCAACCCTGTCGGTCTGACCACCGAAGTGTTGAAACAAGCGCGAAACACAAAACAAACAACCATTCGTTGCTCGTTGTTCGTTACACAAAGGAGTTCCCATTGTATACGAACGCATCAATGGACTGTGACACTTCAAAAACAACACTCCTTTTCATCGCAGTTTCCATCGTTTTGTAAAATTTTAATGACTTATCGGAATTGTAGGGGATTTAAAAGAAAGTATTTATTTTTGTTATTTTTAGTATACATCGTTGGTGTATAATGAATTTATGTATTAGACAGTAATCCGTTTTTTCCTTGTGCTAATTGGAACTTATTAGTAAAAGCATGAAGCGATTAAATAGGGAGCGTATCGCTAATTGTTCGTTTCTTTTTGCCGAAGGTAGTCGAAGCCGAAGCTACACTCGGACACCATAATACTAATTGTATAAAAAAGCAGTCTTTGGGGACTGCCGATAGAAGTCAAAACAAAAAGAACACAGGCCCCGCCCCAGTCGTAGCACTGGTAATGCCCCGCGCATGCCTATGTGGTGCTACGCCGTAGCGGATGCTACGAGTGCTACGAACGGCTACTAAGTGTGACCGCACGTTACGTTACGTGACGATGAGTTCAATGTTTTTCCTTCACCCAACGCGCCTAAAGAAGTTTTCACTTCAAAAAACATAATGGATCTACGTCAGATAATGTTTGATCTATCTGCCTTTATCGCTAGATATATTTTTGGGACGATGAAGTTATTTGTTAATTATACAACGGATTCAACCAGACATTTAAAGAAATAGAAGACACAATGTAATGAGGAGAGACGAATCGCATGTGACTAAAAGAGTGATAATTATAAATGTTGATGGGTGGAGAGGGAGAGGAAGACCAACGAAACGATAGATGGATTTTGTGAGAAATATATGAAAGAAAAAATATTAAATCATTGTGCCGACTTTAAGTAACATTCCCATGTTACTTGGAGTCGGCGCAATGTCCCCCTCCCTATTTATAATGGTCCCTGATCTTGGGGAGAAGGTCAGGGAGCTGATGATGAGAAGAGACAATGAATACAAAATCGTAATCTACTTACATGAGCCAACTGCCGTCGTCAGATACATGCATAATGTGTCAATGTTGGTAATTATGTAATTCTGCTTAGAGCTATCACTGAATCATGTGATCGCATTTTTGTACATCAGGCAGCCTTTATAACCGACATCAAAAAGGAGGGGCACATGTGAACTACTAAAAAGTGAAAAATAACTTTAGCTCCAGAAGTCGGTGGACCTTTGTTTGATTGATTTAGTTTTTTTTGTCACCGACTTCTGAAGCTAACGTTATTTTTCACTTTTATTGTGTTTTTTGAAGTCGGTTTTATTTTTTGCAAAATAGTTTTTTTTTTAGGCAAAACCTTTTTTAACCTCACAAAATTCAAAAACCGCACATAACCCACTTTACCTTTCACCGCACGCTCCCGTTCTGTTACAGTTTCAATCCTAAATAGGTTGTAGCTTGTTATTATGTTATTAACATTAGAAATTACGACATCTCATTGTACTGTAATCGGTAGAGCCTGCCTTTGTATCAGGCAAGCAACACAGCATGTTACCTCACTTGATTCACATTATATCTATGCTAATTTTGAAATAGGGTGCTTTAGTGTGTATTGATATTTTTGTCGAATTGATAATCTATACTTTTTATATTTATATTTTATATATTTATATAATATTATAAAGCTGAAGAGTTTGTTTGTTTGTTTGTTTGTTTGATCGCGCTAATCTCTGGAACTACTGGTCCGATTTTAATGATTCTTTCAGTGTTGGGTAGTCCATTTATCGAGGAAGGCTATAGGCTATATAACATCACGCTGCGACCAAAAGGGGCGGAGCATAAATGAAAAATATTGCAAAAACGGGGAAAAATGTATTCCTTTTGTGAGCTGTTTCTCTTTTATGTGACGCAGACGAAGTTGCGTGGGTCAGCTAGTAAGTATATAAAGTTCAGAAGTAAGGAGGCGAAATAAAGCACTGTAAATTACTTTCCTATTTTTTCGTTGTATATTTCTCAACAAGTATAATTACACTGGTTATTATAAAATAATGTAGAAGTGGCAGCGGCTGGAGAAAGCAGTGTTGCCAACAGGATTTTTAAAAATCCGCCAAGTTCGTTGCGTATTTCCGTCAAAAATCCGTTAAAAAAAATTTTTTTGCCGTCAATAATAGCCGTTAAATTTCTAAAGTTATATATTTTCACAGTTTAATTACAATTTAAATTAAATGTACCAAGCGTACTTGAAAGAATAGAATAACAACTAATAATAAAATAATAATCAACTAGATAATCCTACTCTACTTCTTCTCTATTAAAATGTAAACCAATTAATTGGCCTTGACTCATCTTTAAAATTAAAAATCTATAATATCGTCATCATTTTCAGTACTATCATGATCTGTTGCCATTGTGGAAGCTGCAGAAGTCTAACATTTGCGTCTTTGGCCTACCCTATTGCCATCATACAAAATTATTCATATAAAAACATTTGGCTGAAGGTAGTTTTTGTCCCGTTAAATAATCCGTCAGCCGTTAGAAAGATTTTTTTCCCGTTTTCAAAGTATCCAAATCCGCTAGAAATGACGGGAAATCCGCTAAGTTGGCAACACTGGGAGAAAGAATGACCTGCGCTCAGTTCAGAACGGCTGCCACCTAAACTATTCCCGCCATTGCTTTACCGCCAATTTTATTTAATTTATTTAAAAGCGTAACTTCTGGAATCACACATTTTACGAACACATCCCAAGTAACACAGGTAGCATTTTAACAAACGAATAGTAAACTTATTTAGAACTTAAGGTTCGTATAAACTCTTATTTGAGTTCACCGAGCATCTTGACGCTTTATATTGGTATTTCAACACCATTATGATGCTTCACGATGTATAACGGTTGCATAATGGCATATGAAAATGCTTTTGTAAAGCCTTTAGTTTGATTGCAGCAAATCACAAGGCAGCTGTATAGCTTTCAGCTGTATTTAGTGCGTTTGGATCTACAATAGCATTTTTAAGTAGTACGATAATGCCTATTGCCGCTTAATAGCATAAACTTGTACCATTATAATGCGCCGTAAATCCGTCATACAGCTTTGAGCTGTTTTTAGTGCTCTTTGTTGTGTAATAGCACTTTTAAGTGGGAAGTAACAGCCTAGTACCGCTGAACAGCATCAACGTGAATCAATGTAATGCTTGCATTTATAGAGATCAACTGAGTTCTGTTGTACAGCTAACAGGTATTTAATCAAATACACGTGAGTTATTGTAATGCGTAAAGCTGTACATACATTCATTTCACTGTATTCGTAAAACCATTTGTCGGCCATATTGAGGAAAAGCACATATTATATGATCAACAAAATAAAAGCCATTTTTAGGGAGGATTTTTTATTTTCATTTGTTCTCTATTTTGAACTACGGTCGTCCAGGGTCCAACCATGCCTATGTCATTCGAATCTATGTCTGATTTTTCTCCATTATGGATAATTCAAGTCAACTGGTATACCGGTGAACCCATAAAGAGCTACTTTATAGACAATGGTATTACAGTGGCACATCAAAAGTCTTTTCTCTGGCCTCTAGCTTAATAATTGTTCACGTGTGAGTATTGATACTACCGGTGGCATTAATTACCCTTTTTAAGGGCTCATCTGGCTGCTATAGATCGACACCATTTTGTAAATATTTTATAACCAAAAAATATTGTCATTTGGACCTATATATAAAAGCAATAGACCTATATCATAATAATATAACTTTATTTAATACTGCTCAACCAATACTATTATGTTAATTATGCAAAATTCGTTCTATACTAGGAATACACAATTGTTTTGGGCATTTCACACATATTTTTATGTCACATTTTATATGAAAACCACAAAATAACGAAGGCGCGCGAAAATTTTCAATGAAACTTATATAGACATTTACAGTAAACTACATTGCGAATAATATTTACAGGCATAAAATAAGAAAAGAGTCAAAAACGTTTCCAGAATTATAATTTTTGTTTTGATGCAAACAAATATGGTGTCATTCACTCAGTTTTGACCGTCTTCGTCCATAATATTATATTGCTAGACAAAGTTAATTGTATTATAACATTTGTACCGTAGTATTAGAGATGTTTTTGCAATGATGTAGGGTTTATTTAAGTTCTAACTGTGAACACTTAAATAGCCTCAATTATTCTTTTAGAACAATCTAATGCTAGTCTAATGCTTTTGTAATGCAATTAACATCTTCATTATCAATAATATTGCTAATATAATGTTTCTGTAATGCGATTGGCAACTTCATTGTCCGTAATAATGTTTCTGTAATGCGATTGGCAACTTCATTGACCGTAATAATGTTTCTATAATGCGATTCGCAACTTATTTGGTCACACTAATGCCAATATAATGCGCTTGTAATGCAAATAAACAACTAATTGTGAACTTATTTATGATCTAAAGCCGTATAATTTGTGCCCAAATAAGCATTACAGTAGCCGTATAAACGTTTGTAATGCTATCATAGAACTAATTCAAAATGCGAAAACGATACAGATATGCTGTAAGTCGGCCGATATACTGCTTTGATGTGTTACTTGGGATTTAAATCAATTGATCAACTGATATGAAACTGCCACAGATAAAAATAAAACACTTATAATCAATTGAGCAACTGAAACTAAACGTAAAACAAATAAAATATAACAAGTATTAGAGAGTAAGCCCAAAGATTGTAGAGGAAGACCAAAGAAACGATGGATAGACTTGTGAAAGATGATATGACAAGAAAGGAGGTCAAATCACATGGTCACATGCTGCGCCACAAATCAATTGGGATAAGAGCAGTAGAATCTTCTTCTTGTTCTTACTCCTAGACCTTATACCTTAAGGGCAGTAGGATGATGGTGATAATAATAGTAATAGTATATTTATTCGCGTAAAACATGGTATACAAAGGTGTTACAAATTAAAATGGCACAAACATGTTTAGCTAGGATAAGACCAAGCATGCAAAAATTTTGAATACAGGGAAAAGGGTAAGCAGGCATCAAACACTGAACAGTACACTTAATATTAAGAACATCAAAATGTTTTATCTATAAATTCTCTTAAGCTATAAAAACTATATTCAAGTAACCATTTATAAAATTTAGTTTTAAATAATTTTGTATTTAATATTTTAAAATGCCTCGGTATTTTATTATAAATGCGCACACACATTGCCAGGCAGTTATTATTGTATTTAGCTAGCCTAGGTAAATCATTCAACGCTAATAAAGATAATCAAAGTATTAGTAGAATAAAAAAAAAACAAAAACAAACCCGATTATTGTAAGTTATTCCAATATTGTAAAGTCATAAGTGTATTTGATAAAGTGAAATTCGCTGTTGCCTCTGATTACTGTGATCAGAAGTTACAGAAAATAAGTAGACCTAATTTTGTTCGTAGCCTGTCGTACTTTTGCCTCTTTATAAACTGCCGAGAGTAAATAATGAATACGGTAAAAGGGTCTGGACATGCGCTCCCAAGCATACTAAATAAGTTGCCTAAGGAATTAGCCAAAAAATTGGAAAACAAAAAGTCTCGACAGATTAAAAAAATATTGAAATTCTACTTCACCGTTGAAATGTATGACACGGGGGAGGGGCATGCGTGTGAGCCCACTACCACTACCAGACTAATTTGAACGAGTAACTTAACTGATCGATAGCGCACATAATCTTGCAGTAGAAAGATTGAGCGTTATTGTTTTTGTATTAAATTTAGGAATGCATGTGGAAATAAATAGTTTTTTTATTTTTTTTATTTAACCATACTTAATAGAAATTATTTAAATTTCAAACAAACCTACCCCACATAGTCCATTGTAAACTTACTTGACCAACAAGGCGAAAAGATTGATCATCATCATCTGCCTAGCCTTTTCCCAACTATGTTGGGGTCGGCTTCCAGTTTTACCGGACGCAGCTGAATACCAGTATTTTACATGGAGCGACAGCCTATCTGACCTCCACAACCCAGTAAGTACTGGGTAATACGATACCCCTTGGTAAGATTGGTTGTCAGACTTTTCGGGCCTCTGACTATCCTAACGACTGTCAAAGATCTACAAATGACAGCCGGGACCAACGGCTTAACGTGCTTTCCAAGGCACGGAAGAAACTCGGTATGTAATGGGCGGTCACCCATCCACAGACCAACCTAGGCAAGCACGGCTTAACCTAACGATCGACCCGAGCGGCTGTTATTAAAAAAGATTGATATACCATACTTAATTTTGTCTGACAGAAAGTATAATTGTTAAATCAGCACTTATAAGATTCACATTAAACATTCTACAACTAAAAACATTCTGTAAAACTGCCACTTTTCAACATGAATTACAATCTGCATGCTGGTTATTTAATTTTGCAATCATCAAAACATTTAGAAACCAAGCTTTGACAGTACGTAAGGATCGTTGCTGGCTATCAGTTTTTTTAGTTTCAATGGAAAAATTACATATTTATCCTAGAAACACACTTGGTTATTTTAATTGTTTATCCAAATTAATACCGACTCCAATCAGGGAGCGTCAACCCTAAAATTTCCCATCTAACACCCCCGATCCACTCCTAATCCCGACACCACAATGAAAATAAACTCCAAACTTATTTTCCTATATTATTTTCCTTTTCAACCCAAATATGGGAGGTACACATATAAAAATATAATCTAAAAGGGACGTCGGATGACAGTGACATCTTATGTGAAGGAAGCCTGTGTCAGGAAAAGTAACACGAAAAGTTTTTCACCCCTGCTGGGGCGTAAATGACAGTAAAATAATAAACAACGTGCTTTTCTATTTATTTTGTTGGGCTGGGGTCACGTTGGAAATACTTCAATTTATTAATGGAATTTTTTACTATAGTTGGTACCAGTTAAGATCGCAATAGCGGTCATTGCCCTTTCCCTAATATCTCTTCCTATGAAACAAAACAAATGAACCAGGTACCGTTTTTCATTAGAAAAAATGTACATGATCACGATAGATGAGTTGAACAGGCTTATTTTTGGATTTCAAAGTTAAGAACTTTAAATAAATGTAGGTGGGTCAATGACCGCTTTTGCGATCTTAACTGGCACCAACTATATTTGTTAGTCTTTTTGGGAAAGTTGTGTCTTCATTAGTTATGTCACTCACTGGACGCCTGTCGGAGGAATCGCCGTCGAGGAAAACCGCGGTAAAAGTGGTGCGACGATATTGCACAGAATAGAGTGGTTTGGAAGGAGAAAGGGGAGGTCTTTGCCCAGCAGTGGGACAGTGGAATGGGGGGCTTTTGGGACCGGGGCCGCGGTCCCGGATTCCCCCTTAATATTGTTTAGTGGTATTTTGTGACCATAAGAAAAGGGGTATCGTATTACCCGGTACTAACTGGGTTGTGGAGGTCAGATAGGCAGTCGCTCCATGTAAAATACTGGTATTCAGCTGCATCCGGTTAGACTGGAAGCTGACCCCAACAAAGTTGGGAAAAGGCTAGGCAGATGATGAAGAAAAAAAAAGGTAAAGTACAGTATACTAAAATAATATTGTGATCAACAATTAAATTAATCCGACCCCACTCAAATAGGCCAACAAAAAAAAAGCTGCTGCTCATTTCTCTAGTTTCCTGGTCAGTGATTATGTTGTTTATAAATTGATATATTCCTTTAGCTGAAAGCATCAAAGCAAAATATACTCGTACGTTATATAATTACGTGGCTAAGAGGGTAGGTTTCTAAGCAACAATCACTCAGTTTCCAATTTCTTTAAACATTTTAATACATTTTAACTGGACTCTCAATACGAGTTACGACTTATTGCGACAAAAAAAAAAACAGAACTGTAAATATATGAATGGGTGTCAATGGATAAAATATTACGACAGTGCACATGTTCTACCCCAATTAGAAAAACATCTTCTACAAACAACAAAAAAAACATGTCACTCAACTAAAAATAACAAAATCTCCATTAAAAAAGTGACCAAAAACCCAAGTAATTGGCACCTCAGCTCGTTTTAAATTCAGGTGTGCCCCGTCAGCCGTTATCTGCGTCGCCCGGGATCGAACCCCGTACAATGGACATGCGTCAACACCTCTACGACAGACACGCTTCGACGGTTTGCTCCTATTTGTCTTTTAGTTGCACTTTATGTAAGCTATATACTTGTCTGTGAGTGTTTGTTTGTAGGGATAGATTAAGAAGTAGGGTGCTAAAACGTAGAGCTAACAAATTTGATGATGAGGCTAAGAGACTGCGATTTTGAACTCTATTGTGTCAAAATAATGCATCATCTACAGCTACACTATATCTACACTACTATTATAAAGAGGAAAGATTTGTATTTTTTGTGTGTGTGTGTTTGTATTGAATAAAATCAAAAACTACTACGCCGAGTGGTAATGCGAAAGTAAGTTCGTTTGCTTGTTACCTTTTTACGCCTAAACCACTGAAAAAATCATCCTGAAAGCATATAAGTTGTAAGGTGTACAGAAACAGACATAATACCTTTCATCCCGAAAAAAAGTACTGTAAAACAACAATAATGTTTTTATGATAATAGATGGTACCACGTGTCTTTCCAATCATATTTAAATCATATTATTACAAGCAGAGTACAACCCGAATTGATTGTCAAATTCTAAATTAACGCAAGCGAAGCCGTGAGCAAAAGATAGTTGTCTATAATAGGCTAGTTACGACCATCAATAAATTGCAAATCTATTTATTCCGTCAGATAAAGCATTGGAAAATAATGGAAACATTTTTTGTTTTTATAAATCAAAGAATATTGACAAAGATAAAACGCATCAAAACTCGGGGAGTCCCCGCTTGTGACGTATTGAGAATTTTAAAAGCGTCGTATCTTCGTCAATTTTGGTTTACGTAACAAAAGAAAAAATACGGGCCAAATATTTTTTTGATAATCTAAATGACGGACTAATTAGATTTTTTCAGGACACAAGCCTATTACAGCCGTCGTCGTAGCGATCGTTATGTGACTGCACCTCTTTTAGTGAAACGCAAGCTTTAGGACTCTCTCTAACTTCCTGATATCTTATGTGACATATCTTTCTAATCTTATGCGTTGATGAGAAATGAAAAGTAATTTCTCGCATATTTTGGTATGGTCATTATAAGTTGATGAATTCTTTTTAGTAAATTCGGCCATACTTTCAACCCATTTAATCTATTATATTATAAGCCTATATTGTCCCACTGCAGAGCAAAGGCGTCCCTTCCCTCCTTCCACATTTCCCGATCTAGTGCGATTGTAGGCCAATCCTTTTTGAAAGAGTCTAGCTCATCCCGCCATCTCCATTTAATCTAACCAACAGCAAATTGCCCCTTTATACGTAGCCCATCAAAATCCCACTTTTCCCTAACCCAGCGTTATCCGTGGTCCTGTACAGCACAAATCCCCACCTCGTTACTCAGATCGCTATCAGTGCTACAGTTCGGACACAAACTGGACACCGTGTAAGTTAAGTTCAAGTCTGCTAGTCTAATCCGCACCATTGAGAGTTGGTTCTGTGGGTATAGTCTGAGACAAAATTTTATTAGGGACTGACCACACTCACCGACGCAAGATCGGTTTGAAAACTGAATAGTCCGACGCAGTCGCATCGCGTCGCGTCGCGTCTTTACCGCTTTTGTAGCATGAACATCAAGCTCTTTCCGAGTGGCTCAAGCTGATTCAGTATGATCACTCCCTTCTGGCAAAACGATGGCTATCTAAACGGAGTCGGCCCAGAATTCAGCTACAAGTACAGTGGCGTCCAGCAGGAACTGCCACATGTGCAGACAACAGGACACGCAGGCCATCAAGTTTCTTATAGTTTGTGAAATAACACTTACACTCCAGGGCAGAGTTATCTATAAATCTCCACCTGGATATGCTTCACTTAGTAATACTACGTAATTTACACATCATCTTCTCTTCATCATATGGCTAGAAAGGATGTGACTGCTAGTAATAGAGAAGTATGGAAGAAGCAGACATGTTGCGCCGACCACAATTAAATTGCAATAAGGAGAATGAAAATGATGACTTTTTTTTTTTTCTTTAAGGTTGTCTTTAAAAAATCGCTTTTAGCGATAAGACCGCCCATTGTGTCACCCCTTGTAAAATGTTTTACATTTGTATCTATAATTTGTATGGTGTACATAATAAAGAGTATTCTATTCAATTCTATCTTTTCGTCATCATCTCATCTTTTAATTTTAAATTATTGAATATTTAAAAGTAAAGTGTGTATCGAGTGTTCCCGCTGACTGTACCTACAGAACCAAGTCTCAATGCTGCGAATTAGACCGACTTGACTTAGTTAGTGTTGTCGCGCGGGTGTACAGTTTGTAGTTAATCAGATTGTTTGTCGTCAGGTGTAGCGTGTGGGTAGTTAAATGTGTTACAATTAGTTAGATTGGGCCTGGATTTGAGTTGATTTTGTAGCTGGCAACATCTATCTGGTTGTTACTTCTCAAGATACCAACTTAACTACTACGTTCTAGTATTTTTCAATCCTTAACCTGTTCTGGAGGATTATTTTACAAATCGCAATCTAAACTAGTTTTAACACTATCATCCTGAAATTAATTAAGGTATACTTACGAAATAGTGCTGGGGTACAGGTATTTAATGACCAATTCTGAACTGTAAAAGGAACTTTTTTCTTGAAACAACATAAAACCAAACTATCTTGCAACGTTCAGAAAAACTCTATGAAACCGCTACGGAAAACTTAAGTTTAAATATGCTTACCTATATGCCAAACATAAACATCCTCTGCATACAAAGGCAACACTACCAATGCCAACCCATAACTTCAGCTACGTCTCTCGGACGTAAGCCAGGAAGTAACACATACATGCACTGGTCAATTGGTCATCTTTTCAAAACTTGTAGGAAAAATCCTAGAAAACAACACACGTTTTTGCACATAAAAAGATTCCCAGGAATAAAGGTCCTCCTCCTTTATACAACAACAACAGCCCATAACGTCCACTGCTGGACATAAGCCTCTCCCATGATGGGAGCAATATCCTCCTCTCCTTTATACAAACCACTAGCTGACGTCCCGCGGTTTCACCCGCGTAGTTCCCGCTCCCGTGGGAGTACGGGAATAAAATATAGCCAATAGCACTCACGAATAAAGTAGCTTTCTACCAGTGAAACAATTTTTAAAATTGGTTCATTACTTCCGGAGATTACCCCCTACATACAAACTTACAAACAAATGTTACCTCTTTATAATA
Organism: Xestia xanthographa; assembly: GCA_905147715.2. Taxonomy (NCBI): domain Eukaryota; kingdom Metazoa; phylum Arthropoda; class Insecta; order Lepidoptera; family Noctuidae; genus Xestia; species Xestia xanthographa. The sequence goes on along the minus strand of LR990659.1, from coordinate 4,229,518 downwards.
TTATATAGTATAGATTACAATGTCTTGCCTGTCTGTCTCAGAGGTTACCAGAAATCAGTTAAAAAGGTGGATGTAGGAGAATACTCTCAACTCCTACCCAATCTAATATCCCATCGTAAAACATCTACATACTAACCTGAAGCCAAAATTCTGCACCACCAATAAGTTCAGCCACGTCTGCCCGTCGCACGTCGTACGGCAGTTTGCAGTGTATGCCAGTAACACATACATGCACTTTACCAATTGTGCCTCGGCGGTAACATTAGCGCGATTGACATGAACACGCTCCTTGTTACTGCACTATCGAGATGCGTATCAAACGCCTTTGGGCTACTGTTTTCGTATCTTCGTTGTGGAGTTAAATTTTCACATGGAAGAGATAAGAATTTTTAAGCAAGGCGTAGTTTTTGAGAAGGTAACTGTAGTTATAGTTAGTAGTACATGGATTTTATGCCAGATGGCATCAGATATACACGCCCTCTTGTATTTTTAATTTAATTTTATAACGCCGTTTCATAATTTTTTACCAAAAAGCCCCCTCTGTCAATTTAATTTAGAAACCAGACGATTTATCTAGCACTGCACACTGCAAATGGCATCTGCATTATACTACTGGATGCGGAAAGGAGAAAAGCAGTCATTGTGGCGAAGCTTGGGGAAAACATATACTACTCTGTCAAGAAAGTACCGGGAAAAGATCAATAATACACAAAATGTCTGTTATTCATCCAAATTTATTTTATCACCTTCAAAGTATGCTCCTTTAGAAACGATACACTTGCGCCAACGAATAATCCATTCATCAAAACATTTTTTAAACGCTGCTTCCGGAATTGAGTTCAGTTCTCGCCGCGAATTCTCCTTTATGTCTTCTATCGATTGAAAACGGGTGCCACGAAGTGGTAATTTGAGTTTAGGAAAAAGAAAAAAGTCAGCAGGAGCCATATCTGGTGAATATGGTGGTTGCTGGATGGTATTTGTTGAGTGTTTGGTCAAAAATTCGTTCACAATGATAGCCTTGTGCGAAGGCGCATTATCGTGGTGCAAAATCCAAGAATTATCTTTCCACAAATCTGGCCTTTATCGTCGAATTTGCTGTCTTAAACGCCGCATAACGCTCAAATAATATTCTTTATTTACCGTTAGACCTTCCGGTAAGAATTCAGAGTGCACAACACCGCGATAGTCAAAGAACGATAGTCAAAGAAAACAGTCAACATGACTTTGACTTTTGATCGACTTTGGCGTGGTTTTTTCGGTTACGGTTCAGTTGGAAGGCGCCACTCCGAAGCTTGTTGACTAGTTTGCATGTCAAACTGGTAAACCCACGTCTCGTCACCAGTAACAATGCGTTTCATGAATGTTGGGTCCGAACTGACTCGTTCTAGCATGTCCTCAGCGACTTTCATGCGATTGAGTTTTTGGAGAAAAGTCAGATCTTTTGGGACTAGCCGAGCAGCAACATGTTTCGGTAAAGCAAAATGGTACGGATCGACTCGTGAGATACAGAAAGTTCGGCGGCTATCTCTCTCAGAGTTGAATGGGGATTTTCAGTCACTATTTTTTTCACTTTTGCGATGTTAACTTCAGTTGCAGACGTTGACGGCCTACCAGAGCGAGGCAAATCTTCCATCACATCTCGACCGCTTTTGAACGCTTTGAACCACTCATAAGCACGAGTTTTTGATAAAGTCGATTCACCGTAAGCCTTCTGTAACATTTTCAGTGACTCCGAACACGAAATTCCATTGGCGATGCAAAATTTAAGACAAACTCTTTGTTCGATATTTTTGTCCATTATGAAATTCGCAATACACACTTTATATGATACTAGCTCTTGCCCGCGGCTTCGCCCGCGTCAAGTTCGGTAACTGTCCCACTGGATCATACTAAAGGGATAATAGTGTCCTCCATGTTAATCCAGGTTATAAACTATCTATGTGCCACATTTCATAATCATCATAGTTATTATTATCACAATCACCATCACTATCACAACCGCCATCATTATCACAATCACCATCACTATCACTATCACAATCACAATCCCAATCACCATCACAATCCCCATCACCATTACTATCACAGTCACCATCATTATCACCAATTATCATCATTAACACAACCACCATAATTACCACAATCATTATCACAATCGCCATCACAATCACCATAACAATCACAATCACCATCACTATCACAATCACAATCACCATCACAATCACCATCACAATCACCATCACAATCACCATCACAATCACCATCACAATCACCATCACAATCACCATCACAATCACCATCACAATCACCATCACAATCACCATCACCATCACAATCACCATCACAATCACCATCACCATCACAATCACAATCACAATCACCTTCATAATCATAATCACCATCACAATCACCATCACAATCTGGTGATGGTTCACAATCACCATCATAATCAACATTAGAATCACCATCACAATCACCATCACAATGACCATCACAATCACCATCACAATCACCATCACAATTACCATCACAATTACCATCACAATCACCATCGCTATCACCATCAAAATCACCACCACTCTCAGAATAACTATCACAATCATCATGACCATCACAATCACCATCATAATCATCATCACAATCTCCATCCTCGTCATCACAATCATTATAATCGTAATCACAATCGTTATCATCTTAATCACAATCACTATCATCTTAATCACAATCATCATGATCACAATCGCCATCACTATCTCATTCACAATCATTATCACAATAATCTACATCATTGTTACAATCACCATCACTGTCACAATCACAATCACAATCACCATCACCATCACAATCACCATCACAATCACCATCAAAATCACTATCACAATCACCATCATCGTTATCACAATCATTATCATCGTGATCACAATCATTATCATCTTAATCACAATCATCATCATCACAATCTCCGTCCTCGTTATCACAACCTTCGCTATCACCATCACAATCACCGACACTATCACAGTCACCGTCACTGTCACAATCACCATTACAATCACAATCACTATCACAATCACCATCATCGTTATCACACTTATTATCATTGTAATCACAATCATTATCATCGTAATCAAAATTATCATCATCACAATCATCGTCATCATTATCACAATCATCATCATCGTAATCACAATCATTATCATCTGGATCTCAAAATAAATGCCATTTTCGTAATCAGCACCCCTGATAATCTCGGTATCGACACCCATATTGTTTTTTAGACATTTCAACCCCATCGCACCCCAACAGGGAATGGTAGTATTTCAGGTCTGCCACATTAAATCTTAAAATCGTTGTTTTTGTAATACACCCGACCCAATTCACCATAAAAACAATACCTATGTTGAATTTCAGGCTTTGTTACCCCATTTCTCCCTTTAGGGGTTGAATTCTGAAAAAAAAACTGAAACAGAAACGTTAACTCATTTATCGATAGGAGTACTCCTGTTAAGTTTCGAATAAAGTAGTCTAACTAATTTTATTTCCCCACGTAATCTTTGGACTCCCGTTCCAACCCTTAAGGGGGTGAATTTTGAAAAATCCTATCTTAATGCACCCCTAAACCTCATAAAGAACCTTTGTGCCAAATTTGGAATCTCTAGACTCAGCGGTTTGGGCTGTGCATTGATTTTTATACTTTGCCACCCCATTTCCCCCTCTTAGGGGCTGAATTCTGAAAAAACCTGAAACCCGTTTCTACTCATTTATCAATAGGAGCACTCCTGTGAAGTTTCGAATAAAATAGTCTAACCAATCTTGTTTTATCCATACAAACTTTGGATTCCCGTTTAACCCCCTTAGGGGTTGAATTTTGAAAAATCCTTTCTTAGTGCACCCCTAAACTATATAAGGAACCTACTTGCCAAATTTGGAATCTCTAGACTCAGCGGTTTGGGCTGTGCATTGATTTTTATACTTTGCCACCCCATTTCCCCTTCTTAGGGGTTGAATTTTGAAAAAACCTGAAACCCGTTTCTACTTATTTATCAATAGGAGCACTCCTGTAAAGTTTCGAATAAAATAGTCTAACTAATCTTGTTTCCCCATACAAACTTTGGAGCACCGTTTAACCCCTTTAGGGGATGAATTTTGAAAAATCCTTTCTTAGTGCACCCCTAGACCACATAAGAAACCTACTTGCCAAATTTGTAATCTGTAGACCCAGCGGTTTGGGCTGTGCGTTGATAGATGAGTCAATCAGTCAGTCAGTCAGTCAATCAGTCAGTCAGTCAGTTTCTTCTTTTATATATTTAGATTACTAAAACCAGCACTGTATTTAATATAAATAACAGATGCAACTCAAACTCCGCGCCAAAATGGAAAACAGTTGTGCCAATCTAACAACTACAAAAATTTGAATTTGGAACCATAAACAAATCATCCATTCCCGATACTTTTTTGACTGAATGTATGTTCAATTGTTTAGCAGTGGATGGCACAAGGGCAGTAAGATTATGGTCATATAGTCGTCTTTCGTCTGTATGCTGATGATGATGATGATGACTTATCGGATGTGTTAGAGGAACTCGTGGCTAAATAATAACAGCCGCTCGGGTCGATCGTTAGGTTAAGCCGTGCTTGCCTAGGTTGGTCTGTGGATGGGTGACCACCCATTACATACCGAGTTTCCTCCGTGCCTCGGAAAGCACGTTAAGCCGTTGGTCCCAGCTGTCATTTGTAGATCTTTGACAGTCGTTAGGTAGTCAGAGGCCCAAAACCAAGGGGTATCGTATTACCCGGTACTAACTGGGTTGTGGACTTCAGATAGGCAGTCGCTCCATGTAAAATACTGGGTGACTGGAATGATCTCTGGGTTTCTAAAATGGACGCTATAGCAGATTCATAAAGAATTCGTAAAAATGGTCCTATAAGACAATTCGTAATATTAACCGTGTTAAAATGGTTACAACCATTTTAAAATGGTCACAACCATTTTAAAAATTATGACGCAATTCATATTACTATCCTGTTATGATTCTGCTAAAGCAGCCATTTTAGAACCCCTGCTATTTGTAATTTCCCCAATTTGCCATTGCAGTTTCGGACAAAAACTTCTTCAACACCCGAAAAAACTATTAATCAAAATCTTGTCGCATCCAGCATACCAACATCTCTGCAACCGCTTCTCGGGTGTAAATGGGTGCATAATAAGCGACCATTCAAAATCAACCAGACGCATTCCGGCCGGTATAATAGGAATTCTTAACTATACACATGTTTGTTAGGTCGTATGTGTGTCCGACATTTGTATGGGGGTCCTTGAATAATGATTTACAATGTATTCGGTGGAAATAACGCAGAGCTTTTCGTTGTTATCCGAAGATTTTTATCGGTTCCAGTCCTGTTCGTATGAAAATCTGGTTTCGAGTCTTTTTTTTTGGGAAAAAAGTTGATATTGCTGTTGTACGGAGATGGGTGCGTTAATTGGTTTATTGTAGGGGTATGAACAGACTGACAGAGCAACGGTGGCCCAGTGGTGGCAGCCCCGACTTACGAACAGTAAGTCGTGGGTTCGAACCCAGGCAGGCGCATTACTTTGTGTAATTTATTTCATCACCGCTGCTCTCAAAACGGTGAAGGAAAACATCGTGAGAAAACAAAATGTCCTAGAACTAAAAATTCGAAGACATGTGACATCTACCAACCCGCACTGCGCCCGCGTGGTGGATTATAGCCCATTCCCTATCATAGAGAGGAGGCCTGTGTCCCAGCAGAGGGAACATTAATAGGATGGTGATGATGATGATGAACAGACTAGAAGTAAGTTTACATACCGCTGAAATGTTTCAGTAAGTTTTATAGTTCCGGTAAGGTTATTGCTGGGGAGATTGTTCCGCTATTCCTTATCAGCTAAAACACTAGGAAGTGGAGATGGGTGGGCGTTTTAAGGGACTGTCTTGTGTTTGACGTTCAAAAAGGGCTGATTTTCAGCCTAGTTTGAAATATTACTTAATTTTGGAAAGTACACAGGTTATTTTGATTCAAATATGTTCATGCGTGTGTGTTATACAATAGGCTTGTAAACTGAAAAAATCTAATTAGTCCATCAGTTAGATTATCAAAAAACATTTGACCCGTATTTTTTCTTTTGTTACGTAAACCAAAATTGACGAAGATACGACGCTTTTAAAATTCTCAATACGTCACGCCGTGCTATAATTTTTAGTGCGTTGTGACGTCACGAGCCCCCCCCCCACTCTTGAGTTTTGATGCGTTTTATATTTATCAATATTCATTGCTTAATAATAATAATAAAGCCATTTATTTCCCAAAGTATCTAAACTTATTACATTTTTCAAAAATAAAACTGTGATTATTCATTGATTTACAAAAACAAAAACTACGTGTCCATTATTTTCCAATACTCTAACTGACGGACTAAATAGATTTGCAATTTATTGATGGTGGAAACTAGCCTATTGCTGTTATTTATCTAAACTATTGTTGAAATTAAACGTCGTGTTTTAACTGACTTCCTTCATCCTACCAAAGAGTATAGTGAAAACAATTCCTGATTTTGATTTATAGATTTTATAATTCAGGACTGCGGTAAGCACATTACCATATTTCACCAAAAAATATAAATATAATAAGCATACAGATAAAGGTAACCGAATTATTTGAAGTAAACCTCAAATCAGTCCATTCATCTTTCACATAATAAACATTTGTACCATAAAAACTTTTCCAATAATTATCTTGAAGACTATAAATTACGAGTTTAAAGTGACATTAAAATCATAGTGTTGTACAAATTCATGTTATTACGAGCATCTGTATCGTATCGTGCGATCGACGATATATCGAACACGATCGATAGCGATACGATCGAGCGATTGTGTCTGTACGGTGCGCTCTTGTTTCGACTGTTTTGAATTTCATCACGAGATGCTAATTTTATTTTTGTGCATCTGTATTAATTTACATACCCATTGATTATTACCATCTAAGTTTATTTTACTTACTGAATTATTAAAAGTTTCAACATTCTGCTACTTTTGCTAATTTTTAGTATGGGTTCGTCAGCGTCACAAAAATCTATTCATGTGTTTGGAAAAATTACCTAAGTCATGTCAGTCAGGAAAAGCTCTGATAAGTTGTAGTACCTATAAGTAATTATTTTCCAACATATGGATTGAATGTTCTCATTAAAACTACAAGTCAATCGACTTTAAAAATCATGCATCATTAGCAGAAACATATTACCTTGCGAGTATTCGTCTATAGCTACACGGATAAACAGCTGGTATGAAAAACATCACTTTTCTCAATGGACTCTTACGATTTGCGTGGGCGCAAAGACTGTGTCTGTTTTTCTTTCATTTACAGTTTAAACCAATTTAGTGTGACGTCTCACCGGCTTCCTGGAAACCCATAGTTGGAATTTACTGGGATCGGAAACGAATTGACGTAAGTTCTGATAAATATTTACATAATTAAGAATATTATGGAATAACATTATTTCTTTGTAATGTAATATAACTTTTGATTTCTACTGGTCTTCATTGACCTTTGCACAGTCCCTACGATCGTTAGTTTCTTGAAAAAAATGGGGAACCTATTCTTTTTATATCTATTAGGTGATTAATAATTTGGTAGAGGTCAGAAATTAACGCTAATAAGGTTATTTCCAGTCAGTTTACTTTAATAAATCCATTCAGGCGTCACTAATCAACATTATCTAATCGAATTGGAGTCTTGTCCGTCTTAATGTAAACGCATTTTGAACAAACATAAACACGTAGTACATACTTATTAGTATCATTTTAACTGCTTACGTTTGCCCAGTTGATAAATAAAACATCCGACACTGTTTTTTCCTATTCCTAATTTATACTTCAGCACACCAATTCCAAAAATCGCTAAATTACCTACGTCACAATGACGTAAGTTCACGATGTAAATATGTACTTACATTCATCATCTGCCTAGCCTTTTCCCAACTATGTTGGGGTCGGCTTCCAGTCTAACCGGATGCAGCTGAGTACCAGTATTTTACATGGAGCGACTGCCTATCTGACCTCCACAACCCAGTTCATACTGGGTAATACGATACCACTTTGGTAAGACTGGTTGTCAGACTTTCTGGGTCACTGACTACCTGTAACGACTGTCAAAGATGGACAAATGTCAGCCGGGACCAACAGCTTAACGTGCTTTCCGAGGCACGGAGGAAACCCGGTATGTAGGGTGGTCACCCATCCACAGACCAACCTAAGCAAGCACAGCTTAACCTAAAGATCGACCCGAGCGGCTGTTATTATTTAGCCACGAGCTCCTCCGATGATGAAGATACTTACATTATTCCCAAATAAAAGAGTCACGTGTCGGCAATACGCATCACTTGCGCTTACGCACCTGTGCATTCAATACGGCGGTAATGGCGATTTTTGTTCCAACTGTAATATACTTGGGGTGATTTATAACATGCTTCCTGCTTACGGCTACAGTAAGTAGTTATTGCTTGAAAAATTTGGTTGAACTTTCTTCTGAAAGAAGTTTTTTATTAATACGTGTGTATTTTAATAAATTGATTGAGAACATGATGTTAGTAAATATCTGTAATCTGTAATCATCAACCTAGATTATTATTTACATATTTTACAAACTTTTGCTTGACCAACAGTTACTGAATATGATTCGGCGACACACAATAAAAGCCATAGAGACATAGAGGTTGCATTATCCACTATGCCCAAGTCTATGATTGATTGATACTAAGTTGTCTATGCCGAATATTATTAACTCTCACTTCCAAGATAGTTTCATGTACCAGTTGGTTAATAACCTACCTCATAGAGTTAAAAAAATAAAAGTTGATAAGCATACATTTAAAGTTAAAGTACTTTAGGTTAGTTTTTAACCGCTTTCAGCCTCCTAAATCCCAAAATCTTTGCCACAGGCAACATTGTTTGCTAAACTGTACTCAGACGTAAATCGATTCTCCACATTGGCACTGAATTCCCAGTAAATATTGGTATCTCTCCTTTATTTGATCCTATGTTCAAATATCACGCCCAGGCTTTGAAGAAGGTAAGCAGTTCTACGTTGCAAGTGTTGAAACTCTAGAGACACTATTTCCGCGAAATATATTCCATGCAACTTTTAGTACTTATTTGATCCCTTTCATCTTTAGGTGTCTTGTAACTGCAAAATGCCTACACAATACGTGGTGGAGTTACGCAGAAATATATATTCCATATAAGTACAAAATACTTTTTGGCAAAGGAATAGATGCTCCTTCTAGATTCCCAATGGGGTTGGAATAGGGTTCTACTTTCTGGTATTCAAATAAATAAACCGGCCAAGTGTGAATCGGAGTCGCACACAAAGGGATCCGTACCTACCGTTATTTAAACAACATTAGACAAAACGGCAAAAAAAAACACTTTTTTTTATGGGAGCCGCCCTTAATTTTTTTTTTTTAATTTAACTATTTATTTTTAAAGTGAATATACAAGTAAATTCTGTGAATATTTCGAGCGTCTACCTGTTGCCGTTATTAATATCGAGCAATAAACGCCAAAAAAATCACGTTTGTTGCATGGGGGGCTCCCCTTAAATATTTATTTAATTCTGTGTTTTGTATTTGTTGTTATAGCAACCGAAATACATCATTTGTGAAAATTTCAACTGTCGAGATATCACGGTTCATGAGATACACCTGGTGACAGACAGACGGATAGTGGAGTCGTAGTAATAGGGTCCCGTTTTTACCCTTTGGATACGGAACCCTAATGAGCATAAATTAAGGAATCATTCGCAGTCATGTAAAGGTAGTTTGACGACCCGAATGGCGCAGCGGTAGTGAGACTGCCTTACGTTCTTAGGGTCCCGGGTTCGAATCCCGGTCGGAGCAAATGTTTGTGTGATGAGCATGGACATTTGTTTCCGAGTCATGGATGTTTATATGTGTAATAAGTATGTATTTACAAACAAAAAGTATCTATGTAGTATATCAACTATCTGGTGTCCACGACACAAGCCTCGTTACTTAGTGTGGCACTAGATGGCGCTGTGTGTAATGTCCAGCAATATTTATTTATAGCCAATTTCTCTGACAGATAACTGTCAGAGAAATTGGTTATAAAACAATGCCTTCTTTGACAGTTCTCCGTATTGGTGGCGCATGCGGAGCAGATATTTTTCGAATGCTCCCAACTCATGTGCTGTACGACTATAAGAATACCAACATAATTCATCAGTTTAATTACCAATGCATCGCTTTTTAATCTTAATTATAATTACATTGAACTGTAATTATGTGATACAGATCTCATTGGTACTTAAGAACATAATCCTCATTATTCATGACCGGGTTTTGGTGATTTATGATCATTTGGAACCTATATCTGATTTTGTCAGATGTTTTTATGAATCGAAAATATCTGCAATGTTCAGCATCTGAAAGCAGTAAGTGTACTTCAATTTCTTTTTCTACTTCAATCAATAGTCATTCAAATTATCATCATCAACAATTCCGCCCCGTATTGCCCCGTATTATCGCCCAAATTGTGGGTTTGGTATATACCTCTTGGTCTATAACCTCTTCCAAACACGTTGGAGATTTCAGCCGGAATAATATGTTATTATCATCAGAGTTGTGTCCCAAAACGTCAACTGTAAAACACACCATCTATAAAAATTCTTAAAAAAATCAGTCTAAGCCATATTGTACGTACGTGTAATAGTGTTTGTTAAAACCTACTTGCAAAATAAACATCATTTATCATTTATTAAAAAAAAAACAATTTAAAATACTTGTATTTAAATTTGTTTCGGATTTTTAACGGTAAGAAATTTTTTACGGATTGTTCGATACTATGAAATTTTTGTCTATAACAATAAAGAACTTTCAAGAACAATTATTATTATTATGGTAGGTGCACATGTACACACATCAAAAGTATCTAGGGATCAACATATATTTTTGCAATAACTTTTCTCCTGATTGATATTAATTAAAATTTTCTTTAAGGATTCATCAAATAAAGTGTTTTCGTTTGTCACAGTAACGATAAACCAAGTCACCTTTGCATTAATAAAGAAATTTGCCATTTTCCTAATAAAGGGATTTTTGACATTTGAACCACTAACATTAAAGTTCGAAAAAATGACTGAAAACACAGTTTTCTTTAAAATTTTATTGGGTAACTTAAACAATTAATAATCCGTGTTTCTACCGCGAACACTAACAACACAAGAACATCGGTTTGGCATACTCAAAATGAGTTCATCCAAATCACGCTGTGGAATGGCCGCCCATGTTCGTTGCAACAACAAAAAAAGGTCTTCTTGCGACTGGATACCCTCCATATTCGGCAGAGCTCTTCTCTGTAGCATATCCCATGCATGCTCAATCGGGTTCAAGTCTGGCGACTGAGCAGGCCAGGGCAGGACATTGATGTTAGCTGCGGCGAGAGTCTGTCTTACAACTCTTGCGGTGTGCGGTCGTGCATTATCATGCATTAACTGAAATAAGGGACCGATTTGCACTTGTAGAGGAACGATGACGTCTGATACAATCGTCTCAGCATAAATTTGAGCGTTGAGGTTGCCTCTGATCCAAATCAACTCAGTTCTTCCGCCGATCCAAATACCCGCCCATACCATGATGGTTCCACCACTATAAGGATGGACTTCCTGGCAGGATTTTAATCGCTGTTGGCGTCCAGGGGTTCTCCAGTGTCGTATACGTCTTGTATCCGGTCTCATACCAAAACGAGACTCATCAGAAAAGCACACGAAACGCCATTGTTCTTCTGCCCAATTTCTGTGTTCAAGAGCCCATTGATATCGAATCCTACGATTGTGCATTGCTATAGGTGGTACCCGTAGCGGTCTTCGGGAATGAAGGTTCACTTCATGCAAGTGGTTTCTGACTGTTTGGTCGCTAATTAAGTTCCCTGAAGAGTGATGAAGCCTCACGGCTAACATCATGGCGGTTATTGTTGGAGCTCTTCGAGTTAAGATTTGAATGTATCGGTCTTGTCTCCGTGTGGTGCAGCGATACCGTCCTCCATGGCGCTCAGCCACGGTACCAATGCTTCGGTAACGTGTCCAAAGTCGACTGATAACACTCTGGCTTGTATTCAGAGCTAAAGCTACAGTACGTTGCCGGGAACCAGCTTCTATCATTCCCACGGCTCTGAGCATTTCTTCCCTGCTTAAATGACGTCGCCGCTCCATAATAACGTTGGTTTTAATCAGTAGTAGGGAAACAGTAGCACTAATAATGTCTTCAATGCGTTGTTTGTTTTTATAGGGAAAATATTGACAGCTTATTTTCATCTTTTACTCGAATTTGATTGAGAGTTCCTGATTCAAATTATGAAAAGAACCAAAAAGGATCCATATAAATTTATAAAATCATAAATTTATTACAAAGCCACATCTCAATCTCAAGAAATCCGCATAAAAATGCTTGATCCCTAGACACTTTTGATGTGTGTATATTGAAACAACGGTTTCGACTCAAAGTCGCCAGAGTTTGAGTCTTGTCTGGCGACTTTTCTGGCGGATGTCAATACCAGTGCTACAAAAATATTTCTGATACACTAGGCCAAGCTTTTTAAGACCTAAAACCGCAAGAACCAAGTCCTTTTTTTTTCTTTGGGTGGGAAATCATCAAATGACTCCTCCCGCTCTGGGTGGAGAAAGAGGGAGTGTCAGACTTTTACTGACTAAAATCCATCCATGTTCCTTCTTCGCCCTTTGTGTTCCGGGGCCACGGTCTCTCTTTCGAACAGTCCCGCAACCCCGGCAGGAGAACCAAGTCCCCTTCATAACGTTTTGTCATTAAGTTTTGTCTTACAATCTTTCTCAGGCTATCATTATGGAATTTACTTTCAGGTGGCATCTTTTGTACTTCGGCAGGTACTTACTTACTTGTGAACTGATAAATGTCTGTTAAATTTATCAGTTCACAAATACCTGCCGAAGTGCTATTATTGTTTAACAGTGTAATCTGCATATTGATTACAGAATTAGCTGTCTGCTGTCCGGCTCCCGAATAAAAGAAAGTTTTATCAGCTTCTTATCACGAGATTGATCGCAGGAAACGTTTTACTTGACAAATTGTATACCACTTACCGAAATAATAATATGTTTTGCGTGTACATTGAATACGGACAAAATTAATTTATTCGTAGTTTTTTAGTAAATTCAAATCTCCTCAGCTGTAATTAGGCGGATTTGAAGATAGATAAAACTACATTTTAACATCGCTAACGATGATTGAAATCCTGAGTTCGATTCTCGGGTCCATCAGAAATTTCTCAGTAGCAGCCACGGAATCGGATTGGGGCCCGTTTGATGGCAATAGGCTTGAACCCTATTACAGAAGACACACCTACACACCTATTAGGTACACCTCTGCCTTACCCGACAGAGATTACAGGCGTGATGTTATGTTATATTAAACCTCCTAGTTGAATGCCTCTAAGTAAAAACCCATAGCAAAAACTTCAAGTGCCCTCAGTAACAGTATCCCGAGTCTACAATCTAAAAATCTTACCTTTCAACGAAACCTAACCTTCACTTAACTTTTCACGTTACAAGACGTACTCTAAATCCGGCGGCATGGCGGCACAGGTGTTACTGAAACTGTGCACTTACCGGGTTTTAACGTTAACGTGTAAAAACATCTACGGTGCTAGTTACCACGTGCCAGACGATAGGACTTAAGTGGAATCGGGCTTAAAGCGACGCAAAATGTGTTTGAGGCTCTTAGGATATCTATTTTCAAGTTTTCGTGTAGGTTTTGAAATGGCTAAACGTTTAGTGGCTTAATAAAACTTGAAGTAGTCTGTCCTAAATATCGCTTTATTTGTTTTTGCATTTTTTAGCCAGAAGTTTAATATTTTAGGTTCTGACAACCAGTCTTACCAAGAGGTATCGTCAGATAAACAGTCGCTCTATGTAAAATACAGATATTCAGCTGTATCCGGTTAGACTGGAAGCCGACCCCAACATAGTTGGGAAAAGGCTAGGCAGATGATGTGTTTCAGATTTTAGAGCGAACCTGAATGATGCTCGTCAATGTGGTTTAGTTATGCTGATCGCGTTCAGATTTATTGCTCCAATTTGCACTTAGTTCACGACATAAATATGTAACAAGGTGAAAAGTGTGGTGGTGCTAAGCAACTGGGCCTATACCAGTTGTAAACGTCCCTTTGTGCCTATTGGCCTTGTTTCGTTCTGTCTCCTGCTGATATGGAGGGAAGTGGAAATTACGGTGTTTTTCCTACTCCTCCACTATACTTTTCTGATTAATTTCGTTGCCTTGACGTTGTTCTTGACGTTCAATTCATTATCTGGGACTTTGTGTGAGACTGCACCAGCAGACTCACGATGTCCGCGATTACGCGGAGCCCCAATCAAAATAATATTTGTCCAATCGACAAGGGGAAAACAAATATTAGTTACACTTACCCATCACGTTGGTACCGGTGATGTGACGTATTCCCTGGTTACGTCTTATCTGGGTGGGGTGTAAGTATAACTGTGGTTTGTGTGGTGTATGTGTAGTTATGTGAGATTACGACGGTAACCAAAGGCCGCCCCACAGCGCGTACCGCCGTCTTTCTGGACAAACCTTCCTATCACACACGTGGCACCTTTCACCAATGTCCAACTGAATTTTATCCCGGTTTGCTAACCCAATCGGGGATGTAATAGTCCAGCACTGAATTTAGGAAATTACCGGCGTTCAAATGACACAAAAGCCGGCTACTTAACCAACAAATCACTCGCGGTCAAGACCCAAAATGGCGAGATTCCTCAATTTTCACTCAATTATCAACAAATTATCAAACACCGATCACGATGGCATCGGATTAACGTTAACTCAAAGTTTCCAAACAATAATTACACGAAACAGCGTGTACCAAAATTACAAGCACGGAGCGACCATCTTTCAACCAAAATTGCACTGACAAGCAAAAACGTCATCGCACTGATTCGCACAGACAACGAAACGTAATCTGTCAAACGTCAAAAGGTGCGTTCAGAACTTGGTGGATGAAACATCTACCCCCCCCGGACGGGCCGTCCCGTCCGCTAATCAATTGGCAGTCTTGACAAGGTTGCGACCGCTCTCTTCATAACCGATCCATCCACTAAAACCTCAGCAAAACGAGGTACCCTGTCGGTGCCAGCCACCAAATTGAGAATGCGCCCCCGGCGCCAATACAGAGGCTTAAGGTTGGCATCCTTAATAAGGACGAGGTCTCCTATCTTGGGCGGATGAGTTTTATCAGTCCACTTGACGCGCTGCTGGAGGATGTGCAGATACTCTAAGCTCCAACGCTTCCAAAAGCTCTGAGTGAGCTGTTGCACCAACTGAAACCGCGATAGCCGATTTTGGCTCACATCAACAAAAGGGTACTCAGGCAGAGCGACAAGTGGCTGTCCAATCAAGAAATGGCCCGGGGTTAGAGCCTCCAAATCGTTCGGGTCCGAAGAGAGCGGGCACAATGGACGCGAATTTAGTACCGCTTCAATGCGACAAAATACCGTAGCTAATTCCTCAAAGGTGAGAACGGTGTCTCTCAACAATCTCCGCCAGAGTCCCTTTGCCGCTTTCACCGCGGCCTCAAAAATACCCCCCCAATGGGGGCAGGCTGGCGGGTCAAACAACCAAGTGACCCCTCGACGGGCCAATTTGTTACCAATGTCAACCTGGCTCTCATTAAGAAAGTCATACACTTCCTTCAAATAGTTACTTGTACCCTTGTAGTTGGTACCGCAATCAGACCTGATCAGAGAAGGTAACCCACGGCGAGACGTAAATCTATCCAAAGTTGCCACAAAGGCCTCCGTCGAGAGGGAGGATACCAGCTCCAAGTGCACTGCCTTAGTTGACAGGCAGACAAATACGCACAAATAAGCCTTGACAATTTTACTATTGCGAAGGGTAGAAGTCTTTATCGAAAAGGGACCAGCAAAGTCTGTTCCTACGCCTGCAAAGGGCCTCGCCTCATTGACACGATCAGCAGGCAAGTCTCCCATCTGGGGCTGCATCGTTGGGGCCTTAGTCCGATAACACGGTATGCAACGGAAGACGATGCTACGAATGGTACGACGAGCCGACAAAATCCAAAACTCTCGCTGCAGAATGGCCAACAGCGCATTGCAACCAGCGTGCGAGTTCTTAATGTGACGATCAGTCACCAACAATTTGATCAAATGGCCCGCCTTGGGCAACAAAAGGAGGTGACGGACCCCATAAGGAAGGCTAGAGTGCCTCAACCGTCCTCCAACACGCAAAAGACCCGTTTCATCCAAAAAGGGGTTCAACTTACTAACGGCTCCCGACAACTTAACTCTACCGGACTTCAAGGTCTCGATCTCCTTCTCAAAGTGTACGGCCTGCACAGAGCGAACCCACAGGAGGAGTGACTCCTGTCGCTCTTGAGGAGAGAGAACCGGTGACAGGCGCTTGTCCCCTGGATTCCTAGCATTGTGACCAAAACGCCTGATCCACGAGGTAACGTTCAACAATTTGTCGAGGGAGCTGTATCGGTTCAACAAAATATCCGGATCAAACGGAGGGTCCTTCGTCCCAACAGCGAGCACCTTAAGCCCGGGCAAAGGATCCGACATCAAAATTGGCGTTCGAGGCCAATCATCCTCGGGGCGAGTCAGCCAATCCGGTCCCCACCAAAGGGGGTGCACAATCAGGCGGGGGGCCATGCACCCACGTGAGGCTACGTCGCCGGGGTTCAAGTCTCCAGGCACGTGCCTCCAAATTGACGACGGTGCGCAGATAAACAACAGCTGCATAACCGTGCGAAAATGCGTCACAAAACCCATGAAGGGTAGCAGTATAGTTCCCAGGGGGGAGGATAGCGCGTGGTAACGCGACCTCGTTGACCGCAGGAAGTGCGGATACAAATTGGAGCCAATCTTCCAAAAGGGTTTCCTGAAGTGGCTCATCCCAACCAAGTTCCGCGGTCCAAAGGCGCTGGAGAAAACATTTCGCCCAAAACAATACCGGGCATATCCAACCATTCGGGTCAAAGGTTCTCGCGACAGTAGACAATACCAGTCGTTTAGTCCAAGTGTGTGGTGACTCCAAATCGACATCATACGTAAAGGTGTCTTGGACTGGTCGGTACTGAACGCCGAGAACGGTCAACATAGCAGGGTTGTCAGCATTTTCAAACAAATGAGGATCCTGCTTATGATCCTCTTCCACATCTTCCAACAGTGCTGGCGAGTTGGACACCCACTTACGCAACTCATAGCCAGCGGAATCCAAAATTTGAACCAACTCGTCACGCAACAGGATAGCTTCCTCAACCGTGGAAGCCCCAGTGCAGACGTCATCAACATACAAGTCCGTTTTCAAGATGGCGGACGCCCGAGGGAACCTCAAGCGTTCTCGGTCCGCGAGCTCCCAAAGCGAACGAATAGCAACAAAAGGGCTCGATCGAAGGCCGTACGTATTCGTGTTGAGCTCATAAACAACCATGGGGTCCCGGGGATTCTCTCGCCACAGGATCAACTGATAACGTCTGTCATCCCGGTAAATAACCGTTTGCCGGAACATCATTTTGATGTCAGCCACAAAGACTACTTGATGACGACGAAAAGTCGTGATGACATCACAAAGGTCCCTCAACAATTTGGGGCCGGAGTGCAAGCAATCATTCAAAGAGACACCAGAGGAAGTCCGCGCAGACCCATCAAATACTGTGCGCAGCTTACCGGTGGATGCCTTGAGGACCGCGTGATGCGGCAGAAAGTAATGCTCAACTGAGCGCCAATCCAAATTTGACACCGACATGTGTCCCAAGTCTGCGTACTCACGCATGAAATCTAAATATTTCTGCCGCAGCACCGGATCCCTGGCCATACGGCGCTCCATCGCTAACAATCGCTTCTCGGCCATAGGTCTGGACTCGCCGAGAGGTGGTCGAACTGCAACAAAGGGCAACCGTGTTACGAGCCGACCGGAACGGAGTCGACCTGTGTTGTTCTGATAGAACAACTCGCACTCCTCATGTTCCGGGTTCAAGCGGGCCACTTGCGGTGGCTCCTCAACCTCCCAAAACCTCTGAACAGCGTCAGAGAGAGCGGAGCCACACGCCAACGCAAAATCAGGCTCAGGTGGAGGGGGAGCCTTCAACACTGGGCCCATCACCGCAAAGCCAAAGATGGTCGAGACAGCCACCAAACCGTTCGGCTGCAAGACTTTCATATTACCCAACAATATTCTCCCTAGTACATCGGAACCCAATATCAAATGAGTTGTATTAGGGGAATCAAACCGGCGGTCAGCCAAATCCAGGCCTGACGTCAACCGGACAATATCAGGCGACAGCTGACGTTGGGGATGACAGCCCAAAATACTCGTCAGAACAATGGCCGAAGGAAAAAACTTAGGGTCCAAACAACTCACAGGAGTGAGCCCAAATAAGGTTTGTCCGTCAACAGTCGGGATAGGTGTTTCGCCTATTCCATTAATCGTGCCTGAAAAGGCACGGACATCCAGGCTCACCCGACCCGCTAACCAAGACGACAAAAGGCAACCCTGGGCTCCCGTGTCCAAAATGGCACGGACCACAACAGAGTCCCCCGTGGGTCCCCAGACCCTGACCGATGCCGTTGGCAACAAAACCGTGTCGATCTGGGGAGGTACGTTAGCGGGACAGGCGCCAATTTCCTAGTAATGCCTGGGCGGCGACCGCGGGGTCTATCCCGATGAGGATAGTAGTCAAACTCCTCATCCGCGCGATGTCCCGAGCCGCGCGCCATCGCTGGAGGGGCATATCTCACTTGACGCCTGAGTGGCGGGGGGCGCGTCTCCAAACGGGGACGTTCCGCCAACGGAGGGGAGGGAAGGCGGTGCTGGTCTGGCCAACGTCGCCTACCAGCAGCTGCATAGTCGCCTTCACGAGGGGAGGTCAATCGGCGGTCGCGCGGCTCCCGATCAACTGGCGCGGGGGGTGGAGTGCGGCGGTCAAAGTTGCAGGCCCCTCCTCGACTTTGATCCGGCGAGCGAGAAGCCCGGTGCTCATCTCCATCATACCCCCCCCTGCGCGAACCCCCATCAGAGGCTGGTCTGACAGAGCGGTTCGCGTTGGCGCACAAAACTTCAAGATGTGAGCCCCTACAAATTGAACACGCCCTTGTTCAATTGGGGTTGGGGCAATCCCGATGAAAATGATTCCCCAAACACGAAAAGCACAGACGGCGTGCATTGGCAACTCGGCGGCGGGCACTCACGTGCAACTCCAAGAAGGCCGCGCAAGTTGGTACGCCATGTCCCGTGGCCTTACAATAGCCGCAAACAAGATTACTCTGGGTGCCACCAAAACGGGGGGCAGGGAGGCTATCACCAGGCCCGACAGTCCTAGTCCGTCCCTGGGCCCTCGGCCGAGAGGGCGGTTGGCTTGACCCCGTGGCACCACGGGCGTTGTCGAGGAAACGACACTCATCCTCCAAAAATTTGACGAGGTCCTCAAAGGGGGGAAGATGGGTGGCACTATCCCCACCATACTTCTGCTCAAAACGGGACCTCAAGTCTGACGGAAGCCGCTGCAACACTAAGTGTACCAACAAATAGGACCAATAGTCCACCGGCAACTCCAATCGTTTCAAGGCGTTGGTTGCTGCGAGCAACGGATTCAAAAGGTCAGCACGCAACGCTGACATTCTGGTGATGGCCGGCAACCCCAAGATCTGGTCAATATGGACATCAGCCAGGCAACGTTTGTTCTGGTACCGTCGGGATAGAAGTTCCAGAGCAGTGGGATAGGCCGAGTCGGTCACCGGCAAGTGCTGCACCAAGGCTCGAGCCTCACCTCCTAGGGCGGACAACAAATAAGCCAACTTCTGGGCCGGTCGGAGGTCAGAGCGCGAATCAACCAAACTGTCAAATAGGTTCCTGAAGCTTAACCAATGGTCCAAGTGACCGTCAAAATGTGGCAGCTCCAGGGTAGGCAGTCTACCCAAAAGTCCAGGGCCTGCAACAACAGAGGTCTCTGTTTTGACCTGGGCAGGGTCCCGACTCTTCAAAATTTCCCTGGCGCGCATACTTATTATGTCACCCAGGTTCAACATGTGGTCATAATCCGCAACAACCTTATCACGGGCTGCTTGACCCAATGTTTCCAGGTCCAAGTCCAAAATCACTTCATTGAAGCGAGCAAACAAAGTGTCAACCGCACTCAATCTCGCATTCAACTGCTCATACCGGGCAAGCGTGGCCTCTTCCAGGTCTCGACGCTCAGCGGTCGCAGCAGCTGAGGCAAACCATCTTAGCTGTGAGGTCAATCCACCAATGGCTTGGTTTACAGCTTTCAATGAAGCCATTGGGACAAATATCAAATAAACAAATTAAATTCAATTAAATAATCAACAGGAATAATTTTCCCGGACCCAACTACAATTTAAACCAAATAATAAAACTTAGTTTGAATTATTACAAGTTCAAATCCGACCCTGTACAAGCAATACCTTGTTTATACAATAACAAATTAAAGTACAAGCCACAAGGGACACTACATATCATAATATATTATGTCAAACAATCTATGTTGACTATGTTTAATTTGAGTCAGGCTGACGGGCAACAAATCGGACCTCTCAATACTTTTAACTCGACAATAAGTGGTGAATTTAACAATGCAACCACGCTCTGCTACCAGTTGTGTGAGACTGCACCAGCAGACTCACGATGTCCGCGATTACGCGGAGCCCCAATCAAAATAATATTTGTCCAATCGACAAGGGGAAAACAAATATTAGTTACACTTACCCATCACGTTGGTACCGGTGATGTGACGTATTCCCTGGTTACGTCTTATCTGGGTGGGGTGTAAGTATAACTGTGGTTTGTGTGGTGTATGTGTAGTTATGTGAGATTACGACGGTAACCAAAGGCCGCCCCACAGCGCGTACCGCCGTCTTTCTGGACAAACCTTCCTATCACACACGTGGCACCTTTCACCAATGTCCAACTGAATTTTATCCCGGTTTGCTAACCCAATCGGGGATGTAATAGTCCAGCACTGAATTTAGGAAATTACCGGCGTTCAAATGACACAAAAGCCGGCTACTTAACCAACAAATCACTCGCGGTCAAGACCCAAAATGGCGAGATTTCTCAATTTTCACTCAATTATCAACAAATTATCAAACACCGATCACGATGGCATCGGATTAACGTTAACTCAAAGTTTCCAAACAATAATTACACGAAACAGCGTGTACCAAAATTACAAGCACGGAGCGACCATCTTTCAACCAAAATTGCACTGACAAGCAAAAACGTCATCGCACTGATTCGCACAGACAACGAAACGTAATCTGTCAAACGTCAAAAGGTGCGTTCAGAACTTGGTGGATGAAACAGACTTCTTTGAGCCTCATTGTCTCGGCGCTTTTCTGGTGGTCGCCACTGTTTATTCTGGCTTTCAGGAGTTACAGTGGTTTGGTAATAGTGTGGCGGGCTTGTCCCAACAAAAAAAAAAGGTGAAAATTTATTGATGAAAAGCAAACTTTATATTTGGCGTACAGAAGAAATTAAATATAATATTAATTATGTAGAATTTTTTACTATTCAAGATATTGAAAAGTAAACAATTATAAATAACGACTTATTGCATAGAAAATGTTTGATGCAACATATCAAAATTCTTTGCAAGCACTTCTGTTGAGTCATCACTACTCATTCAAAAACCAACTCACAACGGGCCCAACTATCGTCCATTGTTACCCTGCGCGTACGCACACAGACAAATAAGGCCCGCTGACGTCACAGAGATAAATCACGACAGTAATTAGTTGGTATCGTGCGCATCAAAGCAGCACAATTGTTAATAAATACCTACATAGGATGATTTCCAGGGACGCGGGCGCTGATAGTATCGTCGTTACTGTTGCGGTTGGGATTATAGGGATGTGGCGGATACATATTTTTTTGTTTTAGATAAGCCGATCGTTACAATTAATGTATCGGCTGAAACCGGGAGCACAGGATCTCCTGATGCTAACTGATCTTCAGAACAGGACATCAAAAATCGGTTCTGCATCGTAGTTACAGCTTAATTGACTACTAGGCTTGTCGACTGAAAAAAATCTGATAAGTTCATCAGTTAGATTATCAAAAAATATTTGACACATATTTTTTCTTTTGTTATGAAAACCATAATTCACGAAGATACGATGCTTTTAAAATTCTCAATAATCTGACGTCACCAGCCCCCCCCCCCACTTCCGAGTTTTGTTGCGTTTTATCTTTATCAACATTTATTGATTTACAAAAACAAAAAATACTTGTACATTTTTTTCCAATACTCTAAATAGTGGACTAAATAGATTTGCAAGTTTTTGATACAGTGGTCATGCCTTGTCTCGTAATCGGATAACTTTATGATAAATCAAATTATGATCAACTTAAAAAACCTGTTGTGTAATGCTTTGTTGACGATGATTTTAAACGTTCAGGTACTTTTACGTATAGTAGTAAGTGGATAAGTGGAGGAATAGTTTAGATAGGTACTCTTAACAAATTTCAAATATTTGTATTTACACATACATGCTCATAAAAGTTTCAGGATAAAAAGTCCTGATTTTTTTTCTATTCAAAACTTAGCAGTTCTTCTTCACTGTACATAATTACAATTTACAAGAATGGCTCGCTTTATAGAATCGAATCTACTGCACGCCTTTGTTTGGGACAAATATTCCAAAAATGTCGGGTCGAAATATACAGCGTGTTTCGGAAAGGTTAGGTCATATTAAAGGATATATGGACAATCCAACTGACTGAACAACTTTATCCAAGGGTCCAATATCGAAATCGCAAAAAAATATATATTAGTGGGTTTATAGAATACTAGCGGACGTCACCCGGTTTCACCCGCGTAGTTCCCGTTCCCGTGGGAGTACGGATATAAAATATAGCCTATGTTACTCAGGGTGAATGTAGCTCTCTAATGGTGAACACCAATGCAACAAAAATATTTCTGACTAGCGGACGTCACGCGGTTTCACCCGCGTAGTTCCCGTTCCCGTGGGACTACGGGGTTAAAATATTGCGTATGTTACTCAGTAAGGACGTGGCTTTCTAATGGTGAAATAATTTTTGAAATCGGCGCAGTAGTTTTTGAGTTTATTCATTACAAACATACACACAAAAATACAAATCTTTCCTCTTTATAATATTAGTGTAGATTATAATTATTATTATATAGTGTAGATATTCTAACAATAAGGGCGTATCCACACTAGTCTAACGCGACTAGCCCGCGTGGGCGTTGCCTTTATTCGCCGACGCAGTAAATAATAATAATTGTGGTTAACTAACTACCGTTTAACGCATTCGGCTTTCTTCTGTGCATCTGATAACTTGCCTAGTACAGACAGAAGAAAAAGGATTTATTTATTGTTCGTTGATGTTTTATTTTTGTTTTTACATGTGTGTATTGTATTGGTTTTATATTGTCATTTTGTTTAGGTACATTGTTGATGATATCGATTCAAGTAATATTGTTGTTTTTTTACCACGTGGACCTGTGTTACTGATTGTGTCTGTTCTTGGGTATTGTGGAAGAGGGCTTACGAAAGAAGTACGTATTAATACACGTACTTCTTTAGTAGTTATACAAACCGTACAGACAACATTAGTTGTCTGTACGGTTTGTATAACTACTAGTTAGTAACTAAAATTTGTTAATAAAATTTAGGGTGTAAGTTCATTATTATAATCTAATACGGTGAAGTATGGCCAGATTCTTTGGATAACTCTTGATGATTTTATTATCGCAAAGACCACACTAGTGGGAATCGCTGTCAAAGACAGGTGCAGCGAAGAAGCAGAATAAAGAAAAACCAATATTTTGAGGTTCGATAAAAATATAATTAAAAGTTATTGCAAAATATACTATTTTAACACTTTTTAACCGAACCACTTAAGGGTCAAGGCTTAAGGTCAAGGTAAAGGTTTACTCATAATTATGATCAACTTTAACTTTCTTCTTTGTATCAGCTGAAAAAAATTAGCAGTTCCCTACATTTTGACAGACATCATTATAATAATAATTGTTAATTGGTTTAGAAATACAACCGTTGTAATTAATCTAAATAAATAATTCATATTTTGTTCATGATTTCGGAGTTGTTGAGTCACGAGATGAAGGCTAATAGAAAAGTATGGAAGAAGACACTTTACACCTACCCCCAATAAATTGAGATAAGCACACAAGAACGAGATGCATGGGTACTGTAGTAAGAAACTGTTTCATCATCATCATCATCCTATTAATGTTCCCACTGCTGGGACACAGGCCTCCTCTCTATGAGAGGCAATGGGCTATAATCCACCACGCGGGCCCAGTGCGGATTGGTAGATGTCACATGTCTTCGAATTTTTTGGTTCTAGGACATGCCGGTTTCCTACACTGTTTTGAGAGCAGTGGTGATGAAATAAATTACACAAGGTAATGAGCCTGCCTGGGTTCGAACCCACGACTTACTGTTCGTAAATCGGGGCCGCCACCACTGGGCCATCGCTCGCTGCTCTCAAAAGCTGTTTATATTGATGAAATAAGATTAAAAAGAGACTTAGCTTGTGTCTCTAAATCTAATTCATAATTTATTCTAAATTGTTCTGCTGACACTACAGCAGGGTGGCATTAAGTGTCCGCTGTTACAATCGGCCGGTACTGCGACTGCGCCTGCGCCGTTTTTGGCCGCTACAGTTTGTTTACTAACTTGTGACGTCACAATGCTATGGTTACCTCATTATTGTCCTAACTGTAAATTAACTATTACGGTTTTGTTCACTTGGATGTTGTTCTGTTAAATAAGAATGGAAGCTTGCTCTATGGAAATTATTGGTACGTAGATTACAAGTAATAGCTTTTGTCCACGGTTTCGGTCACATTATCGCCGGAAATATCCCACTGGAAGATTTAAATATAGTCCATGATACTCAAGAGTAACCTAGCTTCCCATTAGTGAAAGAATTTTAAGAATCGGATCAGAAATTCCGAAGATTACCCCCACATCCAAACTTACAAACTTTACCCCTTTATTCCCCTGCTTACATTACAATATCTTGTTCGCAGGACGAACCAGCATCATCAGGCGACAGCGGAGACGAGAGCGGCAGTGAGCCGGAGTCGCCCAGCGAGAAACTGCTGCAAGTGCACAAACAGGAGTGGACCTGCGACACTAATGAGCGAGACAGCAAACAGAGGTATAATGATTTCGTAGGATGAACCTGCATATTCAAACTGACACACAGAAGTAGAAGCATCGTTGCCATTATGGTTTTTTATAAATATAATAGCGGACGTCACGTGGTTTCACCCGCGTAGTTTCCGTCCCCGTAGGAGTACGGGGATAAAATATAGCCTATGTTACTCAGTAAAGACGTGGCTATCTAATGGTGAAAGAGTTTTTGAAATCGGAGCAGTAGTTTTTGAGTTTATTAATTACAAACCTACACACAAAAATACAAATCTTTCCTCTTTATAATATTAGTGTAGATGTAGACTAGCGGACGTCACGCGGTTTCACCCGCGTAGTTCCCGTTCCCGTGGGAATCCGGGGATAAAATATAGCCTATTATAGTTACTCAGGGCAAATGTAGCTTTCTAATGGTGAAATATTTTTTGAAATCGGCGCAGTAGTTTTTGAGTTTATTCATTACAAACATACACACACATAAAAATACAAATCTTTCCTCTTTATGATATTAGTGTAGATATAATATATATAGTTTAGATATGTTAGTCTGTAAGGTAACTATGTATGTTATGGGTCTTTTGTTACCTGGATTAAATGATATATTATTATTGTTATTTTCTGTATCATGTCATCACACCTGAGTTATATTTTAATAGAACCCTATTTATCGCCAGTTATGCCACCTACATGGCCTACATGGGATTTTAGGGGTGTGTAGCTATTGCCTTAGTAGAGCTTCTAGCGTTCCCCCAAAAGTTACAGTAAGTTACAGTTTCCATCCGTCAATTACGTCAGTTGATTTTTTTAAATGCGTATTTTAATGTGTGTGATATTTGCCGAGACTACCTTCTCTCCTTCGTGAGTTTCGGTGAGATTCGGCTTGACTCCGCCCCCCCTCCCACCTTAAACGCGTCACGTTCACTAATGAACGCGTTTTTAAAATCGATTCATAAATATAAAATAATGCTTTTCCACAGCCACTTTCAATACAGCAAATGAAAGATTTTGGTTTTCAACATGATCTAAACTGAGATGAAACGGATATCCGGTAACTATTCGATATCCGGCCTATCCGGCCCAAATTTTACTATGCGGCCGGCCGGATATCAGGCCATTCGGCCTCGCAGTTCGCCAAATATCCGTTATTCGGTATCCGGCCAAACAAACGTATAGTCTGTTTCATCTCTAATCTAAACCACAGTATTAACCATTTCAGAGAATCCCACAACGAACCACATGCCTCAACATCGTCTACTACCCAGGAAGCGGACAGCAGCAAGCCATGCCCATCCCTACCCAAACTCCTGCCGAAGATCGAGATGCCCGGAGGAGCCATGCTGTACCACTCCGGAGTCCTAGGGCTTGACGGCATCGGCGGTAACCTTGGACTTGGCAACCTGGCTATGGGATATCCCCATGGATTTATATTGGGACTTGCTAATCAGGGACAGGAAGGCGGTGAGTATTAGTTGCTGTTACAAGCAATATATAACCGATATTTCGTCAGAAAACGTTGAAAAGTTATGAAAGTGATAAATTTACTTTTTTTTATGTCAGCCTGCTCTGTCCCACTGCTGGACAAAGGCCTCCCTATGGCTATCCAATTATGTTTACAACTAGCTGACCCGCGCAACTTTGTCTGCGTCACATAATATAGCTTATAACATGTCATTTTGTGCATTCAATTACGAACAAAAACCTTTTAAAATCAATATTGCTTACCTCCTATAACATACGACGATAATATGTAGCCTAAAGCCTTCCTTGGTTTACAAAGAACATTTTTGCTGAATTTCGATTCAATCTATCCAGTAGTTTTGGCGTGAAGCCGTACCATACACACAAACAAACAAAAATTCTAAAAAGTCACTTTTTGTCATCAGTTACGTTTTTCTAACAAAAGCTACTTATTTTTTCTCGAAAATTCTCAATGTACAGTTTTTCTTATGTATTTATGTATCATAATTATATATGTATAGATAATGGATTTTCCTGCTCCAAACAACCGACCAATGCGTTAAGAATTAGTCCAGATCGTCATGCCAGCAATTCTTGGGCCTGCTTCGGTTACGACAGCCATCTTCAGGCACCCACTGTGAATCGATCTTAAAATAAATTACCTAAATTGCAAAAATCAAAGTACATTTTTTAACCAATAACTATAATTATAAAATGCCCTGATTTGTGCTTCAGAAGCTCTAAGATCTGAAAGTTTTAGTATGCGAAAGATGAAAGTGTTGAAAATAATAAAAAGCTCATCATCGAATAAGGCGCGAATGGCAATCGTACTATCCCTGCATGTTGCATATTGACGTTCCTTAATAACCTACTAAGCTTTAGTTGACCTTGGGAATAGGTTATTAAGATTATGTAGATTATTAATATTATGTTAGAACATAAAAAAGCAATGAAATATCGAATGGTTTATTTTCTGTCTTAGCGTCATCATCAAACCAGCCCCAGTTCATCACCATCCCGCTGTCAATGGCCATGGCGGCGGCAGCAGGCGGGCCCTCGTCCACGGTCACAAACGGCTGCGGAGCCAGCGCCTCTAGTGACGACAGTAGCGAACTACAAGACTTGAGCACTGGCAGAAAGTGACGCGGGAACAACGGTATGTAGAACTATCTACCTGGGAAATGGACATTGGACATTCTGGGAAATGGACATTCTGGGAAATGGACATTCTGGGAAATGGACATTCTGGGAAATAGACATTCTGGGAAATGGACATTCTGGGAAATGGACATTCTGGGAAATAGATATTCTGGGAATTAGACATACTGGGAAATGGATTTTCTTGGAACTGTTGGACATTTTGGGAATTGGACATTCTACCATTTCATTTTACATTCATTCAACCTAGAAGCTATCTCGTCACCAAATAAATGATGGACTAGAAAGAATGTGATCTAAAATCTGGTGGAAATGTAGATAAGCTATTGAGTAAAGAACATAGCCAATGTCCCCATGTAGATAAACTGGAAATTTACCTGATTTAAATTACGATTCGCTTCATGTTGCCATATAAATAAATTAATTGTCCTGTAGAGTCATCGGCTCTCCTACAAAAAATATCAGATAAGCCATGGATAGTAAGTATTTTCTTTTAAGTAATCAATCATTCTGAGATACTTACTGTACTGTAGTGTCTGTTAGTATCCATAAGTGTCCGCCACCAGTCTGGTGTTTGTCCGTACTGACTATATTGCGTCGGTATTTATGACTGATTTTTTAGTGTCGTTTCAACTACAACATATTTTTTGTTTCAGAATCAACGCGCAAATGCCGGAGATCGTTATGTATCAATATAACCTTATGTTAAAGAAAAAGTTTAAAAATTATGTACCAAAGTTAATATTTGGACTTCTAGTAATAACAAGCTATCTAGATTTGTTTGTAGGTAGGTAGACTTAAACAAAAATATATCACATTGTATTTTATACATGTCATGTCATTAGTATTGTTCCAGCGTAAGGCCTTGTTCAGATCGTAAGCGAGTAGCGATTCAGAACATGATAGCGGATTCTTAAATTCTTTATTGTAATTTGCTACTTAAGTGGATAAAATGGTGACCTATAACGTAATCATATCAAATGAACCCAGCCATCTGCACTATGGCAATATGATTGCCGAATGCATACATTTCTAAAAAAATTCTAATGAGTCCTGGAATTTGACATACATGGAATAGTTGCAGTAGCAGCGAAAAATATTTTTCATGCAAATATGAAAACTCGACTGAATTCGCTACATCAACTTTATGACTCAACCTGTCTCCACAGAACAATTTTGTAAGTGCCTCACCTTTATTTACAGAGTTATTTTTCGTTCATGCTATCTTGTTTAGTTCTGCAAAACAAGTTTACTTGATGAAGTTTCCGTCATATGAAATAGTAGTGTTTGCGTTACGTTTCTACATTCGCTTGCCTTTTGAACTTGTTAAATATGTTTAAAAATGGTGATGGAAATTTTCAAATTACTCGTACGTAGCCTTGCAATGCATGTCCTTGCCAATAAAAAATCACTTGCAACAATATATTATTATGTACAAATATCTAGTGGCTATGCATAAATTTGTATCGTATTAAAAATCAAAACCCTTAATTTATTATATTTAAGTATGTAGATATTAATATTGTTTGTATAAAAAATAACATGTGTATTTTTGTACCAACATTAATACTTCTTAAAAAACTGATAACTCGAAGTTTTAGAGTAACATTGACACTCGTTTAAACGCATTTTAAATATAATGTGAGTTCTACCGTATTTTAGTTTAATTTTCTTTTTTTTAGCACTTTTATTTTTTTAGTTTTAATTAAATTTAAACGGAAGCGGGTAGAATAAATTTTGTTCATTTAAATTTAAGTCAGGATTTTGGAAAAACCTGTGAGCTTGCCTTACCTAGAATTACGTGATGCAATAATTAAACTTTTAATCATATTGATATAATCAGTAGGTTGTAGGTGAATGTATAAAATGCTTATGTAGTTGTATCCAATATAAATGCTACAGGCTTTGATTTGCTTTGAAAAACGTAATAACTTACAATAAAAAACTACTTACTTGATGATTTACCCGCTCCCGCTACCTCTTAAGCGCCCGCTGTCAGTGGGACCGCGGCCCTATTGTTGTCACTATCATTGAAGCATTTATTATTGTTTTGTTTATTTTACAGTATTTTAGTTGACCTTTCAATTAGATCACAGGCAAACTAAATAGGGATGATGACTGACTAAAAAAATATGATTCTGTTTAGTCCGTCAGTTGGATTATCGAAAAATATTGGATACGTGTTTTTTTGTTTTACCAAACTAATAAAAAAATACGAAGATAAAAACGTGTCAAAGATCAAGAGAAGGGGCTTGTGACGTCACTTTTGAGTAAAAAATGTACTCAAATGTGACGTCACACGAGTTTTCTACGCACTGTATCGTCTTCATTTTTTGTTTACGTGAAAAAATAAAAAAATATGTGTCCAATATTTTTTGGAAATCTATCTGACGGACTATTTCGATTTTTTTTGTCATCTACCCTATTCACATTTTTTTGACGAATTTAATTAAGTTTAATATTTTGTATTTTTTGTTATTAAAAAAACCTATCTGTTATTTATGACTTGTAAATGCAAGAATTGAAGTGCAGGTCATATAGTGAAACTGCCCAATTTTTTTCTAAAGCAATGTAGTATTATGTACATGATCACAATTTACAGTATTATTGTATTATTCACTCAAGCTAGTCAAGTGTAATGAAACACCAAACCTGCAATGAGAGGTTTTCTTTTTGAGGTATTAAAGAAAAAACTTAGTTTCCAAGAACTCTATAGATGGCGTTGGTCTTACTATGATAGTTGGTGCCAAAGCCAAAACGCTTGGAAAAAAAAACATTGTGTCACGTCACATACTCTCGTTGACTGACACTTTCATTTGCTTAACCTTCCGAATATAACCTAGTTTTCTCGCGCTTTGTTAAAATCAGGTTTTTAGGTTCCGTTCCTTGCATTATCATACTAACTCCTAGCGCCATCTATCCAGCGACTAGGGAAGAGCTAAAAAGAAAATCCCTCATTGTCTTTTTGCTTTTGTAGGCGAAAGTTTAACGCGTCTTCTTGGTGAAAACTTCTTGGTAATTGGACTTCGGATTTGTCGCGTTGTCGCTGCAATCAATGCGTCAATGTAACGTTCACTACGCTTCTTGCAGTTATTAAGCTATAGCCTTATAAGCCTTCTCTGCACCAAGAATTGCAGACTTCATAGTTTATGCCGAAGAATATCAAAATTGGACGGCAATCACAACACTTTAAGGATAAAACATATCCTTGAGCCATTTATTCCAGTTTGGTCAAGGTTTAAGCTGTCATACTGTTCTTATAAACTAAGGTACATTTCTGTCATTTTCATTTAAATTATAGCACTAAAGATACTTAAGTTTTTTTTTATTTTATTTAAAAGTTAAAAAATATGTAAAACCTTCTATTTTCTTCTATTTCTTTGTAAAAGCCTGTGATCTACAATTTCTTACATCGATCAAGTCAATATCATGGTGTAACTGTTTTTTTTTTCTTATTATTATTGTAATAAATGTTCCTTTCGTTTCGATTTTTTATAATAAAAAGTAATTAAAATAAACAGTTTGTTTTTGTTATCACGACCTTCTGCATTGTATTCAACTAACTCAATACAAAAACTAGCGAAGACTTTAACAGTTATATGTCGCCTTCACCGTACCGAGGTTGAGCGAAAAAGTGTTGATACTGTGAAGAGCACTACAGAACTACTATATGAAAGAAAGAAAATACATTGATTTGGCATATACCAGCTTAGTGTCCCACTGTTGGGCAAAGGCCTATTTTTTTCTTTTTTTTTTTCGGATGGGCAAGCATCAAATGACTCCTCCCGATCTGGGCGGAGCAGGAGGGAGTGTCAGACTTTTACTGACTAAAACCCATCGCATCCATCGCAAAAATATCCCTTCATGCAAGATGCAGGACATGGAACACAAATTTTCGAGTATGTATAAGGACACTCGATAATTCGATATGCACGGGGTTCAGCTTTCGCCTTTTTGTATTTAAGGGGACTACAGGAGCTAAACGCGAGTTTTATAATGCAAAAAAGCAAATGATTCACTGCAATAAACAAAACCAGAAAAATATATGATATTCTTCAGGATATATGCTAGTATGATAGTGTTTTGAAAACATAATGCAACTAATTTTACTCGATAAAAAAATTACGAACTTATCTCTAAAAATTTCTTTTAAAGAGTAAAAACCATACTAAAATACATGCGATAATACTGATTTTTTGGCAAATAATTCTACAAGCAACATTTCAGCGTGATAGTGTTTTATTTTTTTAGTCCAATCAATGGGTTTTTTGTAAATCGCAAAAAAACCACTCATTTCGCACTATTCGGCCGCAGTGACTGACTTAACAACCGCTTTGTAGTGCAAGCTGATTAGAACTTTATTCTAACAGTTTTTCAAACGAAATTTGAACGAATACAAATAGAGTTGATAATGTAGCTCCTGTAGTCGCCTAAAAATGCGTGTAGCACTCGATTTTACATTTTACACGTGTGATTCGAATTACGAGTAAAGGAAAATTTTAAACCATAATATCTGTAGCTGCAGTAGTCTAATCCAACGTATATCTTAAAATCAACATAACACGAAACGTAAGTGATAAATGGCTAACCAGATATCAGACAACACGATTAAATCTACTACTTTCCTAATTTGACTAAGACAACTTCCACGAGTTTTCAACTTAACATACATTATGTACAAAAAAATATTAATTCGTTTATAGAAACAGCTGGTTCGAGGTGGCGCGGAATAGAGTTCCTGGAAGAACTTGGGGAAGACCTTTGCTCAGCAATGGGATAAAAAAGGCTGCAAAAAAAATGCATGCATGTGTTTGCGGGTTCAAACCCGGGCAAATACCAAAGTAACTTTTGCGCTTCTAATGTAGGTACTATTTAAGGCTGATGCTCCAGGGTAGCCCGCGAAATTCAAAATTTGTTACGTTTTTTGCAATTTGCAGGCCAGTGCTAGGTTGTATGTTGATTAAAATATTGTTCGCGACTGTAAGACGTATGTAGTTACAGAATTATAATCATCAAAATCATCAATGTAAATAACCCTCTAAGTTCGTAAAAGTCGAGGAACGTTTTTTTCATGGTCAAAGTCATTGCTAGACCTTTATGAACTTGGAGGGTTGTATTGATGATTTTGATGATTATAATTCTGTAACTACATACGTCTTACAATCGCGAACAATATTTTAATCAACATACAACCTAGCACTGGCCTGCAAATTGCAAAACGTAAGAAAATTTGAATTTCGCGGGCTACCCTGAAGCTTTCACTTTAAACTAAAGTAGCGTGGTGGATCAATGCTCGTGGCTTCTCTGCATGAGAAAAGGTCTTTATTGGGGCAGTAATAGGTAAGTATTTATACAGGGTGTAAACGTAGCCTTCACGAAACCGTCAACCAAGCATTCTGTACATCAAACTAAGTAACTTTACGCAAAAATTATCGCTGGGAAACAACTTTTTTTTTTTGGGGTGAAAAATCACATTTTACAGTAGATCTCAATGTAACGCACTCGAAACATTGTGCTAATAGATGGATTGGTAAGTACGGGGTTAGTTAGTACGGGGGTCCTGGAGGTGTTTGAAGTAAAAATCTAATCTTACATTAAAAACACATAAAAAACTTTGTGAAAAAGTTTGACCCCCAATATCTCCGTAAGTAGAAGGTTCCCAGGTATAGTCTAGACAAAAAAAAATTAGCGAAGACGGGGAGAAAAGTGCATTTCGGCTTCGTTAAGATTCTTTTTATACCCTGTAGCTACACTAATATTATAAAGAGGAAAGATTTGTATTTTTGTGTGTATGTTTGTAATGAATAATCTCAAAAACTACTGCGCCGATTTCAAAAATGCTTTCACCATTAGAAAGCTACATTCACCCTGAGTAACATAGGCTATATTTTATCCCCGTACTCCCACGGGAACGGGAACTGCTCGGGTGTAACCGTGTGACGTCCGCTAGTGTATCATACAAAAGCAAATCGAAATGAACCTAATCCGCCATGACATCAATCAAAAAGTTCATTCATTAAAACAATACAATAAAATTGATAAACAATTAACTCTGGAATCACAAAAACGCTTAATCATAGCCAATCCACCATTAAAGAAAAAAAACCGAACGTAAAATATAATAGCGAATTCATGAGCAAAAACTTCAAGGTATTAAAAAACTTAGAGAAACCCGTTTTAAAAGACCTCCGGATCAGTACTGGAGTTTTGAATTTCCTTGGCAATGACAATACCGATTTGTAGCTAAGGCTCAAGCAATATTGGTGATTTTATTTGGCGTAGTTATATAGCATCAACAATTATTATTCGGTATTTAATAACATATCGAGTGAATGCTGATTGGCTGACAGTCAGCCAATCAGCATCTCGGATTTGTAATGAATATGCTGTTCGATACTATGAAATAATGGAGACGCAAAAAAACTGCAAACGCCTATATTATTATGTATTTTTATTGTTGGCAACCCGTTTCTGCAGATAATAGTCGCACGGTAGAAAAAGTTTTATTTTATTAATATTTCTAGGCTCTCGTTAATGTTGTGAATTAATAATTTTATGGCATACTTGTTTCGAGCTTAACTGGTTTTTGTCTGTAGTCTTAGATTTATAAAATTGTAAGAATTTAGATTGTTTTAACAATGGATTATTGATAGGTACCTAGACGAGCTCGTGGCTAAATAATAACAGCCGCGCGGGTCGATCGTTAGGTTAAGCCGTGCTTGCCTAGGTTGGGTTGTGGATGGGTGATCGCCCATTACATACCGAGTTTCCTCCGTGCCTCGGAAAGCACGTTAAGCCGTTGGTCCGGCTGTCATTTGTGGATCTTTGACAGTCGTTAGGTAGTCAGAGGCCCAAAAAGTCTGACAACTAGTCTTACTAAGGGGTATCGTTATTACCCGGTAATAACTGGGTGATAGGTACCTAATGACATATTATGGTAATACATACGTATACGTACATACATGGGTACTTTCTGGTGGGCCTCTAATCTATAATACATATAATAAATCTGTAGAAAAATCGTTTTTGTACATCGAAAATATAAAAAAAAAAATGCCAGGGTGTGAAAGGATAACCAACAGAACTCATTTCCAGCATTTTTGTCTGTTTATCTGTTTGTCTGTTTCGATGATCAAGCATCACGTAAAATATACGAAACCAATACAGATAACTTTTATACATAAAAATTTTGCGTATGTTGAGGTATTACTAAGTTTTTGTTTCATCGTAATCGGTTGATTCTATCAGAAGATATACGAATTTAAAGGGTTCAAGAAGAACTAATCACAAATGTAAGATGCAGCGACATCTATTGTACTAGAATGGTATTAATGACTAAAAATGTGCTCACCAGATAACTTTTAAATCGTCTGACCAGCTTTATAATAGTACATTGTAATACACGGGGCTAAAACTACCTATATATACAAGGTAGTTTTACAGACAGTCGAATAGACAGACAGACAGACAGACGGACGGAGATACAGACAGATGGACAGACAGACAGACAGACGGATAGACAGACATATGGACAGACAGACGAATTAAAATAAAGAGGTTATTCTATGAAGTTGAAGTTGTTCGTGTTGCTGTTGGACCGATTGTGTTGGTTTTCGACAAAGATTTTACTTTATGCTCTAGAGCATAAAAAGGGACTATGACGCCTACGCACGACACAAAGGCGAACTTGAGAGCATGAGAATTGAGAAGTGAAAAAGTTATTATAGCATAAGGTACTAGATTAGTCTACATGACGCTGCTTTGAAAATTTACATCATCACGCAGTGGCGTGATGATGTAAATTTAGTAACTAATAGGAGCGAAGCATCAATGATAAATGTTGCAAAAACGGAGAAAATTATTTCTTTTGAGAACTTCCGTTGCGAGCGCTGCATAAACGGTTAAAGTTACGCAACAACATGTATTAGGGAATTGTTCCTCTTAAAAAGTTCAACATAAAATCCGCAATAGCATAATAATGTCTATCTTTTAAGGTTGACTCACACTCTCTCTAACCTTCTCTCACTGTCTCATGTGACGCAGACGAAGTTGCGCGGGTCAGCTAGTCACAAATAATATTATCACGTTCTACATTAAGTCATCCAATCACAGTTGATCCTCGTTCATCCAAAAGAACAGCTCATATTTCCGAAATGCGTATTTAATGAGCTCCCAGGAACCGATTTGATAATGTCGATACTTCTGTGCCAAACATCGAAATTGTTTCAGTAACGTGAGGACCTTATCAAACTTACAAACCCACTTTTAACTTTTTTATCATCTCATCTGCCTAGCCTTTTCCCAAGTATGTTGGGATCGGCTTCCAGTCTAACCGAATGCAGCTGAACACCAGTATTTTACATGGAGCGACTGCCTATCTGACCTCCACAACCCAGTTAGTACTAAGTAATACGATAGCCTTTAGTAAGACTGGTTGTCAGACTTTCGGGCCGCTGACTACCTGTTCTATCTTTCAAAGATCTACAAATGACACAACTGTTTAACGTGCTTTCCGAGGCACGGAGGTAACTCGGTATGTAATGGGTGGTCGCCCATCCATAGACCAAGTACACAGGCAAGCACGTCTTAACCTGAAGATTGCTCCGAGCGGTGGTTTTTATTCAGCCACGGGCTGCTGTTTCACTGTTGACTTTCTATTTTAGTTTTAATTCAAACATCTAAGTTTTTGGTAAGCCTCATAAGTAAGTAGGATGATAAAAATATCAGCTGTTCCCTACATAGTGACGATTGGACAACAGATTTTTTTTCCAATTTCTTGGCTGGTCCCGATGTAAAAATTGTTTATAACTTTATATTGATACTAGCTGATGCCCGCGGCTTCGCCCGCTTGACAAATAATATAATAAATCCTATTGAATTACTCTATCTCTTAAAAAAAACCCGCATCAAAATCCGTTGCGTAGTTATAAAGATCCTAATCATACATAGGGACAGACAGACGCGGCGGGGGACTTTGTTTTCTACATCTACACTAATATTATAAAGAGGAAAGACTTATTTTTGTGTGTGTGTATGTTTGTAATGAATAAACTCAAAAAACTACTGCACCGATTTCAAAAATTCTTTCACCATATTAAAAAGCTACATTCACCCTGAGTAACATAGGCTATATTTTATCCCCGTACTCCCAAGGAAACGGGAACTTCGCGGGTGAAACCGCGTGACGTCCGCTAGTATTATATGTAGTGATGAAGTAAAATGACCCCTATGGTATACAAAAGCAAAGCATACTCCGTTCTAAAACTAAACTAACTAACATAAGACGTCGTCGTCTCCATACCATTTCTGTTCGCATTTGACAAGCTCCTAACATGGCGAGCATTACATATTCAAGTGTAGACCATGGCGGGCCGCTGCGAACATGTGTGCACTTGTTAATCACTGTACGAGTGGGCACGACCAATGAACTGGGCTGTTTACTCAGCCAAGTATTGAAATGTTACTTTGTAACTAATTGTGGACGTAAGTTAGAGGTTTTTGTTGGTAAAACATTTAGTTTGATTGAGGAGACAACGCTCCATTGATGACTTCATCTGGGTAAAACAATAGCAAGGTGTAAACGTGATCCAAGCATTCTGTAACATCAAAGTAAGTTAAAATTATTGCTTGGAAACGACTTTTTCTTTGATGTGAAACATCGCATTTAACGGTAGTAGAAAGATTCGTAGTCAAAATCGGAAAAATGAAATATGTATTTTTTTTTAGTAAGCCCGCTCTGAGCAAAGGCCTCCCCCCAGTCCTTCCACTGCTCGCGATGGTGTGCTTCTTCTCGCCAATTTACCAAAAAGCCATCCAAGACGTCCCGCCATCTTTTCCTTGGTCTCTGCCACGAGTCCGCGACCCCGTCAATTATGTATTTACATAACATAAAACATACATGACAATACAGAGTTGTACATAATAGTACACCCATATTTCAACAGTAGGGGTGAGCCCCTTTGTCTCACTAAAATAATTATAAAGTCCGACGTATTTGACAACCCGCCCGAATAAATAAAACAAGCTAATCCTATTGGTACTATTTTTCACTAATTACCATTAATTAATTAAAAAACGGACACTTATTACCCCCTTTCTTAGTTTTCCTTCGCAAATTATTCCACTAACAGCCAAAATAAATAGCAAATACAGAAAGAATAGCAAATAAACGTCGTCTTCAGCAAGCACTAATTGAAAACGTCGAACGGCACCATTGTCATTAGTAACTCCGACGTAAGAGTTAAGTGTCGGTATTTTTAAATAGGCAAACGGTTCGAGAGAAAAATGTACAGAAACATAGCTTCCACGTTCCAGAGAGAAAGGCGAATAAAAAACGTTTCAGCTGCGCGAACACTTACAAAGTCGGATGGAAAAACCGACTTCAAAAACACAAAAATGTGAAAAATAACTTTAGCTTCAGAAGTCGGTGACTTTTGTTTGATCGATTTAGTTTTTTTGTCACCGACTTCTGAAGCTAAAGTTATTTTTCACATTTTTGTGTTTTTGAAGTCGGTTTTATTTTTTGCAAAAAAGTTTTATATTTTTCCATTTTTAGTTGTTCCCAAACAAATATTTGCCATGAATTTATTTGGCGTTGTTAGCAATACAAGACATGTCATGGTAATAGGCGTATCCCCAATATATGGAACTTAACATACCTTTTTTTTTCGGATGGGAAATCATCAAATTACCCCTCCCGCTCTGGGCGGAGTGGAAGGGAATGTCAGACTTTTACTGACTAAAACTCATCCATGTTCCTTCTTAGCCCTTTTTGTTCCAGGGCAGCAGTATTTCTTTAGAACAGTCCCGTTTGCTGACATCTCTTTGAGGCGTGCGCGGAACACGAACGAACTGTCTAAATATGGGTGTATTGTACACACCTGCGTACCCCCTCAGAGCATACAGGCGTGATGTTACGTCATTTGAGGCGCGTGCGGTAAACGATCGCGCCAACTTAGCATACCAATCTGTCGAAATCTGGGTGTATTATACACATCTGCATACCCCTTCAGAGCATACAGGCGTGATGTTACGTCATGATGTTGTATAAACAATAAACATCCAAGCGATTGCAATATTCACGGCACATTTGCCGTCTATTTTTGAAGAGTTCCATGATATATCTCCGAAGATCAGTACCAAATGTTCACAAAATTTAAATGGGACCACACGGGAAGCACCAGCTTTCAAATAAAAAAAAAATCGTCAAAATCGGTTCACCCAGTCGAAAGTTCTGAGGTAACAAACACAAAAAAAAAAAAAAAAAAAAAAAAAATACAGTCGAATTGAGAACCTCCTCTTTTTGGAAGTCGGTTGAAAAGTATTAAAAAGAGGTGACATATTGGTTTGGGGTGAAATTCCATTGGAAAAACTAAAACTGTGGTTTTGGAGCAACAAAATTCATGAATGGAAAAATCGCAGGAGATTGCCTTTTTTTTCAGAATACTTTCATACTATAGGCAGTCGCTACATGTTAGATACTGGTATTCAGCTGCATCCGATCAGACTCGAAGCCGACCCCAACATAGCTGGGAAAAGGCTAGGCAGATGATGATTTTTGACATACTTTCTTACTTTGATATAAATGCAAAAGTCACAAATCAAATCAAAGTCAGTCACTTTTAGGACATAGGATACTTCTCATCTCGGAAGTACGTTGCCGTGGGATTATTTCTGTCCTTCACGCAGTAGCCACAGGCATAGCTAGTCATCCATTAGAAAAAACAATATAGTAATAGAGCCAGAAGATTTTTGGGAAAAATGGCATGAAGCTTCCGCATAACTCACGGGAGCTTTAAAGTCTCACAGACATGTCGAAACGTGTAATGTATGTTCCACTTATTAGGAAGAAACTTTATTACAAAGGTCCTCCACTAGATTACTTTGTCAAGCACACGTTTAATAAAATTCCTACAATGTTAAGTTAGCTGGGATGTCGTAAATGCAAGCACACTGACAATTTTTACGGCACGGTGGCGTAGTAGTTGAGCAATTGGCTGCTGCGCTGCATATCGCGGGTGGAATTTGCATGGACTTGTTTATATCTAACTGTGTAACGTAAGTGATAAATACAGAACAGTTAAGTACTCCAATGATAGCTACAGCTCAATATAAAAACTCATCAATCAATTTCCCACAGTTGAACTGTACGAATACTGCCAAGTGACTGCTACTACTGACTGTAAGGCAATTATTTATTCTGACCACAGTCATCAAACAGCACTCCCTGTCACAGTACACACCGGGACCAGTGCGTCGAAACCGCCTTGTTGCCACATCTTTCCCAACCAAAACATCATTCAGCCGTCGCTTCTTTATTTTCCTCGGACCTCTATAATAAAATTCACAAAATTCTATAATATATATCCGTGCATCAACTAAACCAACACGACCTTAAAATAACTGTTCAAGATAGGCTACGTCAGCAGCCATATACTGCAACAGAGGGTCTGTTGCAGGTTTTGGCTTAATTGGCCTACAACTTACTGGCACATCATACACATACACACTCATGCACAAACACACACTCATGCACAAACACACACGCACACTTTCTCATACACACACACCTACACCACTTATGTAATTATTCTAAATTGTTTTGTTCTTTTATTACTTTTTACTTTTATTTATCTTAAGATACCTATTTTTAATGTGTAAACCTTTAACATTGGTACCTAACAATAATACTGTAAATTACTTTCTGAGTGGAAACCTGGTGACCTGTAATACAGGTGTTTCACTACCTACCACAGGTACCAGTGATTCACGACCATGTAATGTCTTGTTTATGCCAATAAATAAATTTATTATTATTATTATTAATGGCGCGTTCGTATTTCCGAAGATTGACGACGAAAACCGAAGCGGACACTGGACTGGCAAATCTGTACATAGACTAAGCTCGCAGTTTCAATCAAATCATTCTTTTATCAACAAAAACCGGGTTTTCAGCTCTTCAAATATAACATGTAGTAACCAATCTAGCATCCAGCCATCAACATACTAGTATGCCGAAGGAAACCCGTGTAAGTATCGTATTACGAATGCATTACTAGCAACCGTCCGACCCTCAGAAGGCTATCAGCTATCAGCGAGCCGTCACTCTAGTTTGCAAACCTAATTCCTGTATGTAATACATATAAATAAGTGTTACGGCGGTCGGTAAATTGTAATGGGGTGTAATTGGAAAAGTGGCCTTTTCTTTTGTGTTTAAATCTGGCATGTTTTAATCATTATGTGGTATGAGCCCGTAATTGCTTCAATGCAATAAGAAGGGCAAGATGGACTAATGACATTGTTGCCATTGTGGCAATATCCTGGATGAGGCTGGCACAAGAACGCGGTTCTAGGCACCAGCAAAGGGAGGTCTATACCCAGCAGTGGGCGAAGACAAAGGGCTACACCCAAGGCATCGGATAATGAGGATTGAACGCCACATACAATGCCAACTGCGAATTTAAACAATTCAGTTCAATCCAGGCTTCGTCAAGTAATTTTCCTTCGCTTAAGTCAGTTGTGATTAACTTGACGTCTTTAAGTGACTCTGCACAATGAAAAACTTTATTTTCGACACATAGCTACTTAAAAAAACTCGGCATATAACTAAAGCAAATATAAATCACCCGTATGTCTTAGTGCCTGGTAAGATTAGTAATTTGTAAAAGTAGGGTAGTAATACTATTTTAGATTGCCTTTTATTCTTTTTTTTTTCAAGGGTGATTGCATCATACAGTAAAAAGCTTTCAACATTACAAAGCATGAAAGTATTAATCTCACTAAACAATAATTTCAGTTCCTATTCACAGTTTCCGAAAACAGGAAACTTAGAAAGCGCAAACAACCAAACTAATGCATATTCATCTCAGTTGAAACCAATCACATCCCGGCTAGGACAACTACAGCGTCCGAACTTGTGGTACCAACATAACAGAACAGTGGATTCAAACCGTGAAGTTATGACAAGTTGGTAGTCCGACAAACTTAATTACACATTACCCTGCGCCTTGTAAGTTTAGCTCTAACTAGAAAGCTTTATAACAGACAGGAAGACATTTAAACGGCAAAGCTTTAGTTTTGTGATGTGTTGAGAATGTTTACATTGTTATTTGTATATACGAGCTTACGCAAGCAGTTTTTACGTTCCAAGGATGTTCAGAATAGACACTTCAAAAGATGCGAAATTGACCCCTTAGTGTGGGAAAAGCAGGCAAAAAATCGGCCCGAGTGGAGACGTCGTGTGCATCGGCAGGTCAACGCCTTTGAAGAGAGAAGAAGGTCGCAGCTGGACTTAAAGCGTGATTATCTTAAAGCTAGACTACCTACAGCAACATGGTGTTCTGACATGCCCGCTTTGTGCTCGGAGTTTTTCGGCCAAAGTTGGATATGCTAGCCACTTGAAAGCACATGAAAGAGCAGCACACCAAAGCTCTCTACAACCACACTAGAAAGCCATCGAATGCAGTCGCTGTGGTCGAAATCGGCTAGATGGCATCATCATCATCATCATCATACGAGCTTACAGTGGGAACACATAAGTCTTTCTTATAGGAAGTGAGCTTTTCAAAGAGAGCTTTTCAAAGTTCTCCCTTCATATTGTCATTCTATATATATGTCGCATCCGGTCATGAGCACGGACGGGCGAATGAATCGAAAGCGCGCCAGTGGTGACATCACGCGACCTACTCCCCACCATGGCGGCTTTTACAGAGTCCTGATGTTAACACTTCGTGGCGGGGCGGACAGTCTGTGTCTGACCGCAGCGGAGTGAAGACGTCATGAAACTGTACACGATTCATTGTGCCTAGTGTTAATGTGTGAAAGTGTAATGCCAAGTTATTTGTTAGACTCAGTGTATCTGTTTGAAAAGAGTAACCATGGAGTTTCTTGCCGGTTCTTCTCCATGGAAACAACCTACCCGAACCGAGCAATGTGAAATAAAATAGTGTTTCGCATCCAATGTGTTTTCATAGCACGAAACCCGTGTTCTGCCCACATAAGCTCGAACTTAGCGAAATAAATTCCTGACAAACCCCGACATCAGAAGTGGGATTAAATCGTGCTAATGAAATCATAAACGGGGACAGTGTCGATAACAATCGGTGTCAACTGTGTAAAAACCGAAATAGTGCCGAAAAAGTTCGCGAAAAAAAAAAACGGACAAGAAAGAAGGTAGACCGATTAGTGTGCTAATAAACACCCACCCACAATAACTTTAGTTTATCGGTAATCATGGTGCTTGCAACAGCGCCGAAATAAAACAGACTGTAAACAAGTGATATTTACCATGTGAAAAACAATGACAATCAGTGACGGTTACTTTTTGAAACGCAAAACAAAGACTTTGTATCGTTTAGACTTTGTATCGTTTACAAATTCTTAAAACCTAACCAGTGAATAGCAAGATAGTGTTGTGGTATGTCGTGAAACCAGTGTAAAGAATTGTTCAGTGCCAAATTCGTGTACGTTGTACGTCATTTACGTGAGTAGTAACAAACAAAAGAAAAATATGCGCACTGACGCCGGTTACAAGATACGTTAGAAATTTTCATCGTAACTACCAATCAAGTGTCGCGCATGCGGCAAACAAGGACAAACAAGCGGATTTTCGGACGAAGACGACCGCCGTCAAGAAGCCGCTGCCTGTGCCGACTGCTACAGGCGTTGGGCGGCGACCGTAGGCCAGCAGCAGCTGGTGTTGTGTGTGTGTCAAGTAGG
Source organism: Xestia xanthographa (assembly GCA_905147715.2). Taxonomy (NCBI): domain Eukaryota; kingdom Metazoa; phylum Arthropoda; class Insecta; order Lepidoptera; family Noctuidae; genus Xestia; species Xestia xanthographa. The sequence continues at coordinate 4,185,925 of LR990659.1, read as the reverse complement.
GAGCTAGGGTCACAGCATTCAAACACGGTGGTTGAGCAAAGACTGGTTTAATGTACTTCTCCTGCCTACCTTCACATGCATTATTATAATATCGAACAATCATTCGTATTATTTACTTCTACCTACAACCCCCTTATAATTAATTCAAATCAAGAATCAAGATTAACGATCTATTCATACAATAAAGAAAAGAAATAAAAATAAACTAATTACATCATATTATTATAAACAACATTAAGATATTATTAGGTACACGATTACATGCCATATAAATCTATTAAAATAGTAACAATTAATAATGATTTACATTCTATTCTTGCAATAAAGAAAAGAAATAAAAATAAACTAATTACATCGTATAAACAACAGATATTATTATTATGTACATTATTAATTACATTATATTTAATTCTATTAAAATAGTAACAATTCATAATTATTTCATTATAGATTAATTTTAAATTTTCTGTTTAGGTTACATGCATTTTTTTTTTACTTATTTATTTGTCTTTCAAAATGCTCAAACAGTATGTACCCTTAGTTCTTTAATCAGCGGATTGCCATTTGATTTCTTCATGTTGATTGTCCCCAGCGATCAGGTGGTTTCACTGTCCTGCCAGAACGAGTTTTATAATAATTAGTGGTACAGCTGTTATGGTCTATGTGTGTCATCGTTGGAGCACTGGAGCCGCTGTGTGACTCATCGCCGGGCATGGCACGACTTTGCGGGCTGTCTATATTTATATCATCATATGTATAGTGTTCATTTGGTTGTTCGTAATCACGCCTGTTTGAATCAATGATTATATGTTTTCTATTTCGTCTTATGATTTGTCCTGTATTCATTCGTATTAAATAAGATCGGTTTGCTAACAAACGTTCAATAACTCCATTACTCCAATGATTGTGCATTTTAATTTTGACTTTTTGGTTTACGATAAGTGGTTTTAGCCTTTTTGATCCTCTGTCAAAGTATTTTTTCTGCTCTAATTGTCGATTCTCTAATTTATTTGACACATTCTCCTGTAATTTTGGTTGAAGAAGATGTGGAGAACACGGAATGATACTTCGTAGTTTTCTGTTGTATAACAGCTCGGCAGGCGAACTTAACTCATTGCTTATCGGCGTATTGAGATATTCTAACAATCCTAAACTAAAGTCGGTATTATTGAAGGTGGTCTTTTTCATCATACTTTTTATTGTCTGGACCGCTCTTTCGACCTGTCCATTTGATTGTGGGTACCTAGGTGACGACGTTATGTGTTGAAAACTCCAGTTCAATGAAAACTCTTTAAACATATTAGATGAAAATTCCGGGCCATTATCTGACATGACTATTTGTGGTATTCCATGACGTCTAAACAATGTTTTAATTTGCTTGATTACCTCTGAGGATGTAGTCGAACCCAATTCAACTACTTCTATGAACTTACTATAATAATCTACGACTATCAAATAAGATTTATTTCCGTAGTAAAAGATATCTGTGCCTATCTTGTACCAAGCTCTGTCGGGTATGTCATGCGGTATTAACGGCTCTTTTGTGTTGTCTTTTCTGTATGTTAAACAGGCCTGACAGTGTGATAAGTAATCCTGTAATTGTGAATTTATATTTGGCCAATACATGATTTCTCTAGCCCTAAGCTTACACTTTTCTATGCCTAAGTGTCCTATATGTATTTTTTGTAACATTGTTTTACGCATGCAGTTTGGTATGATGATTCTATTACCTTTCCAGATTAGTCCATAATTCACGGTTAACTCATCCCTGCTATCCCAATATGGTTTTAATTCGTTATTAATTTCACTTTTATGCATGGGCCATCCTTTCTTTATTATCTTTTTTAGTCCTTGCATTTCACTGTCTTCCCTAGTGCATTTTTGTATTTCTAAGAAGTGTGTGTCTGTTAAAGGATTCATCGTTGTTATAGCACACACTTGTGCTTGTGCTTCGAGGTGATCGCGCGTAGTGGTGTTATCTGTTTGTGGCAACGCCGCTCGTGATAATGCGTCCGCTATGTATAGATATTTACCTGGTTTATATATCAGCGTAAACGAGTACGGTTGAAGTCGCATTAACATTCTCTGTAGGCGTGCTGGCGCATTCACCAATGGCTTGTTTATAATCCTCACTAATGGCTTGTGATCTGTTTCTATCGTTACATCATTTCGGCCATATATATATGTATAGAATCGCTCACATGCAAATACACAGGCATATAATTCCTTTTCGATCTGAGCATAATTCTGCTCAGTTTTTGTTAAGGATTTCGAGGCGTAACATACGGGATAGTTGTCCTGCATTAAACAGGCACCTAAACCATTTTTACTCGCATCTACTGAGATGACTATGGGTTTTTCTAGTGTGTAGTATCTTAACACGGGTGGACTAGCTAACTGCTTTTTTAACATTTCGAAACATTGTTCATGTGAATGATCCCAGTGCCATGCTACGTCTTTTCTTAACAACTCACGAAGAATGGATGTCTTTTCAGAAAAATGTTCTATGAAATTACTAACATAAGTTATCATCCCTAAGAATCTTTCAACATCTTTTACATTTTGTGGCCTTGGCATATTTTTAATAGCCAATACCTGTGACTCGTCGGGGCTGATGCCGTCTTTTGTTATTTTATGCCCTAAGTACGTTAGCTCACTCAACCCTATTTTACATTTGCTTTTGTTTAATTTTATGTTTATTTCCTTACACCGTTTCAAAACTGCACGTAATCTCTGATCATGTATTTCCTTTGTTTCTGCATAAATAAGGAGGTCATCAATAAACAATATGACTCCCTCAATATCATCGAAATGTTCATATAATCGTTTATGAAAAATTTCTGACGCCGATGTTATACCGTAGGGCATTCTTAAAAATTTAAACCTTCCAAAGATTGTGTTAAATGTACAGAGGTCTGTGCTGGCTGGGTGTAAATTTACATGCCAAAATCCCTGTTTGGCATCTAATGTACTAAAATATTTTGCACCGGATAGGTTGGCGGTTATTTCTTCAAGAGTAGGTAACTTAAAATGTTCTCGCTTTATTGCTTTGTTTAAGTCACGCGGGTCTAAACAAATGCGGAGATCTCCGTTTGGCTTTTTTACAACCGTCATGCTATTTACCCATTCCGTGGGTCCCTCTACTTTTGCAATAATGCCCTGATTTTTCATTTCCATTAGTTTTTCTTTTACTTGTTCTTTTAACGCAATGGGTAATTTTCGTGGAGCATGAACTATTGGTTTGTACCCCTGTTTTAATTGTATTTCATATGTACCTGGTAAACAACCCATTCCTGTAAATATGTCTGGAAACTCGTCCAATATATTTGGACATTTTTTGTCCGTCTGATTTATACTCATTATTCTTTTTAATAATTTTAATTCTTCACATGAACTCCTACCCAAAATGGGTGGTGAATTGGTGTCTACTACTATAAATTGTAATATGTATGTTTTGTTTTTATATTGTACTTTGAGATAACTTTTACCAATGACTTTTATCTGACTACCTGAATATCCTTGCAACTTCATTGTTGTGTGGGTTAATTCATTTTGCGATAATTTTATTTTATTTAGATATTTGATTGGCAAGACATTAACGTCGGCTCCAGTGTCCAGCTTAAAATTGATCTGTTTTTTCCCAATACACAGTGCTACCGTCCACTCATTACAAGAGTTACAATCAATGGCGTGAATTACCTGATCACTGGAGTCTTCTCGTACCTCGTACACACGACACATTCTTGAGTAATGGTTCATTTTTCTACATTGACTACACCGCTGTCCATACGCTGGGCACTTATATTTGTCATGGGTTTTCCCACATTTTCCACACACTGCACGTGATCTTCGACGAGCCTCTCCATGTTGTTCGCGTGCATGTCCTCCTGCTGTCTGTCCATCTCTCTGGTCACGATCCTGACGGGTGCTCCTGGCATCACCACCACTGGATCCAGAGGACCGCCATTTTGTATGACGCCGCGCCGAACTTCTTGCATAGTGAATATTTTTCTCTTCTTTCTCTTTGTTGGTGACGGCATGTACATTGTGAGTTTTCTCCTGATTTTCGTTTTTTATGTTTTTCGCCTGTGCTCTGGATACTTCCGCTAATCTGCAGATATCTATAGCTTTAGGTAAGGACAAGTCTGGTTCTCTTAACAGTCTTTCTCTGAGTCCACTGTCTTTAATTCCACAAATCATCTTATCACGCACCAACTCACTGCACAAATCTTTGAACTCGCACTTCGTTGCTATTTTATTCAGTTCGAATACGTATTGTTCTATTGACTCCAAATCTCGCTGGTCCCGGGTAAAAAATGTGTGTCTTTCTATCGTAATGTTTTTTCGTGGCAAAAAAAATGCGTCGAAATCTTCTAGCAAATCTTCTATAGTTTTATACTCGCGTGTAAATTGTTCATACACCTCACGACATTTTTCTCCAATGATGTGTAACAAGATGTTGATTTGCACTATTTTTTCTTTACGATGTAGTTCACAAGCTTGATAATATATCTGGAACGCCTTTTTCCATTTCTCCCATTCCTTGCTTAAGTTTCCTGATGTTACATTTGTGATGTCATTTTCAAAAACAAACGGTTTCGGCGGTTGCAAAATGGACTCCATTGTATGCTTCGTTTGTAGTATCACTTCCGCTTCTTCGAATGATTCGGAATCACTACTATTTTTCATCTAGGAACGTTTCTACTTTCTTACTAATTTATTTAGCTACCGGCTGCGCCATGTCAAGTAGGGAGCTAGGGTCACAGCATTCAAACACGGTGGTTGAGCAAAGACTGGTTTAATGTACTTCTCCTGCCTACCTTCACATGCATTATTATAATATCGAACAATCATTCGTATTATTTACTTCTACCTACAACTGATGTGCTTCAAGTGTGGCACGCCGGGCCACATCGCCAGTCGCTGCGCAGCAGGCCAGCGCTGGTCCAGTGCTGCTGTACTGGTCGAGAAGTGAGTCGACCTTTGCATCATCGAGCCGGAACATGAAAGTACTTTGGTGAGTCGTTTTCATTTTGTTATGACTCTGGAGCAGAGTGCCAATTCTGTTTAATCTGTCTAAGAGTGAGCATATTTATCCTGTCGTTGCTATAACTGGTGTAGTTCAAGGTTCGGTAAATGGTAATTCGAAGACTTTAGCCTGTGTTAGAAAGATCCCCGATCACAAAGTTCCTCGAGAATTAGATGTCATAGTTGATGACAGTGGTAGTGAGACCAAATCTGATTAAGAAAGGCTTGTACACTCATACTCGAAACTTTAGACCGCACCACATGAGTGACATGTGGCGATGGGTCAGGTAGACCGCACCTCATGAGTAACATGATGGCGATGGGTCTGTTATCTGTTGGACCGCACCTCATGAGTAACATGATGGTGATGGGTCTGTTATGAGTTAGACCGCACCTCATGAGTAACACGTGGTGATGGGTCTGTTGGACCGCACCTCATGAGTGACATGTGGCGATGGGTCTGTAGGAAATCGTTGGTGCGATTTCTGTCTGTGTTGGTGCACAGAGCGCTTATGACAGTTTTATGAGTTGAGTTTGCATTGCCTAAGAATTATGGTAAAAGTAACAGAATTGTTAGAATTCCTGTGTTGTAACTTTTTTTTGATCGGACCTTTTCCAATGTTGATCGGACTTTTTCCAATGTTGATCGGACCTTTTGCAATGAGAGAGCAGGCATCGCGCAATATAGTTGAAAGTTCCAATTATAACAGACTGCGAAAAATAACTGACGTTGACATGCTCGTAGGTGACAATGACGAGACTAGCCATGACGAAAATGATAACGCTGACGAGACTAGTTAAATATCAAGTAGTCCACTTAACATTTTGAGTACCCAGCATAGTAAGAGTTTTCTTATAATCTCATTTTCTAAACTAAACTAACTATGATGATTTTAATTGTTTTGATTTTAATGGATCCACTGTTTACAACTACAATGCTTTCGATGGACTGAAAGCATACCCGATGGACTGGGTATTGTTGTGGCCGCATCAGAAGCGCCGGAGCATGTAAGAGGTGCACGTTGACTGCTTTTTCTGTGCAGTATACTCTTTGCGAGGAGTAGCACTTACGCGGCTGAGATGGTTAGCTTCTGACGATGGGTTCACATTTTACGTTGTGACTTGCCGATGGACTGGCAATTGAGTGTAGAGTCACGTGTAGAGTCACGTGTAGAGTCACGTGTAGAGTCACGTGTAGAGTCACGTGTAGAGTCACGTGTAGAGTCACGTGTAGAGTCACGTGTAGAGTCACGTGTAGAGTCACGTGTAGAGTCACGTGTAGAGTCACGTGTAGAGTCACGTGTAGAGACACGTGTAGAGACACGTGTAGAGACACGTGTAGAAACATGCGTAGAGACACGCGTAGAAACATGCGTAGAGACACGCGTAGAGACACGCGTAGAGACACGCGTAGAGACACGCGTAGAGACACGCGTAGAGACACGCGCAGAGACACGCGCAGAGACACGCGCAGAGACACGCGCAGAGACACGCGCAGAGACACGCGCAGAGACACGCGCAGAGACACGCGCAGAGACACGCGCAGAGACACGCGCAGAGACACTTGCAGAGACACGCGTAGAGATACGCGTAGTGACGCGTAGTGACGCGTAGTGACGCGTAGTGACGCGTAGTGACGCGTAGTGACGCGTAGTGACGCGTAGTGACGCGTAGTGACGCGTAGTGACGCGTAGTGACGCGTAGTGACGCGTAGTGACGCGTAGTGACGCGTAGTGACGCGTAGTGACGCGTAGTGACGCGTAGTGACGCGTAGTGACGCGTAGTGACGCGTAGTGACGCGTAGTGACGCGTAGTGACGCGTAGTGACGCGTAGTGACGCGTAGTGACGCGTAGTGACATGTAGAGTGACGTGTAGAGTGACATGTAGAGTGACGTGTAGAGTGACATGTAGAGTGACATGTAGAGTGACATGTAGAGTGACATGTAGAGTGACATGTAGAGTGACATGTAGAGTGACGTGTAGAGTCTAATTTTCGGACGAGTTTATTATTCTAACATCAGATACACTTTGCAATTATTAAATTGTAATTGCCAGTGTGAATATGCTCACGACCGTGTACGTGCTATGCCAGATTGCTATGTTCCGTTGGAATTGAATGCTAATTTGGAAGTACCTGGAAGTGCCGATGACGGCAAAAGTAAGTAGATATAGCAGTGTTAACCTATCATGTGACAATCAGTCTGTGTGACAATCAGTCTGTGTGACAATCAGTCTGTGTGACAATCAGTCTGTGTGACAATCAGTCTGTGTGACAATCAGTCTGTGTGACAATCAGTCTGTGTGACAATCAGTCTGTGTGACAATCAGTCTGTGTGACAATCAGTCTGTGTGACAATCAGTCTGTGTGACAATCAGTCTGTGTGACAATCAGTCTGTGTGACAATCAGTTTGTCTGTGTGACAATCAGTCTGTGTGACAATCAGTCTGTGTGACGAACCGTATGTGTGACAAAATGTTTGTTAACCCATTGATATTACTATCCCTCTACCATTTTGGGTGATGTTGATTAAAGAAAGAATAGGGCCAGAATGGCCGAGCTTGAGTGTACTACTTACCGTAATTTTGCTCTTTACAGATAGTTCCGATGACGAGACACACGAGGACGTGTGAAGGCGCAGGACGGCCGTGACGGCGCGTTCATATTATTTTACGTATTTTTTGTGTTTTATTTAATTTGTGTAGTCACTGGGTGATGCACATGGCAGATCCATTTAATGGATGTGAAAGCAATGCGATTGCTGGTCGGCTGGAGAGCCGTAGCGTTAGAGGTTTTACTCGAGGGTTTCTGTAAGCTTGGTAGTTTTTAATGCTGTAGAGTTCTAAAAGTTGATTCGAACGACTGTTACATGGCCCAAGGGTTGACCCATTTTCGATTATTCCAAATTAACCGTGTTTGATTTAATCAACTGCCTCGTTGGTATAGTGATGGTAAGCGTGACTGCTGAGCATGAGGCCCTGGGTTCGATTCCCAGGTCGGGCAAAGTGTTATTGAGTTTTTCCATCAGAAATTTCTCAGTAACAGCCACGGTGTCTGGATTTGCGCCGGTTGATGACTAGCGAACTGTGAGTGTACTATTAAGTACACCTCTGTTAAACCCTTTGGGGATTACAGATGGGATGTTATGAGTTTGGTCAGGAGTGACCGAGTGGAACAAATTTCTGTCGTAGACATTTTGCTTGCAGGGTAAACATCACACGAGGACGTGTGCAAGCAGGATGGCCGTGTCGCATCCGGTCATGAGCACGGACGGGCGAATGAATCGAAAGCGCGCCAGTGGTGACATCACGCGACCTACTCCCCACCATGGCGGCTTTTACAGAGTCCTGATGTTAACACTTCGTGGCGGGGCGGACAGTCTGTGTCTGACCGCAGCGGAGTGAAGACGTCTTGAAACTGTACACGATTCATTGTGCCTAGTGTTAATGTGTGAAAGTGTAATGCCAAGTTATTTGTTAGACTCAGTGTATCTGTTTGAAAAGAGTAACCATGGAGTTTCTTGCCGGTTCTTCTCCATGGAAACAACCTACCCGAACCGAGCAATGTGAAATAAAATAGTGTTTCGCATCCAATGTGTTTTCATAGCACGAAACCCGTGTTCTGCCCACATAAGCTCGAACTTAGCGAAATAAATTCCTGACAAACCCCGACATATATATAGGCTTGTGTCCTGAAAAAATCTAATTAGTCCGTCAGTTAGATTATCAAAAAATATTTGATACGTATTTTTTTTGTTATGTAAACCAAAATTGAGGATGATACGACGTTTTTAAAATTCTCATTACGTCACGCCGTGCTATAATTTTTAGTGCGTTGTGACGTCACGAGTCCCCACTCTCGAGTTTTGATGCGTTTTATCTTTGTCAATATTCATTGATTTACAAAAACAAAAAATACGTGTCCATTATTTTCCAATACTCTAACTGACGGACTAAATAGATTTGCAATTTATTGATGGTGGAAACTAGCCTATTGTATCCTTAATTCAATTTTTACTATTCAACCTGATTTTGACAATTTCAACCAAGTTATTCATGTAACAAATAAATATTTACAGACACAATTAAAATAACAATGCACTGTGCCTCTGGAGGCACGGCCGGGAGCATACGGGTTAAACTACTAGGTAATTATTATAAACAAAGAAATATCAACAATCCCAGCACATTGTCAAGACATCTACAGCAAGGATATCAGCTTCCAGACAACAAGGTTCGTTTAAATTAAAGTATTTTTCCTGTACGCGGCCATCTTGAATAGCTCCTACAAGTCTTTGTTTACGGAAAATTATTATAAACCTAGGCTGTGCGCCCCATAAGGTGTTTTCTTTTTTTTTCTATTATTTAATAACTGTATACAATGCCGTACTACAAGTTAAAAGAAAGGAAAGAAAGAAAGAAAATTATTTATTTATCACAGGGACATGACATGCATAAAAAAATTAAAACAGAAACAAAGAAAGAAGAAGAAAGGAGAAGTTGGAAGTGTTTTGCAGTTTTCCTTTTAAATTTTCGATAGAGCTGGGTATCAGTCCTGATAAAAGATTTTTAATTTATTTATGCCAACTCTGGTCACACTGGCAACTCTTGATGCTCTTGCCCTAAGCTCTTCAAAATTATGAAAAATAAATATGCCTAGTTACGCACGTAAAGCCGTTGGTCCCGGCCTTCTGTTGTAGATCTTTGACAGTCGTTACAGGTAGTCAGTGGCCCGAAAGTCTGACAACCAGTCTTACCAAGGGGTATCGTATTACCCAGTACTAGCTGGGTTTGGGTTGTGGAGGTCAGATAGGCAGTCGCTCCATGAAAAATTATGATATTCAGCTGCATCCAGTTAGACTGTAAGCAGACCCCAACGTAGTTTGGAAATGGCTAGGCAGACGATGACGAGTTACGCCACACTTATGTACTATGACAATATCTACCGATGGCCATATGTTAATACCAGCCATCATCAGATAAGTATAATATGACAGGCTCCCACGAAGTAAATAACTAGATTTACAGCCCAACTTGATGGTACGGCGGACGTAAAGCGTAATATCGTATCTTTACGATTTTGTTTGTCACCCACTAACACAATTACGTGGACCCTACATAAATAGGGTGGATATATTTTCTCTGTACTCTGTAAGGGAAAAATAGACCGGTTTTTGTAGAAATAACGACCTGACTCTTACTTCTCCGTTTTTCCTAAAAGTATGAATATATAATAGGCTTGCTTTCACCATCAATAAATCGATTGAGTCCGTCAGTTAGAGTTTTGGAAAATAATGGACACTTATTTTTTGTTTTTGTAAATCAATGAATATTGAAAACGTCACAACCTCACAGCGCACTAAAAATTATAGCACGGCGTGACGTCTTGAGAATTTTAAAAGCGTCGTATCTTCGTCAATTTTGGTCTACGTTACAAAAGAAAAAATATGTGTCAAATATTTTTTGATCTAACTGCCGTCAGTTAAAAAATCTAATTAGTCCGTACTAATTAGATTTTTTCAGGACACAAGCCTATTCTTGTTAATGAATTTAAAAAGATTTGAGAAACTTTGGCGAGGCTAGTAGAACAAATGTGATTGAAAAACTGTGACCCCATGTCTCAGGGAGGGCGGGCATACAGAAAATAAAACCGGCCAAGAGCGTGTCGGGCCACGCTCAGTGTAGGGTTCCGTAGTTTCCCGTCCGTCACAATAAGTGTTCCCACTTATGAGTTTAAAGGTGGGTTTTATGTAAAAATGCTTGCATATACAAATATACTACAAACTTAGTCCTGATATTATTTAGTCCTTATAAAGTTCTACTTTTCAGATTTTTTTCATAGTTTCTAAACTTATGGTTCAAAAGTTAGAGGGGGACACATTGTATTTTACTTTTGGAGCGATTATTTCCGAAATTATTGACATTATCAAAAAATGATTTTAGGAAATCCCTATTCATTTTTAAATACCTTTCCAACAATATATCACACGTTAGGGTTGAAATTAAAAAAAAATCACTTCCCACTTTACATATACTTTACTACCCTAATAAAACATTTTATTCCAATTTTTATTTTACGACTTTGTCGGCGTGATTGATATACATATTGGTACCAAATTTCAGCTTTCTAGTGCTAACGGTCACAGAGATTAAGCGAGGACGGACAGACGGACGGACGGACGGACAGACATGGCGAAACTATAAGGGTTCCTAGTTGACTACGGAACCCTAAAAACCGGCGAAAATCGAGTCGGACTTGCGCATGAAGGGTTCCTTACTATCGTAGTAGAGCGGCGCCTTTGATTTTTAATTTATTTTTATTATTTGTTGTAATAGCGGCAGAGAAATTATAAATTATACATTTTGTCAAAATTTCAACTGTTTACCTATTACGGATCATGAGAACCGTTGACAGATAGACTTGTTAGCTTCGTCTTGTTTATCGTAAGTATAAGCAAATGTCTTTGATTGAATTGTTTGTCAAATCTAGCCTCAACATAATAGCTAATATCTAACAAAAAATCAAAAGATTTTCTGCTTAGATACTCAAGAAAAATACGAAAAACTACCCACCACACTCAAGACGCTCCTATATTTATCGTAGGTTTTCTGCAACTCATCATTCACGTAAAACATTTGTCTTTTATAAAAAGAAGGAAAACGATTTTCCTCAACCGGAAACCATCCGAAAAACCTCATTGAAGAACTTCCTGTGTAAGTACATAGGTACCTGTACATAATATAAACGATAATTTTCCTCGTTACAACAGACAAAAAACTCGCTGTATTAAAGATTCAATGTTGCCAGCGCATAAATATTTTGCTAATGCTCATTATACTAATAAATGTAACCCGTAATTGGGAATCGCACGTCATTTTTGGTTGGGGTGACCATACTTGAAAACAAACGACTGTTGTATTTGCATTGTCTATGTAATTAATAGTTTTTCATGCAAATCTAATGATGAATGAAAATCTGTTAGTACTAAAATTGTCTACCATTAAGAATTTTACTAGCAAATTAGCATCTTTAGAACATCTAGTATTATCTATACTAATATTATAAAGAGGAAAGATTTGTATTTTTGTATAACGAATAAACTTAAAAACTACTGGACCGATTCGAAAAATTCTTTTAGCAATGGATAGCTACATTATCAGCGAGTAACATAGGCTATATTTTATTCCCGTACTCTCACGGGAACGGGAACTACGCGGGTGAAACCGCGTGACGTCCGCTAGTAATATATAATTATCTCACCAATAATAGTGTATCCATATAACTAACCAGAAGAAGACCAATATTGACCGTTAGGAACTAAAACCTTAGTGAAACTACTGTACAATAAATAAAAACAATAACATATTTAGATAATTTTTAGGGTTCCTTACCCTAAGGGTAAAAACGGGACCCTATTACTAAGACTTCACTGTCCGTTTGTCCGTCTGTCTGTCACCACGCTTTAACTCATGAACCATGATAGCTAGACAGTTGAAATTTTCACAGATGATGTATTTCTGTTGCCGCTATAACAACAAATACCAAAATCGGAATTAAATATTTTTTTAATTCCCCATACAACAAACGTGTTTTTTTGCCGTTTTTTGCTCGATATTAATAACGGCAACTAAATATTCACAGAATATTTAGTTATATATTAACTTTAAAAATAAATAATTCAATTAAAATTAAATAAGTATTTAAGGGGGGCTCCCATACAACAAACGCGATTTGCCGTTTTTTCTAATGTTGTGAAGATACTGGTACGGAACCATTCGTGTACGAGTCCGACTCGCACTAGGCCGGTTTTTTCTTCTTTCCTTGCGAACGATTAGAGAATTTGGTTGAATTCTGAAGTCAAAATTAATCATTCTTACTCATCCTACATAATTTAATTTCATGTATCGCTCGACACATTCCCAAATTCTAGTTTTTCATATACATACTAGCTGTTGCCCGCGGCTTCGCCCGCGTGCAGTTCGGTAACTGTCCCACTGAATCATACTAAAGGGATAAATAGTGTCCTACATGTTAATCCAGGTTATAAACTATCTATGTGCCAAATTTAATAATCATCACAATTTATTATTATCATCACAATCACCATCACTATCACAACCACCATCACAATCACCATCACTACAACCACCATCACCATCACTATCACAATCACCATCACCACCACAATCACCATCACAACCACCATCACAATCTCGATCATGATCACTATCACTATGACAATCAATATCATCATTTTAACAATCATTATCATCGTAATCACAATCATCATGATCACAATCGCCATCACTATCACAACCACAATCATTATCATAATCACCTTCATCATTATCACCATCACTGTCACAATCACAATCACCATCACCATCACTATCACAACTACAATCATTATCACAATCACCTTCATCATTATCACCGTCACTGTCACAATCATAATCACCATCACCATAGCTATCACCATTACAATCACCGTCACTATCACAATCAACATGACAATCACCATCACCATTACAATCACCATCACAATTATTATCATCGTAATCACAATCACCTTCATCATTATCACCATCACTGTCACAATCACAATCACCATCACCTTCGCTATCACCATCACAATCACCGGCACTATCACAATCACAATAACCATCACCATCGCTATCACCATCACAATCACCGTCACTATCACAATTACTATCCCAATCACCATCATAATCACTATCACTATCACCATCTTCGTTATCACAATCATTATCATCGTAAACACAATCATTATCCTCGTTATCACAATCATTATCATCGTAATCACAATCATCTTCATCATTATCACAATCACCATCACTGTCACAATCACGATCACCATCGCTATCACTATCACAATCACCGTCACTATCACAATCACCGTCACTATCACAATCACTATCACAATCACCATCACAATCACCATCAAAATCACTATCACAATCACCATCATCGTTATCACAATCATTATCATCGTAATCACAATCATTATCATCTTAATCATAATCATCATCATCACAATCTCCATCCTCGTTATCACAACCATCGCTATCACCATCACAATCACCATCACAATCACCATCACAATCACCGTCACTATCACAATCGCCATCACTATCACAATCAACATCATCGTTATCAAACTCATTATCATCGTAATCAAAATCATCAATACAATCATCATGATCATTATCACAATCATCATCATCGTAATCACAATCATTATCATCATAATCACAATCATCATCATCATCATTATAACAATCATCATAATCGTTATCACAATCATCACAATAAACCAACAATAACCCTGTATAGAAGTCGAATCCGCCATCTTCTGGATCTCAAAATAAATGCCATTTTCGAAATCAGCACCCCTGATAATCTCGGTTTCGACACCCATATTGATTTTTAGATATTTCAACCCCATCGCACCCCAACAGGGAATGATGGTATTTCAGGTCCGCCACATTAAATCTTAAAATCGTTGTTTTTGTAATACACCCGACCCAATACACCATACAAACAATACCTATGTTGAATTTCAGGCTTTGTTACCCCATTTTCCCCTTTAGGGGTTGAATTCTGAAAAAACCTGAAACACAAATGTTAACTCATTTATCGATAGGAGTACTCCTGTTAAGTTTCGAATAAAGTAGTCTAACTAATCCTTATTCCCCATGTAATCTTTGGACCCCCGTTTCAACCCCTTAGAGGGTTAATTTTGAAAAATCCTTTCTTAGTGCACCCTTAAACCTCTTAAAGAACCTATGTGCCAAATTTGGAATCTCTAGACTCAGTGGTTTGGGCTGTGCATTGATTTTTATACTTTGCCACCCCGTTTCCCCCCCTCTTAGGGGTTGAATTCTGAAAAAACCTGAAACTTGTTTCTACTTATTTATCAAAAGGAGCACTCCTGTGAAGTTTCGAATAAAATAGTGTAAGTAATCTTGTTTCCCCATACAAACTTTGGAGCCCCGTTTAACCCCCTTAGGGGGTGAATTTTGAAAAATCCTTTCTTAGTGCACCCCTAGACCACATAAGGAACCAACGTGCCAAATTTGGAATCTCTAGACTCAGTGGTTTGGGCTGTGCATTGATTTTTAGACTTTATTACTCTATTTCCCCCTCTTAGGGGTTGAATTTTGAAAAAACCTGAAGCCTGTTTCTACTCATTTATCAATAGGAGCACTCCTGTGAAGTTTTGAATAAAACAGTCTAACTAATCTTGTTTCCCCATACAAACTTTGGAGCCCCGTTTAACCCCCTTAGGGGATGAATTTTTAAAAATCCTTTCTTAGTGCACCCCTAGACCACATAAGTAACCTACTTGCCAAATTTGGAGTCTGTAGACGCAGCGGTTTGCGCCGTGCATTGATAGATGAGTCAGTCAGTCAGTCAGTCAGCTTCTTCTTTTATATATTTAGATTGTACCCAACTACTTGGATTGTGTTGTTTCTTATGAGGCATATATACCGTAAACTTTAAAAAGAATGGTCACTACAAACCAATCGCTATGTCTGCGCACGCGCCCGCCTAAATCGTCCGTCCGGTCTCAATATGGCGGCCCATCAGCGTTCAACTCACGCGCATCGTCGCCTGAAGGACAGTTTTCACGTGGAAATATCATTGTTTGTCACTCTGTATGTGTGTGTGACTGTTTGGGAATGTGTGTGAGAGAAGAACAAAGAATACTTAAAGGTGTTTTTTTGTGTTAGGATTTCCACGAGGAAACCGAGGTCTAGTGTTAAGCTGAAAATAGCAGTAATTGACCCACCTAAATTTATTAAACTTCTTAACTTTGAACACCAAAAATAAGCCAGTTCAAGTCTGGAATCGTCATCTATCGTGATCTTCAACATTTTTTGTAATGAAAAACGATACATGGTTTATTTGTTTTGACCACTATTCTCATTTTAACTGGCTGGCACCAACTATAGATGAATTTTGTTTGATTTTGATCAACACTAAATTGGGGTGCTATTTACGTGTTTGTAGTTTCATTTGCAAGGAACGACAAATTAAATCTGCTTTGCATTTCGGTAAATGATTTCAATTTTTGTTAAATTTTCCGGGATTTTTGCTTATAATAAATTAGGTAATTATTATGCCATATTTGTAGTATAGTATTAAAGTTATAATTACTAAAGTAATTTCACTTTGATCTTATACACTTAATTATGATATCATTTTTTTCCACTAAAAAGCTTGTTCGTTACATGAAGTTTTTTTTTATGCATTTACAACATGTACACAATGATTACTAGAAGTTTTATAATTGTCAACTGTTTTTTAACCACTTCCCTCTTTGCAGTTTTATCAGCCGTTACTTATTTATTTATTTAATTAAGGTTCAAAGTAAATAAATAAATAAGTAACGTAACGATATTAAAACTTTGATCTTAAGAGTAAACGAGTTAGCGGCACGAACTAGTTGGTGGGCGGGTCTAAAATGCATGCTATTTCATCCGACATCACGAGCGAAAGGGATAGACGCTGTGAAGAGCAGTAAGAAGCTACTGCGCGTACACATACACACTCCTAACGCTGAGTGATGCATACATATGCGCGATTTCATTGAATAGTGAACGACAGCGGCGGTGCGGCGGTGCCGCGCCGCCCGGCGGATTCATGTTTGAAGGACAACATAAACTCAAACAAATTGGTGTAAAGTAGGTAGATATTGTTATTAAAATGAACAAATAATTTCATTGATTTGACTTTTTTTTTCTATGCTTACCTACCTTTGTTTTTGTAAGTTGTGCAACTTTAGGTGTAGTATGTACTATTAATATTATATTTATGTATGTACTATTTTGTTACTATTTATGATAAATAGGTATTTGCTTTGGGAGCAGTGGTGGCCCAGTGGTGGCGGCCCCGACTTATGAACAGTAAGTCGTGGGTTCGAACCCAGACAGGCGTATTACTTTGTGTAATTTATTTCATCACTACTGCTTTCAAAACGGTGAAGGAAAACATCGTGAGGAAACCGGCATGTCCTAGAACCAAACAATTCGGAGACATGTGACATCTACCAATTCGCACTGGGCCCGCGTGGTGGATTATAGCCCATTCCCTCTCATAGAGAAGAGGCCTGTGTCCCAGCAGTGGGAACATTTAATAGGCTGATGATGATGATGACTATTTTATGATAAATAGGTATTTACTTACCCTAGCTAGTTAACACACAGGCGACTCCTCATTAGTACAGCCAGAATCAGGATAATTGCTTTTTCGACAGCGTGCAGCGTGACTTTGATGTGACTGTGAGTCTGTGAGGCTTGTTGTTAGTTCATCAAATAAAAAATATGTTGTTTTGTAAAATGTTTATTGGCTGTTTATCTATACATATAATAAAACAGTAACGAAATAAAAACTGTACATTGAGAATTTTCGAGAAAAAATAAGTGGCTTTTGTTAGAAAAACGTAACTGATGACAAAAAGTGACTTTAGAATTTTGTCTGTTTGTCTGTGTGTATGCTACGGCTTCACGCCAAAACTACTGGATAGCTTAGCTAAACTACTACTAGCTGGCTTTAGGCTACATATTATCACGCCGTATGTTATGGGAGGTAAGCAAAGTTGATTTTAAAAGATTTTTGTTCGTAATTGAATGCACAAAATGACATGTTCTAATTCTAAGCTATATTATGTGACGCAGACGAAGTTGCGCGGGTCAGCTAGTTTACAATAGTGGTCTGTAATATTGTCTTATACAGTTATCAACAATAGGCATTGTGCCGCTCCTGACCGACGGTAGGTAAATATGACGCACGTAGTAAACTAGCGTAATGGATGTTGTAAAAATATGGAGCCAGTGTTTATTTTGTGGGTCAAGTTTTTAAATATACCTAGGTACTCAGTAAAAAAATGTGGAGGTGGAGCTCGTGGCTAAATAATAACAGCCGCTCGGGTCGATCGTTAGGTGAAGCCGTGCTTGCCTAGGTTGGTCTATGGATGGGTGACCACCCATTACATACCGAGTTTCCTCCGTGCCTCGGAAAGTACGTTAAGCCGTTGGTCCCGGCTGTCATTTGTAGTTCTTTGACAGTCGTTAGGTAGTCAGAGGCCCAAAAAGTCTGACAACCAGTCTTACCAAGGGGTATCGTATTACCCGGTACTAACTGGGTTGTGGAGGTCAGATAGGCAGTCGCTCCATGTAAAATACTGGTATTCAGCTGCATCCGGTAAAACTGGAAGCCGACCCCAACATAGTTGGAAAAAGGCTAGGCAGATGATGACTCAGTAAAAAAATATTTCGTTGCTATGGCTTCGTTATAGCCGTTGGATGATTCTCTGAAAATATTTCATTTATGAATAGGTAGACCTTCTATCCAGACAAAAAGTAAACTTACAGTAGGTAGGTAACATTTTTATCTTTGAAAATGTATTTAAAAATATGACGTAGGTAGGTACCTACCTTATTTGCAGTAAGTATTAATCCTTATCCAAATAAGTATGTTCATTATCTTGACAATTGAATTTAGATTAAAATTGTCTTTTACAGCTTAACATTTGAATGAATAGTTTAGAAGTTATCACAGAATTAAAAAAAAAAGAAAAATATAAAAAAGTGAAAATAACTTTAGCTTCAGAAGCCGGTGAAAAAAACACCAAATCAATCAAAGTGTTTTTTTATGTTTGTGTTTTTTTAAGTCAGTTTATTTTTTTGCAAAAAGCTGTTTATTTCTTTTTCCATTTTTAGTCGTTCCCGAACAAGTCGCCTTAAATTTATTATACATTATTAACGATACATCATCATCATCATCATCCTATAATGTTCCCACTGCTGGGACACGGCCTCCTCTCAATGAGAGGAATGGGCTATAATCCACCACGCGGGCCCAGTGCGGATTGGTAGATGTCACATGTCTTGGGAGCAGTGGTGATGAAATAAATTACACAAAGTAATGCGCCTGTCTGGGTTCGAATCCACGACTTACTGTTCGGAAGTCGAGGCCGCCACCACTGGGCCACTGCTGCTCTTATCATTAACAATACATGTCATGGTAATAGGCTTATCCCCAATAAATGAAACTTAACATTTATTTATTTAATTACAACGGTTGTATTTAAATTAATTACTGTAACTAAAACTAGAACTAAAAGAGTGAGAGATAACATAAAATTAAAATATACAAAATAAAGTAAAGGTTTACACATTCATAAATTCCTCTCACAATACTTCTGACATGCCAACAAAATCTCTGTCCATCCATCCGCAAACATAGGTACCTAACTTTCGAAATCTGGGTGTATTGTACACATCTGCGTACCCCCTCAAAGCATACAGGCTTGATGTTACGTCATAAACAATAAACATCCAAGCTATTGCAACAATGACTACAGATTTTCGTCTATTTTTGAAGAGTTCCATTGTATATTTCCGAAGATCTGCATCAGATCTTGACCAAATTAAATGGCACAAAAAAAGAATAAAGAAATAATTTTGAGAATCGGTCCACAAATGGGGAGAAATCGGCTAACATACATAATCAAAAAAAAAAACAAATTCAAACGCCGCCGCCCGTAAATCACTATCAAATCGAATCCAAAGTTCAATGCCAGGGCCAGTAAAATTTGACACAAATTCAAAATAATAAACACAAACTATCAATAAAGAAATATCGGAATTCAAAATTCAATCCAGAGTTCAATGTTAAAAAAAAACTTTTTTACAAAAAAATAAAACCGACTTCAAAAAACACAAAAAATTGAAAAATAACTTTAGCTTCAGAAGTCGGTGACCTTTGTTTGATTCATTTAGTTTTTTTTGTCACCGACTTCTGAAGCTAAAGTTATTTTTCAATTTTTTGTGTTTTTTGAAGTCGGTTTTATTTTTTTGTAAAAAAGTTTTTTTATTTTTCCATTTTTAGTGTAATATTCTATACAAATATTTGCTATGCATTTATTTTACATTGTTAAAAATACATGTCATGGTATGTATGGCTTATCCCCAATAAATGGAACTTAACATACCTAAACTGTCGAAATTTGGGTGTATTGTACACATCTGCGTACCCCTCAGAGCATGCAGGCGTGATGTTACGTCATGATGTTGTGTAAACAATAAACATCCAAGCGATTGCAGCTATCACGACCGATTTACCATCTAGTTTTGAAGAGTTCCATTGTATATCTCCGAAGATCAGCATCAGATCTTCACCAAATTTAAATGCGACCATCTCAGGAGTATATTCTTTCAAACAAAAAAATAATTTTGAGAATCGCTCCACAAATCGAGGATAAATCGGTGAACATACATGAAATTGTACCACACAACTGAAGTAAAAATGTTCCTAAACTGAAAACTACTGGGCCAAACCATGTTAAATTTTTATGGGACCAAATGGCAACTATTCCGCATCAAACTAAAAAAGAATCACGTAAATCGGATCATAAACGGCAGAGTAATCGGTGTACATACATAAAAAAAAAAAAAAAAAAAAAAAAAAAAATACCAATCGAATTGAGAACCTCCTCCTTTTGGAAGTCGGTTAAAAAATAACGAGCTTTAAATAGGTAGTATTACTCGTACAATAGCATGCGCCCGGGCGGCAGCTAACCAAATGAGCATGTGTGCACCCACACACACTGCACACACAGACGCGCTGCGCGCGGCCCCTCTTCCCCACTGACCGGGGTGGTAACTTGTAGCGAAATGCAATATGATTTACAACAAAAACGGCTGCGCGAATTTTTTTATGCAGACCTTTGGGAGTACGGATATCATGAAAAATCTATTGGATGTATCTGTTCAAAATAAAATTATTTCAATATTTGAATAAATTATCTACTCTTGTATGGTTTCAGTTTTTCCATTTTCATACTACTTAAGTCATTTATTTACGCCCAAAGATGAGTTAAAATTAGTGTTGAAATATGAAAGTTTCGACGCTCATAACTTCCAAACCAATTTTTTTTTTCCAATTCTGCTTCCATACAGGGCTAGATAATGACAAGACCAGTTGATACAATTTTTAATTTTGAACCTACACCGTCAAACAGACGAGTAATCACCAGACTACGTTTGTATGGAAGAATGACTGACTTGTTTGACCTTAAAGATAATCAGTCTTCTAATTAATAGAGAAAATAACTACTTAATGTATACTAATTAATGAGACTCAATGAGGCCCTTTTAAAGAACCCGTGTATCAATTTGAAAATGATAATTTTTACTTTCTTTGTCGGTTATCTACGAGTATATCAAGAAAAGATGGCCCATTATTAAAGGACCCCACATTCGTACAAGTTATTAGTAATAACAGTCCGCAAAAATACCAGTAATTATTAATACTTTAATTTAATAACAGCTAAAAAACACAATTAATACGGAAGCAACACCTGACACATATTTTAACACCGCGACATAAAACCTTAATTATAATTCCGCAACTATGCGAGTTTTTTTTTCAGAGGCTGAAAAATGAGTGCCTTTGCCGCACACACCCGGCTTTTGAGCACAAAGTAAACTTTAATTATGCGACATGTCCCGTTTTTTGTGTCAGCCATTTTGATCTCGCGTGGTTTTGAATTTGGAATTTTATAAAATAATCTGTAGTAAGTAGTTTTAGGGATAGGGATGACTGTATGTGACTATTAGGTTCGGAATAATCAGGATTATTATTATTTTCTTTAAATGTAAAGAACAATCAGATCAAACAGAAACAGATCGGCATGGATTATTATCATACAATAATCTTTGTCGATTTCTCGTTTCTGTTTGATCTGTTGAATTTTCGCCGCAAAAGCTTTTTTTTTGTTTCAACGCAAATTAAATAAGGTCATTATATTTTAGCGTGTTCGTAACATCGGATTTCTGATCCTGTATAGTGAATTAGTAACAAACAAAACTAAAAACAATTGTACAAACAATCTATTTCTTGATGAAACGATGATTGTGACCTTTTTGTAAGTTCAGACTTCATGCGCTTGGATTTGGATACACGCGGAAGAGGCAAATCGCGTTCGGATACGTGTGAAGTGACATTGGTAATGATTTATTATTATCAAGATAATTATCACTCTGAACCCCAAAGATTCGTTAAAATATACTAATATAATAAATAATAATAACATTTTATTTCGTAATCAACAGGTTTTAACAGATACATTGTAGAGGCCTTCTTTTAAGTATGGAAATACCTAAAGACCCAATGATATTCTATTAAACAGATATGTTCTGAGCGCGCAATCCTGAACACTCGAAAACGGGCCAATTGGGTCGTTTTGCCTTTATTCTGCGTCACTGCGTGTGTGTGAGGAGGCTCTGCCCCGCGGAACACTTTTTTCGGTGGTTTTGTAGGTGTATAACATATCTGTTTATTAGAATATCATTGTAAAGACCTCAAAAGAAATCTGAATGGATGGACAGGAAGAAGTAGACCAAAGAGAAATAGATCTATTGCGTGAGGAATTAAAGACAAAGGAATAAACGATAGCGTGATGGGGAGAATGGAATAAAAAAAATGCGTTGCGCTGACCCCAAGTACTTAACACGAGGTCCGAAGGTCAAGAAGATGATAAAATGTTTTAGGAAAACCCGTAGACACATCTTTCAATTAATGTAACAAAATAATAAGGCAAATTTAATTTTGAAATAAGTACTTAAATATTTGTAATTAAGAATTATTATGAGAAATCGTTTTAATAATTAATGATAATTTGTAATTAGGTATTACCATTTATAAGGATAGTCAGCTACACAAATGCATACGTGATGACCTTATCTAAGTGGGGAAACACATGGAAAAAACGATGTATCACAGGCTGCAGTAGACTTAACGCATCTTGATCACGAAATTACTGTTGGCTTCATCACACACAAATCATCATCATCATCATTTCAGCCGAAAGACGTCCACTGCTGGACATAGGCTTCCCCCAAGTGTCGCCACATTGACCGGTCCCGTGCGACTCGCATCCAGCGGATTCCCACACAAATAACATGTTAAAATTAAGATGCAAGTGGAAACAAAATTGGACTAGATAATGGACTCAGCGATCATTGTGTCGATAGTCGTTTCAGCCAATGGCTTAAGGCGCTGTCAACACCAAAATCGCGCACACTGTCTATTTGTATGGGAGAAAACGAGACGTCACTATTACTGGGCGGCCAGGTTTTAGAAGAAAATAATGAATAAATATTGATATAAAAAAAGTATGGATTATTTGTGAAATATGACTCGTTAGCGGTTTAGGTATGTATGTTGATTTCATGTTTTTAATTGCAGACCCATACGTCAAAAAAATAAAGACAGGGCCGTTAATGATGATTTTAAGACCAATCTTTGCAATTATTTTATATCGAGCCGATTTCGTTGAAATATGTATCGAGTCCGTCCAAGGTCTTTGAAATATGATCAATATTAACATTTTTTTTTTGCCGTGCTAGTAATTAGTTTTAGTTAGTAAATAGTTTTTCTTAAAAAACTGCTTAAATAACATCAATTTCAACAAAGTAGGTGTTGTCAGCCCCTTAATTACCAAGAGCCTTGACCAACAAACATCTAAGGAAGCTCCCGTTGGGCAGTTGGATCAGGGGCCTGATTCGGTACTTTTTTACACGGCGTGCTTTTTTAGGAGGTTCTTGTCTTCGGAGCCCTGACCGCCGGTAGCTAGGACCCTATTCTTGACACCGGTGGGCTACTTTAGCATTGATTATTTAAAGTTTCAGTGTGATTTTTCCATAAATTTTCCCTGTATCTTACGATATCGCTGCGACAAGTGTGTGTATCTTTCAGGTGAAACAACACACTATAAACATGAGTGCACCTGAGTACAGGACTGCTATTTGTAGTATGTTGACGAGACGGTGTGCACTCTGCAGTTATGACGCCGGTACCGCTAACTAATGCTACGTTTAAATGCTATCTATCTAAGTTCGTATTACGTGTAGTGATTTTTATTGCTGCCTAAGATAAGACAAGAGTGGATCTTTATTACGTAGATAGAATGAGGAATACCTTCTTTGAAATGTATGAGAGTTTTTGTTTTTGTGAATATTTTATTTCTGTAGCTGGGTTGCATAATATTATGTCTTTAATGACTTTCAGGCTAGTAAAATAACAGAACGAAACTTGTCCCATCAAGTCATATTTAGCAAATCGTAAAAGAAAAAAACCATGTGTTGTGAGGAGTGTGCGTCGAATTTTGATTCTGGATGCTTCAAGCAACGCGCGCACTTGTTTGCGGATTCAGACTTACGAGTTATGTAGATATGGGGGGGGGGGGACTCTAAGTGAATTTTAATTGCTATTGTCCAATGACAATAGCAACTGTCAATCACCAGCGGCCATCGAACGTAATAGAGCACCTTCCTTAATAAGGCCAGTACAGGACTGAGGGTAAAAAAGTCTAAAATTATGAGATGGGACGATCGTGTTACGAGTGGGGACAAAAAGTGCGCGCGGCACACACGCATCGTACGAGACGTAAGGATCGGGTTGTAGGGATCCCGGCTTTTATTGCACACGGGTTGATGCCGTGTCGGAGACGTGTCGTAGGAAAGTTGCTGCTTTGAGCTGTCAAAAAGGGAAGCGATGTCAGAAAGATGGCGGATTTGACCGAGAGGAAATGTAATATAAATGGATTGGAAATAATTTGAAAGTTTTCTAGTGTTTTTATGTATAGATGTGACATTTAAAGTACGTTAATTTCAGGTACCAAATCCCTAAGACTTTTTTTTTCACGGCAGCGTTGGACAAATTCTGTAGTCCAGTTAATTGTTGTTTGTTTCTAATTACTCAAGAAGTCGTGTCGTGAGTGTAAAGGGAGTTTATCAATTGTCGATAAGTAGCAGTGAGTAGCAGGTATAGAGGGCGTAGCTCTGTCTCCCGTCGATTACGAACGTTACACACGGGGTGATGTTTGGAAAAATACTGAAAATTCTTTATGAATTGTTACGATTTCGATGTCGAATTCAATGACTAGTTAAAATTTAAAGGGCTTGAATCGTATTAATACCTGTATTTTCGCTGAGAAATATTTCAAGGATTTAAAAATGTCAAAAAGATGTCAAAGTAAAGTTTTAACCACAAATGTTGAGCTAGTCTTATACGATCTTTAATTACTAAAAAAAACAAAGCTCAAAACCATTTTCACCAATCTTAGTTACTGAACAAAACCCCAGACCAAAACAATTCAACGAAAAATGCCGCCGTGTGCGCCTGACCACGCACGTAGCTTATGATATTCAGCGTACGCGCACGGCACAAAAAGCGGGCGCAGCCATTTTAGAGTCGCGCGCGCACAACGCGGTTATTACGGGAAATCTTATGTTAATTACAATTATGTACTCCCAGTCCAGCGTCACATACGATACTGAGCAAAAACTCAGATCCTATACAATTTTAATGCGCTCACTGGAATTTACGGGAGATTCCACGTGGCTCGGCGAAAAAACCATGTGTTGTGAGGAGTGTGCGTCGAATTTTGATTCTGGATGCTTCTAGCGACGCGCGCACTCGTTTGCGGATTCAGACTTACGAGTTATGCAGATATGAACACTAATTGGTGATTTTGAGCCTTGAGGAAGATTTCGGGTGTCTCCACGTCACAAGATTATTGATACATTGGTTTGAAGTTTTAAGGTCAATGCATTTTGTACCCACAGGTGTTAGACTATTTAGTTCTTAGTTAATTTAAGATATTTGTATGCAGAGTTACTTTACAAGTCCATTTGAGGCTAGGTTAATTAGACATTACATATTCTTTGAATTAATTTCAGCACCCAGTCATGTCGTTAGACGAAACAGCATATTAATTGTCAGTAGAAAAATTGTCAGCGCTTATAAAAGTGCATCATTTGCATATTTTATTATAATTGCTTCTGAATACTCGCAACTTTGCAAAACCAGTTGCTCTAAAGGGGTGGAGACTTGGTATCGCCTGCCCTATTTATGTCTCATCCCCACGCAGTTTGTTCACAGTAGATATTTATCTTATGTACTATGTAAGAGAATTATCCTAGCTTGAGTACCGGCACAAAAACCCGACATTCCCGCATGCTGTATCGACGTTATCGAACTCTAATGAAGCATGCTTTACGTTTATTTTTAATGTTTAAGTGTATGATAGTAATCGGTTCGACATTCGTTGAAAGCCGGTGAAATTTGAATTGAAATATTTTGATGATTATTAAAGGAATTAAAGAAAAATGCTACAGCTGTATTATTTTCTTAGTAAATTGTCACAGTGTGTGATGGTTTAATTAAAAGGGCCTACGTTAATTTTACAGAACTAATTATTTATTATTATCACATTTGTGAGCCTTTTCCCATCTTTTACACTTTCACATTTTATTCCGTTAAAAATTCACCGTAACATTAGCTTTTTGTTTACGTAAAATGGCTATTTAACACATCTTTAAGGTGGCTTTCCTTCGCGGGGTGAACAGCGTGCAGCGGTTGACACAAGAGACATCAGTTCCTTTGAAGTCAGACGTCAAAGTAAAAGTAAAAAGTTGTTTTAATTGGAAGGTGAAAAGTTAATACTTAGTAATTGATTTTAAATTCTACTTCTTATTAGCAACGGGCATAATCTATTGTCTAGTCAGTTCAAGCTAAACTAAAGTGTTTTTATGAAAAGTTTATGTATCGTAGAGCTTGTGTTGAATTGTGCAAAAGTTCATCATCGTCATCATCATCAGCCTATTAATGTTCCCACTGCTGGGACACAGGCCTCCTCTCTATAAGAGGGAATGGGCTAAAATCCACCACGCAACCCCAATGCGGATTGGTAGATGTCACATGTCTTTGAATTTTTGGTTCTAGGACATGCCGGTTTCCTCACGATGTTTTCCTTCACCGTTTTGAGAGCAGCGGTGATGAACTAAATTACACAAAGTAATTCGCCTGCCTAGGATCGAACCCACGACTTACTGTTTGTAAGTCGGGGCCGCCACCACTGGGTCACCGCTCTGCTTGCAAATATATGTAGGTCTGCAAACCCTTCACGCATTATTTCGACTAATTTAATAATTTCAAAGCAAACAATATCAAACAGTTAATAACTAAATGTTTTAGGGATGGTCTGTCTTGGAACTTGTATAAGTTTATGTTGCTAATTATATTATATAACTATCCATTTAATCTTTGACAACCTGCGCCCCGCGGTTTCACCATAAGTTTCAATCTCATTTTTTTTTAAATAAATTATAGCCTTTGTTACTTTCTCATAATTTAGCTTTCAGTTGTTGAAAAAAAATTATAAAATCAGTCAAGTAGTTTCGGAGTTTATTCGGTACAAAAAAACAAAGAAAAAAATATTTCCTCTTTTTAATATTAGTTAAAAAGACAACACAGACAACTTGCGTGCAATTGCTTATGTTACTTTCTCATAATTTAGCTTTCTATTGGTGAAAAAATGGTTAAAATCGGTCAAGTAGTTTCGGAGTTTATTCGGTACAAACAAACAAAAAAAATCTTTCCTCTTTTTAATAGATGTATAGAAGACAACACAGACTAATTTCAATACAACATAATTTCTAAAATGTATATTTTAGAAATTGCACGCAAGTTGCGTGCAATTTGAATATTTTTGAAATTCTTTGAAACAGTTCGATGTTTCCCCATGCGAAGTATCTGTGTCATACCGCCACATTGTCTGCTGCTCCTCTTGGCGACATCCGACCAGCTGCCTGTCCGATTAGCAGGCACCGCACACGGCCCGTGCCTCCCCGTACGGCGAAAGGGGCGATCAGCTTACTTTACTTTCGTCGCCTGCGTCCGCCGGATATGAACCGTTGGATGCACGCGTACGGTTGTTGCTTGGTTGGCTATTTGGGTGTTGGGGATAGGTTCATTCAAATTTAGAATATTTGTTTTATGTTGGTTTTCTTTTGTTTTTAATTACAAACGCTATTTCTTTTTTTAATTGTTCTTGACTAAATCGAAGTCAAAATATGCATATTTTGCCTCTAACTTGGATTTTACTGACGATATTATTTGGAACGACTATCTACTATCTGCATTGATCCCATACATTTTTGTACCTATGGTAGAATGGTCTCGATGAGTGTTACCATAGTGCAAACTCATGAAAACGTCAAACCTAGCAAGTGGTGAAAAATGGTGCGAGAGTTTTTCGGGCTCTCTATTGTATCTTTTGCCGTTTGAAAATAGCTCTTTTTCAATGTTTTTTATATCGTGTTTATATCATTTTGTTTATATCATTACCCAATCAAAAATCGTCCATTTAGAACGAACCCGTGACAGCGCGTGCTCAAATCAAGATGGCGATATTGTTATGCAATTGGCGCGAAAGTAACTGTCAACTACCTTCCTGTGGCACCGGATATTGAAATAAATAAGTTTTAGTGCCATTACAGTGCCAATCACGTGGCCCCACGTGGCCATGAATATATGATTGACATTGAAAATGTATTATTTTGTTATTTGGTATGAAAGTTCTATTAGGTGGTGATCGGTTTTTAAGTAGGCTCTGTCTTTGTTGATTAATGGTTTGATAAGTGAGGCTATTCTGAGGAGGTACCTACATGTGAGCTTATGGCCTAGAAAATGTAATATTCTGTCAGGGATAAGTATGATATGATATGGATGATATATGTATATCTTATGTTAAAAATATATAGGAAATATAATAACAGCCGCATCGATCTACAAGGTTAAGCTGCGCTTACCAAGGTTGGTCTGTGGATGGATGATCATCCATTACATACCAAGCTTCTTCCGTGCCTCGGAAAGCGCGCTAAGTCGTTGGTTCCGGCTGTCATTTGTAGTTTTTATTAGGTGGTCAGTGGGCCAAAAGTCTGACTTCTAGTCTTACCAAGGGGCATTGTATTACTCAGTACTTAACTGGGTAATAACTGATGTGGAGGTCAGATAGGCAGTCGCTCCACGTAAAATACTGATATTCAGCTGCATCCGGTTAGACTGGAAGCCGACCTAATAGTGTCAGATACTAACTTTATTACACTATTTATCACAGAGCACTCTTCACCCTAAGAAAAGTTTGTGAAGGATTAACAAGGCAAATATAGAAAATAATCCCTATTACAGAAAGAAAGAAAGAAAAAGCATTTATTAGCCCGCACAGGACAAAACACAAATAAAAATGGTTAAATTAACAGTACTTACAACTAATAAAAATTAAAAAGTAAACAAAGAGAAAAAAAAAAAAAAACGTGAAATGAAATTGGTCCTGTACGAGGCCAAAAGGCCCCATCTCAGCATGGTGCTGTAACATTTTTAAAAAAAAACGTCACAGCGCTGGTATACCTACATTACATTACACAAGGTAGTGGTTACAAAATTGTGTGAAGTCCTTGACTCCTGTGCTAGGAGATAGACCTGTGTTACAGGAGCTATAAGTGCTCTATTTTTTATAGAATTTGCCTGCTCTTGACCTCGATCTGATGGAAAGCGATGGATGAGGTCTATGATGGAACGAAACGCTCTCTCCAGAATGAAAACAGAAAATGGTGTGCGAACAATTAACATATTTAAAGAACTCATTCATTCTCAATGTAAACTTCTCTCCGACAAGAACTATTAACTTTATTTCCCAGTTAAAGAAACATTATCCATTCAAAGTGAAACATTTGCATATTTACTGTTTCACGGAAACTTCTTAGCCATTTCTTTTTCTATTTCTAAGTAATTTGAGAAAAGTCAACAAGAAAGACTTTAATGTAATATTAATATTTCTAAGTAAATAAGCAAATGAGTTGTACCTACGTTGTTTACACAATTTCATTTTGTATCGAACAAAGCATGGCATGGAATGACAGTGGTGCAAGGTTGGTCAGTGGATGGGTGACCACCCTAACATACCGAATTTCCTTCATGCCTCGGAAAGCACGTTAAGCTGTTGGTCCCGGCTGTCATTTGTAGATCTATGACAGTCGTTACAGGTAGTCAGTGGCTCAAAAAGTCTGACAAGCAGTCTTACCAAGGGGTATCGTATTACCCTGTTGTTGTGGAGGTCAGATAAATAGGCAATCGCTCCATGTAAAATTGACGACCCGAATGGCGCAGCGGTAGTGAGGCTGCCTTACGTTCTTAGGGTCCCGGGTTCGAATCCCGGTCGGAGCAAATGTTTGTGTGATGAGCATGGCCATTTGTTTCCGAGTCATGGATGTGTTTATATGTATAATAAGTATGTATTTACAAACAAAATGTATGTATGTAGTATATCAACTATCTGGTGTCCACGACTCAAGCCTTGTTGCTTAGTGTGGCACTAGGTAGCGCTGTGTGTAATGTTCAGCAATATTTATTTATAAAATACAGGTATTCTGCTTCATCTGGTTAGACTGGAAGCCGACCCCAACATAGTTGGGAAAAGGCTAGGTAGATGATGGTATGGAATGACAACGAGCTGTGGGCCAAAATAACCACGTTGTAGAGCACAAACACAGGCGAAAGGCGACGCGGTAGACCTCGCAGGAGATGGTGCGACGAGCTGGACACAACCAACGACGAGTGGTCCACAACAACAACAACAACAGCCCATAACCTCCACTGCTGGACATAAGCCTCTCCCATGATGGGAGGAATTTACCGTAATCTCCACGCTTGGCAGGCGGATTGGAGATCGCAGTGATGAAAGACTAACAGAAAACGCTGCTGCATGCATTCTCTGGTCTACGGAGGCGCAAGGTGTTCTGCCTCAGACATTAGTCTCCTTATACGACACCCGTGAGTGTAATGGGTTGGTTCTATTCTACTCTGCCGGACACCACACGGCCAACGGTGGACTAAGTGGTCCACATTGACCCTGAATCGAAATATTTTGAGGTCAAGAGGGGAGGCTTTTGCCTAGCATCATGCTGAGATAGGAGCCTTTTTGGCCTCGCACAGGTTTTCTTTTTTTTATGATTTAGTTTTAGATTATTTTTATTGTTTAGTTTTAGATTCTTTTTTTTAATATTATTTTTGTATTTCCAGTGCTTGTCCCAAATAAATATTTTTCTTTCTTTCTTTTAGCAGTGGGATCACACAGGCTAACAGTAATAGTAGTACATGTGCGTAGTGTGTAAAACTTTGTGTATTAGTAGTAAAAAATTAAACGTTATTTGCATTATTATTTATTTATTTAAACTTTATGCACAAGTAAAAAGTGTAGGTACAAAGGCGGACTTAATGCCTTGGGCATTTTCAACCAGTCTACCTTAGGGTGATGCAGAGACATAGTAGGTGCAATAACAGAGAAA
Source organism: Xestia xanthographa (assembly GCA_905147715.2). Classification (NCBI taxonomy): domain Eukaryota; kingdom Metazoa; phylum Arthropoda; class Insecta; order Lepidoptera; family Noctuidae; genus Xestia; species Xestia xanthographa. The sequence continues at coordinate 4,154,679 of LR990659.1, read as the reverse complement.
AAGACTAGATTTTTTTTATAACTAAAACATATAAGAATAAATAAATACACACATCAAAAGTGTCTAGGGATCAAGCATTTTTATGCGGATTTCTTGAGATTGAGATGTGGCTTTGTAATAAATTTATGATTTTATAAATTTATATGGATCCTTTTTGGTGCATTTCATAATTTGAATCAGGAACTCTCAATCAAATTCGAGTAAAAGATGAAAATAAGCTGTCAATATTTTCCCTATAAAAACATACAACGCATTGAAGACATTATTAGTGCTACTGTTTCCCTACTACTGATTAAAACCAACGTTATTATGGAGCGGCGACGTCATTTAAGCAGGGAAGAAATGCTCAGAGCCGTGGGAATGATAGAAGCTGGTTCCCGGCAACGTACTGTAGCTTTAGCTCTGAATACAAGTCAGAGTGTTATCAGTCGACTTTGGACACGTTACCGAAGCACTGGTACCGTGGCTGAGCGCCATGGAGGACGGTATCGCTGCACCACACGGAGACAAGACCGATACATTCAAATCTTAACTCGAAGAGCTCCAACAATAACCGCCATGATGTTAGCCGTGAGGCTTCATCACTCTTCAGGGAACTTAATTAGCGACCAAACAGTCAAAAACCGCTTGCATGAAGTGAACCTTCATTCCCGAAGACCGCTACGGGTACCACCTATAGCAATGCACAATCGTAGGATTCGATATCAATGGGCTCTTGAACACAGAAATTGGGCAGAAGAACAATGGCGTTTCGTGTGCTTTTCTGATGAGTCTCGTTTTGGTATGAGACCGGATACAAGACGTATACGACACTGGAGAACCCCTGGACGCCAACAGCGATTAAAATCCTGCCAGGAAGTCCATCCTTATAGTGGTGGAACCATCATGGTATGGGCGGGTATTTGGATCGGCGGAAGAACTGAGTTGATTTGGATCAGAGGCAACCTCAACGCTCAAATTTATGCTGAGACGATTGTATCAGACGTCATCGTTCCTCTACAAGTGCAAATCGGTCCCTTATTTCAGTTAATGCATGATAATGCACGACCGCACACCGCAAGAGTTGTAAGACAGACTCTCGCCGCAGCTAACATCAATGTCCTGCCCTGGCCTGCTCAGTCGCCAGACTTGAACCCGATTGAGCATGCATGGGATATGCTACAGAGAAGAGCTCTGCCGAATATGGAGGGTATCCAGTCGCAAGAAGACCTTTTTTTGTTGTTGCAACGAACATGGGCGGCCATTCCACAGCGTGATTTGGATGAACTCATTTTGAGTATGCCAAACCGATGTTCTTGTGTTGTTAGTGTTCGCGGTAGAAACACGGATTATTAATTGTTTAAGTTACCCAATAAAATTTTAAAGAAAACTGTGTTTTCAGTCATTTTTTCGAACTTTAATGTTAGTGGTTCAAATGTCAAAAATCCCTTTATTAGGAAAATGGCAAATTTCTTTATTAATGCAAAGGTGACTTGGTTTATCGTTACTGTGACAAACGAAAACACTTTATTTGATGAATCCTTAAAGAAAATTTTAATTAATATCAATCAGGAGAAAAGTTATTGCAAAAATATATGTTGATCCCTAGATACTTTTGATGTGTGTACATATAACAAAATAAATATTTAACCGTTTTATTTGTAAATAAAGATTTTAAACGATTGATGACGACCATATTAAGAAAGCTTCCGACGACCCAGGGGATAATTCCTTATTCACCACGATTGACAGAAATTTAACAGGAAGACACTATTATGAACTAGCTGTAAAAAAAAAAACAAAAAAAAATAAGAAAACAAAAGACTGTCTGCAGATGGATTTAACAGATGCTGTTGCCGAAGCCTCGTGCTAATTAAAAAGTAAGTACTTCTACCTATTTATTACTGTGGAGGATGGAAGCCACTAGATCTTTAAATACTAGATAAAATAAGGACTTTATAATAATAAACTTTTACTTTTAACGTTTACCATAGTTCTACCTTTCCAAACATATCATTCAGCTTCCTCTTTTTCTTCTTGACAAAACAAAGTAAAAAAATAAGAAATACATGCCAATACTAAATATTATAAAAAGGTTGGTCGGTCCACAACAATTACTAATCATAACATTACGCCTGTAAACGCTAAAGGGTATCGGTTGAGCTGACTTCCAATACACCCACACTCACATTTCACTAGTCATTGTAAAAATATATAAAAGAGCGAGCGAGAGAGATATTACCATCAAAGCTGCTGGTCAGGAATACCTGACGAAAAAACCTTTTATCACCTGGCACGACCTAGGAATCGAACCTAAGACCACATGGCCAGCGGTAGTATGTACTTGCAACCATTGGATAAACGAGACAGTCTTATTTAGGATCTTAGTCGAGTTCATATTAAAATTTATTTGTGTAAATATTTTTTTTTTTTTTTTTTTTTTATAAAAACTTTATGCACAAGCAAAAAAAACTGTACAAAGGCGGACTTAATGCCTTGGGCAGATATAATATCATGTCTGTTATCCCCAAAGTGTCAAGCAGAGGTGTAGCCCTAATAGTACACCCGTATTTCACCAGTTATGTTTTAAATAGGACATAGGATAGGAGGTTTTTAGGACTTTTGGCCGAAGGGTGTCGTATATCGACGTTTCCGAGGACGGTTACGCGACACCGCGCAGCGAAACATAACGCCGACAACGTTACTTGTATAGTTTTAGTTTCTTCATCATCATCAGCCTATTAATCTTCCCACTGCTGGGACACAGGCCTCCTCTCAATGAGAGCTGGAATGAGTTTTAATCCACCACGCGGGCCCAGTGCTGATTGGTAGATGTCTTCGGATTTTTGGTTCTAGGAGATGCCGGTTTCCACACGATGGTTTCCTTCACCGTTTTGAGAGCAGTGGTGATGAAATAAATTACACAAAGTAATGCGCCTGTCTGGGTTCGAACCCACGACTTGCTGTTCGTAAGTCGGGGCCACCACCACTGCTCCCCAGTATGTTAGTATGTACGTATATGCAGTGTGTGCAGTTTAGTTTCTTATGGTTTTAAATATGTATTAGTTTATTGTTGTTAAATATTATTTTGTGTATTTTATCTATGGGTGTTAGTCGCCTGATATAAAATGATTATTATTATTATTAAATCCCAACTTTAAAGGGGGATTTGTATAGGTAAATGTTTATGAAAAACGCACGAGTATGTCACCTACCGTCGGCGGGTAGCATCATTAGGCCTAACCTATAGCATTGCAAAGCAGCCGCACGTTCAGACAAGTTAATATAGCGTAAAATATTGTCTTATTTATTAATTTGATGAGGCAACATCGGACTTTTTCACAAATCTTTGAATAGTAAAGAAAGCGCCCCAAAAACCGAAAGTGATTTAGGCGGTTTTCTTTAAAATGTTTGTAGTTAAAAGAGATGATTCTAGGATAAATTTTTGTTTAGGTATTCATTAATTTTACTACTTCATAATAGGTTAGATGACAAAAAAATCTAATTAGTCCGTCAGATAAATTTTCAAAAAATATTGGACACATATTTTTTCCTTTTTTCACGTAAACAAAGGCGATACAGTGCGTCGAAAACTCGTGTGACGTCACATTTGAGTACATTTTTTACTCAAATGTGAGGTCACAAGCGGTGGCTTGTGTCGTGTCATAAGTGGGGACTTATGATCTTTGACACGTTTTATCTTCGTCAATTTTTAGGGTTCCGTACCCAAAGGGTAAAAACGGAACCCTATTACTAAGACTTCGCTGTCTGTCCGTCTATCCGTCTGTCCATCTGTCCGTCTGTCCGTCTGTCCGTCTGTCCGTCTGTCTGTCACCAGGCTGTATCTCATGAACCGTGATAGCTAGACAGTTGAAATTTTCACAGATGATGTATTTCTGGTGCCGCTATAACAACAAATACTAAAAACCGAATAAAATTAATATTTAAGGGGGGCTCCCATACAACCAAACGTGATTTTTTTTATAATAATTGGTACGGAACCCTTCGTGCGCGAGTCCGACTCGCACTTGGCCGGTTTTTATTGATTTGATAAAACAAAAAACACATCGAATATTTTTCGATAAACTATGTGACGGACTATACAGAATCATATTTTTTTTAGTCAGTCATCGTCCCTATTCACTTTCCTTTATTCCAATTTATTTAAGGTCGCCACAGCATGTCTTTTTTCTCTATACTTACTCGTCACCTCATCACACATCTCTTTTCTTGCTATACCATGCTCACACAATCCATCCGTGGGTTCTTTGGTCTTCCTCTACTCATAAACCCATATATTAATTTCAGTACTTACTTGTTAAGTTACTTACTTACGAGCAGCGGTGGCCCAGTGGTGGCGGTCCCGACTTAGTCGTGGGCATCGAACCCAGACAGGCGCATTACTTTGTGTAATTTATTTCATCACCACTACTCTCAAAACGGTGAAGGAAAACATCGTGAGAAAACCGGCATGTCCTAGAACCAAAAATTCGAAGACATGTGAAATCTACCAATCCGCACTGGGCCCGCGTTTTATTGGTTTATAGCCCATTCCCTCTCATTGAGAGGAGGCCGTGGCCCAGCAGTGGGAACATTACGTATAGGCTGATGATGACGATGATGACTTGTTAAGTTTAATTCAAACTATCCATAGCCAAAGTTAGAACCTATAAAAGAGTGGGTGCCTTAATACACAATAAGTTGGTGTATACCGGTTTTCAGTAACACTACGACATGCCTAAATGTTTGACAGTCTTTTAGCCTACCCCTAGTATTACCAAAAAAAGTCATTAGAATACAAAAGTTATAAAAAAATACAAAAGTTGAAATATTCTTCTTTTACTAATAGGTACTCGTACTACTCTTATCTAAGTTTCCCATCAAAATATATTGTTTAAAAGAATAATACCTAATTACTTTCAGCATAATATAAAAATTGTTTCATTACCATTATTTGACTTTATTATTTATCTTAAAGTTCAGAATGACACGTCAAAAGCGCAAATCAATTTGATATTGAATATTGTCAACAATGTAGCGTGAAGTGGATTTATCAACAAACTGAAATTATCAATCGTAAAGTGTGAAAAATATGTTTATTTTCAAGGACAAGGTCACTTCAATACAATTGAAAAGCTTCAATGTTTGCTAGTAAGCGCATTCATCATCTGCCTAGCCTTTTCCCAACTATGTTGGAGTCGGCTTCCAGGCTAACGAATACTAGTATTTTACATGGAGCGACTGCCTATCTAAACTCCACAACCCAGTTAGTACTGGGTAATACGGCCCCTTGGTAAGACTGCTGTAAGCGCATTATAATTCTTTTTTATAAGTTACAGTTTTTTATGAATAACATCTGCCGACTATAAGATTAGAAATGATAGAGTTTTTCATAGTTTTGCTTTTCAAGAATTACACAAACGCATGCTCCATTTCCACTACAACGATCACTTAACGAGTCCCCAAAACAAACAAACTTTCTCATAGGAACATTTGGACAGGCCCATATAAACCACACTTAGCGCCAACCATAAAAATCTAAAGACAAGACGAAAAAAACGTGTTGTTTGAACCCGAGTTCAGTTCATTCATAATAATATTACGTAACAAACCTTCCATTGGAGACCGCAGACCAAAAGGAAACCCACTGCGTTAAAAAGAGCATCTTTCGCGATCACTTTAGGTCCCTACCTTACTGAGATGGATGGCTAAATATGTTGCGCTAGTGATGGGCAAGTGGTCGATTTTTACGATTGTGTGTTGGTTTTTCGCATTATAGGAGAGCTAATTTTGAATGAAAAAACGTTCGGTATATGTCATGGACAGAGATAGGCAGTGGGACAAGTATGGAAGACGATCGGTTCAATATCCCTTGCGTTCAGAGATCAGTGAAGTATTAGGTAGGTAATCTGATGTAATTGGTTAAGAAAGAAAGAAAAATATTTATTTGACGTCAGTTACAAAAGCAAACACATAATACGAAAACATAGTATGTGCTGTGTGCCTCATGGCTGCAGGCTGCGCCAAAAAGGTCCATCGACATCGTTTATTTTCGAACTAACCTTAAATTTCTTAGCTAACAGATTCAATTGCATATCACGACACAGACGGTTGGTACATTTGATGCAAACAGAATTATTTAATGAGAATTAATAGTTCATCGCTTGCACTATAGAATATTAGATTGAAGTATTGTGATGATGAAATTTAACTAAATATTCAATTAGCTAGGTGCAACTAGATTTACTAATTTCATTGAAATGATTTATGCTTCAAAATATGTCACAATGTTATTGATCGACGTCGATCGACTACAGTCAACTTCCATCTCACCAAATGTATTTCAATCAAAGTTTTCGCTCACACGCACTCGCGTTGCCTTCACGCATCGCCCATCACTAGTCGTTACACAGTAACTGGAGTAAGTCAGCGACTCCGTTCCCTTGGTTATGGATTGGATCCAAAATTATGGGCTGTTACTAGTATGGAAATGCACGTGGTGTCTCCTGGGTATGTCTGGTCTTTTCTCACATTGTCTGTGAGGAACTGAGTCACATGGAGCGCGAAATTAAAAGTACTTGCCTTAATAGTATTGAGTGTGTTTGGAGATGTTTACATGTCGCTTTTGGATCGAACTTCCTTTATTTGTGCTGTTTTTATATGGGGAACTGGATGAGCACTTTCGATTGTAGTATAGTAGTGTGAACCTAAGTTGGGTTGTTGTGAAGTATATTTTAGTAGTGTAGGCCTAAGTTGGGTTGTTGTGAGTGGCAATTTATTCACCTTGACATAGTGGGATAATACAGAGTGTAGAAGACCTCATCACGAAGCCGTCAACCAAGCATATTCTGTACATCAAACTAAGTAACTTTACGCAAAAATTATTGCTGAGAAACTTTTTTGGGGTGAAAAATCATGTTTTGTGGTAGAACTCAATGTAACGCACTCAAAACATTGTGCTGATGGATGCATTGAATAGTACGGGGGTCGTGGAGGTGTTTAAAAAAATCTTACATTCAAAACTTGTATTTAAAAAAACTTGTCAAAAAGTTGGAACTTGACCCCCAATATCTCCGTAACTAGAAGGTTCCCAGGTATGGTGTAGAACAAAATAATGATCACAATGACGAGGAGAACAAGTGCCTTTCGGCTTCGTTAAGCCGAAAGGCACTTACAGGTAGGTTAGGTTTTACACCCTTTATTGGACCCGCCCGATATAAAAAAGGATATACAGGTTTGATATTGGTATATTGTGATCATTGCCAAAGATTAAGACACCTTTTTATTTGCCACTAATTTTTATGTCTCCTCAAAAAATTCAGGTTCAAAATTGTAAATAGGATCACACACAGAAACACCAATCCACATGCAAATATGTAATTGAATTTTTTGATGTGCCTCGTTGTTTGTGCGATTCCAGGTTCAGTGTTTAGCATGAAGTCCTGAGTTCCCAGGTTGGGCAAAGTGGTATTAGGTTTTTCCATCGGGAGATTCTTAGTCACGTAGTTTAGATTTGTGCCCGGTTGATGGCAATACGCTCGCCCCTTTTTTATGGGGCTTTAAACATAACTGGTGAACAATATGGATGTTCTATTAGGTACACCTCTGTCTAACCCTACGGAGATTAAAGGCGTGATGTTATGTTATTGTAACTGAGCACCCCTAGCCAAGTTACAAACGTTTCGTGTCGATTCTCTTTCTTCAATCGTAAACGCCTCGGCAAAGCAATAGGGAATATGCACGTAATTTTTTCTTTACTTAAATCAACAAAATACAGTAATATCAACCCAAGAAATGTATTAAAAGTTAAGTTCAACTACTGCTTGTCGCTTAAAAATAATATTAAACTCCTGCAATTTTCTATGACAGTTCAAACATACGTAGCTGTCGCGGCCATGATGTGACGTCATTTACCACAATCTGCCTTGTTCACATCTAATTTTTTGCCCTTACTATAATAATTTTACTAATTGTATGTGCTCTAGTCAAGTAAAAATTGTAATAACATTAATATTTTAAAATCTTAGTGAAACTTTAAGCACTTTTCAAATAAAAGTATTTTTTTGACACATAAACTTTGACGTCACTACCGGCGTTATCGAGGACGACGCGTTTTGAGAGTGCGTTCCGTTTCACCAAAAACATGCTACATAAAAAAGTAAATTGTAAAATAAGTGATGTATTAGCAACTTAAACAAGTATACCACGATGTTTTTATGGGCCGATACAAGGCATTTCTAATAAATAAAGAGAGTTTTGTATTTCATGCATATTCCCTATTGTAGAAAGCGCTAAATTGGTAGCCAAGTTGACACGACTGAGTCGATCGCTCGTTCTCTAATGTCTGTAGAAAAAACTTAAGGTAAACACTTTAGGTATGGTGAGCGTTCCTACCAAAGAGTTTAGCGATCAAAATTGTAGAAATGATAACATTCTTTTTTATCATTTTGAACGATGTAAACTTGTCTACCAATTTTCTATTCGTTTGTGTTGATCACGTGATTTAACGTTGAGATGATGTCATTCCCATTCATTTGAATAGTTTTCTACTAGCGTTAACGATTGTAGATTGTCAACTTGGCTAGGGGTGCAGATATTATATGCTAAGCTGTGATGTCTCGAGTGATCGACTTTAAATGCTTTAGCATTGTGAACAGCCATTGACTATCGTATGTCAAACGTATCAACCTTTACACCCACATGATTCAATACTGTTAATAAATTGACATTGATATTACTTAGAATTCTACACGGTACTCTAACAATGAGAAATCACATAGATATGATATTGTTGGTAGATGTTATTGTCATCGAAATATTAATCTGTCTGAGAACCATGCCCTAATTCATTATTAAATAAGACATACCCATAAGTTTCTACGTATTTAATATATTCTATTCTTACTTACTCGTACATTCTGTTACTTACTATATATTTTGCTAACAATATTAAATAAAAACTATAGGAGCTTACTTACATCCAAAACGTAGGACAGACATACCTATTATTTTCAATGTAGAGCATTTTAGCTATGATTTGTGATAACTGATAACAAATGCAATGCAGACGTACTGTCTTTAAAATAAATTTGTTCTACTCGAGTCTAGGATTTATGTTGCAACTAATGAATAGTTGCAAAATAAATCCTAGACTCGAGTGTCGAGAGTCGCGATTCTCTCGCTCTTGGAGACGAAGGGGCCGTCTCCAAGAGCGAGAGAATCGCGACGAGAGAGTGTATAGAAATACGTGGTACGACGATAATATCGCCGCGATTATCTCGCTCGCGACGGCCTTTAAGTAACTGCTTCGCGAAGACATACACGCTTAAGCGACAGCAGCAGCACTTGTCGAGACACTTCGACTGGGCGAGTGCGAGAGTGTACAGCCAAGCAAAGAACAATGAGGCTAAGCAAGCGCTCCTATATGTATACACTCTGGCAAACGCCTTACCTCGGGCAAGAGCTTACAGCCAAGAGGCCAAGAGTTCAGAGCCTGCTAGACCAACGTGTGACGGGACGCTACTCACGCAAATAAAATAACTGATTCACATCGCCTGACGCCACGTACCGTATCGCTTTGGGTCGTGGACGGGGTAACAATAGATAGATTAGGTTACATAATATTTGAAATTAAATAAATAATTTTGTTACACATATATTACTCATTCTTATCAGTCACAAATTGCAGCAATGAACTAAAACTTCCCAAGTTACTTTTCCTCAACTAATACGTAATTAACTCCTAAAGATCTCCGTTTATTTTTTATTCTTGGAACATGATAGCTTTAATAAGAACTTTTAAATTATTGTTTCATTCGAAACTATTGCTACAATTATTTCGCTGATTCATTCATTGTTTTTTCATATGAATGATTCATGCATGAATATCTGATAGTGGTCTTTCCCGAATTGCCTTTTGCGGTACCCTGTGGAGTTTTACAGTTATATGGTTAATTTTTCTGAAACTGACTAGCAGGCTTGGCCAAGTTGGCAATCTACAATCGTTAACGCTGGTAGAAAACTAATCAAATGTATGTGAATGACATCATCTCAACGTTAAATCACGTGATCAACACAAACGAATAGAAAATTGGTAGACAAGTTTACATCGTTCAAAATGATAAAAAAGAATGTTATAATTTCTACAATGTTGATCGCTATACTCTTTGGTAGGAACGCTCACCATAGACTAAAGTGTTGGTTTTATATACAGACATTAGAGAACGAGCGATCGACTCAGTCGTGTCAACTTGGCTACCAATTTACCGCTTTCTACAATTGCTTAAAGGCGTTTACGATTGTAGAAAGAGAATCGATATGAAACGTTTGTAACTTGGCTAGGCTTGCAGTTTCGATCATATAAATCTGTAAAAGCATAGGAAATTCTTTATATATCGCTGATCCGACTTTCAAAAAACTCGGCAGTTGTATTAAGTGATTTTGAGTGTATCACCACATACAGTGTGATATCAGTTCAGTTATTTTATTATGTCTGGATGGTATTGTCATTCAAGTGCAGCATTTGATATTACCTACATATAGGGTGTAAAAGACCTCATCACGAAGCTGTCAACCAAGCATTCTGTACATCAAACTATGTAACTTTACGCAAAAATTATTGCTGGGAAACGACTTTTTTTTTGGGGTGAAAAATCATGTTTTGTGGTAGAACTCAATGTAAGGCACTCAAAACATTGTGCTGACGGATGGATTGAATAGTACGGGGGTCGTGGAGGTGTTTAAAGTAAAAATCTTACATTAAAAACTTGTATTAAAAAAAAACATGTCAAAAAGTTGGAACTTTGACCCCCAATATCTCCGTAACTAGAAGATTCCTAGGTATGGTGTGAACAAAAAACCGGCCAAGTGCGAGTCGGACTCGCGCACGAAGGGTTCCGTACCATTATCTATACATTAGACAAAACGGCAAAAAAATCATGTTTGTTGTATGGGAGCCCCCCTTAAATATTAATTTTATTCTGTTTTTAGTATTTGTTGTTATAGCGGCAACAGAAATACATCATCTGTGAAAATTTCAACTGTCTAGCTGTCACGGTTCATGAGATACAGCCTGGTGACAGACAGACGCACAGACGGACAGACGGACAGACAGCGAAGTCTTAGTAATAGGGTTCCGTTTTTACCCTTTGGGTACGGAACCCTAAAAAATGATCGCAATGACGGGCAGAACAAGTGCCTTTCGGCTTCGTTAAGAGGTGTTTCACACCCTTTATATATCATGCCCTATTATTGTCTAAATTGTATTGTCGTTACAGTGCATTTGATATTACCTACATATATCGCATGTCGCGTGTCTATAAAAACACCAATCGATACGGTGACGAACGGTTCATGATAACTGAAATGTTATTCCACAAAACAATATATGTTTGTTTGTTATTATATACCCACGTGGGCCACCAATACAATGATATGAATCATTAATTCAGTTTTGAGAAATCATATCTGTGTCAACCATTTCAAACTAAAATTTGATAGAAAATCGTTTCTATGGTTCCGTAATCCGTACAGAAAGGGTAAAAACGGGAACCTATTACTAAGACTCCACTGTCCGTCTGTCTGTCTGTCACTAGGCTCTATCTCATGATATATCGTGATAGCTAGACAGGTGAAATTTTCTCACAATAGTTTTGTGTCCTAAAAAAATCTAATGAGTCCATCAAATAGATTATGAAAAAATATATGACACGTATTTTTTCTTTTGTTACGTAAACCAAAAGTCTAACCGGATGCAGCTGAATACCAGTATTTTACATGGAGTGAATGCCTATCTGACCTCCACAACCCAGTTAGTACTGGGTAATACGATTCCCCTTGGTAAGACTGGTTGTCAGACTTTAAAGATCTTCAAATGACAGCCGGGACCAACGGCTTAACGTGCTTTCCGAGGCACGGACTTTCTCGCCCCCAATAACATGGAGCTTAAAGCATAACCCACCATCACACCACCTGCATCTACACCTGCATGAAGGAGGACTTTTGGCCGAAGGGTGTCGTATATCGACGATTCCGAGGGTGGTTACGCGACACCACGCAGCGAAACGCGACGCCGACAACGATGCGTGTATAGTTATAATAGTCTCATAGGTTTAAAATAATATGTATTAGTTTGTTATTGTTGTTAAATGTCATCATCATCATGGTGGCCTTTTGGTTATCCAATCTCGGATGTAGGCCTCTTCCCTCTTCTTCCACTCCTGTCGATCTTGTGCCCGACTCATCCAGTCTCGACCTCCGTGTCGTCGGATGTCGTCCACCCAGCGCTGTGGTGGTCTTCCGCGCCCTTGCGTGTCCGCTCTGGGTCTCCATTCTAGGACTCGTCTTGTCCAGCGGCTCTTGTCCATTCTCGCAATGTGCCCTGCCCATGTCCACTTTCTTTGCGCTATTATGGCTGTAATGTCTCTAACTTTGGTCTTACTTCGAATCCAATCATTCCGTTTCCGGTCCCGTAGGGTGATCCCAAGCAAAGCTCTCTCCATTCCCCTCTGCGCGACTCGGAACTTCTCGGCGGACTTCTGCGTAAGAGTTATGGTTTCTGTACCATAGGCTAGTACGGGCATGACACACTGCTCGAAGGCTTTGACTCTAAGACGTAGGGGTATTTTTCCACACAGTAGTTGTTTGTTGGCACCGAATGCAGCCCACGCCTGAGCTATTCGTCGTTCCACTTCCGCTACTTGAAAAATACTTGTTAAATGTATTTTGTGTATTTTATCTATGGGCCTTAGTAGCCTGATAATAAAATGATTATTATTATAACTGGCAAAACGTGGATGTAGTAGGTTTAAAATCAAACTCTAGGGTCATTTATAAAAATTAGGCTAATAAAAAGCACTTTTTGAACGTCAATGTTTACAAGAGATACCTTTACACATCTGCCTTACCCTTCACGATTACAAGCGTGATATTACGTTAAGTTTATGTTTATGTACGTCAACGAGGCAGTCAAAACTATAACAAGTTTTCCATATGCCGTCAAAAACAACCGAACATCCTTGGCATGACATAACATGTTAAAACTTTAACATTTGGTCACCAATTCGCGTGACCAAATACGTCATAGTAATATTTGAGTACACAATTTGTTGGTACCTTGTGGTACCATACATGGGGCGGTACCTTTTTGAGTTGTACCACTAATTTCACTTACAATAATTATGTCTAGTTTTGGTGTATGTTTGTTTGTTGTGTGGTTGACATGGAGTATTTAAGTTTTATGTTTGAATAGGTATGTACGTGTATTTGTATTATTGTGGTAGTTTGTTGGTCTAGGAGTCGCAAGCGTGAGTACTGAGCATGAGGTATTGGGTTCGATTACCAGGTTTTCAGTTTGATTGGATTTTAGATGAGGAATTTTTCAGTAGGAGCCACGGAGTCTAGATTTAAAATTTGGAATAAGCTCGCCCACAATTGTATGAGACATAACTAGATACACCTCTGCATAACACTTTTTTTTCCGGATGGGAAATCATCAAATGACCCCTCTCGCTCTGGACGCGGAGCGGAAGGGAGTGTCAGACTTTTACTGACTAAAACCCATCCATGTGCCTTCTTAGTTAGCCCTTTGTGTTCCGAGGCCACGGTATCTCTTTCGAACAGTACCGCAGCCCCGGCAGGATCTGCAGCCCCGTCTTCGGGGTTTGATTAGCAAGCTTCGTGTTTAAGGTACGAAAAAAAAAAAGGAAAATTACGGTTTCATAAACAACTATGCCTCGAAACTATGAATGAAAACTACGTGAAACTTCCTAGATACATGAGTTCATCTTTTTTGTGTTTCGAGAACCCTGATTTATGAGGCACCTTATCTTTAAAACAACAAACTAGAATCTCCGCCCGCAACGTAGAATAATTATTTTAGTAAACTATTCTAAACAGTTGTTTTTTAAAACGTTACTAAAACTCTACATATTCGTCGAGGCGAAAAAAAACATTATAAATTAGAGAAAGCCCTCACATCTGACAAATCTACAAAAAAATATCAAAAGCCGTTAGTCTGATCTCATCCTGGTGTCAAAAACCGATATCTGATCAAAACCGTTATTTACCGATCTAATTTTCCTTAAAAAAAGCGGTTTTCTCCTGCCACGCGATGTAGAAAACAATCGTAAATTACCGAAAAAGGGTATCCGCGACCATTGTTGGAAGTCCAATCAGTAAATGACCACATAGTTGTACTGTTTTGGTTATTTTAACGGGTTCTATAAGAAAGTTTTGTGGGGTAGAGGGCACAGTTGTCGGATTAAATTTTTTTTTTCAATGTATGCGGAAATATTGGACCTTTTTTATTGACAACCTAAAGATTATGAACACTACAAATCACAAGCAAGTTTAATTTGATTTTTTTTCCCCGGGCATGGAACGACATTTTTATTTTTGGTTTATTTCCAGGGGTGGTCTATTGTCATTACCGTTGTAGGTACTGGACATTATCATTTATATTGATTTTTTATTTTGTGTTTAAGTCAAAAAATGGGAAACTTAAAAAACAGTAAATAATTATTCAAACGATTAACATGGCTTGAAAAAAATATTAAAAACAATATTTTAAACTTTAATAGTTCCATAATGGTAAAACAGTTAAATTACTTTTACATCAATCTACAGATGGGTTTTAAATAACTTCAGAAAATAAAAAATAAACTTAACCAAACTTAAAAATTAAATAACAAAAAAAAACAAGATTACCACCGGGGTAGTGGATGGCAATAAACGACATTTTTGCGTCTAAACTAAAAAAATCAGTACTTAATGGTCTATTCCAATACCTACTGTTGCTAGCCTATGATCTCCGCATATTGCAATAACTCATGATTACCTACTTCTTCTATGGCAATCGAAGACCGAGTTACGATCTGTTGGTAAAAATAATACGTGTATCTACGTGTATGTCTAACAAACCTATGACGTCACGGCTCAGAAATAGCAATAGAATACCAAATAAAGGCTATTTGGACTTATGATTATTATAATGTTCTCGTTACTTTTGGTAGCGAGCCATAACCGAAGTATGTTCATTTTTGTTATCTAAGAAATGAGCATCAATTTCCTCGTAATAGTAAAATGGCGGTAGTGTAGCCATAAAGATACATTCATAATCTAGCGAAAAATATCCCGTTGATACTCCATAACTAAAATTGCTGATTGGCTGATGTTTTCACTACAGCATCAGATATTCTCATATAAGCTCTGAAAGGAAAAAGAAGAAGCCATTACCGAGCTATCAGCACTTAAAAAGCATACTTAGATTATTTTTAATTTTTTACTTTTAAGACAAGACAGAAAATAACTCCAGAAAATACTAACCTCCGACAAATCACCTGGTATCGAAAACCGAGTGCCCACGCATAAGTTTTCATAAATTATTTACTAAAGCGAACTTAATGTAAGAACAAAGTTTTAATCAACGTCTCCCTCAGTCCTAATACTGCAATCCTTCAAATAAACTTTGAAGTATCCTTCATATCCCAGCGACAAACTGCACTATCTCAAATATATAGGACTGCAGTAGTTCTAAAGCATCTGCGAAAGCCAAATATCCCAATTACGGAACTTTTAAGTCTCAAGGGTTGACCAGTTTTTTTTTCAGTTAAGGCTCCAGGGTAGCCCGCGGAGATCAAATTTTCTTACGTTTTTTGCAATTTGCATGCCAGTGCTAGGGTGTATGTTGATTAAAATATTATTCGCGGCTGTAAGACGTATGTAGTTACAGAACTAAAATCATCAATACAACCCTCGCAAGTTCATAAAGGTGTAGAAATGACTTTTCTGTTTTTTTTTATTCCTACATCTTTATGAACTTGGAATACAACCCGTTTTGATGATTTTGATGGTTATAATTCTGTAACTACCAGCTAAGTTTTAAAATCTTAGTACTTACTTGGTAACTTTCAACTTTGATAATTGACGAATATTTTTTTTCTGAATCACGACCAGTATCAACAGAATAAAAAACATTTATTTTAATTTCGATATTCCACCTCTATATAACTACCCTATACATGGATCTAAAACCTGAATTTCCACACCAGAATCTCCCACATAAATCCACTAACTAAATATGAAAGCAGATAATTCGTGACTTCACCCTATTATTGTCGCCGATTCACCGTTTTACATTAGTATTAATAGGCCGTTGACCTCTCGTTTATGCCCACAATCGGGCACTTTACCCCAATCTCTTCCTTTTTCGAAAACGCGTGGTACGCTGTTTGCGAATCCGATTTAGCGAATCGAATAACCGAGTTTGGATTGGAATCGGTTAAATCGGATCGGATACACTATCGGTTTGCGTTATCCCACTTTTAGTTTTTGAATCCTTTTTGTGAAACAGTTTTTAATAAGTGGCAAGGATTTTTAATTTTTTTAGGAGATAATTGCACCTGATTATGTAGTTTCGTATTGATCTAATAATTTTAATGCGAAAGTTCATGAGAATGAATGTATGATGTTTGTTTGAATGTTTCTGTTTTCCCTTCCACACACAAAACCGCTAAACAGATTTTGATGAAATTGATGAACAGGATTAACATTTATAATATAGGTAAAATGAAATAAAAATTAAGTAAGTGGCATAAGTACTCGTAAATAAATAAATTTTAACTTCAAACGGAAGATTTCATACTAATCAATTAAGATTTGTGAGAGTTCGCTGACTTGAGTTGGTTAATATCCTCGTTGGTCGCAAGCACGACAGCTGAGCATGAAGTCCTGTGTTCGATTCCCAGATCTGGCATAGTGCTATTGGAATTTCCATCATGAATTTCTCAGTAGCAGCCTCGGAGTCTGCATTTGTAGGTACAGTCGGGATCTTTTCCGTCTGACCATTTTAATTTTTTTTTCGCTTAAAACATGCGGAGGCGCCGAGCCACGCCCCCTTAAAGTTTGGGCCTATTAGGAAAGCCTCAACTTTGGCGCGCAAAATAACAATAACTCTCGTCAGTGCGCTCGGCCGATTCGGTATCTTTTCATTCATTATTTCTATACAAAGTCAACGGGGCGGGGCTAGAGAGCGTTTTTATGTTGCGAGTGCAAGCAAAAATAAGCTTAGTGGTGGTCAGGCGGGAGTGTCCTCGATAGGACCTGACAATGCCAATAGGCTCGCCCCCTACTACATGGGGCTTAAACATAACTGGTGAAATGTGGGTGTACTACCATATACACCTCTGCCTAACCCTTCGGAGATTACAGGCGTGATGTTATGTTAACAAACTTAATATCTGGGAGCTCGGGAGTGTCCCCGCCAAGACGAGCCAAGCGAAGCGCAATAGCACTACCTACCTTTTCTCGAAGCTCTTCGTTTTTTTGAACCCTTATAACTTGGGTTTGGATTATACCAGATAAACAAAATTCTCTGAATATGTTGTCAATAGCGGACTTATTAAAAATATAAAGTTTCAATTGCATAGCTCTTATACTTTAGATTTTATTGATATCTAAAAAAACCCTGATTTCGTCACTGACTCACTGATTGATCATCAAAATTCTTAAGCCAATCCACATATGACTTAGGTGTAGAGTTTGTGAAGTTAGGCTTTGTAGAGTTAGGGCGTGTAGAGTTAGAAGCCTGGCTCTGCATAAGGTCTGATAACTTTTTGACGTGCGAGTCATATAGCAACATTTTACATGAAAATGTTCTTGGTGGGATTAACTTTAACGGATAGATTTCATGCTATTCGGTATTTAGGAGTTTCTGAAATGTTTGGTAGGACATTGACAGCGTCTTCAAGTCGTACCAATAAAGGTGATTTTCGTAGTGTTAGTGGGGTTGAATGTACTTACACTCATATTGGCCTCTTTGAATAATTTAATTTGACGATTACCGTGTCAACTTTAACGACTTCTAAGGTTGAACGGCCCTAATAATTAACGTTAGGCACATCTTCTACGCATGCCTTCACTTGCCTTCCTTTTAGTTACGTGTTCAGGTCGCGACAGTTCAGTTCAGTTCAGTTCAACAGCCTGGAGTTACTGTACTCTCGAAAGGTTTCAGATGTCGAAAGTTAATGTTCTAGTAAACGTTACAAAATTGATCAGAAGCACGAGCGCGCAGTGACTTACGTCGATTTTTGAATTGAATATAAATTATCACTTTAGTTAAATTGTTTGCAACAAGCACAATCAGTATCATCCAAACTTAAAGTGAATGCTCCAGGGTAGCCCACGAAATTCAATTTTTCTTACGTTTTTTGCAATTTGCAGGCCAGTGCTAGGTTGTATGTTGATTAGAATATTATTCGCGGGTGTAAGACGTATGTAGTTACAGAATTATGAATACGAGATCATCAAAATAATCAATGCAAGTTCATAAAGGTGGAAAAATGACCTTTTCAAGGTCAAAGTCATTCCTGCACCTTTATGAACTCCACACGTGGGAACGGTTAACAGCAAAGACACGAAACTTTGTTTTACACGTTCAATGTTGAGAGGAAATCCAAATTTACTACTTTTCATTTTAATAATAGCTGTTTTTTTTTTTCAATATTTTTTCCTATTTTTCTTTTATTCCTCACACAATCAGTCCATCTTTTCTTCGGTCTTGCTGTCCCTCTCCATCCGCCCCTTTTTTTTTTGTTCATTTAAAATATTTGACAAAATTAATGGGATTAAAGATTTTACACAAATATTACAGTACCTAAGGTTCTACATGGTGTCATGGCGTGCCTTAGTATATATTAATCTTTATTTATTTAATACATTTTTTTAATGTAACATTGTCTTTATTTTAATCTCTACCTGTATCGGGCTTAAGAAATTTTATAGTGGCGTCTTAACAGTGATACAAGTAACGCCATCTATCGACAAAATGAAGTAATGAAGGTAAAACAATCGATGAGCGTCACACCGTCAAACGATAGGTATCGAATGATTCGAACAGTAGGTATGTATGTAGTTCTTGCTGCTTTCAATAGATGTCGCTGTTCTAAATATTAAACTATTGAGTTTTAATTCGTAATGAGAGGTTTTCCTTTTGAGGTTTTAAAAAAAAAACTTAGTTCTCAAGAACTCTATAGATGGCGTTGAAGTTACTATGCCAGAGCCAAAACGCTTGAAAAAAAACCATTGTGTCACGTCACATACTCTCGTTGACTGACACTTTCATTTGCTTAACCTTCCGAATATAATCAACATTTCTCGCGCTTTGTTAAAATCAGTTTTTGTAGGTTCCGTTCCTTGCATTATCATACTTACACCTAGCGCCATCTATCCAGCGACTAGGGAAGAGCTAAAAAGAAAATCCCTCATTGGTGGGAACGCTTTTCCAGTTCAGATCCAATGATCACCATAAAGACGAAAAAGAGAAAATCGCAAATAAGACCAAATTGTTTTGACATAATCTCCACACAAGGACTGACAAGGAGAGACAATCTTTTTCCGCAAATCCAGCAATAAAGTGTCTCGTAACCTCGTTTCAGCATTAAAGCTGAATATCAGTTTTCAAATGCAAGTTAGTTTATGCATTTAGATTTTTTTATTAAACTCGTGTCTTCTTATATAGCTACTATTAATCCATCCCCACTCGTATTGTACCTGAATGCAAAATGAGTTCTCTCTCTGTACGCTTTCGCACCACGGCCACAGAATAGGTACTTTTATACAGATAGTACCTACCTACCTAAATTCAAGTAGGATAATTTCTGCCCAATACGCAGACGAAACCATGAACAAAAGCTAGTAAATTATATAAACCACCATTCACATAACACATAACACCTTCATTCAAACGTCGAAACAAACTTCAGAAACATTTTTCAAACAACAAAAACAATTTCACTACTAAACGTTATATTTATGTTAGGCCTTTGAAGTCCATTCCGGTTCAAACTGGGTCAGATCTGGAAAATACCGGATCAAACCAGATTGAATTCAGATAAAAGTGAGCTATGCGCATATTGGATAAAACGCATACCATTTTCTAAACGAATTATGGAGGGTTATGGATTTTAGGAACGGTAGCGAAGACTTTCAAACGCTTTTAGTTCGAGGAATAGATTTAATACGTCTTTTAGATGCGTTTTGAATAAAATTTGTTCCTCAACTAAAATAATAGAATAGTTTAATCAGCATAATTTAGTTGTAGATCCCAGAAGGCTATAAATCCAAGATGCAGTTCAGGCGCTAGTACTATTATCTATTCTGTGGTTCAGTGCGGTTCAGTGGATATCACGTCTTCGAAAAGTATAATACTTATGCGGAAAAAAAATGGTAGCAATATGTCTTTGTAGTAATTGCAACTGCTTTGCCCTGGTCGAGCAAAGTGTTATTGGGTATTTCCATCAGGAATTTCTCAGTAGCAGCCACGGAGTCTGCATTTGTACCCGATAGTTGGCAATAGGCTCGCCCCGTATTACACACAAACATACCTGGCGAAATGTGAGTACCTCTGCCTAACCGTTCGGGGATTACAGGCGTGATGATATTATCTTATGACACTAGCTTTTCAGTAGCATGTCAATTTATTTTTTTGTTTTTCCATTATTTAGGCGTGATAAATGGGAAAATAAACAATTCCAATTTGAGGCCGAAAAGTACACCTTTACATGAATAATTACGAGGTTTTCAATACACACAAAGCCGCCTCCACTTTTCTTCTTTTAGTGCAGTCATAATAAAAAGTTCATAGTTTCATGAGTGGGATTCATCATCATCATCATCATCAGCCTATTAATGTTCCCACTGCTGGGACAGGCTTCCTCTTTAAGAGAGAGGGAATGGGCTATAATCCACCACGCGGGCCCAGTGCCGATTGGTAGATGTCACATGTCTTCGAATTTTTTGGTTCTAGGACATGCCGGTTTCCTCACGATGTTTTCCTTCACCGTTTTGAAAGCAGTGGTGATGAAATAAATTACACAAAGTAATGCGCCTGTCTGAGTGATGAGTGGGGTTATCTAGGTCTATTTTATAAGAAAGCCGCTAACATTACATTCAGCATCTTATTGAAGAATCAGAACCTACCACATTGCTGTTTAAAAAAAAACACTCAGCTGAATCGCGACACACCCACGTGTCCTCACAACCAAATAATTATTAAAATCGATTGGAAATTATCGACATGCATACCACGACCGACATACTTTGATCCTTGGCTACACCATTATTTGGTTGCTCACGGATTTGTATTTCGAGCTACAGGGCTCACGGTCATTGGTCGATAGGATAATTTGAGGCCACGGGGGGTGGGGTGGGTTGTCTATGCATTATGTAGGGGCAATCAATGGTAGGTGTTGGTGATTGTTCACCCCGATGAGTGACGAGCCTTCTGTAGTGGCGTGGAGTCGGTGTTAGAACTTGTTTTATTTCAAAGAGCTTGAGGAATATTTATTTATTTATTATTCTTCAACAAATTTACATTTGTGTCGAACAGTGGGTTTTAACAATAATAAATGGAACACAAAATTAATTAACTAACCATAGTAAAGTCAGGATAAAAATTAAAAATTAAATAATAATACATTCCACATTAGTCATAACATTATTAGTCGTAAATTAATAGGCTGATGATGATGACCATAAACTGCGATCATAACACGTTGCTTATAAAAGCGACCAGGCGTAAGTCATTAATTTTGTAAAGTGTTTTCTGTTTTTTTAGTTTTACGCAAGGTTTTACCTCTTTCTTATATTTTAGTTATTTTACAATCTTTCAATCCTATGTTAGAATTTGAAGCTGTACACAGAATTTTCTTATTCCTTGAGATCTCAATGCAATTTGCTTGTAACAAATGAAATGATCATAGCAATTTGACGCTTGTAGGCATGACACATATTTTATCAGGCGCTTTTTATTTCAATACATTCAATTTAACCACCAAGCTCTACTCTAGAGGCGTACAAAATAAATTCGTCCCTTCCGTAATAAGCTTAAATAAATTCAGCGAATTAATTAATTATATAACGTTTCCCATTCCTACCAAACACATCATCGGTTTGATTAATATTTCATTCAGATAAAATTAAGTTTGCAACAAACAGTTGGCTTTTTTAATAAATCTTTAATTAAAATCAGCCTCAATTTATTATTTAATTTAATAAAATATAGATTTACACTTTGTTATACTACCCGATTTCAGTTTGATATTTTCAAGTGTCACAACAAGTTGTGGTTTGCCAGTTAAAATGATGTTGGTTTTCCGTTTTAAATTTCGTAAATCTTTATACATTTAAAACATAATACCTAATGCACGATGTGAATCAGGTACCAAGGTATATTTGTACATGTTCCAGCAAACTCTTGAAATGTCAAATTAACATTTTATGTGTTCTAAAAAAATAATAATCTACTTTTCTTATACGGCTGTTTTGGGGATTCATACCTTTTCTTCTCCTACAACCCGCGAAAGCATAGTGCGAAAAAAAAACTAATTAAATTATAGTTTTCTAATAATTCATGACAAAAATACTTTTTCGTTACAATACTTTAGTTCGTCTGAAAGTGGCGCCGGTGACTGAAAAGTTGTGTGGTAATCGGTTGTCGTGGTATGGGCATGTGATGCGGAGGGATGAGGAAAATGTCGTGAGGAAAGTTTTGAGTATGAATGTGGATGGGTATATGAGTAGAGGAAGACCAAAGAAACGATGGATGGACTGTGTAAAGAATGATATGGCAAGAAAAGAAGTGTCTGATGAGACGACGAAAAATAGAGAAGTATGGAAGAAGAAGACATGCTGCGCCGACCCCAAATGAATTGGGATAAGGGCAAGAGAATGATGATGATGATGACTTTAGTTCGTGTATTCAAAAATATCGCTTGGTTAATACACGTGAGAATTAGTCTCTGCAGTTCTCGGCTCCATAATAACATCGCCTTCGCCTCGCCTGAAAAAAAACTGTTTTATACTAACATAATATATGCACTATAACATATTATAATATATAATATAATAATACACGGTCAAAATATATGAAAAAGTGGATTTTCTTCTTTGCCCAACCAGGGAATCGAGTCCTGGAACCGACGCTCAGCAGTACCACTTGCGACACCCGAACAACGCTACACTAAGGACTATTATTGTGTACTTACCGACTCCACAGTTTCCTCTAACTAAAACGTAAAAGGGGTGCGATGCGAGCGACAGTGGCGATGGTAATTTCTATGTAAGCATTGTTACAGTCCTGAAACCGAGTCTACCGTCACTACTTGATACTTGACACACATAATGTTGGCTTGTTACTGTGATTTCTTTTAGTATTTGTCGAGTTTTAGTTAGTTAACTTTACCTTCTTGTCTAGGCATAGGCCAAAAACTGCCTTGAAAATATCGCTTTTAGCTGTAAGACAGCCCATTGTGTTACTTACCCTGTTTATAATGCCTACTATGTCTTTTCTACCTGTAATTTGTCTGATGTACATAATAAAGAGTATTTATTCTATACTAGCTTCTGCCAGCGGCTTTGCACGCGTGAAGTTTGATAACTGTCCCATGGGATCTTACTACCGGGGTAAAACAAATCCTATGTTTTAATCCAGATTATAAACTAAAAAAAAAACCAAATCCGTTCAGTAGTTTTTGCGTGAAAGAGTAACAAACATCCATCCATACATACATACATACTCACAAACTTTCGCATTTAATTTCTTCAATTTTTGTTTTAGATAAAATGTGAACAAAACTGGGAACTGGGTATTTGAAGCCAAATATTATTGGTTTGTTATAAGCAGAATTAATTAAATTGACTAAACACTTCAAAACAAGCTTTTAATTAAAAATAGCTTCTTGCATAACACGTAGTTAATTCCTATGTAACCTGTGTGGTTTTATATTTTTTTTAAGTTCAGTAAAAAATATAAATTTTCTAAACCCCAAAGTATCAAGACTTTTCAGTCGTAGTATCTAACTACGTATGTTGGAAAAAGTGTAGTAGTGAGAATAAAATTTGTATTAATCGTGTCTGATAGTAGTGTCGACGATGCGGTCGCGGTCGCACGGGTCGCCCGTTCGAGTCCCGGTTGATGTACACCAAAATTAGGATAATAATTAGGATAGTGCATCGTAGTCAAAGTGTAGTGAAAAAAAATTGTGACATATATGTTATGTTATTAAAGCAAACGTAGTTAAGTGTATCAAAATTGAAATTTTCATAGCAAAAACAACCTTGACTTCAGTGTAACTTGACAAGTAACTTTGATACTTAAAGTTAGTATTTACTTAAGTCTTAAGTCCTTCGCAGGTACTGATTATCATCATAATTTACTCAACTAGTTCTAGCTACGTCCTAAGAGGCAAACATATTTCAAATTGTACTTATGTACAAATCTGAAAAGCTTTTATACTATTTCATACGCTATATCACTCTTTCATTTCCTTTGGGACGGAGAAAGTGGACGAGTAACTAAATATTTCACGAGTTTCTCTTGCTAAACGTGTAAAAAATACTATCACTATAAATAAATAAATAAAATAAAATTCATTTAATTCAGGCAAGACAAAGAAGAAAAAAGAATATATATTATGTATTTTATACGGAAGATACATTTTTCACAAATATTCAGTAGTAAAAAATTCCAGAAAACAAACAAAATTAAATATGAATGAAGTACGAGTAAGTTTACATTCTCCTCGTATCGTATTTTATATGTTCAACTTATTTTTTTATAAAATTAATGAATTTTATAAAAAAATAAGTTGAACATATTTAAAATTTAATCATTACAATTGCAATTAAATTAAAAATCATTAATAAATAAAAATATTAATTAAAATTGTTAGCAGGCATATTGACAGCCATATACAAAGAAATAATTAGCTATACGTGTAGTCTTTCTTTCGAGTTAGCCGTGTTGTATCCGGCAGAGTAGAATAGAACGAACCCATTACACTGACGGGTGTCGTATAAGGCGACTAATGTCTGAGGCAGAACACTTTGCGCCTCCGTAGACCTGAGAATGGGCAGCAGCGTTTTCTGTTAGTCTTTCATCACTACGATCTCCAATCCGCCTGCCAAGCGTGGAGATTATGGCAAATTCCTCCCATCATGGGAGAGGCTTATGTCCAGCCTTTATCGTGTGGTTAGTGCGAATTCCTAGCCTGGTGTCAGAGTTTTTATGCCGCCCAACGACCTCTGACTTGGCTTTACAGTACGTCGAGAAACATCTCCCAGGTATACTGGTTTCTTCACTATGTTTTCCTTCATCGAAGCAAGTTATAATTATTCAACGTGTGTTATTCATCTGCCTATATAGCCAGCACGGCCGTGATACCGTCTTTCTGTGACAAACAGGGCCGTCTTTACCTAGTGTGCAGGGTGTGCGTTGCACACGGGCGCTGCGGTCCTGGGGGGCACCGAGCGCCGCTCGCTACAGAGCCACACGGCGCTTTCTCAAAAATGTTATTACCCGTGTACAGTGGGCTTCGCTCGCATTACCCAGCACTAACTGGGTTGTGGAGGCCAGATAGGCAGTCGCTCCATGTAAAATATTGGTGTTCAGCTGCATCCGGTTGGACTGGAAGCCGACCCCAACATAGTTTGGAGAGGCTAGGCATAATGGTGTGCGTGATTATGAAAAGTAAAGATACTGTTGGTACTCCAAGTTCTGAGTTGAGCTGAAAAATATTTGCCACACAAAAGTTTGGGGCTCTCTTTCTTTAAATGACCATCTTAGACGCAATAACTGCAGTCTGGTTTTTCCTGGTTTCTTCTCAGGGTAGGCAGATATAAAAGATCACGGTGATCTAGTTTAAAAAATTCTTTAGACATGTAAAAGAGTTTGCACAAACCACCGATCCTACGGAAATAAATAACATTTATCATAACATGAAATATGAAATATTGAGGATCGCAAAATGCAATCGTAAACATTTTCATGTGACTTTTATGAACGGACGATCGGCACCTTTAGAAATATATTTTTAATGTGGCATGTGAGCAATTAACCGAATCTCTTTCACTTTTTCACTTAAAAAAGTGAAAGCCCTCCAAATTCAAATGAAAAAAGGAGAAAACACAAGTGGCCACAAATTGAGTTAAAAAAATCCTCTTCAATTTTTTAAATGCGCACGACGTAACGAGGCCATACAGCCATTTGTGCCTCGAGGC
Source organism: Xestia xanthographa (assembly GCA_905147715.2). NCBI lineage: Eukaryota > Metazoa > Arthropoda > Insecta > Lepidoptera > Noctuidae > Xestia > Xestia xanthographa. The sequence goes on along the minus strand of LR990659.1, from coordinate 4,128,645 downwards.
AACAACCCGGCGGGATATAATCAGGAAATATTGCCGGCAATCCATCGCATTTCCCCTATCCCAGTCGCGATCGGGGTAAATAGCAACACCGGAGCAACGGTGTTACCAGATTGAAAAATTGCTAAGCATCCGTTCAACGCGCGCCATATTGATTTATTTGGTGTTTTATTTCACTTAACTGATGGGTTGAAATTAATGTTTTTTTTTCACTTTCCGGGGTTACTGGACTTTCAGTAATACCTCGAGGTGAATTTGCATAGCTTAAAATAACATGGGACCCTTTTCCGGCTTGTATCTCATTTCAAGTGGCGCTATGGAAGGTTTATTTGGAGTCTCAGGACTGGTACGTGTGATTAGGAATTTGGAGAAAATATTAAGAGAGTTTTCACTTGTATTTACTCTTACATCACACCACATCACGCTTGTAATCTGCGGAGGGTAAGGTAGACGTGTACCACATTCCGTCAATTATATTTTAAGTTTCAAGGGGGCGGGCCTATTGCCTTCAACCGGGCGCAAATCCAGACTCTGTGTCAGCTTTTCGGTATCGTATGCCCGTGCCTCGGAAAGCACGTTAAGCCGTTGGTCCCGGCTATCATTTGTAGATCTTTAACAGTCGTAACAGTTAGTCAGTGGCCCGAATGTCTGATAACCAGTCTTATCAAGGGGTATTGTATTACCCAGTACTAACTGGGTTGTGGAGGTCAGATAGGCAGTCGCTCCATGTAAAATACTGGTACTCTGCTGCATTGGTTTTCAGTTTAACCGGATGCTGCTGAATTCCAGTATTTCGCCAACTCCAACATAGTTGGGAAAAGGCTAGGCCAATGATGGTAGCGTATGATTCATCTTTTTCTTCATCAATATCATTATGTCCGCCTATGGTTTAGACCTGCTGTTCTAGTCACACATTAATAACTTAATGACTACTTAAAAGCAAAAAATCTTTAATTTGACCTTTAATGTTCCAATAAATCAATAAGTTTAATAGAAATAATGAAAAGCCCACAGCCAGTATTCAATGTCACCTGATTCATAATTGTGGGAATGAAGCAACTTGCCTTTAAAAGGTATAACGTATGGGGCAGTTTGATTAGTGCATGAATTAGTATGACGTGATCTAGTGACATTCTGATTGGTGGATTGAGCGATTGATTTCTGCAATGGTCGTGCTGATTTCAGTGTAGAACATACAATTGTCAAGCTTTCAGATAGTAGTGTGATTGTGCATGTGAGATTCACTGATATTTTGTCTGAACACTGGGTGAGTTTGGTATAGGGTAACCTCAAATATAATTGAATTAAGTCATAATTTTACCTTTTCAATACTAATAATAGTTGCATGCCTAATATTAGGGAGATTGTACATGGATCAGCCAAGGATCACTTGGCATCTTATGTAGTATTCATCCTTTCTCATTTGTAGTGAAGGAACAATCTAAAACTACTTATATAATAGGCTAGTTTCCACCATCAATAAATTGCAAATCTATTTAGTCCGTCAGTTAGAGTATTGGAAAATAATGTTCACATATTTTTTGTTTTTGTAAATCAATATTGACAAAGATAAAACGCTTCAAAACTCAGGGGCTAGTGACGTCACAACGCACTAAAAATTATACGCATTGAGAATTTTAAAAGCGTCGTATCTTCGTCAATTTTGGTTTACGTAACAAAAGAAAAAATACGTGTCCAATATTTTTTGGAAATCTATCTGACGAACTAATTAGATTTTTTTTTTCATCTGCCATCCAGCCTGTGTCTATTTTTTATTTTAAAAAAGTCTTCACTCGATAGGGATTTCAAAGCCCGAATCTTACAATTTAAAAAAATCTAATGTTTTAGAAAACAAAGAGCTATAAAATAACAGTCATTTACTGAATTCATCCATCATTTAGGGAATTTTTCCTTCATTGTAATTGGTTTACGCCATTACAAATAAGAAAAAAAAAAAAAAACTCTTTTTCCTTTCACATCAAAGGTCTACAAAGGATTTCTAAAAGAAAAGTGGGCGAGATCAAGGAATGCGAGAGATATTAAAATAATTTGAATATTTCGTGACGAATTAACTTCGCCGAAGCTCTCTTTTGGGACAGTATAATTCCCTTCCTGTTCAGTATTCGTTCTATGATAATAATAATCAATCCAGAAGATTACGTAACTCCGTCACAATCACTGGGAAAATAGCTTCAATCCGAAAACAAATGGTTTACGCGAAACTAATGAGGGCGCATTTAATTCCAAGCTTCAAATCGGATTAGTGTTTCGACCTCAGCCACTGTGTAGGAAGATAGGAAAAGGAGCACTGAAAAATTGCGAAATAAATCGTTACATTACTAAATTAAAAGTCATTCCTATTATTAATTATAGTTCCTCTCAAAACGGGGAGAGAAAACATCGTGAAAAAACCGGCATGTCCTAGAACCAAAGAATTCGAAGACATGTGACATCTACCAATCCGCACTGGGCCCACGTGGTAGATTAGCATTGGCCCATTCCTTCTTATAGAGAGGAGGCCTGTGTCCCAGCAGTGGGAACCTTAATGGGCTGATGATGATGATTAGTCATTTCCTTCGAGTTTGAGTTAACTTCGTCAATCCAGCAGAACATCTACCTCCTGGACAGGAACAGCAGTGGCCAATTTAGAAATCGCTTAACTGTTTGCGGACCCAGATAGCCCGCTGTAAAAATAATCTGCCCAAATGGGGTATCATTTACCCGTCCCAAATACAATGTCAGTGTGGACCTCCTCTGCAGGATATGCCTCGCCTCCTTTCTTGCCCATCCTGCATAGCCACCTGCACCTTCCAGGATTTAAACGAAGCTAGGGAAAGAGCCAATAAAACTTAGATGAGACATCTAGAGACTCGATAAACCAACAGCAGAGTTACTCGTAATATGACACTTGTAATCACAGAAGGGTAGAGGTGTGTGTGTTGTTTGGCCACAAAAATAACAAGTAAACATGTTTTAAACATTGTTTTAAAATTTCACGGTTTATAACTAAACTTATAATGTCATTTACGGGATATATTCCGTCATTATCCATTATTCTGAGCTCCTGATATTTCGACACTGTTGAAAGCGCCATGATCTTGGGATGACTGGAGAATGCGGGTGGATGGAAAACAGATTTAGCAAGAGGGTAGACAGATTTGTCTGCACCTAACAATTTATTTACCTACCATCCACCCGCATTACCGCCGAAATATCGGAAGCTCAGAATAATGGATAATCACGGAAGATATACCGTAAGTGACATTGGTGTCGATTCTGTTGTGCACAAACTAAATTTATTTTAGGCTATTGCTATCTTTTACTAAAAGGCAGTGCGAGAAAAGGACGGCTATAGCTATGAACTAAGTTAGAGATGTCAAACTAGTTTATGCCTTGCGCTTCACCGTGTTTTTATTCGACATGTTTTTACGTGCACTCTTCATTTGTATGAAAATATTAGTTCCAATTAAATTTTACATCTCCATATTACGTCCGTCCCTTTCTCGTTTTATTAGAGAGAAAAAGATAGCAATAGCCTAAGCTTATTTTGTGTACAACAGAATCGACACCAGTTTATACAAGTTTTAATTAACTCGGATATCAAAGCTTTCATAAACCTTTACAAGCTACGCGCACTACGCGATCGTAGCACTTTGCTACGCCGTAGCGCTTTAAGCTACATCACTCCAAACCTTTTGCACAAACTTCCTTCGTGTCTTAACCATATCTTTTAAGTAGCCGCGGCCTTTTTAAATGATAAATGGCCACCTTTTACCAAGCCAGACATTGTGGCGTTAAAACCCCTTGAAAAGCCGAAAAGCCAAGGGGGGGGGGGGGAAGGGAATCTAATTTGATTACTGTACTAGGTTAATGGAATCGATTTAAATGGCAATGAGGTTATTAGGTGACCTTTGGGTAACAATTATTTAGTATGTGGAAAGGTTGTTGGACGAGGTTTTAGTTCGGTTTGACAGGATCTAGAATAGTCAATGTGTAAGGGACAGCCTTTCGACAGTTCGTGAAATAGGTATAGATTTTTTGTTGTTAGTCTAATTCTTGGTGGAAGTAAAGAAAGTACCCAATACTTGAACAAATTTGACATTTACCAAATTATACTGGGTCCGCGTGGTGGATTATGACCCACTCCCGCTCACATCACACATTAGTCCGTTGTTCAAACTGGATAATCATCATCATCATTTCAGCCGAAAGACGTCCACTGCTGGACATAGGCCTCCGCCAAGTGTTACCACATTGACCAGTCCCGTGCGACTCGCATCCAGCGGATTCCCGCAACCTTCACCAGGTCATCGGTCCACCTAGTAGGAGGCCTTCCAACGCAACGTCGTCCGGATAATGGATAATGATAGGCTGATAATGATGTTGATGATCATTGGTCTAGCTCTAGTAATTGTGTTGGTATAATCATTACTGTCACATAGGTACTAATGTATTTGTCGGATCAGGTCGGATCAGGTCATGAGTACGGACGGGCGAATGTATCGAAAGCGCGCCAGTGTTGACATCACGCGACCTACTTACCAGTCTACCCCACCATGGCGGCTTCTACAGAGTCCTGATGCGGCGAGGCGGACATTCTATGTCTGATCGCAGCGGAGTTAAGAAGTCTAGAAACTGTACCCGAATCATTGTGCCCAGTGTTAATGTGTCAAGTAATTTGTTAGACTCAGTGTAACTGTTTGAAAAGAGTAACCATGGAGTTTCTTGCCGGTTCTTCTCCATGGAAACTACCATGCCGAACCGTGCAATGTGAAATAAAATAGTGTATCGCATCCAGTTTGTTTTCATAGCACGAAACCAGTCTTCTGCCCACATAAGCTCGAGCCTAGCGAAATAAAATCCTGACAAACCCGACATATTTATTGATTACCGGTAGAAACAGATATAGTAGTACTACTTAGTATTGGTAATTAGCCAGACTATCGTCATCATTCTTCTGTCCTTATTCCCTTCCATACTTCTCTACCATCCATATTACTCATCTCAGCAGTTCTTTCTTGACATATCATCTTTCACACAGTCCATCCATCCATTCTTATGTCTTCCTCTCTCATACATCCACATTCAAACTCAAAACTTTCCTCACGACATATTTCTTATCATACCGAGACAACTGATGACGACACGTTTCGTCATCAGTTGTCTCAGTATCAGTTGTCAGCACCTCAATAAATCCAAACACTCAAATAGAGCATTAAACCTTACAGCTTCAACAAAAGAGCTCAAAATGGGTTGCGGGTCCTCAACCACAGCGGTTCCTGTGGCCGAGGAGAACGGCAATGGTGCGGTGAAGACATTAAATGGCGCTGGAGTGAAGGGCCATCACGATGATGACCCTGATGACTTGCCGACTGTGGTGCTGCCAGATACACCAGTCATACCGAAACCACGTAAGTAGAAGGCAATAGAGGACAGAGTTGAGACTGTGGGTGTCACTGTGGCTAGGCAATATTCTGGCAAATATTCAACATCAATAGTCAATATTCAGACAAATATTCAATATCAATAGTCAATATTCAGTCAAATATTCAATATCAATAGTCAATATTTAGACAAATATTCCTTAAGCAATATTCAGTCAAATATTCAATATCAATAGTCAATATTTAGACAAATATTCCTTAAGTCTCTTCTGAGGATTGCAATATTTTTAAAGCTACTTACCACATCGTGCTTTCAAAGCCATTTTGGTCTATCCAACGAACTTCTTGAATATACTCAATAGTTTCCTATGTACTTGCTACAAAAGTAAGTCGTGAAATTGAAAGACTTTCAAATATGGTATTCTTATTTATAGAACCAGAACGAGCCCGACTTAATAATTTTGTAATAATACTTTTTTAATCAGATTACATTTTGTTATCGACATAAAGGGAATGATTTTTCTTTGTGTCTGTGATTTGTGTTTGTTTTTGAGGCCACATTAACCACAGCATCCGCGTCACTTGCGGTATTTAAGTCCTCTAAAGTATCAAAAATCGACCACCAACTTTACTGAACTCATCACGCCTGTAATCACCAAAGGGTTATGCAGAGATTTCGAACTAATCTATACATATAATAAAACAGTAACGAAAGAAAAACTGTACATTGAGAATTTTCGAGAAAATATAAGTGGATTTTGTTAGAAAAACGTAACTGATGACAAAAAGTCACTTTTTAGAATTTTTGTCTGTTTGTCTGTTTGTCTGTGTGTATGGTACGGCTTCACGCCAAAACTACTGCATAGATTGAATTGAAATTCGGCAAAAATGTTCTTTGTAAACCAAGGAAGGCTTTAGGCTACATATTATCACGCCTTATGTTATGGGAGGTAAGCAATATTGATTTTAAAAGGTTTTTGTTCGTAATTGAATGGACAAAATAATTGAATGCACAAAATAACATGTTAATAAAAATTTTACTCTAGGAACATAATAATCACGCTATTTTTATAAAGGAGCGGGGTATTAAACTTACTTAATATCCATACTAATATTATAAATGCGAAAGTAACTGTTTGTTTGTTTGCTACCTTTTCACGACTAAACGGCTGATCGGATCGTAATAAAATTTGGCAAGGAGATATATTTCAACCTGGGGAAGGACATGGGCTATATATTATTACGCTAATAACTTACGGGGTGAGCAATATTGCATTTCGTCAATATTATTTAACTGTTTGACAACTGACAACTGCCATAACATACGTTGCAATAGAACAGGTATTTTGAACCTTTTGTCACTAGAACAAATAGCCCGCCGGCGACAGCGATCGCCCTGTGAACAGTGTTTCGCATGTTCGAGCCTCAGTCAAGACTCACTTTTTGTATTAATTTTGATTTGTTTAATGCTGTAAGATAATAACTTAGGTTCGCATGTTCGATCCCCATTCAGTTTTCGCTTTTTGTAACTAAGTATTTTGTTTTTTTTTTAAAGCTTTAAGGTTTCGAAATCATTACTACATAGTTTATACATACTTTTAGTTTTTTTAACCATATAAACGACGGCTAGGGAATTATTTATTTCAATCAAAACTTATCTATATTTATTAATATAAATCTATCATTTATTAAATCTGTAGACGTGGAGCTTTTGTATGCATGGAAAGCAAGTCGATCGCTTTCCAAGCATATATTTTAGCAGTTTAAATTGACTCCATTTTCTGAATCGCAGTGTTAAGATTATTATGAAAGAATGATAAATACTGTCATTCGCCCGTGTCAGCTGTGTAATGGAGTTGGGCAGGACACCTAGCAAGGCGCGCTGATCGTAGGTGGAGTAAAGCTGTGACCGGGTGGCGTCCTAGGAACGGAAAGAGCGTGGAACTTAGCACAAACAGAAGAGGCCTATACCCAGCAGTGGCTGAATTCAGGCTGTGGATGATGATGATGATGACGCATAACTTTTTCCAGAGAGGTCCGATTTGCATGATTCTTTTTTAGTGAAAAGCGTATATCTCAAAGTTGGTCCCATATAAAATTGAAAAAAATCGTGTTCGAACCCAAGTCATGCACTTCTGATTTTTCGGATTCATGTGCGTTTTGTATAATTATCACTTGCTTCGGTGAAGAAAACCATCGTGAGGAAACCAGCATGCCTGAGAGATATTTGTCGACGGCAAGTAAAACCAAGTCAGAGGCTCTTTTTTTTTGGATGGGAAATCATCAAATGACTCCTCCCGCTCTGGGCGGAGCAGGAGGGAGTGTCAGACTTTTACTGACTAATACCCATCCATGTTCCTTCATCGCCCTTTGTGTTCTGGGGCCACGGTATCTCTTTCGAACAGTCCCGCAACCCCGGCAGGCCTCGGTCGTTGCGCTTGGCGGCCGGGACGCTGTGAGGTTCTCTCCTTCTCACGTTCCGCCACCTCCTTCTCTAGCATTACTGCTTCGCAGAAGGAGGTGACGGCGTCCCATTCCGTCTCGCTCTGGACCATGGCTTGAACCAGGGCCGGACGCGAGAGGTCGCCGCCGCCAATCGCCGCTTCGAGGACACGGCGGTGCTCCACCCACGCGAGGCAAACCTCTACCGTGTGCTCCACCGTGTCCTCCGGTCGATCCTCGCAATGGAAACATCCGGGCGTTTCCTCCCGCCCGATTCGGTGCCGGAACCTCCCGAAACAACCGTGTCCGGTGAGGACCTGCGTCAGGCGGAAGGTGAGGACGCCGTGGCGTCGCTCAAGCCACTCCTCAAAGAGGGGACTTATCGCCACTATTGTGGCGTGCCCTGCACGGGGTTGCGACAGTCGCTCTCTCCATGTCGCCATGAGATCCCGCCGGAACTCTGTCCGCTAAGCGACAATTTTCCGCGGCAGCGGAGTTTCCCCCCGGCGTAGCGCCTCCAAGTCAGAGGCCATTGGACGGCATAAAAACTCTGACACCAGGTTAGGCACTAACCACACGATAAACAAGAAGAAGATTGTTCTTAGGCTCATTTCATGCTCTTGATGAGAACTTTAACTCTGGCTGGAGTATGACTGTCATCGATATTCTAACAATGGAGACGGAAGGCAGTTGCAAGAGGTTCTCAGAGTTTACAGCATCTATATCGTGTTTGTGCTCATTTTGATGAACCTTGATGAGAACTTTAGACCTGGGTGGAGTCTGACTATCAAAGAAGGTCTGACGTTGGAGAGGGAAGGCAGTTGCGAGAGATCCGCAATAGTTTAATGGAGTTTTATCGTGTTTCGGCTCATTTTGTGTTCCTTGATGAGAACTTTAGACGTCATCGAGTGTCTAAGGATGAAAACGTAAGGCTGTCGAGGGAAGCCCTTATTTGGAAAAATATAAGTACTTAGAATATTTTAGCGATTAACGCAAATATTTCTGAGAAATTAAATTGTTACTTACTTGAGTCTATACTAATATTATAAAGCTGAAGAGTTTGTTTGGATGGTTGAACGCGCTAATTTCAGGAACTACTGAATTCGTAGACAAGTTTACATCGTTCAAAATGATAGAATAGATATCGTTTCTATAATGTTGATCGCAAAACTCTTTGTATGTTTTTTCTACAGACATTAGAGAACGAGCGATCGACTCAGTCGTGTCAACTTGGCTACCATTTTAGCGCTATCTACAATCGCTGAAACCGAGGGGTTTACGATTGTAGAAAGAGAATCGATATGAAACGTTTGTAACTTGGCTATGCCTACTGGTTCGACTTAAAAGTATCTATTAGTGTTGGATAGCCCATTTATCGAGGAAGGTTATACGTTATAAAACATCACGCCACAACCAATAGGAGCGGAGCATCAAAGAAAAATATTGCAAAAAAAACTGGAGATTCCTTTTGGGAATCTTTAACCGTTTACGCAGTAATCATAAATGACGGAATTGTTCTTCTTAAAAAGTTAAAAAACAGTCCGCGATAACATAATGATCTATCTTTTAAGGTGGTCTCAGAATCTCTAACCTAACCCTCTCTCTCTTTCTCTTATTATGTGACGCAGACGAAGTTGCGCGGGTCAGCTAGTTAGTCATATATTTCAAGCTAACTATTTTAATGCTTATTTCCCAGCAGTAGCCTTCGAGATACCAGTGGAAGAGTTCGACGGCACAAAGCGCCCCTCCACACCTCCCCCTCACTTGCAAAGACTACTGCAGCCAGTCCAGCCCGAGATTAGTCTGCCGGACATAGAGGAGAAGCTGGCTGAAGCGGAGCAGCGAAGACAATCTGTAAGTACCCTTTTTCGACTGCATTTCTTGGGTATACTGGTGTGGAATGAAGTGCTTGACTGTTTAGCAACCGTTAATCAAATTCTTATATTCGTATTTAATTTAAACTTCAAGAAATTGCAATGGGATAACCGCAACGTTACATGCATTAGAATCCTAAAACACCGATGCTGTACAGGGCGTAAACGTGTGTTGACGGCTTCGTGATGAGGTTTCATCACGAAGCCGTCAACCAAGCACTCTGTACACCAAACTAAGTAACTTTACGCAAACATTATTGCTGTGAAACGACTTTTTTTGGGGTAAAAAATCATGTTTTGTGGTAGAACTCAATGTAACGCACTCAAAACATTGTGCTGATGGATAGATTTAATAGTAGGGGGTCGTGGAGGTGTTTAAAGTAAAAATCTTACATTTAAAACGTGTATTTAAAAAAGAACTAGTCTAAAAGTTGGATCTTTGAACCTCAATATCTCCGTAACTAGAAGGTTCCTAGGTATGGTGTAGAACAAAACAATGATCGCAATGACGGGGAGAACAAGTGTCTTTTGGCTTCGTCAAGAGGTTTTTTACACCTTATAAACTATCAATTGATCTCGGCTCATAGGACCTACTCTATAATCACTGTAAGATCTAATTATTTTTTTCTTATTTTAATATAATTTCCCTCGAACCCGCGCGTTCTCCTTCCAGTTCGGACGGAACCTGTCTATTTTGTCCCACCATCTCCTTCGTGGCCTGTCGCGACCCCGTCTCACTGTGTCAGAGCACTAGTTTCCTATTACTTTGGCCTTCGAATTGTCAGCGGCAGACATTGAAATGGAAGCATTGGATCCCAGGCCTTTGGCTAGGAGTAAGCAGGCTAGGAAAACAGCAGAAAAGGCAGGAAAAACTTGTACTAAGGTGATAAGATAACACTCGTATAATGAGGGCTATATTGTACCCATTACAGATACTTCAAGCGAGAGCTGCATCAGCTCAGAAGAGGGCGCAGAAGGTTATAAAGAACGTGCAGGAAAGGCTTGACACAGAGCATGTTAGTATCAGAATGGACTATTATTTAGCTAGCAAAACATAACGTAACATCACGCTTGTAATCCGCGAAGGGCAAAGGCCAGAGGTGTACCTAATAGTACACCTAACTATATGTAAGTAAAAGGGGGTGACCATATTTAGCTAGCTGAGTCAGAAAAGCTAAGATCTTTTAGAGCAACTGACTGACTTGACATGTGATAAAGATTGAGAATATTACAAACATCGCGGGAGCAACTTTCTGAAAACGAGAGCTACTAACTACTCTTTCTGTGTGTCCAACTATCCAACAAAAGAAATCTCTCTAATACTTGCATACAACGTAACATCACGCCTGTAATCCCCGAAGGGTTAGGCAGAGCCAATAACACTTTGCCCGACCTGGGAATCGAACCCAGGACCTTCTAATAACTTAATCATTTACATTTACAGGAACACGCTGAACCCATGAAACACGTGACGAACAGCCTGACCATCCCACCAGAGCCAGGCGTGTGTGAAGATAAGAATATTTGATAGAATACTCGCTAATTCGTCATTTTCTTTAAGTCAACGATATCTATGTTTTACGAACCAGAAGCACGAAATTGACCCAAACCAATGATGGTAATTTACTGTTAATTTGACTATTTAATAAATCCATAACTCCAAATCCATAGCTCCAAATCCATAGCTCCAAATCCATAGCTCCAAATCCATAGCTCCAAAACTATAGCTCCAAATCCATAGCTCCAAATACATAGCTCCAAAACTATAGCTCCAAATCCATAGCTCCAAAACTATAGCTCCAAATCCATAGCTCCAAATACATAGCTCCAAAACTACAGCTCCAAATCCATAGCTCCAAATACATAGCTCCAAAACTATAGCTCCAAATCCATAGCTCCAAATACATAGCTCCAAAACCATAGCTCCAAATTCATAGTTCCGAATCCATAGCTCCAAATCCATAGCTCCAAATCCATAGCTCCAAATCCATAGCTACAAATCCATAGCTCCAAATCCATAGCTCCAAATCCATAGCTCCAAATTCATAGCTCCAAATCCATAGCTCCAAATCCATAGCTCCAAATACATAGCTCCAAATCCATAGCTCCAAAACCATAGCACCAAATCCATAGCTTGACTAAACTCAAAAGTTCGACAGTCAACTGAAACTAGACTCCAAAAAAATTAAACTAATTACTACAACATCGATCTCTCGTGCTTTCGAATGTAAATTCCTTGATTAAGAATAAGTAATTAACCCCTGATTAATAAGTTCTAGACCTTTCATTGCTTTCTTTCTTTTTTTTAAAACGTTGCCTCACACTAGGATTTCTCTTGTATCGTGGGAGCCTTTACAAACATTTTAAACTCACACACAGCCGGACCCGGAACAACTACCTTTAGGTCATACAAATATTTGTTCCGAGCGGGATATAATATAGATTAAAGTATATCAAGCCTTCACGGCCACCCCCTTTTTTTTCGGAAAGTTATTTAACAATAACACTTCAAGCACAAAGTACAGAGGCGGACTTAATGCCATAGGCATTTTCTACCAGTCAACCTTTGATGCAGAGACAAGCAGTGGTACGTGTACATCTGAAAATAATGTAATTATTCCCAATATTTTAATTGTAAGTGGAAGTCTCTTTGTAAAACATAGATGTCGCTACTAAACACACACTTTTCTACGTCAATTTGCATAAAAGCTCTCTTCCTTCGGGCTAAGAGAGACTCTCGTGCAATTTGCATTGGAGAAAATGTTTTCAGCAAGTGAAATTGATTTTGCCTATTTTCTATAGTTAGATAAATTATTTATTTGGTGTTAAAAATATAATATTATATAAATAAAGTATACGACTGTTTGTATGGTAGATAGAAAATAAATTAGACGCTTAGTAAATTTTGTAAGAGCTGTGTGGTTGATTTAATATTATCGTATAATTTTAACGCTTCGAGTTTTTATCGATATTAAGAAAACGTATAACTTTAAATAACTCTTGGGTCCAGTTGCACCACTAATAACGTTTAGAACATGCCATATTTAAATAATAATTAACAGAATGATTATTTTAAATTTAAAATGATTGACAGACACAGCTTTTTTGAAGTGAAAACTTTTTTAGGCGCGTTGAGCACTTTTTTGGTGAAGGAAAAACATTGAACTCATCGTCACTTGAAGTAACGTGCGGTCACGCTTCGTAGTACTCGTAGGCAATCCGCTACGGCGTAGCACCACATAGGCATGCGCGGGGCATAACCAGTGCTACGAATGGGGAGGGGCCTGTGTATTTTTTGTTTTCACTTCTATTAGCAGTCCCCAAAGACTGCCCCGATTGTTTTTTTTAGTTCGTTTAGCGTTTACATATTATGTCTTCGTTTCAGTGATTTATAGTATTCTGTCTTTTTCGAGTGGTCAGAGTTTATATGCCACCCATGAGCCTTGGACTTAGCTTTACATGCCGTCGAGAGATATCTCTCAGGCATGCTTGTTTAGTTTCCTCACGATGTTTTTCCTTCGCCGAAGCAAGTGAAAATTATACAATATGCACAAAAATCCATACAATCTGAGGTGCACGCTTCGTAGTGCAAGCGGGATTGAATAACTTGTTAATAATTATGTTAATTCCCACGCTTTTATTAAACAGCAAAACATATTGTATTTTCTCGTCAACATTACCATCCAATCAAATTAAGACCGACACTTTAAAAGCTTTAAATAAAACTCACCGTTCATAACAGTAGCAATAACGCTAGAATAGGTAATATTCAAAAGTAATAAAGAATATTCATAGACATTCTAGCGATAACTAGAACTGCAACGATCTCATATTTTATACGAGCAATTTCATCCCAATAGCCTTTAAAAAGTGCATAAAAATCTTCTGGGAGCGTAATTTCCCTGTACCAGAATGCTACTACATAGACAGGGTTATCACCTCTTATCGACGCATTTTTAAATCAGTATTATCACAATAACACATGCAATTAGATGACACCATAAAACAATAATTCCAAGACACCTTTCTCTAAAAAATCCACTTTATTTTGGGCCTGAAAACCCGATTTATTTTCAATTAATTGTGAAATTCGATTTTTAGTTGCTTTGAAATCAATAAATAGTTGAGTCATTGAGTTGAATAAACAGTGACGTCACAGTTGGCTATTGCCATACAAAAACCGCGTTTTGACAGCTTTTCAAAAGTATCTCAGTTGATTGGTGTGTCATCTACCCCATTTAATCTTAGGCTCAGATCCATAAACGTTACTTAGCACGTACTTTGGCGTAATCTTTATCTATGGTTACTTTCGCACAACAATTAAACAATGTTTGTGCAAGATACAGACAGGAACATGTCTAAGCCAAAGCAAGTGTAAAGTAACGTTTGTAGATCTCGCTCTTAAGGTGACAAAGGGGTCTCTCTTTCTAGAAGCCTACAAGGGTGATATTTAAAATTTATTTTAAGCTTGATGAACTGCAATATTTCATTTTTAATTATGTACAAAATATGTAAAATAGGTAATTTGTTAAGAAGCTTTTTGTAACGGAGCGTTATATGTGCACCATTATTTTTCAACAGCTAAAAATATAATATATGTACAGTAAAATATGTATTGCTTCTAATCTAAGACAAATATTATGTATATTCGTGCAATATATCAAATTTTACGTGATACTTTGTGATTTTCAACAATAAAATGTTTATTAATTTTTGTGGTTTCTATTTTTCCGGTATCACAATGTCAAGTAGTATCTTTTTAAAACGCAATTCCAATTGGACTTGTTTTAACATATTTTCTTGTAATTTTTTTTTGTTGTTAGCCTATTTGAGTGTCCCACTGCTGGGCAAAGCCTCTCCTTTCTCCTTACAAACCTCTGTATCCTGTGCAATGTCTCAATACTGTTCGCCTCGCTAACGAGATCGATCGTCACACCACTTTCGCCGCAGTCTACCTCGACGGCGACTTCTTACGACAGGCGTCCAGTGAGTGACGATCGTTGCCCATCTCTAATTAACATTTAATTTTTTTGGTTTTATAATGGTTCAGTTTTTGAGGAAGATTCTCTCAGGGGGGAATAGTAGAATAACTTAAAATGAAAAGGGGACTTTCTGGATTATTTTTACATTGAAGTCCAGTTTTCCCCCCTGAGGGGGATTCTCTTAGGGGGGATTTGTGGTATAAGCCTCTCTCAGGCGTATTAGTGCTAAGTACGTGGCTTCAGCTTGGCTGTTTTTCTCCAACATCTGCAGTTTGAGTAATGGAGGTAGTGTTTCTTACGCGATCTGACCGCTTAACATCTATTGTGCTGACTAAAAACTTATCTATCAAACAAAAAAATCATAACCCCATAACTCATAAAGGTACAGGACATAACGATTACGAAATTAAATCTAAATTAAGTAAAATATGTTAATTCAAAAAGATATACTTTTAATAATCCACCCCGACTGACCCCCTTTCCGCTTAACATTTCAACCCCAAACCTAGCGCAATGAATTATAAATTCAACCCTCACGTGAAAACAATTTACCCCGTGCATGCATATCTCCGGACCGAAGCACTTACATACACTTTATTACTGGCACGTTTTTGCTACGAATGGCGATGAAATGGATTGGTGAACCCCGCTTAGGTGAACTTTGTGTTCAATAGTTGAGGTTTTACGGGGTGATGATGATTATGTACCCGTTACCCGGCCAGGGATGGAATTGTAGAGAAATTCGCACTTTATTTTCAGCTAGTAAAACGTCCAAGTATTACTAACATTTTAAAAGACACTCAATGATTGCTTGATAGCGTTTGCTTTTCAAAACCACGGCCCAACAGGGTAGGTCCTTTCTTAACGGAGTATACCCATTATCTGTGATCATTAAGAAGTGTCTTGAATATGCGCAGTGGAAAATATCTCACAAATTTACAAACAGTAGATAAAATAATAAATAAACTCATTTTAACCATTGTAATATCAACGAAATATACTTAACGACTCTAAAACATATGATTACAAGTCACAGTATAGTCTACTCCGCTTAGATAAATCTCTTAGTTACCCGCACATGACAGGCGGGTGAGGTTGCAACTACAGAGTATAGAACGAACCAGAAGGCGCAGGGCTAACAACCACAGTTCCATGCTGAATACTGCGTCCAAATAGTAATCTAGTAACTTGGGAACAGTTTAACATTGTAGTGAAAAATGTTTCTTTCTGCCACGCATCATAATCTGCCTATACTATTATAGGCAGATTATGATGCGTGGGCCGGTGTAGGCCGAAAATAGAGGATAAAGCATAGGCTTTATCCACTATTTTCGGCCTACAATCTAACCTAATTCAGCTGAATTTATTGGACATGTCACGACTGATATCTGACCCAGTTACGTGGTAACACGATACCCTTGGTCTTGGTAAGACTGGCTGTCAGACTTTCGAGGTTCCGACTGTACCCGTAAAGACTGTCAAAGAGCTAAAAATGGCAGTACGGTCGAGACCAACGTTAAAGCAGACAGCAGTAGCAAACTAGAGAAGTGAAATAGGTACTACCGCGCTCACTGATAGTCGACCCCTTTTTCAATCTTATTACTCAGGGCATAAAGGTTGATGTTGCCTCAATTCTATGGTTGTACTTATATACGTTTGCGCCTTCTGGTCTATTCTTTATTCTGAGGTTACTGCATGTAGTAATTAGTTCTCAGGGAGTGCTGCCATCCCTTGGTGCTGCTATAACGACTTAATTGCTTACTACCCTCGTGGGATTTATGTGGCGATGACTTGAGTAAGGTGATATCTTATGCGATGTTGCAGACTTGGCCTTTGACCTCGACTGCGAAATGACATTATTATACTGTCCTCTAGAATAAATGTAGGCAGCTACTTATGAATAACACTATGTACATCTTCTTCTTAGAGTGTCGGTGGCAATCTAAATTGTGTTTGCTCAGAACTGAGCTACTGTTTGGCACCTTCAGTAGCTTCCATCAGTTTTTGTAACGAATAAACAACAGGAAACGCAGGACACGACATTAAGTGTCCCAAGTACTACATTTACATTCCAGGGCAGAGTCATTAATGAATCTCCACCTGAGCAGGTTTTCTTAGCTGCGATCAACCTAGGTCCGGTGTCTATTTAAAGACTTTTAGGCCAGCTATACTAAACTGGTGCAACTCTACACTGACTATACGGCTAAACGGACGCCGCTTTGTCGAACGAAACGCCACCACAATCCAGCTGAACGTGAGGACGCCGCATTACATGACGGCGACGTTTTTCAATCCGGCGCGCCGTTAAGTAATATAGCGTGTTCTACGATATGCCTGCGACAGGTAATATATACCATCACAGTCAACTTAAGAGTGAGGTAAACAGAACGGCGAAGCGCACTTCGTTTTGTAAAATAGTCTTAGAACATCCTTCTTAGAACATAGGTAATTACGGGCATACAGATATTACGTTACACAGTAATTTGAAATTCTCCTAAGGTTTTCAGAGATGATTTCCCTTCGGTATAGTGCTTCAGTTTATCAATTTAGGTCCCTGGGTTTATACCCAGCATGGATGAACTAAACAAATACCTGATTCAGTATTAATCCTTTGTTTCACGGGGTTTTCAAAGACAGTCAATTTAAGGAAGGCGCTGAAAAACGACGAACAATCACATCACTATGAGCAGGCGCATTACTTAATGTAATCTATTTCATCACCAAATGCTCTCAAAATGGTGAAGGTAAAGATGGTGAGGAAACCGGCATGTCCTTGAACTAAAAATTCAAAGACATGTGACATATATCTATCAACCCGCATTGGGCCCGCGTGGTGGATTAAAGTCCATTCCTTCTCATGGAGAGAACGCCTGTCCCCAGCTGTGGGAACATTATAGGCCGAAAATAGTGGAAAGCAAAAATCTCAAGTATTTTTTTCTCCTTTCAACTTTACTGTCTAACAGTGGACTACGATAAGCTAAATTGATTTAATGAAAGTACCAAGAAGATTGATTTATATAATTCACAGCATCTAGAAGTTAGAGATCAACAACAATCCTTTACACTGTAAACAGTGTACGATTGTAAATAAATAATGTAGAAACACAAAGTCCCAATGGCAAAGTAAACGAGTTAACTACACACACGGAGCAACAACAGTGATTCCTGCGATAACAAGGAGCTTGGTAAATAAACAATTAGATTCAAAGATCAACCCACTAAGGAATTGGTCAAGGTAATTTCTTTGGCCGTGTGGTATCCGGCAGAGTAGAATAGAACCAACCCATTACACTCACGGGTGTCGTATAAGGCGACTAATGTCTGAGGCAGAACACCTTGCGCCTCCGTAGACCAGAGAATGGGCAGCAGCGTTTTCTGTTAGTCTTTCATCACCTGCGATCTCCAATCCGCCTGCCAAGCGTGGAGATTACGGCAAATTCCTCCCATCATGGGAGAGGCTTATGTCCAGCAGTGGACGCTATGGGCTGTTGTAGTAGTTGTAGTAATTTCTTTGTCTAGTTTTATATGTTTTTAGATTATGGCGAACATTTGCATGTATAAGGTTGAAGGAAGTCTTGAAACGGCAACTTTGGTAGTGAATTTCATTTAAAACCCCTATCAAATCCTTGTTTTTTTTATATTAACACAGATTTAAAAATTCAACACAAGTAGAAACAAGCATTTGGTTGGAGATAGAGAGATATAGAGAGATCTCTCTCTCTCTCTTTTCATGCCAGCGGTGTGACAATTTTTTTTTTAAATGTTACAGCTCCTTTTGGCCTCGTACAGGACCAAATTCGTTGTTTTTTTTCTTCCGTTTATTATTTTCTTTTTTTTTTGTTATTGTATGAATAACATTTTTTTTGTTTTCTCCTATCCTAAACTTATAAACACTTATTCTTTCTCTCTGTCCCAAACTATTTCTATTTCTAACTTACCTACGTTTCTTATATTACTATTTTTTTCACCCACGTAGATTAAGAGCCTATACTACCTCAGATTAGCAACTCTATTTGTGGTGGTTCAAACTTCGTTTGTAATACTGTTAGAATAAAGTTCTAATCAGCTTGCACTACAAAGCGGTTGTTACGTCAGTCACTGCGGCCGAATAGTGCGAAATGAGTGGTTTTTATTGTTCATAAAATCAAATTTTCGTCTTTTGGAAAAAATAAAAAACATAAGACCTGCTTTATGGTTAGTTTAGTTAGTATGCAAAGTTTCATGATCTAATTTGAAGTACTTTTTGAATACCAGCGGTTTATTGTTTAATTTGGAGGTAGCTTTGGGATTTTTTTCTATCGAGAAAATTTTATGGATTCGTGTTTTCGCCAAATATAAGACCTAACATTAATCCTCAACTTTACCATATATTTATTTCAAAATGAATGCTGCAGTATTTTAGGCGTAACGGAGGATCATGCTAAGCCATTTGAGGTAGTATAGGCCCTTAAGTATTTCAGTATATTATGGATTTCGTAGTCTGACCCTACGAAGAACGATGTGACCTAAATTATTTGATGATCATAGTATTGCTTTTCTGCAAAGTTCTAACCTGAAAAGTCAACGCAACACGATAGATCAATATACGCCTATGCAAACTTTTCCAGCCTAGAATTAAATACAAAGTGTAAACAGACCTCATCACGAAGCCATCAACTAAGCATTCTGTACATCAAACTAAGTAACCCTACGCAAAAATTATTGCTGGGAAACGACTTTTTTTTTAGGGTGAAAAATCACGTTTTACGGAAAAACTGCATGTTACGCACTCAGAACTTGCTGATGAATGCCTTTAAAGTAAAGTTGTAACCTTAAAAACTACTTTTTTTTAACTTGTGTAAGAGTTGGAAAGGAATGAGGGAGGCCTTTGCCAAGCAGTGGGAAAGAATGGGCTAGTTTAAAAAAAAAAGTTGGAACTTTGGACCTCCAATATCTCCGTAACTATAAGGTTCCCAGTGTTAGGGTCCAACAAAAAAAACGCAATGACGTTGAGAACAAGTCCCATTCAGATTCATTAAGGATCTATTTACACTCTTTAGGTACCTAGCTTAATCACCAGAATTACTCACAATCGCATGCAAAACCACGTCTCCACCCGTCCATTCCCACGCCTCAAATAATATCCATTTTATCAAACCTCGTTTTGAAAGCAGTTTTATTTGCTCTTCCTCAGCAATCATGCGAAATGGAAACGATAAAGGCTCATTTTCACCGAACGTGGTTCCGTACCGAATTAAAAGAAGGTGTCTGCCCATTACACCGTATCGTAGCATACAACAACAACAACAACAGCCCATAACGTCCACTGCTGGACATAAGCCTCTCCCATGATGGGAGGAATTTGCCGTAATCTCCACGCTTGGCTGGCGGATTGGAGATCGCAGTGATGAAAGACTAACAGAAAACGCTGCTGCCCATTCTCTGGTCTACGGAGGCACAAGGTGTTCTGCCTCAGACATTAGTCGCCTTATACGACACCCGTGAGTGTAATGGGTTGGTTCTATTCTACTCTGCCGGATACCACACGGCTAATCACGGCGGTATCATAGCATGACCGTAACATATCGCACGAAAGAAAACATGACACTAACTACTATCCCCACTACACGGCATCATCCATGACCGTGCTAGGAAAGTGTCATGCAAAAAACATCTTCGTATTGACCTACTAGACCGTTCTGTCACCGTCACGTGCTATATTGCAGAAGTTTTATGATGTTGATAACACTATACCTATGTAACTAAATGGAATTAAAATATAGATCAAAATGCACCAATAAAGGCTTATAGACGACGAGACGTTGGTAGCTTCGCTTCACAGCCTAGCTCATCGGCGTAATGTTGCCTGCCTGTCGGTCTTCTACAGACTGTACTTCGGTGAGTGTGCGCAGGAGCTCTATGACCTGATCCCACCATCACCGTTTTACCACCGGACTAACAGACGTACTGCGGCGTACCATCCGCACTTGGTGGATATCCCGACGAGTCGTACTAAGCGCTTATCCTCCACTTATATTATGCGCACTGCCAAAGTGTGAAATGCTCTGCTTACATCTGTGTTCCCACCCACATTATACCCGCCTGCCTTCAAAGCAAGAGTGAACAGGCATCTGGGCACGCTCGTTCCATCAGGCGTGATCGAGGTCAAGAGCAGGCCCATTATGTAAATAAAGAATAAAATGTCTGAGAAATAGATGAATAAATAAAAAATACAAAAATATGCTGTATTGGACGTTTTTCCTTTAAGCCGCGTTGACACGGTCAGTACATATCACACACATCATACTCGGACCGAGTGGACTCGGACGCAACTCGTATTGTGGCAACCCATAATCCGAGCGCACTAGGAAGGGTTGGTATCGGTTGCCACACACTTTAAATCCGTGTTATGTTAGTGCTGCAATAAAAGCAGTTTAAGGTTCGAGTATCTACTTATACATACCCTTTTATCTTCTGTTGGGTGTTTCGTTAGCCACCCGTCGTGTGTGACGTCACTTTACTTCCTTGCAAGCGAAACTTTAAAGTCTCATAAGGTTTTCATTTCTAGAGATAAAACTTTTAAAAAGTGAAAATTTCTCCAAACGATCTACATGACATGGTATTGGTCGGAGTCCGAATGGTCTACTGTCTAGTAGCAACAGTCTGATACTTTTTAATACAAAGATTTTACTTTTTATGATATGGTGTAGTGGGCAAACACGTCTAACCTGAGTACCCGTCTCGGAAATCAGATGTATTTGGTACTGCAACGTTGTAGGATAATTGTTGATTGTTGAATATATTATTTATTGCATGTTGTGTAAATAAGGGCGTTGGCGAGGTTGCTTTTAAGTGTTGATAGAAAACAATGAGTGGTCGGTTTTCGATTTGGTGGAATTAAAAGATTAGGAAGAAGAATAAATCAATGTTTCCCAATGATATTATAAAGAAGATACGCCATGTTCATACTGAATGGCGTTCAGATATCGTTGCGAGTAATTTAAAACTACGACAGCGATAGATAATGCGGAACGTATAAGATAGAAAGAGATAGCTAGCTATCAAAGTGCAACAATTGTGTCACTTTGTCCTCAACAATTTGTGCGTGCTAGTGCGATATCTACCTCTCTTTACTATATAATATCATTGATCTTTCCATTATTGGCTGCCTAAAGTAAATGGAGTACATACACGTATTGTTTATGGTCCTAAGAAGTACACGACATATTGCTTTCTGCCACCTTGGGCATTAGGATAATGAGTGATCGAAATAGAAGCTACTCACTGCACGATATAGCTCCTACAAGCCTTCATATAATAATAATAATATTCTTTATTTTTCGGACAACAGTGATCCATCGTGTTAGTAAGCAAAACAAAATAACTTATTTCTAGTGTTAGTAGCTGAGATACAATAGAGAAGACAGAGTAAATAGTATTGTGAAAAGGACATCCCCAGATTAATAAATACTACATATACATATACATATACTATGTCATAAGCTTCTACTCCATTCACCTTTACACCCATTTTTTTTGGAAAGGGATAAAGAAGTCACCCTGTATTATATACCGTTTGGAATGGGATTGTTGCTCTTTTACGGCTATTAGGATTTATGCCGAATTATTTCTAGCCCAATACAAACCGCTAATGGACCGGTCTTTTAAATCTTTGATTATTCTAATATACACAGAAATGAATGCCACCTAACTACATAGTCTTATATATTTTGTCTTGTATGTATGTACCTACCAGTAGCGAAGGGTACATTTTTGTAAGAGGGAAGCCGGAGTACATATCTTTAATGTGTTTATATTATTTGTCTATAGAATGCTGACTGTGCCATTTTTCAAAGGGAAGCCGGGAAGCCTTTCAATAAATTATTATTATTATTATTATATTTAAATTCTATATTTGCTTTAAGTTTTTATGTATTCTATTTTCTCATTTTTACACACTATGTCTACATCTCTTTGTATCTTCTCTCCTTTCTCAGGTAGGTATGCTGGAAGAGATTTCTTTAGAAATAAGCATCACCTTTGTACCTATTTTTCCATTCCTTTCTTCTTTTCTGTATTTAGTGTGTACATAAACCGTTAAATAAATAAAAAATAAATAGTTTCATCTTTTTCCTAATGTTATGAAACAGTTACTATATAACATGTTAGCCATCAAACTCATCATGATTATCTGCCTACCTTTTTTCCAAACACATTGGAGTCGGCTTCCAGTCTAACCAGGTGGAGCTGAATACCAGTATTTTACATGGAGCGACTGCTCCATAAAATACTGGTATTCAGCTGCAGCAGGCAGTCGCCTATCTTACCTCCACAACCCAGTTAGCACTGACTGGGTAATACGATACCCCTTGCTAAGAATGGTTCTCAGACTTTCGGGACCCCTGACTACTCAACGACTGTCAAGGATCTACAATTGACAGCCAGGACCAATGGTTTGCCGGGCTTTTCGCGGCACGAAGGAAACTCGGTATGTAATGGGTGGTCACCCATCCACGAACCAACCCAGACAAGCGCAGCATAACCTGATGATCGACCCGAGTGGCTCCTATTATTTAGCCACAAGCTCCTACCGGTAGCAATACAAACTAAAATATTTAAAAAAATAGCAACATGAACCTACTTATTCCTAATTATCCTCTGAACAGCTCATAAGAGCTCCCTAATTGTATCATGTGTCCGGTAATGCGACGCTGGAGATAAACTAATGACTATGATCCAACGCGACGAGACGCTAACGATCTCGTCATGACGTTATGGGACGAACTCGGCCCGCTCCGTTTATCATTTTATGGAAGTTATAGGACGTTCATTTTGGGGTAAGTGAATTAGTGGCCGTGTTGACTATGGGTAACACGATGAAATTATAAGAGTGGTTTCTGATTTTAGGGTTCCGTACCTCAAAAGGTAAAAAAGGAACCCTTATAAGATCACTTTTTGTCCATCTGTCCGTCTGTCCGTTCATAGACAGATGACAAAATTCAAAATAAATAATAAAATAATAATAAAATTCAAGGATTGGACCTAGCAAGTTGAAATTAATACCAGATACTGAAGTCTATAGTCCCTATTAGGTGTATAAAAATCAAGATCCTGAGTCAACATCATAAAAAGATATATGCAAATTTAGATTTTCGCGAAAACTTGTAAGTACCAAAATTTTCTGCTTTTTTAATTTTTCGGACTTTTCCTTGTGCTGTAAAACCTTGCTTTTAACCAAAATTGATAGTCATAGGTCAACCGAAAGTACCCTATAGGTTTTGGGTCGAAAACCCATGTGGTACCCGTTGACCAAGAATCACGAAATTTGGGTAGAAGCAATGTCTTACAGCACATATAAAGGGAAAAATCTGAAAAGCGTAAATATGTGGTTTAATATAACAACAAAATAAACGGTTTTACTATTACAAACTTATTATTTGCGGTTGGTGCAACAGCCGTTTCTGGGGATCGAACAGCAAAAAGTTTGTTAGGTTAAGCTTAAGTTAAGCAAAGTTAAGTTTTTCCTTTAAAAAGTTTGTACGGAACCCTCGATGTGCGAGTCCAACTCGCTCTTGGCCGGTTTTTTTTCTTCTTCTTTTTCGTTTTAGGATTATCATCATCATCATCATTTCAGCCGAATGACTTCCACTGCTGGACATAGGCCTCCCCCAAGTGTCGCCACATTGAACGGTCACGTGCGACTCGCATCCAGCGGATTCCCGCAGCCTTCACCAGGTCATCGGTCCACCTAGTGGGAGGCCTTCCAACGCAACGTCTTCCGGTTCGCGGTCGCCACTCCAGAACTTTTCGGCCCCATCGGCCATCCGTTCTGCGAGCAATGTGCCCTGCCCACTGCCACTTAAGTTTGGCAATTCTTCGGGCTACGTCGGTTACCTTGGTTCTCTTGCGGATGTCTTCATTTCTGATTCGATCGCGCAAGGAAACTCCGAGCATAGCCCTCTCCATTGCCCTTTGGGTGACTTTAAGCCTTCTGATGAGGCCCATTGTAAGCGACCAAGTTTCGATCCCGTATGTAATCACTGGCAACACACACTGGTCATAGACTTTCGTCTTGAGACACTGCGGTAGGTTGGACGAGAAGATAACGCGCAACTTCCCGAACGCTGCCCAGCCGAGTCGGATTCGACGATTGACCTCTTTCTCGAAGTTAGACCTACCTAACTGGACCGTTTGTCCCAGGTACACATAATCGTCTACAACTTCGAGTGTAGAGTCTCCGATCTTGATAGGAGTGGGTGTGACATGGGCATTCAACATGACCTTGGTTTTGTCCATGTTCATTTTAAGACCCACTCTTCCGGAAGCTCTACTGAGGTCATCGAGCATTGTACTGAGGTCCTCCATGGTCTCAGCCATGACCACTATGTCGTCGGCAAACCAAAGGTGAGTGATGTACTCGCCATTGACGTTGATGCCTAGCCCTCTCCAGTCCAGAACCTTGAAGACATCCTCCAGTGCAGCAGTAAACAGTTTCGGAGATATGACGTCTCCCTGTCTCACACCTCGCTGCAGGAGGATAGGATCTGAGACTTGATCTTGAAGTCGGACTGACATGGTGGCGTTTTTGTACAAACACTTCAACACCTCGATGTACCGATAGTCGATTTGGCACCGTTGGAGAGACTGCAGTACAGCCCAGGTCTCGATCGAATCGAAGGCTTTCTCGTAGTCCACAAACGCTAAACAGAGAGGCAGGTTATACTCTTCGGTCTTCTGTATAACTTGCCGCAGCGTATGTATGTGGTCTACGGTGCTATAGCCTTTTCGGAAACCGGCTTGTTCGGGTGGCTGGAAATCGTCAAACCTGCGCGCGAGACGATTCGTGATGACTCTAGAAAACAACTTGTAGACATGGCTTAGAAGTGAGATGGGCCTATAATTCTTCAACCGGGCATTGTCACCCTTTTTGAAGAAGAGCACCACCACACCCCTGCACCATGCCTGTGGCGTTTTTCCCTCAAGTATGACGGAATTAAACAGCTTCTGAAGGGCCTTAAGTACCGGTTTTCCACCCGCCTTCAGGAGTTCGGCCGTAATTCCGTCATCACCCGGTGCCTTGTTGTTTTTGAGCTGCTTCAGAGCCATCCTAATCTCGTACAGGCTGACGTCCGGGATGTCTTCAGTATAGTGTCGGGTCAGTCTAGCTCTTGGGTCGTTTGCTAGATCTACGACGGGTTTACTAGTTGACGTGTACAACTGTCCATAGAAGCTCTCGATCTCCCTCAGAAGCTCCGGTTTGGCGGATAAGATCCTACCATCGTCGGTCTTCAGTTTCGTGAGCTGGCTCTGCCCAATAGCCAGATCTCTTGCAAATACCTTGGAGCCTTTATTCCGCTCAATCGCGTCTTTAATACGCTCGGTATTAAAGCGGCGGAGGTCGCTCTTCAAGGATTTAGAGATCCGTCTATTGAGCTGCCGATATTTACACGCCTCGTCTGAAGACTGCAGGATCATCTCACGCCGCTCCTTCATGAGCTTGAGAGTGTGATCGGAGAGCCTCTTGTTCTGATCTGTACGACGCGCCTTGAAGAACTTAGACCCGGTCGTATGGACAGTTTCCACGAACCCATCGTTGTACTCGTCCACTGAGCTTCCTAGGCACTCGAAACGGTTGTGGAGTTCAAGCTGAAAGCTCTCGGGGTTTTGGATTTGGATCTGTGCTGGACGGAGCGTAGACTTCATCAGTCGATACCTTTCAAGCTTGATATTGATGTTCAATGTGCCTCTTACCATGCGGTGATCGCTCCCGGTTTTCACCGAATTGATCACAGAGACATCATTGAACATTTGCTTCTTGGTTGACATAATGAAGTCGATCTCATTTCTAGTTGCACCATCGGGGCTCTGCCAGGTCCACTTCCTGTGCTCACGCTTTCTGAAGAAGGAGTTCATCATATAGAGGCCCTCCTTCTCCATAAAACTAGCCAGTTGGTGGCCCCGGCGATTCCGACGTCCAACTCCAAATTGCCCCACCTGCAGCTCATCACCGTCTCGTTTGCCCAGTTTCGCGTTGAAGTCCCCCATGACAACTGTGAAGTGAGTTTTGGAACCATGCATGGCTTTAGAGATATCCTCATACATGGTCTCCACTTCGTCGTCGGGGTGTGCCGAGGTTGGGGCGTAGACCTGTATGACCTTCAGCGAATATCTTGAGGATATTCTGAGTATAAGGTACGCCACCCTGGTCGACACACTCTCGATCTTCACCACGTTGTTCACAAGGGACTTGTGGACGATAAACCCAATCCCAGGGTGGTGACCCTGGGATTGCCGGTCACCCTCACAGAAATAGAGCAGGTTGCCGGATTTCAGGATTATCGTGTCCTCCCCCTCTCTTCGGACTTCAGATAATCCCACAATACTCCATCGCAGCCTGCTCAATTCCTCTTCGAGTTCCGCTATCTTCTCGTCGGTCCGGAGTGTGCGCGTGTTATATGTTGCCAGGTCTAGTCGTCGGTATTGGCAGCCGGATCCCTTCCGGAGATTCTTCGCACCCCTTGCCACGCCGTAGCCTCGACCGCTGCCGTAGTCGAGGGTAGACGGGCTGCCGGGCACTAGGGGCCATTTTTGTGATGCGCTATTCATTTGGGGGGGTTTTGCCATAATCGCCACGCTTGGCAGGCGGGTTGGCGATCGCAGTAAGTGCGGTTCTTACACAAGACACAGAGAGCGCTGCTGCCCATTCTCTGGTAAATCCCTTAGTCGCCTCTTACGACACCCACAGGAAGATATGGGATGGTGTTATTCTTTACGTCCGACACCATACGGACGTATGGTATTTTCGTTTTAGGATTAGTATTTAAATAATTAATTAAAACATCGTTTAAATGTAGTACCTACAAAGTATTTTGTTTTAAATCCGCAGATCCAGGCTTGCAGGAAATAGTACCGATCTCCCACCCGCAAAGTTATGCAGAACATTTTAATGTCGGATATTTCCACAAAGTAACGCCAGATTCCATAACGTACAACTTGGTTTAATGTTTTAGGAGAAATAACCATTGTTGAGTGCATTAAGATGTCTGTGTCTTCAGGTAAGTTTATTTATATGTATTCTGAACTGAATTTAACATTGTACTTTGAGATTACTTCTAGAAGTAATAAGGAGTCACCACGAACCTAAGTTTTCGAATCGTCGACTTTTCATTTATGACGAAACGTCAGTGATTAAGAAGCCCGTAATGTTCACCAAAAAGGCAACAAAATCTCAATTAAAAATATACTTAAAAAACAAGTCACCAAATCGATGTCGAGAACCAAGAAAAGGGGACTTCTGATTACAAGCTCCACTGTAATTAAAACTTTCTGGAACCATCTCAATTTATTTTGGACACGAAAAATAATGTTGGGTATATCCTATTCCTGGTATTTTAAACGGAGCGGAGAGGAAATAATTATAATGGGACACCATAATAAGCCAATTTGAACAGAAAATCTTTCTTTAATTAAGAACGTGTCGAAATTGAGTAAACAGACCCAATGAAGATGACGGTTTGCGGTTGTAATTAATCGCGTTAAAAAAAAAGCGAGACACTTTTATGCAATCTCATTTATATTATTTTGGGTGTTTTCTCTCTCTGTTGTTTCACACACCTGCATGAGTCTTTCTCTAAAACTCAAAGAGTCACGTTTAAAGGTAAGCGTCCACATGTCCGTATCGTAAGCATCGGACGCATCGCAACAAACGAATCGTAGTATTCTTTGTATAGAAAATCACACAAGTGCGTCCACTGATCTGCACCGTACGGCTCGCTCGAATCTGCTAATCGGCAATGCCGACGACGCCATTGCTCCGAGAGGCAACTTTTGCAATGCGTACAGAATGCGCACATACGGAATGCCGATCATTTCGACGCGTGAATTTAGCTTGAGACATACGAAAATATTGGAAGAACTTGGCGTCATCGTTTTGAACAAATCAGGAAATAGTGTGTGAAATTCTCCATATTGCGGCCTTTTCTTGAAAATGTCGCGTGTCCATTTATTATGTTTCCTTTTTTTCGTTTTTATTTTGCATTTTCTTCCTTTTCTGCTAACAAACAAACAATTACGAATTCTTCGTTTTTCTCCATAATCTCACAGACACATTGCGCACGAACGCTCACTAAGAAAATCCGAATCCGATTGCTGGAAGTTGCGTCGGCAAATCCGATCGCTGCCGTTACAGTGGACGCATTGTGAAAAAATCATACGTTTGATGCGATGCGTCCGATGCTTACGATGCGGACTTGTGGACGCTTACCTTAAAACGTCACGGTTTTAAACATTGCCGAAGCCAATACAAGAACTGCTAAAGTTTCAAATACAGAATCGTGGAATAACAAAGAAAAGAAAAAAATATATAAAAAAAAAAACAAGAAAGGAAGGTGTGAGAGAAAAACAAAACAAAAACAGTAGCAGCCAGGAATCATTTGTGAAAACAAAGGAAGAAGGAGTGACTGCGCAAAAAGTGAATGTTTTAAAGCGAAGCGGATCTAGCTGGCTTCGGTCGCAACCGGTTATAACTAGAATTTACTGGATATTGCATTTGGTGAAACTACTCGTTTGTAGGATTATCTGGAGCTCGATTAAGTTGATGGAGTTCATTTAATGGTATAGGGTTTGCACGGTAGGTATCGGTTAATCCTGTTTCTAGATTTCAATAGACCTCACATATAATATTATCATAATTTTAAGAATGTACTATGTGGATGATACTGATTGTGCTTTAACTAAAATGCTATAGGATAATTGTATTTTCAATTAAAAAATCGGCGTACTTATTTACGTTAGGTTTACACCCTCGCTCTTGCTAGGGCTTCAGCAAATGAATGTTTCTACAAAAATTGCAAAACTGAAAAATTAAAACCAGAATATTTTACTGACAACAGTATTTTAAAATTATCCTTTCATATTATATATAGACACGTCATGAACCAACAGGCGCTTAAAAACGGCGAAAATACTAGAACTACTTATAAGCGTGAAGAAAGAGAAAGAAAATATGACACCGAACGGCGGGATGCCTGTTGCGAGAGGGAGATAAATATACATCTTCAGTCACGTCACAGGATTTATTAAATTATAAACAAACGTAGCGTCGCGCGACAGGTTGGTGCGTAACTAAGCGCGATGTGGCCAATTGGCTTCATTTCATGTTGTCATTTTAGAGTGCGGACAACGTATCTATAGTTTATATATCATTGGTTCTACCTACAACTTTAAACTGCATATTTAGCAACATTCTGAAAGTCAACGGAACAACATGAATTTATAATAAAGAAAATACTGTAAAACGAAACGCAGCGTGGCACAAAATGTTTTCCGAACCGTTTGCATAAACAAAACGAATGCAGTTTAAAATTCGAACTGAATCCAGTTACACGACGTACGGTTATGACTGTTTATGCACAACCGAATATATCCGGATATTTCCGGATATTTTAGTGACAATGTTATGTTAATCTAGTTAGCGCGGAGTTAGCGGTACATGGAGAGTTAAAATATTATTGTTGGATAACTGTAGTATATCACAGGAGCCGTGGAATTGATGTGTGTTCGTTTAAATGACAATTTTGCTCTAGTTAATAACGGTAGGACAGTAATTAAAATTTTGTTTGTTAGCTTGGCAATCTAGCTTTTAATTTTTTTACTGGTGTATCAATGTTTTTAGGACGGAATTGGCGATATTAGTTTTACTTGCTAAGAAAAAAAAACTATTCTTCAAATAATTTATGACAAAAAATTCATCTATTTGTCCCCTTTATTTACAGGTAAAAAAAGGGGATAAATAGATTAATTTTTCGTTTGTCGAATGTCGGCAACTCCAAATCATTACATGATGAATGATTTGGAATTACTTTGCTTGCAGAGTGAGCAAGCTTAATGGCAGTAGGCTAGTCAGGTCTGTAGGCCCGATCACCGATGGAACAAACGGGTTCAGGACATTGACCTATTACTACTACGTATTGAGAAGACAGCGCGAACAAAATCTGAGCAACAAGCGCGGCAGTGCAGCGGCTAACCAGGTACCTATATATAGATGTTCTGTAGTGAGCAAGCGACTGAGTGAACTGCGGCCGGCCGACTGCAGTTAAGGCAATTACAGGAGCTAAATTATCAACTCTATTTGTGGTGGTTCAAACTGCGTTTGAAACACTGTTAGTATAAGGTTCTAATCAGCTTGCACTACAAAGTGGTTGTTACGTCAGTCACTGCGGGCCTAGTAGTACGTAATAGCTCAATGGTTCAGGAGTTGGATGCCGCGTATCGGCGCTTTAGGTCACTGATGACGTTAAGAGGCGGCGGGGACAACCTAGGTGTGGAAGATGGGCAGGATAGAGTCCTGTGGCGCCACTTGAGACAAACAATGCGATGATTCTTTAACGGCCGTTTTTTTATCTTACTTACGTCAGGCCTGTGTCACTCCGCGTGTAGGTATTAAAAACATACCTACAGGCGGCGGCCCCTGCGGAGGGGCTAATCTAGTAGGCTGCCGCTATCGAAAGAAGACACACGCGCGCGCGCTATTTGTTCGACCACGTTCAACTTTCTCGATAATTGCAAGATGGACACAAAACGAAAAAAAGCAAAAAAATACTGTGCAGTATTTAATTGTTTAAATACGAATCGTGATCTAAATTTAACTTTTTTTTCGTTGCCTAAAGACGCTGACAGGTAAAATCTACTTTGATTGGATTACATTGGTGCCGATTTCCTTGTTTACAAACTAAACCAAATTTAAGTTCAGTGCATTTTTTTCTTTCTATTTCATTAAGAAAAGGATAGAAGATAATTTTAGTTATGTTCTGTCAAATTAATCAGCGCCATACAAGTTTTAGACGCGATTAAAAAGTTGACTAATAAAATTACATCAAATTACGTCAGGCGCTGACTAATTTGACAGGATTAAACTAATATTTGTCCTTTTCATAATGAAATAGAAAGAAAAAGATGCATTCAACTTAAATTTAGTTTAGTTTGTGAACAAGGGAATCGGCACCATGTTCCTATTTGAAATGAAATGAATTCAAACTACAAACCCTTTCTCCCCTTGTTGAACAAAGTACTATTCCAATACCCTAATAGTTATTTATGCAACTGTTGTATTAATGAGGGGTATTAAAACACGAGCCGAGTGTGATAATAGTATCACATGAGTGTTTTAATACCTAATTATGTACAGTTGCATACAAGACTTTATCTACATTCATGATATGAATCCTCCATAAAAGGTTCTGAAACCATAGGGTGTTGCAGTGTTCTAAGAAGTCTATGTAAATGCATGGAAAGTTTAATTGCTTGTATTTAATACAAACAAACCGTGTATATGTAGTAATATAAATATTTACATTTTGGATTGTTCAATTATCAAAATTCACAAAGCTTGTGTCACTCATTTTTGTAAACAACAAAGTACATAATGCAATACTAATATCCAAATGTCGAACAAAAATGGCGGGATACGACGTGAATTCGAATTAACCTATATTTTTTTTTTTTAAATTACGGCGCTGTGGTAGTGAATCGCACGTGCTATAACGTTCGATTCACTAACACATTCGATGTTCTTTTTTTAAAACGAGTTGCATAATGAAATTTCTAAAAAAAAATTTCTCGAAGTAAGCAACCCTAGTCCGCGGCTCTTTCAATACGTATAACCACGTATAACTTATTATGAACCGTAGTCCAGTGAATTAAGGCCCATATTCCCTAAAAAAAAAGTAACGCTTCTGTAACGCTAGTTACTAGTTATTATTCTGTGCTTACGTATAACTGTTGGGTAGTATGCTATCGGTGTTTCTATGAACAAAGAATATCCTATCCGTGTCACCTACCTGTCACTTGATTCATAGAAAAATCTTTTTCAATGAATCTTCTTTTTTTAGGGTTCCGTACCCAAAGGGTAAAAACGGAACCCTATTACTAAGACTTCGCTGTCTGTCCGTCTGTCCGTCTGTCCGTCTGTCCGTCTGTCCATCTGTCCGTCTGTCCGTCTGTCTGTCACCAGGCTGTATCTCATGAACCGTGACAGCTAGACAGTTGAAATTTTCACAGATGATGTATTTCTGTTGCCGCTATAACAACAAATACTAAAAACAGAATACAATTAATATTTAAGGGGGGCTCCCATACAACAAACGTGATTTGTTATAATAATTGGTACGGAACCCTTCGTGCGCGAGTCCGACTCGCACTTGGCCGGTTTTTTTTTCGTTTTGTTTCTAACCGGTCACTAAGAAAAATGTCAAACAAACAGAGATAGCAACCTACCGAAGCCGGTTAGTAAGTCATTTAAAATGACCGTAAGTAAACACGCTATATGTAAATATTCAGTAGGCAATATCTAGGACATAAACCGAGGTTGTTGAACAAAGAATACATATGTAAATGAATGAATTTAAACGCCAATACGAAAATTAATTGTTCTATAATTATCTAATTATTGTTAGTTCAGTGGCACACTAAATATTTCGTGAACTGGGAATAACTTTCATGCTTCGTCGGTCAATGTTCATGTTTTCCAGCTGGCCCAGCTTCGTGTGTTTTTACCCGACTGCGCGTCGCAAAGGAGGGTAATGTGTTTATCAGTCTATGTATGTATGTATGTTTGTTTCTATGTGGCGTTCTAGAGACCAAATGCGTAGGCCGATTTTGATAATTCTTACGTCAATCGATTCGTCTTAACCTTGCGAGTGTCACTAAAGACATAACAGTAATCAAAATTCACCACAGCGACAACCAGACGCCATATTGTCAAAATAAAAAATAAAAAAGTTGATGAACTATGTCAAGTGGGGTGTCGTTGAATAGGTATTTTAAAATCATCTTTAGGTTCCTTTTATCATTTTTCATTATAAATAATAGTTTAGGATATATAACGATTTAAAGTTGTTTAACAAAGCAATCATTCTCGCTAATTCTTTATTTAAGTTTTTATTTCAAGTATTAACGATATACAAACAAAAAAACAGTGAAAAAGCATGAAAAACAAATATTTTTGGTAAAAAAATAACTTTTATTCATCGCCAAGTCGCCGAGAAAAAAAAGTTTACCACCAAGCTCGATAGATGGCGTTGTACATTTGATGCACGTTTCTGAATCGCGGTGTTAAGATTCTCCGCGTCTACTAATTGAATTCTTTGTTATGGATTTAAGTTTTCATACTTTACAACTGATTTTAGCTCACAGAGAGAATAGTTAACTGACTTTAGTACACGTACGTAAATTTGAAAATACTTAATTTGGATTCCTATAGTTTTTTGTTATCATCATTACATTTCTGTCACCAAAACTATTACGATTCAACATAATTATGGTCAAAAACCGAAAGATGTATATGTTTCTGATGATCCTAACAAAACTGGAGGAATCGTTAAATATTTAACAATCGGTTTAGGATCACAAGTTATGTTACGAAGAAATTTGAATGTTACCCATGGTCTTGTTAACGGAGCAATGGGTGTTATAAGGACAATTGAGTGGCCAGCTCTTCGGAGGGACCAATTGGAACCCGGAGAATTGCCAAAGGCTGTTTATATAGAATTTGACGACAAAGCAATTAAAAACAATGTTCCTGGAGTAGGAGTCAGAATCGAACCATCGACGACAGAATTCGATGCACTTCGCGGACAGGGTAAAATAGAGCGAAGAATGTTGCCATTGATATTGTACTGGGGTGTAACTGTACACAAGCTCCAAGGAACTACTTTGGACCGAGCTGTGGTTGACTTAAGTTCACGCATTTTTGCTAAAGGTCAAGCATATGTAGCTTTGAGCCGAGTTAGGTCTCTAGAGGGACTAATCATCAGTAGTTTAGACCATCGCAAGTTACTTAATAATCCCCACGATATTAACTCCCTCAATGAAATGACTAGATTGCGAAATTTACCATCTTATAACGAAGTCAATGAATCGTAACTAAAAAGTATAAAATAAAAAATAATAATTTAAAGAAAAACAAAAAACCCGACTGCGTAAAAACTAATTTTAAAAAATACGTGAAAGAATTAACGTAAATAAAAACTAAAAAGAAAGAAACAAGCCCAGTAGTTTAGAATTCTGTTAAGTAATACTAATTAACTACACAATTGAAATAGTTTTATAATCGATACACACATAAAACAAATCATAAATTCTAATGCAGAACAGAACGACTCACAGTCGGGGCCCATTTAAATTTAACCTATCAAATCTTCCCAAGGGGCCCCGACTGTGAGTCGTTCTGTTCTGCATTAGAATTTATGATTTGTTTTATGTGTGTATCGATTATAAAACTATTTCAATTGTGTAGTTATTTAGTATTACTTAACAGAATTCTAAACTACTGGGCTTGTTTCTTTCTTTTTAGTTTTTATTTACGTTAATTCTTTCACGTATTTTTTAAAATTAGTTTTTACGCAGTCGGGTTTTTTGTTTTTCTTTAAATTTTTTTTTTTTTTACACTGTGTCTTTAATAGCGGTAGATACATATTTCAAGTGTCAATTACACAGTTTTTTTGTTGCGAGTACAAATTCGTTAGTGTTGGTAGGTATAGATTGCAGCAAATTGGTTTGCTGTTATGTCAAACACATGACGGTTGGTTGATGCTAAAAGGAGCTAGGAACTTGTCTTTGTTTGTAACTATAATGCCCGTGCCAAACTGTTGTAAACAAGCCCTCCACATCGTTGCGTCATTGTTGCGTCATCGGTGCGTGCTGTTGTAAGCCGCCGGTGGAGACCGATGTGGACGTGCGTGGATGGCTTATTGACAACAGTCTGGCACACGATTAACGCTACCAATGTATAGTATAGATGTTAGCCCCTTTGTTGGGCCACAGGCCTTGGATGATGGAGTGGGTCATAATTCATCATGCGGGCCCTGTGCGGATTGGGTGATTGATTGAGTGATGGTCACATGTCTTCGTTGTTTTTGTTCTAGGACATGCCTTACATGCTTTCCTTCACCATTTTGAGTCTAGTGGTAAAATAAACTACACAAACTAATGTGCTTGCCTCAGAGGAGCTATACAATATGTTAAAAAAAAACATGCGGGGCAGTCATAAGGGACTGCCGATAGAAGTGAAAACTAAGTAACTTGTGAATCATACATTTTGAAACATCCCCCGCTCCTCCAACCCCCCTCACCCAACCCCCTCATGCCCCACTCCAGTTGTAGCACTGCTACGAGTTGTGCCTGCGCACGCTTAAGTGGTGCTACGCCGTAGCGGATCGGCTACGAGTGCTACGAAGCGTGATGTGAGGTGACGATCATTCAATGTTTTTACTTCACCCAAAAAGTGCTCAACGTGCCTAAAGAAGTTTTCACTTCAAAAACCTGTCCCATCCGAAAAAGGGCATAATCGGTATACCAATGACATTACCAAATAATATACGAAACACGAATTAATATTCTTGAAAATAAGCATTTTGAATGAATTTTAAAACCCTTACTTTTGTTCCCAAATTACCACCATTTCAATAAAATGAAAAGTTAACTATTAAAACGTGACAACACTGTCATCGGGATTAGTATGTTCGATCGTCAATTGTTTGTTTATGAGTCCCGAGAAGTGACCGGAGTATCGGTCGCTGCTCGCGCTTCTGTGTTGCCATGTACGTTTCCTCATTTTACTATATTTTATTTCATTTTCATCGGGGTATTTTTTTTTACTTGCTATCTAAAAAGGACTACAGAAATAAAATCTAATCTCGATACCTAATAATACCCTCGCGGGTCGGACAGGTATTTTTAAAATATTGTTTGCACACCATGAGTGCATTATAAAGCCGCAAAATCTCCGATTCCTAGGATACAGAGACCTGTATCTCATATTTTCGGTGTACGTCATATTTCCGGGCTCCTAAACGTACACAGACGCGTACCTAGTTTAGGAGCCCGGAAATATGACAATAATGTTAAAATTGGTAGTACACTGTTGCCATATGCTATGTTGTTACGTTGTTTTTTTTTGTACCTAACATTTACCTGTGAGCATACGTTGTAAATTGTGAGGTTTCCAACATTGATCTCCATGATTTCCAAGTGAAATGTTCATTGTGGTTTATGCAAATGACTTTGGGTTGCGATTTAAAGAAGGAGTCATCTCTGCATCCGTACTTCGTCACCGGACTATTTAGTAACACTTCCTGACGATAAATCACTTTTCAAAACCATAATAAACTGGTGTTCATAATAAATTAGATCCATCATATCTTATTTGTTCACATTCCAAATGTCATTCGGTTAAACATCAGTTTCTTTCTGACAGTTAGAGGCGACATCTAGCGGCTGCGATATGCAGTTGTAGTTTTAATCGATACATTTTAACATTTTCATTGGAAATCATCGAACTAATATCGTATAGACCAATCCTTAATAATTTCCAGCTTTTGGTTGAAATACTTAATTGTTTTTTTTAACCGTAAACGGAAGTGAAATTATTTTTTTATTATGGAGATTTTTCTAGAAGCAGCAGAGCTCACAATCCATATTTAATCTGTGGTATGTCAATGGCTTAGTGTGACCAGGTGATGCATTCTCAATTCGCCGAAGGAATAAGGGGAAAAGTTACCCCACTTAGGACAAACTTTAGTGTTAGAACTAAGAAATGATTGGTTTGTCAGCTTGGATCCTGAAAATTATTATTGTTTCAGAGTATGGACGTCATGTTGGACAGTTGTTAGGGATTTTCAAGAATTAAATATCTTGAGGTGGTGATTCGGTCATCAGTGCTCTTATAAGTTTTACCTGAAACAGGGGAGATTTTCTAGGTGCTCCGCCTAATTCCGGTTGGGAGGCATGACAGGACAATGGAAGGTCACGGGCGTCAATTTGCTATTGATCAAGCCTGAGGCAAGTTACAAACTTTATCTCATGTTTTACAAGGTAAGGATTTTGGTGAATTAGTGTTTGGAAGCGATCTCTGAGTCCTTCCCAGGTCGTTAAAAGGATATTGACGTGATCCCTGGATATTTATTACAGGATTCCATGCGTTGAAAGGATTCGCAGATGAAATAGGCGGACCTGTTCTACAGCCGGTCGCATCAAGCAGTCAATTGTTTTCATCATTACCCAACTGAGTATTACCATTGCTGTCCCACCACGCAGGGTTAGGCAAACAGAAGTCGTAGCTCATTCAATTGTGTTTTCTAAGGGCCTCGTAGGCCACGTGGACTGGCTAATGGTTTAGTCTTTAGATCTCCTAGCTCCTCCCCTCTATTCATTCTCAAGGAAAGTACCATGGTTTCCCCTTATATAATAGGGTCCCCGTATTGTCAATTCCAGGTGAGGCAACTCGAGCGATTCGTCTCACCGCCAGGATCTAGACGAGCCTCTGGGACCTGGACGCGAGACCCGTTCCTCGAGTCCACTCAAGGCCTCCATTGGAGACGGTCGTGCAGTAGCAGAGTCCGCCTAGCGATATAGCGCAGGCGGGACGGTTTTTTTTTAATATAAATTGACACCTTTTAAATTTATTTTCTACTGGTTCATATACGAACCCGTGTATCACCTACCCGGTTTTCCAAATTAGAAGCCGGTCTTCAACTTAATTAAATTAAAGGACCCCGGGTTCGACACCTACGTTTAACTGGAAGTATATTGGACATCTTCGTCGGCTCCGGGATCCGGGACTGTTCAAGTCCCTAGCGCCCATATATAATATCTATTAGTATTCACTAAACTGGAAGGTTGTATCTTGATATTTTAGTATGAACTAATTTAATTTAATTAAACTTTATTTACTTTAATTTGATTTAAACTTTTGAAAAAGGAACAGTACTGGGTTTATCTCCAATCCCCCACAACCATAGCTCAAAACCGACTGAATTTAACGCTGGCTGGCATTATCTTTTTTTTAATATTTAAGTTTATATAAATAAACTTTTGTTGTTTGAGATCGTATGTTGTTTCTTTGCCTTTTATTACCAACCCACCTTGCATCTGGGCTTTTGTTCCATTACCACTAGAGGGACAAAATATCAAATGTAACAATGTACTGTGTTGTTGTTTTTGTTATGTGTTAATAACTTAATTACTTACAACTTAATTAAAATAGCCTTTACTTACGAGTTACATTATCTA
Organism: Xestia xanthographa; assembly: GCA_905147715.2. Classification (NCBI taxonomy): domain Eukaryota; kingdom Metazoa; phylum Arthropoda; class Insecta; order Lepidoptera; family Noctuidae; genus Xestia; species Xestia xanthographa. The sequence goes on along the minus strand of LR990659.1, from coordinate 4,089,921 downwards.
CATAAGTACGTCTGGCACCTCCTGTGCAGTCATTCCGACCACTTAATCTTCCTTACCGACTAATCTTTTTACCGCGGCATGAGCTATCCTCGTAGAGCTCGTGACGGCATGAGATATATGACGTACTTGGGAGGATTTATTATTATAATCTTTATATCTTAATCTTAAGTTTCATAGGGACCTGAAATCAATACTGAACTAATCAAATGATGAATGATACTTGACCATCAATCCTTGGGTAACACGTAGCCAGCAGTTCGAAAATCAAGGAAACGGTCTTACAAAGGGGTATTGTATTACCTAGTAAATGGATTGTGGAGGTCAGATAGGCAGTCGCTCCATGTAAAGTACTGGTCATCATCATCATCATGTCAGCCGAAAGACGTCCACTGTAGGACATAGGCCTCCTCCAAGGGCTTGGCAGGCGGGTTGGCGATCGCAGTATACGGTTGTTACAAAAGCACAGAGAACGCTGCTGCCCATTCTCTGGTAAGTCCCTTAGTCGCCTCTTAAGACACCCACGGGAAGATATAGGATGTGCTATTCTTTACGTCCGACACCATACAGACCCCAGAAAGTACAGGTATTCAGTTGCATACGATTGGACTGGAAGTTGAATCCAACATGGTTGGAAAAGAGCTACATAGACCCGATCATTGTAGGTAGACGATGAAAAAAGGGATGCCTCGGCAAACGTGCCACAATAGAGGGTCATCCTTTAATCACGTAAGGTTTTATAGGCCACTTTTAATTATTTAACAGTTTAGGTTGCTTTAGAACCTATTTTAATAATTAAAACAAAACGCTTTTTAGACACAAAATCGTTATCTACACTAATATTATAAAGAAGTTTGTAAGGAATAAACTCAAAAACTACTGCGCCGATTTCAAAAATTCTAGATACATTCACTCTGAGTAACATAGGCTATAATTATTTTATTCCCATACTCCCACTGGAACGGGAACTACGCGAGTGAAACCGCGTGACGTCCGCTAGTATACTATAAACTATCGCTTGCACGGGTTTTTAATACACTACTAGTCAAAAGAAAAAATCAAAATTTTATGTAAAGTACAGTAATATATAATTTTAATTAATCCATGTGATTTTCACATGTAGGTACCCACACCATCGTGATTAACCGTGATATTTTGCTCCCCTCTTGTTCGAACCTCACGTGAATAAAGGACGACCCCTAAATGAAATTGAAGAATTTTGTAAGTCGGATAGAATTAGGTAACAAATCCATTGAGCTATTACTACTACGTATAGAGAAGACAACGCGAACAAAATCTGTTCTCCGGTCAACTGCAGTCGGCCGGCTGCAGTTCACTCCGTCGCTTGCACAGCATTATATATACAGGGTTAGACGCCCCCCGCGCGCCCCGCACTGCCGCGCTTGTTGCACAGATTTATTCGCGCTGTCGTCTCTATACGTAGTAGTAATAGATCAATGAACAAATCAGGTAAACAGGTAATTTTCAATAATGTTCACTTTAATTTACAGCCTTGATTCATGATGACAGTGATTTGAAGTTAATAACAAAAATATTAAGAGCCTATACTACCTCAGATTAGCAACTCTATTTGTGGTGGTTCAAACTTCGTTTGTAATACTGTTAGAATAACGTTCTAATCAGCTTGCACTACAAAGCTGTTGTTACGTCAGTCACTGCGGCCGAATAGTGCGAAATTAGTGGTTTTTATTATTTTTTAAATCAAATTTTCGTCTTTTGAAAAAAATAAAAAACATAAGACCTGCCTTATAGTTAGTTCAGTTAGTATGCAATGTTTCATGATCTAATCTGAAGTACTTTTTGAATACCAGCGGTTTATTGTTCGATTTGGAGGTAACTTTGGGATTTTTTTCTATCGAGAAAATTTTATGAAATCGTGTTTTCGCCAAACATAAGACCTAACATTAATCCTCAACTTTACCATATATTTATTTGAAAATTAATGCTGCAGTATTTTAGGCGTAACGGAGGATCATGCTAAGCCATTTGAGGTAGTAGAGGCCCTTAAGCAAAAGGTGTGAACACAAAATAGCATGATTTATTGGCTTGCATCCTTCAACCAAACACGATAATGTTTTAATTGTTTTTAAACAACTAAGTAAGGAACGCATTATTAATTACTGATTACTATTAGCATTTGGTAATAATTGCCATAGGAAATAATAAAGTAAAGTGTTATCATAGTTTGATATGATATTTATAGTTTTTTAATTTAACGTTATTTGTGCATGCAATGTTATGCCTCTGAATAAACATGATTTATTTTTAATGAATCATGCAGCTTCTTTGTAATGTTCGTGGAGGTTGAAAACTTGATTTTGTGAATGACGAATTACTTAATTATTGCGTAAATCCTATTGCTTAGTTACCAATCCGTTAAAAAAAAAATAGTAAGCAAACGGTTTTTATTTTGACCCATTATGATAAAATTCACAATCATTTTGAGAAGTGCTCATTTTGATAAGTTTGACGCAGAATGTGGGTCACAGTCACAGCGCTAAGTATCACAATGGCAGCCCGGGAGTACACGACGCGACTTACTAACGCGTTAATAACTATGTACGTGACTGCTTGCATCATACGTATAAGTCGCGGCACGTAACTCTAGCGCTGAACAAAACGTGGAGGGGATATCTGCACATGTTATACGACTGGAAAGCCAATCGGCGCAACGCACGCCCCAAGACATTCTTATTTTTTACTTCTGCGCAATAACGGTCAGCGCTAGAGTTTCGTGCCGCGACCTGTAGTTTGTAACTTTTGAGTAGCGTCATATACGACACTATAGACAGTCAGTTATATACCTAGAATTCCTAGAACCTAAGGTACGAATTAAGTTTCACTAGCATCCTTGCTGATAACCAATTTCTGTTCATCTTAAATCTAACCAAGTAAAGCTCGTCTTAACTCAAAAGAAATGGTGTCGATACCCAAGTATCAATCTTATAAGACAGAATTTCAGCCTAGCTGGATATCAACAACACTTTCACAAGACCTGTATTCACAGACTCATTGTAACCGTAAACTTACAGTATCGGACGTAGGAACTCGTTAACAGGCATCCTACCAGTTCCTGGATAGCCAGCTCTGGCAGATAGCCAGAAAACTGTTACTTTAGAGATAATATAGAGAGTTACATAAACTAAGGATATTACATCCGCATGCATTTCTGTAATGTTTCTGGCACTTAACACCTATTAAAATAACCCCGTACTATTTTGTCTTTTTTAAACTTTCACGATCAGAACACATTATAATACACATGTAAACCAGGTATTTATCGCGAATTTTACCTGTAATATAAGCCCGACGTTTCGACCGGATAAATACCCGTTTACATGTGTATTATAATGTGTTCTGATCGTGAAAGTTTAAAAAAGACAAAACAGTACAGTGTTAAACTACTACTGTACTATGGATGTACTGTACTATTTTGTTAAAGAAATAGAAACAATTATTGTTCTTAGGTTTGAATTGCAACCTATTCCAGCTTCGCACTGGTAGAAAAGTTCCCAGTCAGCATGATTTTTAACCGACTTCGAAAACGGAGATTCTATGTTCCACTGTTTTTTTTTTCAAACATCTTCAAATCGTCATCATCATCTGCCTAGCCTTTTCCCAACTATGTTGGAGTCGGTTTCCAGTCTAACCGGATGCAGCTGAATACCTGTATTTTACATGGAGCGACTGCCTATCTGACCTCCACAACCTAGTTATTACTGGGTAATATGATACCCCTTGGTAAGACTGGTTGTCAGACTTTTTGGGTCACTGACTACCTATGACGACTGTCAAAGATCTACAAATGACAGCCTGGACCAACAGCTTAACGTGCTTTCCGAGGTATGAAGAAAATTCGGTATGTTAGGGTGGTCACCCATCCACTGACCAACCTTGCACCACTGTCATTCCATGCCATGCTTTGTTCCATACAAAATGAAATTGTGTAAACAACGTAGGTACAACTCATTTGTGTTTTCCGAGGCACGGAGGACACCCGGAATGTAATGGGTGGTCACCCATCCACAGACCAACCTAGGTAAGCACGGCTTAACCTAAAGATCGAAACGAGTGGCTGTTATTATTTAGCCACGAGCTAAACATCAACATCTTCAAATATTATCATTATATTTCAGCCAATTCACAGGAACATACGTATAATATCACGCCTGTAATACCCAAAGGGATAGGCAGAGGACCTTATAACACCCTCACTTCGTCAATTATGTTTAAGTCCCGTGCAACAGGGGGCGAGCCTATTGGCATCAACTGGGCATAAATCCAGACTTCATTGCTGCTACTGAGAAATTCCTGGTGGAAAAACCCACAAAAACTTTGCCCGACCTGGGAATAGAACCCCGGACCTCATGATCAGCAGTCGCTCTTGCGAACACTGTACTAACCAGACAGTCAATTCACATAAAATCTTAATGAATTTATACACTTCAACCTGAGGAACATGAATCACTCGATCCAATTGTGAAACCGTTAGAAATTCTGTTCAGTAGTTTTTCCGTTTATGCGGGAGGACTTTGTTTTATAATATAAACCCAAGAAACGCACCTCTGTTTTTTCGGATTCATGTGCGTATTGTATATTTATCACTTACTTCGGTGAAGGAAAACATCGTGAGGAAACCAGCATGCCTGAGAGATATTTTTCGACGGCATGTTAAGCCAAGTCAGAGGCCCATGGGCGGTATAGAAACTTTGACTCCTGCACCCCTAGCCAAGTTGACAATCTACAATCGTTAACGCTAATAAAAACTATTCAAATGAATGGGAATGACATCATCTCAACGTTAAATCACGTGATCAACACAAACGAATAGAAAATTCGTAGACAAGACAAGTTTACATCGTTCAAAATGATAAAATAGAATGTTATCGTTTCTACAATGTTGATCGCTAAACTCTTTGGTGGGAACACTAAAGACACACACACACACAGACACACACACACAGACACTATAGACTAAAGTGTAGGTTTTTTCTACAAACGAGCGATCGACTCAGTCGTGTCAACTACCAATTTAGCGCTTTCTACAATCGCTTACGCCGAGGCGTTTACGATTGTAGAAAGAGAATCGATACGAAACGTTTGTAACTTGGCTAGGGGTGCTGGTTAGGCACTATAACCAAACGATAAAGAAAGAAGTTAAAGACTGCCTGCTGCTGCTGACCTTAGCAATATTACTTGTTTGATTAAACATTATGTTGCCAAGAAAATTCTTAGGATAAACCCTCACTCGATTTCCACTCTAACTACCTTTAAGTAACGTTCTAAATGTCAAAGTGATGAATCGGTCGCCCTTTGTGCCGCATACTTCGATTCCCAGAACAAACATTTGTATTGCTTCCAGGTATTTGCTCAGTCCGACTGTTAGCTCTGTGCGGCTTGTGTAAGTAATGCCTTCTACGATACATGCTGTCCTGGTACCTCAGTGTGTGGTGTGAATCGTTTATCTGTTTGTTTTCTTTGCGAAAACTAACCTGATTACCTACCTAGTTTCATGAGGATATATTTTAGGTATTGATATACTTTTTTTTTTGTTTTTTAATGCATTTCATACAATTCCTAATGATCTATCTGATCATCATCATCTGATCCGACCACATGGCCACTGTGAAACTTGGAGTAACACGATAAACGGAGGAGATAATCTAGGAAATTAATGGTTTTTTTTTATTAATTGGGCCTACTCCTGAGCTCAATCTCGTCCTGAAGACAGATATTAGGTTGATGATGGAACGACCTAACCCAAAAGAAGCTCATTAACTTGCGACTTTAATAGATGAGGATAAAAAGCTATCGTGCAAGTATTCTAATTAAAGAAAGAGAAACACTTTAGCAATACGATAATAATCATCAGCCACGAAAACTGACGATTGGCAAAATCCTTGTTCAAAACTTTTCAACCTAATACTAACCAATGATAATCGCGACTACTACTCATACTCAACAGACCTGGGATCGATTCCCGGGTCGGGAAATTGTTATTGGGCTTTTCCATCCGGAATTTCTCAGTAGCAGCCACGGAGTTCACAGCACATTTGTGCCCGATTGATGGCAATAGGCTCACCCCCTATTACATGGGACTTCAACATAACTGGTGAAATTTGGGTGTACTATTAGATACACTTCTGCCTTACCCTTCGCGTATTACAGGCGTGATGTTATGTTGATCAAAAACTATTCACCACTATCCATCTAAATAGGAAGCCCGCAAACCCAACAAACAATCGAAAATCCGTTCAATAAGGATAAAGGATAATGAATTCATCGTCCCCAATCAAGCAAGGATGCGCGATGCTAATGCCTGACGAAACGAACAAGTGCGTGCGAAGACGAGCGGCATCCGGCTGTATTTCAGCGGTCAGCGGATACCCACTCACTAGTATAAAACGGTGCCCTACAGCATAAACAGGTACACTTCGTCTGAGGTAACCAACCACGATGAACACCTACATAGCTGTAAGTTGATTTCTATATCTTTCGTGAACCTTCGTTATATTTCGGGGATCATCGACTATTTTCGGCTTGATCAAATTCTTCTCACGGAGTTCTCGTTCAGCTCCTGAATGTGAACTTCTTTAGGTCAAATCAAAAACTATTCGGGCATTCTTGAAATATGCAGTTTGTTTTTTATTAGTGCTTGATGAACTGAAACACAAATGACTTACTTACAGTTTGAATATTTTGCGCATAACGTGTTTTGTATTGTCAGTTTGATTTACTATTTTTAGTTCCAAAGTGTGCGCTCGGCTGTTAGTATCCGTTATGTGGTTTTAATGTTTATTTGTGTGTAATAGTGTTTTGTCTTACAGTTGGCTTGCCTTCTGGCTGTCGCCCATGGCAGCGCCATCGGCGGATATGGCGGATATGGTGGATACGGCGGATACGGCGGATATGGCGGATACGGCGGATACGGCGGATACGGTAAGGAAACTTATTTTATTCATTTGCTCAGATCTGACTGCAGGATTTGTTTCCTTAACATCTTGTTCATAAGTGTCAGGTGAAGTGTTACTAACATAGTTTTAAGGTTCTATTTACTAACACAATTTGTATTTCATCATATGTATGTTAATCTGTATAGTATTTATGGGCCAAAGTTGCCTGAAGCCTGAAAAAAAGGATGTTGTTGTTGTTATAAGACAAATGTTGAAATTCTTAAACCCACATTGTTGATTTTTGATCCTGAATTAACTAAACATGGTTTCTCCTTTTCCAGGCCTAGGTTACGGCTACGGCGGATACGGCGGCGCCATCGTGGCTCCTGCAGCGATATCCACCGCTAACGTCGTCAAGGCTGCTCCGATCTCCGTCATTAGGACCGCTGCCGTCGCTCCCATCGTCACTGCTCCCGTCCTCCGCACTGTTCCTGTCAGCGTCGGTTACGGCGGTTATGGCGGCTACGGACTTGGCGGTTATGGCGGCTACGGACTTGGTGGATATGGAGGCTACGGTCTCGGCCACGGAGTCGGCGGCTGGGGTCTTGGCGGCGGCTGGGGCGGTCTTGGCTGGGGTGGTTGGGGCGCCGGTTCTGGCAAACACTACGGCTAGACCTGACACCTTCACTAGACGAAGTTGTAGTCTCTTCCCCAAAATTAACTCTTCTCTGATTGGATTTGCACAGTAAATAAAGCATTCACTCTTATTTTTTTTGGTTTCATTGATTGGTTTTTTAATTATTTTCTTAGTGTGATTTTTCTTAGTAGTTCTCCTGAGTGCTAACTGTACTTGTCAAACAAAGAGTTACCAAACGGGATTCAATGTATGAAGATCAAAATAGTTATGAAATGGGATTCAATGTATGATGATCAAAATAGTTACAAAATGGGACTTTTGTGATGCTATTTTGTTAAGTTGTTGAAATGGGAAAGTTATGAGATGGGCCGGAGCCGTTTCATGTTTCATTATGCAGTCTGCCATCTCGCTCTTGTCTTAATTTATTATCTGTAATCAGCTCAGTAAGTCTCCTGCACCCCTAGCCAAGTTACAAACGTTTCGTATCGATTTTCTTTCTACAATCGTAAACGCCTCGGCGTAAGCGATTGTAGAAAGCGCTAAATTGGTAGCCAAGTTGACATGTCTGAGTCGATCGCTCGTTCTTTAATGTCTGTAGAAAAAACCTACACTTTAGTCTATGGTGAGCGTTCCTACCAACGAGTTTAGCGATCAACATTGTAGAAACGATAACATTCTATTCTATCATTTTGAACGATGTAAACTTGTCTACGAATTTTCTATTCGTTTGTGTTGATCACGTGATTTAACGTTGAGATGATGTCATTCCCATTCATTTGAATAGTTTTCTACTAGCGTTAACGATTGTAGATTGTCAACTTGGCTAGGGGTGCTGCTTTCATAATTATACCTTTATTCTCCAACCCTCATAACATTATTTTTTGTACTTATATTCTGAAAACTACTTAACCACTGATTGAAATCAGATAAGATTGTGGCGCATTTTAGTGAACCCATTAAGACACATGCTTTAAGGGGCGAATCATTTGTCATCAACGGGGCACTAATCCCAACTCCAGAGAAGCTCCAGATGGAAAAACTCAATTACACTTTGCCTGAAATAGGAATCGAATCCTGGTCTTTATGCTTAGCAGTAGCTCTTGCAACCCCTAGACCAACGAGGTATATTATAGGTAATATAAGTACTAAGAATGCTATTAGCAACACACGCACATGAACCGTGCAGCACTAATGAGAACACACAAATAAATAATACATAGTTTGTTATCTCGCAAAATAATAGTTTGTTCTCTTGCAATGCTCCGACGAGTGGGCAATCCGTTAGCTCATTAGTTAGAGCGAGTGAACACCCCTACAGTCGGTATTCGTTCAGAAGAACAACTGTATATCTGAAATCGTGGAAATTCCCTTTTAGAAAACAAAGGTCTCTTCTTGATTTTTGAGTCTTTATTTCCTTGCCATTGAATATCTTCTATCTGTTTTGCAAAATTCGTTGTTAGTACTCGTAATAACACTCAGACAAGGCAGAATAGAACAGTTCCTCGAGTTTAGATTAATAAATAAGAAAGTAATCGGTGATGATGATGATGATGCAACTGATTCTTCAATTACGAACGAATTATTCTTTTAATTTAGTTTTTTTTGTAGCTGAAGAATGAAGATTCCCTCTACAATCCTATTTTGAACTAACATAAGAATAAGCCAAGGAAACACTTTATAAGTTCTTTTAAACAATCTAAGCTCGAACTTGGCACGGATATATACCATTTGGACCAACCATAGGGAATCACTATAACTTTTAATTCCCCTACAAAGTAATGTCCAATTCAACTTCAAAATCATCACATGTGGAATTAGTGATGATTTTCATCATTCTTAAGGAGCTAAATAATAACAACCGCTCCTGTCAATCTTCAGGTCAAGCCGCGCTTGCCTAGGTTTGTCTGTGGATGGGTGACCACCCATTACATACCAAGTTTCCTTTCCGTGTTTCCTCGGAAAGCACGTTAAGCCATTGGTCCCAGTTGTCATTTGTAGATCTTTGACAGTCGTTACAGTTAGTCAGTGGCCTGAATGTCTGACAACCAGCCTTACCAAGGGCTGTCGTATTACCCAGTACTAACTGGGTTGTGGAGGTCAGATAGGCAGTTGCTCCTGCATTCAGTTAGACCGGAATCCGACCCCAACATAGTTGAGAAAAGTCTACTACTACTACAACAGCTCGTAACGTCCACTGCTGGATCGCAGTGATGAAAGACTCAGAAAACGCTGCTGCCCATTCTCTGGTCTACGGAGGCGCAAGGTGTTCTGCCTCAGACATTAGTCGCCTTATGCGACACCCATCAGTGTAATGGGTTGGTTCTATTCTACTCTGCCAGATACCACACGGCTTAAGAAAAGACTAGGCGGATGATTAATTCTGAAGCTATTAAAGTTGCTAGCGTATTAGATGAAACTTAGTCGCTTCGTGCAAATTTGTTGCAAACTATATTCTGAACCCCTAATAGTCGGGGATTAAGTGTGTTAGGAATTATGGCTTTACAATGTTTGTGTCCTAGGAGGATGTGTGGATTACAAGTGAAGAGCCAACACGTAACTTGTAAATAAATCCTATTTTCATTTTGGTTTCCAATTCTTACTTATCTAGCGGAGACTATAGTAGTAAAAATGTGTGGCCTAGACAAAGTTGTGATCCGTATTTTTATAATGAGTATTGGATGGAACCTGCATGGAACTATTGTCATAACATCCACGTCGGATGCACCCTAAGTGTCATTGTCTGTGCAGTTGTAAAGTTTTAATGATATCAGACACTCGGGAACTCAGCAATGCTGAGTGGTACAGCACCGGTTGAACTTTTTACCGTTGTCCAATAACTACACCGTGCTGACTCATCCCAGTGACAGTATGCTTTCAGTTCTGTTAAGGCACATCAAATACTTCAGATATGATAATAAATAATAATAGTTTTAATCTTATGCCAGAGTGAGAAAGAGATGGCGCTAGACGACCTCTATAGCTCCGTCACTTTCTTACACTGGAGTAACATTAATTAAAACACTCCTGCTTTAAGACGTCATGGTAACCCCCTAGGTTATCAAATCTGTGTGCATCCTCATAAACTTTGATATATAAGATAGTATATAAAAAGACAGATATAGGTTAATAAAGTATTGTAAATAAATGAATAAACATTCTAAATGTTGTCAGTTCCACGATCTGCGATAACATGGTTTGGATAGTTAAAAATGTGTTGATTTGACATGCAACCAACGCTTGTTCTCTCATAGACAAAAATCGTTGTAAAATACGAAACTCTTTTAAAGCAATTGTCTTATCCAAACCCTGGGTTCAGCAGTGTTCAACAAAACTAGAATCACAGCAATACCTCAAGCACAAAACGGCGAACAATCCGTACAATGTTAACAGTGAGTAAGAACAAGTACGTCCGCCAGTCGCGACTCAGTCGCAAATGGAATTATGGACGTCTGAGTGTCGGTGGTGCAGGACTTTGTTACGAGTACGTAGTTAACAGATAAGACAGTAGGTAGAAACCATTGAGCTATTACTACTACGTATAGAGAAGACAGCGCGAACAAAATCTGTGCTCAGTGCGGGGCGCGCGGGGGGCGGCTTACCCTGTATAATTAATGTTGTGATGAGCAAGCGACTGAGTAAACTGCAGCCAGCCGACAGCAGTTGAACGGAGCACAGATTTTGTTCGCGGTGTCTTCTCTATACGTAGTAGTAATAGCTCAATGGTAGAAACGTACCATATAGAGAGAATATCATCATCATCTGCTTAGCCTTTTCCCAATGATGTTGGGGTCGGCTTCCAGTCTAACCGGATACAGCTAATACCAATATTTTAGATGGAGCGACTGCCCATTTGACCTCCACAACCCAGTTAGTACTGGGTACCTAATACGATATCCGTTTGTAAGACTGGTTGTCAGACTTTTCTCAAATCTTTCAACTATCAAAAATAAACAAATTTATTTAAAAAAAACCGGCCAAGTACGAGTCGGAATCGCGCACGAAGGGTTCTGTACCATTTTGTTTACAACACAAGACAAAACGGTAAAAAATCATGTTTGTTGCATGGGAGCGCCCATTAAATATTTATTTTATTCTATTTATAGTATTTTTTTGTTATAGCGGCAACAGAATTATATAATCTGTAAAAATGTCAACTGTCTAGCTCTACAGCCTGGTGACAGACAAACGGATGGACAGAGACGACGTTTTTACCCTGAGTACGGAACCCTAACGGGTCACCGCAGCATGTTTTCTCCTTCCATACAAATCAAGTCGTTTAACCCAACTTTCAAGACATTCAAGCTTATACCAACAAAAAAGTATCCTATCTACCTCACGTCTTCTTTGACAAGTCCATTACGCCTTCACGAATAGGATCCCAAGAGACCCTCCGTCGGCGTTAATTGAAAAAGCAATTAAAACCGCCCCCTGCTTTCCTCACCCCCTAGCACTTCCAAACATCGACAACTATCCGGCAGATATTCACCAATCATATTCACTTACTTTCAAATGAGATTCCACAACTTTACCTTCAGATTGCCTTCGTGAATTTTAATTATTTTTACTTTTGATTTCACTGCTTTTAATTTAGTTGACGGTTGAGAGTTCCATCCCAGTGAAATTAATTTCCGGATGGGATGAAAAGTTATTATTCAACTTAATTGATAAGTAGTGTGAGGTTAGTAAATAGGCTTGTGTCCTGAAAATATCTAATAAGTCCGTCAGTTAGATTATCGAAAAATATTTGACACGTACTTTTTTTTGTTACGTAAACCAAAATTGGCGAAGATACGACGCTTTTAAAATTCTCACATACGTCCCGCCGTGCTATAATTTTTAGTGCGTTTTATCTTTGTCAATATTCATTGATTTAAAAAAAAAAAAAACGTGTCCATTATTTTCCAATAGAATAGAATAGAAAGATTTTATTTCAGACCGGAGTCCATAGGGTTAGTAACAATTTGACTTAAGTTCTAGTGTTAGTAGGGTACAGACACAGATGAAAATGAACAATTACAATTCAGCATGGAGCTGCATCCACCTCCGTACCATCGGGGAATCCCACCGATCTGCGAATACACTGAGAATACTGTTGGTGCTGCCGCGAACACGAGTCATCAGGGATGCACATCTATTTCTAATAATGGCGGCAAAACCATCAATATTATTATCTGCAAACATCTCTGACGCACTACTGCGCCACGGCAGCCGCAGCAGCACTCTCAGTGCATTATTGTATTGAACGCGTAGGTCGCTGTATGTCCGCTGAGTAAAGTTGACCCACAGGCTGCACGTGTAGAAGGACTGACAGTAAGCTTTGAAAAGCGTTACTTTTACTGGCTTCGTACAACGTGCAAACCTGCGAGCCAGCATGTTACAACGGACAGCCAGCGACCTACGTTCCCTTTCAATGTCACAATTATCTTTAAGATCTTCAGTGACCCAGTGGCCCAGATACTTAAACTTGTCCACCCTTCGCAGTGGTTCTCCACAAAGAGCGACAGTTGGAATACACGAATATGTCACACTGCCTGCTTTAAAAACCATTAGTTCGCTCTTTGTGACGTTATATTTGAGCCCATGATTCACCGCATAGCATTCGCATATAGCGATCAGTTGCCTCAGAGCACCGATCGATGGGCTCAGGAACACCATGTCGTCAGCATAACCAATATTGTTAATACACACACCGTCAATATGACATCCGACACTGGTGCTGCTGAGCTCGAGGATCAGCTGGTTCATGTATAGGTTGAAGAGCCTGGGTGAGCTGAGCCCCCCTTGCCTCACCCCGCACTCCAACCGATACACGTCCGAGTGCGAACCATTCCACTTCACGCTATTGCTTTGACTACTATACCAGTACTCAAATATCGACACTATTTCAGCTGGTAAGGTAGTTTCACATTCGAGTTTACGCCACAAAACATCGTAACATACAAGATCAAATGCACGTGACAGATCCAGAAAACAAGCAAAAATAGGAGTCTTCCTGTCTGTGTAGTATTGGACAGTCTGCTTGAGGCACAAGATTGCACTCTCAGTTGACAGCCCAGGCTTAAAACCGAACTGGGCATCATGTAGTTCGAGGTGTTTAGCCAATTGCTTATCAAGCAGACTGTCCAACACTTTTGCTACGACAGTAGCCAGAGAAATGGGCCTGTAGTTGGATATGTCAGATACATCCCCCGTTTTATTTTTCTCAATCGGCACTACCATTGTATACATTACGTCATCAGGTAAGTAACCGTGGCTAACGCACAGGTTCAAAAATAAAGCCAGCACACGCGGCAAGTGTCCCCCCGCATACCTCAGGTGCTCGATGCTGAGGCCATGATGACCTGGGGATTTACCCCTCTCCATTTTCTTTATGATGGCTGATATTTCTTGTGCCGTAAAAATAATAGTAATGTCCCCAGAGTTGCCTTCAGCATCAAACACCTGCACACACACAGGTCTAGTAAGAGGTGACTCAATCTGGAAATGACGCCGAAATGCATTAGCTATATCCGTCGCCTCGTGTACGCCCGCCACGCTCACAGGGGGACTCAACTTCGGATTCAAATTATTTGTTTATAATTTCCAAAATGATCCAAATTTCTTATTAGTGTGATGTTTGGCTAAAATATCCATTTTTATCTGCTGTTGGTTATCTTGACAATATTTCAGATTGGTCTTAAAGGCTTTCCTAGATTGACACATTTTATTGTAAACATAACCACTAGCAGGTTTACCATAAAACAACCATGTTTGATAACACAGTCGAGCCTCTCTGTGAGCGTCACGAACATATTTGTTCCAACCAGGTATGTATCTCTTGCTATTATGACGCATCTGTTTACATAAATAAGTAGATACGTTCGGCACCTTCCTTTAAAATGCTTACCAAACTGCGATACATTGTATCTAACACTTCCATGTGATTAGCATTAGAACACATTTTATGCGCACAATACCGAAAATCATCCGGAAAATCTATTACCTAATTTTAATTTAGAATTACAAAATTTTGAATATTCATTTATTTGATTGGTATCTCTTTCACCCCATATAACCTTATTGCAAGTATAGATTGGGTTTACCAACTTAGGTAAATACTATAACTGACGTACTAAATAGATTTGCAATTTTTTGATGGTGGATACTAGCTTATTGTGCCGGACGAAATGACGGCTTTGACTACTTTGGTTTAGTGGTTGCAAGCGCGACTACTGAGCATAAGGTCCTGGGTTCGATTCCCAGGTCGAGCAAAATAATATTGGGTATTTCCAGTAGCAGCTAAGGAGTCCGGATTTGCGCCCGGTTGATGGAAATAGGCTCGCTCCCTATTAAATGGGACTCAAACATAACTGGCGAAATGTGGGTGCACTATTAGGTACACCTCTGCCTAAACCTTTTGGGATTACAGGCGTGATGTTATGTTAAGTTAAAATGATGGCGTACAGACTTCATAGTTGTTGCAAGCCGATAGTAGTTGGGCACCAATGTTGTTGGGCGCCAAATTCGTCAGGTGACACTGTTGTAGGGCGCCAATGTTTGCTAAGCGCCACTATATTGCATCATTTTGTATTTTATTATAACGTGATAAAAGCGTAAAATATATTTTCCCCACATTTGTTTCCAATTTAATTTTTGACATTTCCAAATTAATTTAGTTTCAATATTTTAATGAGGCAATTTCAGTTTAATTAATTTGTTGTAGCCTACTAACCCTGATTGCGGTAGCCTAGTGAAATTTCCGTGTATTTTCCAATGTTAATAGATTTTACATCAACATAATAATCTCTACAAATAACATTCCAACAGGTAAACCGAGAAACGCATATTATTTGGTTGACAAATTAATTTATTCAACAACCACAGCAGAAGAATACAGAGTTCAGTTTGTTTATTATTATTAGTTTTTTTTTTAATACTCAATGGGTATCCACACGCAAAGCTCAGCGCAGATGTCGCCACTGGCGAGATGGCTGCTGTCAAATCGTTTTCGATTTGTTTACGCTTTGGTTCTTGCTATTTTTTGGATTTAGACCGGTCCACTGTCGTTTTTGGCAACATGTATTGTACCTGGAAGGTTAAATTGAAGGCTGAATTGAAAGAGGAACTAAAAAAACCGGCCAAGTGCGAGTCGGACTCGCGCACGAAGGGTTCCGTACCATTATAAAAAATCACGTTTGTTGTATGGGAGCCCCACTTTAATATTAATTTTATTCTGTTTTTAGTATTTGTTGTTATAGCGGCAACAGAAATACATCATCTGTGAAAATTTCAACTGTCTAGCTGTCACGGTTCATGAGATACAGCCTGGTGACAGACAGACGGACAGACAGCGAAGTCTTAGTAATAGGGTTCCGTTTTTACCCTTTGGGTACGGAACCCTAAAAACGAGGAGAAGGAAGGAAAAAACCTGAAACATAATGCAATAACATGCCTCGGTGTGCTTAATCCGGAATCCTGGTTATACAGTACAGAGGAAGACACAGAGGACATATTACGAGAACATTTAAATTGACTGAATGATAGGTTACAAAATTTACTGAACTGACAGCTTTCAATGGCCATGTCGACGATGCGCCACCTATCGTGATAAAATGGCAGTAAAGATCGCCATTGGCTTACGTCTCGCCGCTCCTCGCCTGGTGTGAAGCGGTGACGCGGCCTAGGGTAGAGCACGTTTGCCTAGAAGAGACCGATACACTCGAACTATGAATAGATCCAGACTATAATGATCAGGGAACAGAGAAGCAGGCAGTGAATTCCACATTTCTAGATTTTCTCCCGGTTTCGCTTGCGTGGATGTCAGAAATTATGTGACGCGGATGACGGAAATTATATCAGGAATATATGTGACGCGGATGACGGAAATTATATCAGGATAAAACAAAACCTAATCCAGATCATGGTCTATCGGTGTGATAATTCCCATTCAAATCAGGCGTTAAGGCGAATAGGGGCAAATAGAATTACTTTCACATTGATATTATTAGTAACAAATTATAAATCAGCATCTATTTGCCATCCATAAATCATAAAATCTCAAAAAAATATTCAAATTGAATCCCAAACTTCCGGGATCGCTATCAATCACCCTCAAAGTTTAAGGTGCGCGCCCCAATTGTCGTCGGTGACAAATTGCACCAGATTGCGATCGACACTCGCCAGGTAAGTTAATTACAGCCGCGGTTTGGTGCGACAGATAATCGGGGATTGGCAGGAGCGTGATTAGGAAAAATAAAATTTCAAATGATCTGCAGACTGTACTCCGGTATTTGCGTATGTGTTTTTCATTTTTTGATTTTTATTTAACTGCTTAATTATATTACTTGCTATTAAAAATAATAATAATTTCGCCGTGTGGTATCCGGCAGAGTAGAATAGAACCAACCCATTACACTCACGGGTGTCGTATAAGGCGACTAATGTCTGAGGCAGAACACCTTGCGCCTCCGTAGACCTGAGAATGGGCAGCAGCGTTTTCTGTTAGTCTTTCATCACTGCGATCTCCAATCCGCCTGCCAAGCGTGGAGATTACGGCAAATTCCTCCCGTCATCGGAGAGGCTTATGTCCAACAGTGGACGTTATGGGCTGTTGTTGTTGTTGTTGTTGTATTAAAAATAAAACGATTTCTTTTAGCAATTTTGTTGTTGTTTACTGCATAGTAAATATTTAGATAAGTCTTGGTAACATTGTACGGTTGTGCCAAAGTCAATAATATAGTAATAATAAGTACTGATACAAATTAAACATACTTTTACCAAGTTTATTTTTTAATAAAAACTACTCTGTTTCAAAATACAAATAAAAAAATTGAAAATTGATTATTCATTCTTTAAAAGATTACAACACCTAGTTTGTGATTGGAGCCTTCTTTTAAGCAAAAAATACCTGTATTAGAAGACTCCGCACTTCCATAACAAAAGAAAGAAAAATATTAATAACATATTTATAATAGGTAAGTAGACATTTTACTAAAATTACCTCGGTAGGTATATGAGTGAATTTCTCACAAGTTACCTATTCCTTTCATAACACAGTAAATAAACGACCTTTAGTAAACGTGCTTTGGTAATCTTGATAACAAGATTCGGCTTGTTAATTGGCATAAATAGAATTAGCACAAAAATTAATTGCTTTAAATACTGAATCGATTTACAGCTCAATCTAAACCCGTCTAATTATCCACTAATAAAGCTAAATATGTGTAATTCAGCTGTCCGATATCTAGATAACTAGATTTTTTTAAGAATAACACGCGATTGTGCTAAAATTCGTACCTACTTATATTACAAATGCGATCGTAAATCTGCCTGCCTTATCATGCCTTAGTGGCTGATAGGATGTTGATGAAGGGTTCACCCGTAGACCTAGGTTAGGACTTTTCTCTTGGTAGTACATTCCAGGAAGAAAAATATCAGCTCCTCGAAGGCGAAGCTGCGGGCATAACCTAGTTCTCCATAAATGCTCAAACACAACCACAAAACACCTTAAACATTTAAAAGTGCCATAAAATTAAAATCCAAAGAAAACACTTGGTTCAAAAATAAAAATCGAGCATTTAAAAAAACATAAGAAGCGTTACGTCCCCCAAATGGCGGGAAGTGGGCGCTGAGCGAGCCGAGAGCCCATGACGTAAACGTGGAACTGTAGACCGATAATTGTGGTTTCCACCTTAGTTAAAATTTTACGTTTTAAAAACACATTTTGATTTAAACACAATTTTTTATTGTTCGTTTTCAACTGTATTTTCCGTTAAGACTGAGTTGGATTATTTTTTGCCACGGTAACATCGCGTGAAGCGGTCTGTACTGCGGTGATGCGGTGAAATCGAAGAAGAAAGAATAAATAAACATTTTTTTATTTTGGCCATTTAGGTAAGTACAGCATTTTGGCTTGGCAATGAACGAGTTAAAACATTCTTCTTGTAACCGTTCGCAACGTATACAATATACGATCACAAAATACAGGAACCGGTAACAAAAGGGCAACATATTTCACAAATACCCGACTACCCGATGTGAACGGCCACGTAAATAGAGGGTGTTTAAAAATAAAACATGGAGGCACTTCGGCACGCCCAACATATGGCAACGTAAAGGACTTACAGGGATGTTCCGACGGGAATTAAATGTTTTCCTTCGGAGGCAGACGGGCTGCCTCTGAGCCACTTTGAGACGATCTTTAGTTGCTGATTTTGGGTAGCTGTAAGTTGATTCTATAACACTATGGTGTTATATGAATAAGAGCATATAGATTCCATTAAAACTAAGACTTTGTTGCTATCCTTGCGTTGATGCACACCATAATGTGCATTTTCACTCTTCCTTTAAATAAATAAATAAAAATAGCCTCTATTTACTCTGACCTTCTCAATACATAAACAAGAAGTAACATTAAACTAAAACTAATAACATTTTCAACTAAACATCGTGAGGAAACCGGCATGTCCTAGAACCAAAAAATTCGAAGACATGTGACATCTACCAATCCGCACTGGGCCCGCGTGGTGGATTATAGCCCATTCCCTCTCATAGAGAGGAGGCCTGTGTCCCAGCAGTGGGAACATTAATAGGTTGATGATGATGATGAAGATGATGATGATGAATAACATTTTCTAATCGAAGTAAACTTTTTATTATCACTGTAGGTCAGGCTGTCTCGCGACATAGGCCTCCTCTATTTCCCTCCAATTATTTCTATCTAAAGCAGTTCTTCGACAACCTTGTGGCAGATCATTCTCTTTTAACTTGTCTTCCTCTATGTCTTTTTCGTTTTCTTGGGAATCATTCTGTGACTAACGCGTACTTTCCTTTTACCTAGCAACAAATCTTACTAAAACTAAATTACGGATACATTTTTTTTATTGTTTCTGCAATACAGACAGTCTTTGAATTACTCTGTTACCCCATAAGAATGTTTTAAAGTAAAACTGATTATTCCATGTCTAGGTAAGTAAAGTACAGTATTCTACCTTAGTCAGTAACAACCTAAAGATGACGAGTAATAGAGAATATGGAAGAGGAACACAAGCTGCGCCTATCGCAAATCAATTGGGATAAGAGGGAATGAGTAACAACCTAATAGGAGCCTTATAGTTACGAAAGTAAGGTTACTGTAGGCACGGGCCTGTGGACGGTGGGCTATGGGCTAGCTCGCCGTCCGTCCGTCTCATAACGATAGGCCGAGTCGACGGCGCAGGAGTGTTCCACGCGCGTCTCAAAGAGAGTCAGCAAAAGGAAAGGGTCCGCAAGGATCGATGCCTGCCGGGGTTGCGGGACTGTTCGAAAGAGATACCGTGGCCCTGGAACACAAAGGGCGATGAAGGAACATGGATGGGTTTTAGTCAGTAAAACTCCCTCCTGCTCCGCCCAGAGCGGGAGGAGTCATTTGATGATTTTCCATCCGAAAAAAAAATTATTCTCTGTGATTTGGGTAGTAATGTAAAATCAGATACCTACAATAAAATAGGTAACTGTGAAAGGACTATATTATTATGGTTTTTTAAGGCGATTACAGGAGCTAAATTAGCAACTCTATTTGTGGTGGTTCAAAGTTCGTTTGAAATACTTTTAGAATACGGTTCTAATCAGCTTGCACTACAAAGTGGTTGTTACGTCAGTCTCTGCCGACCGAATAGTGCGAAATGAGTGGTTTTTTTGCGATTTACAAAAAATCTATTGATTGGACTAAAAAATTAAACACTATGATGCTAAATTGCTAATTTGTTGCTTGTAAAATTATTTGCCAAAAATTCAGAATGATCGCATGTATTTTAGTATGGTTTTAACTCGATAAAATAATTTTTTAGAGATAAGTTCGTGATTTTTTTCTATCGAATAAAGTTAGTTGTATTATGTTTTCAAAACACTACCGTACTAGCATAGATCCTGAAAAATATTATATATTTTTCTGGTTTTGTTTATTGCAGTGAATCATATGCTTTTTTGCCTTATAAAACTCGTGTTTAGCTCATGTAGTCGCCTTAAGTTTATATTAAAATCTCTCTACCCGGTTCCTCGTCTGCATCTTTCCATTCCTAATATCCCGCCATTCTCATAAAGTACTTTTTAAACTTTCGACTTCGATTTGGAAGGGGAGGAAGCAGGTGATCGAATAAACGACCTTGACGCCTTCAGCGGATTACCACCTTTTAAAGAAAATAGTCAGATGTGAGCGAGAAACTCGAACGTTGGGGGAAAGTGACGAGGAAAGTAAATTACTTTTGTTTTAGATACCGGTAATGGATTGATTTACCGACTTTCAGGTAAAGAAAACTTTTCTTAGTTATTTGCTTTGCTCGTATGATGTTGCGATCGTCAACCGTTTGTGATACATTGTCCCAAATGAAAATCTTTGCTTATAAGCTGGGTATCCATTCGAGGAAGCCTCGGGCCGAGCGGCTGCCTCGACCCGAGGCAGATCTAATGGAGACCGTGCCGCGAGTGAAGCTTGCCGCGACTTGAACCAAACGAGGCGGTCGCGCAGCGAGCCAAGTTATGTCGGTAAATGGCCATGCTCAAAGACGCCTCAGTGTGAGCCGTGCGTTGAGGGGAGACGCGGTACGCGGCAAAATGCGATAAAGATAAATGTATTACTTAATTAAGTTATATCAAAACCACAGACATTTGTGAGGTCTGACTTCACCGCATCATTATACTTAATAAACAATTTAAAGTGAATGCTCCAGGGTATACCGCGATTCAATGCTGCAGGACTTCCCATTGTGGTTAATGAAAAATTGAGAAAATCATGGCTCGGGTTGAGGCTTGCCGCTTGATACGATATTATGTGGGCTCAAGTGGAGATGCAAGAACTTTCCGCAGACCGCGGCACGCCCAGGATGAGGCAGCTCGTCATGAGGCTGCGCAAGTGGATACCCAGCTTAAGATTAAAGCATCTTTTTACTTTTACTGTTAGCCTGTGTTGTCCCAATGCTGGGAAAAAGCCCCATGACTTCTAAATCCAGGACCAATTTGGTCCAATAATAGTTGGTTCCTAAGTTAATTTAAAATAAATAGAAACAACCATCAGTTGTTCAAGTCAGTTCCGCCAAAATGCGAAAGCCACAGATAACACAAATAAAGCAAATACAATAGGCAAAGGTCAGAATCCACACAGCCTTTATATCCGCAATGTAACAGAACAATTTGCGAATATTGTCGAAAATCAAACACGTACCTAGTGAAACGTGTTTCTCATAGCAACACCGCGTCTGTTTATTTTATTAACATTTTCTATTTAACATATCGTCAACTCACCGTTTTGTGAAACGGCAATTCTGTTTTAATTTTTGTCCCGATCTGTGAATAGACTGAATTTACATTAGGTACCTTTGCCATTTGTATTTTTTATCTGTGTAATTTCATATGCAGTCTGTCTGTATTTTATTCCTCTCGCGGGATGCTCGAGGGAAATAAATATTGAATTTTGGATGGTTTATGTTTAATCAAAGATTTTAAACTGTTTTTCACGGTGGATTATATTACAACAACAGCAACATCAATGTATTTGATTATTGTTTGCACTGCAATTAGGTCCAATATTCGATTCCCAGGTCATTTGTGTTTGATGTAACAGTTTTTTTTTAAATCCTCACATCGTTTCAAAACTGGTAAGTTGAAAGATCCGTGGGTAATTTCACGATTGGACATAAGTTATTGTGACTGCATCGTTGGTATAGTGTACTGGTTAAAAAGTCACTTCGTAGGTTCAATGATTCAATCCGTAGATCGGGCACGATCTGTTGTAGGGTTTCAAAGCCATACATTTCCCAGAAGAAGCCTGGAGTCAGGGTTTGCGGTTCATTATCATCATCATCATCGGCCTATTAATGTTCCCACTGCTGGGACACAGGCCTCCTCTCTTATGAGAGGGAATGGGCTATAATTCAACACGCGAGCGGGTTTGTGGTTGGTTGGTAGCAAAACGCTCGCTGTTACATGGAGCTGCAACATAATTGACGGAATCTGCTTTTTAGCGTGTCGATGTCAATTTGAATTGGATCATCAAAATATTTGGCGATTGCAGTAGCGTCCAGCAGCTCCTGTGATGTGCAAGCAACAAGACAGGCAGGATACGATATCAAGTGTCCCATCTTCTGTGGGGTAACACCACATTTACACTCCAGGGCAGAGTCATCTATGAATCACCACCTAAACAGGTTTGTAGGTGTAGGACTGTAGGCGCACCTCTATCTAACGCTCTGCGGGAAATCAGCGTCATCATTTGCCTAGCCTTTTCCCAACTTTGTTGGGGTCGGCTTCCAGTCTAACCGGATGCAACTGAGTACCAGTATTTTACATGGAGCGACTGCCTATCTGACCTCCACAAAAGAGTTAGTACCGGGTAATACGATACCTTTACCTTTTTTTTACAATTTTCTGGGGGAAATCAGCGTAATATTATTTTAAAACCAATCCTATTTACTCACATATAAACATATATTTATATAAACGACATTATCCCACGAGCTCTTGTCACCGTCGGCGTTCCAGCTGTTTTAGAACCTAATGGCTTGGCACGCGACGATGGCAAGAGACCGGACGGCATGTCTTTGTTTCCTTGGAAGATGGGTAGGCCCTTAGTATGGGACGCGACTTGCGTCGATACTCTTGCGCCTTCTCATCTTCCAAGTTCGTCGTGCTGTGCTGGCGCTGCTGCTGCGGCTGCAGAGAACCTCAAACGGCGTAAATATAGAAACCTTTGTGGTAACTATATTTTCGAGCCGTTTGGGGTTGAAACTCTAGGGCCGTGGGGTCCGAGTGCCCATAGCGTGTTCAAAGAACTTTCAAAACGCCTAGTTGATGCTTCCCGTGACCCAAGAGCTGGCTTTTTCCTTGGTCAGAGGCTAAGTGTTGCCATACAACGTGGCAACGCCGCCAGTCTCTTGGGCACATTACCAGCTGACAGCGTTGAGGAGGAGTTTTTCAATGCCCTTTTATAGTTTGTTGTTAGTTTATTTATTTTAGTTTATTTAATACTTAGTTTTTAATTAATTATGTAAATATATTTTTCTTGTATTAGGTACTTCCGAAAATAAACATACAAATTATTTACTCACCCACTTAATTACGGAACTCCCACACTCGCGTATCATTCCGCTCTAAAGAAAGTTCCCATTTGCGGGCAGACATAGGCTCCTAAGTTCGCCAGATCTCGACGTTAGGAGCCCAAAGTTTGAACCGTAAATATCCCAGCTCTATAGATTTATGACCGCGCTCACCAGCTCTAGAGGCCTATTCTGAGTTCAGAGAAAATTAGTTTTTAAAAGTAGCCTTTGTTATTTGGGTGAGGGATCGGAAATTACGTAAGGGAAAAGAAGTGTCGGATTTTTTGTGTAAGAAAAAACTTTTAAGGGTCTGTTTCACTACCTCGGGTTGTTTCGGTTAAAATAATAGATATCTGGTAGAATTGATTGATTTAAATGTATTTTTTTTAATTACTTTATTTTCATAGCGGTCCCAAAACTCAAAAAAAAACTCAAAGCATTTATTTCAATTAGACCATTACGGCACTTTTGAAAGTCAAAAATACAAAAAAGAAAATCAAAGCTACAGTCCCAGTCACAAGGCATAATAACTTGAGAAAGTACTGTAGTTGCCCATTCCCTAGCGTAGATCTCTATGGAGAAGAACGGGCAAGAAACTCCATGGATACTCTTTTAAAATCAAAATATTGTTACAAAATCTTGGTTACATCATTAATTTTGAGATTATACATATATGTGAGAACGATGTAGAAAGACGTGCACACTAAGAGCATCCAGAGTGAAAGATTAGATCAAAAATGTATGAATAAAGTAATTAAAATGAACCTTGGCAGCTAAGAGATGACCAGACCCAACTGACAGCGCCCGTTCACAGACATGATGCATGTACCGGCGCCATTCAACTCAACCATATTGAAGGGAACTAAATGACCCACGCCACCATCAGCGAGACATTTGAGTGAGCATGACATTCTCTCAGCCACCAAGGCATATTCCTTCATTTCCAGAGAAAGGAACCTACTAACAATACGAGCCGTGTCGAGGAGTACCGCTTTCTGAATCAAGTTCTTGATCCAGCTGCCTCACGGGAGCCTCCTCAGGTATTAGTGGCTAGTTTTCTTTTTTGACATTTATAGTTAGTTGACATTGAATAATTTTATTGTGTTTTTTCACTTTTAATATTTTTTTATTATGAAATTGTTTTTTGATTAATGTGAACTAATAATTATGTTCTTAACTTTTAATTGTGTTAATTGTAAGATGAATGTGTTTCTTCTTAATTTTTGTTGTTATTATTTCATTATTTCAAACACAATGTAAATTGTTTGTGAATAAATTGAATTGAATTGATCGGGACTCTTGGCAATTAAGCCATGGGCTGAAACGACTATCGGCACAATGATCGCAGAATCCACACCCAACATGTCGACAACCTCGCGAGCCAAGTCAAGATACTCGATTTGCTTATCTTTCTCGGCTTTCACGAGGTTCTCGTCATGCGGGATATCATCACCGTTAGTTAAATGTATAGTTAGACACATAGTAAAAGTTGCTCAAATTTAAGCATTGCCCACATTTAACAGATCATCCTGTAGAGTAGTCTGTATATACCTAATTAACACCCATTAAGTTTCTCAAGCCCACGCACACGATACGAGCAATCTTGATAATATTCCCCCGTGAACACATCGGCCGCGAACCGATTCGATCCGATAACGAAACGATTAAATTTTCATGCTAAATGTAATTTCGAGGTAGGATCTCAACACATAAGTACGTAGCTACGTTTGTAATATTATACAGCTCAATACATAGAATCTACCTATTGCTGTAAGGTACTTTCGATTACGTAATTATTGAAGCTTTGATTGTATTCAACTTTGTAGATCTTTGACAGTCGTTATAGGTAGTCAGAATTCTGAGTTTGACAACTAGTTTTACGGAGTATCGTTTTATATACGATACGCGAGTATCCTGTTACTGCGTTGTGGATGTCAGGCAGTCCATATTTTTTAAATTCAGCGATTTCTTAGGTTTAGGCGCAGAATGTCCAATTTGCAAAATGTCCAACGGTCGAAAAATTCGAAGAATGTCCAGTTCGCAAAATGTCGAATATTCATCACAACGTTGTCGGGCAACATGGGGCTGTGAGGCAAATGACACACATTTTCCCCAAAAAGTACCAGGCTGGCATGAGCTCAAAGACGTGATCCTCGAATGCAGTCCATCTGTGTGAGGTTATCAGTGTCACACTGGTAAAGTCCATTGGATTAATAAGGGCCACGTCTCTATGGTAGGTATAGTCAGCGACTAAAGTTACTGATCATTTCGATTTTGAATCATCATCAGCCTATAATGTTCCCACTGTGGCCTCCTCTCAATGAGAAGGAATGGGCTATAATCCACCACGCGGGCCCAGTGCGGGTTGGTAGATGTCACATGTCTTCTAATTTTTGGTTCTAGGACATGCCGGTTTCCTCACGATGTTTTCCTTCACCGTTTTGGGAGCAATGGTGATGAAATAAATAACACAAAGTAATGCGCCTGTCTGGGTTCGAACCCACGACTTACCTACTGCTCGTAAGTCGAGGCCGCCACCCAGTGGTGGCGGCCTCGACTAATTACTATTCAAAATCGCAGCGGTGGCCCAGTGGCCTTAGCTGCGATTTTGAATAACTCCCTGGAATCATTTTTTTTTTAATATCGTACCGAATCAATCAATTAACTAAGCCAATTACAGTCCACAGCTATAAGAGTAGAGGAAGACCAAATAAATGATGGATGGATTGTTTGAAGGATGATAATATGGCTAGAAAGGTGACTGCTAAGTTGACGAGTAATAAAGAAGTATGGAAAAAGAAGATAAACTGCGCCGACCACAAATAAATACGGGTAAGGGGGTTGGGGTAGGGCCTGTGGACGGTAGGCTATGGGCTAGCCTGCCGTCCGTCCGTCTCATGACGACAGGCCGTGTCGACGACGCAGGAGTGTTCCACGCGCGCCTCAAAGAGAGTCAGCAAAAAGGAAGGGGTCCGCAAGGACCTATGCCTGCCGGGGTTGCGGGACTGTTCGAAAGAGATACCTTGGCCCCGGAACACAAAAGGGCGATGAAGGAACATGGATGGATTTTAGTCAGTAAAACTCCCTCCTGCTCCGCCCAGAGCGGGAGAGGAGTCATTTGATGATTTCCCATCTGAAAAAAAGTAAAAAAGGAGGTTGGGGTAATCACAGTCCACAGCTGGGCATATTCCTCTCCCCAACACTCAGCTCTCTGCCTCCTCGCATAAAGTCTAAGCATCATAATACTCTTCAAAGTATCTACTTCCCCTGTACACTTTTTAGTAATTTGTCACAAGTAAGTAATTATCGGTTAATGTTTTCAAGAACTTGCTTGCTTGCTTTGTTGCTTTCTGCTTACTACTTGTTGCTTGCTTGGTCGAAAAGCGCGAATACGTAGCATGAGGTCCTGGGTTCGATTCCCGGGTTGGGTAAAGTGTCATTTAATTTCTCAGTAGCAGCCACGGAGTCTGGATTTGTACCCGGTTGATGGAAATAGGCTAGCGTTCTATTACTTGGGACTTAAAAGCATACCTGGCGAAATGTGGGTATAATATTAGGTACACCTCTGAATGGTCCTCCGGGGATTATAGGCGTGATGTTAGGTTTTGTATGTTTTCAAGAAAAATCAAGAAGAATCAGCACTTTTTAAAGGCATACAATTAACGTACCACCAGATTTAGCAAAAACTAACGGCAAAAAAATCACTTTTGATTGCCAAAATTAGTAAATTATCACCAAAATTAATCCACATTTTATTGTAAAATTAGAACCAAAAATTTATGTATGATCACCAGAAATTGAGCTGTTATGCTCTTGCATCCGAGTCGAGGGAGACCCGGTCGACGGAGCCCCGCTTCGCGGGCCTCCTACTTTTGAATAGTTTATAAAAAATAACCGAGTCGGGGTGCCCCAAGTCGGCCTAGGCAAAACTAGTTTGTCATCAACCACCTCATTAAAATTTGGTGTTCAATTTACTAAATTTGGTGATTAATTGATATTTTAGGTGATAGATGTTAGTGGTCACAAAGTTATTTTTGGTAGTCATTATAAATATTTTCCCCCCTTTTTAAACTGTAAAAAAAATTCACAACAGGCCCGTTATATCGTCACTTACGGCATATCTTCCGTGATTTTTATTTGTTTCCAGCTCCCGTTATATTTTTTTTATTGTTTTTTTTTTATTATATCGAGAGCTCGAAACAAATAAAAATCACGGAAGATAATATTATCCCGTATTATCCATCTCTTTCGATCTTATCTAAAACTGTTGACTGATGGTAACCAACTCATGCCTACAGTCGGAAATACAGTCTCAGTAATCCAATCAGTTTGATGGGCCTGCTAACTCACGACCAATTACAATTTAATCTGTATTTGGAACTGGCTAGGCGTGCAGGTCAATATTCTATTTAAATTAACTGAGATGAGTTTACTCGAAATGTGGTTATGGGCTACATTCGTAAATGCATGCTGTCATAATTATAGTCTGCGCTAGATAAGTAGAAATTAAAGGTCATTGCTCTTTCCTTAAGTTCTCTGCGTAGGTACCCCGACAATACATTAAGAATCGTTTTTAGGGTTCCGTAGTCAACTAGGAACCCTTATAGTTTCGCCATGTCTGTCCGTCCGTCCGTCCTCGCTTAATCTCTGTGACCGTAAGCACTAGAAAGCTGAAATTTGGTACCAATATGTATATCAATCACGCCGACAAAGGGGTAAAATAAAAATTGGAAAAAAATGTTTTATTAGTGTAGCCCCCCTATATGTAAAGTGGGAAGTGTTTTTTTTTTTAATTTCAACCCTATCGTGTGATATATTGTTGGAAAGGCATTTAAAAATGAATAGGGGTTTCCTAAAATCATTTTTTGATAATGTCAATAATTTCGGAAATAATCGCTCCAAAAGATTTCTGTTTCTTTTTGTCTGATTCTTTAAACTCATAAGTGGGAACACTTATTGTAACGGACGGGAAACTACGGAACCCTACACTGAGCGTGGCCCGACACGCTCTTGGCCGGTTTTTTTTATTACTAGAAAAACTCAAGGATCACGATAAAGGTAGTTTCGGGACAAGTTTACGTCATTATTTTTGTTTTCGGAATTATGTACCTATTTAAATAAATGTATGCGGGTTAGTTACCTTTATTTTCTACTTATATATATATATACATATATATAGCAAAACATTGTGTAAAAATATAAACATTGAAAAAGTAAATAAATAATAAAATAATTTTTCATTTTAGTTTTAATCATTATTTAATCAAAATAAAAAAAAATAATAACAAAATACGTATACAAAATAACAAACACAACATTTTTTTAGTTAAATTTTTATTGTCTTTGGTTATACAAAAACATTGATTAATTTTTAAAATAACTTACAAAAAACCACATTTATTTATTTTCTTTATTAATAAATACACCGTGAATGACTAAACTTGTACATTGATAATAATAGATTCTAAATTTTTCAATTGCAATTTTGATTTCGTTCGGCACTCACACAAGAACTGTCAAAGATCTTTCATACAATGAACGACAAAGAGTACTTTGGTCGGGTTTTAAAAACAACATATCTTATAGACAAAATAACGCTTAATTTACTAAAACATAACATTGCATTCCTGTTATATATATAAAATATGAACGAGCCAGTTAACTTTGAAATTGAAGCATTGCAAATATTAATTGAAGTACACAAATAATAATTGGATTCGACTACGGCATATTTGAGTAGTCCTCGCGTCATGTTTGTGTTACACGTCTATTAAACTTCGTAATTATTATCATCTTACTCCACACTACAAATTGGAAACTTGTTAATTTGTTCAGTTAAAATAAGGTGTCAATAATTACTCGTATGAAATATCAAACAGTAATTAACAAATCAATTAATATTAACGCAGCAACTGAAATACATTTTATTCGTTCAAATTACCTACGTTTAGAACATTTACACACATCAAAAAAAGTTTGTGAGCACTAGCATAAGCTGATATAATTTTTTAAATTGAACTTTATCAAAAAAAAATCTTTGTTGTGTGTTTTCTTTATATAGAAATACCCTGTTTGAAATTAAAAAATAAAACTACTTTTTATCTACACTTCTACACTAATATTATAAAGAGGAAAGATTTGTATTTTTGTGTGTATGTTTGTAATGAATAAACTCAAAAACTACTGCGTCGATTTCAAAAAATATTTCACCATTAGAAAGCTACATTCTATCTGAGTAACAAAGGATACATTTTATACCCTTACTACCACGGAAACGGGAATTACGCGGGTTCAACCGCGTGACGTCCGCTACTTTTTTTATGAAAACGTAACAAAAAAGATTTCGAATTTTCAAAGTGATCACAAACTTTTTTTGATGTGTGTACATTTTGAAAACAAAAACTTTCAATTGATTCACGATTGGTTTAATAAAGGAGATAATACAGAAAACGATCCACATTTTCCGCTTTAAAACAACTTAGGTACTACAAGTTGAAAGTTTGATCAAGCTCGTCTCTACGAGCGATTCCCTGAACTCTATTAAACCTTCGGATTATATTGGTTCTAGGAATAAGAGGTAATATCCCATTCCGTACAAGTTGTAAGCTTGAGGAACACGTCCATAGATGAGAACTAGGATAGCTTTGTACAGCATCTTTGTTACCAAGATATGGTAGACATACCAAGTTTGGGATCAAGTATTACTGACACGTCATAGGTTTTCCTTTGGAAAATAACATGAGCTTTGTGATTTAATAAGACCCAAAAGTTTGCATGCATGATTGCATGCAGATTTCAAAATGAGTTCCATTCGTTTTAAAAAAATGTTGTGTCGTATCTATAATCGCATTTGAGATCTCAATCAAACTAGACAAGGCGATTTTTAAGAACGTCCACACTCTAATATCAATTTGTCAAAAATATTTCTCATTTCTCTCCATTTTCGACAAGATTTTGACTGTCGCTGAGACAAGATTCCGACTAGATTTTAAACGTTTTCAGTTATAGAAATTGGCCTTTAGATATTCATGCAACTTCATGACATGTTTATTCTTGACTATGCAATCACTTCCACAGTCAAGAATAAACAACGATTCAGTTTCTCACTGGAGCCTAAAGATTTTGACAGCAGATCTTTTTAAAATAAGAACGACATTTACTTCCATTGACCGAAATAATTAAGTCCAAAAGAAAATGTATTGCAATTCCAGCCATTTCAAAACTCTGGCTCGTTCAGAGTTAAAATAATTATTAAATACAAGAAACAGAAAAGACATATTTATGAAGGCTTACGAAACGATAGAAATATTTCCACTTCTTCATAAACTTTTGGATATTTCAATACTGTTCTATCTTATTTCATGCAAAATCCCATTGAATCTATCATACTTATTTTCTGAGTTTATTTTCCATTATTTTTTATTTTACAACACTACAAATATTACATGACAATACTTTTAATTAAATATTTCAGTTCGTTTTATTCCCTTGTCATTATTTTAATGATTTTACAAAATCGACATCTAAAAATGGTTTATAATAAACACCGGATTCGTTAAAATACCTATAGATACCTCAAATATTTTATAATTTACGATATTTGATACTTTAAGACTTTGATAGTATTTCATTCACATATATTTAAAATGAATACAGAAAAGTATAACGTTTCATTATTTTGTGCAATAAGTTAACTCGAAAAAATTTGAACGTGTTTGATTTTACTCGAAAATTAAAAGTTTTTAAATACAATATTTTAATAATAATATTTAAGACAAATGGCAGTAGTATATTTTATCGAAAAAAAAACTAACTAAGTTAAAATTTGCCCATTTTCTTTTATCACCAACTTATGTATAAGAATTTAGTAATGTATTACTGAACGAATACATAAGTTGGTACCATATTACCGCTATCAAAATATTTGAGTTACCTATCGCAGCTTAAATTACAAAAAACATTATGAATATTAAGATAAAATACGATTTACATGACATCCATTAAATAAATTAATCACAAAATAACGTTTTCATTTTATTTTATTCATAGCGGGCGACCGAAGTTCTGATTCCGGGATAATAGCAAACGTACGTACTGTATATTAAAACTATTAATTTAACTAGCTAGGTACTCATATGAATAGTTGCGCAAAACGGTTATTCGCAACGTTAAAAAAAACTGCTATTTGTCTGTAACTACACACAATCTTTCAGCACATATTGAGCTCACTTCTTAATACTGTAAACACTGACGCTATGGCACATGTTTCTAACTTAATTTTAATTTATATCTCTGGTTTCACATTAATATATATTTTATTTATTTATGACAAAATTTGCACGTATCTGTAATACAAAATAGGCAAAAAATTTAGAATCTTGTAATTTACTATCTATTAAGGTTTTATTAAGGTACTACCTCAATAATTACACTTTATATACTTATGACAGGGTGTTATACATACATGACGAATTCAAAGTAAGTGTTAATCGCAAAGCAAGGTTGTAAAACTATTATGATTGGAGATATAAAAATTATTAACATCGAGATGTAATACTTAACTATCTAGTAATATTATACAAGAAGTCTTTAAGACTCTCCTATGATAGCTGAATATGCAATTATTTAAAAACATCATGCAGCAAAACAATCACTACCATAGATAATGAAGAGCGACATCATACAACTACACAACTAGATTTAAAAAAAAACAGCTGTGGGAAACCTCGCTGAAATATTTATAATAATACTGGTTGTATAATATTCAATAAAATAAAAAAACATTCAACCATAATAGCGTTTAAAAAAAAAGAACAAGAAAAAAACATTCCTCAATAAAGAAAAAAACAAAAATGCTACTCTTTTTTTGCATTCACACTCTTAGTATGTTGTCGCTCCATAAAGGGAATGTATAGAAAATGTGGGGACACCAAGTTTAAGACGTGATGTGGTGGAATGTAGGGGCTATTAGGAGCCCAGCTTTGTACTGTCAACTATTATAATTTACACAGGGGAGTAAAACAAAAGGGTGCAATATTAAAACCCAACTTTTAACATAACATATGAGTACTGTCGGCAAAATTGTTTGGGCTACATAATCCTAAAAAGTCGAATCCCATTTATTACTTTTCTTGATTTTTTTTAAATAGTATTTTTGTTTAATTGAGAAGGGAAAACACCGAGAGTGTTGGAAAAGAATAGGGAAGGCCTTTGCCCAGCAGTGGACAGCATAGGCTAGAATTTTTTTTTTGCCAATATTAACGATTTTTCTGAATCAGAAAAGGCATTTCTGAATTAGAAAAAGCATTTCTGATTTCTGTGTGTCTTTTCCCTTAGGATCTTTAATATTGTACCTTTTTCGAAATTCTAAAATGTTTACTACTAGATTACCTACAAAACAATTCGGACTAGAAATCTAAGTTAAGGGACATCTATATAAAATAAGATTTAACTAATTTTACTGTGCGCATTGACAATACGTTTAGGAATTAGAATTACTACCTACCATGTGATTACAAATACAATTTATTTATAATTATATTAAAATAAATCGAAAAGTAAATTACTTTATACTTAGTCAATTGTGATACTTATTCTGGACTTCATTTAAAATCATGTCTTATTGAAAATTTGAGTAAGTAGGGTCTACTTATGTTTTTTTTTTAAATGCAAGTATTTAAGACGTTCTCTTTGAGATTTTAGAAATATTTCAGGACTTTCATACGAAAAGGGGTACCTACCATTTTATATTTTCCAGAATCAACACAGAATCTGCTAGTTTTTATGTATAACTGAATATAATAATTATAGAAAATATTTATAATTTGATTTTATTCAACAAGGGAAATTCATTGAAAAAATATATAAAGAGCTAAAAAATAATTTTGGAGCAAATAATAATTACAACGTTTATTGAATAAACAGTTTTTATTTAATAAAACAATGTTTCGCTTAAGAAAATGTGGTCAGTGGTAATTATTCTGTTGCAATTGTATTTGTAAGTCAAATAGTCTTGTCTGGTATAATGGCAGAATTACGCATTTTAATGTAGTGCTTAGTAAATCAGTAGAATAATTTAACGTTCGTAGTTCTGTATGGTGTCGGACGTAAAGAATAGCGCCATCCCATATCTTCCTGTGGGTGTCGTAAGAGGCGACTAAGGGACTTACCAGAGAATGGGCAGCAGCGTTCTCTGTGCTTTTGTAACAACCGTACTGCGATCGCCAACCCGCCTGCCAACCGTGGCGATTATGGCAAAAACCCACCTTTGGGGGAGGCCTATGTCCAGCAGTGGACGTCTTTCGGCTGAAATGATGATGATGATGATGATTTAACGTTAAAAACAAACAATAAAATACCCGTTTTCACTATCGCTAAAGGACTCCTGAACAAATGCCCTAATAAAAACACACTTATGAATTTTCAACTTTGGACTCAGCATCGAAAGTAAGATTTCCAATAGTAAATAATATTTAGGCATTGATTTAGTTGTCGCTGTTAACTATTATTTATCAATAAAAGTATTTTACTGTATTATTATAAATGTTATTTTTTTGGAAATTGTTTCACGGTGTGATGTAGAAATACATTGTGCGTGTTGGATTTTAGATCGGTGTTCTTTTTTAAATATTGATAAAGTATGAAAACACTTATTTTATCTTCTTTTAACATTCTCTGTAACAATATTTGAAACTTACCATAAAAATTATACCTAATTTTGGCACTTTATTTAGCAACTGTTTCTTGTTGGCATTCTATTATAATTAAAGGCAACGAAACTATAAAGTAATGGTTTCGTTTACATAATAAATTATCTAAACGTTGCACATCTTTTAATAAGAAAAATGCGTAATTCTCCTTCGTTTTGTATAAAATTTGGTTTTATTCAAATCTAGGACTTAAATGTAAATTGCGTTGATATATAATAGATTTTCTATTTCTACACATACATATAATTAATAATTAGGTTAATAAAACCTCATTCACAACAAAGGAACGTTGTACAACACTCATAGATTTGATGTATATGTTACATAATCTTATGTACTTACTTACACACACATTAATTGTATAATACATATATATTCCTATGTTTAGTAATACTGCCGATACAAATGTCATAGACTTAATATATCGAATGTTGTATTTACAATTACGTTTTATATATTTTAAAATTAGACATATATTTAGAATTCAATGAATATATCCCATTTTTAACTACGTTGACACATATTTAAATATATTATAGATAAACGTTGTCGGGTAAGATAGCGATGAATTAAAATTGGATTATCATTTTAGCTCACTATTCGTTTCTCACAACGTTATCACAATAGTGATAGTAATTACGACATTAAAAGGAATAATAGATTCCGTAATATCCATAAAATTCTCGTAGAAGAGTGAGATAAAACAATACAGTTAGTAAAGGGTCACATATGATAAAGATCGTTGTATGAATTTTAATAGTACATCGAGATATGATCACATCTCACGTTGATCTTGAATGAAATCACAGAGTACTCACGACGAAGAAAAACAAATCTTAACAACTTCTTAAAATGGTCATCTTTGAAATCTTAAAATTATCAGATAAACATTTAGTATTCTCACAATAAATAGATTTGAGTATTGCTCAGAATTTTCTATAATTATAAAACTTACTTTAAATAAAATACTTTACGAAACACACAGTTAATATTTTGGAAAAAGGCTCAGGACTCTCTCTTAATACTGCTCGACACAATTTGATGCACAAAGTTGATACATTCTAACTTACAAATGCTAATGAGTCACTCATTACAACTCTTTTACATCTAAAACAAACACAGAGAACATTTTAAAGCAATAAAGTTAACGTTAAAAGCTAAAACCAAAAAGGAATGTTCACAGCTAAACCTTTTTTATAAAAGCGAAAAAGAAATGAAAAAGGCCCAAAAGAAACTTTTTTCAATGGACAAGAATTTCAAAGATTTGAAGCACTCGACGAAAAAGAAAGATGAAATTAAATAAGTAACCTTCAAAAGATCGCAAATGAAATTATTTTTGATCTAAATTCGTCGATATTAATCCTAAAAGCTCACCTTATCCAGAACACTGTAGAGAAATATCTGACTAGAGTTACACCTTCAAAACGGACCGATACGAATATACGAGATCCGACACTTTCTGTTTAACATTTTACCTCACTAGTTTGACAAAGTTAACAGCATTATTACGTTTCTATACTGACGGTTACAATTTAATTTTGGAACCACAAATAATCGAAAGCTCAAATTCAATGTTGTGTACAAAACAACAAAATAGATAGTTGAGTTTGCGTAAGGCTGACCACAATTTGTATTGTGTACTTTATTTAATCATTGACATTAACCGTATGACACTAGCCGTGTGGTATCCGGCAGAGTAGAATAGGACCAACCCATTACACTCACGGGTGTCGTATAAGGCGACTAATGTCTGAGGCAGAACACCTTGCGCCTCCGTAGACCTGAGAATGGGCAGCAGCGTTTTCAGTTAGTCTTTCATCACTGCGATCTCCAATCCGCCTGCCAAGCGTGGAGATTACGGCAAATTCCTCCCATCATGGGAGAGGCTTATGTCCAGCAGTGGACGTTATGGGCTGTTGTAGTAGTGTAGTATTAACCGTATTATGTTCCAAAGCTTCACCTGTACACCAAGCGAGTTTGTTGAGTGTACAAACGCTACTAAAGTACAAGTGTGATATGCCACTAGGCCGTCTTATAAGTCAAGGTGCTTAATTTCAGACCATTGTGACATTTACAACCTTAGTGGTGTAAAATAGGGGATTTTTTTTACTTTGTGTATTCGTAGTTTCGTACCGGTCCTCTGACTAGATTTTTGACAAACTACCAGTTTTTAAATACATCTATAATCAGCTGTTGCTCTAACACTAATCATTCTTAATATACTCTTGGCATTTAATCTTTGCTCTTAAGTTTTGATTTAAAATTAAATAATTATTCTTCTTCTTATAACAGGAGAAGAGTCGGACGTTTTTTGTGGCGTGCGCGTCTTCGAAATGTTGCTAAAAGTAAACTATAACAAACATCGATTAATTATTTCTACATTTATTAAAATTTTAATAAATTATAATTTAAAAAAAATAAACACCACTAGTATTACAAAATATTACTTTATGTAATACCTGCAGTTGAAATTGCCAGATTCATTCGTACACTATATGATTTAATTTTATTATCGAAGCTTCTTTGGCACGTCACAAAAAATGTCAAAAAGAAAACATTCTTAATCAACAAAATTAAACTCAATTAAAATGTCATCTAAGTCTACAAATAATATACTATGTATGGACGGGACGGTCAACTCACTAATCGAAATCAAAATTCACAACTAATCGTTTCATTGGACAAAATAAACTTTACTTTCACACACTAATTATGGATGATACCACGTTTTATTAGCACGTCATTTTATTACACTTTTTAGGAAGAATATTATGAAATTAGGTTATTTTTGTCAAAATGTGACAATGCTGGTAACTAAATTTCTTGAAAAAATTTGGCACAAATTATCTGCGACTTTCTTTCTAAATTCACAAGCTATGAAACTGCAACATGTCGCCTGATCTCCAATTACCAGCATTTCCCACTTCAACATCAAATAAAACAAAACGGTCACCAAAATTGGGCAATTTACATTTTGGCACCGTCGCAAGACATAATCATTCAATCAACCGAAGCTCATCACAATTCAATTGTAAACACCTCTAGTCATCGCTTCCCTATTCCTATTGTGCCACTTGCACGTCAGAATTCGTACATACGTTCTTCTAAAGGTAGCGTTACACAGGGCGTAACACACGGGATTTATCGTAGAGTTAATGTAACAGAGAGCATAGAAGAACGACCACAGCTCGTCTGGGATGCACTTAGTACACGCTGTCAGGGGCTTTAGCAACACCAGAATGTTGTAAGGCGTCCAAGTGATTATAAAAGACAGAAGGATGGCCGACAACGTTTTTGCCGCTTTCGTCTCCTGCTTTTTCTCTTGTGTTTTCTTTTTCGGCTTCGGCTGTTTCGCCAGTCCCTTACCTGCCAGTTGTTTTGGAATTATCTTGGCGTTCAAAGGGATTCTAACATCTTGTATGTGAGATGTTCTTCTAGTCAACGCTTGGTGTCCTGCAGGGTGGAGGTTGAGCTCTGAGTCTCCTCTGGTCGGTCTGAAGTGTGGTCGTGCGTTAGAAGGGGGAGACTCTTCTGTGATCATTTTGATCGTTGGTCTTTCGGTGTCGGCGTCTGGTAGTCTAATTAGGATTGTGTATACTGAGTCTGCGGATGCAGATTTAGGTGCTGGTGAGGTAGTAGCGTTGATTCTGGTGTTGGGTGGTAAGGAGCGACTGTCGCGGGCAGCGGGCATGTTAGAGGGTGGCTCATAGGTTCGGCGAAGGGGAGAGGTGCCTCCGTCACCACCTGAGCCACTGGAACCGCCCCCACGTGACGCATAAGGGTCCCTGATGACGTTTAGTGATGTGCATCTGTGAAAGAAGATAAACGCATGAATAGTGCACACAGAGAGAAAATGTTGACTTATATTTACTTGTTAATGGAGTCTCGAGTAAAATTCCACAAAATTCTCCAAACGACTTCTTAACAAATCAAATCTGAAATCTCAGTTTTTTTCAACAATCCTTTACTCATAGGGGACAAGGGCCTTCATACTGGTCCTTAGTTAGTTATTTATTTATTAACATGAGAGTAAGTGTCCTCTGGACGTAACGAAGGACCATAAGCGGCGGCCCTCAGCCTCTGGGACCAGCTTTGTAACGTTATAAGAACCGACAATTTCTGATAAGTGAGGAGATGCGATATATAGATTTAAATATAGATATATATATAGATTTAAATGATGTTTGTTTAAAAAATACTCTTATCCTAAAAATTGGAGAATGATACTGGTTACAACAGAATTTGCACATCATAAAACTTGGCGCATACTTTAAAAGCTGCGTTTTTTGACAATACTTACAACAGTAGTCGTTATTTTTGTCGTTTAGTAATGGTTAAACTGAATTGTAACCGATGTATAAAAATAAATTATGACTGTCGACACCTTTCGTACAAAAGACTTAAACTTTATAACCTCGGACTGTACTGAAGTATCTGTTCTAGTCCGCAGCTGGTCTGTGATTTGTCAAAACCAATTTGACTGAACTTCTACAGTTTATCATAGTCTCGTAAACCTCTTACCTAGACACGGAGCTCTGCAGCGGCGTCTCCACGGACACGGGGGTGGCGTACCCAGGGTCTGAAGGCTCCTCCTCGGGCTCCGTGTCCTCTACATCCTCACGGCCGGAGTGCCACCACGCCACGCACCATGCCCGCACGGCAGCCCAGCCGCGGAGCGCTCGACGTGCGTTTGCAGCCTAGTCCAAACAAAATGGAGTTTAGTATTTTTTCTGTTATTGGCAAACAAAGTGGGCCTGGACAAAAAGAAGAATATCTGATTGTCTCCTTGAATTGGCCATCAGCGATAACGTAAATAGAAAATACAAAAATGTATTAGACTGACTTTTATGCCACCGAAAATCTTATCAATCTTGTTAAAATCGTTGCAGATACGAATTGGTTTGACTGCGATTGCCAGTTGTCTAGGGCCTCAGGCAGTAGCCACCATTGTCTGATGATATCTGCATAGAAGCAATGTAGGTACGTTGCCACCTCAGACAAAAAACTATCTCAACTGGGTCTATTAACACGGGCATCATTACATCAAATCAAAGCAGCAAGGCTGCTTGGATGAAGAAGTCTGGATGAAGAGAGTCTGTGCCCCGAAATTAGCTACTTAGCAAAAAAAGATTTGAAGACGTTTTAATAATTAGTTCGTTCAGTAATTACTTAAAATATAATTCAGTTCGTTTAGCAAATAGTAGTTCGTTTAGTAATTCAGTTCTTCTAAGTAACAACTTGCTACTGTTATAAATGCAAAATTTTTGAGAATAGATTATGGATGTTTGGTACTCTTTCACTCCACTGAGCGGATTTTGGCGCATAGATAGCTATAACCTGGATAAACACATAGGATAATTTCTATCTCAATAGTAAAATCCCGTAATATTGTCCACTATTCTCAAACTCTAGGAGGGCGAAGCCGCGGGCATTAGCTGATTTTATATAAAACGACAAACGTATATTCCATACGCTAGGACACTTCTGTATACTAGAGATATCCACGTTTATTACGTCAATTAATTTGAGTTGAAACAGTATGGTTGCTAATGGCTTCGTATAATGTATTTAAGCAAATCATAACCCTGTGGTTTTCCCAAATGGGTTCAACCACAAGGTTGGTCTAACTTATTTAAATTGTGTTTATCAAATAACCAAAAACAGTAATGGCCATTACTATGTAGCTTTTGATGGTTAATAGTCAGTTTTCACAGAATAAAACGGTAAATTACTGCAGATTCCAGTTGGTGAATTTTATAGAGAACTAGCGGACGTCACGCGGTTTCACCCCGTAGTTCCCGTTTCCGTGGGTGTACGGGGATAAAATATAGCCTATGTTACTCAGTAAAGACGTGGCTTTCTAATGGTGAAACAATTTTTGAAATCGGCGCAGTAGTTTTTGAGTTTATTCATTACAAACATGCACACACACAAAAATACAAATCTTTCCTCTTTATAATATTAGTGTGCTTTTGCTCGCGGCTTTGCTCGCGTTAATTTAAAATTTAACAATCAATTTGGGTTTTACTCTGCTTGTAACAATATAATTCAATCATGATTCGAAAGTCACGTGGCGCCATCTATTATCACAAAACGTTATTGTTGTTTTCCTCGGGAACCGGGATTAAAGGTAGGTAGCTATGTTGGGGTCGGCTTCCATTCTAACCGGATGCAGCTGAATATCTGTATTTTACATGGAGCGACTGCCTATCTGACCTGCACAACCCAGTTAGTACTGGGTAATACGCTACCCCTTGGTAAGACTGGTTGTCAGACTTTCTGGTTACTGACTACCTGTCACGACTATCAAAGATCTACACCTGACAACATATATCCAAAATTTCAGGATTATCGGTTCAGAGGTTTAGGCATAAAAACCGGTCAAGTGCGAGTCGGACTCGCGCACAAAGGGTTCCGTACCATTATTATCAAAAAACCGGCCAAGTGCGAGTCGGACTCGCACACGAAGGGTTCCGTACCATTGACTATATTTAGTATTTGTTGTTATAGCGGCAACAGAAATACATCATCTGTGAAAATTTCAACTGTCTAGCTGTCACGGTTCATGAGATACAGTCTGGTGACAGACAGACGGACAGACAGCGAAGTCTTAGTAATAGGGTTCCGTTTTTACCCTTTGCGTACGGAACCCTAAAAAGGTAACAAATAAACTTACTTTCGCATTTATAATATTAAGTTAGGATTTTACCACAAGACCAAGTGAAACTTCTGTTGAAAATCTTTTGAAATTAAGTCAGACTGCATTCTGAACGACTGTAATTTAGCTCTTCACACCAAGTTGGCAGCCCATCGTTGTGAAGAGCGGCAATAATCTTCCCTCATCTTATAACACCGTTATTTCTAAATAATGTAACTTCTCGGTCCACAGTTTGTTCTGTAGCCA
Organism: Xestia xanthographa; assembly: GCA_905147715.2. NCBI lineage: Eukaryota > Metazoa > Arthropoda > Insecta > Lepidoptera > Noctuidae > Xestia > Xestia xanthographa. Next base: position 4,048,714 of record LR990659.1, on the reverse strand, counting down.
TTCCATGATCAACAAGGAAATGAGAAATATAACCAAAAGGAATTAAAACCCTTTTAAAACTGTTTTTTGTATTGCTTAATGCGAAGGCCTCAAAGGAATTTTTAAGTCGCTCGTTCCAGAGATTTTATTTTGACGAGCCGGAAACCTTTTACTTTGCTGTAAACAAATCGAATTTTTGATGAGGTGTGAATTTTTCTGTGGAGCTGGAATTTTGTACAACAAAGGGGCTTAATTTTGGGCAATGGAGAATTTACAACGAGCATTGTATTGTAGACTTCTTAAATTGATGTTTAATAATTTATTTAAATGTGCCCCGACTGTAACTGTACCTGTGTAATTTTTTAAGATCTTGTTGTATTTATTACCTACTAGCTTCTGCCCGCGACTTCGTACGCGGAACCTGTTGCTTATGCCAGCGACAACGGTGTCGTCAAAATCGAAGATCTGATACGTCTGATGTCGAAGCGCAATTCTCTATCCGTGAACGTCTCCGACTCGCGAGACAATGCGTGACGTTCACGATCAACAGTCAGTCGCGTATCACGTTCCCCACTTGTCTCTAGATACCTAGAAGTCGGTGTGTAGATACGCTGAAAACTCAAGCGTAATTCTCTTTCCGTGAATGTCTCCAACTCGCGAGACAATGCAGACGTTCACGATCAGCGGTCAGTCGCGCATCATTTTCTTCACTGGTCTCTAGACACCTGGATGTAGATGCGTAAATACGCTGAGAACGCAGGTGTGCTTCGCGATCCGAAGAGGTTTTCACGGAGCAAGTTGAAGCCTGATGTTCTCGAACAGCATTAAGTCTCTCCTGACGCTCTTCGGTAGATTCTTGGGATCTTATGATCCTCAATCTTTTAGCTCCTTTGGAACACTGGGAAAGATTTGACCTCTTTCTAGGCATGGTTATAGTTTTATTAAAATCTAAGTGACTGCTCCGCTGCGTTACCGGGTAGGCTACCGTGCCACGTAGATAAATGGAAAAGGAAATTAAACACTAAAATAACATAAGCCGGAAGACAGTTTTGGCCAGTAGACTCAAATTTACAATGATACACCATTATCATCGAAAATCAGTCCTAAACTGTTACCACCTTGACCGCGTGAATATTTTATAATTATACATTGAAATTAGTGATAGCTTTGATTTCCACATCAGATCTTCAATTTTTATAAGTCAACACGAAATGCCCATCAGACCGAACAACTTTTGCTAAAACGTCATTCCTATATGTGTTATGGTGTAGCTGGGCTCTCGGAGTTCCACAACAGGTGTTCCAGATCTTCGATTTTTATAAGTCAACAGAGAGTGCTCATCAGATTGAACAACTTTTGCTAAAACGTCATTTCTATATATATGTTAGTGTAGCTGGGCTCTTGGAGTTCCACATCAGGTGTTCCAGATCTTCAAATTTATTCTCTCAGCAGAAAATGCCCATCACGTGGAACAATTTTTGCTATAGTACCATTTTTGTATCTCTTATAGTTCAGCTGGTCTGTTGTGGTTCTGCATCAGGTGTTCAAGTTTCCAAGATAAATTATAGCCTATATCTTGCCCAGACTTAATACCTATACAACAACAAAAAAATCATTCAAATCCGTCCAGCAGTTCCGAAGATTAGCGTGTACAAACAAACAGACAAACAGACAAACAGACAGACTTTTTTTTTGGATTCGTGCTCTATTACTGTTTCTAAACCCCCCTCAATTATTTATTTTTTAATATATTCAATGTACAGACACAGTTTTTCTACTGTTTTATTATATGTAATAATATATAGATTATACATTGAAATTAGTGATAGCTTTGATTTCCACATCAGATCTTCAATTTTTATAAGTCAACACGAAATGCCCATCAGACCGAACAACTTTTGCTAAGACGTCATTCCTATATGTGTTATGGTGTAGCTGGGCTCTCGGAGTTCCACAACAGGTGTTCCAGATCTTCGATTTTTATAAGTCAACAGAGAGTGCTCATCAGATTGAACAACTTTTGCTAAAACGTCATTCCTATATGTGTTATGGTGTAGCTGGGCTCTTGGAGTTCCACAACAGGTGTTCCAGATCTTCGATTTTTATAAGTCAACAGAAAGTGCTGATCAGATTGAACAACTTTTGCTAAAACTTCATTCCTATATATATGTTATAGTGTAGCTGGGCTCTTGGAGTTCCACATCAGGTGTTCCAGATCTTCAACAGAAAATGCTCATCACGTGGAACAATTTTTGCTATGGTACCATTTTTGTATCTCTTATAGTTCAGCTGGTCTGTTGCGGTTCTGCATCAGGTGTTTGTTTCCAAGATAAAAGTCAACAGGAAATGCCTATCAGACCAAACAACACTTGCTAAGACGTCATTCCTATGCGTTATGGTGTAGCTGGGCTCTTGGAGTTCCACAACAGGTGTTCCAGATCTTCGATTTTTATAAGTCAACAGAGAGTGCTCATCAGATTGAACAACTTTTGCTAAAACTTCATTCCTATAAGTATGTTATAGTGTAGCTGGGCTCTTAAAGTTCCACATCAGGTGTTCCAGATCTTCAACAGAAAATGCTCATCACGTGGAACAATTTTTGCTACGGTACCATTTTTGTATCTCTTATAGTTCAGCTGGTCTGTTGCGGTTCTGCATCAGGTGTTTGTTTCCAAGATAAAAGTCAACAGGAAATGCCCATCAGACCGAACAACTTTTGCTAAGACGTCATTCCTATATGTGTTATGGTGTAGCTGGGCTCTCGGAGTTCCACAACAGGTGTTCCAGATCTTCGATTTTTATAAGTCAACAGAGAGTGCTCATCAGATTGAACAACTTTTGCTAAAACGTCATTCCTATATATATGTAAGTGTAGCTGGGCTCTTGGAGTTCCACATCAGGTGTTCCAGATCTTCAAATTTATTCTTTCAGCAGAAAATGCCCATCACGTGGAACAATTTTTGCTATGGTACCATTTTTGTATCTCTTATCGTTCAGCTGGTCTGTTGTGGTTCTGCATCAGGTGTTCAAGTTTCCAAGATAAATTATAGCCTATGTCTTGCCCAGACTTAATACCTATACAACAAAAAAAAAAAACATTCAAATCCGTCCAGTAGTTCCGAAGATTAGCGTGTACAAACAAACAGACAAACAGACAAACAGACAGACTTTTTTTTTTGGATTCGTGCTCTATTACTGTTTCTAAACCCCCCTCAATTATTTATTTTTTAATATATTCAATGTACAGACACAGTTTTTCTACTGTTTTATTATATGTATAGATATAGAATATAGATAGATGTTTACGAATAAATGATTCTGATTCTGATACCTGCTTAAATAATTTCTTATTTTTTTAGCCGGATGTCAATTATATTACCTTGAAACGTGTTACGAGTATTATTATTCTAAATTAGGTAGTTTATTCGGAAAAAAAAAAAAATATATCATGAAGTGATATGTAAGAAATGTTCGTGTGGCGATTCCTTATGCATAAAAAAAATATTTGGCCTACTTTATAGCCCGTACATTCAACTATACAAAAGACTATTATTATATCATCCCATACTGACCCACTGATGGACAAAGGCCTCCTCTCACGGCTGTTATGAACCAATCTCGCATGAAGTAGTCTAATTCATACCATCCATAAAATTGTTATGTCGTAATCCCACAAACTCGATATGTATGCAAATTTTCTATCACCGAATAAATTGATGGAAGAGGCAAACCTAAAATCGCCTTCCACATCGGTTACAATCGGTTTTGACGTCCCGTGCCAAATAGTCGCCCCTAGTGTTGCACTTGGCGACCACCCAACATCATAAGCTTAGGCCAAGTTATGGAAATCATCGAAGCAAAGGAAAAACCACCTTATTTGTTTACAGTAAAGGCGGAAGAAACAGTAAACTGTTTTATTTGGTCCTTCGATCCGGATGCCTGCGTTCGTACAATGGGAACTATTATAAAGCATGGGAATTTCTAAACTGCATTCATTTATCTGTATTTGAAGTTGAATATTTGCACATAAATCAAATCAAAGAGTTTGTAGTTACAGTGAAACTATTTAGTAATATAATTTAGAACGTCCAAACATTATGGTATCTCGGAGAAGTCGTTAAAGTCAGCAAGGGTTGCTAGTAAATTAGTCGTGGGCGGTAATCCATCAGCTAGCAACGTATATTTAGCACGGGTACTTCATTTGATTGACCTATAACCCACTATCTGTTCTTGACCGACGGGTGAGAAAGGAAACAATGAAAGGTTTTGTATAGTTGTATGCAGCAAGCCGTGTGGTATCCGGCAGAGTAGAATAGTACCAACCCATTACACTCACGGGTGTCATATAAGGCGACTTATGTCTGAGGCAGAACACCTTGCGCCTCCGTAGACCAGAGAATGGGCAGCAGCGTTTTCTGTTAGTCTTTCATCACTGCCATCTCCAATCCGCCTGCCAAGCGTGGAGATTACGGCAAATTCCTCCCATCATGGGAGAGGCTTATGTCCAGCAGTGGGCGTTATGGGCTGTTGTTGTTGTTTGTTGTATGCAACATCTGGGTAGTGATTAAGAGGACCAGTACACTTTTCATCTTGCTGGTTACTTACATTTTGCAGGCATATTTTAACTCCTATGTAATGGGAGCGAGATAACGAGTAATGGAGATGATTGGAAGATGAAGACAAGCTGCGCCGAGGGGCTACCCCAAATTGATTAGGATAAGGGCAAGAGAATGATCATCATCATCATCATCAGCCTATAAATGTTCCCACTGCTGGGACAAAGGCCTCCTATGAGAGGGAATGGGCTATAATCCACCACGCGGGCCCAGTGCGGATTGGTAGATGTCACATGTCTTCGAATATTTTTTGGTTCTAGGACATGCCAGTTTCCTCACCATGTTTTCCTTCTTCACCGTTTTACACAAAGTAATGCGCCTGTCTGGGTTCGAACCCACGACTTACTGTTCGTAAGTCGGGGCCACCACCACTGGGCAACCGCTGCTCTCTCAAGAGAATGATGATGATGTAATGGGAGCGAGCCTATTGCAATTTTTGGGGCACAATCTAGGCTTCGGGCAAGAAATTTCTAATAGAAAAACCAATAACACTTTGCTCTACTGTGCAATCGAAATGACCTCATGATCAGCTCGAGGCAGTATTTCGTCTATTAAAAAAACAGTAATATTAACAAGCAACCAATAAAATCCTTTTGACTAATAGGACCGAATAATACGACTATTAACGAGTAAGTAATTACAGTCGACGGTACCATCCGCAATCATAAATTCAGTTGTAGGGCCGCCATCCGATTATTGCGTCAAATGAAACCAGGCTTCATTTATATAATTGAGCTGTTTAGTTTAGAAAGTTAATTTCATAGTATGATTAACGCAAACTACCAAATACAACGAAATTGCACATATTAGTCATAATTATTCTCATAAAGTTTTATTTATAATAGTAGTAACAAGTAAGATGATTATGTACGGTCGAACAAGCTATTTGGTTTACATTTTAACCAACAAATTACATTCATCATCATCATCTAAGTCGTTATCTTCATTATTGAAGGTCGTGTCTAGTCTGTGTCTGAGGTATTCATCACTCGGTGCACTATGCTCTTCCACGTTTGTCTGTCCTCGGCGGTCTTACAAGTTTCGGCTATTGATAGGCTAGTGAGCGACTTTATTCGGTCTGACCAACGGGTAGGTGAGCGCCCGCGTGCTCTTTTCCCGTCTACTTGGCCAACTACCATCAGCTTCTCGATCTCGAATTTGTCGAGAAGATGACAAATTAAATTGTAAAATGTAAAATAAATAGCTTGTTCGACCGTACATTGGTGATCCTTGCGTGGACTGTCTCGTTGTCCTAGACGACGCAGGCCCCACTGCTAAGAATGAGGTCTACGGTTCGATTCTCAGGCCGGGATAGTGACGTAGGGGTTTTCTCAATAGAAGCCCATTATTAAACAAAGCTGGCAAAATTTGAGAAGTATATACAGGGTGTAAAAGACCTCATCACGAAGCCGTGAACCAAGCACCTGTACATCAAACTAAGTAACTTTGCGCAAAAATTATTGCTTGGAAAAACTTTTTTTTTATTGGGGTGAAAAATCATGTTTTGTGGTAGAACTCAATGTAACGCACTCAAAACATTGTGCTGATGGATAGATTCAATAGTACGGGGGTCGTGGAGGTGTTTAAAGTTAAAATCTTACATTACAAACTTGTATTAAAAAAAAAAACTTGTCAAAAAGTTAGAACTTTGACCCCCAACAACAACAACAACAGCCCATAACGTCCACTGCTGGACTTAAGCCTCTCCCATGACGGGAGGAATTTGCCGTAATCTCCACGCTTGGCAGGCGGATTGGAGATCGCAGTGATGTCAGACTAACAGAAAACGCTGCTGCCCATTCTCAGGTCTACGGAGGCGCAAGGTGTTCTGCCTCAGACATCAGTCGCCTTATACGACACCCGTGAGTGTAATGGGTTGGTTCTATTCTACTCTGCCGGATACCACACGGCTCCTTTGACCCCCAATATCTCCGTAACTAGAAGGTTCCCAGGTATGGTGTAGAATAAAAAAATGATCGCAATGACGAGGAGAACAAGTGCCTTTCGGCTTCGTTAAGAGGTGTTTTACACCCTTTCACCTCTGCCTAACCATTCGGGGATAACAGGGATGTTTATATGTTAAGTTATTAAACGACGCGTAATTTATATAACAGCGATTTAATTTAGAAAGTTAATTTCATAGTAGGTTTAACGCAAAAAATAAACACCAATATTTCCAAATACACCGAAATTGCAGTTTATATTGATGTTGATGTAATTGGTGGTTGTGGTTTTCCGTTGTTGATTTAACATAGAATATAATCTGTTTTTTGGATGGAGAAGACAAACACATACAAATCTGTGTACAGGGTGATAAAATACCGAAAGGCACGTGTTCTTCCCGTTATTGCCATATTTTTTTTATTCTGGACTATACCGGGGAACCTTCTAGTTACGGAGGTATTGAAGGTCTATACGGGGAGGGTCTATAGTTATGCTTTCGCGGTTGCACAACGACATGCTTTGCTTATGCTTTGCTTGGTAGTATAGATGCACGGTCGTGTAGATCCTCAAGGCAAGTCTGGGGGATTCACCTTCACGAGGTTGCCACCCTGTTCTAGGTCTAATTCCATAAGAAATAGACGCAACAGAAACCCCCAGGCGCTTTTTCGTATTTTCCCGAAAGCCAAAATCCCAGGCCTAGGGTAATCCCACACCCCACTCCCATGATCCCACGCCCAGTCCCTCCCTCCTTTTCCCTTTCTCCTTTCGGTCCATGAGGACGGGCAACCTCATCTCCAAAAAAGCCCACACGATCCAAAATGTCGCAGAAAGGAAAAAATAATATTCCCCAGGTGGGTCCCGGCAATGCCGGGGAATCCCACACCGATTCGTCGGTCTGCCTCCACCGTAATCTGGGGGGGGGCACCAATCTGCCAATTAGTGCCGCGCCTTCTGCGCGGCTGGCTGCTTTAGCGCCAACAACACTGGCTGCGGCTCACGCGCCACTCGACACAACTATGGCTGCGACTTCTGCGCCTACTGACCCTAAGACGGCTGCGACTTCTGCGCCTGAGATGGCTGCGATTTCTGCGCCACCCACCCTGACTAACGTTACACCTTCCACGAGGGCCTGGCAACAGAGCATCGTCCGGAACAGTGTAACAAACAACCCTGACAATGACACTGACAAAGCACAACTCTCCAGCCTTAGCAGTGAACTCCGCGCGCTGGCACTCCAGCGCGAGAAGATCGAGGCAAGGCTGAAAGACATTGACTCTATCGGGACGGGAAAGGAAGCGGAATCTGGTGGTTCTGGTTTCATCTCTGTGGACGAAGTACGCATGCTGAAATCTAAGCGCGGAAAGATCCGGAACAGGGAAAGAGATCTCAACAACCGTTTGCGCAAAATCCGCCAAGGCAATAGCCAGCGCGAAGCGCAAACGGTTAGTTGTAAGGGAGTACGCGACCAGCTGCAAGTACGCGAAGGGGAAACCCAGCGCGAAAAGCAGCCGGACGCGGAAACGCGCGGGCAAGGACTAGTACGCGAAGGGGAAACCCAGCGCGAAAAGTCACTGCCCGCACCAGGAAGCGATCAAGGACTAGTACGCGAAGGGGAAACCCAGCGCGAAACGTCACTGCCCGCACCAGGACCATCCGGAGGACACGACCGGAACCGCACCGAGACGACCCAAGACCGACACAGAACAAGACAGAAGCGGGGCAAGCGGGCTGGGTTCTCACGCAGGGTGTCTCTGGCACAAAACGTTGTGCCAAGCCCCTCAGAACCGCTACCCGGTCCAAGTGGCCAGGGAACGGCGAAGAGGGTGCGCCCGGACGACACGGCTTCACCGAGTACGCTCCAGGGGGACGCCAAGCGTGTCAGAACCCAGGCCGCTCAAGGGGAGCAGAAAACCTACGCGCGGGCCACAAAGGACATCCCTGCGCGACTCGCCGTAGCAATCTGCCTCTCGCCTCCATCCCGTGACATGACGACTGACGAGGCTGAGCACATCAAGCTTAGCCTCGAGGACCTTATCATGGACACGTGCACCGACCCCTCCAAATCCATCCCGGCCTTCCGCGGCTACCCTAGGGTAGCGGACGGCACGGTTCAGATGTGGTGCGAGGACGACAGCGCCCTGACCTGGCTGACCCAGAATGTGCCCAAGATAGAACTGCCGAACTCTGACGCGACACTGACTGTAATGAAACAGTCCGACGTACCGACCCGAGTCCGAGCAGCGCTCTTTGTACCCAGGTACAAAGGGGACATATCGCTGCTCCAGACTGTACTGACCCGACAGAACCCCTGGTACGACATCGGGAGGTGGTCACTATATAGGGCGACATCGGTCGGTGGCGATAACTACGGGTCTTATTTGACCCTAGGCATCCCACCGGAAGAAGTCGAAAAGGTCTTGGGGAGGGAGCGGCGGATATCGTACCTACTCGGGTCGATATACGTACGCTTTTTCCCCAAAACCCGTCCCTCCGACACGCATACTGATACCGACACAGGACTGACAAAACCGGCACCGACTGAGCTTGACTTGACCATGACTCAACTAGAGGAGGAGATGGCAAGAACGGCGATGGCAGATGCCGACGCTGTGGGGATGCCAACCTCACCACCAGGGTGGACAGAGCAGCTGCTCTCATCTTCACCGGCACTGAGCGAAGACCGGCACGGAGTGGAGGTTGGGGGAGAATCATCCGATGGATCAATCTCCTCCTAACTCCACCCCACTGCCGCCCACATCCCGCCCCATAAACATTATCCAGACCAACCTCCAGCATAGCCAGACGGCTACCGCTTGCCTACGCAGGGCACTGGAGGTGGAACCCCGAACCATCGCACTCATACAAGAGCCGTGGATCCGCAATAACAGAATATGCGGCCTTGGTAACATTGGAGGTAAGCTAATCCTCGACACACAAGGTACAGACAAACCACGAACCTGTGCCTATATACCCAAAGATGTACCCACCACCACACTCACGCAATTATGTTCCAGAGATCTAACAGCCGTCAGACTCAAAACTGACGGCGATGCACCCGATATCGTCCTGGCCTCGGTATACATGCCAGGCGAGGATGAAGACTGCCCACCAAAAGAGATGGCTGACCTGGTAAGGTACTGTGAAGACGCCAACCTGGACCTGGTCATCTGCACGGACTCGAACGCCCATCACCCGCTTTGGGGTTGCAACAAAGCCAACACTAGAGGTGAGGTACTTTGCACATATCTGTTCTCCACTAACCTTAACATCGCAAACCGCGGCTCAGAACCCACTTGGGTCACATCACGCGGACAAACAATCATTGACCTAACGCTGGCTTCGGAAAGCGCAACAAAACTTATCTCTAACTGGCACGTATCCAACGAGCCTTCCTGCTCTGACCATAGAAGAATTCGCTTTTCAGTAGTAGCTAACATAAAAAAACCCGAACCTAGGCGCAACCCACGCCGTACTAATGTACCCGGCTACAAACGGCTGTTGGCCTCCCTACTAACACAGCACCAAACGCCCCAAATTCTGACGGATCCCAAGCAACTTGAGGACACTGTAAAAAAACTCTCGGAATTTATAATCGAAGCCTACCACGCCTGCTGCAAACTAAAAGATCAAAACACCAAGAGCAAGGGTAACTCCTGGTGGAATGCGGAACTTAGTAAGCTCAGGCAAACCATGCGCAAGCAATTTAACAGAGCCAAAAACTCCAGATTACCAGAAGACTGGGACTCATACAAGAAAACACAATACACTTTCAAAAAACAAGTCAGGAATGCCAGCAGGGCAGCCTGGCGTAAATTTTGCGAAGAAATTGAATCAAACACCGAAGCCGCGCGTGTGAGAAAGATACTATCTACCGATCAGGATCGCACCCTCGGGTCACTGAAAACCCCAGACAACACTTATACTAAGTCGGACTACGAAACAAGTAAAGTCCTTCTGGAAACCCACTTCCCAGACTGCAATCTCTCCGAGGACAGAACCTGGGCAAGTGAACCAATACACACACCAAATGACCAAGACTGGGCCAGAGCTCGCACCATAGTAACCGCAGAGAGAATACAATGGGCAATCACGACTTTACGGTCCGGTCCGGTCCGGTCCGGTGGGTTTAATGTTCACACGCGTAGATATCGTATCGGTAACACTACCGCTCGTCGCCAGTGATAAATACGGGACACGTCAATGAGACAAGGCTACTTAACGCAGACTGGTTTATTGGATCTTCAGTTAAATGTACCCACATACATAACACAAACCATATAAATCTGCAGGCTTAGACGAAATTTTCCCCGCCCTGCTACAGTGGGGAGTAGACGTCTTAATGCCGTGGCTGACCGTCATATACCAAGCCTGCATAGCACACAAATATATACCACTTTCATGGCGAGAGGTGAAAGTCATTTTCATCCCTAAACCAGGCAAACCTGATTACACACAACCCAAGGCGTACAGACCAATAAGCCTGACATCTTTCCTACTGAAAACTCTCGAGAGACTCTGTGATCGACACATTCGGGACGGACCTCTTCGGGAACGACCACTTCACAAACAACAACACGCATATTCCACAGGAAAATCAACAGAATCTGCACTACATAATGTCATCTCCAAGATCGAATGTGCAGTGGACCACAAATGCTCTTCACTAGCTGTCTTCATTGACATAGAAGGCGCGTTTGACAAAACCATCTTCCATACAATCAACACAGCCCTCGAGGAACACGGCGTGGACTCGACCCTGCGAGGATGGATCACAAATATGCTCAGACTAAGAGCCGTACAAGTTACGGTAAACGACACCACCAGAGCAATAGTGGCGAAGGGCTGCCCCCAAGCTGGCGTCCTTTCCCCACTGCTATGGAACCTCGTAGTAGACAGCCTCATTAAGCGTCTCAATAGCAGAGGCTACTACACGGTGGGCTATGCTGATGACCTGGCCATAATAATAAACGGCACACACGAAAACACACTATGTAACCTTATGCGCCAAGCCTTGAGGATAGTAGAAGACTGGTGCAAGGAATACAAACTAGCAGTGAACCCTACTAAAACCGAACTCGTCCTCTTCACAAAGAGAAGGAAGTTGGCAACTTTACAACTACCAAGCTTCTTTGGAACCACCCTAAGCCTATCGACTGAAACCAAATATCTGGGTATATTTTTGGACAAACAGCTGAACTGGGCAAAACACACTGATTACATCATCACAAAAGCCAGTATAGCCCTATGGCAATGTAAGAGACTGCTCGGGAGAAATTGGGGCATAAGCCCCAAAATCACCTACTGGCTATACACCACAGTTATCCGACCAGTTATTACATACGGCTCTTTAGTTTGGTGGCCCAGGACCAACCTAAGTACAACCCAAAAGGATCTCGAGAAACTACAAAGATTTGCCTGCGTAGCAATCACCGGCAGCATGAGAACTTCCCCCACTGCTGCCTTACAGGCGATGCTGGGGCTACCACCTCTACACCTCGTTGTAAGAGAGGAGGCGGCCATAGCGACTTTCAGACTCGAAGTATCTGGCACCCTAAGTAACGATTCCAGAATTAAACACACACGCATCAGAGAAGATGCTATCAAACAACAGCCCATGATGGCATCACCCAGCGACAGAATCCTCAAGACCCATTGCTTCCAAAAACACTACAACATAGAGCTCACAGCGGAGTTGTATGACTACTCAGGCACGAAAGAGCTAAGAATCTACACTGATGGATCAAAAACCGACGACGGAACAGGTTTCGGGGTGTTCTCCGACGACCTAAACATTAAAATAGCCAAACCCCTTGGAATACTCAACTCTGTTTACCAAGCAGAGTGTGTGGGTATCATCCAAGCGGCACACGCTATAGAGGCCAGGGAGGTTACGGATACCAATATTCGAATACTCTCCGACAGTGCCTCAGTCCTTCAATCCTTAAAGAGTAATCAGATAACGTCGAGACTGATACTAGAATGCCATAATGCCCTAGAACGAATCACGGTACTAAACCATAACATGGTAACACTACAATGGATCAAAGGTCACAGTGGATCACTTGGAAACGATGCTGCAGATGAACTTGCCAGAAGAGGATCCAGCACAAAACCCTGCGGACCCGAGCCCATTGTGCCTATTCCTTTCAAGCAACTAAGAAGCTGGTTAAAGGAACACACTCGAATACAAGCGGAGAAATGGTGGACCTCGGCACCAGGGTGTAGGCAATCCAAGGAAGCTATGCCATCCCTGGACACAAAGCTGACCAGGCGCCTTCTGCGCCTGGACAGAGATAGCCTACGACTGGTGGCGGGGACCATCACTGGACACTGTTCACTGAATAAACACTTCCACACCCTAGGAATCACTGATAGTCCCCTGTGCAGAGCATGCATGGAGGCGGAGGAAACGGTGGCGCATGTGCTCCTCGAGTGCACTGGCGTTACCAAGATTCGCGAGGAAACCCTGGGAACACCAAGATCCCTTGCGGACGCCCTGAGAAGACCGGGAAGTTTGATCTGCTTCTGGAGGGAGGTGGGCTGGTTGGAGTAAACGGCCACCACGGCTCACGCACAATGGTCCACTTTAAGGACTAAGTGCGGAAACCAAAACCCCATGATAGAAGGTCTATACGTAGTTCCAATTTTTTCACACGTTTTTTTAACCGACTTCCAAAAAGGAGGAGATTCTCAATTCGATCGGTATTTTTTTTTTTTTTATTACCAAACAAATTCTTTATCGATTAGCTCACTTAAAATCATACCTGTACCATCATAGAAGGACTAATTTGAACCCTCTTATCATATTACGTCCGTCAATTTGAACCCCTGGCAGGGTTGAACCTCAATTAGTGCCTTAGTGCGCATTGCTCGACCCCTGATGAACCCACACCCGGATGCTGTTACAAAGTTAGTTTCATTTTGATTGACTACCGCATCCACCACTAATTATTTTATCTATAGTTCACATTCATTGTTGCCGTTGCGGTTAAAACCTGGATGGAAACCAATTATTTTTAAAAGAGTAAATATAGAGTCGAACCTATCTTTTGTCGTTTCATATTATTGCGTACCCATGTAAGTTTATAAAGGGTGTAAAAAACCTCTTATCGAATCTTATTGCGATCATTTTTTTGTTCACCATACCTGGGAACCTTCTAGTTACTGAGATATTGGGGATCAAAGTTCCAACTTTTTGACAAGTTTTTTTTTTTAATACAAGTATTTAATGTATTATTTTTACTTTAAACACCTCCACGAATACCACAAAACATGATTTTTCACCCCAAAAAAAAAAAGACGTTTCCCAGCAATAATTTTTGCGTAAAGGTATAAGTACCTTTACGCAAAAATTATTGATGTTTGATGTACAGAATGCTTGGTTGACGGCTTCGCGATGAGGTTGTTTACACCGTGAATGTATGTGTGTGTGTCTTGATAAGGTTGGCACAGGAACATGGAAATTGGCATAACCAAGGAGAGGCATTTAGCCAGCAGTGAGTGAAGTCAGGCTGTGGATACTGATGATGAAGTAGATTCCCCACAGAGCACGGATTTTCCTTGCATGAATATAAGATAAGACTGAAATCGCCAACCCGTCTCGAGCAAGCGTGGTGATCAATGCTCGGGCCTTTGCCCAGCAGTGGGATAGTAATAGGCTGGTATAATTTTATTATTATTTTCTTTATACTAATTTTAAAAGAGTCAAGGTAAGGTTTTTCCATTTAGTTTAGAAGAGATAGAATGAGCTGGGGTGGTAATCAATGAAGCATACAGTCAGGTTTTTATTCCATGACCGGGCTGACTGCAGCAGAAACAGTCCGCTGCGGTCAACCTCCGAGGCCCACTGTAATGACACGTGGTGTCCCACGTGGCAGCGACAGCACCTCAGAGGTCTGAGCTCCAGCAGCTTTACCTGCGCTGAAACCCAGCCCACCAGTAGCCTTCGGCCCTCCATTATAGTTTTGGCCGCCGTCACGGGGCAGCATACCGTTACGGTGTGCATACCCGTGAGGTCCGGACGTAGGGCGCCTGCCCTGACCTGTTCAGCAGGGCACTCACCGGACCTGGCGACGGCGGCCACCACCTCCTCCTTGGTCACCGAGTCGTCCAGACCCAGGATTCCAGAACACGGATTAGATTGGTTTGATACCAATTGAATGGTGAAGAACGAAACTACGTCTTGTTATATTATAGAGGCCTGGGTGTTTATTGCGGTGATTACAGTTATATTAGATTTGTGTTTCCATTCATTCGGGCCTTACCAAGCGGTATCGTATTACCCAGTACTAACTGGGTTGTGGAGGTAAGTAATAGGCAGTCGCTCCATGTAACATACTGGTGTTAAGCTGCATCCGGTTAGACTGGAAGCTGACCCCAACATATTTAGGAAAAGGCTAGGCAGATGATGATGATTCGTTTAGGCCTTACTGATCGTAGTATCTAATAACGCAAACCTTAATTGTCTATAGGATTTATTGGAATAATAGAAATGGAAATAATATAGAAAACAATCAGGAAGCCACACGATCAACCAATTAATTCTAAACCAATCCAATCTTACCCATCTAACTTGCGTTGTATGAGCACATCTAATTGAAAGCAATTTCAAAATCTATTGCCGTTTTTGTTCGAAAATATTGACCCAAGACAGGCGTAATAAAACAATAGACGTTTCATATTTTCTTTCCACAATTTATGGTTTTTTTTAACCATAATTTTAGCAGGTAAACATTTGAGTGCTCTTGTTTGCACAGGGGAATTCTTTACGCAACGATTTTTATTCGCACACTGTATTTTCAACTCATTGCTTTACACAGAGAGTTGAAAATGTAACAGTGCGCTTTTTTAACAGTAGGTACCGTTAAGTTGGATTCTCAAAGTTAGACTCATTACCGAGAGTCGAAAATCCTGTACGCGACAAAGAATCGTCGCATTATAAGAGAAAGTTTACGAACATTAAATTTCATTGCAACGAAATCACTGAAGAGTATAAAACCATTGTTCAGGACTTCAGGAGTTCAGACTTTGAAAAAAGACTCAACTTTGCACGTTGTTTGTTCATAGCACGATTTATTAGTTTCCACTGACTTGATGAAGAGTAGCATTCATTTTTGATTGAGAAAGTTTGAACTACTTTCAAACGAAATTGGTACATTTATTTTGTGCAAGACCGTGTAGGGTAGAAAAAATATCCGCTTTCCAGATTTTTCTGTCAAAAGATGTACTTAATTTAATTTCATGTTTGTATTTGTGCCTCGTAGGTCAAGTGGTCGCAAGTGGTCGCAAGTGGTACCGGTGAGCATAAGGTTCTGTATTCGATCCCCAGGTCGAGCAGTGTTATTGGGATTTTCCATCAATAAATTCTCAGAAGCAGCCCGGAGTTCGACAAATTTGCGAAATGTGGGTTTTATAGGTACACTTCTGCGTGATGGTGAAATAAGGCCTTTTTTCGGATGGGAAATCATCAAATGACTCCTCCCGCTCTGGGCGGAGCAGGAGGGAGTGTCAGACTTTTACTGACTAAAACCCATCCATGTTCCTTCATAGCCCTTTTTGTTCCGGGGCCGCGGTATCTGTTTCGAACAGTCCCGCAACCCCGGCAAGCATCGGCCCTTGCGGACTCCTTCCTTTTGCTGACTCTCTTTGAGGAACCTGAACGCGCCGTCGACACGGCCTGTCGTCGTGAGACGGTCGGACGGCGAGCTAGCCCATAACTCTCATGGTGAAATCAGGCCTGATGTTATATTATGCTTATCTACTATAAAAAAATATTTCTTAAACTCTGTTTTATTACATCGAACTCCAGAAGTTCGTGGCTAAATAATAACAGCCGCTTGGGTCGATCTTCAAGTTAAGCGCTTGCCTGGCTTGTTCCGTGGATGGGTGACCACCCCTTACATATCGAGTTTCATCCGTGCCTTGGAAAGCACGTTGAGCCGTTGTTCGCGGCCCAGTACTGAGTTGTGGGGGTGAGATAGGCAGTCGCTCCATGTAAAATATTGACATTCAGCTGCTTCCGGTTAGACTGGAAGCCGATAGTTAGCCATTATTGGGAAAAAAGCAGATGGTATGTTTAAGGTTGACTGGTAGAGAATGCCTTGTGGCATTAAGTCCGCCTATGTACCACTATTGTACACGAAGTTTAATTAAATAAATATTTATTAAAACAGACTAATAATAAAAAAAAAGAAAACAAAAAGAAATTGCCATCCAACGTGGCAATGCTACCAGCCTTCTGGGCACTTTTCCTGTTGACAGCGATGTGGACGAATTTTTCGACGCCCTGTAACCCTTTTTGATACTTGTAAATATTTTTATTTCTAAATCAATACTAATATTATAAAGAGGTAACATTTGTTTATAAGTTTGAAAGTTTGTATGTAGGGGGTAATCTCCGGAAGTAATGAACCGATTTCAAAAATTGTTTCACTAGTAGAAAGCTACATTATTCGTGAGTGCTTTAAGCTATATTTTATTCCCGTACTCCCACGGGAACGGGAACTACGCGGGTGAAACCGCGGGACGTCAGCTAGTAAATAAATAAATATATATTTTTACCTAACTCCAATAATTATTCAAACACAAATATAACTCCAGTTCCACATAATTAAAACCTAGTACACATTTAAATAACGCAGTGCCTCAATTCAATTAATTCAAACAGCATTTCCACGAACGAAAACAATTCGTAAAACAGAGTGAACGCGAACGAATCAACGCTTCGGAGGAAACCTCATGTTTTCTTAATGAACTCTTAACTAGTTCCTATAAAACATGTAATTCGTTAACATTCCCACCGACCACCGACTACATTCAATACATATTTACTTAGTACATTTTGTATTTTAAAGTTTTCCGGTGGCGTAAAATTAAATCAAGCTGTAACAACATTTAGTTTAAAGTCATTAACAATTCAGGGTTTCACACAAATTATGCTAAATCCAACACTGTTTTAAGCTTTCCGGGTTTTTAACTAAACTTACACTCTCGCCGTGGTCATGGCGCTTGCAACAGCGTCGAAATATCGGAAGGTCTGAATAATTGATCATCACGGAAGATATCCCCTAAGCGACAGTGTATCTTAAATCTTTGATTAAGCGGGGTCCGGGTTTTTGTTAGTATTGTTCTTTTGGTTTTTATCGAGCTCTTTTTGATGAGCTCATCACGGGTGAACTTTACTATAATGATAAATAACGGACGTAAACTAAGCTAAAGGAGTATGCTCAACTTTAGGATCATCAGAAGGTTTTCTGTAGTTTCTGCAACGGAAAAATAGGAATCCATTTGATTCCGATTTTTTTTTTGGCTGTCCCAGAAAGTCCAGGAATAAATTGGTTTCTTTTTAATTTAAATCCCATGAAGCTCATCTTTTCTACTTTTGTAGAAAAGGACCATACCATAATTTTCATACAATTAGTTAATTTCAAGACAAAAAGACCAGAGACACATGAGTCGTAACAATAAAACGAGTCTCTCATTACTATTCACACATGCATTATAAATTGTTACACGTATGTATTTAAAGGTACAGGCATAAAAGTACCCACATACAGGCAGAAAAGTTTTCATTTAAAATGCAGTAGCGTTCACAGCGGTAATTCGTCCGAGCAAGTTCTGACACTCGCTATCTCTTCCCGCTCGCTGCAAACCTGGTACAATTCAATTTATACAGTGTGGATTCACCGTTTTGTACACGTCCTATTATTTTAGTTTCAAATCTTCGCCCGTAGAAATGCTTTGCTTATTAAATTTTATAGTTTGGCTTCTGTTTCGTTGGTGTAAGTAAAAGAGACTCAAAATGTAGAAGAATATTTTTCAGGTAAGCCTCAGTATGTTTATTTGTTGCTTCCTACAACACACATATTATGTATATCTAATATACAGTTTACACAAGGATTTAATTCAGAACTTTGACAGCGCCTGACAACAGGATACTTAGAACATTAATATCTACTGCTGACTACAACACATCAACAGAGAGAGGACAATAATTTCAAACTGTAAGCACGACAACGATTGATTTCTAGTAAAGTTGACAATACAAGACATTTCGTTGTAGAAGTTGATGAGTTTGTTGAGTTGTTACATTTGTTTGTTGTTGTTGTCATTTGTTTGTAGTTGATGTTCTTGTTGTTGATTTGTTGAGTTGATGCAGGTTGTTCATAAACAAAAAAGATCCATCATGTTCGGCCTTTGGGGCATACAACGCATTTAAGAACGCATTTAACTTTAGACGTAAATCCACAAGAAGGGACATAATAGATAATAAATGTTTACATTTACCATGAATTCAGGTCGTACATGTTACTAGATATTACTCTTACATTAGGAAAAAGCCATATTACAAAGGGTTCTTACATTCCTGACCTGATTTTCCCTCCACCGCTGGTCGTGCAGGGCACCTCTGACGTGGTACACGGAGTCTGCGTCTCCTGACTCCGACCGCGCCCGTCCGTCCACTTCTCTCGTCTCGTCACTGCGGCAGAATGTAGATATTAGTGGGTTGTAGGATAGTGGTTGATTTTGTAATTGTCACTTCATTGACAATTTGAATACATAGTAATAAAAGGATCTTTTTGTGCTTTAATGAATTGACAGAGGACTTTGTTGGTAAATCCTAGAGAAATTGCTTCGTGATCTAGAGGGGAAAATCAAGATGGCTGCGTTAGCTTCAATTACGGCCACGTACCAAAATAATCCTGTAGATTAAAGCCTTGGCGAATAGGAAATTTTAGGAAGTGGTTTTATGATAGTCAACGATTAACACGTTGATTAAAACAACACCTTATAAGTAAGCCAATAGAGCTCGACTTTTATTCATTTTAAAACATGAAGACTGAGGAACTACTAACTGGAGATGTGGAGACTGAAGAACGGCTGAAATAATATTTAAAAAAATCAGCTCATTTCATTAATCAATATTATGAATACATCAATAAAATTTTGCCCATAAATAAAAACAAACGCCCTATTACCAAAACTATCCGACAAGCATATCTACCCCATAATAAAGTGGACATAAACTATTTTTTACAAGACAATACAGTGTTACAATAGTTTATTATCTCCATAATAGGGACGATAATAATAACGAGAACGGTTAGGAAACGTTATGTAATTTAATGTTCTCTGTGGTTAATCAAAACCTCGTAAGGAGAAACCGAGAAACCATGAGACTATGAGAGCTTATCCCTGGCACCCAGCCAGTGTGCAACGATTTAGTTCGCATATGGTTTGGCGTAAGTAATAAAGATTGAGGAATAATACGAGTATGTACAGAAACATGCCGGTTATATGAGTGAAATAAAAACGAAATCAGAGAACGTTTACGTTGTTGAAGAAATATAAAAGTATGTCGTAAAATGTTTGTTTGCCCTCGAGTCAACTATGGACTACATTTTCTACTACAGCGTATGATAAAAACATTTCATACGAGTAGTAGTAATGTTGGGAAAAAATTACAAAAACTTCGTTTAAAGTAACTGTACCAACGTCTAGAATTTAATAACAGTGGTTGGTAAGTAGAATCCTCCAAATGATTGCTACAATGAATCTCGTAAACAAGAAGACTATTTGAAGACCGAAATGGTCAACAAAGGCGAAACTCTTAATCAATCTGTAAAAGTCATCATCATCTGCATAGTCTTTTCTCAACTATGTTGGGGTCGGCTTCCAGTCTAACCGGATGCAGCTGAATACCTGTATTTTACATGGGGCTCTACGTATAGTACTGAGTATTCTGGGTAATATGATTCCCCTTGGTAAGACTACGTGTAACGACTGTCAAAGATCTACAAATGACAGCCGGGACCAGCGGCCTTCCAAAGCACGGAGGAAACTCGGTATATAATGGGTGGTCACCCATCCACGGACCAACCTAGGCAAGCGCGGCTTAACCTGAAGATCGACCCGAGCGGCTGTTATAATTTAGCCACGAGCTCCTCAATCTGTTAAAGTCTATGCGAGAAGTATTCCCAAACAAGTCTACAATAAAACGAACGATCGTTGCACCCAACACAAACAATCAGCAGAACCAGTGACACCAAACTATCTCCCATCTTCACACTTCCCATCAAGTTTAAACCAACAGGAACTCCCAACTTAAATTCCAGTTACCGCCCGTCTCTTGCGCCAAACAACACAAAACCTCCTCCAAGTCTGCGGGAATTGCCACTAAATCGCGTGCAGATTGGCCCACCGTGCAACTTTCATTTGTCTCTGACAGTCGGACTACTTATTTACAGTTTCGAATGCTAGTAAAACTGTCGCTAGCTTTTAATTGAGTTGGACCAATTGGATTTTCTATTGCACCCACTGTGTGGTCGACTTTCGCTGTGGATGGTCGTTATGCTGTCGGCAGCGCGGCTTTTATTATGTCCTTATGGTTTAATTGGATTTTTATATTTACGTCTACAGTTTGAACGGTTTTTAGTTCTTTTATTGTGTTGTTGTTTGTGTGTTTTGTTGAAACGGAAAACTTCTGGAAGTAATGACGGTTTGTTGTTTGCATTTTCTCGTTTGTTAAAGTTTTCCTTGTATTTGAAGGTAGTAGTTGTGAATATATAAATCTTAGTCAATACGGGTTTGCAATTAAAACATCATATGTAGCTATCTTTAGTGGCTTTTGTATCGTCAGCGTTATTCGTTAGTTCATCGTTATTTTATCCTTTTCCCAATTTATTTGTCTTTCATCCATACTTCTCAATTGGTCGTCATTCTCTTACAAGCCATACCATCTTTCACACAATCCATCTTTGATCTTTTCCTTACATTAGATCACACTCAATAAACGAACAATCATCTATACACCTGTCCCATCTACTCAATAAAGCACACCAGTAATCCGTCTCATGTTATCCTGATCGACATACTGTACCGTGTTCAATGCTCTTCGACTTGATTAGGTTCGGTGGCGGCCACGCGCACACATGTGGCGGGCGCACGCCACATGTGGCTTACCACCACTCGCCTCGTGTGGCTGACACACAGGTTAGTAGTGGTGATTGCCGGGGTGCATGTTAAGTTGTGGTAGGAGAGAGTATTACATGATACATTAAGGCCATTGTGAGTGAGGGAGTTTTGGAGCTATTTGGAGCTTTTCGTCTGTTTCTTTAGTTTTTATTTGGTATTTTGATACGGATCGGAGTTTACAGGAGGTGTAAAGTGCAGTCAGTCAGTAAGTGCAGTGGACGAGCAGAGATACGAAGCGTCACCGTTATATGGTTGAAATTACACAGACCTGAACAAAGCGCTATGCTTCCACATTTATTGTGCGAACCGCCAGTATGTGGAATTCACAGCCGGCTTTTCTGTTCCCTGATCATTATCATCTGGATCTCTTCAAAGATCGAGTGAATCGTTCGCTTCTAGGTAAGCGTGATCCACCCTATGCAAAGAAAAGAAAGAAAGAAAAAGCACGCTGCATCATCCCTTCACATCAGGCCAGTTGCGGCAAAACACAAGCCTATTCAGTATAAAAAGTCGTAGAGTTCTAACCATTACTGCTGTCAGGGTTGAGGGTTTCAGAGCTGCTAAGGGAATAGGAAGGTCTGCCCAACATTAGGACAATCCGAGCTAATATAAAAATGATAGCCACGTAAAATGTTACTATGGAGGAGTTAAACTATACGATGTTTTTGACCTATTTTGAAAAGAGAAATGATCATAATGGATCCTGTCCGGCTCTGCACCCAAATGTGGAAGGGAAAAAGGGCTAGTCACCTCTGCTTACCCTTTTGAGAACAAAGACAGGTCGTAATGACGGTTTAAAAGCAAAAAACTTTCAGCTTGAAACCGTGTCTGAATGAGATCATTTACCCCTCTAAATAAATAATTTATTATAACACAACTAAATTAAAGAAATAACCCAAGGCTTTTATGAGGTGAAACTTAGGGAAGAACAATCACATTGTTTTACATAACCCTTGTAAATAATCTATTGTTGGGTAAAGGACAACGCTGAATACCAACAAATGTTCCACAATAAGTCACTAAAAGGCCAAACGGGTCACCAAACTTGAGAATCCAACAATACAACACAAAACAATAGAAAACAAAAATGCAAAAAACATTTAGATGAATCGTCTTATCCGAAAAACGATTCCAGCCTCACTGAAAAACACTGCCACTACAACCTGAAATAAAGCAAACGCCCTCATCTTTTCAGCGCAAAATACACCCAAATGACCTACCAATACGAATGTAAATCGCGTGTACCTATATCAAGAAATAAACAGATCTCACGAAATAGGAGCTTCGTAATAAGTACTCTCGCGGATTCATCTCGAAAGGCACGATCCGAAACGTTAACACTACACGAAAAGCGCCAGGCGATTATGAATCCTCCCTCGTTAACTGTAAGTTGATATTTGATTGTTAAGAGCGTATAACAGGGATTGTTTCATTTTATAAAAGGTAGTAAGTGGTACTTGGTGCTGTGGGATTTTGAGGTCTATTGTCGGAGAATACAATCGGAAGTGGGTCGGCGGAGAGGTTAATGTTAACTTATTGAGAAAGAAAGCGCCGTCATAAATAGTGTACGGTAGGAGCTTGTACATTTTCCGGAGGGATGTGTCCCCCTCCCCCTCCCTTTGTACCCTCAGGTCTACCCGGCTAGGGTAACATGTGGCAGCCGGGCCCGGATAATGGGCGCGGTGCCCGTCACCCAGATAAATTGATAAAGTTGACGTGCGTTAACCTAATTCGTTATTAAGATTTTTTCTGGAGTGCCATTTAATGCTGTTATTTAGATCCTGAGTGGTGGAGGGAATTTTTAAGTGGATCGTGTTTTACATTGGTTTTTATGGCAGCGTTCAGAATTATGGGGAAATCTCGTGTAGAATAGAACTTGTGATGTGTTTGGCGATCAGTGCGTGTTCTTTACAGGCCAAGTCTTGCAGAGTAACAAGAGACAAAATTATAGACTAGTTTTACGTTAGGGAAACCTTTTTACCATTACCATCTCTTGGTTTAATAATTACAGCCGCTTCGGTCAATCTTCAGGTTAAGCCGCGCTTGTCTAGGTTTATCCGTAGAAAGGTGACCACCCATTACATACCAAGTTTCCTCCGTGCCTCAGAAAGCACGTAAAGCCGTTGCGCGTTGGTTCCGGCTGTCATTTTGATTTGATCTTTGACAGTCGCTACAGGTAGTTAGTGGCCCGAAAGTCTGACAACCAGTCTTACCATGGGTTTCGTATTACCCAGTACTAACTGGGTTGTAGAGGTTAGATAGGCAGTCGCTCCATGTAAAATACTGGTATTTAGCTTCATCTGGTTAGACTGGAAGCTGAACCCAACAAATGTTGAAAAAAGGCTAGGCAGATGATGATTTTATATTTGGGAATCATTTTGACCATTACAAAAAATTCCTTGACCTTACTAAAACATTTCTCTTTGACAATAATTTATTGACTCTGAGAAGTCTGATACAAAGATTGGGTACAGTAGCTTGTAGTGTCGAACGTCAGTTGTAGTGTCGAACAAAACCACTACAACCTGGCCTCTCATTCTGTTAAAACTCTACACTACGCTAGTCTAGTTAAACGACAGAGTGTTCCCGTTGACGTGTGTTTAACTGTACAAGGAAATTGCTCCTATGAAATTAGACTCTTATCCAGATAATGCTTGGCTATTAATCTCTGTACGCAGTGTGCACTACACAGAGATTCTGATATATGACTCTGATATCAAGTATGCGCAGTATGGGAGGACATCAAGGTTCTTATTAATTGCTATTAGATATACGAGGCAAGATATTAGTGAAGTGAGTGGTTTTAAGCCTAACTTTAAACATCACACAAGTTCATTCTCAATCAAAGCAAGTGCTAGATTTCTCTGAACTTCTATGTGTATTACTAACTTCTATGCTTAGTCTTGATGAAAAAGCCAAAAAATGAATTGAATTTAAATGTTACCGAAAACCTTTTGTCAATCCTGTTGAAAATCTTTGTGCAAATACAAAACGCCACTGCCATTTGTCTAGATCCTCATCATCATCATCATCATTTCAGCCGAAAGACGTCCCCTGCTGGACATGGGCCTCCCCTAAAGGGGGGTTTTGCCATAATCGCCACGCTTGGCGGGCGGGTTGGCGATCGCAGTACGGTTGTTACAAAAGCACAGAGAAGGCTGCTGCCCATTCTCTGGTAAGTCCCTTAGTCGCCTCTTACGACACCCACGGGAAGATATGGGATGGTGCTATTCTTTACGTCCGACACCATACAGAACAGGTCCTCTGGAACAGTAAATCATCATCATCATCATCAATCTCCTGCTATTTAAATTTATTTATGCTCGGCGCAGTATGACGTCTTCTTCCATAGGTACTTCTCTATTACTCGTCATTTCATCAGACAACTCCTTTCTTGCCAATAAATATGTATAAAATGCAATGTACTAAATACAATTCAGACCACAGAACATCAGACAATACGCCTAAATAAAAATGAGGAGAATATGAAAATAAAAAGTCCGTTATTCCAAGTTCCCACACGCCCACGAACCGTTTTTTTAGATCTCTTTTTCCGTATCGAGCCGACGATCGGACGTAATCCGTACGCGGCTCCGTCGGTTCTTTCCAACTCATTTATTTATCTACCTTCACTTGCAGTTCCACACAACATATAGACACACATACAAACGATACGAATAGAAACGAGCACCAATATGTAAACACTGACCTAAATTCAAAAGCTACATACTACACGTGGAATAGCTATTGCGACTTTAAGCTAATACCTATTTCGGTTTCGAAATAACAACATAAAATAACAATTGATTGTTATTTTATGTTGTTATTTCGAAACAACACAACACACACACACACACACACAATACACACATACACACACACCCATTGATACAATAGGAGATAATAACTTTGAAAAGTTGCAAAGTGTACCTAAATGTTACCGGTCCTAAACCCCACTCCCACTCACCCACAGCCACCAGGCGATTGTGAGATTCCTATTAACACTATACAACCTCCTTCATGATTCTGGTCTCCTGGTAGTTCGTGAGACTTTATTATAATTGCTTCTCATCTCCTACTTGTCTTTGCTTTCTTTTAAAAAACAGATGTTGGCCCAGTTAGCCATCATTAATTTTTTCACTTCTCATGTTCTGAAAGTGCTTGTTTGTGCAGGATATAGGCTGCCCAAATTCGAATTTTGTGCACAAGGGCATTAATGTATCTACTCATAAATGTATCTATATTAAGGCAAATAAAATGAGCCATACAGCCAAACGCAATAAGAAGTTCATAGATAGAATTTGTTATTTTATAATATTTACTTTAATTTATTTGCCTTATGTATTTTTTAAGACATAAAAGACATAAAAAAATAAATTCAAGTACCTACGGTAGGTTATTTAATTAATTTAAGAAAATTATTATAAAAAAAAAAAAAAAAAAACGGCTGTATATAGGTCTGCAGCCCAAGTCTAATATCAATGTCGTAAGATTTCAAAAAAAGAAAGCGGCGGGAAACAGCTCTTGTTTTTGCGTGTTTATTAATTTCTTCAATTTATACTACTGTTTTATTTTCTTGCAATCGAAGTGAAAAGCAGAGTTTATAACTCGTCCACAAAACCATTTTTATCCTCGACATTACTATTAGCCCTCGCCTTCGGCTCGGGCTCCTAAAAATCTCGGATAAAAATGGTTCGTTTTGTGCACTTGTTGTAAAATCTACTATTAAAGAGGGTTACTGGTCCCTGGTCCCAGTTTCGAAGTGGAAGAGTTGCCCCCTAACCCAGCCAAATATCGGCCAATCCTGATATCAGGCCAAACTACACACCAATTTATTTTCCCTGGTGGTAGCTCCTTTATTAAGTTTTTTTTTTGTTTTTTTAGCCTATAATGTCTCCAGCCATTGCATTGCGCGTCCAGGTCATCGCCAACTCTTCCTGGACCGGCCTCGGCGGCGACGTCCATCCTCAGGCACCTATTTCGTGAAGACTTTTGCCCAGCGGTCGTTATGCATGCGGCTTACGTGACTTTAGTCAATTAAGTAATGATTATTTCTACACTTTTATTATATGTCTTGACCATAGAAATGATATCTGTGGTCCATTTTTCATACTCTACATTTGGCGCCCGACGTGGGACTAACAAAATTCGACGAATTTCCGTTGGAAATGCATAACACGACATTATCCCATTAGAATCCAGGTTTCCCACAAACTAACAAAGTTTTATTGTTCTAGATGGCGTATGATTCGCCAAACTGTTACAGTCAGCTGAAACTGCGAACATAATTTCCAACTCAATAGGTGTTATTGTCGTGCAAAGTCACAAACAATCTGATTTATATTGTCATCTTGCTTGGCTTGGATTTATATCTGCAGCATAATAATAATATTATAGCCCGTAAAATGTCATCTTGTTCATCCAAATACCTACAAGTATCGCGCTTCTGAAATTTATGTTTCATAGTATTTTTATGATTGAGTAGTATTTTTTCTTTTTTTTTCATTTCATTTATTCAATAACAAATTACATTGTGTCTGAATGTGATACCTACATAAGAAATAGTTACAAAAATAAAAAATTGAACAAAATAAAATAAACAATAATCAATAAAATCAAATAATCAATAAAAAATCAAATAAACAATAATAAAATCAAATAATCAATAAAAAATCAAATAATCAATAAAAAAGTCAAATAATCAATAAAAAAAACAAAAATCAATAAAAAAGTCAAATAATCAATAAAAAAAACAATAATCAATAAAAAATCACATAAAACAAAAGCAAAATCGTAACAACAGTATTTAATTAAATTTAATTCGTAGTCAAAAATCGTTTACAATTCGGTATGTAAAGTAAAAATTAACCTACGATGATTCCAAAACCATTTGAAGATTTTAGGGTCCTAAGCCATATTTTTCTATTTTTAGCTCTCTATATCACAAGATTGTGTTTGTTTTCACAATAATACATTTAACCATTTGACTTTCATTTGACCTCTAAATAGTAGCTCTTAGTAGTAGCTCTTAAAGTAGCTCTTAGATACCCGCAATTGCAGACACAATTAAAATAACAATGCACCTTTCCCCTTCGGGAACGGCAATACGATTCCTATGAAATGCATAATAAACGACCCGAATGGCGCAGCGGTAGTGAGGCTGCCTTACGTTCTTAGGGTCTCGGGTTCGAATCCCGGTTGGAGCAAATGTTTGTGTGATGAGCATGGACATTTGTTTCCAAGTCATGGATGTTTATATGTATAATAAGTATGTATTTACAAACAAAAAGTATCTATGTAGTATATCAACTATCTGGTGTCCATGACACAAGCCTCGTTGCTTAGTGTGGCACTAGATGGCGCTGTGTGTTAATGTCCAGCGATATTTATTATTTATTATATTTATTATTTATTAAACCATATTTAATGGAAATCAAAATTTTAATATCCTCATTTGTAGCTAATTTACTAACTTAAAATGTGTCCGTAGGATCTTTTTTTTACCCGACGTTGATAATGTTTGTATTTACATAATATGTTCCTCCGTAGCGCCTAAACTATTCATCCGATTTTGATGAATAAGGTGTCAGTTGATTCGTTATCATAGCCCGGGTAACATAGGCTACATTTTAACCGACTTCAACAATAGGAGGAGTCGATTTTACCTTGTAAACCCCGAATTTAATTTGAACGTGATCTTTTAGTAGTCGGGTTTTTAGCGGTAGTATAACCTAACAAATTCTTCTTCTGTTTTTTAGGGTTCCGTACCCAAAGGGTAAAAACGGAACCCTATTACTAAGACTTCGCTGTCTGTCCGTCTGTCTGTCCGTCTGTCCGTCTGTCCGTCTGTCCGTCTGTCTATCACCAGGCTGTATCTCATGAACCGTGACAGCTAGACAGTTGAAATTTTCACAGATGATGTATTTCTGTTGCCGCTATAACAACAAATACTAAAAACAGAATAAAATTAATATTTAAGGGGGGCTCCCATACAACAAACGTGATTTTTTTATAATAATTGGTACGGAACCCTTCGTGCGCGAGTCCGACTCGCACTTGGCCGGTTTTTTCTTATAATAATCCAAATAACGTCATGTTCACTTCAAACAGCGAGATTCTCGTTGGGTAGATTTCAAAAGCGACTGTAAACGTAAGAGTAACTTTCTAATAAAACCTAATTACTTGGCATATAGATTCATAGTAGCAAGAAATAAGTACTTACTCATAAAATAAAATATCATTCGTTTTGCAGAATGTTATTTGAAGAAAAGTAAGTTGACGCAACCCAGTTTTTTATATCTAGGTTATATTTTTCCAGAAGTAAAGTTAGAATAAATATACATTTCTGCCAGTTAAAATAACAGTTATTGGAGAATACCTGACTGTTATTTTACTTAACAGAAAGATATCTTCGTTTTTACAAAAGAATATGAGATTTTGCTTTTTGCTTACCATGAGTCCCTGGTAGTCTCTTCTTCATAAGATTGAAGTTCCTAATTAGATTTCTCAATTAGTGAAGTTTTTTGGTTACTCAGGGCTGGAGGCCAAATTGGCCTGAAAGTTTGGGGGCCCAAGGGCATAGCTACAGTGGCGGATTTACACATTTGCCGCCAGTAGGCTTTTCAAATTTTGCCGCCCCTACTGACCTCTACACAATGTGTTAGAGTTCCGGATTGTTTTTACAACCCAAAAATTTTGTTAAGATTACCCAAGAAATAGTTTTTGGGTAAATTCCTGAGCTAAGCGAAAATTTTAACACTACCTTGAACAGACTAAAATTGTTTCAATCCTGATACTTATGAGTTACTTGTTCGACCCACAGATAAAGGCAAGAGTAAGTAGGCTGCAAGAGCGAGCGAAGCAAGCTCGAAAATTTGTACACTTTACCTACCTTGGACAGGTTAGAATTATTTCGACATACCGGAGTTACCTGCGACTTATAGACAATGATAAGATTCAAGAGAAGCTAGACTGCAAGAGCGAGCAAAGCGAGCTCGAAAATTTTTACATCTTGCCTCGAGTAAATTCAGATAGATAGGAGGTTTGAGATCAAAATATCCACATGCTATGCAACCTTGCGTATGTATGCTATAATTGCCTATTAGGGCCTAGGGGCAAGGGGCTCCTAATTTATTTCAGCCTCTGTCTATACCGATCGATCGAGAAGTTTTTCGCAGGGTACGAACCGCGCGTTTGTTTAAAGAAAATGTGTAAGTTTGTAGCGATAGTAAAAGTACTCAGAGGCTCAATTATAACCTTAAAACACACGCTACAATTTGTTACGTATAATACCAATTCTGTGGCATCAGGCAGGAAAAAGCTGCCTCTGGCGACGCCCATGTTACTTATAGCTTCGACACACTGGTCTTGATTCGATGGCGAAATACAATAATAATTTTAAAGAAATTCTTAAACATGGGCATCTGGACTCTCTCTCTTTTAGTCTGAATTTGAACCTTCACTTAGTTTATTGTACAATTTACTGCCGTTTCCAGTTTTTGTAAATGTAAATCTATTCCCGTCGCTTGTTTTCAATAAACGCGATTCAATAAGTTGTAGAAAAAATCATCAAACTGGTGAAACATTTAGTACATATTGAATTGGTTGTGGATCTAATAGCATTTAGGAATATAATTATGGATGTATTAATTTCTGTAACACTTAGGAGTCCTATTACATTTTATACGCAAATTCATGATTTTTGACGCAGTAATTTTCAGCATCAGTTAGATATTTTAATGATTTGCTTATAAATAGCAATAGTGCCATTCTCTTTCTTGTAAGTTAGAGTTACACATTTTCATTTTTCTTTTCGTGTAATTTACTATAAATATTTTACGAACTCAGGTTGCAAGAAAAACCGTCGGCGATGGAACTTTGACGCTCAAATTCACATTGTTACATGCATTCTTATAAAAGCTAAAATTACTGAAAAATAAGCTGAATGTTTTACTTGTTTATTGGAGTTTTAGAATTTCTTTAAATTCCTTGAATTTTCACGGAAAAAATCGTAAAGAAAGCGTAATTTAAGCCATAAATGTCTTGATTCAGCGTCCATTATATTCCAAATAAACTAAATTTTATCAAATAAATTAATATGATAATATAAAACTTCAATCTACAATGAATAAGTTTCATTAGTTTTCGTTTGTCAATATATTAAGACATAATTACAATAAATAAAATTAAAGTACTATAATTCTGCGTCAATTCAGGTCGCTCCTCAGTCTCATGTCAGTCTCGTTTCTAATTTTCGTCAGTATCAATCAACAATCATCCGGAGATCGCTATTATTATCGACTCGTGTACGCCGACCGAAATAATTTGATCCAGGAAGTAAAAATCAAAAATTTGCGTAAAAAATGTAATAGGGCTCATAAAAAGAAAACTGCCTCATATTTGCCGCCCCTAAAATCTGCCGCCCTAGGCTCCAGCCTACTCAGCCTATTGGTAAATCCGCCACTGCATAGCTAGCACGTGTGGAAAGGAATTGCGGCCTGAGTCCACGTTTGCGAGAGACGTGACACGTTTGAGGCCCTTAAATAATGTGGGAAGGACATGATTCGAGTATTCGAGTGGCTGGAGGGTAGACAGAAGTGCGAAGTATGATTAGTTGAATAATTGGCTTAAATATATGGTAGGGTAGGTAAGGTTTAAAACACGAGTTGATAATTATTCAAAAGAGTTATTTTCATAATAAACAGAGTATGTAGTCTTGATCAACGTCTCTTTCAGACATACAAGAACTCATTATCTAATATGTGCCATTAAACAAAAGCGAATTTGAACTCTATAAACACACATAAAAATAAAACATACCAAACAGTAAAATTCGTTCTCACAAACAACGTCTAAAGGCGCCTATTTTCTCCGCACAAAGTCAAACAAACGAAAAATCTTTGCATAGCAAATGAACAATCGGAAGCTCAAACAAAAGCCCCAAACTCCAATGTCTAAATAAAGAATACGCGCCAAAAAATGGCTGGTGTCAAAATCACAATTTAGGTTACCAACATACAGAAAACGAACTTCCAGTAAATAAAAAACAACTAATAAGGTTGCTTGATAGAAAAAACAGAGTGAAATAGTATGTCGTAAAACCAACGCGGTGTACTAGGCGAACAGACATAAAAGGAGTTTCCTGTCTGCATACAAAGTTCTAACAATCGAGACGCAACACAATGATACATGTCTCTCCCTTACAATCGTTAGACACGGGTATAATGCTGTCTCGCTCACTGACACGTCCTTCCTGAGACTATAATGGACATCGCGAGGGACGGTGGAACTGATAGTATCGGATCTGAGGGTTGTCAGTAGAATTCTATGCTTTCTGAATAGACTTGGTGTCAATGAATAATATATCTGCATCACTGTTCAGCTAACACGAGATATGGTGTGAAAGGATGTTACGGTGTGTGTTGAATGTGTCAGAAAATAGAGAGAGATAGTGAGGAATGATAGAGAAAGAGATGACATATATTTTTACACCTAATTGTGAGACTAAACAATGTCAATACTATTCCAATTTTTGGTGAAACGAATTGACATTCGTATCAAATTAAAATCGAAAATAGGTCATTATTCAAAGAAAGAACTTTTAATCAGCTAAACAAACTGTGCTCTAATTTCTTTTTATTTCTACTTTATAGGAGGAACAAAAGCACGTATAAGAAAACACAATCTCTTGTATTATAAAATATTTATATTGCATATTCTGGGTTGCACTTTACATAACCAATCGGATTACGTTCAGGGAAGCCTCACTAACAAGCACTATGGTTGGTCTCAAAGAATATCCGATTGGAAGAAAATGTAATAGAAAATGTAGAGTTGGTGCCAGTTAAGATGAGAATAGCGGTCATTGACCCACCTACATTTATTAAACTTCTTAACTTTGAAAACCAAAAATAAGCCTGTTCAAGTCTGGAATCGTCATCTATCGTGATCTTCAACATTTTTTGTAATGAAAAACGATACATGGTTTATTTGTTTTGGTTCATAGATATTAGGGAAAGTGCAATGACCGCTATTCTCATCTTAACTGGCACCAACTTAGAGTAACATTTTTAACACAAGAAATACGTAAGAAAGCACAGATATTACAGAAATAATAACCGTTCTTATGATGCAAACAGAAATTATTCTTGTTTATGTCTATGTAGCGTAACCGTGAGACACAACAATCATCTTTTTGTTTCTTTGTGTTTATATTAAGTTTCTTTGTTTAATGTTGTGTGCACTTGTGGCCTTTGCCAAATAAACCTATTTTCTTCTTTTACACCGCCATTTTCCCCACACAAAGTATCAAACATAGTTTATTAGATTTGCAACATGTTATTGAATTTGTATATAGCTGCCCCGATATCTTCAGATTTGTCTCGGGCCCGTCACACATTTGACGCCTCATTCCCCGACTGGTTTGTGCCAATCTATCTAATATTTTTTCTCTTCCCAATAAATAGCTTTGATGTCAGAAAAGTTAAGGAAAACGCGGGTAGTAAACATGTTTTTCTTTATGGAAAGTTTATTCAATGGTTGATAAATTCTCGTTATTTGTGACCTGTTAGAGATTGAAGGAAAGTTTCGATAACGTTGTTTAGTCAATCTGATTGAGTTGGGTTGGAGTTTCTGTGAACTGGGAATTAATGTATTAATTTTGGGTTTTTGATGTCATGTTCTTGACTAGATAGAGAGCTATGGGTATTAAGACTTTATTACATTGATTAGCCGTGTGGCATCCGGCAGAGTAGAATAGAACCAACCCATTACACTCACGGGTGTCGTATAAGGCGACTAATGTCTGAGGCAGAACACCTTGCCCCTCCGTAGACCAGAGAATGAGCAGCAGCGTTTTCTGTTAGTCTTTCATCACTGCGATCTCCAATCCGCCTGCCAAGCGTGGAGATTACGGCAAATTCCTCCCATCATGGGAGAGGCTTATGTCCAGCAGTGGACGTTATGGGCTGTTGTAGTTGTAGTACATTGATTACTGACATTAAGTCAGACTCGTTGGTCAAGCGCGCTGAGGATGAGGTCCCGGGTTCGATTCCCAGGTCGGGCAAAGTGTCATTAGGTTTTTCCTTCAGGAATTTCTCAGTAGCAGCCACGGAGTCTGGATCTATGCCCCGTTGATGGCAATAGGCTCGCCCCCTATTACATGGGACTTTAACATAACTGACGAAATGTGGGTGTATATTAGGAACACTTCCCTCTAATCTTTCGGGGATTACAGGCGTATAATAATAATATTATGTAATGTTACATTTATTACTATAGTCTTCGCCAGATAAGTAAGAATTAAAGGTCATTGCTCTTTCCTTAATTTCTCTGCGTAGGTACCCCGTCAATACATTATGAATAATTTTTTATTACTAGAAAAAGTCAAGGAGGATAAAGGATGTTTCGGGACAAGTTTATGTCATTATTTCTGTTTTCGAAATTCTGTATATTTGAATAAATGTATGCGGGTTAATGACCTTTAATTCCTATTTATCTGGCGCAGACTATAAGCAATTGTCTTGTTGGCCAAGTTCTTGCAAGCGCTTGTGCTGAGGACGAGATCCTGAATTCGATTCATTCATCGACTTGCGAGAGCCTATACTACCTCAGATTAGCAACTCTATTTGTGGTGGTTCAAACTTCGTCTGTAATACTGTTAGAATAACGTTCTAATCAGCTTGCACTACAAAGCGGTTGTTACGTCAG
The DNA here is from genome assembly GCA_905147715.2 of Xestia xanthographa. Taxonomy (NCBI): domain Eukaryota; kingdom Metazoa; phylum Arthropoda; class Insecta; order Lepidoptera; family Noctuidae; genus Xestia; species Xestia xanthographa. The sequence goes on along the minus strand of LR990659.1, from coordinate 4,014,494 downwards.
TCACTGCGGCCGATTAATGCGAAATGAGTGGTTTTTTTCTTCATAAAATAAAATTTTCGTCTTTTGGAAAAAAAATAAAAAAACATAAGACCTGCTTTATAGTTGGTTCAGTTAGTATGCAAAGTTTCATGATCTAATTTGAAGCACTTTTTGAATACCAGTGGTTTATTGTTCGATTTGGAGGTAACTTTGGAATCTTTTTCTATCGAGAAAATTTTATGAAATCGTGTTTTCGCCAAACATAAGACCTAACATTAATCCACAACTTTACCATATATTTATTTCAAAATTAATGCTGTAGTATTTTAGGCGTAACGGAGGATCATGCTAGGCCATTTGAGGTAGTATAGGCCCACGTTTTTTGAAACAAATCTTTTTATCGGTCTTAAATTTCTACCTTTTTATAATGCGTGTAAAAGTACCTTTAACGAAGCCGAAAGGTACTTGTTCTCCCCGTCATTGCGATCATTTTTTGAAGTGAAAACTTCTTTAGGTGCGTTGAGCACTTTTTGGGTGAAGGAAAAACATTGAACTCATCGTCACTTGACGTAACGTGCGGTCACGCTTCGTAGGACTCGTAGGCAATTCGCTACGGCGTAGCAACACATACACGTGCGCAGGCCCCGCCCCAGTCGTAGCACTGCTACGGCAGTGCTACGACTGGGGCGGGGCCTGTATATTTTGTTTTTACTTCTATCGGCAGTTCCCAAAGACTGCCCCGATTGTTTTTTGTTATAGATCACACCTTCCTTCTAAATACAACTTTAACAACTTTTTCCCAAGTTTTTCGCTAGGGCTCCGTTTACACCTTGATAACGATGATAACAAAACAATTTTTCTTCACTCAAAACCATTAAACGTGCATTGTAGCAATCGAAAAATCATTCTTATTCACCACACTCCACTCCACCCTAATAAAAGAAAAAACGTTGAGGCTTATTTCACAAATGTATTCTGATAAAACCCAATACCAGCCCCTTACTAAAGGGATTCTCTTTGCGAGAAAAAAAATACATCTTTCACAAAATTAGATTCCTTTTCACACACTTTGTGTATATTTTTTCGCTCCTTATCGAAATTGATCTCTTGAGGAGTTTAACGAAAAGGCGAGATTCGTGGACTGCGGTAACAAATCTAGGGATCTAATGTATCAAATTCTGTGAATGGAATAATGAGTTTCAAGCTAGGGAGACAACTCATCATCTGCCTAGCCTTTTCCCAACTGTGTTGGGGTCGGCTTCCAGTTTTACCGGATGCAGCTGAATACCAGTATTTTACATGGAGCGACTGCCTATCTGACCTCCACAACCCAGTTAGTACCGGGTAATATGATACCCCTTGGTAAGACTGGTGGTCAAACTTTTCGGGCCTCTGACTACCTAACGACTGTCAAAGATCTACAAATGACAGCCGGGACCAACGGCTTAACGTGCTTTCCGAGGCACGGAGGAAACTCGGTATGTAATGGGCGGTCACCCATTCACAGACCAACCTAGGCAAACGATCGACCCGAGCGGCTGTTATTATTTAGTCACGAAACTAGGGAGACAACTATTAATGCTATAATTCGCTACCGAATTATATTTAGTACCAAATGTGTCGGTACTAAATATAATTCGGTAGCATTTGGTAATAAATAAAATAATAATAAATTCATTTAATTCAGATGTCACAAGATCCATATAAGTAGCTACATTCATAATTTATCCACGTTCACAAAATTAATTCATAATTGTTAGTACAAAAACAGAACTTACTCATTTAAGTTAGTATTTAAACTTAAATGTAAGTTGCTCCAAAACTTATGTAACCGACTGTTAAGTCGGTTACTAAACATCGCCAGAATGCTGTTAGGGCTGGCGCGTACTCTGCAGCGCAAGGCGGCACCGTAATGCTGTAGCGGCAAAACGTACTACAGCAACATATGTAGTACAAAAAGTACTACAGCAACGTATGTAGTACAAAAAGTACTACAGCAACATATGTAGTACAAAAAGTACTACAGTAACATATGTAGTCCAAAAAGTACTACAGCAACATATGTAGTACAAAAAGTACTACAGCAACATATGTAGTCCAAAAAGAACTTAGCACAAAAAAGTACTATAGCGGCGTGTATGACACATGAATTACCAACATCAGAATTCTAAATCGCGCAGTTAAAATTATCTGCGACTAAAGAATATGTAGGAAAACCCGACAACAATTGTTGGGCAGTAGCCCACCAGACATAACACCTGTCTGGTCGTAGGATCCTCCCTTTTCTATGGGGGATGAAGAACCATACACCCCGTTCTTCATACTCCTAAAATGCTACCTGTAAAGTTTGTAAAAGCTTTTTAACGACGAAAGTGTATCTTAAACTTAACTTACAAAGTTACGAACGATGTTATGAGCGAAAGAGCCACACAAAAAGCGACCTAAAGTGGCCTTGAAGACAGACGTGGAGATACACGTGTCTTTCTATTAAACAACCCTTGTTCCCATTCATCATTGAAGTCCTATCAACTCATCAAAGGCTCCAACGTTTTCTAACCCCAAATGACATTCACACCTCCCTTGGGAGACCCTTCAGTTAGGACCCTTTCCACGACCTTGTCGAGCCCCTTTTGGGCGATAACGTTAGGAACTTGCCACCATCTGCGACCAACAGCCATTTTCTTTTCCGTTATTATCAGAAACTGTGTTACTTCGCAGAAACGTGGTAACAAGGTAACAACGCTATTGTGGTCTTGATATTACTGCGAAACTGAGAATTTGTGAAAGAATTGTTTGATCTTTTCAGAAATCTTAACTCAGAGTTGTATTTTAATAACATAAAGTTAAAAAAAAATATTTCACAGCTGGATAGTTCAGACATGGATCCACGTACGTTATTTACTTAATTGTACAGCCACAGCCTTTCTAGGCAAAATTACACCAAGGAAAACGCCGATGTGTTCTCTAAACATGACTGAGTTTTTTACGATGACGGTGTTGAGCGATGAGTTCACTTGAGTGAGGTTCGCAGTGAACTTTACAGCAGAACACCTCAATGATAAAAGCCGGGTACTTTACACCCGTTCCAGTAAAAGTATAAGCTTCACCAACACAGCACTACGTTCGTGCTAATTCAGAAGAAAGAAAGTTACCGAAACACATACCTTGTCTGGTTTTACTGCACTTTCTATTTCATCCTGATTCTGATATTCTGTCCACCAATCTACATATATCTACATCTACACTAATATTATAAAGTGAAAAGATTTGTATTTTTGTTTGTGTGTGTGTGTGTGTGTGTGTGTGTGTGTGTGTGTGTGTGTATGTTTGTAATGAATAAACTCAAAAAGTACTGCGCCGATTTCAAAACTTCTTTCACCATTAAAAAGCTACATTCACCTTGAGTAACATAGGCTATATTTTATCCCCGTACTCCCACGGGAACGGATACTACGCGGGTGAAACCGCGTGACGTCCGCTAGTAGTTAATACGACTGATAAAGGACCGGGTGTCATCATCGTTTGCATAGCCTTTTAACAACTATGTTGCGGCTTCTAGTCTAACCTGAGACAGCTGAATATCAGTATTTTACATGGGCCGACCTCCACAAACCAGTTAGTACTGGGGAATACAAAATCCCTAGATAAGACTGGTTGTCAGAGTTTCGGTCCACTTACTTCCTGTAACGACTGTCAAAGATCTACAAATGACAGCCGGGACCAACGGCTTAATGTGCTTTCCGAGGCACGGAGGAAACTCGGTATGTAATGGGCGGTCACCCATCTACGGAACAACCTAAACAAGCGCGGCTTAACCTTAAGCTCGACCCGAGTGGTTGTTATTATTTAGCCACGAGCGCCTTCGAAGGACCAGGTGTATGCCATGGATATAGTGCTCGTTAGCATACTGACATCGATAATCATTCTCTGATTAAAATTAACTTGTGATTTTTCTATAAAGTCTTCGGCAATCGAACGATGTTTTCAAGCGCTTGGTGACGCATGCAATACTCAAATAATTTGTGAATGTATTCAAATGTGTTGACGAATAGTATACAATGAATGGGCAGTCACGTGTATGCTTTTTGATTGCACGAACTGCATGGCAATCATAACATGAACCGGGAGTCAGACATCCGTGCATTTATAGTATATAAATTTGACCAATTAAGTTTATTAAACACTAGCGGACGTCACGCGGTTTCACCCGCGTAGTTCCCGTTCCCGTGGGAGTACGGGGATAAATATAGCCTATGTTACTCAAGGTGAATGTAGCTTTCTAATGGTGAAAGAATTTTTGAAATCGGTGTAGTAGTTTTGAGTTTATTCATTACAAACATACACACACATACACAAAAATACAAATCTTTCCTCTTTATAATATTAGTATAGATTAAACATAACATAACATTACGCCTGTAATCCTGGAAGGGTTAGGCAGAGGTGTATCTAATAGTACACACACATTTCACCAGTTATGTTTAAGTCCCATATAATAGGGGCGAGCCTATTGCCATCAACCGAGCGCAAATCCAGACCCCGTGGCTGCTACTGAGAAATTCCTGATGGAAACACCACAATAACACTTTGCCCGACCTGGGAATCGAACCCAGGAGCTCATGTTCATCTGTCGCTCTTGCGACCAAATACTGTTCTACGAAATAGACTGAGCCAATGGGCAATGTTCTGTATGGTGTCGGACGTAAAAAATAGCACCATCCCATATCTTCCCGTGGGTGTCATAAGAGGCGACTAAGTGACTTACCAGAGATTGGGCAGCAGCGTTCTCTGTGCTTTTGTAACAACCGTACTGCGATCGCCAACCCGCCTGCCAAGCGTGGCGATTATGGCAAAAAACCCCTCTTTGGGGGAGGCCCATGTCTAGCAGTGGACGTCTTTCGGCTGAAATGATGATGATGATGATGATGGGCAATGCACTACAATTTTTCTTTTTTGACAATCCAGCTACTGGGTACCTACCCACACGACACCCTTTGGTAAGACAGGTTGTCAGACTTGCGAACTTGCGGGTTTCTTTCTGACCACACGTGATGCTTGTCAAAGATCCACAAATGATAGCAAGAATGAATGGCTTAACTTGTTTTTCATGGCAATGATAATTTAGTGAACTGATCCCGCGGGATCCAAATGAGCGGGATCAGTTGACTAAAGAGCCATGAGCTTTGAGGCTGTTTTCATTTATCTACGAGCACCAGTTCTCTTCTACTCTCGTTTACTTTATGTCGATAACAGAGAAGAAAATGCAGAAATAAAAACAATCTTTAAGAAGCAATTTGAAAAACATCCGACGAAAAAACCGTACGAATGCGCCTTATTTTGTGACTTGAACCCTTCTCAGTGGAATATAATCTGCACGAAATTCCCCGGAGGCTCTCGATATATCGAGTGTGAGAATCGGCCGTAATCTCGGTGTCTCGACTTGTCGACATCTCGAGTTCTCGAGATCCGTGCTCAATGATGCATCAGCCATTTTAGCAGCCAACTTTCGAGACCCTTGACAATCTATTGAACGGTTGTAAGTCGTGAGGTTTTAATTTTAAATACCGGGGAAAAAAAAGAATAAGTACTAGGACTATTTCGTGATTTTACTTATAATGTCAAGTTAAAAATATTTTATTTCACGTGAACCTTGCATTGCACCGTACACAAGTGTTACTGGTGCAAGGTTTGGGTTGGTCGGTTCTTATGAAGAAGAAACGGCAAGAAACTTTATCGATATAACAAACACTGAATGAGTAACACGTACTATCGGGGTCTTTTCCGCCTGACCATTTTCAATTTTTTTCGCTTAAATCATGCGGAGGCGCCGGAGCCACGCCCCCTTAAAGTTTGGGCCTATTAGGAAAGCGTCAACTTTGGCGCGCAAAATAACAATAACTCTCGTTGCGTGCGTCGTCAATGCGCTCGGCCGATTCGGTATCTTTTCATACATTTTTTCTACACAAAGTCAACGGGGCGGGGCTAGAGAGCGTTTTTATGTTGCGAGTGCAAGCAAAAATGAGCTTAGTGGTGGTCAGGCGGGAGTCTCCTCGATAGTACATACAGCGTAAAATCGTTAATTGTTAGATTTGTTGCTATAACGGACGCTGATTTTCCTTTTATAATTTGTGTTTGAGCCTACACCAAAAAAACACAATTAATACACATAATCCACCTTCCATCCCATGATCCACAACACGCGATAAACACGGTGACGCCTACCTAATTCTCCCATTTCCAAATTCCACATTTTCCCACGAATAATCCTTAGGATTACTCCACTATTATAATAACTGCTACATTACAGGCAATTACTAACACTACATGATCACACAGGTAAACAAAATATCGTCTGTCACGCGAATTAACACGCACATAAGGACATAAATACACAGTCAGTGTGACAAAGGGCTCAATGGGTTCATTAAAGTCCCCTAGAGATCGCATGTTGCGTCGTTACGTACTTCAATTATACAATTTGCGTACAAAATGTCGTCATAATTGGTGATGGATGGTGCTTAGTAAGTACCTTAGTGTCGTGAATAATGTAGGAGTAGTGCTCACTTTAGGCGTAATAGACCAGCATATATCGGGACCACGGAATATTAAAATCATTGATTCACTGCCTGAGTTTGTTTCGCTATTTCTTCGTAGGGAGAGTATAATGGAAAATTTTGTATCAATCAAGAGTATATTTAAAAAAAAATGGCGTTTTGAAGTCATCCTCATCTGCCCAGCCTTTTGTCAACTATGTTGGGGTGCCGACCCCAACATAGTTGACAAAGGGCTGGGCAGTCCAGTCTAACCAGATGTAGCTGAATACCTGTATTTTACATGGAGCGACTGCCTATCTGACCTCTACAACCCAGATATTTACAGACGTAATTTTTTGTACCCTTTTCTCAATCCAGCTTACCTCAGTCAGCCTGAAGAGATAAGTGGAGAATAAGAATGTTAATCTAGTTTTTACAAAAGTTATAGTATAGTGGCTGATAATGGGTGGGTGGGTGCTCAAACTGCCCTGACTGCGGTCCGTAGCTCCGTGCCAAGAACGAGCCAAGTTGATGAGAAGAGTTTCACTAAAGTAGAAAGGAAGAACCCACGCAACGAAAAAACGCCGACCACGTTGCGTGAATAGTTTTAGTTTCTTATGGTTTAAAACATATATTAGTTTATTGTAATTAAATGTTATTTTGTGTATTTTATCTATGGGCCTTAGTTGCCTGATAATAATATACATATATATATATTTTTTAAAGCCCGTTGCATCATTACCGTGGCAAGTAAACAAATACTGCGCAAACCTCACTTCGCTATTTTAGCACTCAGGCAGCGTGACAGACTGTCAAAATCAGCTAATTTTGTAAAAAAATATAAGCATCTAAAATATGACGTTGCAAAATAAACATCGAACAATTACTCTATGAGCGTGCTAAGCTAACAAAACAAGGTGCACGCTGACATCACGATTAGTGCTAAGTCGACGTGACAATGAGAATTTATAAAAGCTTCCAAAATGAAAATTAAGTTAATATGTATTCTTTCGGGTCGGGGGGCTTTCGGGACCAGGACCACGGTCCCGGATTCCCCCTAAATATTTTTTTGTGGTATTTTGGGACCACAAGAAAACAAAACAAATTTGTCTTGGGAAAGTACGGTCAACCAAACATATTTCGTATTGAGTCGTTCATCAACTGGTCCCACATGCCTACAGTCCATTTGGGACGGGTTGATGAAAATCAAAATAAGTAATATTTCGTTCTACAACTCGTCCCACGTATGAAAAAAGTATAATCAGTAGTCACTTTCCCAAATAATTATCAAACAACTACTCTACGAGCGTGTTAGATAAACCAAACGTGGTACACGCTACCATCGCAATTCGTGTCAGTTGGCGTGACAGGCCACCATAATGGGTTAACTTCTAAAAGACTCCAGCTAGCAGTGTTCACTATAGTACGACAATAATATTTTCTTCCTTTACTTTCCTTAACAATTATCAAACTACTCTACGAGCGTGTTAGATAAACAAAACACGGTGCACACTGTCATTGCGATTACCGCTCAGCCGGCGTGACAGGCCACCACAATGGGTTAATTTCCCGTGGACGCGTATAATAACACGGCCGCACGATCATTGTGCTGTTTGCTTTGTCCTTGCAAAGTAAACTAGCCAGTATACATGTTTGTTGATGGAAATAACAAACGGATGACGTGACAATGACAATTGCTCTCCAATTTAATTCAATTCTCGATGCTTGTAACTGAAAAGGCATCCAAATTATTCAGTTGCATTTTAATTTTTATTAATTCATTTATTTATTTATTCAAAATCTGTATAACAATAACATATAAAAAGTCTGCCAAACTGCAAAACAGTTTGTCGGCAGGTGTTCTCGTTTCACAATACCATTATAACAAATTTCGATTTTTATTATAAAGAAACATAATATAAAAAAAGGAAGTGAGTTTACAGAAAGAAACACATTTTACACCTATGAAAAATAATGCTATTGTCCATAATACAAAATTAGCTATGGACACAATGAGAGGTAATGTTTTTTAAGAATATTTTTAAGCTGATTTTTAGATTTAACATGCGATATCAGGTGTGGGGGTAGCTCATTTACTAACGACGGTACCACATATTTTCTTGTGCGCTTACCAAAGTAGTTTGTGACTTTAGGAACAGCAAGTGTCTTCTTTTTAGATAAACGAGTTGGGTACATATGCTTACGTTCCTTCTTGTGATATTCATTATTAAATTGTTCAGTCAAGATATTAAGTTTACTTTTGAGATGGACCGGAAGTATTTTACAAAGTTTGAACAGTTTTTCATAGTTTTTATTTAAGCTTTTTTCGTTTTTTTTATCTACAAGTAATTTAAGTAACCGTGTCTGCAAGATTTTGATTTTTATCCACCCAACCCATACTCAATAACTGAGTCAGCCAGTGCATAGTATAAAGAATACAATATTTTTTTGTTGACAGCATGTTTAAGAGTCTTTAATTTACCCAAAATGGCTCGTAGCTTATTGCAAACGTTGTTGACATGCAGATTCCAAGTGAATGTGTTATCTATGACTAATCCTATGTACTTGTATGATTTAACTGTTTCTAAATATGAACATTGACAATCCAGTGTGTTGGTATGCAGACATTCGTATGAATGACCTTTCACTCCCACTGTCAACAAATTATTTTTATTTTTATGGTACGGCGAGTGAATATGCATGCACTTATTTTTACTGATATTAATTATAATGCCATTATCATGTGCCCACTGAACTATTCTGTCAAAATCGTTTTGCATATCTCGCTGTGCTAAATCAATATTATTGTGGCTATAAACCAAGCAAGTATCATCAGCATACATAAATGCCTTACATTTTTTTAATACATTAGACATGCTGTTAACGTGCATAATATATCCCAATGGCCCATATACTGAACCAGTTGGAACTCCGTGACATAAAGTTGCTACTTACTATTTTTGTTACATGTTAAGAGCTGTCAGCACTTTTTTGCGGAAACTACAAAAAATTCGATGCTACTGAATATCGTGATTATTCTCGCGGAAACTGTTGATTGAATAAACTCTACTTTTCGAAAGTGCAATAAATATGTATAATTATGTTAGCTTCCTGAAAAAAAAAGGTCGGTTATTAAAAATAAATAAGTACACAAACCATCACGTCTGTGCCGTGATTACGTGATAATGGAATATATTAACACGTCGCGTCAGCTAGACGTCACGTAACGTCACGCTGAAATCGTGTGATAAGCACGAATGAATACTGCCACCGATCAGCAACAATACCCTACATTTAAATTCCGCTCAAATTGCACTGCTGAAAATATTGCCGCTTAATTTTAATTGACAATGGAAGGCGTTTTATTTTTGTTATTGTTACTCATGATATTTTCATACGTTGCTCGAAAATTGCATTCGTGGGAATTATTAATTGTTTTCCGGTCTTTTTGTTTATAGCAACAATTTGCTTTATTCAATTAATGTAAATACCTATAGTATATTCGAAGAGCTCGTGGCTAAATAATAACAACCGCTCGGGTCGATCGTTAGGTTAAGCCGTGCTTGCCTAGGTTGGTCTGTGGATGGGTGACCCCCCATTACATACCGAGCTTCCTCCGTGCCTCGGAAAGCACGTTGAACCGTTAGTCCCGGCTGTCATTTGTAGATATTCGACAGTCGTTACAGGTAGTCAGTAAAAGTCCCGAAAGTCTGATGACAACCAGTCTTACCAATGGGTTTCGTATTACCCAGTACTTACTGGGTTGTGGAGGTCAGATAGGCATTCGCTCCATGTAAAACACTGGTTCCCCCACCATTCACCCGCACCCTGTTAGACTGGAAGCCGACCTCAACATAGTTGGTATATGGCCAGGCAAATCTTCTTTTTCTTTTTTCTTAGTACCACTATGTTTTAAATCGTAAAGATTTCAGCCCTTTTATTAAATTTTTGGAAACCTAATGGCAATAAGAGTAGTAATGATACACATCAGCAGCACCCTGCCTTAAGGGCCAGACAAGCACCTGTGGACGGAGAGCTATGGGCTAGCTCGCCGTCCGTCCGTCTCATGACGACAGGCCGTGTCGACGGCGCAGAAGTGTTCCACGCGCGCCTCAAAGAGAGTCAGCAATAGGAAGGGGTCCGCAAGGTCTGATGCCTGCTGGGGCTGCGGGACTGTTCGAAAAAGATACCGTGGCCCTGGAACACAAAGGGCGATGAAGGAACGTGGATGGGTTTTAGTCAGTAAAAGTCTGACATTCCCTCCTCCTCCGCCCAGAGCGAAATCATTTGATGATTTCCCATCCGCAAAAAAAAGCGCCAGACAAGCAGCACTCGCTTTAAAAGTTCCTATTTTTACAATGATTTTGAACAGCATTTGGCAATAATTTATTTATTGATTCAGGGTCTGGGGATTATTCTCATATGATTCTGCTTAACATTTGTCATCAAAACTTTTCACACTCTATGATTCATATCAATATTATAACAAAAACATTTCAATCGCCTAAAACAAACAGCTAACAGTAAAAATTCCACCGCCAAAACACACAACATTGATCCTGTATTTCATAGGGATAAATGTATTACATCCGCCGTCACCACAGAGTTATTTTTTACGACGCTACCCCACAAAATCGATAGGCTGAAATATGTGCCATAAAACACAGAATGGCCGACAGAACTGACTTGTCAATCCATGTTTTTTGGACCGTATTTTTTAGAGACGTAATCGTTTTTACGTTAGTATGCGTAGTTTATGAATTTTACAATAGTTTCTGTTGACTCTAAAGGTGTTTAAAATAATTTAACAACCGTAAAATGCTTTAAATAACACAACTTAACATGATGCTCTCTTTTCTCAAAGAATATAGGCATTGGTATAAATAACTATAATATAATTTAATTCATTGTTTTATTTAATTTTGTTTTGTGCCATTGACATTAATTTATTTGATCTGACATTTATTTGTTTCTAATATTTTAATTATTTTTGTCATTGATTTCACTTTTTTTTTTAATTATTCAATCAGCTGACTAAAATTTACCAAAAAAGTTGTTATGTTTTGTATTTAATATGGGTCAACGACATGTTTTTTTTTTTTTTTATAGATCTAACACACACATTTTGCCAGTCATGTGTGTGTCGCGTGTAATAGGGGTGTAACCGCTGTGATATCATAGTTCGAACCCAAGACACGTGCCTCTAATTTTTCGGATTAATGTGTTATTGTTTATAATTTGCTTCGGTGAAGGACAGCATCGTGAAGAAACCAAACCAGCATGCCTGACAGATATTTTTCGACGGTATGTAAAACCAAGTCAGAGGCCCATGGGACACCAGATTAAGCACTAACCACACGAAATAAGAAAAGCGAGCCGATTGAAATAAATGAAACCACCTCTGGGCTGCAGCTTAAAAAATGGGATAAGTCATACAATATAAAGTTTTGAACATTGAGAAACTGGCGTTGCGTTCTATGTTATGTAAGTAAGGGGACGAAACGTCCGGGGTTGCGGGACTGTTCCGGAGTTGCGGGACTGTTCGAAAAAGATACCGTGGCCCCGGAACACAAAGGGCGATGAAGGAACATGGATGGGTTTTAGTCAGTAAAAGTCTGACACTCCCTCCTGCTCCGCCCAGAGCGGGTCATTTGATGATTTCCCATCCGAAAAAAAAAGGGGACGAAACGTCTCGTTAATTAATCTTTGTTGTCCTGGTCAGCGCAATAAGTCTACGAAACATCGCTTAGGTACTGTTTGCTTATTATGCGCACCTATTTTCACGAACCCAGTATATTAATATGAGCAGGAATGTAACCACGCCCAGCCCGCATACCGTAGCTCGTAGCGCTGCATTTCTCGTAACCGCACGACAACACGCGTAGGCGCGCTGCTACGCGTATAAGCTTGCGTAGGCTTTCGGCTACGCGAGTAGCAACAGTACTACGCGACGACTATGACATCGACTACGGCTGTTCAAACACCAAAAACCATATCATAGTTTCATACTTCACGCCTGTAATCCTCGAAGGGTTAGGCAGAGGTGTATCTAATACAAATACAAACACAAAATCTTTATTTCTTTACAAAAAACTTTTACATTAGTTGGTGATTGGAGCCTCCTTTTAAGCAAGTAATGCCTGTGTTAGGAGACTCCGCTCTTCCACAGCAATAAACAATTTATTTAATACCTTAGATATAAACATTTTGACGACCCGAATGGCGCAGTGGTAGTGAGACTGCCTTACGTTCTTAGGGTCCCGGGTTCGAATCCCGGTTGGAGCAAATGTTTGTGTGATGAGCATGGACATTTGTTTCCAAGTTATGGATGTTTATATGTATAATAAGTATGTATTTACAAACAAAAAAGTATCTATGTAGTATATCAACTATCTGGTGTCCACGACACAAGCCTCGTTGCTTAGTGTGGCGCTAGATGGCGCTGTGTGTTAATGTCCAGCGAGATATATATATATATATATATAATTATATATATATTGTTTGTGTACCAATAATCAAAACCCCAACCCCAACCTCTAATAATACACCTATACAATTCGCTAGTTATGCTTAAGTCCCATGTAATAAAAGGCGTCTCTATTGTCATCAACCGAGGGCAAATTCATACTCCGCGGCTGCTACTGAGAAATTCCTGATGGAAAAACCCAATAACACTTTGCCCGACCAGGGAGTCGAACCTAGGACCTAATGCTCAGCTGCCGAGCTTGCGACCACTACACCAACGAGGCAGTCATCGTAGTTTTATGTTAGAAATATCAAGTAGGCTACTTTGTGACTCAAATTAATACTGATCCTTTGTCTTCTTTAATCTCGATGCCCTTAAGGGCTAAACGCGAAACAGGAGCTAAACGCGAGTTTTATAATGCACAAAAGCACATGATTCACTGCATTAAACAAAACCAGAAATATATATGATGTTCTTCAGGATATATGCTAGTACGATAGTGTTTTGAAAACATAATACAACTAATTTTATTCGCTGGAAAAAATCACGAACTTATCTCTAAAAAAATATTTTAACTAAAAACCATACTAAATTACATGCGATTAATCTGATTTTTTGGCAAATTATTCTACAAGCAACATATTAGCGTCATAGTGTTTTATTTTTAGTCTAATCAAAAGATTTTTTGTAAATCGCAAAAACACTTCTCATTTCGCACTATTCGGCCCGCAGCGACTGACGTAACAACCACTTTGTAGTGCAAGCTGATTAGAACTTTATTCTAACAGGATTTCAAACGAAGTTTGAACCACCACAAATTTTAATAGAGTTGCTAATTTAGCTCCTGTAGTCGCCTTAAGTGAGCCTGAGAACAAAGGTCATAAATACAAATAAATAAAACTTTCCAAGTGCCCTAAATGTGTCTTTGTGAACGTCAACGCAGATGTTGGGCTAAACTAAACTTTTCTCATACATTTTTATCGGAATTTGTAAGAGAACGGAGTTTCCCCAATAAATTTGTAGGGGGCGGTAGGAACGCAAGTCATGGGATTAGGGATCATCTATCTTTGTCGGCGATGCACTTAGGAGCCATCTTTGTTCGTTGTCGGTGTAATTTGCCTTCTATGTAGTTTTAAGTTCGATTTCTTAAGGACTTTGTGGGGTTTGATGAAAGTTCTGCACGATTTTCTGTTTAGTTTACGAGTAGTGATAAACTTGATGAAAATTGGTATATTAAATAACACTATACATCATCATCTGCCTAGCCTTTTCCCAACTATGTTGGGGTCGGCTTCTAGTTTTACCGGATGCAGCTGAATACCAGTATTTTACATGGAGCGACTGCCTATCTGACCTCCACAACCCAGTTAGTACCGGGTAATACGATACCGCTTGGTAAGACTGGTTGTCAGACTTTTTAGGCCTCTGACTACCTAACGACTGTCAAAGATCTACAAATGACAGCCGGGACCAACGGCTTAACGTGCTTTCCGAGACACGGAGGAAACTCGCCCACTCACCCATCCACAGACCAATCTAGGCCGGCACGGCTTAACCTAACGATCGACCCGAGCGGCTGTTATTATTTAGCCACGAGTTCCTCTAAATTACACTATAAATATATTTAATTACTCTACCACTTAATTATTTTACTAGCCACGGTTTTTAAGACTTGACAAACATCGAGATTTCTTAATTAATGGAAGCTTTCTTTTTTAACGTGGTCACACAGACAGCTGCGACATAAAATATGTCGCCATTCGTCTTTCGATTACATAAATACGTCCGTTTACTGATTTGTTGCCGTTTATTTCTATGGATCGTACTATGGTACTATACGACCATCTCTGTTTTTTGATCCTAAACTGTAATTGGTTAACAAAAATAACACAGGTTTTCATAAAATTTATAGGCATGGTTTTTGACCCAAAAATAGTTTGGTTGAAAAGCCATATTTTTTTTTGTCGATTCTTGAATTCGATTTAACTGTAGCCTCGTGCCCATGAATTAAATGTAAACAGGTAATCACGGTTAATCATTAACATTATATTGAGCGCCGCCGTCGATGAAATGTACGCGACGACCGCTTATTTGACATTTACTTTGTATACATAAAGGCCCCTAGCACACGGCGTATTTTAAACGCGCAGATGACGCGCGTTTCTGGACCGCGCGTTTTCTGCGCCATAGATGCAAAATTTTGCGTTTTTATAGATTCAAACGCGCGTAAAACGCAATACACGCGTTCGAAACTTATTTGAAGCCCGTACAAAGGGTCAAAACCAGCATAAGCAGTGTTGTCTCAACCGACGCCATTGTACGACTGACGAGGAGTCTGACCAAAACGCGGAAGATACAAGCGACTACAGCGCGTCTGTATCGCTGTATCTGCGAGTATACGCGCAGTAGACGCGCGTTTCACGATCACCTCGTGTGCTTAGAAGGTTGCGTTCAAATCTCGTGTGAAGCGCGTATACGCGCGTCGTCTGCCCGTCGTCTGCGTGTTTAAAATACGCCGAGTGCTAGGGGCCAAAAGACACGGCCTTTGAGATACCTGTATTCAGCCTGCTTCTACACATTGACTTAAACTCCATAAAATAGTACCTACTAATTTCATAAACAATCTATGTATTGCCTATTTACAAGTTACGTTAGCACAAAAGTACAAATCTTATTACCGTAATATTACATAATGTAACCCGGTTTAGTACCAACCGGTCACTAATAAACGAGATTCTTACACCTTATTAAATATTACATCACAAGGCCAAAGGGCAGGTAAGGGTTAACAAAAGCGGATTCGCAAAATAAGGGTTCCGTACTAGAATTTTGTTGGGAATTCTTCGGAAATTTCTGAGAAAAAATATGCCGGAGAGTTTGAAAATTCTATTAAACTAACTTAGATGGTTGACAAGCTCGTAGCTAAATAATATCGGCCGGGTCGATCTTCAGTTTAAGTCGCTCTTGCCTAGGTTGGTCCATGGATGGGTGACCACCTATTACATACCGAGTTTCCTCCGTGTCTCGGAAAGCATGTTAAGTCGTTGATCCCGGCTGTCATTTGTACATCCTTGACAATAGCTACCACTACAACTGGCATAGAGCTTTCGTTCTCCAAAAAAGAGCGATCCGAACCATTGTCCGTATCGCTCAACAAGACTCCTGTCGACCATATTTTAAAGAACTTGGCATACTCACAGTACCTAGCCTTTATGTGGTGGTCCTGTTGAACACCTTTAAAAAATATATTTATGACTATGAAACAGACGAGGGCAGGCTGGTAAGGGAAAAAACGCGTAGGCAAGACCTTGCAAAAAAAATCACCCCTGCTCTTGGCATAGTCAAAAATAGTCCAGAGTATCAGGCAGTTAAAGTATTTAATAAATTACCGCTAGACCTAAAAACCGTACTCTACACAGGCTCATTCAAGGAAAGGCTCAAGGCATTTCTACTGGAAAAATGCCTTTATTCAATAGATGAATTGTAAACGATTTTTGACTACGAATTAAATTTAATTAAATACTGTTGTTACGATTTTGCTTTTGTTTTATGTGATTTTTTATTGATTATTGGTTTTTTTTATTGATTATTTGACTTTTTATTGATTATTTGATTTTATTATTGTTTATTTGATTTTATTATTGTTTATTTAATTTTTTATTGATTATTTGATTTTTTTATTGATTATTTGATTTTTATTGATTATTGTTTATTTTATTTTGTTCAATTTTGTATGTTTGTAACTATTTCTTATGTAGGTATCACATTCAGACACAATGTAATTTGTTATTGAATAAATGAAATGAAATGAATCGTTACAAGTAGGTAGTCAGTGGCCCAAAAGTCTGACAACCAGTCCTACCCAGGGGTATCGTGTTATAGATCCCGCGCCAACCGTGATAACTTTGTCATATGATAACCGATGCTACTATTACTTCGTTCTTCATAACATCACGCCTGTAATCCCTGACGAGTAAGGCAGAGGTGTATCCAATAGTACACCCACATTTTAGCCAGTTATGCTTAAGTCCTATGTAATACGGGGCGAGCCTATTACCATCAACTGGGCGCAAATCCAGACTCCGTGGCTGCTACTGAGAAATTCCTAATGGAAAGACCCAATAATACTATGCCCGACTCGGGAATCGAACTCTGTTGCAAGCACTAGAACAACGAGGCAGTCTGTGGGCTGTGCTTTATACTTCGTTCTGTGGCAGCTAAGTACAAAACAAGCGGTTTCGGTGCATTTTCAACCTTATTTAAAGTTTGGATAGTGTTCATCTTAGAATAGTTTCTAGTTTCCACCATCAATAAATTGCAAATCTATTTAGTCCGTCAGTTAGAGTATTGGAAAATAATGGACACGTATTTTTTGTTTTTGTAAATCAATGAATATTGACAAGATAAAACGTATCAAAACTCGGGAGTGGACACTAAAAATTATAGCGCGGCGTGACGTATTGAGAATTTTAAAAGCGTCGTATCTTCGTCAATTTTGGTTTACGTAACAAAAGAAAAAACACGGGTCAAATATTTTTTGATAATCTAACCGAATTCGATTTTTTAGTACACAAGCCTATGGTTCCATTACCCTTTCAAAGTACAGATCCCTAAAAATACGGTGGATCCGATTAAAGGGTGTATTTTTATTTGGGCGCGAAAGGGCCGGGTCCGCTCCATTGATATGAAGTTAATTTAGAATATCGACAGATGTTTGTCCCTTTGAAGAGAGCCTGAATAATGTAAGAAATGTGAGGACTTTGTGAAAGGTGAGCCTCTTTGTTGTGGGTATATTATGTTAGATGGCTCACGAATAAATAAGGAGGAGGATAATGTGGCCTCTGTGTAGGAGAGGTTCTGTTATCTTGTTATGTTTGAGGTGTTGAACGGAGGGATGGTTGACGAATAGAAAATGGACTGTATTATAATATTATTTACCCTAATGATAATCTAGTTTCAATGCGTGAAAACACTAGCTTATGCCCGCCGCGGTTTCACGCGGGCGACTACAGGAGCTAAATTAGCAACTCTATTTGTGGTGGTTCAAACTTCGTTTGAAATCCTGTTAGAATAAAGTTCTAATCAGCTTACACTACAAAGTGGTTGTTACGTCAGTCACTGTGGACCGAATGGTGCGAAATGAGTGGTTTTTTGCGATTTACAAAAAATCTATTGATTGGGCTACAAAAATAAAACACTATCGTACTAATATGTTGGTTGTAGAATTATTTGACAAAAAATCTGAATGATCACATGTATTTTAGTATGGTTTTTACTCGGTAAAAGAAATGTTTAGAGATAAGTTCGTGATTTTTTTTTATCAAGTAAAATTAATTGTATTATGTTTTCAAAACACTGTCGTACTAGCATATATCCTGAAGAATATCATATATTTTTCTGGTTTTGTTTATTGCAGTGAGTCAAATGCTTTTTTGCATTATAAAACTCGCGTTTAGCTCCTGTAGAGGTAAGTTCCAAAATGTTTGTTTCTACAACAGCACTCTTCAAATAGGCGTACCTAATAACATAACTAAAGATGCTGATAGATACGTCAATCTCAAAGTCGCAAATCGCCGCGACCAAGGTTGTGATAGGCCGTTATCGTCTTTAATTTCACTACTCTCATAACTACCCACTTACCTTTACTCATACCTACCATTATTCCCCCAAACAGAACCACAGAGATACCTATACAACCTCCTTTCTCAACAGAACTTTGGAACAAACTGCAGTAGACATACTCCAAGATATATAAGACACGACACCCTTTGGCCTCGCTCAGACGCAAGCGACTAGTTGCTAAAGAGCTATTAAGGGGCAGGACCATTCCGTTGGCTGTAAACATCGTACATTATGTTCTGACGGTTTGACTTATAATCTTTTCTTTATTGGGTGGTTAGTGCCAAACTCAAGGTCTGCCAGCGTGCAATGGAGCGCAGCATTCTAAGCGTCAAACTAACCGACCGTGTACGCAACACCACACTGCGCTCCAAAACACAAATTACTGACGTTGCTAAAAAAGCCGCTAAGCTGAAGTGGGATTGGACTGGCCACGTCTGCCGCATGCCCAATGAGCTGTGGGCCAAAATAGCCACTTTCTGGAGCCCTGACACAGCCAAAAGGCGTCGCGGCAGACCTCGTAGAAGATGGCGGGACGAGGTGGATAAAATCAACGAGCAGTGGTCCACATTAGCCCTGGATAGAGAAAACTGGAAGTCATGGGGAGAGGCCTTTGCCCAGCAGTGGGATGACGCAGGCTAACAGTATCAGTATCAGTAGTGCCAAACTTGGTGTCAGAGTTTCTATGTCGCCCATGGACCTCTGACTTGGCTTTACATGCCGTCGAGAAATATCTCTCAGGCCAGCTGGTTTCCTCACGATATTTTCCTTCACCGAAGCTAGTGATAATAATACAATACGCACATGAATCCGAAAAATCAGAAGTGCGTGTCTTGGTTTCGAACTCTAGTCCTATGAATTGGCAGTACGACGATCATACCACTAGACTATCACTCCTATAACTTACACTATGACTTTGACTATGACTTACAATGTGGGCAGCATTTTGAATATGACAACGTGGAAATAACTGATCCATTGTTCCAAAAAAGCCTAGAATCTTAGAGTATTTATAGAATAAACAATCGAATATGCTATTTACTTCAAAGATATTCATAATATTTTGCCAATTTGAATTTGTTGAGTGAGTAACTTTTTGAGCTCATGGCATGCTTTGGAAAGTGATGTAAAAGGATTGAGTATTCAGCGCACTGACAACATTGATTTAGAGTAGTTACAAGTTACCTGCCTGTGTAGCGTACAGTATTTTCAGCTGTTCATGTAACTGCAGAAAAAAGACTATCCTATGAAATATAGAGCATCTTAAGCTATACTAGTAGTTTTAGTATACGAATCAAATATTACTAATCTGACTTAAAAACCTAAATAAAATTTCCGTTGCTCCCGAGTCCCGCGTACTGACCATAGATAGTACAGTAATTATATCTGCGTCACTCTAAACTTGACCTGTGGTTTTGTAAAATAGACAGTTCTGTAATGAACTCAGTATCTAGTTTAGATTGTCAGTATTTGATTTTCATTCGTAGAAATGTGATATCATTGCACAACGAGCGAATATCAGCAAAATGTGTGTGTTTTACAATATCACACGCATCATCGATGGGTTGATAATCCATCCGGTATCAGCGTTTAGTTTAAATAATCGAATTTAAGTACCTCCAGCACATGAGTAAGTAAACGGAACCTACAGTCAGGGAAAAATAATTGTTTATCAAATTGACGACCATGTACCAAATTAAATTTTAAGAATATTCAAATCTGTTCTGTAACCGTTTTAAACGGCAAATTGGCGTAGTATGCCAATTTCCTTGACAATAGCTACTTACTTCAGGGAACAAACTATCAACAATATAAAGTACCCAGCGGTTTGTGCTGTAAATATTCATTTTCAGAGTAGCTTAACGAGGCAATCTCCGCTCTCGTCAGATGAACAGCAATTTAACACACAACAATCAACAATATGAACTCGAAATTAAATTTAAATTGCTCCACAACTCCACATACAAATATGTATCCACCAACGTCGTTGAGCACATAAATCCAGGAGCATCCAAGAGTAATGTCTTTCACTTCGCCGTAAAAAGGGGGTGTTTCCCTCCCGAACACCCCCATTCACCCCCCTGTAAATGGGTGCCTTCCAGAGGTGTACGGTCGATGAAATTTTTAAAGGCTCTTAGACGATAGGTATTTTTATTGGATCTTCGAAGGGGGTGAAATATGAGCGCTCGGGTTTAACGTGATTTGTTTAGCTTATTCTATGTTTAGTATTGTAATTGTAGTGTTTTTGACTTTGGGAGCTTTCTAGATTTAGTCAATCAATTTATGACTAGCGCTTGGCTCGCGACTTCGTCCGCAAAAAGTGTGATAGCTTGTCTAATATGCATATTAAAAAAAAAAGTCATCATCATCTGCTTAGCCTTTTCCCAACTATGTTGGGGTCGGCTTCCAGTCTTACCGGATTCAGCTGAATACCAGTATTTTACATGGAGCGACTACCTATCTGACCTCCACAACCCAGTTAGTACTGGGTAATACGATACCTCTTGGTAAGACTGGTTGTCAGACTTTTCTGGCCTCTGACTACCTAACGACTGTCAAAGATCTACAAATGACAGCCGGGACCAACGGCTTAACGTGCTTTACGAGGCACGGAGGAAACTCGGTATGTACTGGGTGGTGACCCATCCACAGACCAACCTAGGCAATCATGGCTTAACCTAAAGATCGACCCGAGCGGCTGTTATTACTTAGCCACGAGCTCCATATTAAAAAAAAAGTATAGTCTATAAAAGCCACGAATAATATAGCCTATTAACAGTGAAAACAATTTTACAAATGGATCATTGGTTTCGATTCGTTTCGGAGTTTACCCCCTACATACAAACCCATAAACAAATCTTTATAATATTTTTAGAAAGGCGAAGCAAAATTTAAACAAATGGTAAGTATCAAAAAAACGTTTGGAGACAAATGTAAGACTGCACTATGAAGGGATTTTTTTTCAAACGATCAAGGGTTTTAAATGGGGGTCAAGTTTACGAACGAATTCTCAAATAACAGCAAATAAGTATAAAGCTATTATTAAGTAAGTATTTCAACAGTAAGCGAGGATTTTATTTTATTTTTGAATTGTTTTTGTTTTGTTTTTACTATGGACACCTTTAACGTGCACATCTTGCTACATTGTTCTCACATAATGTACCATCTCAACATGAATGATGTAACCAAGATTTTGTAAAAATATTCTGATTTAAAAGAGTGTCCATGGAGTTTCTTGCCCGTTCTTCTCCATAGAGATCTACGCTAGGGAATGGGCAACTACAGTACTTTCACAGTTTTTATGTCTTGTGACTGGGACTGTATAGCTACATTTAATTTTCATATTTGTTTCGACAATCCAAAAGTGCCTGTAACTGGCCTACTTGAAATAAATGCTTTGATTTTGATTTAGTGGATACCAAATTCGCCAACTTACGTTTTATGATAGTAGGAATAAACTGCGACTGACGTCACGCCACGTCACCGAATGATAAGCAATCACTGTCACCCATACACAACCATAAAACTAGGAAAGAAACTCTTCAACAATCATTAACACCTACAGTAGGTACTAGGAAAGTAGCTGATAAAGGAACAAGTTTGTATACTTATGTAAAATGCAGGTGAGTGACTGCGCCCCATTTAGACTGCGTCTCCAGACGTTTGACCTGATTTACGGGAACTTTTACCTTGTCTGTAGATATTCGTAGTATTTTCTGAAAAATACGAAGAATCGTGTAGGATGTTCGACCTGAATGTTACAGAGACATAAACAAACCTTGACACTGGTTGATGGATTCGAGAGGATAATAGGTTCAGACACCTAGTGTCACAAATTCCACTAGGTTTTGCTTGCATGTTTTAATTTTGGTTTTATACTTTTTGGTGATTTGGTGTAGTCAGTACCTTCCTCGGCGTCAAGATCTGTCTAAAAATAGACAAAACAAATTTTCAAATATATGAGACTTAGCTAGATTGATTTTTCACCCCCGTAAACACCTAAAGGGTTAAATTAGACCCATAACGAAGTTAAAAGGCACTTGTTCTCCTCGTCAATGTTGTTTTTTTTTTTGTTCTAGATCATACCTGGGAACCTTCTAGTTACGGAGACATTGGGGGTCAAAGTTCCAAATTTTTGACAAGTTTTTTTTTTTAATACATGTTTTTAATGTAAGATTTTTACTTTAAACACCTCCACGACCCCGTACTATTCAATCCATCCATCAGCACAATGTTTTGTAAATTGAGTCCTACCTTAAAACGCGATTTTTCTCCCAAAAAAAAAAGTCGTTTCCCAGCAATATTTTTTGCGTAGAGTTACTTGGTTTTATATACAGAATGCGTGGTTGACGACTTCGGGAAGGGTCTGTTTACACCCTGTATACTCACATGCAAATTAAATATTGCTCATTTAATATTATAGGATACATACAGTAATGTTATAATTTTATTGACATCATCCCGGCATGAGGTTATTTGAAATTCTACTAATTAGGTTTTTGCCAATCGTACCTACCTGTTTCTGATACTGATCAAAAAGTTCTATCGGAGCAAACCAGGTTGGAGTACTAAAAGTTAGAAATTGCAAAAAACTTTTCCCATACAATTTTGTTTTAAAGTTTTAACCAAAAAAATGTTTTGATGTTAATCGATCCTATTTCTAGTACTGATCAAAAAATTCTTTCGGACCAGCCATCGTTGGGGTACCAAAAAGTTAGAAATCGCATGAATCGCATCGCGCAATTATCATCAGCCTAATAATGTTCCCACTGCTGGGACACAGGCCTCCTCTCTATGATAGGGAATGCTATAATCCACCACGCGGGCCCAGTGCGGATTGGTAGATGTCACATGTCTTCGAATTTTTGGTTCTAGGACATGCCGGTTTCCTCACGATGTTTTCCTTCACCGTTTGAGAGCAGTGGTGATGAAATAAATTACACAAAGTAATGCTCCTGCCTGGGTTCGAACCCACGACTTATTGTTCGTAAGTCGCTGCCGCCACCACTGGGCCACCGCTGCTCCGCTGCCATCGCGCAATGGGTATCAAAATTTCACGTAAAATTATGGAAAGTCTCTTAAGACCATTTTCGTGTAGCTACAACGGTTAAGGTACTTCCCATATCCATCCTGTATAAAGGTATAGCTTACAAGAACCAGTTTTGTTTCCACATCGTTGTATTACGTTCTGTATAAGAAATATTCCCCTCAACAACATAAATTCTGTTGCACTTAACCCTAAAAAGAAAACAACGACATTTTTATGTACACACAAACCATTTGTTTCATAAAGTGCGACGTTCAGATAATTTCAGGCTCAAAAACCCATCCAGTTTACCCCACTTCATCATATTAGGATAAAAGTGGCTTGAAGCCTGGCGGGTTACCAGGAGAACATATTATAATAGCACGTATGCAGGCTATAACGCGGCTAACTGCTACGGAGCTTAGTTAAGATAAACTGCGACAGTTTGATCTATGTTGCTAAGGTGCTTGCAATACTAAGGGGGCAGACTGGTTGGTTTTGTGTTGCACTTAGGCTGGATTGTATTTTTTAAATCTAATTCAACCGAGGAGCTTGTGGCTAAATAGTAACAGCTGTACGTGTCGATGTTCAAGGTTAAGCTGCGCTTGCCAAGGTTGGTCTGTGGATGGGTGACCGTCATTACATACCGAGTTTCCTCCGTCCCTCGGAAAGCATGTTAAGCCGTTGGTCCCGGCTGTCTTTTATAGATATTTGACAGTCGTTACAGGAAGTCAATAGCTTGAAAGTCTTACCAAGAGGTACCGTACATTACCCAGTAGGTACTAAATGAGTTGTGGAGGTCAGATAGGCAATCGCGTGAGAATGGCCTTAATCCCCAAAATCTGAACCGATTCCTCTACAAAACATTAATTTACAAGCAAACCCGGTGCGTGTACTAGTAAGATCGTCATCTCGTCATTTACACGCCTTGTCAAACGTTAGACATTCAGACATGTGTGCACAAAGGCACGACTACACAAAGGGCGCATGGTGCGGAATCTAGCTGACCGAGCGAGTACACCGGCACTTAGAACGAGTAACTAACCACAGAAGGGTAACTAAGACTAATAGTTCGTCTTCTTCTATTTCCTCTCGAATCGATGACTCAGATTTTGTCTGATGTAAAGGAGAAACTACAAAAGAGCCAAAGAGTGGTGTAAAGATTTGTTAAATAAGATAGAAATATACCTACTTAAAGTATAAAGACTCTTATACTTCGCACTTATGAATTCCTAGTACATACCATTACATATTTTGAGTAGGTAACTGTTGTTTCCGTGCAACCTCGCGAAAAAGACGACCTACTGTAATAATCATAAAATATACTTTCAGGAACCACATATCGAATCCCCCTAGATACGTTTTTGCACTTTACCATAGATATGACATCATACCTAACATCACGCCTGTAATCCCCGAAGGGTTAGGCAGTGGTGTACCTAAGAGTACACCCACATTTCACCAGTTATGTTTTAAGTTCCATGTAATAGGGAGCGAGCCTATTGCCATCAACCGAGCACAAATCCAGACTCCGTGGCTGCTACTGAGAAATTCTTGATGAAAAAACCCAAAAACGCTTTGCATTACCCGGAAATAGAACCCTGCAGGACTTCATGCTCAGCGGTCGCGGTCGCTTGACTAACGAGGCAGCATAAATATGTATGTTCATTATCACTCTTTAAAATTACACTATATTTTCGAAAGTTGATACTTTGGTCTGCAGAAATAGAAAATACAGAGCTTCTGTTTCAGTCTGTCTCGTGGCAACAGTTCAGACTTTAACAGTAGGAGTACATAGTCTACATAGCCTGTCTGGAGACTAACTTCAGATACACTTTTTATGTAACAAATGCAATTTATTGTGTTGAAAATAAAATAGACGCAGAAAGAATAGTGCTTTGTGTGACAAAGGAAAATAAATACACAATTTCATGGCGGTTAAAAGAAAACAAAATACCAAGTGTTTCATACCTTCCTTTGTTAGTTTTCAGTTTCCGCCACTTTCCTCAAATATTGCTACTAAAGAGCTTACTAAAGCTCACGACTTGTGAAAAGGTAGTTTACACACGAATCGCATATGACTGCGCTGACTTGCCTCGAATTTAGAGTCAGTTACTTACCCTGTGTAGATCAGGCTTGACGGTTAGGGACCGCCTCACGAGCGAGATAATCGCGGCGATATTATCGTCCTTGCCACGTTTTTCTATACACTCCTTTTTGGGCCGTCTCCACGAGCGAGAGAATCGCGGCGATATTATCGTCCTTGCCACGTTTTTCTATACACTCTCTATTGGGCCGTCACCACGAGTGAGAGAATCGCGGCGATATTATCGTCCTTGCCACGTTTTTCTATACACTCTCTTTGTGGCCGTCTTCACGAGCGAGAGAATCGCGGCGATATTATCGTCCTTGCCACGTTTTTCTATACACTCTCTTTTGGGCCGTCTTCACGAGCGAAAGAATCGCGGCGATATTTTTGTATAGAAATACGTTGAATCGCCGCGATTCACTCGCTAGTGGAGGCGGCCCCTTAGGTAAGAGTAAAAATTTTAATGAGTAAAATAACAAATGCAGATGCTTAGATGTTGAGATGAGTGAAAGGCGACCAACAGAAGGTATTTACAAGGCAGATGTGAGTGGCAACGCCGGGAGGGGACGCCCTAGAAGGACATACACTGAGCATATTGGTGTGGTTCTTCAGAGGTCAGGTGCTTAGTAGTCGCAACCAGCGTGATCATACACGCACGCTGGTTGCGACCACATCTATGAGCGAGGACGTAGCAAAAGGAGTATTAAGATCATAGCAGGTGTCGTTCCGTGGTTTCTATACCTCCCCCCATTGGAAAAGGCGTGAGTATGTAAAACAGCAATACATAAAAAAATACTGCTGTAAATTGTTTAGCGTTTCTTGCCTTTCTACCTACCCCCATTGGAAAAGGCGTGAGTATGTAAACAGCAGTACGTAAAAAATACTCCTGTAAATTGTTTACTTATTCTTGCCAGTTCCAATCCTACCAAGAGCATTTTATTGGTCTACTGTAATCCTGTGCACACCAACAATAAAACAGCGGGGAAAATCAAAACTGTGTACTGTAGCCAACGTTGGTCCCATTCTCAGTATTTCCCCGAACAAAGTGAACAAAACATTTTAAATTTTTCAATAAACCGCGGAGAAAAGTTTACATTTCTTATTATTTACACGACGTTTCTCTTACCGAAAGTTCAGTTATTCGATTCGTGCGCGTCCTACTTTTCCGATATTCGGGTAAGCGAGAATTTTGAAGCTGTCCAATTTTCGAAGATTTATACGGGTGAATATAGTTCTTGCGTGTTCGCAATTTTGGCACACGTTCTTGCTTACCTAGGTAATATTATAGTGGTCGTGAAAATATCACTGTTTTATCTACTTCTATACTAATATTATAAAGAGGAAAGATTTGATTTTTTGTTTGTGTGTTTTTACGATTTAACTCAAGAACTACTCAACCGATTTTAAAAATTCTTTCACCATTAGAAAGCTACATCTTTACCAAGTAACATAGGTTATAAATTATATTGATGTCATGCAAATTAGCCGAACTATCACAATTTTCGCGGACGAAGTCGCGGGTGAAGTGCTAGTAAAAAATAAAGCCTATCTATACTAATATTATAAAGATTGTTTTTTTGTTTTTTTGTGTGTTTGTTACGATTTAACTCTAAAACTACGCAACCGATTTATTTTAAAAATTTCTATCACCATTAGAAAGCCACGTCTTTACTGAGTAACATAGGCTATATTTTATCCCCGTACTCCCACGGGAAGGGGAACTACGCGGATGAAACCGCGACACGTCCGCTAGTAACTAAATAAACCGTGAAAGTCTAAAACAGTGCATTGATATAACAAAATCTTTAAACCCATCAAAATTACGAATGCATTACTCACTTGAAAGGTTATTTATTTAAGTAAGGTCGACCGAGCTATTTGGTTTACATCTTAAGAGTCCTATTACATTTTTTACGGAAATTCATGATTTTTGACGCAGTAATTCTCAGCAGCAGTAAGATATTTTAATTATTTGCTTAAGAATAACGATAGTGCCATTCTCTTTCTTGTAAGTTGGAGTTACACATTTTCATTTTTCTTTTCGTGTAATTTACTATAAATATTTTACGAACTCAGTTTGCAAGAAAAACCGTCGACGATGGAACTTTAACGCTCAAATTCACATAGTTACATTCAATTCTTATAAAAGCTAAAATTACTAAAAGATAAGTTGAATGTTTTACTTGTTTGTTGGAGTTTTAGAATTTCTTTAAATTCCTTGAGTTTTCACGGAAATAATCGTAAAGAAATAGTAATTTAAGCCATAAATGTCTTAATTAAGCGTCCATTATATTCCAAATAAACTCAATTTTATCAAACAAATTAATATGATATAAAACTTCGATCTACAATGAATAAGTTTCATTAGTTTTCGTTTTTCAATATAATAAGACAAAAATACAATAAATAAAATTAAAGTACCTACTATAATTCTCAATTCAGCTCGCTCCTCAGTCTCATGTCAGTCTCGTCTCTAATATTCGTCAATATCAATCGAGAATCGTCCAAATATCGCTATTATTATCGACTCGTGTACGCCGACCGAAATAATTTGATCCAGGAAGTAAAAATCAAAAATTTGCCAAAAAAATGTAATAGGACATGCAAATTACATTGTAAAATGTAAACCTGTGCAAAATGTGTTTTATAATTATGTACAAAATACTTAACAGGACAATATATGTATATTAAAATAGAAGAGCACAAAGGTACTGCTTATTTCATAAGATTATATTAAAATAGAAGAGCACAAAGGTACTGCTTATTTCATAAGATTATATTAAAATAGAAGAGCACACAGGTACAAGCAGTACCTGTGTGCTCTTCTATTTGATTTGATTTGATTAATAATAACATAGTAGATTATATTAAAATAGAAGAGCACACAGGTACAAGCAGTACCTGTGTGCTCTTCTATTTTAATATAATCTTATGAAATAAGCAGTACCTTTGTGCTCTTCTATTTTAATATAATCTTATGAAATAAGCAGTACCTTTGTGCTCTTCTATTTTAATATACATATATTGTCCTGTGTATTTCATAAGATATTTTTTCGAGCAGACTTGCGTGAGGAAAGTTAGATTCTAATGTAGACACAGAGTGTAGAAAAGACATAACAGGAAAATGTTGAAGGTTAAATTGTTTCCGGATTTAACTACATATTTTAGGATGAATTCAGTTTAATTATAAATGTCTCTGTTAAGTTCAAACAAATTCTTTTTGAACAACTTATTTCTTTTTTGTAACGTGTCTTTTCGGATCTGTAAAATCTTCAGCAAGAAATCTAAACTCACACTACTATTACTACCTTCATGAAATATACCGTCTTATACTCGTACCTATGTATAAAATATAAGAAACCGTTAGCACATAAATGGCGCGCCCCGTAAGCCCGTTCACTGTAGTTTTCCGTTTCAAAGGCGTATTGTGAATTGTGATGCACAATAAGAAATCTTCTGCTCCATCACTTATATGCGCTTCAGAGGTCCTCTAGCTTTGTGCGACGCTATTGCTTGTACCTAAGATAATACAGGGTTTCTTTTATTCAGGCACTTGCTGAAACAGTCGTTTAAGTCTTCGGTAATAGAAAAATGGTAGCTTGAACATTTTCTAGTCTATTCTGAGGAATGCAAGTTTTCTGTTGAGATATTCTTCTCTACTATACTCGAACAGAGATAGGTTCCGGCTATCAGTCATCAGAAACCTTTGAGTCTGACTGCCAGTCTAACCGAAAGGGTGTTTCCCAGTAGGTAACTGAGTTGTGGATGTCAGATGAGCAGTCCCTTCATGTATAATATGAACTATAGTTGGTGCCAGTTAAGATGAGAATAGCGGTCATTGTCCTTTCCCCAATATCTCTTCGTACGGTACGAACCAAAACAAATAAATCATGTATCGTTTTTCATTACAAAAAAAGTTGAAGATCACGATAGATGACGATTCCAGACTTGAACAGGCTTATTTTTGGTTTTCAAAGTTAAGAAGTTTAATAAATGTAGGTGGGTCAATGACCGCTATTCTCATCTTAACTGGCAACAACTATAGTTTTCTTCTACATATGGTTACACTGCAAGTCAACCCCAATCTGGTTGGGAAAAAGCTAGGCAGATAATGATACTTGAATAAAGGGGCAGTGAATACACCATGACTGCCTCTTTGGGCTTGTGGTCGCAATCGCGATTGCTCAGCATGAGGTTCCGAGTTCGATTCCCGGGCCGAGCAAATATTTATTGAGTTTTTTCCTTCAGGAATTTGTCAGTAAAGCCAAGGAGTCTGGATTGGAGCCCGGTTGATGGCAATAGGCTCGCCCCCTATTACCTGGGACTTAAACATAACTGGCCAAATTTTGATGTATTATTAGGTACACCTCTGCCTAACCCTTCAGGAATTACAGGCGTGATGTTATGAATACATCTGCCTATCTCTTCTGAGAATATAACCGTAATATCATTTTGTTTTCAGTCTTTTAATCTCAAAATCGAACCGAATCCTTTCACCGCATGAAAATGGGATGAAGAAGACTCAATGACCCAACGAAAAGGGTCCGTAGTGTATCACTTTGTGTTTGTTTCCTCCCAATTTGACTTAATCCCTATAATACGTATACAATACCCTACTTCCGAAGTTTTAAACTCAAATCCTACCCTACAAATACTTATTTCCAAAGGGTAGATTAGGAAGAGAGTATATCTTCTCCGTATAGGCCTACAAGCGAATCCTTTTAAAGGTAAAGTTGTTAATTTCAGTTTACGTGGACAGATGTAGGACGAATCTATGTGGGGTAGGGCGATCCATTAATTTCAATCGTGGTATTGCGGAATTGAAAGTTATGGGGAATTATGTGGAGTTATGCGACGATGGCTGATGATGAAGCGGTGCGGGGACAAAATGAATGTCTTTATTTAAAAGAGAAACCAGTAACAACTTTAAAAAGAAAATAGATAACTGAACTTGTATTCAATGAATGATACTACTCCGTATCGATATTTGTAGCTATGATACATTTTATTTGTGTGTCAATGTTTTATGTTTGATGATGAACTGCATCAATGTTTGCATGCCAAAATGGTAGAATGTATAGTCGTGGTCTTTTCTTTAATTTTTTTTTCGCATAAATCATGCGGGGCCACGCCCCCTTAAAGTTTAGGCCTATTAGGAAAGCGTCAACTTTGGCACGCAAAATAACAATAACTCTCGTTTGGCGTGCGTCGTCAGTGCGCTCGGCCGATCGGTATATTTTCATAGTACATGTGACTCTTTAATATTATTGTAAATACCTACATTCTGAGCAAATAAATGAATATTCTATTCTATTCGATATTTCGCCATGTTAAAAGTGAATCAATACCACGGAAATATTATGATACAGTAGTGTAACTCGGCCGCATGATAGAAATAAATGCCTACAGCCGCGCGGTACGTAAACATGCGTTAGGGCTGCCCGTCTCCAGCATTTTAATTACATTTGCCTACTTTCTGTTTCTATTTAGTTTTGTGATTGTAAATATCCTTTTTATATAAATAAATTAAATACTTTGTATATTGAATAGGAAGTGTTCAATAAAAATGCGTGTTGTTTTTTTATTGGTAGATTTAATTAAAAAAACATGTTTTTGTTCGAAAAACAAATCGGGCTTATAAATTTGCGACCGAAAAATATTTGCGCCTCGACTGAGTCGTACGAAATGCTTTATTGTTAAATTTTAAAGTATAGGCACCGAAGTTTTAACACAAGCGTAAGTAGGTAGGTACCTACCGTATCATGATTCATTCAGAACCGCATATAACTACCTATTTCACTCGTCTCAATAACTTTCCGTTACTCTATTCGCTTTATTTATTAATCCAAACACCTTTTTTTTCGTGAGATAAAAGGAAATACTTACTTATCCATTAAAAAGACACACATTATGTACCTACCTACTAGTAAGTAAAATTATTTTATAGTCTTACCTCTCAGAGTTTCCAGGTAATTTAAAAAAACTTATGTCTGGATGCGTTATTGACGAATTCATACAACCAAAAACAGCACAATATTTCCTACTCGTCATATTAACTGATTTTTTGAGAAAAAATCGCGCGGTTATTGTTAAAAAAACAACACACCGTCCGTTCGACACTGCGGTACAGCCGTGACTGTCTGCGCCCCAAGTGCACCCTTAGATCGAGGCGCGTAGGTATAGCTCGCGTTTCGTCCGTTTCTATGAAGTCGGAATACTGTATCATAATACTACTGTGTCAATACCTTGTTGATTTTTTGTAGGTTTTGATCTACGGTTTCCAAAAAAATAGAGATTCTATCCAGTGTGACTGTCTGTCTCATGCCTTTAATTATTAAGCAAATATCTTAGTCTTGAAGCTTATTTTAAAAACAACACACATCTGCCACTTACAAATCCATTAAATTTCTATTTTATGGTTTGACGACGGGACCGTAATTAACGCAACTTTCCGTCCTCTTGTAAACACACGATAAGAACCGGCCAAAAGAAATATTTCAAAGAATTCTTTAGAAACGTTAAAATATCCTATTTTTACAAGCGGCTCTGAATGGCAAAACAACACGTGTTTGCAATATACTCTGGCTATGGGTTTTACTGGACGGACCCTTGAAACAATTGAAATATTCACAAAAAGCTTCAACCAGCGAAGCGCGGGATTTCTGAGAAAGGTTCAGGCAAAAAGAGGCTGAGATTGATAGTTTGGAGAAATCGCGAAGAGGGGTGGTTTGCTCGAGGCAGTCGGTGTAAGACGGCTATAGGGACCGGACGATATCTAGTCTAGTTAAGTTAGGAGGTGGACTTGATCCACGAGTCTAGGTTTAAGTGTGTTGGCGCAAGAGTGTGATAGTGATTGAATAAGTTAATATAGTTGGGTGGAGAGTCCAGACTAATCTAGTATGTGTGAGTGTTGTTTGTCGGTGACTGGGTGAGTCCTTTATTACAATAATTATCCTAGGCTGATGTTGTAATTAAAGTTCTTCAAACTAAACAGACAGAAACGTGTTGCTGGGGAGTTTGTTTCACCATTTCTTCTCCTCAGCTCCAACACTAGGAAGTGGTGAAGGGTTGGGCGCTTTTGGGGGCTGTCTATAGGGTTTCAATAGAGTTGATTCCCAACTCTATTGCAAAATGGTTATTGAGTTTTGATTTATCAACTCTATCATCTGGTAATTCTTGAATTATGTATTCATTAGTTCTAACCATCAGTTCAGCCAACTTGCCTTTTGAGATTTGATTCTCAATTCTATTATGGACAACCATATAGTGATTCTAGAATAATAATTATGTTCTTATCTCCGACAAATGATTCGGTCAGGCTGACACAAGCACGTGTTTTGCAGAAGCACTAGTTGTACGAAACGAGCGCATGATCCATGGGGTGGGATTGGAATGGTTTGATACCACATCTATTTTATAACCAGTCTTAGGACTGTTAGGGCCCATGACTACTGGATAGCATGGTGATTGACGTTCTGCCGCTGAAAAGCCGCCTTGTCACGTTCACCAGTTCGAAAGAACTGCTAGGGACAATGTTCAATAGGAGCATGATGTTGACGTTTTGCCGCTGAAAAGCCGCCTACGTCACTTATGGAAGTGTTGCTCTGAGTGCACCAGGTGTTGATGTTGAGTTTCGTGTGAGTCACGAATGACCAATTACCTATTACGCTAGCGTAAGGGTTATTTACGAGGACTATTGGTTGCCATATGAATATACCTAGCATCTCCCAGTTATGTTTTACTCTTTTGAAACCACTTTCAATATATTTCAATAACTATGAATCCCATAGTCTGAATTACTATATCTTTCAATCCTTTCCTTGATCTAATAATGATACGAGGCATTGGACTGCTGTATGTTAAGGGATTCATTTATCATTGTCAGTGGGGAGGTGACCAGTCTGGGACGAGCCTCACAGGGTCGTGCGGATGGCGGGGCGCGGCCTTTTCCCCTTCGGGGGAAACTGACCAAAATACTAATATTAGCATAAATTAGGAAAAACGAAAATTTTATCAGCCTAGGGTAATTTAGGAATAGTCACACCAGCAAACAGTAATTGGGTTTTGTAAGGGTATTTTGAGATCAGATCGAGTTCTACATTGATACATTATTGATGATATCGCTTTAACCTGGCTCTATGAAAATTTCTAAAGAATTTCACAAGAACTATGTGTTTTGTAAAAAATGTGTAGGTGTAACTTTATGATACCGTCTATATTTTTAGGTTATCACAAAACTTAAGAAAAATAAAAGTTTATGAACTGAAATTGAATTCGCCACTTCTTTCTGTATTCCTTTTACTAACTTTCCAGAAAACTGATAGACTACCAACAAATCAAAAATGCCTCGAAATGGATACGACCATTTCTTTGACAAAAATCATTTTAGATTTACGTTTACGTTTATGTTTTACTAGCTTTTGTCCGCGTGGACTGTAAAAATATTACTTCCACCTTTACATCGGATTTTGTAAAGAATTTCATGGGTTTTTTTTAACGGAACACTGACCCTTTTTTTTTTAATTAAAGTAGAATACTTATAACATCAGCTATCTGCCAGTACCAATCGGTCAAGCCTTTAGTGTCTTTAACGAATAACGAAAGCTGCCTTTTCGGAGATTACAAACAGACAGACACACATACAACGACTTAAAAAAAGAAAACTTGTTAAAAATGCCGTATGCCGTGTGTTTCATTTCATGTTTTTTTTATTTTTCTCTTTGTTTACTTTTTAATTTTTATTAGTTGTAAGTACTGTTAATTTAACCATTTTTAGGGTTCCGTACCCAAAGGGTAAAAACGGAACCCTATTACTAAGACTTCGCTGTCTGTCCGTCTGTCCGTCTGTCCGTCTGTCCGTCTGTCTGTCACCAGGCTGTATCTCATGAACCGTGACAGCTAGACAGTTATAAATTTTCACAGATGATGTATTTCTGTTGCCGCTATAACAACAAATACTAAAAACAGAATAAAATTAATATTTAAGGGGGGCTCCCATACAAAAAACGTGATTTTTTTATAATAATTGGTACTTACGGAACCCTTCGTGCGCGAGTCCGACTCGCACTTGGCCGGTTTTTATTTGTGTTTTGTCCTGTGGGTCGGGGGGGGGGGCTAATAAATGCTTTTTCTTTCTTTCTTTCTTTCTTTGTATAAATCTACTTTCATAATATGCTTTTAGTAAAATGCTGTTATTTTGTAATTACAAACAGACACTTCAATTTTGAGAGCAGCGGTGGCCCAGTGGTGGCGGCCCCGACTTACAAACAATAAGTCGTGGGTTCGAACCCAGGCAGGCGCATTACTTTGTGTAATTTATTTCATCACCACTGCTCTCAAAACGGTGAAGGAATACATCGTGAGGAAACCGGCATGTCCTAGAACCAAAAATTCGAAGACATGTGACATCTACCAATCCGCACTGGGCCCGCATGGTGGATTATAGCCCATTCCCTCTCATAGAGAGGAGGCCTGTGTCCCAGCAGTAGGAACATTAGTAGGCTGATGATGATGATGATGACTTCAATTTTATTTGATAGAATTCAGTTAAAACCCTTGAAATTGTTAGCAAAATTCGATTCAAATACGGAAATTATATTTTCATAATTATTTCACGCGGAATAAGGTCACGCGGGCAGCACCTAATTAGTAAATAATCCAATTACCGATGTATTACAAATTGATTGGTTTCCCATGCGGAGAGTGTTACATGCCTGCACGGGCGGCAAATCGTTCCCGACTGGAATTAAGCCATTGGAACCAGTGCATGCGCTTGGAAGAGTTCTTACGTGATTAAGCCAGGCATGAGCAATGCAATGTGATCAGCTTGCGGTAATCAAATGGTAGGTGTAATGGATCGATTTATTGTCCAGCAGATTGAGTAGTGTTACTGTTAAGATGTAATTATTAGCTGAATTAGTAGATTATAAATAGATACTAAAGTTTGTGAGGAAGGATCAAGGGAGAGGGAGTTTGTGAGGGAGGAAAGATCTCGATGTGTGTTACTCTTTTACTAAAAACTACTGAAAGTTTACTAACTACTGTATATAAAAATAAAATTGTTTATTACCACAAAGTTCAAGTACATTGCACTGTTTACAGATTAAGTTCATAATTTTGCATCCGAAAAAGTACACCCTGTCCCCTAAACTACATCATATAACGGAGACATTTAGAGAAACCATATCCAGCTTACGTTGCGCTTCTTTGAGAAACTGCCGTACACGACTTCTAAATGTGTCTATCGTGTTGATTAGTCTTATCGGTGGTGGAATTTTATTCCATACTTTGGAAGCCGCACAACGAAAGCTGCGACTGAGTTGAGAGTTGTTGCGAATATCATCTTCTCCGAAATCCTGACTAGGTACTTGTTATCCGACTCAGCTTATTACAGTAGTCCGGTTTTTTGGTATTGACCAAACCGAATAAAATACACGCCAGGTGTAGATTGTGTATTTCTGAGATTTCCAGATTATTCTAGTTTTTTTTTACGGTTCAGAGGCCCTACTCTCTAACGTCCGTCCGTCCGTCCGTCTCTATCCGTCTCTCTTGCGCACGTCTGCAGATGAGTGCGACTGAGAGAGACGTATGGACGGACTGACGTTAAAGAGTAGGGTCCCAGTACCCGAAGGGTAAACGGGACCCTATTACTAAGCCTCCGCTGTCCATCCGTCCATCTGTCTGTCGGCGGGCTGTATCTCATGATCCGATATAGGTAGACAGTTGAAATTTTCACAGAATGTGAATTTCTGTTGTTGCTATAACAACATAATAACGAATAAAAAAATAAAGGAGACTCCCCTTCTACGATGGTACGGAACCATTCGTGCGCGAGTCCGAATAGCACTTGGCCGGTTTTTTACCCAACTGCGGCGAAGCCCAAAAGGAGGATAATATGTTTGGCCTGTATGTATAGTCCGTTTCTTTGTTCCCTCGAAACTCCTCAACGGATGCAGGAATTTGGATGGATAAAATGTCGTTAGATTCTTCTTGATGGTGCGAGTGTCACTGGCTACATTATAATAAAAAAAACAAATAAGAATCGTGGATTTGGGGTGCCATATTGTGGAGTTCGAAATATTTTTTTAAAATCCAATATGGGTCCCGACTAGGGCTTTCAATACCGGTATTCCGGGATCCCGTAATACCGTGATCACGGATTTTATTTTGGCCTTTTACAATACCGGTATTGACACCCCAATACCGTGATTACGGTATTACAAACATTAGATCTGAAAATTATGTGATCTTATTCTCAAACTTGTTTTCTCCAGCGCAAGCGTCCCGCTGTTATCTTAAGCTCACTCTCCCGCGCCCCGCCTGAGATAATGCCCGAAATAAAGCTGTACTGATGTGTCGTTTTTTTATTGTCAGTCAGTTTCGCAAAGGCGACGGGATAACGCGTCTATAGACTTTGTTATTGTGTAGTGTTAACTTGTGACTGTGAAGTTGTGATCTACTAGCGCGTATTTTTGCTAGTTTAATTAGATTACCGTCGTTGCTGCCTCTTAGTGTCTTACCTTTTCTACAAATAATGATACTTATGTTGATTCTTGATTTATTTTGTTACTTGTTCAGTTTTAGATTTTTAGATTTTTTTTCCTATCTAACTTAATTATTAAGAATGTTACTAAAATGATTACCAAATGATTGCTAGCTAGTTAAGGTATACTTTACTTACTTACATTTCTACAAATAATGATACCTATGTTGATTTTTATATGAGACATGATGACAGATAATATATTTTTTTTATATTGTACAAACAAAGTCTATGTGAAATGCCTTCCTGCAAAAAGAGTAGATTAAGTTTAAGTTTTCATTATGTTCCTAATGCCTAGTCCTACCTAAATAATCAACCAATACCAATTCTACACTAATATTATAAAGAGGAAAGATTTGTATTTTACTATTGTGTGTATGTTTGTAATGAATAACTCAAAAACTACTGCGCCGATATCAAAAATTCTTTCACCGTTAGAAAGCTCCATTCACCTTGAGTAGCTTAGGCTATATTTTATTCCCGTACTCCCACGGGAACGGGAACTACCTGGGTGAAACCGCGTGACGTCCGCTAGTTATTATATGAGAATTATATAATTATTTATGTATAAAATGTATTTATTTTATTATTTTCAATAAAATAAGAACAATAAAGACTGATTTGAAAATATAAAAGGCGTATTTTATTGGTTTTATTAATGTCCTAATTGAACTTGCGTTCAATACCGGACTACCGGTATTGATACCGGGATCACGGTATTGACTTCTCCAATACCGGTATTGATACCGGTATTGAAAAAGTCCGGTATTTGAAAGCCCTAGTCCCGACTGTTGCAGTCAATATGTCCTGTCTCCTGAACTTGTTTTATTCTTTTTAGTTTTTTTTATTTAAAGTTATTAGTTATTGTAAAATATGCACATTTAACAACACTAGTTGACTCGCCAACGCACCACCGCTCAGTCCGACAGTCTGACAACGACTGATCTCCCCACCACTCGGACCGGTACTTATAACCGAGCGACGTGTGCGCCCGAGGCAACGTCACAATACTATTATCGGTTTGTAGTGCGATATATATTGATATCTACATACACTACATCCCTCCCTTATTTTAGTTTCTTTTAATTATTTTTATTTCTATAAGGACACTATCTGCTTACTACCTATAGTGCTCACTATCACGGCTATCACTACTAATCGCTATATCACTGTCTCACTATTACGCGCAGCAATGGCTCAATCGTACGTCCACCTCTCACGGTGTCTATCGCTAGACTGACCGATTCCTTTTATTCCTCCTTTGATTTCCTTTTTAGATAATCATACTGATTTACATTTTATATTTTATTTATATAACCAATTCTCCCTTTTACTAGATAGACAACCAGTTTCTTTTTTATTTGTTTTAATGCTTTACCTTCTCAGGGTTTACCCAGTTACCCCATTTGAACATCACTTCCAATAACCACCACTAACTTATCTATAAACTTTATCGTCTACTCTAACCTCTGGGTCAGTATGATCTCGTTTTCCTATTTCCATATTCCTTTCCATTTTTTTTTCGTTTCCTTTCATAATGACTTATGTTTTTTTTTCATTTTTTAGCCATTACGCATTAGGAATTTGATTTTTTGTACAGGGAATATAATTTAAGGTATAGAAGTATGAATATTGTTTTACTCCCTTTACATGACGTTCACACAACCGGTCATAGAGATGTACAAAGACATTCAAATATATTACTTGTATAAGTCTTTTTAGATCTCTTTGGAGATGTAGCATGTTATAGAAACTGTTTTGATAAATCGACAGTCATTCCAACAGTTTCTTTTTATTTTAAATCATAGATATCTAAGTTACACTAGATTAGCAATTACCGCGCCAAGGCGTTGCCACGGGCATATGACCAGGGTCATATGCGTAGCTTATGTCAGTTCAGTGTTCTGTTTGACGCAGTACCGAAGTGACACGCGACAAAATATGGGCAAATGCGTAGTGAAAGAGTGCGATTCAAAATCACAAAAACATGACAAATTAATCGCAATAACTTTCCACACGTACCTAATTTTATTGTTTCTGTGTTCCCACATGTATACGTCCCACGTGTATTGGTTAATATCACTGTCAAAACACAATTAATTCAATGAAATTTTGAATTTTGACAATTAGGTTCAGTGTTACCACTAAAAACTTGTTTTAGTTTCCCACATTTGTGGGAGAGTTTTGTAATTGATGAAATAAGTGATTTTAATATTATTTAATTGTTTTTGATTTTTAAACGTTTTTCATATTGTTTTAATATTGGAATATTTAAAAAATGTAAACAAATAAAAAAATGATTTCTTTTAAATGGTTTCAAAGCTACGTCGTCGCGTTTAAAAAGTGTTTTTTTTTTTTTTTTTTTTTGACACATTTTATTGAGGTTTGCATCTCTAGTATATTTAACTCAATGTTATAAATACTTATGACGTTTGCTTCAAAATTATTTACCAAATTATTTATTACATAATTATTTTTTACAACTTATTTTCTTTTTTATAAAATTACTCCAAAACTCCGATTTTATTTACAAAAGAACTCTTGAAGGAGTTAATATGATAAGTGTAGATTAGAAAACAAAGTTTGATTTTGACGCAGCATGGTACGGAATTCCAGATAACCATGAGCATTCTCCTTCATACAACATGAGATATACCGAGAGAATTTCTCTTACCTCTTTGACTTTTATCAATATTATAATATATCTTCAATATTTTGTGGTCGGTAATCAAATTGCTTCATAAAATAAAGATGTTTAAATGATTGATAGCCCAGACAAGAGCTAAGCTTCTTCCTTCTCTATCTGGCTATATCTTCGTACACAATCTGATTGACATTTACACCAATACTGTAAAGCTGAAGAGGTTGTTTTATACGTACGCTCAGTTTCTGGCCTATCCCTCTGCAGCGCGGTATGAAACAGGGGGACGTCATATCCCCGAAACTGCTCACCACCGCACCGGAGGACGCCCTCAAGGTTCCGGACCAGAGAGGGCCAGGCATCAACGCCAACGGCGAGCACATCACTCTCCCACGGCACGCCGGTAATACAGTAGTCTTGGC
Source organism: Xestia xanthographa (assembly GCA_905147715.2). Taxonomy (NCBI): domain Eukaryota; kingdom Metazoa; phylum Arthropoda; class Insecta; order Lepidoptera; family Noctuidae; genus Xestia; species Xestia xanthographa. Next base: position 3,974,177 of record LR990659.1, on the reverse strand, counting down.
TGAGACCCTGCAGGACCCCAGCACAACGCTCGATGACCTCAGCAGAGCTTCCAAAAGAGTAGGTCCCAAAACGAACATGGACAAAACCAAGGTCACGTTAAACGCCCATGTAACACCCACTCCTATCAAGATCGGAGACACCACACTTTACTTTATATTTCGTGTACCTACCTGGGACAAACGGTCCAGCCAGGCAGGTTCAACCTCGAGAAAGAGGTCAATCGTCGAATCTGACTTGGCTGGGCAGCTTTCGGGAAGCCGTGCGGAATCTTCTCGTTGAACTTACCGCAGTGTCACAATACGAAAGTCTATGACCAGTGTATGTTGCCAGTGATTAGATCTTCTTTTTCTTCGTTGTCAAACACTTGGCAGAGTGGTCGTGGTCGTATCATCAGGGGTAGTGGCAAGCTTCACAACCCGTCGCCATTCCTCCTGTACTGTGGTTTTTCTTATGCATTCGTGGAGTGGACCATTGAGTGCAGTTTTGACTTGGCCGATCCAACGCATTGGTGACCTGCCGCTTCAACCTTTCCCTGCACTACAAGTCGCTCCACAGATGTGTCTTCTTGACGTGTGATATGTCCAAAGAAAGTGAGGATACGACATTGGACGATGGAAGAAAGACGCTGTTTGATTCGAAGTTCCTGGAGGATTGAGACGTTGGTTGGTTCGGGACTGTGTCCTGGTTATGCCAAGCATTCTCCTCCACCACCATACTTCGAGGGCGCCTATCTTGTTTTTCTCGCTTTCTCTTAAAGCCCATGTCCAGCAGTGGATGTCTCTCGGCTGAAATGATGATGATGATCCGGATTCTTCTCCAATCCGATGCCCAATACCTCCAATTTAATGGATCACATGTCCCTCGAAGCATCCGTTCCAGGACATACCGGTCTCCTCAAGATGTTTTCCTTCACCTTGTCAATTTAATGACCAGTAGCTATATTCTACTGCAATTCCGCTTCCAATTTAATGGATGCCCAATGCTTCCAATTTAATGGATGCCCAATGCTTCCAATTTAATGGATGCTCTTAACCTACCACGCGAAAACAGTGCGTGGTAAGTGTCACATGTCTTTCGAAGTATTTTTTCTAGGATCGGCGTTTCCTCAAGATGTTTCCTTCACCTTTTCAATTTAATGACCAATAGGTATATTCTACTGCAACCACCGTCGTCCTTTGACGACTTGTCAATTTAATGACCAGTAGATACAATCTACTGCGGTTACTGTCAATTTAATGACCAGTAGATATATTCTACTGCAATAACTGTCATCCTTTGATGACTTGTCAATTTAATGACCAGTAGATATATTCTACTGCAATAACTGTCATCCTTTGATGACTTGTCAATTTAATGACCAGTAGATATATTCTACTGCGATAACCGTCATCCTTTGATGACTTGTCAATTTAATGACCAGTAGATATATTCTACTGCAATAACTGTCATCCTTTGATGACTTGTCAATTTAATGACCAGTAGATATATTCTACTGCAATAACCGTCATCCTTTGATGACTTGTCAATTTAATGACCAGTAGATATATTCTACTGCAATAACTGTCATCCTTTGATGACTTGTCAATTTAATGACCAGTAGGTATACTCTACTAACAAAAAGCGTCCACTGGTGATGAGTGGAATAATAACACAAAATGCCTGTCTGGTTTCGAACCCACGACATATGTCGGACAAGGCCATCAACGCTCTTTAATAAAACACAGTCACGTACGATTTACAATTTCATGTAGGTTCGCACTACCTGACACAAACAATCACGTACGATTTACAATTACAACTACTACTAGTGCACAACTGTCAATTGAATGACCAGTAGGAATGTTCTACTGCTTTTGGTTTCATATAGCACAAATCTAATAACCAAGCGTGAGGTCCCGGTTTCGACCTTAATTGTACTACCCAAATATTTAATACATATCTAAGGTGGCATAGTACTTGCTTGTTACTTCGTAACCTATCTACCCATAATTTATTTGTAACATACCATCTATCTAATCGATGTAACTTATCCCAATTAATAATGAAATGTTACAAACTGGTACCCTTTTAAAAATTAATTTCGCATGTTCATTTCCACACTGTATTGGGACAACACCCATTGAAACTGCACCTTACACACTTCAAATCATTGCTTAAAAACTGAAGCGGTTTTTATTTAGCCAATGACTGTGTGTTATTTACTTTACATTGCTCACTTTTATCACGTCAGTTTAATTACCAAAAAAGCTGTTGAGGATATAATTCCCCTGAATATTGTCAATCAGTGTCAATTAAATGACCAGCTATGCTGCTTCCATAATATCAATTTAATGATCAGTATAAACTGTTTACACTGCATAAACAAAACTAAAAAATAACTTTGCTATTTCAGGCACTACGCCAGCTTACTTGCTTCATTATGTTTTGAAATTATCCAAAGTAACCACTATTAAACACCACTGCCTATCTCTTAAATATAAGAGAAATAAAGCGTGATATTGATTTGATCATGATTTTTGTTAAAATAGCAGACGTACACACATCACACATATCACTTGGTGAGTTTTATAGGCGTGATTGTGATTATTTGCACTCCACATTACATCCACACAAATACCTTGTTTGTATTATAAAAACTATAAACCTCAGTAATAGTCAGTTTAGCAATAGATACCTACTAAGTACTAATAAAATATCCAAGTTAATCTTTTAAAAACACTGTTAGCAGTGCAGCTGCGTTCTGATCTAATGAGTCGTAACACTCTAAAGGCTGTCGTCACTTCCATTACTTATAAAATTGTTTTGGTTACTTGAATCATAACATCTCTTTGGTAATTGTAATAACACAATTATTTAAATTTGATTATTTAAAAATCATAGGTAGGCTGTACTGGTATAGATAAGGAACTCACCTGATAGTGTCGCGCACTTTAGTATTCCTCCCATGGAACACTATTATTTCACTTAACTCACCACGGGGGGTTTTTTTTTTTTTTTTTTTTTTTTTACTTATACCCTTCCACTTACTTATACACTTCCACTTAATTAAGTTTTATCCTCGTCGCCAATGTAAAATATGCACATTTAACAACACTAGTTGACTCGCCAACGCACCACCGCTCAGTCCGACAGTCTGACAACGACTGATCTCCCCACCACTCGGACCGGTACTTATAAACGAGCGACGTGTGCGCCCGAGGCAACGTCACAATACTATTATCGGTTTGTAGTGCGATATATATTGATATCTACATACACTACAGTTATATTTTACACAGTCTAGTTTTTTAATTTTGTTAATTTTTTTTTTAAGTTTGGAAATGAAAATTAAAATAAAATCTTTATTTGTAGACATAGGTTGTACAGTGGTGTTACAATAGGGGTTTAACTTAAGTAATTGTTTAGGTTTGCATATCAGATACGATTGCAAATTGCGTTGGATCAAAATGGGCTGTCAATAATTACTTCAATACTTACTTTGCTCGTAATATTATGATTATATTAACATTTACATCCAGCTCGTAAATGGTATGCCTAGTATTTAAAACTTAAGGTCAATATTTAAATTGCTAATGAAATCCCACTTCTTTAAAGTTATTAATTGTCTTAATATTGACAATATCATATTTCCCACGTTAAATATTGTTATACAGATGTTGTTAAAACAATAATTATATTTAATATCACGTTAAAACAGTATATTTATATCAGATAGGTATAACGAATGAAACCAGTTTTTTAATTGGAAAATTATAACATTTCAAAACACCACAATATCCACTGTTTTCCACGAATATATCATCATCTATCTAGAATTTTCCTAGATGATAATGACTTCCTCTATTGTTTATATCATTATAAATAATAATGATTTATAGAAATTGTTAATTCAGTAACATAAATAAAAATATATACCAATATTATAAACATAGCAATTACTTTAAAATACCGGCAGCTCGCCAATTATGGAATTAGGGCTCAATTTAATAGACACGCCCATACATTTATCGGGCAAAGTTCCAACTTGGATGCTTATGCATTTCTGTAACCTAATTACACACTACTTATTTAGAAACGCATTCCAATATTGTGCTGACCGTAACTATTACCTACTGGTAATATATACAATAGTGTGTGTTGTTAGATTAAATAATTCATGTTCAGTGTAACGTTTGTGATGAGAAAATAAACATATTATTTATTTATTTATAATACGTCTGCAGCCTTTTGGTAATCGTGACTTCCTAACTAGGTAGGAGGAGTTCGTGGCTAAATAATAACAGCCACTCGGGTCGATCTTAAGGGCTATAAATATCCCTCAAATGGCTTAGCATGATCCTCCGTTACGCCTTAAATACTGCAGCATTAGTTTTGAAATAAATATATGGTAAAGTTGAGGATTAATGCTAAGTCCTAAGTGTGAACGAAAACACCATTCCATAAACTTTTCTCGATAGAAAAAAAATCCAAAGTTACTTCCAAATCGAACAATAAACCGCTGGTATTAAAAAAGTACTTCAAATTAGATTATGAAACTTAACATATTAACTGAACTAACTATAAAGCAGGTCTTATGTGTTTTATTTTTTTAGTCCAATCAATAGATTTTTTGCAAATCGCAAAAAACACTAATTTCGCACTATTCGGCCGCAGTGACTGACGTAACAACCGCTTTGTAGTGCAAGCTTATTAAAACTTTATTCTAACAGTATTTCAAACGAAGTTTGAACCACCATAAATAGAGTTGCTAATTTTAGGGTTAGAAGGGCCTTAACGCGACCAAAGCCGCGGACAAAAGTTAGTACATACATACGCCTGCAGCCGTTGGGTCTAACAAGAGAAACAGGCCAATTTCTGGAGACCAGGCTTCCTCTCTCCTACTATTTTGCTATGCCCGACAGGGTCCATAATGATCTCATTGCATTTTATGTTCACACGTACACATTGTGGAATGAATTAAACTATAAAGTTTTCAACTGCAATTGTTATGAAAAATGATTTCTAATTTTGCCATCGAAATCAAGTGATGATGATGGTGATGACATCTAGCCGATTTATGGCACAGCGATTGCATTCGACGGCATTCTAGGGTGGTTCGAAAGCTTTAGTGTGCTGTTCTTTCAAGTGCTCTCAAGTGGCCAGCATTACCATTGGCCGAAAAACTCCAAGCACAAAGTATCAAAATCAAGTAATGATCAGATGTACCTCCTAGTCATAGGTTTCTTACAAAAGCTATATCAATTACAAATGACTATACCCACTTAATTAAGCCCCCATTTCATGCAGTTGGCTTGCGGAGCTACAGCTTGCTTATGCCAATTGTAAATAGCTCTCAACCAGAAACACTACAATAATTGCAAGGAAACGATTTTTAAATAACTGGACATAATGCGACGAATTTCAAGTATTTGATTTTAGATCCTATCTATGGTATTGGTAAGCTACCATCCCTATCCAATGTGGAAGGTACACCGACGCACAACCCTGTGTGGTGGCCCTTAGAGTCTAAGGGACACCACACAGGGCTTAGACCCTTAATGGTTCATTGTTATCATAATGTCAAAGCCACGCTCTCCAAACTATTTATATCCACTCATTAAGACCTCAAATTATCCCTGTGTAAAAAGATCATAAAGAATTGGCTCCTCACACTCTCCTACGACGAAACAGAAAGAATCATTTACAAATAGCTACTACACTAATTGATAGCACTCCTAATCTCACTCAGATACACACGCAGACACACACACACACGCACGCACACACACACACACGCACGGACACACACATGTTAATTAAATCTTGTTAGTATGAACATTGTTTCCAAGTTTTTGTTTTTAATTACTCATAATTTCTTTGTTCTTTTTGTAAATAATCACGTTTTGCATATTAATTTAAATTATTTTCAGTGTTATTAATTATTATTTTTATTTTGTAATCAAAATGCTAATTAATCCAATCTATTTTTCTTGCGCTAGCAGAACATTGTAATTTGTTTTAACTTGTGTTTTGTCTGGGTCACCAAGATACAGGCTGTGCCTTGTTTGGGAACCGCTGTTAATCCTGTCAGTATTCTGTTGCAAGCTAATAAAATGAATTTGAATTTTGAATTGGGCCACAAATTGTTCTGTTGGCTGTAAAAAATCGTTTTCAAGTTTGCTTCTGCAAGTAGTCAGATAAAACTAAATACACTGAAATAACTACAAGCAAAGGATTCATGATTAGCACTTATTCATATAATTTACTGAACACAAATCATCAAATTCTAGATATTTGACTTGTTAGGTATGATGTTTGTTAGCTACAATCCCCACATTGTTTTCGTTCACATATTTCATACGATACACTTTCTTTCGGAAAGGGTGTGAACGGCCATAAAGGGAGCTTCGGTGTCTCTTTATATGTTAGTCGGCTTTATAGGATAAGGTATATATAGATATTTATTGACCTGCCATGGCTGCCATGCCGTATAATGTCTAATACATGTTTTGCGAAGTTCTTGATTCTATTTTATTCTCCTTAACATAATACAGCAGAGACCATCCTGCTGTCTTTTGGCAAAAAAATACAATTTTAAATGCATACAATTAAATCTATATTACTTTACGAATATTAAAAACTCACCTAGAATTTGATCTCTTCGACGAGTCGTGTTTCTTCCCTCCCTGTAGATTCGGCAGATCCTTCTGCCGTTTCTTAGTTTCCCTCCATATCCTGTAGTACAGTATGCACATGACAGTCACTGGCACATAGAACGCCGCGATCGCCGTCCCGAACGTAATGAACTGGTTCGTCTCTATGAACTGAATGTAGCACTCGTGCGGCGGCACTTTGCGCTCGCCGTCGATGTACGGCCACGCGTATATCCACGGCGGCCACAACAACAAACTGAACCCCCACGCCCCGCCTATCATCATCGTGGCTCGTCGTGTAGTCCTCTTTGCCCTATACGTCAACGGTCTCGTCACACTGAAGTACCTATCGAAACTTATGATGAGCAAGTTGAGCACTGACGCGTTCGACGCGAGATAGTCCAGCGCGAGCCACGTGTCGCACACGTGCGGGCCCAGCGGCCAGTACCCGTAGATCGTGAACATGGTGTACAGGGGCATCGAGATCAGGCCCACGGCGAAGTCCGCCACAGCCAGGGAGAACAAAAAGTAGTTGCTAATAGTTTGCAGTTGCTTGTCGATCTTGAAGCTGATCATCACCATGGAGTTGCCGACGACGGTGAGCACCGATAGGACGCTGGCGATGATGGCGATGATGATCTTCTGCGCGAGACTGTAGGGGCTGGTGGGGAGGTCGATGCCGAGCGCCAAGTCAGTGAGGTTGGTGGAGTCATTGAGCGCGATGAGCATGCTGTCAACTGGGCGAGCTGCCGGCCGCGCGTGCTCCCGCGCCCCGCCTCGAGCGCCGACCGAGCGCGCGCTCGCCTGCACACACAAACACACACTGTTACACACTATACCACAACAAACACCATAATGGCTCATTATAAATACTGGTAAGTACAGATAATACAGTCAACAATACAAGGTCACATACACATGGGGACGTTACACAATTAATGAGGGAAATTACTGATGCATGCAATTTGTGGCCGCGATGACTTCAGGCCTTTCCGTTTATCCTCTAGCGAGATCATTGAGACTTCGTAGAAATACATTGAAGTCTTACATACTAATGAACCGTATAAAAGATCCTTATGACTTCATGAGTTGTAATCATAATACTTTTCAATTTACAATAAATGTATATTCAGGAACTCCTAACACATAAAGCGTGCCTAGACAAAGTGACACTCTATCAGTGATAAAGATGATGGGAAAGACAAAATTTATTGGATTGTGTATTGGATTGACATAAGCTACAGAAAAGATGGGTCAATCCAGTTGAAAATCGTAGAAATACAGTGCTTTTCTCTCTATTGCTTGAATGTCACTGTCAAGAAGATGCTGTTGGTAAATATTTACGAAATTGTATGTAGACATTGTGTACAACAAAATTGCGACGTCACCTATCAAAGCCACCCACTCGCCAAATGATTAAAAGATTTGAAAACGATTGACACTTGCCCCTGAAGTGATTGGAAATTCCATCACTTAAGTAATGTTTTGCCGATGTACATTGTGCGTTTTGAAAAATATGCATAGAACGATTACAGTGCGGTGTAGTCGAGAGATCCATCAAATTTGACAGGCCTGGCAATATGATACCGCTGACCTAGTTTGTGGAATAGTTTCACGAGATGCGTATAATACGTGCGTTGTATTCGAAGATAGAACGTAAATAACAGTGGGAGAAGGTCAAAGAAACGGTGGATGGACCGTGTGAAGGATGATTTTGGCGGTGAATAACACAGAAGTACGGGATAAGATTATTAAAAAGAGATAACACTAAATAATAGGCTAGTTTCCACCATCAATAAATTGCAAATCTATTTAGTCCGTCAGTTAGAGTATTGGAAAATAATGGACACGTATTTTCTGTTTTTGAAAATCAATGAATGACAAAGATAAACCGCATCAAAACTCGGGAGTGGGGGCTCGTGACGTCAGAACGCACTAAAAATTATACCACGGGGACGTATTGAGAATTTTAAAGCGTCGTATTTTCGTCAATTTTGGTTTACGTAACAAAAGAAAAAATACGTGTCAAATATTTTTTGATAATCTAACTGACGGACTAATTAGATTTTTTCAGTACACACTACACAAGCCTATTGAAAACGTACGGTTTTACGTTATCGCCCAAATTGAATCTTGATAAAACCTGCAAGGTACCAATATCCTAAGTTTGGAACCGACCATCCGTGAAAATTTTAATTTATTTGCTCAATTTAGGGCTACCTAGTCTAGCCGCTATTAGAAACGTGGAAGAAGTTTTTTTGCCTTCAGTCAGCGCGTCATGGGTATAATCATACAAGGGTGGGTACTTAAGGAGGGGGGGGGGGGGGGGTAAGGGGTATCGTATTACCCAGTACTAACCGGGTGTGGAGGTCAGATAGGCAGTCGCTCCATGTATAATACTAGTATACAGCTGAATCCGGTTAGACTGGAAGCCGACCCCAACATAGTTGGGAAAAGGCTAGGCAGATGATGATGGGTAGGTATAGACGTATAGAGCAAGTATCGAGGACACTCCCGCCTGACCACCACTAAGCTCATTTTTGCTTGCACTCGCAACATAAAAACGCTCTCTAGCCCCGCCCCGTTGACTTTGTGTAGAAAAAATTAATGAAAAGATACCGAATCGGCCGAGCGCATTGACGACGCACACCAAACGAGAGTTATTGTTATTTTGCGCGCCAAAGCCAACGCTTTCCTAATAGGCCCAAACTTGCGGCTTTGCTCGGCGCCTCCGCATGGTTTAAGCGAAAAAAATTAAAATGGTAAGGCGGAAAAGACCCCGATGGACCTTGAAAACCTGCAGCAGCAATAGCAGTTAACTGCTAGCTCTTAGGTTTTCAAGGTACTTAAACTTTACTTAGAGCTTAAAGCTTTTAGCTCTAATAAAATTCTGGTTTAGCGGGAGACTATGCGAGAAACGCCAGGCTTTTTATTGGTTTTTCGTAATAAACGTAGGTATCTCAAACGCTGTAGAATGTTCCTCGTGGCTAGTTTTTTATAGTGTTATCTTAGTTATTTGAATAAAAAAGCATTAAAAATCTATTTCGTTCATGAAACAGACTATTATTACAAAATATTAAACAGCAAAAATATTGTGCACCAAAAATATAAAGAGAAACATTTTCCGCCGAGTCAGACCGAAAACTTTCCAACAATACACTCGACAAGGTTTTGAAAAGCGTTTGCGACCGGCAAACAAGTCGCCAAACTAGTTCAATAGTTCAAACAAACGCTGGACCAACTTTCAATTTGGAAGGGACAAAGTATGGGGGCGAAACAGTGTCAATAAACCTAAGGGGTGCTACATAAACACTGGTTGGTATAATTTGGCACAACGGGTGAACGAGGTTCCGGGGCGACATAATCGAATATTTATGTAGATGTAAGTACATCGCTAAGCACATCAAGTTACTTCATACTGTCAAATTTTCGGTTTATTACTAACCTAACTTAATCTGCACCCCTAGCCAAGTTACAAACGTTTCGTATCGATTCTCTTTCTACAATCGTAAACGCCTCGGGCGTAAGCGATTGCAGAAAGCGCTAAATTGGTAGCCAAGTTGACACGACTGAGTCGATCGCTCGTTCTCTAATGTCTATAGAAAAAACCTACACTTTAGGCTATGGTGAGCGTTCCTACCAAAGAATTTAGCGATCAACGTTGTAGAAACGAAAACATTCTATTCTATAATTTTGAACGATGTAAACTTGTCTACGGATTTTCTATTCGTTTGTGTTGATCACTTGATTTAACGTTGAGATGATGTCATTCCCATTCATTTGAATAGTTTTCTACTAGCGTTAACGATTGTAGATTGTCAACTTGGCTAGGGGTGCTGGTCGCAGGTTAGGTTAGGAACTTGAAAAAAAAAAGAAAATTGTTCCGAACGTAACCCTATTCCTAACCAGCACTGCAAGTACGTAGCAATCGATAACGACAAATCCGATAAATCCAATTATCAAGAATAACTGTCAGATTTATCGAATAGTATCGAATCGAGTGCTACGTACTTGCACTGCAGACCCGACATATCGTTCCTATCCTAACCCGAATTGCCGTGCCTCGGAAAGCTCGTTGATCCTGGCTGTCATGTCATTTGTAACTTTGACAGTCGTTATGAGTAGTCAGTGGCCTGAAATCGTGACAACCAGTCTTACCAAGGGGTATCGTATTACCCAGTAAATGGTTTGTGGACGCCAGATAGGCAGTCGCTCCATGTAAAATACTAGTATTCAGCTGCATCCGGTTAGACTGGAAGCCGACCCCAACATAGTTGGGAAAAGGCTAGGCAGATGATAAAAGTACCAGCATGAGTTTGAACCCGCGTTCTTCAACACGTTAGTCACTGCCATATCTAATATGCCACCACTGCTGTCCAGTTTACCCCTCCCCTACCATATACTAACTAGCTAAACACAAGGCCCGGCACACAAAGGAGTTACTATCAGATTTGAAATCCGTTTATTACACTACTACAAACTTTCTCAGAGAGTTGTAAATGCATTACGCAACTCAACCTTTGGTAGCTTATATAGTATTAATATGCACGACAAGTATGGTTCATGAGGTTCTATATTGAGTTGTATATTACTGCTATTGCATATTATGTAATTTCAGTATCTGTCTGTGACAATCCCTACTAAGTAATAAGTCATAGGACTCGAATTCGATCCCACGACACGCACTTATGATGTTTCGGCCTATAGAGCTAGCGGTTAGGGCAACGCTTTGTCTGACATTTTTTTTTTTACATATTAGTAATTTTTTCAATCTATAGTGTAACATTGAACCAATCCCACGGTTACATTTCTTTGCCATAAAACCATGTTAAAATTATACATGTTTATCAACTACTTATTTTTATTTCCTTGTTTTTCTCAAACCCCCATGCAACAAACGGTAAACAAAGTAATATATTTTAAAAGTAAAAGCTCCAGGAAGAAGTAACAGTTTGTAAGAAAAGCACAGACGTTAACGCCCTACATCGGACGCGGTAATAATCCGTAACTAGTTCACACCGGCACGTGCCGGATCCGACCGGTTTTAACCAGTTCAAACTGAACAATTTAGCGAATTTTTCGTGTAATATCTTTTTAAATCTCCTGTCTTTTATCTTTTGCTTCGTTCGTTCATTGTAGGACCCTAGTTGAATGTTTGTGGAGTTCAATTTCAGTGAAATAAAACTAAAATGTGGGATTTGTTTAGGCGCAAGTAGGAATTATGATTTTGACCTTTTATTTTTAACGCATTCAGTCATCCATATTCGGTTAGTAGTTTTTGCATGAAAAAGTAACAAACATCCCTACATTTAGAATTCCCTAAATCCTCACAAACTTACGCATTTAAAATATTAGTTGGGTAGTATGGATTATACTGTTAGGGCAACTCATCAAATCATTTCACGCCCACATTATGTACTTCTATTATATATCTCGCATGCATATCTTTATTTTAACCGCCAGAACAAAACTCGTTTCACGCATCAATGAATTTCAGTGGTCAACTGGTCAGGAAAATTGGTTCGTCGAAGGGTTGCCAGGAGTGGTATGCTAATGTCATCGAGGGATATCATGAAAAACTTGTCAAGTTATATGTATATAAAAATAATACCTCCACATAAGAAGTCTTTGCTGGATGCTATGTAAAATTAACATAATAATAATTCTGAACGCTATCGGCACTTTTTACACGACTGCGCGACAGAAAATACAGATACCGTGACCCCGGAACACAAAGGGCGATGAAGGAACATGGATGGATTTTAGTCAGTAAAAGTCTGACACTCCCTCCTGCTCCGAGCGGGAGGAGTCATTCGATGATATCCCACTCGAAAAAAAAATGCTATATCTTTTTAATAAGCGTTTAAAAGCTCAATCGAAAAAAATACCTACCAGCTGCCCCATACAAAACTTCAATACCTACTCGACCCAAAGGTACGGAACAGCTGTATTTTTTTACCCGACTACGGCGAAGCCAAAAGGAAGGGTTATGATTTAGTAGTCTATGTTTATGTTTGTATTTCTGCATGTTCCTCCGTAGCGCCTAAACTGTTCTGATCCGATTCTGATGAATAAGATGTTAATTGATCCGCGTAACATAAGCACTTTAACCGACTGCAACAATAGGAGGAGTCGATTTTACCTTATAAACCGCGAAATTAATTAGAGCTTGATTTTTCGGGTTATTCACCAACTGGACACACGCGTGTCCAGTCTTTCGTGTCCAGTTGGTGAATAACCCGATTTTTCAGTAGTCTGGTTTTTTTTAGTGATACTATACATATATATACCACACAAATTCTTGTTATTTAAATACTTCTTTTAAATATCATAACTTTACTTTAAATACCTCCATAGCCCCTTTAGTATTCAAAGCATCAATCAGTACAATGTTTTGAGTGCACACTGCACACATTGAGCTCTACCCTGAACCGTGATATTTTCACACCAAAAAAAAGTCGTTTCCCAGCAATAATTGTTGACGTAGTTTGATGTACCGAATGCTTGGTTGACAAGTCCTTTTAACAAATAAATCAAAGTTAGAATCGAGCGACATCAGATCTAAGCAGCTAATCCTTCTGTGACGACTTTTTGTGCAAAAACGTACTTTATCTCAACGTTTCAGAGTTACAATTCGAAGAGATAAGACGTATTTATAGTGCCATTACTTTTAAATGTCCGATAATAGTTTCTAGGGTTTACGGAGATATGTTTTGCATGAAAAACGATCGGAAAAATGGGATAAGGCGGTAATCTGTCTTTTTTTGGTAATCTATATATATAAAAGAGAAGTCCACTCACTGACTGACTGACCACTCATCACGAAATCTCGGAAACTACTGGGCCGTTAGGTCTAAAATTTGGCACAAGAACTCTCTGTGGGGTGCAGGCGCGCACTAAGAAAGGATTTTTTAAAATTCGCACCCCAAGGGGTTGAAAAGGGGTGTCAAAGTTTGTATGAAAGTCCTATGTTTTTAAAGTTAGAGACATGAATGTGGGTCTGAATGTTCCATTCGGCTTCTAGGTGCTCATTCAAAAAAGGTTTTACGAAATTCGGACCCTAAGGGTATAAATAAGGGTGTTTAATGTTTGTATGAAAAAAGTTAAAGATCCAAATTGAATCTTACGGCAATGCGTTATTGCATACTTTACATTGAAATTAGAATTTGGAAGTTCCTTGAGGTTTATCTTCAGTTTTCATGCGAATTTCTAGGTGGCCAGTATGTTTCAGTAAAATGCAGGAGACTGCGGAAAGGTAATGAAATGAGGTTAACGTTCTAAAGTTTTTATGCCAAATTCTAGGTGGCCAGTATTTATCAGTATGCAGGCTGAAAGGTAGAAAAAAAACGTTTCAAAAAACAAACTAATGAATCAATCACAGACGGATTACCTAAGCGATACACGTTCAAACTAATTTCTGTGCTGCAATATTTTGCTATTACCTACTACTAATTTGCTTTGAAATATTTGTCATCATCGTTTTTTGGTTTGTCTTCGTTATGGTTCAAACTATTTCATGCCGTGGCGTTTCTGTACAATCAAAATATTTAGAAAAAAAATAATAGGAGTGTTAAAGGATCACTAACAGAATCCGTTTCTACTATATTTAATTTTTTTTGTCTGTATATCTGTGCGGTCTTTTGTTACAGCATCATGTGTAAATTATAAAACCTATGTGGTTAGATTTAATGCACAAATATTGGCCATAACTTAGAGGTTTTAGTTTTTGTTTCATTGTAATGGGTGCTTTCTATCAAATGATATAAATGAACTTAATGTGTTCAAGAAGAACTTATCATCAAAATGTAACATACACGCAGCGACATCTATTCAACCAAAATGGTACTAATGACTAAACACAAAGAACAAGTTAACTTTTAAATCGAGTGACCGTCTTTAAAAAAAGTCATGATAGCAAAAGGTACTCTCAATTAGTCTATATGACACTGCTTTAAAAATCTACATAGCCAATATAGTGTGCGTTAGACCGCTTTCCATGAATTATATTTTATCAATTTAACTTCGGAGTCGATAGATGGTGTTGTAAATTTCACTCCATTTTCTGAATCGCATTGTTAAGATTTTTCGTGAAAGAATAACTCTCGCCCGAGTCAGTTGCCTCAGATTTGGTGTTATGCCCACAAAACAAATTCAGGAGGTTCTCAATTCAATGCGTATATTTTTTTTATGTAGAACCATGCATCACTTTTTACAGGTACCTAATTCCGGTATGCATGATATTTTTTTTTTTTTGTGAAAAGCGTATAATTATCTTAAAGTTGGTCCTATTTAAAATTGAAAAATCGTGTTTGGGCTCATTTCATGTACCTTAATGAGAACTTTACCTAGCTGGAGTATGACAGTCATCAATGGTCTAGCAATGGAGACAGAAGGCAGTTGCAAGAGGTCCTAAACAGTTTGCAGCAGCTATGTTGTTATTGGCTTCAGTTCATGCACCTTAGTAAGAACTTAAGACCTGCCTGGAGTATGACTGTCATCAACGGTCTAACAATCGAGACGAATGGCAGTTGCAAGAGGTCCTGAACAGTTTACAGCAGCTATATTGTGTTTGAGCTCATTCTATGCACCTTGATGAGAACTTTCGACCGAGCTAGGGAAAGACTATCATCGAGTGTCTAAGGATGAAAACGTAAGGCTGTCGAGGGAAGGCCCTAATTAGAAAAACATAGTAGAATATTTTAGCGATGAATGCAAATATTTCTGAGAAAATAAATTGTTACCCACTTGAATTTATACTTATTGTAAAAGAGAAGAGTTTGTTTGTTTGGTTGGTTGAACGCGCTAATTTGAGGAACTACTGGTTGGAGTTAAAAACATATTTTAGTGTTGGATAGCCCACTAATTGAGGAAGGCTATACGTTATATAAGATCAATGAAAAATGTTGCAAATACAAGGAAAAAATATTGCTTTTGAGAGCTTCCGTTGCGTGCGCTGCGTAAACGGTTAGCGTAAACGGTAAAAGTTACTCAACAATCATGCATCTATGACGGGATTGTTCCTCTTAAAAAGTTCGCGATTGCACATTGGTTGACTCACGCTCTCTCTAACCCTCTCTCTTTCTCTCTCTCTCTCTTATGTAACGCAGACGAAGTTGCGCTGGTCAGCTAGTCTATATATATAAAAGAGAAGTCCACTCACTGACTGACCACTCATCACGAAATCTCGGAAACTACTGGGCCATGAGGTCCAGAATTTGGCACAAGCACTCTCTATGGGGTGCAGGCGCGCACTAAGAAAGGGTTTTTTTAAATTCGCACCCCAAAGGGGTTGAAAAGGGGTCTCAAAGTTTGTATGAAAGTCCTATGTTTTTAAAGTTAGAGACGTGAATGTGGGCCTGAATGTTCCTTTCAGCTTCTTGGTGCTCACTAAGGTTTAAGGTTTTATGAAATTCGGCCCTTAAGGGTATAAATAAGGGTGTTTAATGTTTGTATGAAAAAAGTGGAAAAATCCAAATTGAATCTTACAGCAACGCGTTATTGCATACTTTACATTGAACTTTTCCTTGTTGTAACCGACATATTTCATTCCAGACCTGACCAGACCTCCACCGCCTCCTGACCAGATTCTTGGGTAGAGTAGGTACAAGGCTGATATGAGATAGCATTCCTCGTTGGGCGCGCTATTCATAATGATTAGGTGGCTTCGAAATTGCGCACTCACTATACCATGCCTCAGGGTGAATATGTGGTTTTGTTTATACACACATCAAAAGTATCTAGGGATCAACATATATTTTTGCAATAACTTTTCTCCTGATTGATATTAATTAAAATTTTCTTTAAGGATTCATCAAATAAAGTGTTTTCGTTTGTCACAGTAACGATAAACCAAGTCACCTTTGCATTAATAAAGAAATTTGCCATTTTCCTAATAAAGGGATTTTTGACATTTGAACCACTAACATTAAAGTTCGAAAAAATGACTGAAAACACAGTTTTCTTTAAAATTTTATTGGGTAACTTAAACAATTAATAATCCGTGTTTCTACCGCGAACACTAACAACACAAGAACATCGGTTTGGCATACTCAAAATGAGTTCATCCAAATCACGCTGTGGAATGGCCGCCCATGTTCGTTGCAACAACAAAAAAAGGTCTTCTTGCGACTGGATACCCTCCATATTCGGCAGAGCTCTTCTCTGTAGCATATCCCATGCATGCTCAATCGGGTTCAAGTCTGGCGACTGAGCAGGCCAGGGCAGGACATTGATGTTAGCTGCGGCGAGAGTCTGTCTTACAACTCTTGCGGTGTGCGGTCGTGCATTATCATGCATTAACTGAAATAAGGGACCGATTTGCACTTGTAGAGGAACGATGACGTCTGATACAATCGTCTCAGCATAAATTTGAGCGTTGAGGTTGCCTCTGATCCAAATCAACTCAGTTCTTCCGCCGATCCAAATACCCGCCCATACCATGATGGTTCCACCACTATAAGGATGGACTTCCTGGCAGGATTTTAATCGCTGTTGGCGTCCAGGGGTTCTCCAGTGTCGTATACGTCTTGTATCCGGTCTCATACCAAAACGAGACTCATCAGAAAAGCACACGAAACGCCATTGTTCTTCTGCCCAATTTCTGTGTTCAAGAGCCCATTGATATCGAATCCTACGATTGTGCATTGCTATAGGTGGTACCCGTAGCGGTCTTCGGGAATGAAGGTTCACTTCATGCAAGCGGTTTCTGACTGTTTGGTCGCTAATTAAGTTCCCTGAAGAGTGATGAAGCCTCACGGCTAACATCATGGCGGTTATTGTTGGAGCTCTTCGAGTTAAGATTTGAATGTATCGGTCTTGTCTCCGTGTGGTGCAGCGATACCGTCCTCCATGGCGCTCAGCCACGGTACCAGTGCTTCGGTAACGTGTCCAAAGTCGACTGATAACACTCTGACTTGTATTCAGAGCTAAAGCTACAGTACGTTGCCGGGAACCAGCTTCTATCATTCCCACGGCTCTGAGCATTTCTTCCCTGCTTAAATGACGTCGCCGCTCCATAATAACGTTGGTTTTAATCAGTAGTAGGGAAACAGTAGCACTAATAATGTCTTCAATGCGTTGTATGTTTTTATAGGGAAAATATTGACAGCTTATTTTCATCTTTTACTCGAATTTGATTGAGAGTTCCTGATTCAAATTATGAAATGCACCAAAAAGGATCCATATAAATTTATAAAATCATAAATTTATTACAAAGCCACATCTCAATCTCAAGAAATCCGCATAAAAATGCTTGATCCCTAGACACTTTTGATGTGTGTATTTTCCTTATTGTGTCAGTTAATTGTGTTTTTAACCGACTTCAAAAAAGGCGAAGGTTATATGTTCGTGTGTATGTATTTTTTTTTTTTTTTTTATGTATGTTACCTGATTTCTCTCCCATTTGTGGACCGATTTTCAAAATTCTTTTTTCATTTGATAGAGTACACTCCTGAGGTGGTCCCATTTTAATTTGGTGAAGATCTGATGCTGACCTTTGGAGATATACAATGGAACTCTTCAAAAAGAGACGGCAAATCTGTTGTGATAGCTCCAATCGGTTGGATGTTCATTGTTTATACAATATCATGACGGAACATCACGCCTGTATGCTCTGAGGGGGTACGCAGAAGTGTACAATTTACCTGATTTCTCTCCCATTTGTGGACCGATTCTCAAAATTCTTTTTTTATTTGAAAAAGTATACTCCTGAGGTGGTCCCATTTTAATTTGGTGAAGATCTGATGCTGATCTTCGGAGATATACAATAGAACTCTTCAAAAAGGGACGGCAAATCTGTTGTGATAGCTCCAATCGGTTGGATGTTCATTGTTTATACAATATCATGACGTAACATCACGCCTGTATGCTCTGAGGGGGTACGCAGATGTGTACAATTTACCTGATTTCTCTCCCATTTGTGGACCGATTTTCAAAATTCTTTTTTTACTTGAAAGAGTATACTCCTGAGGTGGTCCCATTTTAATTTTTACTTCAGTCGTGTGGTATAATTTCATGTATGTTCACCGATTTCTCCTCCATTTGTGGAGTGATTTTCAAAATTATTTTTTTATTCAAAAGAGTATACTCCTGAGATGGTCGCATTTAAATTTGGTGAAGATCTGATGCTGGTCTTCGGAGATATACAATGGAACTCTTCAAAACTAGACGGTAAATAGGTCGTGATTTTTGCAATCGCTTGGATGTTTATTGTTTATACAACATCATGACGTAAAATCACGCCTGTATGCTCTGAGGGGTACGCAGATGTGTACAATACACGTAAATTTCGATAGTTTAGATATGTTAAGTTCCATTAATTGGGGATAAGCCTATTACCATGACATGTATTGTTAACAATGTAAAATAAATGCATAGCATATTATTTGTATAGGCTATTACGACTAAAAATGGAAAAATAAAAAAACTTTTTATAAAAAAAAAAAAAACCGACTTCAAAACAAAAAAAAGTGAAAAATAACTTTAGCTTCAGAAGTCGGTGACAAAAAAAAAACTAAATGAATCAAAAAAGGTCACCGACTTCTGAAGCTAAAGTTATTTTTCACTTTTTTTTGTTTTGAAGTCGGTTTTTTTTTTTTATAAAAAGTTTTTTTATACTAGTAGTAGCTGTAGACTAAAGAGCCATAAGGTATTTTGAATGCGTTGAAAATAAAAAACTACTTATTAGCTAGATTGTTATAGGTGAAGAAGAAAATAATGAATAAATATTGATATAAAAAAAGTATGGATTATTTGTAAAATATGACTCGTTAGTGGTTTAGGTATAAATATGTTGACTTCATGTTTTTAATTGCAGACCCATACGTCACAAAATAAAGACATAGGACCGTTAATGATGATTTTAAGACCAATCTTTGCAATTATTTTCTATCGAGCCGATTTTGCCGAAATATGTATCGAGTCCGTCCAAGGTCTTTGAAATATGATCAATATTAACTTTTTTTTTTTGCCGTGCTAGAACAAATGGTTTTTCTTAAAAAACTGCTTAAATAACATCAATTTCAACAAACTAGGTGTTGTCAGCCCCTTAAACAGGGAATGAAAGTTTGTATTGAAATTAATCTTTATCAGCGGTAGGATTTCCTATCATCATGATTTCTTTAGTAAGTACCTTGTTTATTTTACAAGTACCTATTGCTACTGCGTATAGAATCCTTTCTGGCATACAAATGAAGTCTCTCATGTACAACAATTTTAGTAGGTACTATGATAAATCAATATGTAAGGACGCAAACAAATATCAATTTATAGACGAGGCAAATCGAGAGTGTTATCAAAAGCCTATTTGCTTGTCTATCCAAGCATATCATATTTGAAACACGAGTCACAACAGAAATCACTGTTTGTCGAACTTACCCGAGTGCTTAAGTAAATAGACGAACGGATTCAATATGGCGGATAGAATGTTGCAAGTTTTTGAACCCTGTTCGCGGGGTCTCCTGGGTACCGGTGCGTTCACTCGCGTTGTACCCCATACTACCACCGAGACCGTCGCTCTACCGATCAAAGGCACTTTTCAACCATTGTTTTTACGTAAATAGAACTTTTAAAATAAATATGATAAAAAAAAAAGGTATAATATGATAAATATGTGTATCTATATACCTATTTCTATCTTTTCCTACAATCCGCAAAATATTTCTTGTTTATTTTATCAATATTAGTTTAAAGTTAGTATTTTTCTTTCGTTTATTTTCTTTCATTTTGCGCGCTATTTTGTTCTCCGTATTTACGAGTACTTAAACACTAATTAAATGATAGCAAACTGTCGTTATTACGTTTCGTATAATCGTATTATTGTTACTAAGCATTTCATTTAAATATTATCGTCATAGATTTTTTAACATTGAAATGAAAAATACGTATAACCCAAACGAACCGACTCGAATAATCTATTCTAAAAAAAATATGTTAACGAATTTGATTTTCGAGTGTTTACGGAGATGTGAGTTAGTACCTACATGGCCTGGTTCAAAAGCAATAATTTTTCCACACTAACACTTTTACTACTGATTATACCTTTTTCACACGTGGGACGAGTTTTTGAACGAAAACATTTTTTATTTTGATTTTCACCAACTCGCCCCAGATGGGCCGTAAGCATGTGGGACGAGTTGATGAACGACTCATAAGAATGAAGTAATGAGAGGAGCATTTGATCAGAAAACCTTAAAAACCATACACGCGGGAAAATTTAATCTGAGTAAACAGGAGAAAGGTTTCGTGTCATAGGGAGTGGTAAAAGATGAAATTACCAAACGAAGCTGTAAACTAATATTTCAAATGAAACTTAATCGAGCATGTGACAGAAACACCGAAAAGCTATTCCCCTCGAACCAATTTCCACAAATCCTATAAGTTATTACAGCAGACTGTTATGGAAATCTGGAAAATAAATAGCCAACTTTTGCACAATACACAAATTTCGTAGGAATTACCAAATGTGTATAATTAATTAATGTATTTCAGACGAAGTTTCTGCCAGCGCCGAACGCATTACAATTTTGCTTTGGTCCAAGTTAACGTCGCGTCGCTAGTTTGATTTAAATTAATATTAGCCTCGGAGCAGGTCTTAGCTAACAGCCACACGGCTCGATCTACAAGGTTAAACTACTATTGCCGAGGCCAGTCTGTGGATGGGTGACCGTCGATATATCAAGGCCTCTCCGTGTCTCGGAAAGCAAGTTAAGCACTAAGGTTACGGTTAACCACTTAGTCAGAATGCTAAAGGTCTAACAACTTGTCCTACTCGTACTAAGGGCTATCGTGTGACCCGTGAGTCAGACCAAGCGCGGATCCAACGTTGTGGGCACGATGGGCTTGCCCACAACCCTAATTTAGGTCGATAGTTTGATGTTCTACGTAAGGCATTAATAAAATAAAACGTAAGTTTAACCTAGCATTGACGACCTAGCATGAAGCCCTTGACGCAAATCTCCTGACTCTAAGTATAATAAAACTAAGTCCATTACATTCTCCAAAACAATAGCTTCTCGACCTCCACGTCATCTTTTACTTAAATACCATACTTGCTGCAGGTACCAGACATCACCGCTTACACCCTGTACCTGCTTAGTTATAGATCACACTGCCTTAATCAAATACCTTGGCATCACATTAGACGAAAACCTCACAAAACACATTACATCAGTAGGTACAACCTGTATGTCAGGGGTTGAGGTTTTGCCGGTTAAATAGATCTGAGTGTGGATGCTTAGACAGTGTTTACTGCAACTACTGTAAGAAATTAACTAAATAAATTTTATCTATACTTATTAATAATTATAATATTATAAAGAGGAAAACTTTGTTTGTTTGTTTGTTTGTTTGTTTGTAATGAATAGGCTCAAAAACTACTGGACCGATTTAAAAAATTCTTTCACCATTCGAAAGCTACATTATCCACGAGTAACATAGGCTATATTTTATTCCCGTACTCCTACGGGAATGGGAACTACGTGGGTGAAACCGCGGGACGTCCGCTAGTAAAAAATAAAAAAATAAAATTTATAGGTAAAAAATTAAGATTAAATGACAAAAACTAACAGAAAATAAAACAAAAGGAAGATTGTAATGTTGTGTAAAAAATTGTGATTCTTTAGTAGTTCTCATTATCATCTACCTAGCCTTTACTCAACTTAGGGTGTTTTTAGAGAGTTCTCCGGTAAAAAAAAGTCTTCTATTTACAAAGTTCTCCGCTATATCTTATGCACTACGTCTGGTCTCGGGCTGGCAGCCGCGCCATCAACCGTTGGCCGCCCGAAACAGTTTGCAATTCAAACGTTCCTTGAATACTCGCCCGCACCAAATACCTGTTCCACTGTTATTAAATACCTCGGTCGTGAATTGAGACAGAGAACGTCTAATATCAGTTGCATCGGACATTGGGTAGATCTCGTGTTCTTAGTTGAGAATTTTTGAGGTAAAGTTTTACTTTTTTTGTGGCTTGTGGCTAAATAATAACAACCGCACGGATCAATCTTCAAGGTTAAGCAACGCTTGCTGAGGTCAAACTAAGGATGGGTGACCATCCATAACATACCGACACCCCGTAAGGCTTTCTCCTTCTTCCTCGTAAGCCCGTCATTCATAGATGTTTGACAGTCGTTAGGGATTATCAGAAACAAAGGGGTACTTATACGTACCTATACTCCTTGGCAGACCTGGAGGTCAAAGTTCTCTTACCCAGTTAAATAATTGCACTCAGCACTGTATTCAGTGAGACTGGAAACTTTCAACATAGTTGGGGAAAGAAAGCAATGAATGATGAGGCAGTACCTAATGATGGGAATTTCGTCGCACTACCAACCTACGACTGGCTAACATTTTTAACGTGCTTTATATTTTTGTGACTGCAGTTTTATCACGAGAGGCAAATGACAAATTATAACAACATTTTGAAGCTTTGTAACTCTGAAACCAGACAATCTATCTCACTTTTCCCACCACCATCCACCACCATCTTACTTAAACACCATTAATAAAACAAAGACATTATAATTACAAACAATCGTGATGCTGCTCACGTACAACCGTCCATCGTTAGTCGCAGTGAGCAATTAAACATGGAACATCGGAAGAATATTCCGCGCTCCATATTCAAACAATCGTCGCTGATTGACGGGCGCGCGTGACACGAAAGCGCAGCGCTCCGGGGACAGCCGACAACATCCGACGTATTCCGACGTATACTTGAATATGGAAGTTATTTTTAAATATGGAAACGGCAGGTCTTGTATGTATTTAAAATTGGGAAATACCATTACTTCTGTATTTAAGGTTCAGAAAAACAACACGGTTCTTCCAAGCACGCGTAGCATGACAACCGTAGACACGGGTTGGTCGATTCAAATCTACTTAGATGCTATGCCTCGTTAGACTTATTATTTCGAATCTTTGTGTAGGTATAGCTATCTACCTAACAACTCTGTTTGCAAAAAAACAGGCGTATTCTAATACTATAGGTGAAAAAACTATATTATTTTTATCCTACAAATCAATCGGACTATAATGTTTCCACTTCTAGGTCACAACACAAGCCTCCCCTTTGTGAGGAGGAGTGGGCCGTAATTCACCACGCGGCCCACTGTACGGGTTGTTTTGGTAACCTAAAATGACAATTTTTGTCTGTTTCCATGTCATTGGGAAAACTTCTCAATAATAGCCCTTAATCAACAATAACATTGATAGACATTTACACACCTCAAAAGTCAAAACAGAAGGTCGCTAGTTCGCTACATGCCCACAATGCTAACGGCTCTATACATTGTTATTTGCGCCGCTGCACGTTGCTCCACAATATCACATTTATGAAACACTGGCCACTCCTAAATATGCATGGACACGTTGTTTACGGCAGAGCAATGATGTGTCCGACTATGTAAATGTGTATACATGTGAAGTTAGGGAAGATTTAGGGGCCGATGACTAAATATGTATCTGCGAGTTTCTAGGGACAGTTTAATAGACATGGACTACACGAAACTGGAAAGGTGACTATTTCCCAATAGCTACAAATATCTAATCTGTAGCTATTGGTAAACAGTCACCTGTCCAGTTTTTTCCCAACTAGGTTGGGGTCAGCTTCCAGTCTTATCGGATGCAGCTCAATACCAAAATAGAACAGTATTAATATAATATTCTGTGATAGAAACTTGTCTTAACCGAAAGTGGTCAAATTATTAAACTCCAAAGGACTGGAAACGTTCAGAACAATCGACGGCAGAAATAGTACATTTTGATACAAGTGGAGAAAGTTTGTTATTGTATTCGAGGCGGAATTATAACTTCCGAGCCGTAGGCGAGGGTGTTTTTGAGCCGAGAACTGCAATAACAAATGTCCACGTGTATTAGTGACGTTAGTGAGTTAGACGTTTTTCAATACACTTTTGAAGAAATAAAATAAAATATAACGAAAAATATTTTTGTCACGAACTAAGAAACTATGATTTTAATTTTCTTTTTTTCGCGCTCTGCTTTCGCCGGGTTGAAGGAGTGGCAAAGGTATCAAGCCGTTAAACAGCCTAATATAAAAAATAGATTTATTTTATATTTTGAATTCAGAACACAAATAAATGTTAATTTGTGTATAAAAATAACTATTAGTTTTTAATAATCATGTTTATCAGCTATGATGTTCTATTTATAAACACAATTTTAATATTCAAAAAATATGTATTCCGTAAAGACGCGTAGTGCTTTGCCGAAATTAAAAAAAAGCATTCACCTCAGACTATAGGCATTGAACCAATTTGGACTAAGTATAGGTATAGTTATCTGTGGCAATTTTCATTCCTACACACGTGCGGGAAAGTGGAAAAAATTGCACGCCTGTGAAATACATTGCATGTTGTACCTAATCGTAGTGCGTTAAGGACCAGTTTTCGAGGAAGTGTATTGAAAAATAAGTTTCGGTAAGGAATTTTCCCGTCATAGACCTCCTATAGCTTTTTTTTCGACCTTGGCCTGTCAACAAGCCATCGACGCAGAAAATGATTTATAGTGCACAAGTGTGTGCGCAAAAACAAACGGTGCACACCTCCTCTCATAGTCCGAGTTTTTAAAACAATGATTATACAAGTACGGTCAGAGAAGATAAGATAAAAGCTACTAGAAGAACAATAATAGTCGGTAAGTACCTAGAACGATAATAATAAATATTAAGATATCGTCGCGTTCAAGTAGACCGTGCGATCATTTAGATACTTATTATTTATTCCACACGACCGTTTGCAGTTGTAGTACACAGGCAGACTTTACCGAGGCATTCTTTATCAGTTAATTAGTAGTGTGACGTCTAGTGAGAAACACTTTTAAACCAAAAGGTAAGTGCCAACTACAGTGTAGACGCTCCTTGCATAAGTCAATGGACCAGGACATTTCATCGTCATCATACTGTCCTAGTTACTTGGGATCGGCGCAATAAGTTTTTTTTCTACCGTTCTCCTCTATCGTTCATCATGCAATTATTTACTCTTTTTTCTTTCATCTTTTATCAATCTCACAAAATCAATGGACTGCGATTTTAAGATAAAAGCAAAATAATAGTAAAAACACTTCGATTGCATCAGTATCAAAATAAATTTGTGGTAAACTTTATCTTTGCAATTTTTGTGTATTATTAATAAGACCTTTGAGTTTTATGAAGTTTTTATTTATTATAAAATTATTTTAAACGAAATAATAATAGTTACCATTTCTCTTATAATGCCCGTTCCTCTCTAGTTATTAGTTATGCATCACATAAATAAAATGGACATAACATGATGGCTTCAAATATTATATTGAATCGAAAGATACTCTTTCGTACCCATCATAACATAACATCATGCCTTGTAATCCTCGAAGGGTTAGGCAGAGGTGTACCTAACAAGTAAGTTTTATAGTCTCATGTAATAATGGGTGAGCCTAATGCCATCAGCCGGCCACAAATGCAGACTCTATGGCTGCTACTGAGAAATTCCTGATGCAAAAACCCAATAACACTTTGCCCGACCCAGAATTCGAAACCAGGACCTCACTAGACCAAAATGGCAGTGTCTTAAAAAAAATTGTCACAATACCTGTAAAAAAATAACCAGAAAACGTATATATTGAACTACAGATAGTTCCAGCTTGGTTTACAGCTTACAGCACGGAATGTGCACGGAACTGACTTCCAATTAGTGGGCCGCGGTTTGTAAGCTTCGGATTTAGCTACTATATGTCAGAACACGGATATCTATGTACGATACCTATGTACGTTTCATGCTATATATATACGTATGTGTCTGAGTTAAATGTAAATAGTATAAGATGTGCCTAAAGAAAAATAACGCATAATTCTTAAGTTCTTCAAGATATTTCTCCGCAGTGGTGGATTCTGACTTTGCTTTAGTTTCCTCCGTGCCTCGGAAAGCTCGTTAAGCCGTTAGTCCCGGCTGTCATTTGTGATCTTTGACAGTCGTTACAGGTAGTCAGTGGCCCAAAAAGTCTGACAACCAGTCTTACCAAGGGGTATCGTATTACCCAGTACTAACTGGGTCGTTTAGTCGCTCCATGTAAATGGTATTCAGCTGCATCCGGTTAGACTGGAAGCCGACCCCAATAAAACTTGGGAAAAGGCTAGGCAGATGATGGTGGATTCTGACTTTGAAAACTATCGTTCTATAAAACATGTTCAGTGATTCCATGAAAACATGATTGCTTTTAATTTGCTTGTTTTCCCGCGCCTGCCTTCGCAGATCGATGGAGAAACATACGAATCAAGCCGCAAAACATTATTTTATGTCTAATACGAAAGTGATTCTTGTACCTATTACCAGGCCTGTCTCACTTCCATACAAGCGGCGCAAAAACCCCGAGATATTTACCTACTATTCTGGAAAACAAGCTAATTTCAACCTTTTGCATTGCGCATAGCGTTCATAGTAAAATAACTGTCTGACGTCTCGCTTCAATCTGCTAGGGCTGTCAGAGGTACTTTACGGTATTAACAGTTTATTTTTGTTTTCGGGTGCGTGCGCTGCGTGTGCGACAAGTCGAGCGAGGGAACGTGCACAACGACGGTGCTGCCAACTGGCGTCGCCAATCCGAATCTTGTGCTCTATTAATGCTTGACATAGACTTTTCTAACAAGTAAACAGAATTAATTTTATAGTGAAAATTAATTAACTAATTATAATGCATTGTTGCATTTCTGGATGTAGGTACCAATACATCCACAAAAATGAAAATAAATCAATTAGCGTAAAATTCTATTACTTTCCAAAGAATACTACTATCATATCATGTTTTGGTGAAAAACGCAAAAAATGGATAAACGCAGTAAAGAAAAATATTTGAAAACAACTTGTTTTTGTTACACTCTGCATTGAAAAAGCCCTCAAAATCAACCGTCCATGCAAACATACCAGAACCATTTATACTTCACCATAGACGTGTTCTACTAGACCGCACTAAAGTTCACACCGAATATCCCTCAACAGTTAATCAAGGACTCCACATGTACTCAGAATATAAACATGGTTATAC
The DNA here is from genome assembly GCA_905147715.2 of Xestia xanthographa. Lineage (NCBI taxonomy): Eukaryota > Metazoa > Arthropoda > Insecta > Lepidoptera > Noctuidae > Xestia > Xestia xanthographa. Next base: position 3,946,514 of record LR990659.1, on the reverse strand, counting down.
CCACAATAATGTTTTTAGTTGGCTGCACTCCTTTGGTTTTTTAAGTTTTGTATCTAAATGCTACGGACTGCATTTTATTGATTGCTTCATCAAATGATTGTGAACTAATTGATTTATTAGAGCCTGGAGATACTGTTCTCGCTGATAAAGGGTTCCTCCATTATAACATGTGTTGAAAATAAGAAAGCTATCTTAGTTATGCCAGCCACCATGTCTTCATACACCACAATTTTCATCAGAAAGTAAACGAAAGATATAAAATTCATATTATTAAACATTTATATTACGCTGACGATCGTTATTGATAGACCGGAACTCATATTTTATACCTTTTAGCATATTCAAAAATAATATAATTGAAGAGACAATTTTGTCTAAGTAAATTGAAAGCACGATGAGAAGTGATAAGTTTCCTTTTCTGTCCGCATAGTGTCTCTTTTGTCGATTAGTGCTGCCACCTATAGTTCCTGCACGTTCCCTCTTGCGTTTATCATACCTAAACTCGGGAGTGAAACTTCTGTACCGTAAGGTACTAATATATATTCTGTGCTATTACATACTAGACTCAATGTAACACACGCATAACATTGCGCTGATCGATGCATTGAATAGTATAGGGGTCATGCGGGTATTTAAAGTCATAACATAAAAAATTAACCTAGTGAAAAAGTGGGAACTTTGACCTCTAAAGCTTTGTCCAAAACAAAAAAATATATCACAATGGCGGGGAGAACAAGTGCCTTATGGGTCTTTTAATACCTATCTGGTAGGTAACCGTAAACCTGGTTCTGCGAAACCGTTCGGGGATTATTTTTTTAAATGCTGTCAGCCATTAAAAACTTAGGCTTAACATCGGTCGTATAAAAAATCAAACGAACGGGCCATGATGATTAGTGTGTGTCATTTTATGAACCACATAATTTACTGATCATGTATTTCAAACCATGCATCACGGTGTTGCTTAATTATTCTAAACTGTGTATTTATTGTAATTGTTCCTGACTATGTAATTAAAGTAGTTATATGTAAATACATAAAGAAGTTCTAATGTATGTAAATTGCAGCAGAAAAACAGTGATAGCTTAGTGGTATCGGCGCAAACTTGCCAACCAGAGGTCGTGGGTTTGTGTAATTTATTTCATTACCACTGTTGACCGAACGGTGAAGGTAAATTCGTACTAAAACATGTCCTAGAATCGAAAATTCGAAGACATGTGACATCTGCCAACTTGCAGTAAGCCTGCGTGGCACACTCCCCTCTCACTAAGATGTGGCTTGTATCCCAGCTGAGGAAACGTTATAGACTGTCTAATATTGTCTATGCTATGATATGCTAAATGACCTCACACGTTGCATATATTTCAAGTACATACTGTTTACATTTACAGAGTCAAGATGGCGCAAGTGAGAGTGAGTGAGGGGTTGCTGGAGGGCAAGCTGGTGTCCAACGAATACGGCGGCACGTTCTACAGCTTCAAGGGCATCCCCTATGCGCAGCCGCCCATAAGAGATCTCCGGTTCAAGGTAGATATCACACTCCGACTTTTAATTGTCAACATAGAGTTCATCATCATCATTAAAGTAGTTATATGTAAATACATAAAGAAGTTTTAATGTATGTAAATTGCAGCAGAAAAATAGTGACTATTATTGACATTATCTACCTTTTTCTCAAGTACATTGGGGTCAGCGACTTAAAACAATCGTGATATTCTTGTCAATAAACCATGCTCATAAATGAGTTTAAAAAGTATAAGTATCTCACATTTTTATGTAACTCTGAATGGTTTTATTATGTTTGATGAAACAAAAACAGGGTTACTTTATTTGGACCAGTCTCGTCATTGACAAACATGTAAACCAATACTGATATAGTATAATAACAATAGTTTAATAGTTAAACAAAAATTATGTTTCCAGGCACCACAAAATCTCAAACCATGGAACGGTGTGCGCAGTGCAAAAGGCTTTGGTCCCATTTGCTATCAGAGCGACCCATTCATGAAAACACCACCCAAAGGAAGTGAAGACTGCTTGTACCTTAACGTTTACACCCCAGACCTGAAACCCATCAAGCCTTTACCAGTAATGTTCTGGATACACGGAGGAGCCTATCTCTCTGGCAGTGGCAATGATGATATATTTGGCCCAGAATTCCTCGTTAGACAAGATGTGATACTTGTCACAATCAACTACAGACTTGAGGTATTGGGATTTCTTTGTCTAGATACAGAAGAAGTACCTGGTAATGCTGGCATGAAGGATCAAGTGGCAGCTTTGAGATGGGTCAATAAGAATATTGCGTCTTTTGGTGGCGATCCCAACAATATAACCATTTTTGGGGAAAGTGTAGGCGCTGCCAGTGTCAGCTATCACCTTGTGTCACCCATGACAAAAGGTCTTTTCAAGAGAGCGATATGTCACAGTGGAACAGCCACTTGCTGGTGGGGAGAAGTTATCGAGCCCCGTGAGAGAGCAATCGTTTTAGCCGAGCAAATGGGGTACGACCCAAAAACTGATGGAAGTCTCTACAATTACTTCAAGAACCAACCAATAGAAGCACTCGTTCAAATATCAACACCTCTAACATTCTCTGAAGAGCAACGAATGGGCTTTGAATTAAGTATGGGTATTGTTAGCGAAAAGCAATTTGGTGATAATGAAAGATTTTTTCATGGGAATATTTATGATCATTTAAAGAATGGCATTCACGAAGGTGTAGAAGTTATAACCGGCTACACTGAAGACGAAGGTGTTATACTTTATGTCTTTGCTGAACACGAAAAAATGCTAGCTCAGGCCAATCAAATCCTTACTTATTTTACTCCTAAACATTTAGCATTGAATTGTCCAGTAAAACATCAAATAGAGGTGGCACGAAAGATAAAGGACTTCTATATGAATGACAATAGTTCAAGAGCTGACTGGGAAAAGTTGGCACGATTCCATTCATTCGAAACACTTAAATATGACATCATTAAGTGGGCGAAGATTTGCGCAAGTGCAAACAAGAATAAGATATACTTCTTTAAATTCAGTTGCAAATCTGAAAGGAATGTTGCATGTCCCTTGATGGGGCTGGAAGAGGTTACTGGTGGTAAAGAAGTATCCTGTCATGTTGATGATTTGTTCTATATTTTCAATGGTAGAGCAGCAGAAGGAAAAATCGATATGAAATCTAAAACATTCAAAATAATTGATAACATGACGAAACTTTGGGCTAACTTTGCAAAATATGGGTAAGTTGTAATTAAAACCAATGATAATACATTCTACTACAACTACACTACAACAGCCCATAACGTCCACTGCTGGACATAAGGCTCTCCCATGATGGGAGGAATTTGCCGTAATCTCCACGCTTGGCAGGCGGATTGGAGATCGCAGTGATGAAAGAGTAACAGAAAACGCTGCTGCCCATTCTCTGGTCTACGGAGGCGCAAGGTGTTCTGCCTCAGACAATAGTCGCCTTATACGACATCCGTAAGTGTAATGGGTTGGTTCTATTCTACTCTGCCGGAAACCACACGGCTTACTATAATACATTCATACATTAATATTATGATATGATAATACATTTTAGTCAAGTGTATCATAGACTCCTATTATAGTAGCTTTCGTTTTTGTTTTCAGAAACCCAACTCCAAACGATGAACTTGGTGTGAAATGGAATCCGTACACAGTGCAAAAGGAAGAATATTTAGACATTGGCAACGATTTGCAAATGGGGTCAGCTCCAGATCATGAAGAATTTAAATTCTGGGACACCATCTTTAGGGAATTTGCTCCTAAATATTTTACTCAAGATTCTTAAACAGCTTGTTGTTCAAGGTTTTCTTTCGCATACAAGTACGCTATCTGTGGAATATCATTATAATAAATGCACATGACCCGTGCAATATGTTTTTTTTTAATGTTATTTATATTTTTGTGCACTTATCTTTTGTTTGATTTTTTACCGTACAATAACTTTTGTTTTCAACCAACTACAATAATTGGTCACAACATTATTTATTTCTAATCGTACAACGAACTATTTCTCATAAAATCAACATCACAAACACATCACGCCTGTAATTCCCGAAGGGTTAGGCAGAGATGTACCTAATAGTAAACCCTATGCCATTATGCCTATGGCATTAAGTCCGCCTCTGTACTTTGTGCTTGAAGTGATAAATAAATACACCACTTTTCGACAGTTTTGCCTTTTTACCCGACTGCGGCGAAGCCCAAAAGGAGGGTTATGTGTTTGCCCTGTATGTATGTATGTATATTGGGTCAGTCGTTGTCACCTTTTCCTTTCGGTAACTTACGCAACTTACTTGCTTACTTGGTAATTATTTTTTAACCGACTTCAAAAAAGGCGGAGGTTATATGTTCGTGTGTATGTATTTTTTTTTTTTTTTATGTATGTTACCTAATTTCTCTCCCATTTGTGGACCGATTTTCAAAATTCTTTTTTCATTTGATAGAGTACACTCCTGAGGTGGTCCCATTTTAATTTGGTGAAGATCGGATACTGACCTTCGGAGATATACAATGGAACTCTTCAAAAAGAGACGGCAAATCTGTTGTGATAGCTCCAATCGGTTGGATGTTCATTGTTTATACAATATCATGACGGAACATCACGCCTGTATGCTCTGAGGGGGTACGCAGAAGTGTACAATTTACCTGATTTCTCTCCCATTTGTGGACCGATTCTCAAAATTCTTTTTTTATTTGAAAGAGTATACTCCTGAGGTGGTCCCATTTTAATTTAGTGAAGATCTGATGCTGATCTTCGGAGATATACAATGGAACTCTTCAAAAATAGACGGCAAATCTTTTATGATAGCTCCAATCGCTTGGATTTTTATTGTTTATACAATATCATGACGTAACATCACGCCTGTATGCTCTGAGGTGGTACGCAGATGTGTACAATTTACCTGATTTCTCTCCCATTTGTGGACCGATTCTCAAAATTTTTTTTTTACTTGAAAGAGTATACTCCTGAGGTGGTCCTATTTTAATTTGGTGAAGATCTGATGCTGATCTTCGGAGATATACAATGGAACTCTTCAAAAATAGACGGCAAATCTGTTGTGATAGCTCCAATCGGTTGGATGTTCATTGTTTAAACAACATCATAACGTAACATTACACCTGTCTGCTCTGAGGGGTACATAGATGTGTACAGTACACCCAGATTTCGACAGTTATGGCATGTTATGTTCCATTTATTGGGGATAAGCCTATTACCATGACATGTATTGTTAACCATGTACAATGAATGCATAGCAAATATTTGTAAGTATAGGATATTACAACTAAAAATGGAAAAATAAAATAAAACTTTTTTGCCAAAAATAAAACCGACTTCAAAAAAAACAACAAACAAAAAAAACAAAAAAAAGGACAAAAAAAATACACTTAAAGAAAAACAAAAAAAACACTAAAACAAAACCACAAAAAAGTGAAAAATAACTTTAGCTTCAGAAGCCGGTGAGAAAAACACCAAATCATTTAAAGGTCAAGTTTCAGAAGTCGGTGACAAAAACACTAAATCAATTAAACAAGGTCACCGACTTCTGAAGCTTGACCTTTGATTGATTTGGTGTTTTTCTCACCGGCTTCTGAAGCTAAAGTTATTTTTCACTTTTTTGTGGTTTTGTTTTAGTGTTTTTTTTGTTTTTCTTTAAGTGTATTTTTTTTTTTTTGTTGTTTTTTTTTTTGTTTGTTGTTTTTTTTGAAGTCGGTTTTATTTTTTTGTCCACATAAACTTAAATTTTGTTTCTAGCCTCAAGATAAATTATTTTATACGATCACTGCACACTATCTGTTTATATTACTAGTATTAGTAATATTGTCAATATTGATTGATTTATTGTTTTGGTTTTTCTTTGCTGACACAGATGATATATTACTATACTCTATGAACAAATGTCTTCGTCCGCATCTCTGTCAGTGTTGCCATGCAACCATGCATAGACAAACCGGTGACGTGGGGTGTACATAAAATTATATTTTTATTCTGTTCTTTAACCTATACTTATTACATATTAAATATTTATATTTATTTATTATTATTATTTTGTATTATAAATTTATATTCGTATATGACCGTAGCATCACTCTGGGCCCTATCAGAATACCAGCGCTGTGACATTTTTATTTTTTTAAATGTCACAGCACTTTGCTGAGATAGGAGCCTTTTGACCTTGCACAGGACCATTTTGATTGTTTTTTTTTTTATTTTTTTTTCTCTGGTTTACTTTTTTATATAATTTTGTAATTTCTATTGTATCTTTTTGTTTCTGTTTATCCTGTGTGAGTCAATAAATACTTTTCTTTCTTTCTTCCTTTCTATATATGTATGAATGTCCGTTTCTTTGTTCCCTCGTAACTCTTCAAAGGATGGAGGGATTTGGATAGAATAAATGTCGTCAGATTCGTCTTGATGGCGCGAGTGTCACTGGCTACATTAAAAAAAAAAAAAAAAAAGAAAAAAACAAAAATCGTGGATTTGGGGTGCCATATTATTGTGGAGTTCGAAATTTTTTTTTCTTCTAATACCATCGAGTCAAAAATATATGCAAATTATATGTTTGAAAGTAATTCGAAATGACAAATCTATATAATTATAAAATGGTAAACTGACTGACTGACTGGGTGATATATCAACGCACAGCTCAAACCGCTGGGTCTACTGATTAGTAGGTTCCTTATGTGGTCTAGGGGTTCACTAAGAAAGGATTTTGCAAAATTCACCCCCTATGGGGGTTAATCGGGGCTCCAAAGTTTCTATGGGGAAACAAGATTAGTTATACTATTTTATACAAAACTTCACAGGAGTGCTCCTTTTGATAAATGAGTAGAAACGGGTTTCAGGTTTTCTCAGAATTAAACCCCTAAGAGGGGCAAATGGGGTGACAAAGTCTAAAAATCAATGCACAGCCCAAATCGCTGGGTCTACTGATACCAAATTTGGCAAATAGGTTCCGTATGTGGTTTAGAGGTGTACTAAGAAAGGATTTTTCAAAATTCACCCCTGATGGGGTGAAACGGGGCTCCAAAGATTGTATGGGGATGCAAGATTAGTTAGACTATTTTATTCGAAACTTCACAGGAGTGCTCCTATTGATAAATGAGTAGAAACAGGTTTCAGGTTTTTTTCAGAATTCAACCCCTAAGAGGGGGAAATGGGGTGGCAAGGTCTTAAAATCAATGCACAACCCATACCGCTGAGTCTAGAGATCCCAAATTGGGCCCGTAGCTTCCTTATGAGGTTTAGGGTTGCACGAAGAAAGGTTTTTTCAAAATTCACCCCTGAAGGGGTGAAACGGGGCTCCAAAGTTTGTATGGGGATGCAAGATTAGTTAGACTATTTTATTCGAAACTTCACAGGAGTGCTCCTATTGATAAATGAGTAGAAACAGGTTTCAGGTTTTTTTCAGAATTCAACCCCTAAGAGGGGGAAATGGGGTGGCAAAGTCTTAAAATCAATGCACAACCCAAACCGCTGAGTCTAGAGATTCCAAATTGGGCCCGTAGGTTCCTTATGAGGTTTAGGGTTGCACTAAGAAAGGTTTTTTCAAAATTCACCCCCTTTTTTTTTTTTTTTTTTCGGATGGGAAATCATCAAATAACCCCTCCCGCTCTGGGCGGAGCAGGAGGGAGTGTCAGACTTTTACTGACTAAAACCCATCCATGTTCCTTCATCGCCCTTTGTGTTCCGGGGCCACGGTATCTCTTTCGAATAGTCCCGCAACCCCGGAGAAAATTCACCCCTAAGGTTTAGTTTGTTTATTTTTTTTCAAAATTAGTTAGACTGTTTTATTCGAAACTTCACAGGAGTACTCCTATCGATAAATGACTTGTTAACATTTGTGTTTTTGGTTGTTAGTTTTTTTTGTATTCCCTTTTAATAGGGGAATAGCTTGTCATCATCCGTCGTCAATCGTCATTGTCGTCCGTGTCTGCTACTGACAACTGTCAAATATGTATAATTGACAGCCTGGACGGTGTGCTTTCCGAGGCACGGAGGAAACTCTGTATGTTATGGGTGGTCACCCATCCACGAACCAACCTAGGCAAGCGCAGCTGCGTCCCGAGCGACTGTTATTATTCAGCCATGAGCTCCTCACTAACTAAACAAACCATATGAGATAAAAAATGTATTAAGATAAAAAAAAATAGAGTGCATAGCTACGTATATAAAATGACAGACACTCATAAAAACAACTCAGTCGTGCACAAGTGCATGCGTAAACAACACCGTAGGATATTGAACTATAAAAATAATCATAGCATTACGACCTTGGGAGATATTAACAAAGTCGAACACATGAATCGGTCAAGTATTATCGTCTGTATTATTTATTTTTTAGTGATTAACGTGACCTGTAACTGAGCCCAACTAGATACCACTCTTAAAGAAGAAGTTATTCAGTGCGAAGATGGTGCAAGTGAGAGTGAGTGAGGGGTTGCTGGAAGGCGAGCTGGTGCACAACGAGTACGGCGGCACATTCTACAGCTTCAAAGGCATCCCGTATGCTCAACCTCCCCTAGGAGACCTCCGGTTCAAGGTAAAAACCTCTCTGAGCTTCCTTTCTCCTAAAATAATTTTTTCATCAGTAATTTTATAATAATAGGTAATATTCTCAGACCAAATAAAAAACCAAGACATACCGCTGCGAACAGCAAAGTGAAGCCAGCTTAAAACTACGCTTCGCTCTGTGCATACACGCTCACACGCACACATTTATAACATATTACAATTATACTACGCTCAAAAAATGCACACATGTTTACGAAACCAGTACCACTTTATTGTTCGCAGCGGTACCTATGTCTTGGTTTTTAGGGATCCGTAGCCAAATGGCAAAAAATGGAACCCTTATGGATTCGTCATGTCTGTCTGTCTGCCTGTCTGTCTGTCCATCCGTATGTCACAGCCACTTTTTTCCGAAACTATAAGAACTACGCTGTTGAAACTTGGTAAGTAGATATTTTCTGTGAACCGCATTAAGATTTTCACACAAAAGTAGAAAAAAAAAAAATATTTTGGGGGTTCCCTATACTTAGAACTGAAACTATTTTTTTTTTACATCAAACCCATACGTGTGGGGTATCTATGGATAGGTCTTCAAAAATGATATTGAAGTTTCCTTTATTATTTTTTTCTAAACTGAATACTTAGACTGAATAGTTTGCGCCAGATACACTTCCAAAGTGGTAAAATGTGTGGCCCCCTGTAACTTCTAAAATAAGAGAATGATAAAACTGAAAAAAAAATATGAAGTACTTTACCATATAAACTTCCACCGATAATTGGTTTGAACGAGATCTAGTAAGTTATTTTTTTTTTTAATACATCATAAATCGTGAACCGCAATTTACCTTTCATTCAATCAACTTAAATATAAAAATAAACAACGAACTACAAGAACTTTTATATTATATTACTTGCTGGTACGGAACCCTTCATGGGCAAAAATTTATTTGTGGAGGTGTCCAGAATGACGTTCTGAATACATGGTAACAGTTTGTGCGTTGGTTTTCCTTCCACCCTGTTATATATATTATACCCTCGGTTTGTCTGTATGTTTGTTACCTTGTCACACCATAATAAATTGCTGATTGATTGATCGATTTGGACAAGCCAACAGGGAAAGACCTAGCAAATTGGATACTTTTTATCCCAATACTACATTTCCGTGGTAAAATTTCCAATTTTCGTCAAGCGTTCGAAACTGAGGTCCAAAAACGTATCTAAAAATAATATTTAATTATGAGCCTGTGTGTCCCGCGGCAGAGCAGAGGCCTCATTTCCCTCTTTCCATTTTTTTTCTCTGTGGCTATTGGGTCGAATCCTTTTGGTAAGAGTCCAACAATCTCCAAATAACTTAAGTATAATTTATTCGGAGACCAACAGTTCAAAGTACCTACGACCCTGTCTGTATAAAAATAACTTCTCATAACCGGTTGCAGATTTATTACTATGATTGTTGGCCATGTGGGGAACCTTTGAGGAAAATTGCTCAGGCTATGTTGCTATGCTAAACATGGAGGGCGTACCTGCATGGATACTAAATTACTTAAGATTATCTTATTTGCATATTACGGACACTTACTGCTACAAATGTCTGTTGACACTACCTATTTGGATACGTCTCTCCCAAAAGGTCAACATTAAATTATGTTTATTTTCATGTCAATCTTCGTAATATAAACAGGGCCGAAACAAAAAACAAAAGTATTTGTATCTCGCTCGCATTTGGCTACTTCAGATAAGTTAAATGTAAATGTTATCGAAACATATTGTGGTATCTGTTCTATATCGCTATTTGCTATTATAGAGATAAATATCGATCAAGTCACTACCTCGGATGGGTCACCGGATATATCTTACCCCGGTAGTACACTACTATGGGATAACTTGTGACCTCAAAGCAGGTGAAACGAAGGTCAGAAGCTAGTGGTATAAATTAAAACATATAAAACACGATCGTCCATCTATACTAATATTATAAAGAGGTAACATTTGTTTGTAAGTTTGTATGTAGGGGGTAATCTCCGGAAGTAATGAACCAATTTTAAAAATTGTTTCACTGGTAGAAAGTTACATTATTCGTGAGTGCTATAGGCTATATTTTATTCCCGTACTCCCACGGGAACGGGAACTACGCGGGTGAAACCGCATTACGTCAGCTATTATAAATGCAACTGTAGGTCGTTATTGTTACCGATGAATTAGATTAGCTAATTAATTAGTGGGAATTATTCGACTATAATTTTATGGGCTATAGTAATACCAAGGGTTATCGTGATATTCAATAACTGGGTTGTGGAGGTCAGATAGGCGGTGGAGCGAATGCTCCATGCAAAATATTGGTATCAGGTGCATCCGATAAGACTGTGAGCTGATCCTAACATAGTTGGAAGGCTAAGCAGATGTTGAGATGATTTTAGCGGGTAATAGGGATTTCTTAAAATAGGAAGGAAAGGTACCGAGCCGTAAAAAATAGAGCCTCCAGCTCTCTTATTCTTGTCACAACCTAAGTATTCATTTTTAATTTTACAGGCACCACAACCCCCAACACCATGGACGGGAGTTCGGAACGCCAAAGAGTTCGGTCCAGCATGCTCCCAAGTCGACTTACTAATGAAAAGCCAACCCAATGGCACCGAGGACTGTCTGTTCCTCAACGTCTACACCCCGGACTTAAAACCTAAAGACCCCTTACCCGTAATGTTTTACATTCACGGCGGAGGATTCTTCTCCGGAAGTGGCAATGATGATTTGTATGGACCAGAATTTCTCGTCAGAAAAGGAGTTATCCTTGTCACAATCAATTATAGACTTGAAGTGCTAGGATTTCTTTGTCTTGATACAGAGGAAGTACCAGGCAATGCAGGCATGAAGGATCAAGTTGCGGCTTTAGAATGGGTTAACAAAAATATTTCAATTTTTGGTGGAGATCCCAATAATATTACAATCTTTGGCGAAAGTGCAGGCGCGGTCAGCGTGAGCTACCATCTAGTGTCACCTATGACTAAAGGACTTTTTAAAAGAGCTATTTGTCAGAGTGGAACCACAACATGCTGGTGGGCAAAAGTATTTGAGCCCCGTTTAAGAGTCGCCAACTTAGCACGTCAACTGGGTTACAACTCAGAAAAGGATGGAGATCTCTACGAATTTTTCAAATCTCAACCAGTTGACCATCTCGTTGGAGTCAAATTACCACTTTCGTTCTCAGAAAAACATCGAGCAGGCTTCGAATTAAGTTTGGGTATAGTTAGTGAAAAACAATTTGGGGAAAACAAGGTATACTTTCATGGCAATGTATCCGATCACCTAAAAAATGGTATACACGAAGGAGTGCAAGTTATTACTGGATATACTGGAGACGAAGGTGTTCTAATATTTGTGTTTGGCGAATACATAAAAATGTTAACGCAAGCAAATGATTTCGACAGTTATTTCACTCCTAAACATATTGCATTGAATTCGCCGATGAAAAAACAAATCGAGGCAGGACAAAAGATCAAAGAGTTTTATATGCGTGACAGAAGCGTAAATACTGAATGGGAACGATTGGCTCGATTCCACGCTTTTGAATTGTTTGTATATGGAACAGTTAAATGGGCCAAAGTTTGCGCACAAAGGAACAATATCTATCTCTACAAATTCACTTGCAAATCTGAAAGAAACATTGCAACCCGCTTGACGGACCTTAACATTGTAACAGGTGGTAAAGAAGTGTCTTGTCACCTTGATGATTTGTTTTATATCTTCAACAGTAAAGCATCAGAACAAGCTGTCGATATGAAATCTAAAACATTTGGAATGATCAATAACATGACAGATCTTTGGACAAACTTTGCAAAATTTGGGTAAGTTCAGGAACGAAAATGTTCCACGTATGTCACTTTGATACATGGGTATTTGAAATATTATTAAGTTCTGCCTATTTTCCAGAGACCCAACTCCTAATGAAGATCTTGGAGTGAAATGGAATCCGTATACGGTAGAAAAAGAAGAATATCTGGAAATTGGTAACGAACTACAAACAGGGTCAGCACCAGATGATGCAGAGTACAAGTTTTGGGAAGATATTTTCAAAGAATACGCCCCTGAATATGTTGATAAAGAATATTAATAAATGCATGTACATTGTATGTAACGTTATGACGCTATTCCTTTGGCTTTTGCCACCTAAAGACCTGTCTGATCTTGTAAGTTTTGGTAAACCCCTAGCTGAAAGGCATTCATCATCATTATGATTTTTTGGAAAAAAAATATCGAATTTTGAAAATCTCGTACATAAATAATGACAAGTCGTCATTGACTAATACACCATTATGAATTTAGGAGTATAAATTTTAAGCACACTGGTCATCGTTTTGCCTTGGTATAGTTGTCACAAGGACGTATCCTTGTCTATACGAGTAATATTATAAAGAGGATTTTTTGTTTGTTTGTTTGTACCGAATAAGCTCCGAAACTAAAAAAAACTAAACTACCTACTGTACTGATTTTAACCACTTTTTCACCAATATAAAACGAAATTATCAGGAAGTAACAAAGGCATACATTATACACCGTTAATTTTAGGTAGTTCTGAAACTGAAAGCCATAAACTCGATCATCGAACTCGGAACGATTGGGACTGTTTTTTTTAAACAACATTTTTTTTTTTTTTTTTTTTAGATTTAAAAAAAAAAATTAAAGAAACACAAAATTTTAATTTTAACTAACACACAATGCACTATTATATATGTTAGTCTGTAAGGTATTTATTTATGGGCCAAAGTAGCCTGAAAATAAAGGTTTTATTATTATTATCATTTGTTCATTTATATTCACATGTTTTTAACATCTTTAAATATTTCTTAGTAAAACAAGATAAAAAAAAACATTTAAAAATTAAAAAAAAATACAGTACCCACCAGCGCTGGGAGCAGGGTCCGAGCTGCCGGTGGTCAGGACTCTTGAGAGAGGAACCTCCTAACGATACGCGCCGTGTCCAGAAGTACTGCTTTCTGAATCAAGCCCTTGATCCAGCTCCCAAGCGAGAGCCTCCTAAGATGTTGGTCGAAGCTCTTGGCTATTAATCCATTGGCCGACACGACTATCGGCACAATGATTATTATTATTATATTATATTATATCATGCAAATTAATCGAGCTATCACAATTTTTGAAGACGAAGTCAAATAATCAATAAAGTTATAGTGCGGCATCATTCATCGCTTGAATGATATTATCAGGAGTGTTGGTAAACATAAATGTTGGTGAAAATTACAGACATTTTATTAAAAAAACAAGAGATTAAGATAATTTATAGTTTGTTTATTAGTTTATTTTATTATTATCAATACAAATATATAAATTTTCGAAAACAAGAAGTTACTTTTTTTTGTACCCCATCACAATGTTGGATCATTGCCACTAGTTCTACTACATAGTTCTACAACACAGATCTACAACACAGTTCTACAACACAGTTCTACAACACAGTTCTACTACACAGTTCTACTACACAGTTCTACTACACAGTTCTACTACACAGTTCTACAACACAGTTCTATAACACAGTTCTACAACACAGTTCTACAACACAGTTCTACAACACAGTTCTACTACACAGTTCTACTACACAGTTCTACAACACAGTTCTACGAAAGAACTAGTGGGTTTTTTGTTCCCACTAGTCGTCCTACGATTTCAGGTGGTACAAAATCGTAGAACTAGTAAGAACAAAATGTCCCATTAGTTCTATTACACAATTTTACGGTAGATCATGTCCTATTTAACCCAAAGATTGACTGGGAGAGAATGCCTTGTGGAATTAGGTCCGCCTATATACCACTATAAATAAAATAGTTTCGACTGTGGTCAGCACTAAAAGAAATATGCAGCAGTACTACGGTACACTGTTAATCATCTACAGTGTTTAATTAAATCCGTTAGTGTACCGTAAAAAGCTTCTAGATAGAGGTGGTTTATCGACATTAAGCCCTCCACTGACACAACTGTGCCCATTTTGTGACCTCGCGCCTCACTGACCTAATTCCTGATAGGGTTCCACCTTGCTATACGATATTGAAAAAAAAAAAACAGGTTTACCTACATTTTTGTATTAGTACATTACTGCAGCCGCCAGCAACAGAGGCATTGATGGACGAACGTGTAAATGTGGGCCGAAGCCAAGCCGAGGCACACCTAAGTAAGTCCATCAATGCCTAGTTGTGGCCAAGGCTTGTATAGTACTTTTCTCAAATAATGCGAGGAATTAAAATTCTCGCGTTGAAGAGTTCATTTGTTTTTTTTTTCAATAAACCTCTTTCTATTTTTGCAAGCCAATTCGAAATTTAAATAAATTCTTTGATAAGTTACCTCCTTGGTTATTATGTTTTAGAGTAAAAGGTCGTTCCATTTTTAAATAACACGACAGATATGAGTTTACTGTGTAATTTATTTGGCCGCTAAACACGACAGATATGGATTTTCATACAACTTTTGCTGGCCGCTGGTCGCATGTATCTGGCCAGTACAGCAATTTCGATTTATCTCGAAGAAGGTTGTCAAAGTAATGCTCAAATTTCCAAGCATGTTTAGGAAAATAAATTAACAGGCACGGTCACAAAATAGAAAAAGAGTTTTCAATACACTTCCTCGAAAACTGGCCCATAAATAACGCACTACGGTTAGGTACAACATGCAATGTATTTCACACGCGTGCGATTTTTTCCACTTTCCCGCACGTGTGCGGGAATGAAAATTGCCACAGATAACTATACCTATATTTAGTCCAAATTGGTTCAATGCCTATAGTCTGAGGTGAATGTTTTTTTTTTTAATTTTTGCAAAGCACTACGCGTCTTTACGGCCATAAATATTTTTTGAATATTCAAATTGTGTTTATAAATAGAATATCATAGATAAACACGATTATTTAAAACTAATAGTTACTTTTATACACAAATTAACATTTATTTGTGTTCTGAATTCAAAAATATAAAATAAATCATTTTTTTTATATTAAGCTGTTTAACGGCTTCATACCATTACCTCTCTTTCAACCTGCCCGCGTAGCATGGCGACTAGAAACGGGGAAAGACTCGACAAATCTTTTGTTCATCTGTCATTTTGTCGATATTGAATAGACAAAATGACAGATGAACAAAAGATTTGTCGAGTCTTTCCCTATTTCTACGTCGCCATGCTACGCGGGCTGGTGAGACCAAAGCGCGAAAAAAAAAAAAATTTAAATCATAGTTTCATAGTTCGTGACAATAGTACATTTTGATACAAGTAGAGAAATTTTGTTATTGCATTCGAGGCGGAATTATAACGGTTCTCGACAATTCTCGGCTCAAAAACACCCTCGCCTACGGCTCGGGTGTTATAATTCCGCCTCGATTGCAGTAACAAACTTTCTCCACTTGTATCAAAATGTATTATTATTGATAGCTGGTATCCTTATCAATACAAACAAGTTTAGAATGCGACAAAATGTTCTAAAGTGTCATGTTTCCGAGATATGAGCTATCAAAGTTAAAGTCCATTCACTGATGGCATCTTCAGCACAACTTTGATTTGATCAGACACGTATAAAACTTGTATCAATCGATAACCAATATCAAAAACAAGTTATGTCAGGTTTTATATACGTGGCCGCAACTTTGACGAAAAATTAAAATGGCGGAAGTTAGGCCGGTTAGGCTTCGTATAATATCTTCCAAGCCCTATAAGGTGTTTACAATCAAAGGGTATTGGGTATTTTCGAATTCGAAACCATACTATGAAATAAACCATAATATTATGTAGTTAGTAATTAAATCCCAAATGTCTTTTGTTATTTCCAGAGAAAGTGCTTGCTTCTAAAGGTGGTAATTATGCTCATGACTGAACTGACGTGAGTTGTACAGTGTAAATGACTACATCATTCAATGAGTAGTTTCAAATTCCACAGTTACATTATCAGAGAGTTCAAAGACTTTGAAACGTGATGCAGCCAGAATAGGCTTTAGTAAACTTTTTGATGCCTGGCATAATATTATTCCCGTTATTTTAAAAGTCATCGTGAGTTTTTTTATCGCTATCGACAATGTTGATTACAATCTTTTGATTTTTATAATTAATGATTCACATTGATTTAATCACACGTCTTGTTTTTTGGGTTTTCCTGCCTATTTAACTTTGATTTCTCCAATTTATTTTTCGATGTAGATTTTTTTGTCTTGCTTAATCGGTTGATTTGCTAAACTTATCTTCAAATCAGCAATTGCTATAAATAGAACACAGACCTCTCACGATTTCCATAGGTCCTTGGTCTACTCAGTAAGGGGCCCACGGAACAATTTACTGTTTTATAGAGCGCCCCACGGGATGATTATATTATACTGTCCGCTATTTTAAATTCATCTGCAATAGCTAGCTAATTAACCAATACAACAACTTTTTTTAAGTTAGTAGACAAAACGCGTCAATAAAATTTATCTAAGTTTTTATCACAATTAGTGGCAACGAAAAATGATAAAATAGTCATAACCGATTTGTTAGCTTACTCCCATATCAATATGGCCGGTTTTTGTTTAAGAGGAGTATTCGATAATTTTGTTTTTGATAAAGTCCTTGA
This sequence comes from Xestia xanthographa, assembly GCA_905147715.2. Classification (NCBI taxonomy): domain Eukaryota; kingdom Metazoa; phylum Arthropoda; class Insecta; order Lepidoptera; family Noctuidae; genus Xestia; species Xestia xanthographa. The sequence continues at coordinate 3,929,382 of LR990659.1, read as the reverse complement.
GAACGACACGTTAGTATTACTGACGCATCGCAGTGTTGTGGACGTTTTAATAGAGCGTGGAAGATGGTACAAGTAAGAGTGAGTGAGGGGTTGCTGGAGGGGGAGCTGGTGCACAACGAGTACGGCGGCACGTTCTTCAGCTACTTCAAAGGCATCCCCTACGCGCAGCCACCGCTAGGAGGCCTCCGGTTCAAGGTATTATACTTCATACATACTATCAAATAAAAACATACGTACATTGTTTACGACTCGATAATACATTTTTAATACTCTATCATCAAACGTGACGAGTGACGTTCTATCGGTTTACGTTAATAACAACTTTTATTGATTATTATCAGAATATTAATTACTTCTTGAAGTAGGTACTTTTAATTCGTTTAACACGGTGTATCAGTTCTATTACCATTTTAGAACTTGAACTGGCAAAAACATTAATTGCAATATTTAAACGTCTGACCTTAATTCCTTGTACCACCATAAAAATTATAATCTTAGAACTTGTTCTCAGATCGTAAGAAAAAAACCTGCCAGTGCGAGTCGGACTCGCGCACGAAGGGTTCCGTACCATTATCTATACAACATCAGACAAAACGGCATAAAAAATCACGTTTGTTAGATAGGATATTTCATTTTAATTATTTATTTTTAAAGTTAATATCAACTAAATATTCTGTGAATATTTCAAGAGGCTACCTGTTGCCGTTATTAATATCGAGCAAATACCGGCAAATAAATCACGTTTGTTGTATGGGAGCCCACCTTAAATATGTTTTATTCTTTTTTAGGGTTCCGTACCCAAAGGGTAAAAACGGAACCCTATTACTAAGACTCCACTGTCCGTCTGTCTGTCACCAGGCTGTATCTCATGAACCGTGACAGCTAGACAGTTGAAGTTTTCACAGATGATGTATTTCTGTTGCCGCTATAATAACAAATACTAAATATAGTCAATAGTACGGAACCCTTCGTGTGCGAGTCCGACTCGCACTTGGCCGGTTGTTTAGTATTTGCTATTATAGCCACAACAAAAATACATCATCTGTGAATTTCAACTGTCTAGCTATCACGGTTCATGAGATACAGCCTGGTGACAGACAAACGGACAGTGGAGTCTTAGTAATAGGGTCCCGTTTTTACCCTTTGGGTACGGAATCCTAAAAACGATAGACTGTTAACTTGAACAGTGGTTCACAGTAGGTTCTACAAAACACAGCTTGATAATTTTATTTACTTACAGGCACCGCAGCCACCAAAGCCATGGGGAGGAGTTCGCCCCGCCAAGGAATTTGGACCGAAATGTTACCAAAACGATATTTTCACAAACACTGGAAAGATAGGTGCAGAAGACTGCTTATATCTTAACGTATACACACCAGACGTCAAACCAAAGACTCCGCTACCGGTCATGTTCTGGATACATGGAGGAGGCTTCATCTGTGGCGGTGGTGATGACGATTTCTATGGTCCCGAGTTCCTATTGAGACAAGGAGTTGTGGTCGTCACCATCAATTACAGACTTGAAGTGCTTGGTTTTCTTTCCCTTGACACACCAGATATACCCGGAAACGCTGGCATGAAGGACCAAGTACAAGCCCTGAGATGGGTCAATAAAAATATAGCCAACTTCGGTGGTGATCCGAAAAACATAACCATATTTGGAGAAAGTGCTGGAGGAGCTAGTATTTGTTACCACTTAATATCTCCTATGTCTAAGGGTTTATTCAAGAGAGCTATCGCTCAAAGTGGTACTTCTCTTTGTGATTGGGCACAAGCTGTAAGACCTCGCGACAGAGGCTTAGCATTAGCGAGACAACTAGAATGCTCCTCAGAGGATGACAAGGAATTATACAATTTCTTTAAAAATCAACCTATTGAAAAACTAGTCGATGTAAAAGTACCTATAACATTATCCGAGGCACAAAAGGGTGCAACCGACATTTTCTTTAGTATTGTAAATGAAAAAGATTTTGGTCAAGAAAGATTTTTTTATGGAGACATGGTTGATGTAGTATCTAATGGTGTTCATGAAGGAGTGGACATTATGACCGGATTTACCTCAGATGAAGGTCTTATTGGTTTGGCGAGCGCGGAGGGTGTCAACAAGGCATTAGAAGCAGCGAAAAACTTCCCAGAACTGTTTGTTCCTAAATTCCTCTCATACAAATTGCCGATGCACCAGCAGCTGGAAATGGGAGCGAAGATCAGAAAGTTTTATTTTGAGAACCAGATCAGGATCCCCGAAGACTGGGAGAAATGGGTGGAGTTCCTTTCAATGGGGATGTTCGTGTTTGCTACAATACAGTGGGTTAAATTGTCAGCTCCTAAGAAGAAAAACAAGTTTTATGTCTATAAATTTAGTTGTGTGTCTGAGAGAAACGTTATCGTTCATGTACGGGGACTTGGTCCATTGGTTGGAACTAAACCAGTCACTTGCCATGCCGACGATTTGTTGTATCTCTTTAACGCCAAACTGATGAATACCAAGGTGGATACCAGCTCTGCAACGTTCCAACTTATTGACAGAGTTACTAAACTTTGGACCAACTTCGCTAAAAATGGGTAAGTTATCAGTACAAATAAATATAAGTAGACCATGCTAGATATTTTTCTTCAAAGGCGTTCTTTTTCCAAATAGGAGTCTAGAGTTGGCAACATTTGTTTGAAATAGAATTACAATTACATACAATTACATTACAATTAGAAATAGTTTACCGAATGCAGAACACAGAGACAATAACATACTATAGTGTGAGACCGTCGCGTCGTCTATAGGCTTTATAAATTCATAACCTAGTTAGCGCCTAACCTGGCGTTAACCTATGTAGTTTGTTATTGCCTTATCAGCACCCCTAGCCAAGTTACAAACGTTTCGTATCGATTCTCTTTCTACTATCGTAAACGCCAAGCGATTGTAGAAAGCGCTAAATTGGTAGCCAAGTTGACACGATTGAGTCGATCGCTCGTTCTCTAATGTCTGTAGAAAAAACCTACACAGCGATCAACATTGTAGAAACGAAAACATTCTATTCTATCATTTTTAACGATGTAAACTTGTCTATGAATTTTCTATTCGTTTGTGTTGATCACGTGATTTAACGTTGAGTGGTTTCATTCCCATTCATTAGAATAGTTTTCTACTAGCGTTAACGATTGTAGATTGTCAACTTGGCTAGGGGTGCTGGTGTCAGAGTTTTTATGCCGCCCCTATGCCTTTGACTTGGCTTTACATGCCGTCGAGAAATATCTCTCAGGCTTATGATGTTTTCCTTAATCGAAGCAAGTGATAATTATACAATACGCACATGAATCCGAAAAATCAGAGGTACGTGTCTTGGGTTCAAAGTCGGGACCTATGACTTGACAGTCCTACCGTCACACCATTAGGCTATCACTGCTGATAAATATACTAAACTAATGAATATACCATGTTACTATTCCAGGAACCCGACTCCCGATGACTCCCTGGGTGCAAAATGGGAGCCGTACACTCCAGAGAAACAAGAATACCTGAACATTGGAAACGTGCTGACACCGGGTGTAGCGCCAGAAAAGGATGAAGTACAATTCTGGGAAAATTTGTTTACAGAGTATGGACAGTAAAAATGTTATAGTTATATGCTTGTAATTTTCGAAATTATAGATATTTATCAACAGTTAGAGGCATTTGGACTTATTTACATAGTGTGACAGACCCATCACGACGCCGTCAACCAAGTATTCTGTACATCAAACTAAGTAACTCTACCTACGCAAAAATTATTGGTGGGAAACGACTATTATAACATTAAAACAAGTTTTTTTTAGTTATGAAAGAGTTAGAACTTTGACTCTTGTATTGTCTTGTACTTTGATGTAGGTATTTTAGATAGATTAAAGAAAAAGAAAATGTTATCATTCTTATATGTGACTTGCCTATCAAACAATAATTAGGTGAATTATTCATTTCGATAACGACCCTTTACAAACATTTCCATCAGCTGTTTGAATCGTGTTTTGACTTATCAATAATTAGGCTGTAATTAGATTACTATTACTAACTACTGTTTTTGTTGCTACAGTCCAATAAGTAGTAAGTATGTAGACTAAGTATTTTTTACATATAGGAGGGCAATAGTCACCATTGGAGTCGAAACTATGACTCCTACAAATGATCTGTGTTTTTTAATTTGATATGTGTGTCAAATATTTTTAAACACCAATTGATAGAAATTTAAAAGATTTAAAAGAATTTCTCAAATCTTTAGGCTCATCATTTCATTTCATCAACAACCCATAACGTCCACTGCTGGACATAAGCCTCTCCCATGGCTCGGATGACTATAAAATACTATTCAATTTTAATAGTTAACAATACACTGATATTTATTCTTTTATTAACTTCTAAAAAGAAATGTTGTAAATAACACCAATAAAGATATCTAATCTCATCATAAAATTGGATTATTTTACAAAACTTGTTCAAATAGGCATTATTTACAGATATACTTGAAATATTTATAATATTTATATTACGACAACGATAACAGCTCGGTACAGTCAGAGACTATTTTTACAAAAGTTAATTGTTGAGCAAAATATTTAATTAAAAATCAGAACAGTAGTAAAATAAAAAAAAATTACCTATGTATACCTATCTAATATACAATGTATTTTGTTAATTAATGATGACACTAACATCCCGAATTCCCGATTTTTTTTAGCTCAGTAAAGATGTTTTGATCACGTTCAGTTTTGTTGTAGAAATTTTATTGTTTCGTCTTTTGGCTTTTTTTTTACCTACCTACATATTATACACTTGCTTTTGGCAGCGACTTCGCTTGCATTATGGTCAGATATTATCCTACAGGAATGCTTTAAACGCACACTTCGGGATTATACGTAGTTTTTCATCACTGGAAGATTTTTTGGAAACGGATCAGTAGTTGAGCCCACATACAAACTCACAAACAAGTTTTACCACTTTATAATATTAGTATAGAAAACAAAATTGTTATAGAAGCCTTGTGGTCGTAGGTAACACCAATACGGGTTACTCAACAGTAATTTAATTCTCATCATAAATAATATTGATTGTTGTCATTACATGGCCCATTAAATCAATTGATGATGAAAATTACGATAAAATATTATGAATTCGGCTATAGAGTAAAATGGTACTGTAAATCATCAGAGATTGAAGAGCATTAAAGGCAATTTTGCGTGAAGTAGTTTAATGAGCTCTGTATATTTATTGCATTATCAACAATACACAGAATTTCGATTTTTCAGTCACGAAAAGTGGTTTGATAGTTTCTTCATAAAAGTGGTTTGATATTTTTTTTTTTCATTATTATTATTAAATGTTTATTTCGGATTATAATCATCCATATAAAAATAAAAAATATATAATTAATTAAATATAAAACACAATACAATTACAATTCAAAGAAAACAAATCACAAACTTAAATAAAAGTAAATTAAAATAAATTATCATTACACAACGAATTAAAAAAAAATCATTTATTTATTTATTTTATTTATTTAACTATTTATGTACACACAGTAAACAACACAGGAAAATACATTAAAAATATGAATACAAAGGAACTGCTTATTTCTTAAGAAATTTCTTCCAGCAGACCTGCAAAAGGAGAAATGAAAAAGAAATGTAGACAATAGTGTGTGAGAAAAGGAAGAGAATAGACATTGGGTGCCTTACCTAACTTAACCTATTAAGATATATAAATACACATATAAGTAAATATTAATATATACTTATATAAATACATAATACTAAGATATATAGACTAATAAATATGTATATAATAAATCATGGTTGAGAGGAAAGGTAATGCTCTTTCACTCTGGATTTAAACAGTGAAATGGTTTTTAAATCACGAATGCTAGGCGGAAGTGCGTTCCACAACCTTACAGCATGGACGGAGAAGGAATAAGAGTAATAGCTGGATTTATGAGGATGGGATTTAAGTAGGGATCGAAGGTGTGATCTACACGGTGCGTCAGTAGGACGAGCATAAGAAAAACGCTCGCGCAGGTAAGAAGGATAGGATGGGTTGTGTAGGATATTGAAAAGGAGACATAGGATCCTAGTGTTCCTGCGAAGGCGGATTGGGAGCCACTTGAGTTCTTTGCGAAGGTGAGAAACGAATCATAATAAAATAAGAAAAATAAAAACAATAAATAAAAATCAATCAATCGGCGAACCAGACCGTCACCTTCATCTTTGCAAGGCCTCCGCCAGACACCAACAAACTCTTGCGTTAGTTTGCCGACATCTATTGTCCCAACATGATATTCATCCATCTCCGTTGGATTGGGCAATCAGCACGCGAAGCAATCATCTTCAAGATACTTACTGCTGTCTCGCACGCGCTTAAAAAGAGACGCGACTCTCTTCCGGATATTCGCATGAAAACCATCTTTGCGCGCCTCTGCAAACATTGCTGCAGATGCACTGCACGACTAACGAGGCAGCCGTAACAGCATCCTGAATATTTTGTTGTACATTATATAGATGGAAAATGAATTATTTTACTTGGAACAGTCACGAAAAACCGTGAAGCCGTTTGAGAAACTTTTTACCCTCAAATACGAAAACTATGCTTGTACAGTCCTTAATTTTTCCTATCATCGATTATGGTGATGTGTGCTACTTTGACCTGAATGCAGATCTCCTCGACAAACTTGACCGTCTTCTAAATAACTGCATTCGATTCGTTTTCAATCTGCGTAAATATGATCATGTCTCCGAGTACCGGTCTCTTCTTAAGTGGTTGCCCATACGTCAGCGTAGGGAGCAAAGGGCGCTAACCACCTTGTTTTCTTTTCTTGTCTCTCCCAATTCCCCTAGTTACCTTGCTCCCCACTTTCAATACATTTGTGCCAACCATAGTAAGAGCCTGCGCTCTTCGCAAAACCGTGTTCTTCACTGTCCCTCTCACCGCACTGACTACATTCATCGATCATTCTTCGTCCAGTCTATTTCTCTGTGGAATGCGCTCCCCCAGAAAATCAGGATGGCAACCAATCGTTTATCTTTTAAAATTAAAGTTCGCGAGTACATTCGGAAGAAGCTGGCAGCTTCGTTACAACGGTAATGTTTTCCTCATTGTTTGTCTGTTTATTTTAGTATATCCGTGTAAATGCTGTATATATATAGAATTTTATATATATATATTTATAGTGTTTGATATATATGTACAGTATTTATATATCCTTGTAGTATATCGTAGTATTAAATAAATTATTCTCTCATTTTCAGAAGTGACACCTACCACTGCTTGTCTCTGCACCACCTAAAGGTTGACTAGTAGAAAATGCCTATAGCATTAAGTCCGCCTCGGTACTTTGTGCTTGAAGTGAATAAATAAATAATAAAACACATAGCAACTTTAAAAAGTGACTTTCTTCTACTGTATTGATTAACGTTTTAGGTTTTCACGAACGTAGGTATTTTGGAAGACACACATATCATAACATCACGCCTGTGGTCCCCGAAGGGTGAGGCAGAGTTATACCGAATAGTACAACCACTTTCGCCAGTTATGTTTAAGCCCCATGTAAACCCATGTGTTTGTGTCCCGTGTTTGAATAGGAGGCGACCCTATTGCCATCAACCGGGCACAAATCCAGGCTTCACGGCTACTGAGAAATTCCTGATGGAAAGCCCCAACAACCTGGAAATCGAACCCAGGACCTCATCCAGCCATACCATTACGAAATAAGTCTTTTCTCAAACATGCTTGGAAATTTGAGCATTATTTTGATAACCTTCTTCGAAATAAATCGAATGCCATGGCCAATGGCCAGTACAGCAGTACTGGCCAGATACATGCGACCAGCGGCCGGAAAAAGTTGTATAAAAATCCATTTCTGTCGTGTTTAGCGGCCAAATAGATTACAATAGTGAACTCATATCTGTCGTGTTATTTAAAAATGGAACGATCTTTTACTCTGAAACATGGCAACCAAGGAGGTAAATTATCAAAGTTTTTATTTAAATTTCGAATTGGCTTCCAGATAGAAAGCGGTTTATTGAAAAAAAAAACAAATAAAGTCTTCAACGCGAGATTTTTAATTTCGCATTGTTTGAGAAAAGTACTATACAAGCCTTGGCCACAACTAGGCATTGATTTACACGTTCGTCCATCAATGCCTCTGTTGCTGGCCGCTGCAGTAATGTACTATATCTCAAAATAGAACCCGTAATTTCACGACAAAATTGCTTTTAATCTTTCTAAGTAAACACGAAAAAGTTGTAAATGCTCCTAGTTCACACGAAAGCGAACGACCAAGCCTGCACACCTATCTTAATCAAAAATACTAAATAACATGTAACCCAAAACATACACCGTCAACGATCTCCAAGCCAATGCCGAAACAATGCATTAAATAGTTAACTGGAACATTTTGTGCGACAATAAACAATGCTAAACCATGTGTTAGCAGCGCGGTGCATTTTAATTGAAAATTTAATCGGTCTCCATCGAGTAGCCGAATATTGGAAATGGGAGCTTCGCCGAATACTGGTGCCGAATTTATGCGGCCATCAAAGTCTTTGCTAGATGTGAATTTCCCGAATTTCCAACGTTCGAACGTTGTAATTTCTGGTGAAATGTTTTCTTTTTTGTTTGGTTAGCTGCCTCTTTTTTACTGTTTTATCTACGTTCTTCTCTACTTCCAAACAAATTTTACCTCTTTATAATATTATTATTTTATACATTAGTATTAGTATAGAAAGATACAATTAGCTTTCTAGTGTACCGCGATCCCCGTGAGCCTAACACGCATCCATAAATCATGTTTCATGTGTTTAGTGGTTAATATGTACAATTCTACCAGTTAATTGTAACAACTGAAAACCTGGAAAGGAGGTCGTTGTTTTCATTATTAACAACTTGAAACAAATCATGAAATCTCATAAGCTTCATAATGTTTCAGTTATAATATTAAATTACAACTTGTAGATTCAGACGAAGTACCTATTCATTCTCTCTTTTTGTTATTTAAACTGCAACAAATCGTGTCTCAGTTATGTCTTTTAAGAATATAGAAGTATTTTCAACTATTAGGTTTCAGCAGAAAGATTCTTATCCAACAATATTTGCGGCCAAGGTGGTTGGCCAAAGGAAACACTGTAACGGGTGTCACCATCCGATACAAACGTAATATCCGGAGAGCGCAGATGTCTAAGTGGATTGCTTTCTCGGCTTACAATAATTTTCTCGGCTTTAAAGGAATACCCAACTCTATCTCACTCTCCGATGCACTCGTAGATTGTATTGAAAACATTGAAGGTCCGGCTTTAATCAACAAATGTAGGTGAAAGTGCCAAGGAGAGTGGAGCTTCTTTTTGAATTGCAATATTTAATATTGCAAATCAAATATAGTGGCTATGCAGAGATGGAATAAAGGGATGTTTCTGATCTTTTCACATAGTCGGCCTATTAAAATCCTAGACTCGATTCCTAGAGTTACCATTTTAATACGCCGTAGAAAAAAAGGGTCTAGGGGTGTAAAAGTTTAGTTAACGAAGCCGAAAGGCACTTGTTTTCTCCGTCATTGCGATCAGTTTTTTTTTTGTTCTAGTCCAAATCTGGGAACCTTCCAGTTACGGAGATATTGGGGGTCTAAGATCCAACTTTTTATTTAAATACTAGTTTTTATTAAATTTACTTTAAATACCCTTTAGGTACATAAAATCTACTTTACCAAAAATACCACTTTACCAAAATGACCACTTTACCAAAACGACTGTATCCCTAAAGGTCTACTTTCCCGAAATGTCTACTTTCCTGAAACGTCTAATTTCCCGAAAGGTCTACTTTCCCGAAACGTCTACTTTCCCGAAACGTCTACTTTGTCGAAACGTCTACGGATTCGACTCACACATAGCAGACATTCGTCGTTTCACAGTAAAAACGAAGTAACCACAATAATAATTCTGTGTCGGCACAAATGCTACGAATATCACATTTTGTAGTGCTACGGGTTACGAGCGGCTACGGCGTAGCAATATCGTAGCGGAAATATGCATTTATGATAATTACGTGGCTTTTCCTCACAGCTGCATTCAAATAAATTTTGAATTGTAAAATATTATGCTAAAATGTGAATGGATATATTATTAAATAAACCTAGGAAATTGTTGCTAAATGCATGTGTTAGGTATTATTTAACTTCCATTATTTAACAAGATGAATACATAAGTTGAGATTTGTTTTTCAATATTTAAATGCAAAATAGTTATTTATGCAACTGTTGTATAATGAGGGGTATTAAAACACGAATGTGGGTTTATCACACGAGGCGAAGCCGAGTGTGATAATAGTATCACATGAGTGTTTTAATACCTAATTATGTACAGTTGCATACAAGACTTTATCTACATCCATGATATGAATCCTCCATAAAAGGTTCTGAAACCATAGGGTGTTGCAGTGTTGTAAGAAGTCTATGTAAATTCATGGAAATTTTAATTGCTGAGTATTTAATACAAACAAACCATGTATAGTTAATAATATAATTATTAACATTTTGGATTGTACAATTATTAAAATGCACAAAGCTTGTATCACTCATTTTTGTAAACAACAAAGTACTTAGTGCAATACTAATATCCAAATATCGAACAAAGATGGCGGGATACGACGTGAATTCGAATTAACCTATAAGTTTTTTTTTTAAATTACGTCGCTGTGGTAGTGAATCGCACGTGCTAGACAATGTTCTTTTTTTAAAACGAGTTGCTTAATGAAATACAGTACAACATTATAACACCCGTTTGGATGTTATAATGGTTATTATGACACTGGCTGTTTTAATGTTGGCCATAAGCTAACTGTTTCACATACTTTTATAGAGGATTTATAGCATGGGTGTAGATAAATGTATGTTATTGTAACCCCTTTAAATTTATCCATAAAAGAGAGATGATCTTTATGACGTTGTAAGTGCAAGGCTGATTGAATATAACGGTTTCGCGAGCGATTACGGAGCTTACTTATTATTACCATTTTTTTTATGGTATCACTTCAAACTCGTGTGCTGTTATGAAACGTTGTTATATTGATCCAGGCTAAAAGATTTTCAAATTGATCTTTTTAGGGTTCCGTACCCAAAGGGTAAAAACGGAACCCTATTACTAAGACTTCGCTGTCTGTCCGTCTGTCTGTCTGTCCGTCTCAAAATCAATCAAAATCATCAAAATCAAAGCATTTATTTCAAGTAAGCCAGTTACAGGCACTTTTGAATTGTCGAAACAAAGATGAAAATTAAATGTAGCTACAGTCCCAGAAACCCCCCCAAATGAACGATAGAGAGTGATAGCGCATCACAAAAATGGCCCCTAGTGCCCGGCAGCCCGTCTACCCTCGACTACGGCAGCGGTCGAGGCTACGGCGTGGCAAGGGGTGCGAAGAATCTCCGGAAGGGATCCGGCTGCCAATACCGACGACTAGACCTGGCAACATAACACGCGCACACTCCGGACCGACGAGAAGATAGCGGAACTCGAAGAGGAATTGAGCAGGCTGCGATGGAGTATTGTGGGATTATCTGAAGTCCGAAGGGAGGGGGAGGACACGATAATCCTGAAATCCGGCAACCTGCTCTATTTCTGCGAGGGTGACCGGCAATCCCAGGGTGGTGTTGGGTTTATCGTCCACAAGTCCCTTGTGAACAACGTGGTGAAGATCGAGAGTGTGTCGACCAGGGTGGCGTACCTTATACTCAGAATATCCTCAAGATATTCGCTGAAGGTCATACAGGTCTACGCCCCAACCTCGGCACACCCCGACGACGAAGTGGAGACCATGTATGAGGATATCTCTAAAGCCATGCATGGTTCCAAAACTCACTTCACAGTTGTCATGGGGGACTTCAACGCGAAACTGGGCAAACGAGACGGCGATGAGCTGCAGGTGGGGCAATTTGGAGTTGGACGTCGGAATCGCCGGGGTCACCAACTGGCTAGTTTTATGGAGAAGGAGGGCCTCTATATGATGAACTCCTTCTTCAGAAAGCGTGAGCACAGGAAGTGGACCTGGCAGAGCCCCGATGGTGCAACTAGAAATGAGATCGACTTCATTATGTCAACCAAGAAGCAAATGTTCAATGATGTCTCTGTGATCAATTCGGTGAAAACCGGGAGCGATCACCGCATGGTAAGAGGCACATTGAACATCAATATCAAGCTTGAAAGGTATCGACTGATGAAGTCTACGCTCCGTCCAGCACAGATCCAAATCCAAAACCCCGAGAGCTTTCAGCTTGAACTCCACAACCGTTTCGAGTGCCTAGGAAGCTCAGTGGACGAGTACAACGATGGGTTCGTGGAAACTGTCCATACGACCGGGTCTAAGTTCTTCAAGGCGCGTCGTACAGATCAGAACAAGAGGTTCTCCGATCACACTCTCAAGCTCATGAAGGAGCGGCGTGACATCTCACGCCGCTCCTTCATGAGCTTGAGAGTGTGATCCTGCAGTCTTCAGACGAGGCGTGTGAATATCGGCAGCTCAATAGACGGATCTCTAAATCCTTGAAGAGCGACCTCCGCCGCTTTAATACCGAGCGTATTAAAGACGCGATTGAGCGGAATAAAGGCTCCAAGGTATTTACAAGAGATCTGGCTATTGGGCAGAGCCAGCTCACGAAACTGAAGACCGACGATGGAAGGATCTTATCCGCCAAACCGGAGCTTCTGAGGGAGATCGAGAGCTTCTATGGACAGTTGTACACGTCAACTAGCAAACCCGTCGTAGATCTAGCAAACGACCCAAGAGCTAGACTGACCCGACACTATACTGAAGACATTCCGGACGTCAGCCTGTACGAGATTAGGATGGCTCTGAAGCAGCTCAAAAACAACAAGGCACCGGGTGATGACGGAATTACGGCCGAACTCCTGAAGGCGGGTGGAAAACCGGTACTTAAGGCCCTTCAGAAGCTGTTTAATTCCGTCATACTTGAGGGAAAAACGCCACAGGCATGGTGCAGGGGTGTGGTGGTACTCTTCTTCAAAAAGGGTGACGAGTACATCACTCACCTTCGGTTTGCCGACGACATAGTGGTCATGGCTGAGACCATGGAGGACCTCAGTACAATGCTCGATGACCTCAGTAGAGCTTCCGGAAGAGTGGGTCTTAAAATGAACATGGACAAAACCAAGGTCATGTTGAATGCCCATGTCACACCCACTCCTATCAAGATCGGAGACTCTACACTCGAAGTTGTAGACGATTATGTGTACCTGGGACAAACGGTCCAGTTAGGTAGGTCTAACTTCGAGAAAGAGGTCAATCGTCGAATCCGACTCGGCTGGGCAGCGTTCGGGAAGTTGTGCGGTATCTTCTCGTCCAACCTACCGCAGTGTCTCAAGACGAAAGTCTATGACCAGTGTGTGTTGCCAGTGATTACATACGGGACCGAAACGTGGTCGCTTACAATGGGCCTCATCAGAAGGCTTAAAGTCACCCAAAGGGCAATGGAGAGGGCTATGCTCGGAGTTTCCTTGCGCGACCGAATCAGAAATGAAGACATCCGCAAGAGAACCAAGGTTACCGACGTAGCCCGAAGAATTTCCAAACTTAAGTGGCAGTGGGCAGGGCACATTGCTCGCAGAACGGATGGCCGATGGGGCCGAAAAGTTCTGGAGTGGCAACCGCGAACCGGAAGACGTTGCGTTGGAAGGCCTTCCACTAGGTGGACCGATGACCTGGTGAAGGCTGCAGGAATCCGCTGGATGCGAGTCGCACGGGACCGTTCAATGTGGCGACACTTGGGGGAGGCCTATGTCCAGCAGTGGACGTCTTTCGGCTGAAATGATGATGATGATGATGACAGTCCCAGTCACAAGACATAAAAACTGTGAAAGTACTGTAGTTGCCCATTCCCTAGCGTAGATCTCTATGGAGAAGAACGGGCAAGAAACTCCATGGACACTCTTTTAAATCAGAATATTGTTACAAAATCTTGGTTACATCATTCACGTTGAGATGGTATATTATGTGAGAACAATGTAGCAAGATGTGCACGGTAAAAGTGTCCACAGCAAAAACACACAAACAAAAAAAAAAAAACAATTCAAAATAATTCATTCAAATAAGCCATGGCAACCAAGAGATGACCAGTCACAACTGACAGCGCCCGTTCACGGACATGACGCATGGATCAGCACCATTCAACTCAACCATTTTGAAGGGAACTAAATGATCCGACACATGCGCCACCATCAGCGAGACAATTGAGTGAGCATGACATACTCCAAACCGCCAGGGCACATTCAAGTCAAGAAAAGACGTAGGTTTCCAGTGAATGATAGCTTTCTAGTACATAGTACTCACACAATATGGGCTATGCATTTATATAATACTAAAGAGATTGATTCTATACAATGCAAAGATAGTTGTACAATCTTCAGCAGCTCCAACAATACAATTTAATGCTATCAATTTATGTGCCCCTGTCCATGTGGAGCAGGACCAGCATTGAGCCAAGCATTTTTATCAGCGATATAATCGCTCAACTTGTAATATGCTTGCTTACATAGTGTGCGTTTAATGTATGCTTTAAATTTCGTCTCATTCAGTTCAAGAATACTTTGTGGAATTTTATTATAGCATCTCAAACAGTACCCCATGAAAGATGAGTCTACTTTAGCGAGTCTGAAACCTGGCTGAACTAGTTGGTCCCTATTTCTAGTACTGTAATTATGTCTGTCACCCCTTTTACCAAAAAGGTGCAGATTTTTTCTGACGTACATTATGTTTTCGTAGATGTATTGACAATGTACCGTCATGATGCCAATATCCTTAAACAGTTCCCTTAGAGAATCGCGCCTACGAAGATTATATACGAATCTGATGGCTCTTTTCTGCAGAATAAATATAGACTCAATATCTGCAGCCCGTCCCCACAGCAAAATGCCATAAGACATTATACTATGAAAGTAACTAAAATAAACCAGTCTAGCGGTATCTACATCAGTATACTGACGGATTTTTCTAATGGCATAGGCTGCTGAACTTAGCCGCCCCGCAAGAGATGTCAAATGAGAACCCCATTGTAGCCTTGAATCAAGCGTAATCCCCAGGAAAACCGTTTTATCTACGAATTCAAGTTTCTCTTTATTCAATATTATATCACAATCACTACTTTTAACATTCGGTAAAGCAAATCTTATGCATTTGGTTTTTTTTTCATTTAATACCAAATTGTTTGCTGTGAACCAATTTTGGACCTGAAGTAGGGCATGATTCACGTCATCTAGATTTTGGGCCCGCCTATTTATCTTAAAAATTAGGGAAGTGTCATCAGCAAATAACACCATATTTTGAGGTTGGTTTTTCAGTAAATAGGGTAGATCATTTATATATACTAGAAAAAGAAAAGGACCCAATATTGAGCCTTGTGGAACCCCCATTTTTACTTTTAACCCCTGTGAATTAACACCATTTATTTGAACATGTTGTTGTCTATCATTCAAATAAGATTTTACCAAACTAAGTGCAAGTTTACCCAGTCCGTAATGCTCAAGTTTCAAAAGTAATGTGTCGTGATTTACGCAATCAAACGCTTTGGAGAGGTCACAAAAAATTCCTATGGCGTCTTGTGACTCTTCCCACGCAGTAAATATGTGCTTTAATAAGGTTACACCGGCGTCAGTTGTACAACGTCCCTTGGTGAAGCCATACTGTTGATCATGTAAGATTCTGTTGGTGTTAAAATGATAGAGCATTTGATTAAGCATTACTTTTTCATAAACCTTGCTAAAAACTGGTAACACGGATACAGGTCTATAATTATTAGTATCTTTACTGTCCCCGGATTTGAAAAGAGGTATGACTTTACTGTATTTCATTAAATCAGGGAAAACTCCTTGGTCTACACATAAATTAAAAATTAAAGCTAAGTAAGGGGCTATAGTCTCAAGTATGGATGTACAAACTTTGGCAGTCTGTCTGTCACCAGGCTGTATCTCATGAACCGTGACAGCTAGACAGTTGAAATTTTCACAGATGATGTATTTCTGTTGCCGCTATAACAACAAATACTAAAAATAGAATAAAATTAATATTTAAGGGGGGCTCCCATACAACAAACTTGATTTTTTTGCCGTTTTGTCTAACGTATAGATAATGGTACGGAACCCTTCGTGCGCGAGTCCGACTCGCACTTGGCCGGTTTTTTTTATATATCGTAGCACTTAGATACCCGCAATTACAGACACAATTAAAATAACAATGCACCGAACCCGATCGGGCACGGCTGGGGACATAAGGGTTGCTAGTAATCTATTCTAATATTATTTTCTAAAGCTGAAGAGTTTGTTTGTTTGGTTGAACGCGCTAATCTCAGGAACTACTAATTGGATTTGAAAAATTCTTTTTGTTTTGGATAATCCATTTATCGAAAAAGGTTATAAGCTATAAAGGGCGTAAATCACCTCTTAACGAAGCCGAAAGGCACTTGTTCTCCCCTTCATTGCGATCATTTTTTTGTTCTACACCATACCTGGGAACCTTCTAGTTATGGAGATATGGGGGGTCAAAGTTTCAACTTTTTGACAAGTTTTTTATTTTAAATACAAGTTTTCAATGTAGGATTTTTACTTTAAACACCTCCACGACCCCCGTACTATTCAATCCATCCATCAGCACAATGTTTGGGTGCGTTTTTTTTATTTGGTCCTATATTTGGCCTTTATCGGTGGAAAATATAGATACATGTAATTCGTGGGTGGGGTAGTTGTGCCTAACCAAACATCCTTGGGAAGATATTCGTGAGTCCGTGACCATGCAAATTGAGACGAGCTTAGCGATGGGGTTTCATGCCCATTTTTGTCACAAACATCCTCGAACTTTTTCATTAAGTACATAGCAAGCTTGCTATGTAATGAAAAAAATCGAGGATGTATGCGAGATGTGTCCAAAGGAAAATTAAACAATTGTTACTGAAATACAGATGAATCTTATTAAACATAGCTGGCGAAATGTGGGTGTACTATTAGGTACATCTCTGCTTATCCCTTCGGAGATTACAGGCGTGATGTTATGTGTCTCATTAGAACAATAACTTATGCCTATTTGCCGTCATACAACCTCATCTACCAGCACGGAATCGGATTTGTCCATGCTCCTATCTTGTTTAGTTGTCGAAATGGGAAAGTTACAAGATCGGCCGGAGCCCCTTTTCCGACGCAAAGACCTGTCATTTGCTAGAGCGAGAAACAGCGCATGAGTGCTATCGCACGTGGCAGCATTGGCGATGCGCTCGGCAGCATGATCTGTTTCTCGTTAACACGACAAATTGCTGCCTCTCATACTCTCATACAATCTAAAAGAGAAAAAAAACCGGCCAAGAGCGTGTCGGGCCACGCGCAGTGTAGGGTTCCGTAGTTTCCCGTCCGTCACAATAAGTGTACCCACTTATGAGTTTAAAGGTGGTTATCCATTATGTAAAAATGCTTGCATATACGAATATACTACAAACTTAGTCCAGAAATTATTTTGTACAACTTTTTGTCTTTTTTGTACAAAAACTGTTGTTTCCATCAAGTTCAAAATGATTTTCCTAGAAAGTCCTTATAAAGTTCTACTTTTCAGATTTTTTTCATATTTTCTAAACTTATGGTTCAAAAGTTAGAGGGGGGGGGGGACACATTGTTTTTTACTTTTGGAGCGATTATTTCCGAAATTATTGACATTATCAAAAAATGATTTTAGAAAACCCCTATTCATTTTTAAATACTTTTCCAACAATATATCACACGTTAGGGTTGAAATTAAAAAAAAAATCACTTCCCACTTTACATATAGGGGGGCTACCCTAATAAAACATTTTTTTCCAATTTTTATTTTACCACTTTGTCGGCGTGATTGATATACATATTGGTACCAAATTTCAGCTTTCTAGTGCTAACGGTCACAGAGATTAAGCGAGGACGGACGGACAGACATGGCGAAACTATAAGGGTTCCTAGTTGACTACGGAACCCTAAAAACAACCATTTTACAAATTAATGCCAAACTCCCACAATCAGAAATTCCCGTGTCATGAATTATTCCGTTTGACAGTACGTACCAGGAATACATATTCCGACGGCCGTCTTCGGTTGGCCCTGCATTAAAAAGTAAGGGGAATTCATTACGGAAATTAATGTTCTGAGAGTACTTTAGTAAATGTATGATGAATACATTTTTTTGGTTTATTTTACTTATTCTGGTGAGCCTGTTGGGGGAAGTATTTTAGCGGAGTTTCAGGTAAGTAAATGTCGTGGTGCCTTGTCGTTAGTTTTGTTGTGCATAGTAACATGCAACATAGTAATTTATTAACTTTGTGTAATGTCTGGGTCACCAAGATACAGATTGTGCCTAGTTTGAGACCTGCTGTTAAACTTCTGTTTTCTGTTAGCTCTAACCTAACACCATGTTTGTTTGTTGAAGAACGATGTGTAAGCTAAATAAATGAGTTTGAGATGAAGATGTTTTTAAGGTAGAGAATTATATTCTTTTGTTTTGAAGGTTTTCAGTGAGCAATTTGTTTTCTTAATCGAATTAAATGTGTAAATGGCTCTTCTATTGCCCACTCAAGTACTTATTTTCTCAATATTTGAAGACATTACATAAAATTAGTCCAAAAAGTGCGTGAGTATCACTAGACTATAGACTGATATATGGTATCTCCAATAGAAGATAGTGTTATCTTTTCTATTAATTTAATATTACGATACTAGTGTGGATTAAACTATTAAAGCACTCATAGCAACCGATATTACGATACTAGTCAGGATTAAACTATCAAAGCACTCATAGCAAGCGATATTACGATACTAGTGAGGATTAAACTATCAAAGCACTCATAGCAACCGATATTACGATACTAGTGAGGATTAAACTATCAAAGCACTCATAGCAACCGATATTACGATACTAGTCAGGATTAAACTATCAAAGCACTCATAGCAACCGATATTACGATACTAGTGAGGATTAAACTATCAAAGCACTCACAGCTACCGATATTATTTTTTGGACAAACAAATGATTAGTCGTGTTGTTCATGGATGGAAATCATGAGTGAATGCCGCGATAGTGTAAGTATCATGTTCAACTAGACGGTTATTAAGGAGCAAGCCTCAGGGTAGCCCGCGAAATTTTCTTCCCGAGAAACTTTCTTAGATTTTTTGTAACTGCATTTTTAGGGTTCCGTACCCAAAGGGTAAAAACGGAACCCTATTACTAAGACTTCACTGTCTGTCCGTCTGTCTGTCACCATAGGCTGTATCTCATGAACCGTGACAGCTAGACAGTTGAAATTTTCACAGATGATGTATTTCTGTTGCCGCTATAACAACAAATACTAAAAACAGCATAAAATTAATATTTAAGAGGGGCTCCCATACAACAAACGTGATTTTTTTGCCGTTTTGTCTAATGTATAGATAATGGTACAGAACCCTTCGTGCGCGAGTCCGACTCGCACTTGGCCGGTTATTTTTGTATGTTAATCAAAATGTGATTGATTCGCGACCGTATCACGTATGTAGTTATAGTATTATAATCATTAAAATCATCAATACAACCCTCTAAGTTCATTTAATCCCATTAAAAGAGTTTTTTCACGAAATAGTCATTACATGGGAATAAATGGTCAGATAGGCAGTCGCTCCATGTACAATACTGGTATTCCACTGCATTCGGTTAGACTGAACGCCGTATCCAACATAGTTGGGAAAAGGCTAGGCAGATAACGATGATCGAGTAAAAGATGTTGGTAACGTAGAGTCGTGGTCTTTTCCGCCTGATTAGTTAAAAAAAAATCCGCTTAATTCATGCAGAGGCGCCAAGCCACGCCCCCTTAAAGTTTAGGTCTATTAGGAAAGCGTCAATTTGGCGCGCAAAATAACAATAACTCTCGTTTGGCGTGCGTCGTTAGTGCGCTCAGCCAATCGGTATTGTCTTTCATTCATTATTTCTATTCAAAGTCTAGAGAGCGTTTCTTTGTTGCGACTGCAAGCAAAACTTAGCTTATTAGTGATCAGGTGGGAGTGTCCACGATAGTACTTCCCCAGACGAGATTTTAATAAAGAGACTACAGTTTCTTATTCGAAATACTACTTCATAAAAAAGTAATCAACTACACTCAACATTTACATAATAAAATTCTTATTACTTCGCGAAACAAGAGCTTGACACTCAATTTTCTGGCCATCTCTATTCCCAGAGCCCCCGAGCCATTTTGTTTAAACAAATTTCCACGATAACTTATGTTTTTCAATCAGTGACGAAAAAGCATAGGGGTGTAACGAAAAATCCTATATAACTTGGTACGGAATACGATTTACATCGACGTGTCCTCGGGGCATGTCGTAAAAATTCGCGTAAATTTATGAAGACATATACAGGACGCGGGGGCAGGTTGTTTTAATGTGTATGTATGGTCGAAGGAGCACGGTTGCGTAATGTTATCTAGGGATTGATGTTTGTGTATTACTGTGTGGTAATATGAAGACATGGTAGAGAAAAGATTGATATTTACTGCCTGTTCAGCGGGGTAAAACGATAAGGTGCGTACGTAAAACACTCACAATACCCTTTTCACATTTTAACAATAATAATATCATTGGTGTCGATTCTGTTGTGCACAAACTAAACTTAATTTAGGCTATTTCTATCTTTTACTAAAAGGCAGTGCGAGAAAAGGATTGTTTTAGCTATGAACTAAGTTATAGATGTCAAACTAGTTTTTGCCTTGCTTCACCGTGTTTTGAGTCGACATGTTTTTACGTACACCCTTCATTTGTGTGGAAATATTAGTTCCAACTAAATTTGCTCTAAATTACGTCCGTCTCTTTCTCGTTTTATTAGAGAGAAAAATATAGCAATAGCCTAAATTAAGTTTAGTTTGTGCACAACAGAATCGACACCAGTGTGTGATTTTAGTCAATCAGACGAACTTTTCAGACGCATTCGATTTTAATTTTCTTTCATAATTATTTGAACCGTCATAGAACATTTACTTCAAAGTTATTATTGGACCAATTCATTAGTCATCTTTTTAGCGTACGATTCAATTTTAGCGGGAAATTCGCCTCAAATCAATGCCCCTTTTAAGTGCATCCAAAAGTCTAGTTATAAAAACCATTGCCCCGTCATGGTTATTTCCATCTAATAAAAACATTCACATATTTTACATACACAAGGCAATAACAACACAGCTATACATCATAAAACACGGTGTACTAAAATAGGTCGGTAATGTGCAAATCTAACATTGTCGGGTAATATCGCGTGTGAAGATCTCACATCGCAGATACGACATTATTCGCTTCGTTAGTAAATAGTTTTGTTTTGCCACGGCATTGTTTCTCACTGATATTATTTAGATAATAACATGTTTTCCGTTTGCTCATTGAGCTGTGAAAGGAGGTTTTAGTTCGGTGGGGTTTACTCAGTTCTTCTTTACTGTTAGAAGACACAATTCAGACAACACTACGCCAATGCGTCTAGACATAATCTACATCTACACTAACATTATAAAGAGGAAAGATTTGTATTTTTGTGTGTGTGTATGTTTGTAATGAATAAACTCAAAAACTACTGCTCCGATTTAAAAAAATCTTTCACCATTATAAAGCTACATTCACCCTGAGTAACATAGGCTATATTTTATCCCCGTACTCCCACGGGAACGGGAACTACGCGGGTGAAACCGTGTGATGTCCGCTAGTATGATATATACAGGGTTAGTTTTCAATGACTAGCCAAAATTTAAAATTAAGATCTAGATATCAAACCAAAAGTGCATTTTAAATATTATTTTCGAAAAATATGAAGTAAACTAATAGAATTCATTTGAAAATGTCCTAAAAATGTCCTAAATCATAAACCTAGTGGGAATCTTCAAAAAAAAAATCATCAAATCAATGCACTTGTGTGCGTGCATGCACCGCCAAATTTATGTGTGTGCTAACTATCTAGGTTGTTGAATTGAATTGTGCTGTTGCAATATCCACACTATTCCTCTTTTTAGTGGTGGACAGGAATCAAATTGTATTTAAAAAAATGATCTTTTTTCTTCATTCTATCTAAAATATTATCGATTCTAAACCATCTCTGAAAATTTGGCCGGTTATTGAAAACTAACGCTGTATTATAATAATGAATTACACAACATTTCTTAAAATGGTCATATACGCAGTTAATATTAGTATTGGTATTTTGTGTAAAGTAATTTATTTCGTAAGCGGCAATTTTAGACCCCAGATTCTTTTTTTGATTGATTAGATTTTGAATTTGAGATGTTCAAAAAGTCTTGGTGCAGTGAATGTTGAAATAGCCATTGATTAGCAGTATTTAGGTAAAGGTTCTGGCACTGTGGCGCACCCAGTCTCGCTTCCACGAACCTTCCTGAAGACTAACATAAAGAGTGTAAAACACCTCTTAACGAAGCCGAAAGGCACTTGTTCTCCTCGTCATTGCGATCATTTTTTTGCTCTACACCATACCTGGGAACCTTCTAGTTACGGAGATATTGGGGGTCAAAGTTCCAACTTTTTGACAAAAACAAGGTTTTAATGTAAGATTTTTACTTTAAACACCTCCACGACCCCCGTACTATTCAATTCATCCATCAGCACAATGTTTTGAGTGCGTTCCATTGAGTTCTACTACAAATCATGATTTTAAAGTTACTTAGTTTGACGTACAGAATGCTTGGTTGACGGCTTCGTGATGAGGTCTTTTACATCCTGTATATTGACCACGTCAAGATGTGCTACGTACAATCTTGTTCAGATCGGTTACGCTACAGCTGGTTGCTTCGTTGGTCTAGTAATTGCAATCGCGATTGCTGAGCATGAAGGTTCGATTCCCGAGTCGGGCATATTGATATCAGGTTTTTCTATTAGGATTTTCTCAGTAGCAGCCACGGAGTCTAGAATTCCGCCCGATTGATGGCAATAGGCTCGCCCCAAATTACATGGGTATTAAACATCTGGCGAAATGTGGGTGTACTATCAGGTACACCTCTGCCTAACCCTTCTGGGATTACAGGCGTGATGTTATGTTATTTCGCCTAAAGGCCTATACCCTATTAAGCCGAACCGTACACGTGTGAAGCTTATCAGTGGAAGTGAAGGGAAAAAAATACTTATAAAAACATGGTTATATTTATTTCCTTGATGTTTATTTGGAGTGAGTACATTGAGGAATATTACTTGTTGGATGGTGTTGCAAATTGTTATTATTTGGGCTCTACGAGAACGATAATTCGTTATTGTTATGTCGAACTTCTAACGCTTCTTTCAGTAGCATTTATTTTCCTCATTATTTTCATAGTTGAGTCTTGGTTTGCTTACCTATTTTAAATTTCGTCATAGTTAGTTTCTTGGCTTCATAGAATTCTTGTACAATATTTTGAAAACGGTTAAAGAAAGTGTGATTTTGAACTTAGTGTTTTAGCAAATCTTGTAATGAATCATCTGCCTAATCTTTTCCCAACTATGTTGGGGTCGGCTTCCAGTTTTACCGGATGCAGCTGAATACCAGTATTTTACATGGAGCGACTGCCTATCTGACCTCCGCAACCCAGTTAGCACCCGGTAATACGATACTCCTTGGTAAGACTGGTTGTCAGAGTTTTTGGACCTATGACTACCTAACGACTGTCAAAGATCACAACTGATAGCCGGGACCAACTGCTTAACGTGCTTTCCGAGGCACGGAGGAAATTCGGCATGTAATGGGTGGTCACCCATCCACAGACCAATATAGGCATTGTTATAAAATTCTATTCAGATATTATTTGTTTATTGAATGCGAAAAAAAAACAATCAAAAATTAAACAGATGACGATGATGACATACATCTTAACAAACCACGAACATTAACATCACAATATTTTCAGTTTCCACAAAATAACATAATTATGCTATTATAAAAGTCGTAAAAAGACCCGTTTGTCCACCGCCGCCGTCACCGGACCGTCACCGAGAACGAGATTATTTCGGGCCGAGTTTATATGGATATATAGGATGACGGTGCTCGGGCAGGGCCGGATCTAGGGGGGGGCAAGCCGGGGCCCATGCCCCGGGCGGCAAGTTTAGGGGGCGGCAAATTCAAGCTTGGCAGACATAATATGGTCAAAGTTGCGATAATGATGAGTTGTAACGATACAACTCATTGATTTCTGTTGAAGACTGGAAAACTGTTCCTGTTGAAGAATAGAGCGCCCTGCAGACACCCCATATGCATACTAGCCCATCGATTTAGATCTCTCTCTTCTGAGGAAAGACGTAAAATTTTCGAGCTCGCTTCGCTCGCTCTTACAGCCTAATTTCTCTTGAATTTTGACTTTGTCCATAAGTCACCTAAGTAACTCCGGTAGTTCGAAACAATTCTAACCTGTCCAAGGTAGGTAAACTGTTAAGTTTTCGAACTCGCTTCGCTTGCTTTTTAGACTACTTTCTTTAGACTTTGCCTAAAAGTCGTTCAAGTAATTCCTGTATGAAGGATCGAAACAATTCAAACCTGTCCAAAGCAAGGTGTCAAAAAATTTTCGAGCTCGCTTCGTTCGCTCGTGCAGTCAAGTTCTTCTTAAATCTTAACTTTGAAAGTCAACCAAGTAACTCCTGTATGAAGTGACGAAATAATTCTAATCTGTCCAAAGTAGGATGTTAAAATTTTCGAGCTCGCTTCGCTCGCTCTCAGAGTCTTAGTTCCTCTTTCTCATTAAATTATCTCCCTAAATTGATTTAGTAGCATCTATTTAAGAATCTAATTTTCATTTAGTGCCTAACCTTTTCAAATAACTCTTCAAAACCTAAACTAACCAATCCGAGGTCACGGAGGTGCTAACGTTTTTGAAGTGGCTATATGCACTTCAGCTACATCCGTAAATAGTAAACTTACAAATCGCACCCTTCCGATAGGCCCCCCTTCTGGCCCAAAAGCTGGCGACGCCCTTGGTCAGGCCGCAAGTAGTATTAGCCCAGGGCCCAACAAACTCACGGTCCACCCCTGAGCCTATGGCCGTCATTAGGCGTCTGATGGGTGAAATAATGATAATGATAAAAATAAAAATATAGACGGGCGGGGGCGGCATTTCTTAGTTTTTGCCCCGCCTCGAAAAATTTCAAGATCCGGGGCTGTGCTCGGGTGACGGACTTGCGGTGGACACGCGGCTATAGTAGTCTATGTATCAGTACTTCGGCGCCGTCATCTCGTTCTCGTTGACGTTCCGGTGACGGCGGCGGTGGACAAACGGCCTTACAATGTCGAAAGCCACCTCTTCTTCCCGTCATTGCCATTTTTTTTTGTTCAGGACGATACCTATGAACCTCCTAGTTATGGAGATATTGAAGAAGTCAGAATATTTTCACGCATTTAAAAAAAATATAACTTTTAAATATTGTAGCTAACTTAAAATACTTCGACTACCCTTGTTATATTTAATGCATCAATCAGCACAACGCTTTGAGTGCGTTACATTGAGCGATACCGTAAAATGTGATTTTTCACACCCAAAAAAAATCAGTTTTTCAACAATCATTTTTGCGCAGTGTTACTTAGTTTAGTTTGATGTACTATCGAGTACACCCGCCTGATCACCAATAAGCTTATTTTTGCTTGCACTTAAACGTAGAAACGCTCTCTAGCCCCGCCCCGTTGACTTTCTTTAGAAATAATGAATGAAAAGATACCGATCAGCCGAGCGCACTGTCGACGCACGCCAAACGAGAGTTATTGTTATTTTGCACGCCAAAGTTGACGCTTTCCTAATAGGCCTAAACTTTAAAAGGGGGCGTGACTCGATGCCTCCGCATGATTTAAGCGAAAAAAAAATTAATTGATCAGGCGGATAAGATCACGACTGTACATAATGCTGACGGGTGTACACCTTGTATTAATAAGATAAAATTAATTTCTCAAAAGTAGAACGAACGTTATTTAATTTGGAATCTGTGCCGTAACCGTGCCGTATCTCACCGTACCCGGGATATCTTCTCTTGTTGTCAATTTTATTACAGCCTTGATTTAACGCGTTCCTAATTGTATTCCCAGCCTGCTTTCAGCGGAAAGTATTACCAGTAACTGTTGCCATGGAAACCAAGGGGTATTATACTTTGTAATTTCATATTGGCAGAATGTCGTCATGAGAACAGAGTTATAAGGGGAAGCCGGGGAAAAAGATATTATTCCCGAAAATTGGCTGTGGGGCTCTGCAAATGGGTATGTTTTCCAAGTGGTTAGTTAAATGCTGGAGGCTATTTACGAGAAAACTCAAAAAGAAACAAACACAAAAACGATGCTAATGTTTTTGAAACCCTCTTTATAGGCAGGAAGTTGTCTACAAAGAAAGCATTTGGATCATTAGAACAAAAATAAAAGATCTTTTTTCCCGGAATAAATTATTGTCAATTCTGGACAACCTCCCCGTTGTTCCACAATTTACTAAGTATTGAAGTTTCAAACGACTTCTTGGCAAAAAAATACATTTTCATTTCCCGTTTCTAGTTCTCTTTAAAAGTATTAAAACAGAATATTTGTTGGCAAACCTGATGTAATGTAAAGTTGTAAAACGTAGAAATCTTTGTTTGAAAATTAACATTCAATCTCGTCTCACCGGGAAGACCTGTTTTAACTTTTGAACAAAACTTTGTAATTACAGATTAAATATTTTAAAATGAGGATGAATGAAGTATTCGGAAACACAAAGTTTGTGACTCATTTCGTTAATTAACTGGGGTTGAAGAATAACAGTGCAATTTTAATTAGGACGTAGCTAGTAGGTTAATATAGAATTTGACAATTAATTCGGGTTGTACTCTGCTTTGTAATAATATAATTATTATTCAATCATGATCTTTTATCATAAGAACGTTATTGTTGTCTTCTTCGGAAAAAGTACTTTTTTTCGGGATGAAAGGTCCTATGTGTATGGTCCACCATACCAAGATTTCCTATGCAGATCTGATGAAACAGTACAACATATTAAGCTTGGAGGACAGGCGTTCACTACTGATGGTTATGATGCTGTACGGCATATGCAACAATAGGTTTAATTGTATGGAACTTTCAAATAAACTATGCTATGTAGTACCTAGGACTGTTAATCGGCGGGAAGTGCGGGCAACCCGCTTGTTCTACACAGAGAAGTGTAGAACAAATGCTGGGGAGAGAGCTCCACTCCGCCGATTATTAGAAACGTACAACTTGCATTTTATAAATTTAGATATTTTCGCTCTTAATCAGAACAAATTTAGAAAAATAGCTATTGAATTGCTTTCTGGTCATCCTTAACGATGGCTGCTTCTTGCTGATGCTATGTTGTGATCTGATTGGTGACTACAAACTAGATCTGGATGGGTAGCGCTGTCTAGAGTTGGTCTGTGTGATCATTCAGGTTTATAAGCTTTTTATTTTTATCTTCTTACTGCCCCTTTCTGTATACGTGCGTTTCCTTATTTCTTTTAAATCGATATTATTCCGTGGACAATAGTGTGGGTTATGCGTTTGTTTACTATTAGACTTAAGCTAACTATTAATATTACAACGTGTAACTGTTTTTTGTCCCAAATAAATAAAATAAAAAATAAAAAAATGTCCGTTTCTGCACACCTGACAAAGTATATGCAAAAATTTCAAGATGGTCGGTGTAGAACACACAAGACATTGACAGGACAATGCCATTGGTACCTAAACTGTGTTCAACTTAGTGAAATTGTCTTGTGGAAAAGTGTTGAAAAAACAAGATGGCGGCGGTAATTCTGACAACGCGCCAAGAGGTCGTCTCGTTAACCTCGCAGCAACCTGTCATAAACTTAATCTATTTTACCGACTACATCTTACTTATTAAAATAAGTACTCAAATGTAGGCAAATAAGTATGTGATCTAACTCCAATCAAAGCTCGGTTGTGCTCGTAAAACTTCGGCTCACCTCGTCATTTACGAGCGAGCACAATTTATGAGGTTAGGTACCATCCGGGAAATACAAAATCCTATTGCTCCTGCTACAATACATAATCTAACATCACGCCTTTAGTCCTCAAAGGGGTGGGCAGAGGAGTGCCCTCATTTTGCTAAATATGTGTAAGTCATCCGCTATCAACCTGGCACAAATCTAGACTGTGGCTGCCAATAAGAAGTTCCTGATGGCAAAACCCAATAGCACTTTGCCCGACCTGGGAATAGAACTCGGGACCTCATGCTGAGCAGCCGCGCTTGCTACCACTAGACCAATAATAAATCACCAACATATCTATACTAATATTATAAAGCTGAAGAGTTTGTTTGTTTGTTTGAACGCGCTAATCTCAGGAACTACTGGTTGGAATTGAAAAAATATGTTTGTGTTGGATAGCCCATTTATTGAGGAAGGTTATAGGCTATATAACATCACGCTACGACCAAAAGGAGCGGAGCATAAATGAAAGATATTGCAAAAACGGGGAAAATGTATTCCTTTTGTTAGCTTTTTCTCTCTTATGTGACGCAGACGAAGTTGCGTGGGTCAGCTAGTAATATATAATCACCCTGTAATGTTCCCACAGCTGGGACATAGGCCTCCCCTCTGTGAGAGAGACTGGGCCACAATCCACGACGCGGGTCGCGTTTTGGTAGATGTCACATTCTTTGTTCAAGGTATTTTCTATCACTGATTTGAAAGCAGTGGTGATAATATAAATGCCACATAGTAAAGCTCCTAGCGGGGTTCAAACCCACGACCTAAAACTCATATCTCCGGGCATTAATGAGGACCGTAGCTCCTAAGAGATTTTTTTGGCAAAAAATTTGAAAATTAGAATCTGAAAGTTTCGAAATGCTTTTTTTTAAAGTCCCAGTAAGACCATTTCACCGAAATACAACCTGTCATCACCGAAACATTTTTTTTTTACTTTTTCGAGTAGCTTATTATCTGCCTACATTGATAGATAAAGCCAAGCGAACATTTTTTCATTTGTTCTTTAGTATCGAAACCAGATAAATTTTCGTGGACCCCCATTTACAACTTGTGCCCCCCATTTTTTTTCCACACCAACGTAGTCCCTGGGGGTCAACCTGGACCACTTTGGGAATTACTGTTATAACACTCATAACAATTACGGCTTTATCTATCAATCAAGGCAGATCTAGACACGCGGGAGCGTGTCAAGCCAAGTTCTGGCGCGCAGCTCACCGTGTGTAATATTACACGAACCATTTGGAGCCAATTTTGAGCCCCTCATAACTCAAAAACTATTTCACCTAAACTTGTCAAATTTGGCTCATATATTAAAACTGGCGAGATACATATGTGCTCCAAATTTTATAAACATAGGTATCTCAAAGGGTTATTTAGATATTAACGTCCAAAAATCGTAATTTTTATGACTGACCTATAGATCAAAACACCAACGTAATCCCTCGGGGTCCACCTGGACCACGTTGGGAATTACTGATTTATATCACTCATAACATACTGTAGGCATGTATTTTATTTAGTCAATTGGCAATAGACGCAATGATACAAGTCAATTGGCGTGATAGGATCAAAAGGTCCATTTACAGACGTGAATATCTTGCGGTGCGACCTGTATTGATTAAAGACTGCGTCTCTCTTCGTATTCTTTTTTTGAAACTAGGTCTAGACAATGGGGTGGGCAACTTGTGGAACTAATGGCGCTAGCACCGCATGAACCTAACATAGTCATTGGTTGAAAATCTGTCAATGTCATTTTATATTTCAAAATAGTTTGATCCCATTGGTCAGATTGGGTCTAAGTGATGGACACGCCATCTAGAATCAGCTTTGACCAGCCTTCCCCATTGGTTCTACTGACAGTGCTGACACCAAACGGATATCTTTACGGGTTAGTAATGTGTTTTTATGTTATGAAGGATGGGTGCACTTGGAATTACTGGAATAAGATTTAGCTATGGAGAATCTTGTTGTTGTCAATTGCAGTCATAACATTGTTGCATTTACTAACCCTATTTGTTCCTTTTGACTTGGTCAAATTAAAATACCTGAAGACAAAATGTCAACAATCTAAAGAAAATCTAATCCGTCTACTGAAAAAGCGGGGATTTAATAAAATGGTTGTGAAATGAAATTTTACGGTCAACGACCAATCACTATGCAGCTATAAAAAATAAACAAAAGCCGCTTTGTAATATTGGAATCGATTGGAATATTTAATTAAAAATCGGGATGAGCCGCTGTCGATTACTCCCACGCTCCCTCCGAGGCACTCTGAGGTAACAATATTGAGCAGAGGCTGTATCTGAAATGTGTGTGCTTCAAAATGATTAAGGGAAAATTATGTGGACGGTCTAAATATGGTTTTCTTTTTTTTCTAATTTGAAATTGGAACGCGCGTTTTCCTCGTGTTTATTTTTAGTAAAAAATAAATAGAGGTGGAAATTGTGTGTTCGTATTTTAAATATCATCATGGCTTTCATAGGGCTTTCATAAACCAAAATGTCAACCTACAACAAGCCTACAACATTATTTGACTATTAATAAACCAGTCGTGATGAATATTTTTGAAACCAACAAAATTGAAGCTCCGTTGTTTCATCCATTTTTATTTTCCATTTGAAATATTACATACATATTTTCTGTACAGGAAAGTTTTGCTTAAATTCTTTCTTATTTAGAACTTTTTAGGAAAAAATATACCTACGTTTGTTCCTAAATGTAACTTTTTCACGTACAAAACAATGTTTTTGTACGTGCACTCAGGCTTTGATAAAGTAATCGAGTTCAACAACACTGAAGTCAAAACAAAATAATACTTACCGACGGCTTTATAACATTCCTTTTTTCAACATTTTAAGGCCGTAACACCATCTGCGACGCTGACGTCAGCGGCGCGTACGTTGCTTCTGTATTTCTTGCTGACGTACGCGACCGACCGTACGCGACCGACATTAGCGTAGCAGGAATTCAAACTTTAGTGTTGTTTTATGGTCTTTTATTTGATGTAATTGTATTACTGGACCAAGATTTCATAAACGCCAGACCTACGTCGCCGAGTGTGATAATAGTATCACATGAGTGTTTTAATACCTAATTATGTACAGTTGCATACAAGACTTTATCTACATCCATGATTATGAATCCTCCATATAAAAGGTTCTGAAACCATAGGGTGTTGTAGTGTTGTAAGAAGTCTATGTAAATTCATGTTTTGATGTTGAATGTTGGCCATAAGCTAACTGTTTCAGATACTTTTATAGAGGATTTATAGCATGGGTGTAGATAATAGTTATTTATGCAACTGTTGTATAATGAGGGGTACTAAAACACGAATGTGAGTTTATCACACGAGGCGAAACCGAGTGTGATAATAGTATCACATGAGTGTTTTAATACCTAATTATGTACAGTTGCATACAAGACTTTATCTACATCCATGCTATGAATCCTCCATATAAAAGATTCTGAAACCATAGGGTGTTGTAGTGTTGTAAGAAGTCTATGTAAATTCATGGAAAGTTTAATTGCTGAGTATTAGTACAAACAAACAATATTAGGTAATAATATAATTATATACATTTTCATTGTACAATTATTAAAATGCACAAAGCTTGTATCACTCATTTTTGTAAACAACAAAGTACTTAGTGCAATACTAATATCGAACAAAAATGGCGGGATACGACGTGAATTCGAATTAACCTATAATTATTTTTTTTAATTACAGCGCTGTGGTAGTGAATCGCACGTGCTAGACAATGTTCTTTTTTTTAAAACGAGTTGCATAATGAAATTCAGTACAACATTATAACACCTGTTTGGGTATTATAATGGTTATTATGACACTGGCTGTTTTAATGTTGGCCATAAGCTAACTGTTTCAGATACTTTTATAGAGGATTTATAGCATGGGTGTAGATAATAGTTATTTATGCAACTGTTGTATAATGAGGGGTACTAAAACACGAATGCCGAGTGTGATAATAGTATCACATGAGTGTTTTAATACCTAATTATGTACAGTTGCATACAAGACTTTATCTACATCCATGCTATGAATTCTCCATATAAAAGTTTCTGAAACCATAGGGTGTTGTAGTGTTGTAAGAAGTCTATGAAAATTAATGGAAAGTTTAATTGCTGAGTATTTAATACAAACAAACCATGTATAGGTAATAATATAATTATTTACATTTTGGATTGTACAATTATTAAAATGCACAAAGCTTGTATCACTCATTTTTGTAAACAAAAAAGTACATAATGCAATACTAATATCGAACAAAAATGGCGGGATACAACGTGAATTCGAATTAGCCCAGAAGTTTTATTTTAATTACGGCGCTGTGGTAGTGAATTGCACGTGCTAGACAATGTTCTTTTTTTAAAACGAGTTGCATAATGAAATTTAGTACAACATTATAACACCCGTTTGAGTGATATAATGATTATTATGACACTGGCTGTTTTAATGTTGGCAATAAGCTAACTGTTTCAGATACTTTTATAGAGGATTTATAGCATGGGTGTAGATAAAAGCTTAAACTTTGTCTGTGGAAGAACCTTTCTATTAATAGGTAAGAACAATTGGATATTATGAAACGTCGGTCATGGTGTCTTTGGCAGATAACAAAGATTTGCTAAATAGCTACTATAGGTTAAGTTAATATAACTTAACTTAAAGCGATAATTTATAGCGATCCATCCGTGATCATGGCGCTTGCAGAACGAGCGGCGTAATATCGGGAGGGGTGTATCCCACTATTTCCATGGAAATACAAAATAGAAAGTAGTTTTTTTTACAAATTATATCCCATTATTTCTATTGTGACAAAAAAACGCAGTTATGTTATTGAAAAGTTTACCACTTTTAATGAATAGATTAAAATTAAAACACGACTTCTCGGTATTAATAAAAACCGGCCAAGTGCGAGTCGGACTCGCGCACGAAGGGTTCCGTACCATTATTTGAAATAATTTTATTCTGTTTTTAGTATTTATTGTTATAGCGGCAACAGAAATACATCATCTGTGAAAATTTCAACTGTCTAGCTGTCACGGTTCATGAGATACAGCCTGGTGACAGACAGACGGACAGACGGAGAAGTCTTAGTAATAGGGTTCCGTTTTTACCCTTTGGGTACGGAACCCTAAAAATAAATGGAGAACAAATTAATAATCTGCCATTTGATGATTTGATTTTTTTTGTCAGGTGATGCAGCGTTTTTTTTGTCGCAGCCGAGAGCAATAGAAGTAGTGGGACAATGTCTGAATCAGGCCCAGTATTTCTATCAATAGAAATACCTAATAGAAATAGTGGGATACACCCATCGGAAGCTCATAATAATCACGGAAGATATCCCATAAGTGACAGTATAAGTTTAAATGCCCGCCATAATACTTTCCTACAGATAATATACCTAAAACACGGTTTGAAAGTAAGCAATAGGCAGTATAAAACAAAATGAACAGTTAATGGCCGATCAATGTCAATTTTGATTGCTATAGGCTGAACTTTCATGATTCCTGTGCCACGATTTACGAGGTCAATGCTTTTACAGACATTTTTAATTTATTAGTGTACGCAACGCGGGAATATAGACTTTATTTAACGAATTTAATGTGGAATTAGTATAATATTGTTGTTATGATGTTGCCAATTAAACTGATTTACCTATGGTACCAAAATGGTAGAATTGTGTCCAGTTATGCAGATTGAACGTGTAAAGCAAGTATTAAAGCATTATTGTAGTAAAATGCGTGAAGAACTAAATAATGCTGTCGTAGGCGATTTGATTGGCACACAGGTTAAAAGATTTTCATTAATTTATGTAAAATTTTAGACGACGACAAACTAGCTGGTATAGCGCTGTACATAGACAATACTAAGTAAGAATATGTATGTTACTATGTACCTATATGACAGTACGTAATAAATACAGTTAGTTGACTTCAATACAGCACTTCCTTATGTAACGTTACAAAGAAAAACATGTTTCTATCTCAGTAGAATCTATGTCTGTCGCTACAACAGACTAACACGATGTTTATTACTTCCTATTCTATGTCAAAACAAATGTATTTGTTTAGATCTCCGTAGTTTGTCTCATCATAAACATAATTCATGAAGAATTGTTTGTCCAATATTGATTAGGTTAGGTATTTAAGTGTTTGTCACCATAATGGTTCGGTCAAAGGTCAGTATGGACATATTGCGGACGTGGTTTCGCTCACTGCAATATCTGACAGAATTTGACCGTTCCTTATGGCCCAGACTCATACCTACAATCATCACATTCATTGAAATCCACATCGCGTCTGTCGTCTCTCCTATGATTGGTTGAATCTTGCATGTCTACGCATCGCTCCGCTTGTCACCGTACCGCTCCGCTTGTCACCGTACCGCTCCGCTTGTCACCGTACCGCTCCGCTTGTCACCGTACCGCTCCGCTTGTCACCGTACCGCTCCGCTTGTCACCATACCGCTCCGCTCTTCTCCGCACGGCCCCGTTCGTCTCCGTTTTGGTGGAGTCCAGCAGGGGTATTCTAAACAATTCGATAAGTTTCCGTGTCGGTAAGGAACCGTATTCGACAATCTCATTTCCGAGCCGAAGAACTGTCAAAACGCTATTCACAGATCCGAACGGATAAGTTTTTTTCTATCCCATTGACCATTGTGTTTATGGGGAACGCTACAAAATGGTAGTAAATAGATGACCGTGGTAGAAATTTTAAAATAGTAAATAAAATAGGTTTATTTGAATATTTAGTTCCGTTTAAATAAGGAATATACAGCTAGTAACTTAATAGACAGCAAACGATATAAAATGATTTTATTAGTAACCAAAATAAACTTTATTTCATTTCGAATAAACCTGCTTTGTAAACAGCCGTCTGTCAAACTGGCAAAGCGCGAAAAGTGTTTTTTTTTTTAATAAAACTATTTTTCATAATTCATAGATAACTTTTTAGAGCTTTGTTTAATTAAAAAAGGAAAAAATACTGCAAGTATTTGATATCAGACAATTCATGTTATTTGCTCATTGTCAAACAATAATTAAATTTCTTTGGGGATTACGGCAGATGATTGCGTGTCAGGGAAATAGGGCCTTATTTCTTCAATGAGGCTAAGAGCCATGTCGGGTGTTAGTCTATAAACCAACTGAAACCGCGGGTCGGCAAAAGTATTCGTCATATCCTTTATGAAGAGATAACGTCTCCTGCCTCTGTTGTCCTGCACGCCGACGGTCTCTGGCTCGCACAATCACATACTCCATCTACCAAAGTATCAAATACCTAATGTTAACTAAAATCTAGAACGAATATCACATTTCTGTAAATTTATGTAAATGCGGAATATCAATGAAATATTGTCAATACAATAATAAAACTTCATTTACTTACGCAGTGTTTAAAAAGTTTACAGTCTTTTTATTTTACTGAAATAAGCTGGAAATATGATTTATTTCTTCGTTTTAATTTTGTTCGATATGACTCCCGATAGCAAACAGCTGTCGGAAAGATTCGAGTCTTCAAATCGAATTTGAACTGTCAAAATTATTCGGTTTCGGATTTGTGAATTGCGTTTGGAGGACATCTTCGATATCTTAGACGTTCGATTCGGTACGGAAGCGAGTCGAATGGTTATGAATAAGGCTGCAGGTCCCCCAGGACTAAAGCATTAGGTAAAGCATACTGAGTGGATTTTGAGACGAAAGCAGTACGTAAGTGTAAATACTTTAATTATTGTGACTTCAGGAGTTTGTCCTTCAGTTTTTAAGTAATTGCTAATAGCATTTATTTTGATATCAGAAAATGGTATGGTGCTGTAAGACTAGACCGCATCATAATATTATTATGACGTTAAATTACATACATAATATTAGAAATGCTATCTGAGTTAAATCATGCCCCCATAAATACTTCTAACTAAAATAATGTCTATAAAGCCCATAAAAACACTAACAAAGCTGAACAACACAAAACAAACTTTCTACTTTCCTATCAACTTTCATAACGTCTAGAATAAAACTTTGGTAGTACAGAACAGTGTACCTACACGTACAGATTCTTCTAACTAAAGTTTAGTTTTGCCTAGCAACATCATATCGTGTATTGCTAGCCTTTTTAAATTAGCTTCTACGGGTTGGTAGCATTACTTTGACCGCCAGACAGCCTTGAGTGAGTGATCATTCAAATTCGTTCGTGAATTTATTCATATTAATATGGCGAGTGTAATATCCTTCTGGCGAAGTAGACGCTATCCGTTAAATAAACTGATAATTGGTGGTGAGTTATGGTTTTGTTTGTACAGGCAACCTGTTCTTGGAAAATACTGTTATTTACTGCATCTGAATAGATTGAAAGCCAGCCATCAGAGTTTTTTTTTTTTTCTTTTGTTTTGGCAGTAGTGGGAAGTCCCCGCGGACACCTCGACTATCCCACAGGAATTTCTCTTGTGAGACAGTCGAGGTAGTGCCGGACTCGAACCGGCTAAAACCACACTCCTGCCCCACCAGTGTTCCTTTGACATGGTCAAAGCCCTTTTCCGCAAATTTTGTTTCTTGTATGGCGACTAGTTTTGTAGAAGGCCGTCGAGACCACACTCTTTTATCTAATATTACTTTAAATTTCACTTCCATGTATATACTCTTACTATATTTCTTTCTACTATGATTTTATATTCTACCCATATTAATAACTATTTTACAATCTAATTTGTTTACAACTGTACTAACGCTTAATTTTACATTTTCTTTTTTTAGTTACTATTTTACTAATTACATTTCTACATTTTATGTTCTTATTTTGCCATATTTACTTATGTCACTTACCCTTATATTGATTTTCTGCACTTAGACTTTTAATTTGGTTTCCATAATATCTGCTTTGTATATACTCAATATATAAGTAAATATCATATTTTGGTACCTAATACAGTATGATATCCAAAGTTTAGTACCAGGTTCGACACAACTTGGCGACTCCACTAGAGTTGGCTCACGGTCCTGTATAATTTCAGCCACCTTCTCATGAAAGTGACTCCAATTATCATTCTTCATTGAGCCAACCCTAGTGGTTCGCTCAATGCGTCTGCTATTTGGTTGTGTCGAAGTGGTCTCTTTGTGCTTTGAAGTGGGCGCATCGACGACTTTAGCAATAAGCTATCATTGCCCTCGCGAATGCGTCCCACTTCTTACGCACCGGGCAGTCCTTACTGAATGCATTGTGCTGGTGCTCCCCCAGCTTGGCTCTGGTGCAGTTTACGCATGCCGCTGCTTTGCCGATCTGCTTGCTAGGGCAGTCCACCCTGAGGTGTGGACCGCCGCAGTGGCTACACAAATCGGCAGGCTCCGTGCACAGGCGTTTGCCGTGCCCGTAAGCCAAGCAACGGGTGCACTGCACCAGAGGCGTCTGGTCTTCGACGCGCACTCTCTGGAGGTCAATACGAAGCTTGCCTCCTTCAAGTGCCCTCCTCCAAATTGCTGGGGTGACACTCAGCACAGTGCTATTCAAATGCGGGTTTCGTGTTTTTCCGAAATTTGATAGACATTTTGAGTTCCTCGTCCCCGAGGCCGTGAAAGATCTCCCGATTCTGGTTCCTCAGGGCTCTCAGCACTTCTTCATCGCTGTGGACTAACAGCACGTCCCTAAGAACCAGAAGCGGGTTTCGATTTTTTACTTCCTCGACGACGAGGTTCTCTCCGGCCTTCTCTAGTCGCAGTTTTAACTTTCTCCTTTCTTCCGTCGTTGCGCACCCCATAATAACTTTTTGGTCTTTTTGCCTTTCTTACTCTCTCTACACGCACCCAGCCTTCCTTCGCGTCCACTGCTTTTCGCACTCTTTCAAGGATTTCGGCCCCCGTATCCATTTCCTGTGTTGATGAGACAACCACGGAGTGCAATGTCGTTCGCTCCAGGGCTTGCGCCCCGGTGTGGCACTTACTGACGGCCGCTACACTCGCGTAGGTTGTCTCCCCTACACTTTCTCGGCTAGCCAGACTGTCTCGGAGTCTATCGAGTTTCTCGGAGTTGTCTTTCAACTCCGAGATGTGCTCCTTCATGGTTCTCAGGAGCTCAGTCTGGCCAGCAAGAACCTCGATGGACGTGGGTTTGGGGCCGAAGTCAGCAGTGGGCGCGGTTTCCGGTATAGCGACGGGTGCGGCAGGGGCCTTGTCACGCTCGGACTCCTTGACAAGCTCATAAAGCCTGTTTATGGCTTCCAGCACCGCAGTCTTAATTTCGGCAGCCATCAGAGTTGGGACAGATAATGTTGAGACGTGTCTGTTTGTGAGAACGGAAATTTTGAAGCAGTCTTCACAATTATTTAGTTAGAGCAGGGTCACTCAAAGTGGGGTTCGCGAACCTCTAGGGGTTCGCGACAAAATTTACGTAATGGCGGCTGGGTGACTGGCAGGCGCGTGCGGAAAGTGTGAAGGCGCGCGCGCAATTAAGTTAGATTTTTGGGCAGCTAGATAGGAAGAATAATATATCCTGAATTCTCACGCAAAGCGGTAAATTTCCTTTTACCCTTCGCTACAACATACTTATGTGAGACTGGGTTTTCACACCTAATTATGATAAAAACGAATTACAGAAATCGACTTGATGCTGAAACTTGAAACATCCCAACAAACATCCATCGTATCAATAGTTTTTTTTGGCCTGTATTTGTTACCTTTTATTCAATTACCTATTAAACTTTATGTTATTCTATAAACAATATTATTCTTTACTTGTTGTTGATGGGGGTTCGCTGTCATCTGGAAACTTGAATGGGTACCCCTATTCAAGTTTGAGAGCCCTAGAGTCGTGGAGCCAGAAGTTTGAGAATCCTTGAGTTAGAGCATTTATTCCGGAATGTTCGAACGTTCCAAGGGGCCAACAATACGGCAAGCACATAAGGCGTACAGACTGTCCAGAAATCTTTATCTCATGAAGAATAGTGGGCTATAAGGGCAAGCCAAGCTTTAAGGCGTGTATGATACGAAAGTACCGCCACTAGGGCAATCATAATCTTCTCGTAAAAGAAACAATCAGGGCAGTCTTTGGGACTGCCGATAGAAGTGAAAACAAAAAGTAGACAGGCCCCTCCCCAGTCGTAGCACTGGTTATGGCCCGCGCATGCCTTGTGGTGCTACGCCGTAGCGGATCGCCTACGAGTGCTACGAAGTGTGACCGCACGTTACGTCAAGTGACGATGAATTCAATGTTTTTCCTTCACACAAAAAGTGCTCAACGCGCCTAAAGAAGTTTTCACTTCAAAAATAAACCCAAAAAAAGAAATATTGATATTGTTTTCAATATCAAGATAGGTCTCTATGATGAGTTAGGTACCTACCAAATCAGTTCTTCAGCCATGTTGTTTTCATCATTGATTTATTTTTCCCCGGCCCGAATGGGAAAGCAAAGCTACCTACTAACTTTTCCTTCCAAAGTAATGTGGCAGTCATAAAATCACCTGGACAATCTTTTACGAGTCTCGTTGGGACGCCCATAAAATAAAATCAATAGTATCCGTGTTTTTATACTACTTTATTAGCTCGGGGGTATAATGATGTCCTTGCTCTTTTTAGGACTTTGTGATGGAATTGGGAAATACTGAAAGGTTTTTTTGTACTTCGTTTTGAGTGTTAGATGGCATCAAATAGTATTACATAGTACCTATTTTGCAGGAATGATTAACTACATAGCTATCAACTAGAGCTTTTACTACGGCTCTTTAGTAAATTGATCCCGCTCATTTCGATCTCGCGGGATCAGTTTACTAAATTAATATTTTTATGTCAATTTCTTTAGTAGACTGGTCCCGCTCTTAAAATTTAAAAAAAAATGCCGTCGAATTTCAAATTTGAGTAACATCATGTAGAAAAATGTTAGGAGGAATAAAAATAAAATCCCGTTGGCCCCACCGTACTTTTAACATTGTAAGGGATTGAGTATATCATCAGGCTCTTTAGTAAATTGATCCCGCTCATTTCGATCCCGCGGGATCAGTTTACTAAATTAATATTTTTATGTCAATTTCTTTAGTAGACTGTAACCCACGTTTTTTTTCGGATGGGAAATCATCAAATGACTCTTCCTGCTCTGGGCGGAGCAGGAGGGAGTGTCAGACTTTTACTGACTAAAACCTATCCATGTTGCTTCATCGCCCTTTGTGTTGCGGGGCCACGGTATCTCTTTCGAACAGTCCCGCAGCCCCGGCAGGCATCGGCCCTTGCGGACCCCTTCCTTTTGCTGACTCTCTTTGAGGCGCGCGTGGAACACGAACGCGCCGTCGACACGGCCTGTCGTCATGAGACGGATGGACGGCGAGCTAGCCCATAGCTCTCCGTCCACAGGCCCGCCGTGACCGGGACTTGAGACTCTCTCCCTCTCACGTTCCGCCACCTCCTTCTCTAGCATGACTGCATCGCAGAAGGAGGTGACGGCGTCCCATTCCGTCTCGCTACGGACCAAGGATTGAACCAGGGCCGGACACGAGAGGTAACTACTAACACACCTTCGTTCCCGTTTGAAGCACCCCATCCTCAGCTACGTAATGATTAATTATTTCTCCAATTTTCTTTTCCATCCAAGATGGCAATGCTGCCAGCCTTCTAGGCACTTTTCCTATTGACAGCGGTGTGGAGGATTTTTTTGTCACCCTGTGATTATTTTTTGAACTAGTACATATTTAGATTATTATATAAGATCTATTTGTGAATAATGTAAGTACATACTGAATTCAAAAAAACCGGCCAAGTGCGAGTCGGACTCGCACATGAAGGGTTCCGTACCATTGACTATATTTAGTATTTGTTGTTATAGCGGCAACAGTAATACATCATCTGTGAAAATTTCAACTGTCTAGCTGTCACGGTTCATGAGATACAGCCTGGTGACAGACAGATGGACAGACGGACAGACAGACGGACAGACAGCGAAGTCTTAGTAATAGGGTTCCTTTTTTACCCTTTGGGTACGGAACCCTAATAAAAAATTATGATAGTAAAATGTTTTCTCGAGGAGCTTGTGGATAAATAATGACAGCAGCTCGGGTCGATCTTTAGGTTAAGCCGTGTTTGCCTAGGTTGGTCTGTGGATGGGTGACCACCCTTACATACCGAATTTCCTCCGTGCCTCGGAAAGCACGTTAAGCTGTTAGTCCCGGCTGTCATTAGTCCATCTTTGACAGTCGTTACAGGTAGTCAGTGGCCCAAAAAGTCTGACAGCCAGTCTTACTAAAGTGGTATCGTATTACCCAGTATGAACTGGGTTGTGATGGTCAGATAGGCCATCGCTCCATGTAAAATACTGGTAGCTGCATCCGGTCAGACTGGAAGCCGATCCCAAAATAGTTGGGAAAAAGGCTAGGCAGATGATGTTCTCTCGAGTTCATTTTTTTTCCTTTACACATAGGTCTTCCTTCTCCCATTGTGAAGCAATGAAAACCAATATTCTGCTCCCGTAATATAAATATGCTAACAAACACATTGATGCCCAAAATTAGGTTGGAAACACTGATAAATATTTCATTTATAAACAAAAAGAACCCAACAGCCGGTGCCTCTTCCTCTATACGTCACTTCGACTTACAGATAATTATATTCAACTTTGAATTGAACACTCGATGCCTTTGTTCAGACAAGACTGTTCCTTTTTAATTGAATTTCGGCTTAATTACTTTAATTAAGGATCAGATTCGCTCTTTTATTTCGTCGTAAGTATATATGTGTACTGGAATATTTTCTTTTTCCTCTTTTTTAGGGTTCCGTAGTCAACTAGGAACCCTTATAGTTTCGCCATGTCTGTCCGTCCGTCCTCGCTTAATCTCTGTGACCGTTAGCACTAGAAAGCTGAAATTTGGTACCAATATGTATATCAATCACGCCGACAAAGTGGTAAAATAAAAATTGGAAAAAAATGTTTTATTAGGGTAGCCCCCCTACATATAAAGTGGGAAGTTATTTTTTTTTTATTTCAACCTTAGGGTTGTGATATATTGTTGGAAAGGTATTTAAAAATGAATAGGGGTTTTCTAAAATATTTTTTTGATAATGTCAATAATTTCGGAAATAATCGCTCCTACAGTAAAAAACAATGTGTGTGTCCCCCTCTAACTTTTGAACCATAAGTTTAGAAAATATGAAAAAAAAACAGAAAAGTAGAACTTTATAAGGACTTTCTAGGAAAATCATTTTGAACTTGATGGAAACAACAGTTTTTGTACAAAAAAGGCAAAAAGTTGTACAAAATAACTTCTGGACTAAGTTTGTAGTATATTCGTATATGCAAGCATTTTTACATAATGGATACTAAGTGGGAACACTTATTGTGACGGACGGGAAACTACGGAACCCTACACTGAGCGTGGCCC
Organism: Xestia xanthographa; assembly: GCA_905147715.2. Classification (NCBI taxonomy): domain Eukaryota; kingdom Metazoa; phylum Arthropoda; class Insecta; order Lepidoptera; family Noctuidae; genus Xestia; species Xestia xanthographa. Next base: position 3,887,051 of record LR990659.1, on the reverse strand, counting down.
GACACGCTCTTGGCCGGTTTTAGCATTAATGTTGGTTTTTTATTAAGTCGGGAAGTTTTTTGGGGCATTCGTTTTGTATTTTTATCGGAGAAGACCGTAATAATTTCTAGACTTGAGTATATTTTGCCTAATACTGATCAGCTATGAGTGTACTCGTATTGTATAGTGTTTTGTGATGATTAGGCTACGTTCGCATGTAGCATATTGATATAGTGACGTAACTCAGACGCTTCTTTAGAATTCTAGATAGACGCTGCTGATACAATCACATCAAGCTACCGTAAACTGTCAAAGAATAGTGGGCAAATGTGGTCCAAGCGTCGCCATCATCATCATCATCATCATTTCAGCCGAAAGACGTCCACTGCTGGACATAGGCCTCCCCCCAAGTGGGGGTTTTGCCATAATCGCCTCGCTTGGCAGGCGGGTTGGCGATCGCAGTATACGGTTGTTACAGAAGCACAGAGATCGCTGCTGCCCATTCTCTGGTAAGTCCCTTAGTCCCTTACGACACCCACGGGAAGATATGGGATGGTGCTATTCTTTACGTTCGACACTATACAGACTAAGGAAAGGAAGCCAAGTAATTATACCCTTTAATTTCAATCATTCAAGACAAAAATAAGCTATAATTTCTTGAAATCCCTTGGACAGATTTTGATGCCCTTCTGCATGTTGAACAAGTACATTGTACCCTTTCATTTGGTATATGATTGATCCTTAGCGATGCTTGGACCAACTCCCATACATTTTTGCCCACTGTCTTTTCTCCCAATGACTTTAAACCATAAAATGTTGATGGTTAAGAGCCTATACTACCTCAAATTAGCAACTCTATTTGTGGTGGTTCAAACTTCGTTTCAAATACTGTTAGAATAACTTTCTAATCAGCTTGCACTACAAAGTGGTTGGATGTTAATGAGTGTTTTTTGTTCTTTATAAAATCAAATTTTCGTCTTTTGGAAAAAAATGAAAAACATAAGACCTGCTTTATAGTTAGTTTAGTTAGTATGCAAAGTTTCATGATCTGATTTGAAGTACTTTTTGAATACCAGCGGTTTATTGTTCGATTTGGAGGTAACTTTGGATTTATTTTCTATCGAGTAAATTTTATGCAATTGTGTTTTCGCCAAACATAGGACGTAACATTAATCCTCAACTTTACCATATATTTATTTCAAAATTAATGCTGCATTATTTTAGGCGTAACGGAGGATCATGCTAAGACATTTGAGGTAGTATAGGCAATGAGGACAGTTAGTAGTAACTTGATGTTCCGTATACCGTTCCAATATACGGCGTCTGTGCTGCGCCAAAGATTGTACCAGTCGTACCTTCATCATGATCATTGGCAGGCTTGTTGCACCTCCTGCTCAGCTCCAAGCCAGGCCTTCTCTTTTCCTGCATCCTCCAACCTACATCATCCTCTGCCTAGCCTTATCCCAACTATGTTTGGGTCGGCTTCCAGCCTAGTGCAACCGGATGCAGCTGAATACCATAGATATACTATAATATATAATAGTATTTCACATGGAGTGACTGCCTATCTGATCTCCGCAACCCAGTTAGTACTGGGTAATACTATACATACCTACATACTTACATCAGAGTATACCAACCAAACCAATTCAAATAAATAATAATATCACAGACACATATTGTATTCATAAAAGTGGTTCATATTCACAAAGCCTTTTGTATGTTCTCTCTCATTTTGAATACGATACATTACGGGCCCGTACAAAGGGGGTGAGTAAGTAATCACTTTGGTAGGTTGGTACTTAGGTTGTCACCCCGCAGTAAAAGTATAGGACCATCTGCTATAGTTCTCACCGTCTCATAATAATGTTTATGGGGAAGACTGCTCTTGTTTTATTGTTTACACTTTCTATCTTGTTTGTATACAGGGTGTAAACGGGCCCTTCACGAAACAGTCAACCAAGAATTCTGTACGACAAACAGTCATTTTCAAATATCTTTATTTACTACTAGCGGACTTCCCGCGGTTTCACCCGTGTAGTTCCCGTTCCCGTAGGAGTACGGGAATAAAATATAGCCTATGTTACTCGTGGATAATGTAGCTTTCGAATTGTGAAAGAATTTTTTAAATCGGTCCAGTAGTTTTTGAGCCTATTCATTACAAACAAACAAACAAACAAAGTTTTCCTCTTTATAATATTAGTATAGACTAGCGGACGACACGCGGTTTCACTCGTTGTTCCTGTTCCTGTGGGAGTACGGTGATAAAATATAGCCTATGTTACTCAGGGCGAATGTAGCTTTCTAATGGTGAAAGAATTTTTGAAATCTGAGCAGTAGTTCTTGAGTTTATTCGTTACAAACATACACACACACAAAAATACAAATCTTTTCTCTTTATAATATTAGTGTAGATCAAATAACAATAACAAAATGCACTTACCCTAAGCTACATCAACACACTAAAATAAGCACTTTATTAGGCTAGCAAGTCGCCTTTCAAAGCTTTTAAAAGATATAACTCGCGTCAAATAAAAAGAGCGTTGAAGTGTGGCGCTACTTGTCTCCACCGAACACATAAAACAGTACAGAAAATGTTAGTTCCTATTTTGGCCACCGCTCTTTTTACGTGACGCCAAGTATACGTCAAATTAAGTAACTCTACGCAAAAATAATTGTTGGGAAATCACATTTTTTTTGGGGTGAAAAATCGCGTTTTATGCGTAGGAATTAGGATTTAAGATTCAATGTAACACACTCAAAACATTGATCTGGTGGATGCATTGAATAGTACGGGGGTCGTGGAGGATTTTTGGTAAAGTAGACTTTATGTACCTAAAGGCATATTTTAGCATTTTCATGTCTTTTGTGATTTTAAAACCTTTTAAATTAACGCTCTCAAGCTTAATTTTTTTTTTTGTCAATTGATTTTGAAAACTGCTTGTGGCAAACTCGACCGTGTTTCACATTGTCAGTCGTAAGCACAAACTAAGTCGCAAGTGAAAATTCAAGTAACGTAACATTTCATTTACAGTGTTCTTAGGAGGGGATTAGGTAGAATTACTAACCAAAAAACCAATCTCAAAACTCTATCTTTTATTACTATGCAAGTAAGAAAATTTGGTTTATCCATCAATATTGAACGCGTATACAAAGTTTCCGTGCTATTAACCTTTGAAGAGTTCTCTCATGAGGACGACTCCTCGTCATGGCTGGCTGCAGGATCAAGTCATTTCTGTCATAAATTGAAATGGCCCCAGAACCAAATGTGTACAGTGCAAAAACAAAACAGGTGCAAGATTTGACCAATAGTACATACCTAAAAGTTGACGAAACGAGGCTTAATGTATGAAGATCAGAATAGTTAAGAAACGGCACTTTTGTGATGGTATTTTGTTTATTTGGCGAAACGGGAAAGTTACCAGACGGGACGTAAAAATGAAATAAAAGCTAAATTAGTGATTACCTAATGCTGTGACCATTTGGCCTGCCAAGTCAGAGGTGTCGAGTTCGGACCCAAGACACAGAATAGATAATAGTACTAGCGTACAAAAGTTGCACTCCTTTGATCTTGTAGAAAGCCGACATTATAAATACCTAAACTTGGCCCGGTCGATCTAAATTGTGCCTTGACGCCACGCGTTAGCGTATTATATTCGGCGTCTCACTGCTTAATGGTCAGTCGGTAGGGTTGCCTCAAGTACTCGAAATAAAATACTACCAACATTTTTGTATTTTAATGTATTATTATTTAAATGTTAATAAAATTACAATTGTTTTACTCTATTATAATGTCTCATAAATATCTTGCCTTCTCTAAAATTACGATTACTTATTAAATTTAATAGCAGCATAAATGCGAAATCTAACAAATAGGTAATTTTAAAATAAACTCTGATGGGAAGCATGGACATGGAGCAGTGAAATATATATAAAAAAGAAAAAAAATCTACATTTATTAACAGCAACAGTTTATCCGGCTTGTCATTTTCACTAGTAATGATTAATGATCAATAAATCAGTCAGTTAACAAACACGAAGTACGAGTAGGTAGGTACGCGACGCAAGGTCAAAAGAGCGCGAAAAATTAACGCGGCATACGTACGCAGTTACGCACGGCTGGAGCGCGACAGCCCTAGAGAGCTTGCATATTCAATATGCGCGAAGCGGTAGGTAATTATCTCATGCCTACAGACGGAGTGCAATAGCTCTGCCCAAGACACGCACCTCTGATTTTTCGGATTCATGTGAGTATTGTTTAATTATCACTTGCTTCGGTGAAGAAAAACATCGTGAGGAAACCAAACCAACATGCCTAAGAGACATTTCTAGACGGCATGCAAAGCTAAGTCAGAGGTTCATGGGTGGCATAAATACTCTGACACGGTTAGGCACTAACCACAGGATAAACTAACAAGGCAAATTACATTAAAGCTTTAAAATTGAACGACCATCCTAGGAAAAAATCTCAGCCCACAAAGTGTCGTCTACCAATGCACTTAGTACTAATAAAACTGAGTTCAGGAAGAAACGCCAAGACAAATACTTTACATTTTTCTTCAGTGCAAAGAGACGAGATAAATGTAAATGTATGGGAGTACATCCTTTATGAGGGGACTGTGAAGTTGTATAGAACTTTGTAGTGTGGGGGACGTACAGTCATTTGTGATGATGATAATGATGCAGGGGGAAGGTGTCATTCAGTTAAGTTGTATGTGTACGAGGCTGTTTTTTTAACCGTACGATTCAGTCGAGAACGCGGGAGCTCATGGCTAAATAATAACAGCCGCTCGGGTCAATCGTTAGGTTAAGCCGTGCTTGCCTAGGTTGGTCTGTGGATGGATGACCGCCCATTACATACCGAGTTTCCTCCGTGCCTCGGAAAGCACGTTAAGCCGTTGGTCCCGGCTGTCATTTGTAGATCTTTGACAGTCGCTACAGGTAGTCAGTAGCCCGAAAGTCTGACAAGCAGTCTTACTAAGGGGTATCGTATTACCCAGTACTAACTGGGTTGTAGAGGTCAGATAGGCAGTCGCTCCATGTAAAATACAGGTATTCAGCTGCATCCGGTAAAACTGGAAGCCGACCCCAACACAGTTGGGAAAAGGCTAGGCAGATGATGATGACGATTCAGTCGAGATGTGCTAGGGGTGATGTACGATTGGCTGCATCAATGAGGGATTTTCTTTTTAGCTCTTCCCTAGTCGCTGGATAGATGGCGCTAGGACTAAGTATGATAATGCAAGGAACGGAACCTAAAAAAACTGATTTTAACAAAGCGCGAGAAATGTTGGTTATATTCGGAAGGTTAAGCAAATGAAAGTGTCAGTCAACGAGAGTATGTGACGTGATACAATATTTTTTTTTCAAGCGTTTTGGCTTTGGCATAGTAAATTCAACGCCATCTATAGAGTTCTTGGAAACTATTTTTTTTTTTAAAACCTCAAAAGGAAAACCTCTCATTGGGACCCCCATTTGGTACGTAAGTGCTTTCAAGGGGGTACCCACATCGTGAAGCTTTGCTTGAGGTTATTAACTCACTAAGGCCGTACGCACTTACTAGGGTCTAGTGACTTAACATCTGGTGACTTCTTAGATTAGGCGGTGGCCATACTTGGACTTGCGAAGGCCCCAAGCGCGCAGTGTGCCCGGAAAGGAAAATTATAGAACCTTTCACTTCGCTACTCGCAAGGCACCTGGAAGCAACGTCTCCATACGTCAACGTTATTTGACAACTGATAGCCGACGCCGACGTTGCTGTTGCGTTAATTTTAACATCATTGTTTTAAATTATGAATTTGGTCTACCGAGAGTTGTTAGACAGTCAGATTTTATATGCCATACTTGTAGTTGCCATAATCGTGAAATTACATAAAATCATTTTCACTAATTTCATTGGTCATAATCGATAAAGTGTCATAATAATTTTAATGCATAAATTTATTTTCTATATTTTTCATTTTCAATAATGTCGTTTTCATTACACTATACACATTACACACCACAACATACATTACATTACCACACACATATACATATATTTACATTTATTCACCAGCCAAAAATAAACCCTATCACTACAGCTTCACCACTTAATAAAATTAAAAAGTTTTCATCTTTATAAAATATTTTATCAATGACATACCTACACAAGAATAGCTCTACCCCTACATATTGACAAAGGGTGCACTAGAACCTCTTTTTACCCCTATATATAAACGTGACCTATCCCCGGGTGCGTGAAGTGTCCCATACCGTTGGGCAACTGGGGCAGATCACTATAATAACGGTTATATAACGGTTATAGCGTTTCGTTACGTCAATCGTTATTTATTGTGTGTGTGACGCAGGTACCTATGGTGTGTGAGTATTTTTAAATCACTACATATTATAAAACAAAGTCGCCCGCCGCGTCTGTCCCTATGTATGCTTAGATCTTTAAAACTACGCAACGGATTTTGATGCGGTTTTTTTAATAGATAGAGTGATTCAAGAGGAAGGTTTTAGTATATAATTTGCGGGCGGGCTATTTATTGTCATAATCGTAAAGTCCATTTTAAGAATTTTTAATTTATTGACTAAAACCACCACTAACATTACCGCCACCACCACTGCTATGTTAACCAGTACTGCTATGTTCAGAGCCTGTTAAAATTACATTCATACCCTCAGTCCAAACTAACTGATTAAGAACCATAAACTACATACAATAAAAAAACCGGCCAAGAGCGTGTCGGGCCACGCTCAGTGTAGGGTTCCATAGTTTCCCGTCCGTCACAATAAGTGTTCCCACTTATGAGTTTAAAGGTGGGTATCCATTATGTAAAAATGCTTGCATATACGAATATACTACAAACTTAGTCCAGAAATTATTTTGTACAACTTTTTGTCTTTTTTGTACAAAAACTGTTGTTTCCATCAAGTTCAAAATAATTTTCCTAGAAAGTCCTTATAAAGTTCTACTTTTCAGATTTTTTTCATATTTTCTAAACTTATGGTTCAAAAGTTAGAGGGGGGGGACACATCGTTTTTTACTTTTGGAGCGATTATTTCCGAAATTATTGACATTATCAAAAAATGATTTTAGGAAACCCCTATTCATTTTTAAATACCTTTCCAACAATATATCACACGTTAGGGTTGAAATTAAAAAAAAATCACTTCCCACTTTACATATAGGGGGGCTACCCTAATAAAACATTTTTTTCCAATTTTTATTTTACCACTTTGTCGGCGTGATTGATATACATATTGGTACCAAATTTCAGCTTTCTAGTGCTAACGGTCACAGAGATTAAGCGAGGACGGACAGACGGACGGACGGACAGACATGGCGAAACTATAAGGGTTCCTAGTTGACTACGGAACCCTAAAAAATCCACATAACTTAACTGCTCTAACATACTCGTAAAGCTTATAACATAATCACGAGCTACACAATCATAAATCGAATAGAATCATCATCTCTGACAACCCAGTACTATTGCCAAGAGGGTAAACTTTATACAATGTACATTTATCCTATAACACCCCGTCCTTTTCTGCCTTCCTGGTATCCAATAAGGATAACGAACTACGTTTTTTTTTTATTTATTATTGCAAATCTGTTATGTGAAAAGAGGTCAGATTGCGGTTCAGTATTGCGAAAGGGGTTTGGCAGTACGTCAAGTTGAAACAATGCTGGCAAACTAATGCTTGTTTTGCATTTTTAACACACCAGTCAAGTGTTTCAGACGTTTTACAGCTATTTTAACTTTGACAACTGCAACCCAGTATATGAAGAAATTATGTTTATCCTACTCCTCTGCTATTCTTTTCTGATTAATGTGTTTTTTGGGAATAACCCATTGAAACTACAAGAGCCCGCCACAGACAACACAATATTTTATTACATGCTCAAACAAAGACAACATCTTACTAGGTGTTGCTATTTAACATAAATAAATTATTTTGATACATATTTTAACAATTTCGTTGCGGGATACAGACAGTTAAATTATTTCTCTGGGACTTCGTCGAGTTCATTGTCTCGGGTACTATTCTGCTGGTCGCCACTGTTGATTCTGGCATTCAGAAGTTGCAGTTGTTTGGGAACAGTGTGGCGGGCTTATAAAAGAAAATCAATACATAACTAATACATATATTTTTTTGTATCTATCTGTGGAAGCTTGTAATTAGCAATTTAGTTATATATTTTTGTTACTATAATGTTATTAGTCTGTAAGCTTTCCTAAAATAAAATAAATAAATAAAAGCCTTGTGGTAACAAAATAAAAGCTCACCATGATTTTGACAATGATGCAAAATAAATGCGTAAACACTGCACTGGAAGATTAGTGCGATGACTTACTAATTCATTCTAATTGAAAAAGAAGAAAAAAAAATATTCAGAAGAACTAATTGAGGCATTATTGGTGATGCCTTAACTAGGGGTCTAAAATGGCCTCTTTAGCAGAATCCACGCAGAATCTTAGTATGAATCACGTTAAAAATTTAAAATTCTTAACATTCTGCTAAAGTGGCCATTTTAGACCCCTGGTCTTTTTAAGAAACAAAAGTAAATGTTAATAGCTGATTTATGCTTAACATACCACAAAAGGATTCGAAACCTGCATAGACAGATACAGATACATAAGACAATCACCTGCCTTTCCCAACTATGTCGGGATCGATCGGCTTGAATTTTAACTGGATGCAGCTGAATATTAGTATTTTATACCTGTAATGACTGTCAAATACCCATGAATGAGAGCCGGAGCCAACGGCTTAATCAGTAACCATCATCATCATCTGCCTAGCCTTGGGGTCGGCTTCCAGTTTTATCAGATGCAGCTGAGTACCAGTATTTTACAAGGAGTGACTGCCTATCTGACCTCCACAACCCAGTTAGTACCGGGTAATACGATACCCTTTGGTAAGACTGGTTGTCAGACTTTTTGGGCCTCTGACTACCTAACGACTGTCAAAAATCTAGAAATGACAGCCGGCTTAACGTGCTTTCCGAGGCACGGAGGAAACTCGGTATGTAATGGGAGGTCACCCATCCACAAACCAACCTAGGCAAGCACGGCTTAACCTAACAATCGACCCTAGCGGCTGTTATTATTTAGCCACGGGCTCCGTAACAATACGACAGCGATAAACTTTATTAAGAAAGACAAATCGCGTATTAAACATGATAATAGAAATAAATATTTCGATTAAGTACCGAGCAACGCTCACGCAAAACACTTAAAGACCGACAATGAACGGCTCCTGTACATTATAAAGCAGGCTCACAAAGAAGGGGTCCTCATGAAAATTTAAGCAAACAATAAACTTTACAGCTAGGTTAATGTCTGGAGGCGTGTGCGAGATAAAACCGTACGTGTCGTCGTACGTGAGGGAGTACTGGCGACCAAAGAGTTTGGTGGGCAGGAATGGAACAGTAACTGAGATCAAGGCAGTACGCACGGGTAAGCTGTTATCACTTGGTACTCATGTCAGATACAGTTTTGCATCGATGTTTTGGTGCTTAAATTAAGTAGGTATATTTTGAGGAGGAAACAAAAAAACTATTTAGAAAGGGGTTTTGAAACATTTGGCCTGCCTAACTTCTGTCGTGTATTTTATTATCAAAATAGCAGTCGAGCATAAATAAAACCTTTATTATGAATAGCAGGTGTCAATAAATATACAGTTCTGCATGAGACAAAATTTACAAAACGTGACGTTTCCGAAAACTAAGCTATAAAATTGTAAGTTTGACTGCTTATATCGCTCGCACTGACGATATAATTGTACTTGCGTTCATAAATGCCTTTTGTCGACTGTACTTATGTTTGTATGTGCGTGAGTGTGGTAAGAATGTGGGTGTGTGAGTGGGGATTTTATGTGTGTTGTTTTCATAAGAATGCTGTAAAAGGCTCCTTGACGTCCATTTCCATTCAAATAAGAGTGCTTATTTATTGTATTGCTTGTTTTTCGTCGCCGTATGTTGAGTTATGCGTAACTGCTTTTATTCAGGTATTACATGAAGAAAAATGCATATTTATTATACGACCTGAAGATTTTTTTATCTCTCTAAGAATTGTAATGATGCATCACAATTTCACAAATAAAGAAAAAGATACTATTTTCCAAAAAGACCATAGACACCTCTTTGTATAAAGAGCCGTGCCCCGTTTTCACAAAGCCGACACCTAAATTAATGCCTGCCCAGATAGTCGATCGTATTCTTAACAATTTTTCAACTTATTGCCAGTAGGCAATAAGAAGTCAATGGGGGCTATCGCGCATGAATTTGCCGCTAGAGGCGTTTGTGTAGAGTAAGGTCTTCCGAAATAACAGATGTCATACAGTTTTTGAGCGTTGCGTGCTTTTTTATCACGTATTTATACTAATACTCACGATTGTGTTCTAGACTGAGCCATTCCTGATTAAATATGACTTGAAGATGTTAAGTTGCAACTTAGGATCATAATTGTTAGTAGTTGGAGGTAGAATGATTTTTAAATGTTTCATGCTTGCTCATTTTAGGAAGAATATTGTAAATATGTATCTGAAGTTTACACTATGTTGTTATACATAATAAAATTAACTTATTAAAACGTTATTGGTACTATAAAATATAAAATAGAATTATTGACAAGACGATACTTGACAGTGGCGCCATCTGGTGAGCTCAAAAACGATAGCCCCCATTGAAATACTTGCGGGAAGCCTCTACCCAGCAGTAGCCAACCTGCCAGCATGGCGCTTGCAACAGCGTCGAAATATCGGGAGCTCAAAACAATTAACAATCACGGAAGATATCCCGTAACTGACAATATAAGATCATTTATCAAGAAGCTCTCGTTGCGATTGGTTCTGATAAGTAATTTCGCAATCACATTGCCTACAAATGATACAATATTTAGTCAGCATAATTTACTTAAAAGCCAAGAAAGAATCTAGACAAGCTACCAGGTCTAAAAAATAAATTAACTTAACTCTCAATAAAGCCCCTATACGTTAGCTATACATGTTAACTTTCTGCTCCATCGTGTATGGCTTATTAAGTATGAAAGAGTTTAAAGACTTACGTCTCAGTTAATCCCCGTAAGCCCGCCATACTAAATGGAATACTTTGCCTAATCTATGGCGAGAGATGTATGGGAGAGAAAATCGGATATTTTTAAGGATAAAAAACTCGCTCCATTTTTCCATATATTACAAAGAAAGAAAGAAAACATATTAATAAATGATATTATGGCATTATCTTGCATCAAAGGTGACATACTATTCCTTGTAGGTAGGTACGTGATTTCTTCCAAGAAACTTGTTGCTATTTACGACAAATTATTTTTCAGGTAGGTACTCAGCACAGACGTTAATTTGATTTTTTTATATCGCATAGATATTATGTTTTAGCCAAAAGACTCAATTACCACTGAGCATAGCCTCGGGAAAAACGCAAAGGTACTCCGGAGTTTCAGAATTTTGTTCTATTACGTCAGTTACTGGGACTTCTATACTTAATAATCTATACTAATATTATAAAGAGGAAAACTTTGTTTGTTTGGTTGTAATGAAAGGCTCAAAAACTACTGGACCGATTTAAAAAATTCTTTCACCATTCGAAAGCTACATTATCCACGAGTAACATAGGCTATATTTTATCCCCGTACTCCCACGGGAACGGGAACTACGCGGGTGAAACCGCGGGACGTCCGCTAGTAATATTATAAAGTGGTAACATTTGTATGTAAGTTTGTATGTAGGGGATAATATCTCCGGAAGTAATGAACCGATTTCAAAAATTCTTTCACCATTAGAAAGCTACATTCACCTTGAGTAACATAGGCTATATGTTATCCCCGTACTCTCACGGGAACGGGAACTACGCGGGTGAAACCGCGGGACGTCCGCTAGTATAAAATAACTGGCCGAGCGATGTACGTTACATACATACTCGGCTCGGCGATTAGGTATATTGTTATATGTAGTAAGTATAAAGAAACCGGTATTAAAGGAAATCACCTCAGCATTTCAAGTGATCCCTCTCTCAAATAACCCTGTGACGACTACATTAATGGTTTCCAAACCCTTTATCTGCTGATCTGTCAGCACATCTTTAACCGTTTCACAAGATAAGGATAACACACACACAATAGAATTCATTTGAATATATTCCGTGTTACATGCTTACCTGAGCCCGTCCATGAAGCCTTTGACAAGTAATGATAGGGACATCCACTTCTATATGTAGATATTGTGGTTATGTGGCTATTGTGGTTGAAAGGATGGAGACAAAGCAAGAGTGAACAGGCATCTTCTGGGCACGCTCGTTCCATCATAGATCTCATCCATCGCTTTCCATCAGGCGTGATCGAGGTCAAGAGCAGGCCCATATTGTAATAAAAAAAAGACTCAAGGAAATACATCGATCAACCGCTAAATAGTTAAAAAATCCAGTAGGTAATTCAATTCTCAGAAAGCGCTTTACATCACCAAGATTGTTCATAATAATATGTATTAGTTCAGAGGACCTCGTCCACTACGCGGCCACAACTACGACTTTTGGCCGGATCGGCCGCTATTTTGAACAAAAGTGGTCGGACACCCGGTTGTGCAACCAAACTTTCTTCCTGGTCGTTTCCTGTGCGGCCAAAAGTCGTGGTCGTGGCCGTACAGTGCACTAAGCAGGTAAGTTCTTGGGATACAGGCCTCCTCTCTATGAGAATGGCCTGAAGGTAATCTACAACACGGAGCAGTGCGGGTTAGTAGATGTCGCAAGTCTTCAAATCTATGGTTCTGGGACCAGTCGATTTCCTCACGATGTTTTCTTTCACTGTTTGGAGAGCAGAGCATTGATCGTTCCCAAAAGTATTGTTGAAACTGGAACCTATGGATCCCAAAGCAAACCCCATCCCTTTTGTAATGGCAAAGCCGTACCATACAACGTAGGTCGCATAACATCACACCCTTAGAGGTACTGGAACTCGTACTACACCCACATTTTGCCAATTGTGTTCAAGTCCCATGTAAAAGGGAGCTAGACTATTTCCATCGACCGGGCTCAAATCCAGACTCCGTGGCTGCTACTGAGCGATTTCTGATGGAAAAGCCAATAACACTGGCGACCAGGCAATCGAATCCAGAATCTCATATTCGGCAGCAGCGCTAAACCAATTACTCCATCAAAAAAACTCATACATACATCCGAGACAATACCAAGGCGTGAAAGAGCCTTGGATGACAGATTGCAAAACAACAATAGATGTGGGCGTATGGCCCACCAGTCACCAATATAGAAGGAATTTAAGTATATTTGGTGTGTCTATAAATGTTGTGTTTGTATTAAGATTAACAAGGTTCTCACTCTGAATTTAGACTGTTTAATATGCAAATATATGGATGGGATTAGGAAGCTCTGTCATTGTGAAGTGACGTCATGAAACAGCTGGTTTGGAGAGTACACGTGATTTTGTTTAGAGGGACATTGAACTTTATCTTTATTTCTGGTATACTAGCACTGGTACAGGCTTCATCTGCCTAGCCTTTACCCATGTATCTTGGGACCTTCAGAATAGTCGGATTCAGCTGCATACCAGAACCAAACCTCCTGTCATACATGAAACGACTGCCTATTTTGCCTCTTTAATCCATTTATTGAGTCACGATATCTACGTAGGTACATACCTAGAGAAATGCAGATATACACTTTCAGGATTTCAACTTGGTCCCATGCAGCTTGTAGCCATCGAAGGGAATGCAAATGGGATGAAACCTAGAGGAGCAAATCCATAATGTGACATAATTACAACGTAGTTTAGACTGGCAGAGGTTGATTTCATATCAGACTACAAGCCTTACCAGTATTATCTACCATTTACTACTACTACAACAGCCCATAACGTCCACTGCTGGACATAAGCCTCTCCCATGATGGGAGGAACTTGCCGTAATCTCCACGCTTGGCAGGCGGATTGGAGATCGCAGTTATAAAAGACTAACAGAAAACGCTGTTGCCCATTCTCTGGTCTACGGAGGCGCAAGGCGTTCTGCCTCAGACATAATCTACCATTTATTAAAAAAAAAAACACCTTGTAAAATACATAGGACTACCCAAAATTGCCTCATTAGGTACACCCCAAGATTTATCGCACTTCAAAACCGCCATAACAACAAACAATAATTCACAAAGAACACCGTCAATTTCAAAATACCCTCTTCCAAGCATCTTTATGACGCTTTTCATGTTTTAATCAACGTGAATTACACACGGAATATTTTATAATAAGTCTCTATTACCATACAAGCTCTGGGATCTAAGGAACGCATACAAAATTCATGGTTTTACTTCACTTCATGAGCAAGAATTAACATTTTATAATATGTATTCTGCACAGTTCACTTCGAACCTCAATGTAGTGATAAAAACGAAATCATTTGTTTTTATTTAATAGTACGTTAGCAGTATTGTTTTGTATTTCGGGCTGGGTATCCACAACTCCACGTCCAAAGCTAGTATTTTACGTACCTTTAAAACAGTTAAGTAGCATTTTTGCTGTCCTATTTCGCCATCCCGATGACGAAAATCTTCGATTTAGGTATTTCTTGTTTATATAATAAAGGAACAACAACAACAACAGCCCATACCGTCCACTGCTGGACATAAGCCTCCCCCATGATGTGAGGAATTTGCCGTAATCTCCACGCTTGGCACGATTGGAGATCGCAGTGATGAAAATCTAACAGAAAACGCTGCTGCCCATTCTCTGGTCTACGGAGGCGCAAGGTGTTCTGCCTCAGACATTAGTCGCCTTATACGACACCCGTGAGTGTAATGGGTTGGTTCTATTCTACTCTACCGGATACCACACGGCTTACACGGCAAAGGAAACCTTTGTGTAATTGTTTTCAGCTACCTAGTTTGATATTTTTGTATTTGTAATGGCTATATAGGTTCAAAGGTTTGGACTGGGCGCTGTTGAGTCAGTCACTGTTACGTAAAACCTTACCTAAAAGAAAAGTCCTGACTGACTGTCAGGACTTTTCTTTTAGGTATATTGATGAATAACGCTAATTGACCCTGTTTGTTTTTGTTATAATTTTAAGATTGCGTGTTGTTAACGATACAATTAGTTTAAAACAATATCTGTATTTATCCCTAAGTCATTTTATGACAAAAGTGAATAGCTTAATATCAAAATTTAAAGCTGCATCAGATTAGACTGGAAGCCGACCCCAACATATTTGGGAAAACGCTAGGCAGATGATGATGAACAACATTTCAATAATTAAGCCTTTGTAATACAAAAAGAGAATAAGTATTTTTTGTACGACAATACAGTTTAAGTTCATGCATGTCCGTAAAAACACTTTTGACAACATTCAATTCCATTATTAGAAAATTCGCGAAAAACCGTTCGCAGTTTTATGTTATTCCCAATATAAAACACTCTTCTTCCACCCCGTTAGCACTTCCCAATTTCCCGCTACAATAAAAACTAACTCCGCTTCGTTCGATAACGTTACTGAAGAAAAACGGTTACAAAAAAACTGTTACGCAACACTAAAAAGTAACGTTATTAGCAAAATTGTTTATGGAACAAAATGGCCGAAGGTTTTTGAACGCAGAGAAGAGAGAAGGGTTAGGTCAACGACATTATGAAGAACGCGCCATCTGAATACAAAATGCTGGCAGGTTGTGGGAGCCAATAAAATTATTATAAGACCAGGAAGGGGGTTATGTCCTTACACATGGATCCTTTTGAGTGGGTGGCTGAATTTATTGTGCTGAGTATGTAGGGCACGCTGGCCCTGAATTATTGCGTCTTTTTTCTTTTACTCACAGGGAATACTAGAAAGAGATGAAAACGGGAAACATGGAGTTTGCAAACACATAAAAATTAACTCTTTTATGAACGTATCTCCTGAGCCTGTTTTGATTATTAATTTTCGTCAGTCTTGTGTTATCAGACAGCATTTGTTTTTTTTTGTTAATTAGGTTTTTCAATTGTTTTTCGGTCAATGTGACACTTGGGGGAGGCATATGTCCAGCTGTGGACCTCTTTCAGCTGAAATGATGATGATGATGAAGCTTTTCTTTTGCCCAGTAGTGGGACACGTGAAAGAAGCCAAAAAAACCTGTTAACTCGTAGTTTACGGAGCTTATCGCATTAAACCTAATATTTCTAAATTCAGATAATAGGCTAGTTTCCACCATCAATAAATTGCAAATCTATTTAGTCCGTCAGTTAGAGTATTGGAAAATAATGGACACGTTGTTTTTGTAAATCAATGAATATTGACAAAGATAAAACGCATTAAAACTCTAGAGTGGGGGCTCGTGGCGTCACAACGCACTAAAAATTATAGCACGGCGTGACGTATTGAGAATTTAAAAGCGTCGTATCTTCGTCAATTTTGGTTTACGTAACAAAAGAAAAAGTACGTGTCAAATATTTTTTGATAATCTAACTGAGAGACTAATTAGAATTTTTCAGGATACAAGCCTATTATGTTAGATACAGTTCTAATCCGCATAGTTCCCAAATAGCACAAACTGATTGTTATTTCAATTCACAAAATCACAAACCAGTGTCTAGTGTAAATTTTCTTTAATTGGTCGCCCACCATAACATCTCTTTCCCAAGCTAAAGTGACGTTAAAGTAATACTGTTAAAAGAGACGGTGGTACGGGCCGTCCTCGTAACAACACTCATACCTCAACATTTTCGGCAACCACAAACGCTTTCTCCCACCCCATCAATCTTGAAGCACACACACACCAACACTACCTCCATAATTCCACACACACAAAGAAAAGAATCGCAAAATGTACAAACAACACGTACGTAGATAGATACACTCAAGCAGATAAATACCCGGCCATTAGCAACGTACGAGGGGCGATACATCTCAATCGATACTCCTTAATTTCTTCTAAGCTTCGCTCGCCTGGGAACCAATCAATAATGCTAAATAATTCCTAATTAAATACACCTACCCACTCTTGCCGGAGCTACTTGAAAAAGGTCAGATTTAAAGTAAACAGTACCTACCACGATTGTTTTCAGAAATATGTAACGCTCATATAGGACACTTTTCTCGAGTGAATGGTTCACGCGGGAGACTGTAACGTTTTTGTTTCATTGCATGTTCAGATGACACCCCTGTACTGTACAAAAAACAGTTGAAATGTATGGTTGACGAATTGGGATTAAATGTATGAAGATTAAAATAGTTACGAGTTTCGCACGTCTTTTGTTTAGTTGTCGAAATGGGAAAGTTACCAGATGGGCCGGAGCCCACAGATTTTCAATAGGAATGCTTCGTTGGTCTAGTGGTTGCAAGCGCGACTGCTACACCTAGGTCATATGTTCGATACCCTGGTCGGTCAAAACGCTACTGAGTTTTCGCTTCAGGGTTTTCCCATAGCAGCCAGAATTTCTCAGTCACAGAGTCTGGATTTGGGCTCGATTGATGGCAATAGAATCGCTCCCTATTACATGGGACCCATGAGACATACATCATCATCCCTAGCCTTTTCCCATGTATTATTGGGGTCGACTACCAGTCTAACCGGATGCAGCTTAATACCAGTATTTTACATGGAGCGACTGCCTATCTGACCTCCACAACCCAGTTAGTACTGGGTAATACGATACCCCTTGGTAAGACTGGTTTTCAGACTTTTTGGGCCACTGACTACCTGTAACGACTATCAAAGATCACAAATGACAGCCGGGACCAACAGCTTAACGTGCTTTCCGAGGCACGGAGGAAACTCGGTATGTAATGGGTGGTCACCCATCCACAGACCAACCTAGGCAAGGACGGCTTAACCTAAAGATCACTCGAGTGGCTGTTGTTATTTAGCCACGAGCTTCTCCGGGACGGACTTAAACATACATAAACTGGTGAAATGTGAACTACCTATGTGGTCTACTTATCGGTATTAGTTCACTAACTATTAAATTAATTTTCCACTTTTAATTTGAACAGAAAGTAAAGCGCCGTCTGATATCTGTCTAATCTTGGTACGTGACGTCTTCATCAGTGGGTAGGATCGAGGATCATGACTGTTTGGTCGCGATAACACAACCATAGAGGGTTGGGTTTCGTTTTGTAATATTTCAGGCAACAGATTAAGTAGTAGTACCTACTTTAATATAATACTAGCGGACATCACGCGATTTCACCCGCGTAGTTCCCATTCCCGTGGGAGTACGTGGATAAAATATAGCCTATGTTACTTAGGGTGAATGTAGCTTTCTAATGGTGAAAGAATTTTTTTAATCGGCGCAGTAGTTTTTGAGTTTATTCATTACAAACATACACACACACACAAATACAAATCTTTCCTCTTTATAATATTAGTCTAGATAATTTATTTGCTCAGACAATGATCCACATGTTAGTTACAAAAAACTTAAAAAAATATGTTAGTGTGTAATATTATTTTATTACTACCTATGACATGAATCAATACTTATTCTTATGGAAATAATTTACGAAATAAATCTATAGTTACGACATAAATAAGTAAAAGCATTTAACACAGCACTGTACACTGCGCAAAATTATGTAGTACGCCTTCTCTACATATCAATCTTGCAGATTTTAAAACAGAGCTTAGCTAATTTTTGTAGAAAGAAAGCTTCATTTACCTAAACACAGACACACCTAGAAATCAAAATCCGGACATATTTGACTGTTGCACCTACGCCCGAGTGGAGAAACTACTCCTATATCCTATTGAGGAAAATTAAGGCTCAGAAACCTAAAACCAAAAGTTGAAGCTACTCCCTTTGTAATTATAACTTTCTAGTATACATAATGATGAGGCTGTATAGTGTATTCAGGGGTCCCTTTCTACACACTCATTAAAAAAACATGATTAAAACATAAAGCTGTGGTACGGTCACACGGGCACACGCCCTTTGCGCGCGAGGGTCCCAATTTTCTGGCCCAACGAACATCTTTTTGATGTCTAACATAATAAAGTAAGGCCCCAAATTAAATTCCGTTATGGCCTCAAAGACATCTCATTAAAATTTTGACGTTTCTTACTTATGGCGGTCGCTTAATCGAAATTCAGGAGGATTTCATGAGCTTTTTGACGGCACAGCGTTCCTTCTTGTGATATTCAGACTGTTATAACTCGTTGTTGGGTAAACACTCGAATGGATCTCGTTTTTACAATGAGAATATTTGTTTTATTTCTATTTTTCTTCTATTTGACTTCTCGAGTAGGTTACCTTCTGTAATTACGTTAAACATAGAGTAATCTAATCTGTAATGCAGACATGCGATGCTTTGCAATCGTAAAAGTATGTTTCAGTCAAAGAGATTTAAACAACTAAACTTAAAGTACTTACGGGATAATATCCGTGATTTTCTTTTGTTTTGGTGAGCTCCCGATATGTCGACGTGCGTTGTTGCAAGCATCATCAAAACAAAAGAAAATCACGGATATTATCCCGTAAGTACTTTATGCGTAGTGAAAAACCGTGAAAGTCTAAAACAGTGCAGATTTAAACAACTTCTAGAGCGGTCACTGAGAATATTTTCATACAGATCCCGAATATGTTCGGTTTTGACACACGAATGCTGCCTGACATACCAGGTGTATGACACTAAACAGACGATTAGTTACTAAGAAACACCGATAGCTACTAGAGATAGGCATATTAACTAACAGTTATACGTAAGTAAGTTATAGAAAACGGCCGTAAGTAGTAACAAGTATTCGATTACGATTTACTTCGTCTTGTCCCGTCTATCGCTCGTAAATATATTTGAATGACTTTGATTTAAATTCATGAAGATTTCAAAAATAATTTTTGGCACCTAATCTATTACGCACACAGTCTATAATAGTATACCTTTAAACCCATTCAATAAAAAAAACAATAACAGTATTTTTTTAGGCAGACGTGTAAAAAAACACCATCATCTGCCTAGCCTTTTCCCAACTATGTTGGGGTCGGCTTCCAGTTTTACCGGATGCAGCTGAATACCAGTATTTTACATGGAGCGACTGCCTATCTGACCTCCACAACTCAGTTAGTACCGGGTAATACGATACCCCTTGGTAAGACTGGTTGTCAGACTTTTTTGGGCCTCTGACTACCTAACGACTGTCAAAGATCTACATATGATAGCCGGGACCAACGGCTTAACGTGCTTTCCGAGGCACGGAGGAAACTCGGTATGTAATGGGCGGTCACCCATCCACAGACCGACCTAGGCAAGCACGGCTTAACCTAACGATCGATCCGAGCGGCTGTTATTATTTAGCCACAAGCTAAAAAAACACCATTTAAATAAAAATGAATCAACTTCTAACAAATTAATTAAACCATAATACAAGACGTCAATAAAGTAACGCCACATACTTAGTTTTAATTAGGCAGCCATAATTAAAAGGGGATGGTTACACGAGACAAAGTGATTGTCCCTAACGAGGAAAGATGGCCGAAGCGAGGCGAGACGAGACGAAAGAATCGTTATTTAAAACTTTAATCAACAGAGTTCAACGGGAAAGTACAACGGTGTGCAATTACGCTTCGCAATCTTTGTCTGTCATTATCGGACTATGGCGGCAATTGGTCTGTGAAACTAGGTCTGTGACGTGGGAAGAATTAATAGTGTGCCGATGAGTTCATTTGATTTGTTAGCATTTTAAATTCGGAATAGACTGAAACAGTTCACCTTTACAGTCTGTAATTTTGGGGTCAATAAAATAATACTCTACTGCCAAATCACAACATTTCCAGTTCAAACAACAGAATGAAATAGGTCTAACGAAAGAAAGACATAGCTACAAAACCTCTCGAATGTACCAATAGAGTAAATCTTTACTTTCAAAATTTTCCTGAAACAAAGTTATGTTCATTACTTCTTAGGTAGGTATCGTAGAAGAATAATCTTTCTTTAAAATTGTTTCTTTGTTAAATCATGGCTTTGCTCATGCTCATTTTCCTTTAGCTTTAATATCTACATTCGCCCAATCTTTCTATAATTGCTTTTTTACGAAGATTAAGTTCATTCCACCTAACGAGGCAGTTAAAATTCAATTTTATGAGAACCACTATATGAACGAAATTTCATCGTCCTGATCGTTTTGGAAGCACGCAAGATCTAAATTCCTACATTACGAGCTATCCAAACTATGCTTTCATCGATAAGGTATAAAAAGCGAAGTCTCCTAACTGAAAACCTTTAGGCTATAAAATTGAGCTCCAATATATCACCCTTGATATAAGGAGACGAGAAATTCGATTCCTTAGATGAGAAGTATGTCGCCGGGTGTTTATTTTATAGGCGAACCTAAAAGTAAGTATTCGGTAAATAAAAAATGCGTAGAGAAAATGGCAGGTGACAGTAAACACCTTAGGAATGGCTATCACCTTAAACAATGTTAACGTAGGAAAGCAGTTCGAGGATAAGATTAGCTATTTTCATGACAGGTCAATGAGTAAAATATTTTTTTTTGGAACATAGACAATTGGCTCATTACAACGAAAACGATGACAGCTACAACATTTTTAACTGTGTCGCATAAATGACTTGAAAATGATTATCAGTCAAATGGGTGCACAATTTGCAGATTGAAAGTGGTCCAGAACTCCACAATGACGAACCTAAGCTCTTCGATCGCACAACTTATTAAGAGTTGACGCGTCGTTTTCAATCTCGAGCATACAGGCATATTATTTTTGAGTTAAAATTCTATGCAACTTAGTTATTAGACCCCATAAACTAGCAAAGCCGTCATTTAGCTAAGTAACATTGAAATACTTGAAAATCTGGCCTTTAAAATCTGGAGTCTACATATGTACAAAATAAAATAATAGAGCACTACAAAGTATTCCCAGACACACAAAGATTCGTAGACTCCGATATCATGACATAACAAGACTAGATATCACTCCAAGCAATCTTATTCTCAAACTTTTACCCGTCTACAGACACAAGTTCGCCCTCCTTCGGTACATAATCCTCCCTGGTTATATCGTTAACACGATCACTAGACGTTACAGATAATGGAGAACCTTCGCTTCAGTCTGATGGCTCCCCAGACTCCAATCTCTCATACACTTTCACACTGAGGACCCCTGACGATCATTGATTCTCACCCTGTCACGTCTAATGAGATCGCAACGGTTTTAATTACCACTACCACATCGGCTTTGAATAGGTTGTATAGTTTTCTGATGATGGTATAGTATGTGAGAATTGAGCTGATTAAAGCACTAGTTTCCACTTTTAGTGTAATCCGTATGTAAATCACTTTGAAAAAAGGCGTTTTAGATTTGAGGTTAGAATTTGCTTCGGGACTTTTTTGTGGTTGGTTTTTCTAACAGGTAGCGGTAATTTGGAAAGGTTTGTTTGAACTTACACATCTATTACAACATTTAAGCGACTAAAAACGATCACTAAAGCACACAACGTGGGGTTTCTCTCAGAAAACGCCTGCCATTAAGAAGTTAGCAACAACTCCGAGACAGCCACAAGTCGTCTCAGGGTGTGCTGAGCAATCAAAATGGCAGCAGATTCAGCATGGTGTGGAAACTGGAGGGTGTCACCAGGGAATTGTTTACGGGGTGACCTTGAAGCCCGGGTAACGCTTACCTACGACGCCGCACATAGTCGGTGGTGGCCGGGCTCCAGCGAGCGCGCGGCCATAGCGTCACTCACGCGCGTACCATCACACTATCACTACGTACACCACTCAACGTCACTCATATCAGGTACTTTGGGGTCCGATGTGATCGGCGGGCGGCTGGCGTGCGCTCCCCGCGGCCGCAGTTCATTCACTGAAAGGCCCGGGCGACGTGTTCGGATTGCGCAGGCTCGGACATGCGTTCAGGGGGCAACTAGCTCCCTCTGTTTTGTTAGTCGGCCACGCACCGTGCCGGGTTGGGCTTGGGCACGCCGATGCCACCCGATGCCGACTCAGAGGTCACAAGGTCGTACGTAAATTGATAGCGACACAATTACTGTAAACATTGGCGACGGCGACGTGGGCTCATCATGTGCCATGGATTCGGAGATGATGCGTATCGGTTGCAGTACGAAGGGGAATGGGATCTGTGCGATAGATATGCGTATTTCCTTACGCGATCTGAATACATCATCCTTCATTTACCTCTTTTGCATTAATTTACAAAGAGGGTTTTCCTCCCTTCCTCATTAATAAATTCATGCATTTCGGGGGAAGTAACCTAATTTTGCATAAAACCATTTTAAGTCAGCAAAATGAACGAAAATAATTGTTACGTCAATGACAAAGAAATGAGCCTAGGACCCCACGTTGACTGAATTGCCTAATTCAACCCCTTTTTTTTCGGATGGGAAATTATCAAATGACCCCTCGGCCCGCTCTAGGCGGAGTGGAAGGGAGTGCCAGAATTTTACTGACTGAAACCCATTCATGTTCCTTCATCACCCTTTGTGTTCTGGTGCCACGGTATATCTCTTTCGAACAGTCCCGCAGCCCCGGCAGGCATCCGCCCTTGCAGACCCCTTCCTTTTCGCTTACATCTTTTTGAGGCGCGCGTGCAACATGAACGCGCAGACGACACGGCCAGTCGTCATAAGGCGGACGGACGGCGAGCTAGCCCATTGCTCACCGTCCACAGGCCCGGTCTAATTCAACCCCTGAAGAAAAGACCAATACAGCAGCTTCAGAAAAGACAATGAAGTCCTCTATACCTACCTTGAATGGCAAAGCGATTTTTCTTTCATTTTCTTCGAAGAAAACCGATACAGGTAGTTCAAGTACCTATTTGACAATAATATATTATAAACTCGTTGAGCAAGATGCAATATTGTGGCGGAAAACAGATCATCCGATAGCCGGTAACTCGGTTGGAGTCTGGAGCGAATCGCGACCTGAAACGATTCCGGTTGTTTATGAATGAAACAAAATCTGAAGGCGAGGGAATCGAGTTTCATTCAACTTGAAGGCGCGTGCAATTATTGATCAGTAGGCCTATTGCGTATCTCTGTTGACAGCTCGAAATGATAGTAACTGGGCTCAGTGTCCATCAAATAACTGTCAAAAGGTTTTTTTTTTTAATTATTTGAAAACTTAAAGGGGTACGTCAAAAGGTTAGTTTCGTATTATGTATGACCAGTCGCGATCAAATATGACGTCATCGGTGCCCATCGTGGCTGTTAGTAACCGTAACTCATTTTGACAGACGCTTTTGTATCGATTCTTCTAATATTGCGATTATGTAAGCATAGTGGACATCAAATTGATTATAACTGAGTTTAAAGTGGCTTTTGTGAAAGACGTTACACCGTACCCGGGCTGTTAGTCACCGTAAAGTGATTTCCACTCTGTGTAATACGTTATACCAATATTTTGACATTCTCGGTTGTCATCAAAGTTCGGTGTACTATCGAGGACACTCCCGCCTGACCACCACTAAGCTTATTTTTGCTTGCACTCGCAACATAGAAACGCTCGCTAGCCCCGCCCCGTTGTCTTTGTATAGAAATAATGAATGAAAAGATACCGAATCGGCCCAGCGCACTGACGACATTACATCAAAAATTAATGTTATTTCCAAATAACATTAATTTTTGATGTACTTACGTGATGTCCCGGAAAAAAATATAGTCTAAGGAAGTCTCCGATTCTTGTCTCTGTTCTTCGAAGTTTAGGCTAATAAGCACTACCTATTCCTATCACTGCTTATTATGTACCTAGCTCATCATACCTATCTCGCTAGCTCGTCTCGAAATCTGTACCTTTCGGTCTTGATTCAATGACGGTTTTTTTATCAAAAATAAATTATGATAGGCAGGTTTTCTTGTAAAATAATTTGTCCCGAAGTGTATTTGCAGTTGGTAGGCACTAGGTTCCTTCTTAATATTGTAGGTGTCTTCGGGGCTTCGGGCTTTTTTAGGGTTCCGTAGTCAACTAGGAACCCTTATAGTTTCGCCATGTCTGTCCGTCCGTCCGTCCGTCTGTCCGTCCTCGCTTAATCTCTGTGACCGTTAGCACTAGAAAGCTGAAATTTGGTACCAATATGTATATCAATCACGCCGACAAAGTGGTAACATAAAAATTGGAAAAAAAATGTTTTATTAGGGTAGACCCCTATATGTAAAGTGGGAACTGATTTTTTTTTAATTTCAACCCTAACGTGTGATATATTGTTGGAAAGGTATTTAAAAATGAATAGGGGTTTTCTAAATTCATTTTTTGATAATGTCAATAATTTCGGAAATAATCGCTCCAAAAGTAAAAAACAATGTGTCCCCCCCCCCTCTAACTTTTGAACCATAAGTTTAGAAAATATGAAAAAAATCTGAAAAGTAGAACTTTATAAGGACTTTCTAGGAAAATCATTTTGAACTTCATGGAAACAACAGTTTTGGTACAAAAAAGACAAAAAGTTGTACAAAATAATTAGGGTGGTTTACCCTACCTTTATGTAGGTACAGTCAGCAAAAGAGTTCGGTATGCAGGCTAGCAATGTTCTTACTACTATTACAAATGTGAAAGTTTGTGAAACTATTTTTGTTGTTCTTTCAAATCAGCTTGAAAAACCGGCCAAGAGCGTGTCGGGCCACGCTCAGTGTAGGGTTCCGTAGTTTCCCGTCCATCACAATAAGTGTTCCCACTTATGAGTTTAGCATCTTTGTTACTAATACTAACAAACTATGGACTTCAGTCTGAAATAAAGTTTAATTTATTTTATTTATTTATTTAAAGGTGGGTATCCATTATGTAAAAATGCTTGCATATACGAATATACTACAAACTTAGTCCAGAAATTATTTTGTACAACTTTTTGTCTTTTTTGTACAAAAACTGTTGTTTCCATCAAGTTCAAAATGATTTTCCTAGAAAGTCCTTATAAAGTTCTACTTTTCAGATTTTTTTCATATTTTCTAAACTTATGGTTCAAAAGTTAGAGGGGACACACACATTTGTTTTTCACTTTTGGAGCGATTATTTCCGAAATTATTGACATTATCAAAAAATGATTTTTAGAAACCCCTATTCATTTTTAAATACCTTTCCAACAATATATCACACGTTAGGGTTGAAATTAAAAAAAACATCAGTTCCCACTTTACATATAGGGGGGCTACCCTAATAAAACATTTTTTTCCAATTTTTATTTTACCACTTTGTTGGCGTGATTGATATACATGTCGGAGTTGCCAAGATTTATTTCGCTAGGCTCGAGCTTATGTGGGCAGAAGACGGGTTTCGTGCTAATGAAAACAGACTGGATGCGATACACTAGGTATTTTATTTCACATTGCACGGTTCGGGTTGGTAGTTTCCATGGAGAAGAACCGGCAAGAAACTCCATGGTTACTCTTTTCAAACAGATACACTGAGTCTAACAAATTACTTGACATTACACTTTCACACAATAACACCTAGTACAAAATACGTTAAGGCGGAAGTAGGCGAAGAGACAGTTTCAGAGTGGTGCTCTCACTTTGACTGTTCGTCCAAGACTGTTCGTCCGAAATGGCGTCCCGCCCACTATGACTCTGCCCACGTGATCAAACCACGTGCTTCACCAACTACCGTTACAATTCAAATAAACAACTTTTAATCAAAAATCAACCGGATATCCGACACGGCCAGAACTGACTTTCACACGTCCTCGTGTGGTGCTGACATGGTACCTGTAACCAACGAGAACACAGCTTAAAAGTTGACTGTTGACTCGGCCTACCTGACCAAGATTAAGGTGTTTATCAATAAAGTCATAGAATCATGAAAGCAAATCTAATTTAAAGGTCCAATCGCATTAATTCAAAACAGTTAAACTCGCGTCATACTGTGCATAATCAAACAAAGCAATACTACACTAATTGCACACACTCTTGCAACCCGGCTGCCCCAGGCAGCAAAATTCTAGTGACACATGTCACCCGGGGCTGATTAAGCCCAAACACTCAAATTCTAGTGACGCATGTCACCCGGGGCTGACCAAGCCCAAACACTCAAATTCTAGTGACACATGTCACCCGAGGCTGACCGAGCCCAAACACTCAAATTCTAGTGACACATGTCACCCGGGGCTTACCAAGCCCAACACATCATTAAGTCTCCATGACTTTCGGGTCACTCCAAGTCGACCAAACATAATAGTCTCTACGAGACCCGGGCCCCCGCCACAACGCCTGCCGTGCACTGCGCCCTGAACAGCCACGACTAGACGTGCAGTGCGGCCAAATAGTTACAAGTGTGCATACAATTAAACAAAAGAGCTTTCATTAGTCTCTTCAACTCGGGAAACTAAGGCATTTTTCGAATACGGTCATGAGCGTACTAGTTTGTACATTCTATTACCTGTCACTGATTTTAAAACAGCGATCATTTTCAAGCAAGTCTACAATTTTGAAAGGACCTTTAAATTTGGATTCTAATTTGGTTTGGTTTCTTTCTTAATTTTTGATTAATAGCAAAATCACACCAACACTAATATTAACTACTTTGGCCTTATTTTTGTCAAAACGGGCTTTTTCATTAGCCACACTCTTCTCAATAGCATCAACCGCGTGTTCTTTTCCTTCTATTAAGTCAACTCCAGTTTTATCATCGTCATTGCTTCATTAGCCTCCGAGGCCTAGCAACTTTTCATATCAGAAGCCCTAAGGGGCTCGATTTAGTCACCCTATTAACAGTAGTTCATAGCCAGCTGAACCTCACTCAATGCGTCTTGCCGAGAGTGGTCACGACTAGCCTCTACAGCTGTTAACATACTCTTGAGGGTACTCATTACCCTCTCGACCTGACCATTAGCGCGACTGCCGCCAGTACCTATCAAGTGTAACTCTATGTTGTTAGAGTTAGCTTTTCTTTGATAGCGATCAGAATTAGCACTCTGCTACAGAGTCATAACAAAATGAAAACGACTTACCGGAGTGACGAAAAATCCCAGTAGCGCATGCGCTAATCACACACATGTCCACGCGACATTGCTCCGGCGCTGCGCCCGCTGCACCACCGCTGTTGGTACCGCTATTCAAATTCGGGTAGTCTGATGTCCTTACTCGAACCTCCTGATATGTCTCCGTTTGATGGTTACCCTGCAAACAAATAGTCCACGGCAGAATTTTGTTCCACTCGGTCACTCCTGACCAAACTCTAGATTCATCGGGTCAGAACAACAACAACAACAGATGTGTACCTATTAGTACACTCACAGTTCGCTAGTTATGTCCAAGTCCCATGTAATAGGGGGCGAGCCTATTGCCCTCAACTGGGCGCAAATCCAAACCCCGTGGCTGTTATTGAGAAATTCCAGATGGAAAAACCCAATAACACTTTGCCCGACCTGGGAATCGAACCCAGGATCTCATGGTTAGGTGTCACGCTTGCCATCACTAGACCAACGAGGCAGCTGACTAAATCAAACATGGTTAAATTAGGAATAATCGAAAATAGGTCAACCATTGGGCCATGTACCATAGTCGTTCGAATCAACCTTTAATACTCTATTGCAACAAAAACTACGAAGCTTATAGAAACCCTCGAGTAAAACCTCTAACGCTACGGCTCTCCAGCCGACCAGCAATCGTATTGTTTTCACATCCATCAAATGGATCTGCCATGTGCATCACCCAGTGACTACACACTACGGTCTTTCCAGACCCCGACCTCTGCCAGAGCTAATTACGCATCGCGTCCCACGGACCACGACTACGTAATAACTACTGGTACGGTCAAACACACTACTATAACCGAAAGGGTACTAAAACGGTGGTACACAACGTATGCAACGCACACACTACGCATGTAACGCACACTCTACGCAAGCTACGCATGGACTACGTATGCATCTCATACACTACGCATCCACTACGCACGCACTACGTATGCACTACGTTCACACTACGTATGCACTACGTATACACTACGTATGCACACCATTATAGCTCCCCGCCCTACAGGAGCCACACAGG
Source organism: Xestia xanthographa (assembly GCA_905147715.2). Lineage (NCBI taxonomy): Eukaryota > Metazoa > Arthropoda > Insecta > Lepidoptera > Noctuidae > Xestia > Xestia xanthographa. The sequence continues at coordinate 3,858,143 of LR990659.1, read as the reverse complement.
CTTACAAGTACCATATAGGCTCAGGATGCTACACAGGCTGCTACCGCTTAAGCTTGCTCAACATCATCAAAATCCTTATCAACATCGACTGGTACGTGACCCACTGGCATCTTTCTTAGCCTATCCTGTGCATATTTGTAGGCACCCATATAATTCAAAGCTTTCAGATTTTAATGATGATCGTTACAAAATGATTGTAAGGACTTTTCGGGTATTTTCTTCAATTGAACGTAAGCATATTTATACTGGCAATTACAATTTAATGATTGCAAATTGCAAAGTGTATCTATCTGTCGTTCCAATAATAACTTGTCGGAAATAATTTTACACTCTCTCTCTACATTGACTCTACATTGACTCTACATTGACTCTACATTGACTCTACATTGACTCTACATTGACTCTACATTGACTCTACATTGACTCTACATTGACTCTACATTGACTCTACATTGACTCTACATTGACTCTACATTGACTCTACATTGACTCTACATTGACTCTACATTGACTCTACATTGACTCTACATTGACTCTACATTGACTCTACATTGACTCTACATTGACTCTACATTGACTCTACATTGACTCTACATTGACTCTACATTGACTCTACATTGACTCTACATTGACTCTACATTGACTCTACATTGACTCTACATTGCTATAGGTCCGATCAACATTGGAAAAGGTCCGATCAAAAAGTTACAACACAGTAATTCTAACAATTCTGTTACCCTTTATCATAATTCATAGGCAATACAAACTCAACTCACGAAACTTTTATTGTAATCTAAGCACCAACAAAGACAGAAATCGCACCAACGATTCCTTATAGACCCATCGCCACATGTCACTCATGAGGTGCGGTCTAAATGACTCATCGCCATTATGATACTCATGATGTGTGGTCTAACAGTTTCGAGTATGAGTGTACAAGCCATTCTTAATCAGATTTGGTCTCACTACCACTGTTATCGACTATGACATCTAATTTTCGAGGAACTTTGTGATCGGGGATCTTTCTCACACAGGCTAAATCTTCGAATAACCATTTACTAAACCTTGAACTACACCAGTTATAGTAACGACAGGATAAATACGCTCACTCTTAAGTCTAGACGAAACAGAATTAGCATTCTGCTTAAGAGTCATAACAAAATGAAAATGACTCACCAAAGTACTTTCATGTTCCGGCTCGACGATGCAAAGGTTGACTCGCTTCTCCACCAGTACAGTAGCACCGGACTAGCGTTGGCCTGCTGTGCAGCGACTGGCGATGTGACCCGGTAGCACATCAGTGAGCTGCTGCTGGCCTGCGGTCGCCGCCCAACGCCTGTAGCAGCCGGCACAGGCAACGGCTTCTTGACGGCGGTCGTCTTCGTCCGAAAATCCACTTGTTTGTCCTTGTTTGCCGCATGCGCGACACTTGATTGGTAGTTACGATGAAAACTTCTGACGTATCTAGTTCCCCGGTCAGTGCGCATATTTTTCTATTGTTTGTCACTGCTCAGGTTAATGACGTACGACGTACACGAATTTGGCACTGAACAATTCTTTAAACTGGTTTCACGGCACAGCACAAAACTATCTTGCTGTTCACTGGCTAGGTTTTAAGAATTTGTAAACGATACAAAGTCTTTGTTTTGCATTTTAAAAAGTAACCGTCACTGATTGTCATTAACACTAAAAAACAGTGTGAAACCCGTTTTTTCACATGATAAATAACACTTGTCTGTTTTATTTCGGCGCTGTTGCAAGCACCATGATCACGGATAAACTAAAGTTATTGCGGGTGGGTGTTTATAGCACACTAATCGGTCTACCCTCTTCCTTGTTCGTTTTTTTTTCGCAAACGTTTTCGGTTTTTACACATTTGACACCGATTGTTATTGAGACGGTCCCCGCGACATAATTTCAATAGCACGATTTTATCCCAATTCTGATGTCGGAGTTGCCAAGATTTATTTCGCTAGGCTCGAGCTTATGTGGGCAGAAGACGGGTTTCGTGCTAATGAAAACAGACTGGATGCGATACACTAGGTATTTTATTTCACATTGCACGGTTCGGGTTGGTAGTTTCCATGGAGAAGAACCGGCAAGAAACTCCATGGTTACTCTTTTCAAACAGATACACTGAGTCTAACAAATTACTTGACATTACACTTTCACACAATAACACCTAGTACGTTTCTCGCCACAGAGTGTATTTGGTTAGCACGTGTGTCCTGAATTTTAAGTTGTTTTCAGTGAAAAAGTGACTTGTTGTGACTTGTTTTTGTATTTCTGTGTTGTCCTTGTGTCGTTAATCGGGTTTGTATTGTTAATTTCCTGTTATAGTAGTTTTTACCGTAATAATGGAGCGAAATAAACCTCCCGATCCTGATCCTCCACCTGACATCCCTTCCTCAATTTCCGATTATGCTCCCCTATCACCGAACTCCCCGCTATCCCAACTCGCCAATGTTGCTTGCAGCATAGCAGACACACAAATTTTAACCAATCCGTCACGCAAACGCCCAGTTGACGATGTTAATATTACAAGCCCTCCTACGAAGCAACAAAGAGCTCAAGTTGGTCGTACTAAGTACTCAGCAACAGATAAAGCGCCTTTCCTAGTCCACGTATCCCGCACGGAATCCCAACCTAATGCTAATACAACACTCCATCCCGTTACATTCGGCATGTTTCTTTTTAATAATAACATTGGTAACGTAGTTCGTGACGGAGTTAAACGCGTTGGTCGTAATCGAGTTTCTGTGGAATTTACTTCCCCTCAGGATGCGAATGCCTTTATCCTAAACAGTATTTTGTCAAAAAATGGTTATATAGCTAGTATCCCTACATTTAACATTACCCGTATGGGTGTTGTAAAAGGAGTTCCCCACGACATGTCGGAAGAGGAGTGTAAAAGTTATTTATCCGTTCCATCGGGCTGTGGACAAATTCTTAAGGTCAGACGCATAAACAAAAAGAATTTTCATGACGGGGCTATAGAATGGAAACCCACAGAAACTTGCGTGATCACGTTTGACGGACAGGTTTTACCAAATAGAATTTACTGTTGCTACACATCTCTCCCAGTACAGCAATATGTCTTCCCTACAATTCAGTGCCGTAAATGCTGCAGATTTGGACATATTGCCTCAATCTGTAGGTCAAAACCACGCTGCAGTAAATGTGGCAATGATCACCCTGGTGATGGTTGCAGCATTGCTGAGGCTGAAGCTTTCTGTGTGCTATGCTCGGGGAATCACTTTGCTAATAGCAGGTCATGCCCGGAGTTTGGTAGACAGAAGGCTATAAAGACTATCATGGCTGAGAAATCCTTGTCCTATGCTGAAGTAAGTAAAACTGTCCCAGCTGCTTCCCGTAACTATGCCAATGTAACAAAAGCCCAACCCCAATCATATCGCAAAACAGTTTTTCTAAAGCCTAAGACCCATGCCCCCCTTTCCCCATCATACGATAGAGTTGCTCATGAGCAAATAACTAGTTCTCCCCAATCTTCACAGCCTAATGGCTGCTCTCTTAATAACCCCTACGTCGACCGTAATAATATTTCCTCTATTATAGAAATTCTCGTAAAACTCCTAACCACTGTAATGTCTTCTTCTAGCTCACAAATACCGTCCAACGTTGCCCACCAACTTGTTACTCTTCTTCTAGAAATTAAAAATGGCGGGTCGCCAAGTATTCCTTCAATGGAATGTGAGGAGCGTGTGGCATAAAAAGCACGACCTCATATCCCTCCTAAATGAGTACAAGCCCTTGGCTTGCTCCATTGCAGAGACTTGGCTTACCCCAAGTCTTAGCTTTCGTGTACCACACTTTAATATTCTTAGATGCGATAGATCTGATGGCTATGGAGGGTCGGCCCTCCTTTTCAATAACCATGTCCCACTCTTGTCCTTATCCTTACCTGCGCTTGATGGTGATGTGAATGTTGTTGGAGGGACTGTTGAGGGGATCACGGTCCTCTCTGTATACATTTCGCATCCACATCATAACTTTTTAACCATTTTAAGAAATATTTTTAGTAGTATCCATGGTCCCCTTTTGGTCATGGGTGACTTCAATTGCCATCACTTTAGGTGGGGTTCTAATAGATGCGATTCCTTCGGGGAAGGTTTAGTAGAAATTCTAGATGACCTTAACCTCTGTGTCCTAAATGACGGTTGCTCGACCCGTAGAACTCTTCCTGGGCAGCAAAAGAGTTGTGTAGATCTCACATTCTGTTCTGTGGAGTTGGCGGCATCAATTCATTGGCAATGCACTACTCTGACGCATGGTAGTGACCATTACCCTATAGTTATATCTTTGATTAATAAGACCTTTTTAGAAAAAACTTCTCCTCCACTTCTGAAGTACAACTTGTCCAAACCTGATTGGACAAAGTTTTCATCATTACTGGAGGAGAAAATTAGTGAACTCCCAAATTTAAATTCAGCATTTTCAGGCTTTCTGGGTCACTGCCATGTTAAGAATTGTTACGAAGGCTTTGTTTCGGCCATAATTTCAAGTGCAGATTCGTCCTTTAAGTTGCGGAACTGTGCCAGAAACAAGATTCCATCACCCCCATGGTGGGACCATGAATGCACAACAGCAATACAGTCGAGGAATGACGCCGAAATACAGTACAATGAATCGATGAATAACGACAATTTACTACAGTATAGACGAGTGTATGCTCAATCTAAGCGTCTTCTTCGTAAGAAGAAACGTTCAGGTTGGGTTAAGTTTTGCACTTCTCTATCCCCCTCCACTCCCGTATCAGCAGTCTGGAAGAGTATAAACCGCTTTAGGCGTGGTTGCTCCCCGTCAATCTCGTCCCCAATTACCAGACAAACTGCTGAATCCTTTTTCGACAAAATTGCTCCAGCCTATGTTCCCTTATCTTCAGAATTATTACTCACGCCTGTAAATACTGCGGATGATCCGCTGGATTACCCCTTCTCAATGGAGGAATTGAATACGGTGCTTCGAAATGTACGGGATACTGCCCCTGGCAAGGATGGCATCCCATACTCTTTTATAGTCCACTCTGGTACCAACGCTAAGAACTATTTTCTCGAAATTGTAAATTACTGTTATCGTTTTGGTTGGGTACCGGATCAGTGGAAACAACAAATCGTCATTCCTCTTTTGAAACCCGGCAAGAATGCCGATGACCCGAATGGATTTAGACCAATTGCTTTGTCGTCCGTCTTGGCCAAGTTACTGGAACATCTAATTAAAAATAGACTTGAGTGGTTTGTTGAGTCTCGGGATATACTACCCAGCCATCAATTTGGCTTTAGGAAGGGACTTAGTACAATGGACAGCGTGGCAACGTTAGTTACGGATATACGTACAGCCTTTTCCAAAAATGAATCTGCTGTAGCCGCCTTCCTAGACATATCTTCCGCATACGACAATGTCCTTCTTCCCATTCTCAGGCAAAAATTGCAACAGCTGAGTATTCCGGCGAAGATGGTACAGTGCATATGCGGGCTTCTTATGTCCCGCTCTTTGGTGTTGAGAGTCCAGGGTGAGATATTTGAGGAAAGACAGACGTGGAAGGGTCTTCCCCAAGGCTCTGTCCTCAGCCCATTACTGTACAATTTATACACAGCTGACATTGGCTCCTGTCTTAATACTGACTGTCATCTTTTACAGTATGCCGACGACCTTGTTCTGTACGTAGCCAATGCATCAGTTGTTGATGCTGCTACATCTCTCTGTCTCTCTCTGGACTCTTTAAATCAATGGCTTTTAGACCATGGTCTCTCCCTATCTGCTCCGAAAAGTTCGGTTGTCATTTTCTCCCGAAAACAACGGATCCCTCAAGTCTCAGTTAGCATTGAAGATCAAAGTATTCCAGTAGTTAATAAAGCAAAATTTTTAGGCGTGTATCTGGATTCCAAATTATCTGGTTTACCCCACATTAATTACTTAGTTAAAAAATGCGAAAGGGTTATCCCTATTTTAAAAGTTCTTGCAGGTGTCTGGTGGGGTGCCCATCCTTACACTATGAAATTAGTCTATAACGCTTTAGTTCGTAGTATTATAGATTATGGCTCATTTTTGTTGATTCCATGTAACAAAGGCGGTGTAGTTGGATTAGATAGGGTTCAGTCTCAATGCCTTCGGATCATCTCAGGTTGCATGAAGTCCTCTCCCATTAACGCCTTGCAGGTCGAATGCGCCGAACCTCCCTTAGCCCTGAGGAGGCAGTATCTGGCGTCCCGGTTCCTGTCTAGGGTTATCCCCAAAACTCTACATCCTCTTATTCCAAAATTGAAACAATTAGATACTCTGTACAGAAATTCAAAATATTGGAAATGCAAGGAATCTCCCTTAATATTAAAAGCGTTTTGCCAGCTCCAAAATTTAGATTGTCCTATTGTCCAATATCCCAGATTACCATTGTTTAACTTCCCGTATGAAGTACTCTGCTTCAAACCCCAAATATTTTACAACATTGGTATTTCCAAAAAGTCCCCTTCGGCAAACTCGATCTTTAATGCGGTGGTGTGTGAGCGATGGAATGGGTTTCAAAGGTTTTTCACCGATGCCTCTAAGTTAACAAGTAACAGTTATACGGGTGCTGCTGTTTATTACCAAAACTCTAAAATTATCTTGCAATTTAAATGTCCAAAGGAATCTTCTGTGTTTACAGGCGAGAGTGTGGCTTTATTGGAAGCATGCCTTTTCATAGAATCCCATAATATTAACTCTGGCGTCATTTTTACAGATTCCCTCAGCTCTCTTCAATCCCTATCCCAGAATCCCTTCAAAAGTAAATTACATAGCCCACTAATTTTAAATATTAAAAAGACACTCCTATCCTGTGCCAATCAGCAAAAAAACATTCATCTAGTTTGGATACCCAGCCACTGTGGCATTAAAGGCAATGAATGTGCTGATACATTGGCTAAGGATGCATGCACCTCCCCAACTGCAGACCTTAAACACCTTAATCACCAAGGCTATGATCTACTAAACCTTCCCAAGTCGGATTTGGTAAGCTCGTGGCAGGAACTTTGGAACAGCTCGAGCAAAAAGAAAGGTAGTTTTTACTACGCGGTCCAACCGCTGATAAAACCGAAACCATGGTTCTACCATTACAAGAAGGTACCTAAAAGTGTCGTATCGGTCCTATGTAGAATTCGCCTAGGCTTTTGCTGTTCTCCAGTTTTCCTTCACAAAATTCGTGTGCAGGACTCGTCCCTCTGCGAATGCGGATTGGATGAGGGTAGCTTGGATCACATCTTTTTTGACTGCATCAACAATGATCCATCCTACGACTTATATAGTCGTCTCCCCAAATTAAAGATTCCTGTGCCAATTAATTTCCCTTCCCTCTTAACATACTCCTCCCCAGAACTGCTCCAGATGCTGATGGTTTTTATCCGTCTTAATAATATTAAATTGTAAAAAAAAAATTATTCAACAGAAATTATCTAAATTTGGTGTGGTACATGTTTTAAAATTTATTATGTTACTAACAATTATAATTTATATAATTATATATTCTTGTTTGTTTCAGTGCTGTCCTACTAACCCAACAACAAGTTCTGCAACGAGTTCAGCTATTTAATCGTTTTATTACTTCTCTCTTTTTTTTTTTTTTTTTTTTTTTTTTTCTGTTCTGACATCACTTGCTTTCTCATGCACTTCTGACATTGGCAGAATTGTCGACATTGGCATCGACATCATTTGCCATATATAAAAATAGAATAGAACACCTAGTACAAAATACGTTAAGGCGGAAGTAGGCGAAGAGACAGTTTCAGAGTGGTGCTCTCACTTTGACTGTTCGTCCAAGACTGTTCGTCCGAAATGGCGTCCCGCCCACTATGACTCTGCCCACGTGATCAAACCACGTGCTTCACCAACTACCGTTACAATTCAAATAAACAACTTTTAATCAAAAATCAACCGGATATCCGACATACATATTGGTACCAAATTTCAGCTTTCTAGTGCTAACGGTCACAGAGATTAAGCGAGGACGGACGGACAGACATGGCGAAACTATAAGGGTTCCTAGTTGACTACGGAACCCTAAAAACACGTAAATTAAACACTAAAATCAACGTCACAATATAACATAATTAGGAACAAAATATAATAGGTGATTATAGGTACCTATCTAAAAATGTGCAATGAGGACATACTGTAGTTAGTAGTCAACAAAAAAAGATCCTTGTACCTAAAGTCAAAAGATCCATAAACACTTAATATTTTACATACATATTTTTACAATAAAAAGTTTCTATGTGAATTCAACCTTTTTTGAATAAAATCGGATTGAGTTTTTAGACGTCATGTTTGTGTCAAAATAAAAAGTAATTTAAATCAAAAGCATTAAGGAGTATTGATATCAACTTCGAAGCAAATCACCGCCAAAATAACTTTCTACCCCTTTTTAATCCCGTTAAGGAATGAATTTCAATAAAATACGAAATAGGGTAAACCACCCTAATATCGGCCCCTAAGCCTTTTTCAGTTTTAAACTACTCATAATATCTCAACCTGATAAGTATAGTGTTAACATTGTTGTTTTCCTATTGTGAAATTTATTTGGTTTCTTATTCTTACGTAAAATTTGGAAAATAACCTAGTTGTTTAATTATTATGATTTTTTTTATCAATACATTCCGATTTTCCCCAATATCGGCCCCTTTTGCCTAAAGCCGACCAGATTTTTTCCATAAATCGGCCATATGCAAAATTTATGGTTAAACACTGGTTCTAACAGTGAGCAGCAGTGGACAAATCAGCTTACCTATTTGAAAAAAAAACATCAAACATCGATTTGTCGACTTTGTATAATTAAGTTCTAGTCCAGCCAGTCTTCAAATTATTATTGATTAGGTAGGTACAATTGAGATCAAATAATCAAAAACACGTAAATTGAACACATTAAAATCAACGTCACAATATAGAAAAATTAGGAACACACCTAATAAGTGATAATAGGTACTTATCTAAACATATGCAATGTGGACATAATGTAGTTAGTAGTCAACAAAAAAAGATTCTTGTACCCAAAGTCTGATCCATATTACACTTATACATATTTTACATACATATTTTTACAATTAACAGTTTTTATGTGAATTTAACTTTTTTGAATAAAATTGGATTGAGTTTTGTGTCAAAATAAAAAGTAATTTCAATCAAAAGCATTATGGAGTAGGTATTTAGATCAATTTCGAAGCAAATCACCGCCAAAATAACTTTCTACCCCTTTTTAATCCCGTTAAAGAATGAATTTCAATAAAATACGAAACACGTTTTCCATCAATTCTGCTAAAAAAGGTTTATGCAAAATTTGAAGTAGATTGGACCAAGGAATCACGTTGTCCCATACAAACTTTGCCCCCCTTTTTCACCCCCTTAGGGGTAGAATTTCGGAAAATCCTTTCTTATCAGATGCCTACGTCATACAAAGAACACACCCTCCAAGTCTCAGGTCTCTACAATCTGCGGTTTAGGCTGTGCGTTGATCCGTCAGTCAGTCATTCAGGAACTACTTCGTTCCCGAACTCTTTCGTTACCGTTCCGAATCGAGTCACCCTCCCATATGAAGTTATTTATCACTTAAAAAAAAAATTGTATAATGACCAAAAAGATTTAAAAATACTAAATAATATATTTGAATGTCTTTGATAATGACAAACGGAGCCGCCTCTGCCGGTTTTAGGATTCGTTGTTAAAAAATGATTGTCTTATATCGGCCGCCCCGGCCGATATTTGGATTTGTACTAATAAACAGAAACCTAACTCCGGCCTCTTAATATTAACATAAAGCATGATTTTTTTATTAAAATAAGTATGTAAGGCGATTCTTTATTTTATTATGTATCGAAAACAATCAATTCTCATTAATTTTAATGAATATAAAACGCTAAAATCGCTTTTCCCAAAATGTCGTCCACAGTCGGTCCGAGATCAAAAAGCCGGAGATAAGAGGATTCTCGTACGCCTCCGCGTTCTACGACCGACTGAATATCCTATAGCGCACAGAGCGCCGCCATGTTGGTATTGTCTATTCTGAATAATATAAGGTCTATTTTGGTGCAATATTATTCTAACATTATGTCACGTTTTTTAATTTACGCCACGATTTCTTCGACACGGCCGATATTAGGACGGGGCCGGAATTAGGGCACTTTACCCTACGTCTTTCATTAATTCTGCTAAAAAGGTTTATGCAAAATTTTAAGTAGATTGGACTAAGGAATCACGTTGTCCCATACAAACTTTGCCCCCCTTTTTCTCCCCCTTAGGGATAGAATTTCGGAAAATCTTTTTTTATCAGATGCCTACGTCATACAAAGAACACACCCTCCAAGTTTCAGGTCTCAACAATCTGCGGTTTATGCTGTGCGTTGATCCGTCAGTCAGTCATTCGGAACTACTTCGTTCCCGAACTCCTTCGTTACGGTTCCGAATCGAGTCACCCTCCCCTAAGAAGTTATTTATCACTTCAAAAAAAATAGTATAATGACCAAAGAGATTTAAATATATTTGAATGTCTGTGATAATGACAAACGGAGCCGCCTCTGCCGGTTTTAGGATTCGTAGTTAAAAAATGATTGTCTAATAAACGGATTTGTACTAATAAACAGAAACCTAACTCCGGCCTCTTAAAATTACCATAAAGCATGATTTTTTTATTAAAATAAGTATGTAAGGCGGTTCTTTATTTTAGTATGTATCGAAAACAATCAATACTCATTACTTTTAATGAATATAATACGCTAAAATCGCTTTTCCCAAAATGTCGTCCACAGTCGGTCCGAGATCAAAAAGCCGGCGATAAGAGGATGATCGTACGTCTCCACGTTCTACGACCGACTGAATATCCTATAGCACACAGAGCGCCGCCATGTTGGTATTGTCTATTGTGTATAGTATAAGGTCTATTTTGGTGCAATATTATCATAACATTATGTCACGTTTTTTAATTTACGCCACGATTTCTTCGACACGGCCGATATTAGGACGGGGCCGGAATTAGGGCACTTTACCCTATCACATCATAAAGGTATCACATCTTTTAATTCAGAATTCTTCCTAAGCCACGTGATGGATTATGACGGACTCCCTCACACAGGCGCCTGAGTAGGTAACTCTTTGCTGATTATTCAATTCAGCAACAGTATATAAGGTAGGTACAGTAAGCGGCATGTCCAGTAGTAATACTTTGACTTTAGGGTGGCCTCGCGATATTGTTTTGTTTGTAATAATTATTAAATAATAATAATAAATACCTACCTAATAATATTAAAATTTATTTCAGACCAAAAGTCCATATAAACACATACATAAACACTATTTTAAGCTTTCACGGTTCATAACTATTGGTTCGGTTCATAACGACGCTGTTGCAAGCGCCTTGATCGCGGGTTAACCCGCGATCAAGGCGCTTGCAACAGCGTCGAAATATCGGGAGCTCAAAAATAAACAATAATCACGGAAGATATCCCGTAAGTGACATTTGTAGTACACATACATAAAACACAAAAAAATAAAGATTCACAAAACATTAAATGAAAAGACACAAAACCATACATAAAATGAAATGATATACAGATACATAGATAATTATGGATCTTATTTTAAATATTTATAATACGCTCGATGAGTGGTCATCCAGTGCCACATCATTGGACTATCTATTCTGTTGGCTATGATAGCCACCAAGCTGTTAGAGCTACCGCGTACACGCCGCATCAGGGATGCTATTCGTGTCCGCATAAGAGCATAAAAATCAGAGGCCCTACTCTCCAACGTCCGTCCGTCCGTCCGTCTCTATCCATTTCTCTCGCGCATGTCTGCAGATGAGTGCGAGTGAGAGAGACGGATAGAGACGGACGGACGGACGTACGTTACAGAGTAGGGCCCCAGGCACGCCGCGCGCGCCGTACTCCGCGAACATCCCCAATGCACTGCAAAAGCGCGGTAGTCCCAACATAACTCTGAAGACATTATTATATTAGACTCGCAGAGCATTGTACGAACTTTTTGTATATCCGACCCATATATAGGGCGCACGTGTAGGTACACGTGCGCCCGTACGTATGTAGGTACATAGATTGGCAATACGCTCTAAAGAGTGCAATTTTTACCTCCCTAGTACAACGTGCAAACCTACGGGCCAGCATGTTACATCGAACTGCCAATGCTCTGCGTTCCCTCTCCACGTCTACATCGTCGGACAGACTATCGGTGACCCAATGCCCCAGGTACTTGAACTTCGTCACCCTAGAAAGCTGAGCGCCCCCAAGGTGACTGGTGGGACAGTGTCGTCGTAACATTTGTTACCCGCTTTGAAAACTAGAAGCTCACTCTTTGTCGCGTTGTACCTGAGGCGGTGAGCCACCGCATAGTCCTCACAGATTCCGAGAATCCTCCTAAGTGCACTGATCCATGGGCTCAGCAATACCATACCATCCGCGTAACTGATGTTATTGACGCAGTGGCCGTCAATGGAGCACCCAATATTGGGATTGCTGAGCTCACAGATCAGCTCGTTTACGTACAGGTTGAAAAGCTTGGGTGAGCTGAGTCCCCCCTGCCTCATTCCGCATTTCAACCTGTATGCATCCGACAGGACACCCGTCCACTTAACATAATAAATTGTATTGGTTATTATACCAATACTATGAGATGCATTCTAATGAGATCGCTTGGAAGGTCCTTAACATTTGATAGTTTCCTCCATAGGCAGTTGTAAGACAAGTCGAAAGCCTTGGACCTCTCCAAGGCCAGAAAACATGCATATACAGGAGTTTTCCTACTTACATAGCAAAAAAAGGTATTCTTTTTTACTGACTGTACCAGAATAAGATAAAGATATTCTTGTTTTACTGACTGTACCGACGAGAGTTTGGAGTCTAGTCGTGAACGGCTGTAGCGAACATGCGGTACTGTACATACCGACGGAGGCGCGGTTCCAAACGCAACCACTACCTACGTAGGAGTAGGAACCGCTTACATGCTCACGCTCCACAGACCTCACCGCGACCATCATGTATATTTTGTGCATAATATATCAAAGTATAACTCCAAGCAGTAGCTGCTGCGCCATTCATGCAACATACTGGCTGGTGACATTTTTGCCGCTGTATTGTATGGTGGTGTTTAGTAGATTCTCAAACTGATTGATACTGTTGCTTAAATGCTTCACTTTGCGTGTGTGGTTACCACAGGCGTTCGACAATCGTATACAAGTCTTATATAAGCTGCTAACGGCATGCTGAATCAAGGCAACTTCACAGCACATAATACGCCTACGCCTATATACAGGGCCGGATCTAGGGGGGGGCAAGCCGGGGCCCATGCCCCGGGCGGCAAGTTTAGGGGGCGGCAAATTCAAGCTTGGCAGACATAATATGGTCAAAGTTGCGATAATGATGAGTTGTAACGATACAACTCATTGATTTCTGTTGAAGACTGGAAAACTGTTCCTGTTGAAGAAGAAGGAGCGCCCTGCAGACACCCCATATGCATACTAGCCCATCGATTTAGATCTCTCTCTTCTGAGGAAAGACGTAAAATTTTCGAGCTCGCTTCGCTCGCTCTTACAGCCTAATTTCTCTTGAATTTTGACTTTGTCCATAAGTCACCTAAGTACCTCCTGTAGTTCGAAACAATTCTAACCTGTCCAAGGTAGGTAAACTGTTAAGTTTTCGAACTGGCTTCGCTTGCTTTTTAGACTACTTTCTTTAGACTTTGCCTAAAAGTCGTCCAAGTAATTCCTGTATGAAGGATCGAAACAATTCAAACCTGTCCAAAGCAAGGTGTCAAAAAATTTTCGAGCTCGCTTCGCTCGCTCGTGCAGTCAAGTTCTTCTTAAATCTTAACTTTGAAAGTCAACCAAGTAACTCCTGTATGAAGTGACGAAATAATTCTAATCTGTCCAAAGTAGGATGTTAAAATTTTCGAGCTCGCTTCGCTCGCTCTTAGAGTCTTAGTTCCTCTTTCTCATTAAATTGTCTCCCTAAATAGATTTAGTAGCATCTATTTAAGAATCTAATTTTCATTTAGTGCCTAACCTTTTCAAATAACTCTTCAAAACCTAAACTAACCAATCCGAGGTCACGGAGGTGCAAACTTTTTTGAAGTGGCTATATGCACTTCAGCTACATCCGTAAATAGTAAACTTACAAATCGCACCCTTCCGATAGGCCCCCCTTCTGGCCCAAAAGCTGGCGACGCCCTTGGCCAGGCCCCAAGTAGTATTAGCCCAGGGCCTAACAAACTCACGGTCCACCCCTGGGCCTATGGCCATCATTAGGCGTCTGATGGGTGAAATAATGATAATGATAAAAATAAAAATATAGACGGGCGGGGGCGGCATTTCTTAGTTTTTGCCCCGCCTCGAAAAATTTCAAGATCCGGGGCTGCCTATATACGTCGCCCATTGGTAAATAAAATACTTGTTTACTTCTCATGATCTGAAAGTGCTTGTTTGTGCAGGATAAAGAAAGGCTGCACAAAATCAAATTTTGTGCACAAGGCCAAGGGCATTAACGTATCTACTCATAAATGTATCTTTAAGGCAAAGAAAATGAGCCATACAGCCAAACGCACTAAGAAGTTCATAAATAGAATTTGTTATTTTATAATATTTACTTTAATTTATTTGCCATAAGATATAAAAAATTAAATTCAAGTACCTACCTAGGTAGGTAGCTACTTATGTAGGTTATCTAACTGATATAAGAAAATGATTATTACAAAATTAATTTAACTAAGCTGTATAGGTCTGCAGCCCAAGCCTATTAAAAATGTCCTAAGATTTTAGAAAAATAAAGCGGCGGGAAACAGCTCTTGTTTTTTCATGCGTATATTAATTTCTTAAATTTAAACTACTGTTTTAGTTCCTCGCAATCGAAGTGAAAAGCAGAGTTTATAACTCATCCACAAAACCATTTTATCCTCGACATTCCTATCTTTATGCTAAAAGACTGGGATAAAAATGGTTCGTTTTGTGCAATTGTTGTAAAAACTACTATTATTTCAATTTTTTGTTCATAACCTTTAATAAATTAGGTAAATCTGCGTAAAAAGAAACGTCTGTGGCGTAACGTTAAATCATTGTTGCCAAGTAATTATTGGTCCAAACATTCCATTAAATATTTAATTTCAAATTATACATCCACAATTGAATTAGCTTTAAATTTATAATTAGTTTTATATGGTTTATTAATTTATGCAGTTACTTTCAGTTTTAAAACAAGAACATTTTACCTTTTTGGCGTGCATATTGTTTTGACAGAAACTTTTGTTTCTTAAATTGGCAACACTAGGAAAATGTCTTTTTATTTCGGTTCTTTGCCCGAGTTGTTCAGGGTACGTTGATCAATCCGTGAAAATCTTGTATTTGTTGCTGTTCTTGTGACTAAAATTGTTAAATTGTTCTTTTATACTATATTCTCCATCACAAACTATGGATATTTTCAATTTAGTTAATATTGTTTATCGAAATAATCGCCGCGGCAACTTGACGTTTAGCACGCAGGAAACAGTAACCTAAACATTTTGGGTGTGAAGTAAAACGTGGTATTTTGGGTTTTCAGTGAAGAGCGACAGAATGAAGTACAATAAACTCGTCACATCCTCGAGGAGGAAAAATAGGAAGAGGCACTTCAGCGCGCCTTCACATATTAGGCGAGTGCTTATGTCTGCACCTCTGTCCAAGGAGTTGAGACAGAAGTTCAACGTCAAGTCTATGCCAATCCGCAAGGATGACGAAGTTCAGGTAAGCCAACATTGCAATCTTCCTTTGTATCTACTTGTATTCAATTTGTAGGTTATGTTTGTATGTGCAAATCAATATGATGATGAATAAACCATTCTTAGACTACGGATGATTGCTGCCGTGCTTCCGACGAATTTGAGGTTTTCTCATATGAGTCTTCGGCGCGGTTTGCTAGTCTGTACCATGGTGGAATTAAGGCTCTGATTTTTTTGCACTACAAACATGATAATGTGGTTAGGCCCACACCATAGCTTGATTCAAAATCATGACGCTTGCCATGCTTGTTTCATAGTATTTGAACAAGTTAAATAAAACCATGCAGTAGCCATGGTATTATTTTAGATGATAGCTCATCTAAACACATGGTATATCAATGCTGTTGTATGCATCTCGGCAACTAAGTTCCCGTGTTTGATCAAGTTCAGTGTCACATTCTGAGCAGCAACAAGGAATGAGAAATGATTGTAACAAAGCTACTTCTGTGACTGCATTTTGCTACATTAGCTAAAGAAATCAAAGAACATCTAGAATTTCTATGAGAGTCCCCACTCATATCTTGATAAGTTTAAAACTATTATCTACCCTAACAGTAAACTGTCCCAAAAGTAAGTTAATTCTGGTACTTGCAGATGAGGCAGTCGACCAAGCGCCAACATAGTTACTGCCAAATCAGTTAGGGTTGGTATCTCTCTTAATTTTAATCAGGCTAACTAGCAAAAGAACACAAGATTTACTATTTATAATACAATTTCAATTAGGAATTAGATAACATAGCCATTTTCATGATTGTGACCATCATACTAACCAATTTGTACTATGTTTTAGGTTGTCCGCGGACACTACAAAGGCCAGCAGGTCGGCAAAGTAGTGCAGGTGTACCGTAAGAAGTTTGTCGTCTACATCGAGAGGATCCAGAGGGAGAAGGCTAACGGAGCCAGCGCGTACGTCGGTATCCACCCTTCAAAGGTATTTATTGAAACTTTATTCACTAGCAGATTCTAATGCCTTTATTTTCTACCAGCCTACATTTCATTTTAGTTCCTATAAAACTCTTCTCATAATTATCTTCCTTCAATCTTTCCACAACATGGCAGTAGTATTAGAAATGTAAATATAGTATCATAGCTTACAACTTGAAATATAATAGTTACGAAGTTGAGAAGTACAACAGTTTGTTCTAATGAGACAAACTAGCAAAACCAGTAAAATGAAGCCTTGACTGTTAATCAGAGCAGAGTAGCAGTTGTTGCAAACCATAAATGCTTTGTACAAGATATGATCTTTGTGATTATAATATGCTTTCTTATCAATTAAAAATTATAATAACACTCCCATACCCATTTGGCAAAGTTAAATTCACTATGTGACATAACTAGCGGACGTCACGCGGTTTCACCCGCGTAGTTGCCGTTCCCGTGAGAGTACGGGGATAAAATACAGCCTATGTCACTCGCTGATAATATAGCTATCCATTGCTGAAAGAATTTTTCAAATCGGTCCAGTAGTTTCAGTGGTCCCTTATGTTCCCAGCCGTGCCCAAATGGGCACGATGCATTGTTATTTTAATTGTCTGTAATTGCGGGTATTGAAGTGCTATGTTAACATAGAAAAATACAAATCTTTCCTCATAATATTAGTATAGATTTAACATTGAAATGATGATAATACTGTCACTGAGACTGTGTTTTCATGTCATACTGAACTAAAAAGTATGACAGAAGCACAGATACTGCTGATACACTTCCATGGCTCTGATCACATATCTCTCTTCTTCCATACAACCTTCTCTCTCACACCATTCTAACAATGACTTTTTTGTTCTACAGTGCGTGATCGTCAAGCTAAAGATGAACAAGGACCGTAAGTCTATCCTCGACCGCAGAGCGAAGGGAAGATTGGCCGCCCTCGGCAAGGACAAGGGCAAGTACACAGAGGAAACTGCCACCGCCATGGAGACCTCGTAAACATAGATTTTAAGATAAATAAAAAAGTAAAACTCCTACATTGATTTTATTTATTTTACAAAACCTTACCCAATAGTCTACTGCACTCTATTTTCACTTTTCTATCTCGTATTGTCGTCATTTTCTTTCTGTGCAGAGGTAGGAAACAGCATGCGATAGCATTCACTGTTTCTTGCTCTAGCAAATGGCGACAGAAAAGATAAAAAAGTGTGATTCTGTGCTGCTAGATGAGGTTCAAGACCCCTAATTCCTGAAGTTGGCCAGCTAATGCTCCGGTTTACGTGACAGGTTTGCTTGTGTACAGGCAAACCGGACCATGTATGTTTCAAAACAAAATAAAATCAGTCTCTATAGTTGGTGCCAGTTAAGATGAAAGTAGCGGTTATTGCCCTTTCCCTATTAAAATAATCGAGAATGCATTTAAGACCAGCACACTACTTCCTGCGTCGGCAACCTAGAATAAAAACAATTCAACAGAAGAGCACAATTTGTGGGGTAAGTAGGTACCGCTATTTTGTTGAACACGGCAATTATTCAACAAAATAGCGGTGACCAGGAAAATTAGTTGCAACTTTGGACACGGCTCTAGCAGTCTGTGAAAGCGCATCCTATCCTTATTAGCGAAATAGTAGTGGCTCCTGGACACCAAACGACCTAATTGTATGCATTGGGTTATAGTACGATTCAAACTTAATGGCGGCTCGGAACATCGTACGTGCCGCTGCGCAGATCGCAATTTTTAGGTATCAGCGGGACGTAGAGGGACGTGCCGGCGGGGCACATCCCCGCGCGCTCTCTCACTCACCTGCACTCGCCCTACGCGTTGTCGCTTTAGTGTGTGAGTTATGTCCGTATGCTGCACACATTCGCGAATTTCTGCATAAGTACAGTCGAGCTCATAATAATTTGTTGTTGCTTGTTAACTGTTTTTTTTTTTTTTGTTATTGTTTTTTTAAGTTTTTTTTTGTTACTATTCCGTTCGTTGTTCGTTATTTACGTAAAGTTTTAAGACTGTTTTTGGTTGTACGGAAAATACTTTGGTATTTATTTGTAAAATGCCTCGCGGACGATAGGTTTTACGCAGACAAGCGAGAAAAATGGTTTATAATGTCATCCAATTTCTTAACTCTTTCTTCTTTCTTTCTCAACTCTGAATCTGAAAAGGAATCAGATTCAAGTGAAGACGAAGGAAGCGATAGTTCCATGGAAGTCCACAAGAAAACAAGTTTTTTATGGAGGGTGTTCAGCCGTTGTAAAATAAATAATATATTTCTTATATTTTTCATAAAACCTATTTTATTTTTCTTTGAACCCTCTCTGTACTTGACAAACTAACAAATAAATACGTACTATACCTACAGCACTAAAACTTTCACACAAGTTTCAGTTATAAAAATAATTAAACGAGCTTACTAAGTAAGCTCGTTTAATTATTTTTCTGTCTTCGATCAATTGATCGAAGCGAGCTTAGATGATTTTCGACTTGACTGTACATGCGCGAACCTGCACTGGCAGCTAACTTCCGAGCCGCCATTAAGTTTGAATCGAACTGTACACACCACCACATTGGTGCCGATTCCCTTGTTCACAAACGAAACTAAATTTAAGTTGAATGCATCTTTTTCTTTCTATTTCAATAAGAAAAGGACAGAAGATAAATATTAGTTTAATCCGTGTGGCTGACTCTGGCAGAGCCACCATCAGGGATTTTAATTTTGATAACACAAAAATTTAGTCGAAATTAGTCGCCAAATATCAGATTTGGTCGGTCACTGGTTCAAAAGATATAAGGGCTTATTGTTGGCCCTGCTGGAGAGAGCCTACCCCAGCAGAGCCACATTAATAACTCAAAAACTAGGGCACCTAGCGAAGATCTGTTTTCTCCCATGTTTACTCGCTAATTAGTCGCTAAATATCAGATTTGGTCGGTCACTGGTTCAAAAGATATAAGGGCTTATTGGTGGCCCTGCTGGAGAGAGCCTACCCCAGCAGAGCCATATTAATAACTCAAAAACTAGGGCACCTAGCGAAGGTCTGTTTTCTCCCATATTTACTCGCTAATTAGTCGAAATTAGTCGCCAAGTTACAGATTCAGTCGGGTCCTAGTTCAGAAGATATAATGAGTTCAATTATTAAGGTATAGTCCAAGAGCTAGATCGAAGAGTTCACGAAAAATTGCCAAGAAATAATATTTCTATTAATATGTGTAATATACTTCTAGTTTTATCGGTCTAAAGTCCTTAGAAATGACCGAGAGAGATAAATTCTCTATTAGATACATGTTAAATGTTTTTAATTATTAAGTTAGAGTGGCCTCTTTGAAACCATTAAACCTTGCTCTTGGTCTATTTAGTGTCAAGATGTACAGTCGCATGCAACTGTTTTACTAATTTACAATGTTGAGCTCTAATTTACTTTAGAATAATAAATACGTTAAAATTATCGTACCTATCTTTAGTAAAATGTAATACTTAAACGTTGAAAACGTATTGTAAGTATGTAGGTAAGTATCAACCCATTGCTTGAAATACATTACAAAAAAATACATACATAAATCAAAGATGTAAATACTTACTATACCTACCTAATATGAGCATTAACGGCTCTAGGTTTAATAGGTAAGTTTATTTATTGTTCCTTATAAATACAACAAATTGAACTGTATATAAATGCCGGAAATAATATATAAATCTAAATCAAATTATAAAAATGAATTTCCAAAAACTTGGTTTGATGTGTGTATTTTGAGGTGATTGTCAGTGTTGCGTTGTGGGTGTGTGTGTATTGTGTCGTGGTAGGCTGTAGAGTTTGTATCCAATGGACGGGTTGAGTTTTTATTTTATCTTAATATTTAGGTTAGAATAATAAAACTTCATTGTCGAAATATAAAATTATTAATTAGTTACCTTAAAATTATTGTACTAACAGAAAATGTTACAAATACCTACTTGATCAATAATCTGAAGAGATAAAGTTTGTGAATTTGGATGTTAGGGGTAAGTACCTACTCTTCGGTACTACTGATCCGAATAGGT
Organism: Xestia xanthographa; assembly: GCA_905147715.2. Classification (NCBI taxonomy): domain Eukaryota; kingdom Metazoa; phylum Arthropoda; class Insecta; order Lepidoptera; family Noctuidae; genus Xestia; species Xestia xanthographa. Next base: position 3,837,381 of record LR990659.1, on the reverse strand, counting down.
ACCTATAGATAACAACATTCGAGTTCCTAACTATTCTTTAAGTTCCACTTTAAACTGGCCGACTTTAACTTAGGTACGTCACGGGCAACTCGTTCTAAGTAGCTCGTCTGTACACGCGCATCTATCTCTTTCTTACTTACCGTGTAAATGTAACGGAGCGCAGCGATCTATCTGCCAGCGACTAAATGCACACATTTTGTTCGGTACCTAAATAATTACATATATTTATTGTAGATCTTGTTTTGTAATGAATACTGCTTTCCTTTGGTGGGTTGAAGTTATAGAATTCCTCCAGACGTCGTATAGGTAGATACACCTGTCTAAAAACTACTTTAAGTATTTTGTACTTGGTTGTACCACTGTATGGGGAAATTGAATTCTTTAATATCTTTTTAATGGCACACCGACTGAATCTGTAACTTGGCGACTAATTTCGACTAATTAGCGAGTAAATATGGGAGAAAACAGATCTTCGCTAGGTGCCCTAGTTTTTGAGTTATTAATGTGGCTCTGCTGGGGTAGGCTCTCTCCAGCAGGGCCACCAATAAGCCCTTATATCTTTTGAACCAGTGACCGACCAAATCTGATATTTGGCGACTAATTTCGACTAATTAGCGAGTAAATCATCGACCCGTCCCAAATACGATGTCAGTGTGGAGCCCCTCTGCAGGATATGCTCCACCTCCTTTCTTGCCCATCCTGCACAGCCACCTGCACCTTCCAGGATTTAAACGAAGCCAATGACAGAGCTGTGCAGGTGGCTACATACTGGTCGGGTATTATTTGAGTTATCGACACGCAAAGAAGAAGAAGCGAGTAAATATGGGAGAAAACAGATCTTCGCTAGGTGCCCTAGTTTTTGAGTTATTAATGTGGCTCTGCTGGGGTAGGCTCTCTCCAGCAGGGCCAACAATAAGCCCTTATATCTTTTGAACCAGTGACCGATCAAATCTGATATTTGGCGACTAATTTCGACTAAATAGCGACTAAATTTTTGTGTTATCAAAATTAAAATCCTTGATGGTGGCTCTGCCAGAGTCAGCCACACGTTTAATCCTGTCAAATTAGTCAGCACCTGACGTAATTTGATGTAATTTTAGTAGTCAACTTTTTAATCGCGTCTAAAACTTGTATGGCGCTGATTAATTTGACAGAACATAACTAAAATTTATCTTCTGTCCTTTTCTTAATGAAATAGAAAGAAAAAGATGCACTGAACTTAAATTTGGTTTAGTTTGTAAACAAGGGAATCGGCACCATTGATAACCAACTCGTGGCTGTTTTAGGCTGTGAAGCCTGTGACCGGCTTATTTATTTCAGGCAGCAGGAGAGGTGCGTCAGTGTGTGTGCACTCTGTTCCTTTACTCCCATAGTCCGACGGGATGGCAATCCGAGACGACCAGAGAAATTAGGCGCTAAACCAATGGCTTAACGTACTTTCCGAGGCACGGGGGTATCATACCGCCAAACTCCGGGCTACTACTGAGAAATTTCTAATGAAAAACCCAATAGCACTTTTTGCCCGACCCGGGAATCGAACCCAGGACCCCACGCTCAGCAGCCGCGCTTGCGACCACGAGACCAACGGGACAGTTGCTGGCGGCGGGGGATGATGAATAAACATTTAGTAGGTAGCGTCTTCAAGAAACAATTTTTTTACTCTTGAATTTATAGTAGCAATCAGAACGTTTTTCGAACAAAGTTCAAATGTTTGTTACCACCACGTGTGGCAGGGCCGTCTTTACCTAGTGTGCAGGGTGTGCGTTGCACACGGGCGCAGCGGTCCTAGGGGGCGCCGAGCGCCACTGGCTACGGAGCCCCACTCGGCGCCTTCCCAAAAATGTTTTACAGTGGGTCTCGCTCGCAGTGAGCGTAATTTCCCAATGAAAAAAAAAACAAAATTGGACAATTGGTGCCGATTCTCTTGTCACAAATATCTCTAAACTGGACTAAAAATCACTAAAATTTAATTTGTTCCTGTCAAACGACGTTTCCCATTCTGAAATTGATTAAAGTGACATGACTTAAACAGATTATAGTTTGACAGCACTAAGTTATTCAATTTGGTGAAAATGGCTATTTAGCTATTCTGAAATTGACGTTTTTCACCTAAAATTAAGATTTTCAAACTAAAAATCAGACTATTTTTAATCGCGATTAGGTGTGGAATAAAATTAGTTGTCATGAACTAAAATTTTCAAAGTACATTTTTCTCGTATTTCTTGAGAGTTTGGATAATTTTGAGGTCATTATGGAAGCACAGTGTACTCTGTGGGTTACTTGTAGCCTTGTAGGTACTTTGTACCCATTCCATTTTGACCGCGCGCTTACTATAGTGTGTGGCTGACTCTGGCAGAGCCACCATCAGGGATTTTAATTTTGATAACACAAAAATTTAGTCGAAATTAGTCGCCAAATATCAGATTTGGTCGGTCACTGGTTCAAAAGATATAAGGGCTTATTGGTGGCCCTGCTGGAGAGAGCCTACCCCAGCAGAGCCACATTAATAACTCAAAAACTAGGGCACCTAGCGAAGATCTGTTTTCTCCCATATTTACTCGATAATTAGTCCAAATTAGTCGCCAAATATCAGAACTGGTCGGTCACTGGTTCAAAAGATATAAGGGTTTATAGGTGGCCCTGCTGGAGAGAGCTTACCCCAGCAGAGCCACATTTATATCTCAAAAACTAGGGCACCTAGCGAAGGTCTGTTTTCTCCCATATTTACTCGCTAATTAGTCGAAATTAGTCGCCAAAATACAGATTCAGTCGGTGTGTCATTAAAAAGATATTAAAGAATTCAATTTCCCCATACAGTGGTACAACCAAGTACAAAATACTTAAAGTAGTTTTTAGACAGGTGTATCTATACGACGTCTGGAGGAATTCTATAACTTCAACCCACCAAAGGAAAGCAGTATTCATTACCTAAAAACAAGATCTACAATAAATATATGTAATTATTTAGGTATCGAACAAAATGTTTGCATTTAGTCGCTGGCAGATAGATCGCTGCGCTCCGTTACATTTACACGGTAAGTAAAAAAGAGATAGATGCGCGTGTACAGACGAGCTACTTAGAACGAGTTGCCCGTGACGTACCTAAGTTAAAGTCGGCCACAGTTTAAAAAGTGGAACTCAAAGAATAGTTAGGAACTCGAATGTTGTTATCTTTAGGTACCTATTCCGCAAATATAAAAACGGGGAACAGCGGGTCTAAAATGGCCGGTATAGCAGAATCCACGCAGAATCTTAGCATGAATCACGTAAAAAAATTAAAATTCTTAAAATGGACTTTATGACTACGATCATAAAGTCCATTTTAAGAATTTTAAATTTTTAACATGATTCATATTACGATTCTGCTAAAGCGGCCATTTTAGAACCCCAGAGGGAGCACAGCGCGTCGGCGGTGTTCGCGCCGCTCAAAGTATTAAAAAAAAATAGGTAAATTATTGGTATAGTAAGTATTTACATCTTTGATTTGTATGTATTTTTTTATAATGTATTTCAAGCAATGGGTTGATACTTACCTACATACTTACAATACGTTTTCAACGTTTAAGTATTACATTTTACTAAAGATAGGTACGATAATTTTAACGTATTTATTATTCTAACGTAAATTAGAGCTCAACATTGTAAATTAGTAAAACAGTTGCATGCGATTGTACACCTTGACACTAAATAGACCAAGAGCAAGGTTTAATGGTTTCAAAGAAGTTTAAGCCACTCTAACTTAATAATTAAAAACATTAAACATGTATTAATAGAGAATTTATCTCTCTCGGTCATTTCTAAGGACTTTAGACCGATAAAACTAGAAGTATATACACATATTAATAGAAATATTTTTTCTTGGCAATTTATCGTGAACTCTTCGATCTAGCTCTTGGACTATACCTTAATAATTGAACTCATTATATCTTCTGAACTAGGACCCGATTAAATCTGTAACTTGGCGACTAATTAGCGAGTAAATATGGGAGAAAACAGATCCTCGCTAGGTACCCTAGTTTTTGAGTTATTAATGTGGCTCTGCTGGGGTAGGCTCTCTCCAGCGGGGCCACCAATAAGCCCTTATATCTTTTGAACCAGTGACCGACCAAATCTGATATTTGGCGACTAATTTCGACTAATTAGCGACTAAATTTTTGTGTTATCAAAATTAAAATCCCTGATGGTGGCTCTGCCCGAGTCAGCCACACTACTATAGTCTGCGCTCTTTCCTTAATATATCTGTGTAGGTAGGTACCCCAACAATACATTAGGAATCGTTTTTTATTACTAGAAAAAAAATAAGGATCACGATAAAGGTAGTTTCGGGACAAGTTTGTCATTATTTCTGTTTTCGGAATTATGTATTTGAACAAATGTATGCGGGTTAGTGACCTTTATTTCCTACTTAACTGGCGCAGACTATAGGGGGCAATAGGGTAATATTTGCAATTTTGCACACGGGCGCTACATGGGCTAGAGACGCCTCTGACGTGTAGTTTGACCCTACCCTAGCTGGGAGCAAATAAAACTATTAAATTATTATTATAGTATAAATTTTAATATAAAAAATGTATGAGCAATAGAGCACCTCATTCATTTTTCAATTAAGATAATCACAAGTTACTAATCAGTAGGGGTACATTTTCATAAAAACAAGTTTCAATATGAACACAAAGGCCTGCCTTGTAAAAAAATTACTTGAGAAATATTAAAACTTGTTTTTGTAAAAATATTTATATCTAAGTAGGCATACTGCTGATTATGTTGTTCTACACATATTGTTTTAAGTGAGAAGCAGGCAAAATTTAGTACAAATATCATTTATAGTCACTTTTGGGACGGTGGCTAGGGCCTAATACAAATCTATTTGGCCATTATTGATGTATGTGTATAATTTTATAAGAGTACTTATACAATCATTATTTGAGAATGCATAGGTTTTTGAAAAATTAGGCTAGTTTACACAAGAAGAGCCATAAAGTACTTCAACTTATGGAGGAACAGAACTTTACAAGCTTAGTTAAAAACAATGTTAACACTAAGTTATAAATTAACATGTAGCTGCTATAAATTATCAACGTTATCAACATATTGTTATTCATGTAAAAACAGAAACATTTGGTTATTGAAATGCACAATGTTCTTCATTAATGAAAATATTTTTTTATAGGCATTCTTTCACATTTTATTGCCATTATTATTTAAAATATACAAATAATTTTACTTCAATTAATGCTTTAATATCACAAGTCTTCGATTCCTACACAAGTAGGCATTAACATTAATTTTCATCACTCCTAACTTGACAGTTTGATGTTACTACCTATTCCATTTTCAAACTTTTTAAAAACAAACTTTCCTTGTCAAAACTAGCCTGTTTCTGGTGCATTTAGTTTTTATGTGGCAATCTTGGTGTGTTCTTGAGTCTCTATGGTAGGTTTTGCCATACACTTGAATCTTTTCTTTACATCATTATTTAAATTCTCTCTGTTTCTTGCAATTTCTATCGCATAGAACTGAACTCTAGGGACAAGCATTGTATTAATTTCTGAGTAGTCCCCTTTAGCATCTGCTCTCATAAGAGTACCGAAACTGTAGTCTTCAACAATGTTTTTAAACTTTTCACAGAATATTCTCCACTTTGCCTTGTTTATGCTGTTCTTTATTTCATTTTCATTGACATAGGAGACATCCATATCAGGGAAATCTTGCTTAAAGTGTGTGTAAATGAGGTCATCATTAGGTGTCAGCTGCAGCCACCTGGTGTCCACCGAACAAAGCATCTGAAACCAGAAATCAAAAATTTTAAAATGTCCTGCTTTTTATTGAAATTATCCCTAATTTCCCTGATTTGAGGTTTGTATCCTTTTAAACTGTGGTAAGTGTGCCAGAACCAGATAGCAGTAGACCAGAGTAATTATAAATCCCATACTACCAAACAGTATTACACTAACTTTTAAAATTGATAGATAGCTTTTGTAAAATTTACCCCTTGATTCCTGGATCTGATGCTGACTCAACAGAACTTGCCCATAATTAAGTTAGAACACAACCACCCCAAGATAACCCTGTGACCCATGCTTTACTTCAAGTGAGACTCCATGGCATCACAGAATCTGAAGTTAAAAGCCATGACAGAAGCTTGCTTTTGCTTGGTTGGTGGCTAAAGTTGCACTGACTTAAAGAACTGTACAATACAATAAACAACAGAACTGAAAAGTACTGAACAATCAATACTTACATTGAAGTAGATATCACTATGCTCCATCGCTTTTGCGGCCCACAACCGCTCCAGCGTTTCATCATTTCCAAACTCTTCAGCTGGTCGCGACAGCACGTCCTGCAACATACAAAAACCTCGATATAAAAAAAGTCTTACTCAATACTTACAAATCAGCCTCAATTTTGTACGGCTGCAATTGATAAAGTCAATCCAAGAAATAAGCGACCCGATCCGTTTATTCATCAATTTCAATTATAATTTTATTATTGCAAAAACACAGTGTGCATTTTTACCGCAACCTTAACATTTTTCGATTACGGGAAAAATAACTAACTTATATAATTAGCTACAAACTCACCATATTGGGGAAATAGCCGAGCTACCTAGATAGTAATTTTAGTCACAAAATCACAAATCAATCCCAATTAAATTTCATAAATATTGCACATGGGACAATGAATGAAAATGTCTTTAGAAACGTTCCATTACCAGACAGTGGTAAAGTGCCTAAAATGAATGCATCCTTCCTTTGCTGTTCACTAATGGCAAAAAGAGTAAGCGATAACTCATTTTTTATTCATGCTAAATGTAATAATTTGAAATACTGAAACGCAGAGGCGTCTCGTCTGTCAAGTATTTTTTGTTTCTTTGTCACAGATATGAAAATATTTTTGTTCAGTTACGAATTTATTATTTTCAGCCAGACATCCAATATATATAAAAATATATATAAAAATAGTAGAATTTTGCAACAATAGAGGGCTATTACAAATTTTCTTGTTTTTGAGTGTTTTAAGAGTCTAGCACTCAAATATAAGAAAAAAATTGATTTTTATTTTGAGCACTCCATAGAGAATTAATCAAACTTTCTCGGGCATATATCTTTTTTAATTTTGTGGCCATATCTAAACCATAATCACACTTCTAAAATCTCAGTTTAGAAGTGTGATTATGGTTTAGATATGGCCACAAAATTAAAAAAGATATATGCCCGAGAAAGTTTGATTAATTCTCTATGGAGTGCTCAAAATAAAAATCTAAATTTTTCTTATATTTGAGTGCTAGACTCTTAAAACACTCAAAAACAAGAAAATTTGTAATAGCCCTCTTAACTAAAATATTTTAAAATAAATATTATTTCGACAATAAATTTTACTTACTACATATACTTTTGGGAAATTATGTATCAAGTACGGATATTTTCTTTCAAAAGCTGCAATGAATCTACGAAGAATTCTTTGGCATTTTCCCTAAATTCTTTGCACTTTTGCGGCAAAGACTTTGGATAGCCGATTTGGCGATTTGATCCGAGAGCTCTTGTGTAATTATTATTGTTTTGTTATGTTTTTTTGCATCTATTTTCTCTTTTTTGCTATTCATTAATTATTCTTGTACTAAGAATAAACATACACGTTAGATTATTTAACATAAAGTTTATATAAACGATTTGAGTTTTATTTCCAAAATTCCAAGACATAATGGAAATACAAAGTTTTTGTTTTATAAAAAAACCGTTTTCCAAACGACATCAAATTATTTGAAATAATCATTACAAAACAAAATGAACGTATCCAAACACGAAATAGTTAAAAGTGAAACAAACTTATAGATAGCGCACATGTTAGTAAAGGATAGCGATCTCGTAAAAATTCGTTTAGGCTTCGTTTCGTCACGGGATTTCATTGGACGAGAGTGGAAGAGGGTGGCGCATGCGCGTTATGCCGACGCCATCTCTGCAAACTACTGTGCCTATTATGTACTTGTTCTAGAGTAAAGTGAATGCTAATTCGTGGTAAAAAGTGTGAATAAATCATGGAATTACATAGTCGCGAGTGAGATCAAGTGTGTGTTCACAGTGATTGAACAAGACAGTGACATCACGGAGACTTCGCCAACGGCGGGTCATATCTTGCGGAAGTTTCTTGGCTATAGCAACGCATATTTTTTGCGGCTATCTCTGCCGCGGCCCGCCACACAAGACATATTTCATGGGCCTCTCTCGCTATAACAGCTAGTGGTAACTCCCCAACACTATCTATTGACCGTTCATTAGCGCCACACATAGAAAGCGGACTCACAAGGCGGGCAGATCGGTCCCCGCGTTCTTACGCGCGTACTGCATATACGTTTATTATGTATGAATTATTGTTGTGGGTCAAAGACATCGCGGTGTGTTAACCTGCTACGAAAACAGTGTCATAAACCCGGCTAACTTTGTGTTTCAGCTTGTGTACGGCCAGCAGGCGAGTTTTAGACGCGTTTGAAATGAATTCTGCTTTAAAGCCGGTGTTGCCCCAGCCGGGAGTGCCGCAGCCGGGTGGACAGGCGAGCCCCGCGAAGGGGAACGTGGCCACTGCGAACCACTCCGTAGGGCTCCCGCAGGGCGCTCAGAACTCGCTGCACCACGCCAGCAACAACCTCGTCGGCCAGAACCTGACGCATCACGCGCCCGTGCCACCCATCCCGCACGCGCCGCCTCCCATGGCGCCCGTGTCAGCCAACATGGCGCAAATGGCACAGAACATGAGTCACCATGGCAACCTTTCACACGTCACCCAGAACTCCGTCGGCCCATCCAACTTAGCCGCCAGTCCCAGTAAAGGCGGGAATCCGATCACTCCCCTGAGTCTCGTCCAAGAAAAAGCTCTTGCTCTCACTAGAACCCCTGAGAAGACTGAACCAGATTCCACTGGTCATGCAAATGGCACCATTGACTCGCCCAAGTCTGGATCGAATGCTCCTGCTGCATTGAAACCTCAGAACCCTGAGTCCAACAAAGACAAACAAGATATCGCTAAGACCTCACCAAGTACACCAAAACCACCTGAAAAGACAACCAGTTCACCGAGTACACCTCAGAAGACCGATGCTGTTAATCCTGCTGGCCCTGTTGATGGTCCAGGTCAACTCAAAGTGGCTACAGCTAACGAGCCTCCAGAGAAGTCCCCGTCAAAGCCATCAGAATTGAAGCCAGCTCCCGCTGCAGATGTGGCACCAACTCAGAGTGACAGCAAGCCTGTGCCTGAGTCAGCAAACGACAGTCAAGAGAAGGCACCAACTCCAGTGAAACAGGACCCTCCTACTGACAATGCTAAAGTTGAAAGTGTGCCTGAACCAAAACCGGAAGATAAAGAAAAGAAGGAGGAGCCTAAAGTAGAGCAGAAGCCTGCTACTTCAACTGAGGACAAGAAAGAAGAAGTAGCAGATAAGCCAGAGAAATCTGAATCTCCCAAGAAGGAAGAGGTGGTTGATAAAGTGGTGGAGAAGGTGGAAGAGAAAGTTGAAGATAAGAAACCAGAAGCTAAACCTGCTAAGGTTGAGTCTAAGCCAAAATCAACTATGAAACTTGCGACTGTGACTCCGCCAATGCGGAAGAGGAGGCAGGTGTCTCCGAGCAAGACCAGTGAGGGGCCTGGTCCAGCTAAGAAGTCAGCTGACGGGGAATCCACTCCAGATACAAGGATGAAAAGGAATAGGACCAAGGTTTGTACTTTTTACTTATTACAACTTGGGTTGCGAAGAAGCAGAAATATCTGGTTCATTATTATCTAGCCCTATTAGATTCGTTTTCAGTACTTTTTAATATAAATGGGTTGTAAACTAAGATATTTTTGCGACTTTTAAAATATTATTCTGAATTGGTTTATAAATTTGTGTGTTATTTACATAGATGCTGTCAAGTGTGGTAAGTTCTCAACTAGTTATTCCAACATTCATCATTGTCCCGCCCTCATCCTAATTTATTTGAGGGCAGCATGTTTTTTTCCATAGTTCTTTATTACTCATCACCTCATCAGACACCTCCTTGCCATTATCATCCTTCACATAGTCCATCCATAATTTCTTTGGTCTTCTACTCTTATAAACATCCACAATTATACTCAAATTTCCTCACAACATTTTCCTCATTGGTGCCGATTCCCTTGTTCACAAACTAAACTAAATTTAAGTTGAATGCATCTTTTTCTTTCTATTTCATTATGAAAAGGACAGAAGATAAATATTAGTTTAATCCTGTCAAATTAGTCAGCACCTGACGTAATTTGATGTAATTTTAGTAGTCAACTTTTTAATCGCGTCTAAAACCTGTATGGCGCTGATTAATTTGACAGAACATAACTAAAATTTATCTTCTGTCCTTTTTTTAATGAAATAGAAAGAAAAAGATGGACTGAACTTAAATTTGGTTTAGTTTGTAAACAAGGGAATCGGCACCATTGCTTAATTATTTATTCCAATCTACATATTACCTAATTAATTTCCATTTTTTTTTATAAATTTTCAGCATTTGTCTCCTAATTGAGTTTGTTCCTAGTGATAGCTTCTATCATCTAGAAGTATTTATTTTTCTAATAATGTGTGATGGCCTTCTTCATGTTAGGGTGTGTCCACTTACAAGTGCAAACAATCTCTGACTTGACAAAACTTTTTATTGAATGTATCAATTCTTAACATTTACTCTTAGGAATTAATTTGTTAAATTAAAAATGTAATTAGAGAACCAACCTTAAATACTTTAACTTAAAAAAATATAACTAAAAAAAATGTACTTTAACTCGAAAAGCTCCCAAATTCGCAATGTAGTCTCTCTGTTAAAAAAAAAAAAACGCTAATAAAGTCGAATTAGCTTAGGGCTCAGTCTCATTACGGCGCGTCGCTTGTTTACCGGCTCGTCCAAGCATCCGGAAGCGCCTATACAACGTCTATAACACTTGTCCAACAAACGGAGCCGGAGAAAGATCTATCTCAGTAGATATACGGATGTTGTAGATACTACGAAGTGCGGACAATAGCGAGTGCGCGGCATTAGACTTCTGCCTAATTTTGTTTACTTTGTCACTTAAATGTTCAAGCATTTTTGCTCATTTTGACTTCATTCATCAATTACCATTTCACAATTAAGAGCCTACCTCAAATTAGCAACTCTATTTTTGGTGGTTGAAACTTCGTATGAAATATTGTTGGAATAACGTTCTAATCAGCTTGCACTACTAAGTGGTTGTTACGTCAGTCACTGCAGGCCGAATAGTGCGAAATGAGTGGTTTTTATTCGTTATAAAATCAAATTTTCGTCTTTTGGAAAAAATAAAAAACATAAGACCCGCTTTATAGTTAGTTCAGTTAGTACCTATGCAAAGTTTCATGATCTAATTTGAAGTACTTTTTGAATACCAGCGGTTTATTGTTCGATTTGGAGGTATATTTGGAATTTTTTACTATCGAGAAAATTTTATGGAATCGTGTTTTCGCCAAACATAAGACTTAAAATTAATCCTCAACTTTACCATATATTTATTTCAAAATTAATGCTGCAGTATTTTAGGCGTAACGGAGGATCATGCTAAGCCATTTGAGGTAGTATAGGCCCTTAACAGTGCCTTTCAGGATATTGCAAAAAAAAAGTTTTTGATTATAGAAACGTAGTCACAAATTAAGCATTTACGCAAGATTTAAAAACATTTTTTCCGAAAATATTGTTGTTTTTTTTTTCATTTTTGTTACGAACATTCTCTTTTCTTTCTAAATAAACCATTACGATTACCAAAAAGTTGTTTTCCAAAAGTCGAGTTCGTTATTTCACAAGATGATGAATGAATTTTACGTAAGTGTAAGATATTTAGGCTCGTGACTGTTCTTCCCATTTTTTTATTGAAATTTTTAAACCACGGAAAAGAACCGATTAAAAATCCTATCGCGTAATTAGTACACAATCCTTATCAATCGCTTACTGGACGCACAATTTAATGCACTGTTTAAGACTTTCACGGTTTTTCAGTACACTAGTACTTACGGGATAAATATCCGTGATTTTCTTTATTTAGGAGCTCCCAGAGAAAATCACGGATATTATCCCGTAAGTAAAAGTACTTACGGGGATAATATCCGTGATTTTCTCTTCATCGTGTCGCACAATTTAATTCGTAAAGGAATTTTTTAATATATTTTTTCCTTAAAATTATCAATACCATGTAATGTGCTTAGGGTATTAACTCCATTAAGTCCACTTCTATCCTTTGTGCTTAAAGTGTTATATAAATAAATAAAATAGTATTATAAATGCGAAAGTAACTATGATTTGATGAAATTTATAATATTCATAACACTGATCTCCTATGACCTGAATAAAATAAACACAATATCTGGATTTTTTTATCCCGATAGTAGCGTACAGACCCGTATATAGGTACGTAGTTCTAGTACTTTCTCGCGAGATTATCCAACTTCCACGCGAGCAAAACCGCGAGTATAAAATAGTTTCCTATACATATTCTCCGAGTTTCCTTCCCTAGGATATTACACGTGGTGTGGTCCAAGCGTCAAGTGATTTTCAATATTGTTTTATTCGCCGACGCATGGCTTCGCATAAAGACTGCGGATTACGGATCCTTGTAATCTTTAAGCGTTCAAGTGACGCTTTCGTCCATAAACACTTAGTTCATTAAATTAAGAATTAATAGGGAGTGCTATTGCCATACAAAATCTATGAGAAAACCGCGTTTTGACAGCTCTTAAAAAGTATTTCAATTGATTGGTGTGTCACCCACCATGTCCCCAGCTTAGCAGACATTGAAAAAAACAAAAAAAAAAATAATACATAAACAACTGTTTCAATCCATATACCTGCTCATATAACTTTGGTTAAAAAGCAGAGAAAACAAAAGAAGACAAAAATAATATCACCAAAACACGTTAGTCACGGATACTTTCGACCTTTTTATGACAAAGGCACAGACATTGAAAAAAACAAAAAAAATAATAATACATAAACAACTGTTTCAATCCATATACCTGCTCATATAACTTTGGTTAAAAAGCAGAGAAAACAAAAGAAGACAAAAATAATATCACCAAAACACGTTAGTCACGGATACTTTCGACCTTTTTATGACAAAGGCACTAGTCCCGACACAAATCATGTCGACCCACATCGTCAGGTCCTACACTCTATTCATGTTATACTGAAGGCGCTACCCGTAGACAGGTAATAGCTGTACTTACAAAAGTCACAAATCTCTATAAATAAATAAAATTAAAGTGTCTTTGTAATTTAAAAATAACAGCTTTTTACTGAATGCATAATAATATGAAAGTATGTTACGGTACTTATAAAAAAAACCTGTTTGTTTGTTCCGGCTAATCTCCGAAACGGCGGGACCGATTTTGACGGCTTTTACTGGCATATAGCTGATGTTATAAGGAGTAACTTGGCAACGTTTATTGAAACAAAGAATTAGGATACCGTGCAAAAAAATGAAAACCCTTGAAATAGTTAGCAAAATCCGATTCGAATAGGGAATTCATTTTCACCGGATTGCGGCGCAGCCCAAAAGGAGGATTATTAATAATCATTTCAAGCGGACGAAGGTCGCGGGGCACTGCTAGTTAATAATAATATGAGACCAGGACCCACTTATTACATAACTAGTAAGAGTAAACGAGACAGAAGTATGTTTTCCCCATCTCCTTTGCGTATACAAACTTTTTGTCAGGCCCAAGTAATGCGCAAACACCATAGGCCCAAGAAAGCGGTTAACGGTACGATTTCTATGCAAGAGCGGTTAACGGTACGATTTCTATGCAAGGTATTATCCGACTATGCAAGATGACTTTTTTATCACTTTCCAAAAAACTGAGTATAATAGGTGAACGGAGTAGAAGCAAATGGCATACTTAATTTTTTTTTTAATCGAAATTTTTCATTTTTTTTTTCAAAATTTCTCTTTGTTCTGAGATGAAAAGTGTATTTAAAATTTGGAGCGTTTTTTGTTGATAGATCATTTTTTAGGGTTTCGTAGTCAACTAGGAACCCTTATAGTTTCGCCATGTCTGTCCGTCCTCGCTTAATCTCTGTGACCGTTAGCACTAGAAAGCTGAAATTTGGTACCAATATGTATATCAATCACGCCGACAAAGTGGTAAAATAAAAATTGGAAAAAAATGTTTTATTAGGGTAGCCCCCTATATGTAAAGTGGGAAGTGATGAAAAGTAGAACTTTATAAGGACTTTCTAGGAAAATCATTTTGAACTTGATGGAAACAACAGTTTTTGTACAAAAAAGACAAAAAGTTGTACAAAATAATTTCTGGACTAAGTTTGTAGTATATTCGTATATACAAGCATTTTTACATAATGGATACCCACCTTTAAACTCGTAAGTGGGAACACTTATTGTGACGGACGGGAAACTACGGAACCCTACACTGAGCGTGGCCCGACACGCTCTTGGCCGGTTTTTTTCTAAGCTGTAGTAGAAAAAAAAACTAGGTACCTATGCCATAAGCTTCTACTCCGTTCACCTAATAAACTTACCCCTTATTTTTGGAAAGTGATAAAAAATTCATCCGGACCACGTAGTACAAAATTGCAATACTGTCCAAGACCACCATCTTAATACGCTAATAGCGTTCTTTATAGTGTGACGTGGTTCCTTTGCTGATTGAATTAAATGGGCAGGAGGTCGTTGTTAGTAAACATTAGACGGGTGCATTCCGTACATCAAAAAAAATATTGCTGGGAAACGACTTTTTAGGGTTCCGTACCTCAAAAGGTAAAAAAGGAACCCATATAAGATCACTTTCTTGTCCATCTTTCCAGCAAGTTGAAATTTTTACTAAATACGTCTGTCTGTAGTCCCTATTAAGTGTATAAAAATCAAGGTCCTGAGTCAACACGATAAAAAGATATGGGCAAATTTAGATTTTCGCGAAAACTTGTAAGTACCAAAATTCGGAATTAATATCTTCGTAATTAGTAGGTTCCCAGATATTGTTTAGGACAAAAAAATAATCGCGATGACAGGGAAAACAAATGCCTTTCGGCTTCGTTAGGGATACTTTTACACCCATTATGGAAACGGTATTAGAAAAACAAAATGGCGGCTTTAGTTCCGATTGCGGCCACATGCCAAAACAACCTTGCAGCACTATACCGTGCTACCTCAAACGAAGCCCTTGTTTATTAACAACAGTATGACGTCAGCCCTAGCAACAAGTTGATTGTAAAGACCGCATAGTAGAACAAGCGACAGTTTGCTTGCTATCAGCCGAAATGATCTAATGGGGTTGGCTGGTCAAAGCTGATTGTAGATGGCGTGTCCATCGCTTAGACCCAATGTGACCAATGAGATCAAACTATTTTGAAATATAAAATGACATTGACAGATTTTCAACCAATGACTATGTTAGGTTCATGCGGTGCTAGCGCCATTAGTTCCACAAGTTGCCCACCCCATTGCACCATTTCTATGACTCGCTAGAAACACGCGAAGATAATCCGCCAAAACGGACAGAATTGTACAATACTATTGCTCGCGACTTCGCTCTCGTTATGTACGGGAATTAACCCAAGGGGACGTTCCTATGACACTGGAATAATGTAGGTTCCTGTTAGTGAAAGAATTTTCAGAATAGGATCAGGATGTTACAAACAAAATGTTTAAGGCGATTACATGAGCTAAATTAGCAACTCTATTTGTGGTGGTTCTCAAACTTCGTTTGAAATACTGTTAGAATAAAGTTCTAATCAGCTTGCACTACAAAGTGGTTGTTACGTCAGTAACTGCGGCCGAATATCATCATCATCGAACTCGGAACGATTGGGTTTTTTTTTTTAATAACAAAAAAATAAGTATAAATATGATGCTTCGGTAAATAAAAGAAATAGCTAGGGATTATGTAATTTTTGTAGTTATTATGAAGTCTGAACAAATGCACTCAAATTCAATCCGGAACTTGGTCTATATGTAAAAGTGTATGACTGTAATCGAATAGTCCTCGCCCCATATTTTCATCAAAATAAATATTCGATATAAATATCGTAATTATTTTGAAAAACAAAACTGGAGCGAAACTTCGAGCGAGACTGTCACCATAATATTACTGTGCTGTCACCTTAGGTAATTTTTTTACTTGTACATGTGTCTGTTAATTTGTATTGAGTACCTACATACATAATAATAAATGAGCATTCTATTCTAAAGAAACGGTACAAAATTAAATTGATGACTGAGTACACTCGCGGGTATACTAGTTTTTGCCAAACAACACATTTTTTTCCGTCTCCCCTTTAGAAATGCTTATGTGTGAAAGCGACAAAAAACGATAACGTTTCCAGATAGTATCCGTTATTTCAAACACAATACGTTATTTCTAACACGTCCCTAATTTACAGCAACTAAAGGTTTACAAACACCTACCACTTCTATTTTTACGCGAGTGTAAAAAGTCTATAGATAAGTTTTCCGTTACATTACACAGGTCATAACGCTCTTATTTTTCATGAATACCTATATCAGTGAATATTTAACGTAATCACTTTATAAATGTCATCGTTTCAGCAACTGAGGTAGTTAAGCACGGCTGTTAGAAATTTATTAGGTGATAAACTTTAATTATTTACTCATACCTCAGTACTTGCACGACATTGATGATGTCCTTTGGGGTAGACGCGAATCGGCTAACGTATGTGGGAGGTCGGAGGACTAATGTAAGTAGTTCAGCACGCAAATGGTGGCTGGATGCGAGTGTCTGAAGATCGAGTGCGCTTGCGACAGATTTGAGCATACTCTAAACGGGTTTGACGCAGAATGTGCACAAAGCGAAATGTGCACTTGACGCAAAATGTGCACTTCGCAAAATGTGCACTTCTCAAAAAGAGCACTACAATATTAAAAACCGTTTGCCTACTACCATTTTTTAAATTATTTTGACCGAATTTTAGCAGGATCATGCCAATTCTACATCAATTAAATGGGATCACGCTAAAAATAAACAAAAAAATAAAGTAAACAACCGTTTTTTATTTTTGTAGTTCTCATTTTGATAAGTGTTCAATTTGAGAAGTGCTATTTTGAGAAATACACATTTTGCGAAGTGCACATTTTTCTTTGTGCACATTCTGCGTCAAAGCCTTCTAAACTTGTTCTAAACTTCTAAACTTAAAACTTGGAATTCTTAGGGTCGATTTCACCAAACATGACTTTACTCGAGAATAGCTATCCACGGAATCTATCTATTCTTATATTTTACTCTCGGATAACTTCGTCCACGTTCCACCACTCTACACCGGAGTAAATTTACTCTCGGATTGTTATTCTGTGACAGGGAGTGAATCCGAATGTGTGAAATGAATGACTTTATAAGCCACCCAAATTCAATTGCTCGTTTCTCCTCTATTATGTAAAGTGTATTGCGTATTATTCTATTCGGTAGGGTTATACCTATATCAAAAGTGTCAAAACTAGAAATTCTAACCTCATCAATATTTCGTGCTGTTTGTTTTTGAGATTTGCTTGTGTTTTGATAAATTAAACAAACATAACGCTGCTCGCTTAGGTAAACGGAACCTTTTAATGAAATCTATGTTATCGTAGTCGTCAAAATAATTATTTCTTTCTAGTATCCATCTTGGTCGCCTTGGTAAATATTCGTCATCACTGTCAGAATCCTCAATTAATGCTCTCAAACGATCTACCATTTTTAGACAATACACAGGCTCATCTAAACTATTTTCACTTTTCACAAAAACAATACCTATTAATAGGTAGGTACTAATATTTTTATGCCAGCGCGCCAGTTAGCGAATCAGCTGTAAAAATAATGACACTTGGATGCCATATTGAACTTATCCTAGTATAAGCTCGCTGTTCCTTGAAAATCGGTGGAGTAGAGATTTACTCCAGCATAAACGTTTACTCTTGGAGTAAGTCTATGGTGAAACGTAAAAACATGTTATAATAGGAGTAACTGCTCGTATACTCTCGAGTAAGATTTACTCTTGTTTGGTGAAATCGACCCTAAGTAATAGAGCTCTTCATTAGCTCGTTCAGTCAAGTACAACCACCATACATCTGATGCTGTCAGTTGTGACTGGTCATTTTTAGTTGCCATGGTTTATTTGAATGCATTATTTTGGTTTTTTTAATTGTGTTTTTGTGTTTTTACTGTGGACACTTTTAACGTGCACATCTTGCTACATTGTTCTCACATATATACCATCTCAACATGAATGATGTAACCAAGATTTTGCAACAACATTTTGATTTAAAAGAGTGTCCATGAAGTTTCTTGCCCGTTCTTCTCCATAGAGATCTACGCTAGGGAATGGGCAACTACAGTACTTTCACAGTTTTTATGTCTTGTGACTGGGACTATAGCTACATTTAATTTTCATCTTTGTTTCGACGATTCAAAAGTGTCTGTAACTGGCCTACTTGAAATAAATGCTTTGATTTTGACATAATTTATTTCAATGCAGCTGCTGTTTTCTAGTTAATTTTGGCATTAGTGTTAGTTACCACCACAGAGCATCTATATAGACGGTTACCACCCAGTTATAGACATGACATGAGGGTTCCAACCCTCTCCAGTGCCTCTTGGACGGCTACGCATTTGTGATGCCTCTGGATTTGTCGATGTCAGTTGGCGGTGGTGATTACTTACCATCAAAAAGCTGTCTGTTTGCCTCCCTTTGCATATAAGGTGTGCATTCAAACAGAATTTGAATATTATCTTTAAACCTCGAATACGT
Source organism: Xestia xanthographa (assembly GCA_905147715.2). Lineage (NCBI taxonomy): Eukaryota > Metazoa > Arthropoda > Insecta > Lepidoptera > Noctuidae > Xestia > Xestia xanthographa. The sequence goes on along the minus strand of LR990659.1, from coordinate 3,818,629 downwards.
TCTTTAAGAATAAGAATTATTTATTTGCTTAAAATACAGGTGTTACCAGATGTTAAATTTGGTGGTTTAAGAACGAACAAGTTAGCGGAACGAACTAGTTGGTGGGCGGGGTTAAAATGCATGCTATTTCATCCGACATCACGAGCGAAAGGGATAGACGCTGTAAAGAGCAGAAGGAAGCTACTGCGCGTACACATACACACTCCTAACGCTGAGTGACGCATACATGCGCAATTTCATTAAAGACGGGACGACATTGTAGCGGTGGCGCGCGGCGCGGGTGCAATTGTGTAGTATCATCGTTGGCACGTGCTGGCGTATATGCGATTTATGTTTGAAGGACAACATAAACTCAAACTAATAGGTGTTGGAATTTACAACATAGGACAATCACTCAGTGAAACGTAATTATTATGCACCCAATTTAGTTGTTATTATGAAAGGACAAGCTCCTACATACATCCTATAATATTCCTAATAGGTAGACCCGCGACTTTGCGAGACGTGGCAATGAGTTCGCTTGCGAAAATGTAGGTAGGTAGTAATGTAGGTAGATATTGTTATTTAGTTTAAAAAATAATTTCATTGATATGACTTTATTTCTATACTTGTTTTTATAGGTTGTGCAACTATGTTACTACTTATGTTAAATACCTAGGTAATTACTTAGCCTAGCTAGTTACCTATAATTAAACCACAGGCGACTCCTGATTAGTACAGCTACAGCCAGAGTCAGTATAATTGCTTTTTCGACAGCGTGACTTTGATGTGACTGTGAGTCTTGTTGTTGATTCATCAAATAAAAAATTATGTTATTTTGTAAATTGTTAATTGGCTGTTTATTTATTTACAATAGCGGTCTGTAAAGCGGTGTGTGTGTCTTATTATACATTTATCAACAATAGGCATTGTGCCGCTGACGTAGTATTGTAGTAAACTAGCGTAATGGATGTTGTTAAAATATGGAGCCAGTACCTATTTATTGTGTGGGTCAAGTAGAGATTTTTTAAATATAGGTACCTACCTACTCAGTAAAAAAAATATTTCGTTGCAATGGCTTCGTTATAGCTGTTGGATGATTCTCTGAAAATATTTCGTGTATGAATAGGTTGACCTTCTATCCAGACAAAGAGTAAAGTAGGTACCTAAGTAACCATTTTTATCTTTGAAATTTTATTTAAAAATATGACGTAGGTACCCACCTTTTTTTTTTTCGGATGGGAAATCATCAAATAACTCCTCCCGCTCTGGGCGGAGCAGGAGGGAGTGTCAGACTTTTACTGACTAAAACCCATCCATGTTCCTTCATCGCCCTTTGTGTTCCGGGGCCACGGTATCTCTTTCGAACAGTCCCGCAACCCCGGCAGGCATCAGTCCTTACGGACCCCTTCCCTTTTGCTGACTCTCTTTGAGGCGCGCGTGGAACACGAACGCGCCGTCGACACGGCCTGTCGTCATGAGACGGACGGACGGCGGGCTAGCCCATAGCCCACCGTCCACAGGCCCGCGCCCACGGCGGCCGGGACGTTGAGAGGTTCTCTCCCTCTCACGTTCCGCCACCTCCTTCTCTAGCATTACTGCTTCGCAGAAGGAGGTGACGGTGACCCATTCCGCCTCGCTCCGGACCATGGCTTGCACCAGGGCCGGACGCGAGAGGTCGCCGCCGCCGATCGCCGCTTCGAGGACAACGTAGCTATCTTATTTGCAGTATTAATCCTTATCCAAATAAGTATGTCCATTATCTTGACAATTGAATTTAGATTAAAATTGTCTTTTACAGCTTAACATTTGATTGAATAGTTTAGAAATTATCACAGAATTAAAAAAAAGAAAAACACAAAAAGGTGAAAAATAACTTTTGCTTCAGAAGCCGGTGACAAAAACACCAAATCAATCAAAGTGTTTTTTTATGTTTGTGTTTTTTTTTAAGTCTGTTTTATTTTTTGCAAAAAATATTTTTACTTAGGTATTTATTTTTCCATTTTTAGTCGTTCCCAAACAAGCGGAGCTCGTGGCTAAATAATAACAGCCGCTCAGGTCGATCGTTAGGTTAAGCCGTGCTTGCCTAGGTTGGTCTGCGGATGGGTGACCACCCATTACATACCGAGTTTCCTCCGTGCCTCGGAAAGCACGTTATGCCGTTGTTCGGGCTGTCATTTGTAGATCTTTGACAGTCGTTAGGTAGTCAGAGGCCCTAAAAGTCTGACTGCCAGTCTTACCAAGGGGTATCGTATTACACGTTACTAACTGGGTTGTGGTGGTCAGATAGGCAAATACTCCATGTATACTGGTATTCAGCTGCATCCGGTAAAACTGGAAGCCGACCCCAACATAGTTGGGAAAAGGCTGATGGTGGTAGTCGTTCCCAAACAAGTCGCCATAAATATTTATTATACCTACATTATTAACAATACATGTTATGGTAACAGGCTTATCCACTATTAATGAAACATAACATTTATTTATCTACTTACAACGGTTGTATTTAAACCAATTACTGTAACTAAAACTAGAACTAAAAGAGTAAGAGATAACATTAAAATATACAAAATAACAAAGTAAAGGTTCACACATTCATAAATTGCTCTCACAATACATCTGACATGCCAACAAAATCTCTGTCCATCCATCCGCAAACATAGGTAGGTACCTAACTTTCGAAATCTGGGGGTATTGTACAAATCTGCGTACTCCCTCAAAGCATACAGGCGTGATGTTACGTCATAAACAATAAAAATCCAAGCGACAATGACTACAGATTTCCGTCTATTTTTTTAAGAGTTCTATTGTATATCTCCGAAGATCAGCATCAGATCTTGGCCAAATTTAAATGGGACAAAAAAGAAATAAAAAAATAATTTTGAGAATCGGTCCACAAATGGGGGAGAAATCTGCTAACATTCATAATAAATAAAATCGAATTCAAACGCCACCCGTAAATCACTATCAAATCGGAATCCAAAGTCCAATGCCAGGGTCAGTAAAATTTGAAACAAATTCAAAATAATAAACACAAACTATCAATAAAGAAATATCGGTATCCAAAATTCAAGCCAGAGTTCAATGTTATAAAATAGTATACTCGTAATACGACAGCATGACGTGCCGGGCGGCAGCTAACCAAGTGAGCATGTGTGCACCCACAGACACTGCGCACACTCACGCGCTGCGTGCTTCCCCTCTTCCCCACTGACAGGGGTGGCAACTTGTAGCGAAATGCAATATGATTTACAACGAAAACGGGCGCGCGAAATTCTTTATGCAGACCTTTGGGAGTACGGGTATCATGAAAAATCTATTGGATGTATCTGTTCAAAATAAAAATATTTTAACTTTTGAATAAATTATCTATTCTTGTATGGTTTTAGTTTTTCCATTTTCATACTACTTAGGTCATTTATTTACGCCCAAAGATGAGTTTAAATTAGTGTTGAAATATGAAAGATTCGACGGTCATAACTTCCAAACCAATATTTTTTTTCCAATTCTGCTTCCATACAGGGCTAGATAATGAAAATACCAGTTGATACAATTTTTAATTTTGATCCTACACCGTCAAACAAACGAGTAATCACCAGACTACGTTTGTATGGAAGAATGACTGACTTGTGCAACCTTAAGCACAAACCATATTTTGCCTTTTTAGGGCATGCAAATATAATTTTACATTAAGTATTGTATAATGTATAATGCATACTATGTAAAATTTAACTTGTAAGTACTTATTAAGTAAAGTAAAATAATTATTAAATAAAAAATAACACATTATTGCACACGGAACTAATACCTATAACTTAAAATTAAATTTTGTGTTGCAGAAATTCTTGTAAACTGTAAAAACAATTTTCTGTCAACCATTTACGCAATTTATTTCTAAAATATTTAAAAGGGTTTGATTAGCTTAGGGAATGCAATCCCGCGGATTCGCAATCCCGCAAATGCGGGATCCCGCATGAAGTTAGCGGGATTACAAATGCGGGATTACACTTGCGGGATTCGCAAGATTTGCAAGATTTCATTTTTTCCAGCCTGAATTCTCATAACATCATGGACGGCACGAATGCACGATAATGGGGGATCCTCAAATCGAAGTACTTACGTATCTGTGAGTCGAGTGACGAGTGAATAGGAATTTCTCTCTGTTCGGGGATTCCCCAAAATATCTGTCGCGTGATTTTATACTGTGCTAAGCAAAATCCGATCAAATGTAATAGATGAAAGTTTAAACACCTTACGAATACTTACTCCGAAAACAATTTCAGAAGCAAGTGTCCGAATCTCATTTTTTTTTTTTTTTTATTAGACTTTAATTCACCTATCATAATTTAGATTTTTGTCATTATTTCTGATCAAAAAGTTTATTTTTGTTTCTTCTAAGTAAATTCTATTGTTTCATTTACTGACTTAGAAAATAATGTTGTGGGCTAATAATTGTAAAATGTTGTACAATCCTGCAAATCTTGCGGATCCGCGGGACTGTTGGTCACAATCTTGCGGATTTGCAAGATTATCATTTGGGTGCTGGATTGCATTCCCTAGTTTAGCTGTTCTAGTTAGAATGCAATGATACTTGAATAAAAATCGATAGTTACCTAGTAGTAAAATTATGAGAACTAGGGCATTTCGTTGGCATTGGCCTGGCCTGGTAATAAAGCAGGGTGAGGTGAGGACAGAAGGGTCTGCAACCTTCTGTTAATGACAATAATAGTAAATAATAGTACTTTTTTGTCCAGGCGTAAAGTTATTTCGATTCGATGAATGAGACTTGAACTAAAAACGATGTGTCAAGGATAGATGGTATGGGGTTGGTCATCATCTGCAGGAGAAATAAATTCAAGGATATTGTGATTTTTACTATGGATTCTTGCGTATTGCTAAACTCAAGTTAAAACGTATATCGTGTTTACCTAATGAAATGCGTTGGTTTAAAAAAAACCGTTAAACCAAAAAAAAAAAAAAAAAAATGTTGGAAACTATACGCACTGCATCTTTAACTCTGTAGTCTGTACCTGATTTTGCACTGGTGATAGATTCACATAAATCGTGTTGCAATCTACTTCTGCCAATCTGCCTCTATCTTTTCTTAGTTGAAATCTTTTATCTCATCAGACATCATTTTCATATGACTGTTTCACCAGTTCAACGCTGTTAAGATTTCTAATCCTTGATGACCAACTATACTATATATTCTTTTTTATGAAGTATTTTATTTGTAATTTTTTTTATAAGTATTTTTTATATATATTTTTTAATCTACTTAGTTAAAATCCTGATAATTTTCCAGGTGCAGCTATACCAATCCCCGACGCCGGAGCTGGCAATGGCGACCAAGCTATCCGCTTCAGCCGGACGCTCCACGCCGACTAAGCCGAATGATGACAAGCTTATGCTCATATACAAGTAAGTAATAGTTCAGGGCCTCAAGTGTGCTATTACAATAGTGTCAGAATGGTCTATCATTGATTTCATATTTGTTGATTTTGACAAGTTTGGAAATCTACTAATATGATGGCGCCATTATGACTTTCCAATGGTCAACCACTGACACTCCATTGAGAAATGGTATAGAATGGTAATCTCGTACATAATGACAAATGAATGACTGGTGCTATTTACGAACTTCTTACTACTTCAGATTGCTTAAAACATTAATAAATAATAAGTAAAAAATATATAAATGAAATCTGGCAGGTTTTATAATAACGGCAATACGAAAATGTCATTATTTAACACAATTCTATTACAAGACCAGTGACTAACCAATGATCCACCATTATGAATTTAGCAGATTACGAACTTTTAGCAAAATGACAATGGGATGTGCTTGGGATCGTGTTGGAATGACGAATTTATAAAAATAGCAGACTTGTCCCTTGGTTAGTTCGTCTTGCTAGCGTGATAAGTACATAGTGAGAAACAAAAATGTCTGTTCAACCAAAACATCAATTGGGTACGGCGTCTATAGTAGTTTTATAGGTTGCCCTGTTGTAACAATATTTTGATTGAAAAGAGCGTCCATGGAGTTTCTTGCCTATTCTTCTCTATAGAGATCTACACTAGAGGATGTGCAACTACAGTACTTTCTCAAGTTATTATGCCTTGTGACTGTGACTGTAGCTTCGCCTTTTTTTTTGTTATGTTGACATTCAAAAGTGCCGTAATGGTCTAACTAATTGAATTAAATGCTTTGAGTTTGAGTTGCCCATCATTCTTTTGCTGGGCCAAAGTTTTATGTGGCAGCTTAGTCTCCCTCTGAATACAAGTATGAAGATGTAACTGTATAAAGGGCTACCTCGACGGAACGGCGACAGGGTGTGGTTATAGAGCTTTTTTTAATTGAGGTTTAAGATCATTTATTCTCATAAGAATTACACTATTCACTTACATGACAATATTAAAACTAAACACTTAAAAAAAGAACATAAAGTTGGGGGCATTACTTACAAAAAAAAAGAAATAATAAAAATAATTAAGTTCCTCCTCATAACAAAAAAAAACCCAAAATATGCTGTCAAAGGAGTAGTTATTAGTTGTAAAGTTACTTGGGAGAGTGCTCGAGAGAGGACTATCACCATACTTCTCCTGTTGCTTAGCAGCTTTGCTGTGTTCTGCTGGCCTGAACCAATATTCAATTTCTATTCACTGAGATCGAAGTTACAGCAATGAAATGTCCCCACAATAGGCTTGTGTCCTGAAAAAATCTAATTAGTCCGTCAGTTAGATTATCAACAAAAAATATGTGACACGTATTTTTTCTCTTGTTACGTAAACCAAAATTGACGAACATACGACGCTTTTAAAATTCACGCCGTGCAAAAATTTTAGTGCGTTGTGACGTCACGAGCCGCCACTCTCGAGTTTTGATGCGTTTTATCTTTGTCAATATTCATTGATTACAAAAACAAAAAATACGTGTCCATTATTTTCCAATACTCTAACTGACGGACCAAGGGCCAAACACATTTTTGAACATGAAAATGTGTTTTAAACAGCTGTTTTTAGATAATCAGACTGTTATCTTTTCGGTGAACATGGCCCTAAATAGATTTGCAATTTATTGATGGTGGAAACTAGCCTATTACCCCCCCCCCCCCCCTAATATCCCACACAATTTAAGCACTTATATGTGTGATGTCTAGATGTTTTACTAGAATACCAAGTTTCCACCAAGACCTTATTCCCAACACATCTTCAACAGGAACGAGTACTTAGCCGTTCGCAACGCCGAAGGAGGGTTCTACGTGTGCCAAGCGCTGCAGAACGTGTACCGCACCACACGCAAGATCAAGATCCGTTGGCTGTCGCAGGACAAGGCCGCGGACCCCGCGGGCGAGACCTACAAGCCCGACTTCTATGACGTCATAGGTAAGATCTATAAAATGGCACTTGTAATGCTGAAACAGACACTCATGCTTCTGCGTGTAAAAGGGGATCGCAGTAAAACTGATGTAAAATATCAATAAAACTAAACAGCAAGACTTGAAGTGTCACTTACGGGATATCTTCCGATCGCGATCGCGGGTTGACTGAGGAATGTGGGTGAATGGAAAAAAAAGTCATGGATCATGGCCCTTGCAACAGCGTCGAAATATCGGGAGCTCAAAAATAATACTAATCACGGAAGTTATCCTGTAAGTGACATTGGTGTCGATTCTGTTGTGCACAAACTAAACTTAATTTAGGCTATTGCTATCTTTTACTAAAAGGCAATGCGAGAAAAGGACGGCTATAGCTTTGAACTAAGTTAGAGATGTCAAACTAGTTTATGCCTTGCGCTTCACCATATTTTTAGTCGACATGTTTTTACGTGCACCCTTCATTTGTATAGAAATATTAGTTCCAACTAAATTTGACAGCTCTAAATTACGTCCGTCTCCTTTGCGTTTTATTCGAGAGAAAAAGATAAATAAATAAATAAATTCTTTATTTCACCAAAGCCATCATACAACATCAACAAGGACCAAAAACTAAGAGCATATAAGGCTTATAACTAGGACACAATAATTTTAATTCCCTGACTCCTAAACTAGGTGTATGTACCTGTGTCTTAGGAGTCAGTGATTCACCATAAATAACAAGACAAAGCCATGGTATAATAATTAATAAATCAGGACTTTAAAACAATAAGCAATATATATATAGCAATAGCCTAATTTAAGTTTAGTTTGTGCACAACAGAATCGATACCATATTAAGTTTAGTTATTAACCGTGAACGCTTAAAACAGTGTCTGAATAGCTAGTTCAACTATTCTTATTTTGTAAAGAAGTGTATTAGACAATGAATCTGTACAAAAAAAGTTTTGAAAAATCCGAACCGAGTTGATGTGTGCCAAAGTCCCAAGCATCTGAATCTTATTTATCTTAATCATCATCTGCCTAGCCTTTTCCCAACTATGTTGGGGTCGGCTTCCAATGTAACCAGATGCAGCTGAATATAATTATTTTCACTTACATGGAGCGACTGCCTATCTAACCTCCACAACCCAGTTAGTACTGGGTAATATGATACCGCTTGGTAAGACTGGTTGTCAGACTTTAGGCCACTGACTACCTGTAAAGACTGTCAAAGATCTAGAAATGGCAGCCGGGACCAACGGTTTAACGTGCTTTCTGGGGCACGAAGGAAACTCGCTATGTAATGCATGGTCACCCATCCACAGACCAATCTAACAATCTCACAGGCAAGCACGGCTTAACCTGAAGATTGATCCGAGCGCCTGTTACAATGTAGCCACGAGCTCCTCGTTATTTGTCTTAATAACTTGTTGAAACTAAAGGGTGTAAAAAACCTCTTAACGAAGCCGAAAGGTCCTTGTTCTCCCCGTCATTGCGATTATTTTTTTGTTCCACACCATACCTGGGAACCTAGTTACTGAGATATTGGGGGTCAAAGTTCCAATTTTTTGACAAGCTTTTTTTTTTTTACTTTAAACACCTCCACGACCCCCCTACTATTCAATCCATCCATGAGCACAATGTACAAATTGAGTGCGTTACATTGGTTACATTTAGTTCTATCACAAAACATGATTTTTGAACTCAAAAAAACAAGTCGTTTCCCAGCAATAATGTTTGCGTAAAGCTACTTAGTTTGATGTAAAGAAGGCTTGGTTGGCGGCTTCGTGATGAGGTTGTTTACATTCGTTTATCTACACCCATGCTATAAATCCTCTATAAAGGTATCTGAAACAGTTAGCTTATGGCCAACATTAAAACAGCCAGTGTCATAATAACCATTATAACACCCAAACGGGTGTTATAATGTTGTACTGAATTTCATTATGCAACTCGTTTTAAAAAAAGAACATCGAATGTGGTAGTGAATCGAACGTCTAGCACGTGTGATTCACTACCACAGCGCCGTAATTAAAAAAAAAACTTATAGGTTAATTCGAATTCACGTCGTATCCCACCATTTTTGTTCGACATTTGGATATTAGTATTGCATTATGTACTTTGTTGTTTACAAAAATGAGTGATACAAGCTTTGTGAATTTTGATAATAGAACAATCCAAAATGTAAATAATTATATTACTACCTATACACGGTTTGTTTGTATTAAATACAAGCAATTAAACTTTCCATGAATTTACATAGACTTCTTAGAACACTGCAACACTCGATGGTTTCAGAACCTTTTATGGAGGATTCATATCATGGATGTAGATAAAGTCTTGTATGCAACTGTACATAATTAGGTATTAAAACACTCATGTGATACTATTATCACACTCGGCTTCGCCTCGTGTGATAAACCCACATTCGTGTTTTAATACCCCTCATTATACAACAGTTGCATAAATAACTATTATTGTATCCCAATTTGATGTAAGTTGAGTTCCCCAGACATGGAGTGCGTGATAACGACCCTGTCGCTGGTGCGCGGCGCGGGCGGCGCGCAGCTGCTGGGCGCGCCCGAGTCCGCGCGCGCGCTCTCCATCCTGCGCCGCGCGCTGCACGCCGAGACCGGAGGCGGCGCGGCCGCCATGCTCACTGAGGAACATCCCGATGGACGTGAGTTATTACTCATTTGTTTCAATTAGAACACCCCCCTCATAACACTAACAACTTTTAATATTAGAACACCCCCTCTCATAACACTGACACCTTTTAAAATTAGAACATGCACCTCATAACACTGACAACTTTTAAAATTAGAACACCCCCCCTCATAACACTAAATACTTTTAAAATTAGAACACCCGCCTCATAACACTGACAACTTTTAAAATTAGAACATGCACCTCCTCATAACACTGACAACTTTTAAAATAAGAACACCCCCCCTCATAACACTGACAACTTTTAAAATTAGAACACCCCTGCCCTCCCAAAGCACTTTTAAAGGTGCGGTTAAGCCGAGCAGACCAGACTTTGACAGATAATGTACTGAAATGTCTGACAAACTCCTCACCCAGTCTGATGTCCGGTCCGTTCGCTTTCACTGCTATACTATTCTGAATTCTTATCCATTTTTAGAAGATGCATGTTCCACAAAACACTCTAATCGCTTAGGCCGCGTTCCCAATATGTCGTGACGATTAATTTATCGTTGGTTTTTAATTGACAAAATTCGTGGACGACAGTAATCGCGTCGTCCTATAATATGTGAACACCTCCATTTAAATACACAACGCACGACACTTAAAACTACACGATTATCTATTGTCACGACAAAGTCGTATCGCGACCTTACTGTTCACTTTACCTACTAAAGTTCCACCACATAACATTAGATGGATTCTTTTCTGAGTATTTTTTGTTTTACACTGATTACTTTTTCTTTTATTTTATTTCATAATTGTGCACCAAACTAACATATTGACAAATCCAACTGTAACATTGACCTAGAACATCTGATGTCTACAGTGGACCTCTCACTGTACAAAGATGAATCGCAGCTAGAGAAGAAAGGGCGCAAACGGAACAGTTCCAAGTCGTCCCCACGGGCTAAACTGGACAACTCTAATGATTCAGAGGTGAGTAGAATGGTTCTTGATGGGTACTGAAAAAATCTAATTAGTCCGTCAGTTGGATTATCAAAAAATATTAGACTCGTGTTTTTTCTTTTGTTACGTAAACCAAAATATATATTATTTGCTATTTATGGTGGAAACTAGCCTAATCAAAAGTCGATGCTAAGTACTCCCGAGTTCACTGACAGCCTGCCACTTTCACTCTTATGCTCTAAGTAATAAGTTTGAAAATCTGTCAACTGTCTGTGAGCGCGCTAGTTCATAGTATGTTAAAATAACAACCCTCAATTGGCTTAGCCGTAGTCGGCTAACAGAAGATAGTTAATATTTTTATTGAACATGTTTATCGCCTCTAGATCTATATCCTTTCCAGCAATAGTTGGTGCCAGTTAAGATGAGAATAGCGGTCATTGACCCACCTACATTTATTAAACTTCCTAACTTTGAAAACCAAAAATAAGCCTGTTCAAGTCTTGAATCTATCGTGATCTTCAACATTTTTTGTAATGAAAAACGATACATGGTTTATTTGTTTTAGTTTGTACGAAGAGGTATTAGGGTAAGGGCAATGACCGCTATTCTCAGCTTAACTGGAAACAACTATAACAGATAATTATTTTGTTCCAGGAATCGGCGACGCCCGTGAAACGCGCGCGGACGACGCCAAAGCGCAGTCCAAAAAGCGCTCGCAAAACTAAAGCTCAGACAAAATCACAAACAAACAATAAGAGAAAATCGTCAGGTAGTACGCCCATAGTGGCGACCACTAGCAAGGTAGGCATAGTACAACGGATATATAGAAATGTACGTATCCGCCGTCACCAGTCATTTACATTCATGTGTCGAGAGTGAGTACGAGTGCTGTGGCAACGTGCGTCCTCTCGCTCGCACCGGGAGTGTGTGGGTGCGAGCGGGATGGCGATATGTCTGTTGGGGTCTCTTCCACTTTGTAACGGTTCTCGAGTTTAGAACGTAGTTTAAATTTCGAATACAGTTGATCTTCATTTGTTTTAAATGGACTTCCTACAGAATGTGTATAAAAGTTATGTCTGAGTTTAATTTTAAAACCCCAACAGACGGCACAGTATGTGTTGTCTAAGTGAAAATGTAATATTTAGAAGAAAGTTGTAAATTAAGATGTTATTGAGTGTTGACAGATATCGATGGAGTTTATTCTTAAATGCATGCATAAGGATGTGTACAGTTTACCATATGGTAGTGTTTGTCAAAGTTGTTAGTAGAAAAAATCATCGAAACTATTTATTTTTAAAATATGATGCTCAATCCTATGCAAACAGTTGATTTATGGATGATCCCAAATTGGAAAAATCACTAAGACGCTTTTTGTTTTTTCATATTTTTTTAACTGAATTAAAAAACTCACTGAAACTTCATTCATGGATTCTGAATCTTCAATAACCTGAATTTGAACCCAAAAAAACATTACATTCTTTAGGAAGAGTATCTCCCGTCAACAAAACAAGAAATCAATTTTTAATAATTTCCTTTCTGTTGTAGTAGGTATCAACAGTTTTGACAAACCCACTCAACTATGGTAAATTGTATGATGCAAGTTATAAAATTCCAGTGTACAGTGGTCAGCCTTATTTTGGGTAAAGGTATTAATTTATTTTCGTTATTACTCATACGTCATCCACGCATTCTGGCCCATTGAAATGTTTAGTTGACTACAATGAATATAAAAAAATAACTAAGTATAGACAAAAATGATAGAAAAATCGGTGATCCCTAGTGGTGTGACAGACCTCTGTTTTTTCGATTTCATGAGCAGGAGCTCGTGGCTAAATAATAACAGCCGCTCGGGTCGATCGTTACGTTAAGCCGTGCTTGCCTAGGTTGGTCTTTGGATGGGTGACCACCCATTACATACCGAGTTTCCTCCGTGCCTCGTCCCGGCTGTCATTTGTAGATCTTTGACAGTCGTTAGGTAGTCAGAGGCCCAAAAAGTCTGACAACCAGTCTTACCAAGTGGTATCGTATTACCCGGTAGTAACTAGGTTGTGCAGGTCAGATAGGTAGTCGCTCCATGTAAAATACTGGTATTCAGCTGTATCCGGTAAAACTGGAAGCCGACCCCAACCTAGTTGGGAAAAGGCTAGGCAGATGATGACTTATAACTTGTTTCGGTGAAGGAAAACATGGTGAGGAAACCAGCATGAGAGATATGTCTCGACGGCATATAAAGCCAATTCAAAGGCCCATGGGCGCCAAAAAAAACTGACACCGGGTTAGGCACTAACCATAATAAAAATAAAGATAGAAATAGAGAAAAATCAAAATAATAATAATCATGATTTAAGGTGAAAGCGTCAGGGTAGCCCGCGAAATTCAAATTTTCTTACGTTTATTGCAATTTGCCGACCAGTGCTAGGTTGTATGTTGATTAAAATATTGTTGGCGATTGTAAGACGTATGTAGTTAAAGAATTATAATCATCAAAATCATCAATACAACCCTCCAAGTTCATAAAGGTCTAGCAATGACTTTGACCCTGAAAAAATCGTTCCTCGACTTATATGGACTTAGAGGGTTGTTTTTATGATTTTGATGATTATAATTCAGTAACTACATACGTCTTACAACCGCGAACAATATTTTAATCAACATACAACTTAGCACTGGCCTGAAAATTGCAAAATACGTAAGAAAATTTGAATTTCGCGGACTGGTTGGAGCATTCACCTTAACAAATTGACGAGATTTATGTGGCACAAATGGGATACTGAGGAATTCCTAATAGAGTATAGATTAGTTCAATATTGCTGACTAACCAATAGGTTGACAGCTTGTTAAGTATATGGGTGACAGGTATGCATGGTGAGCGCATGGTTAAACTGTGTAAAAAGTTGGTTAAGATATTTTTTTAAGTTTCTGTTGCAATATATTTTAGTTTTAAATAGAGTTCTGTCCAATATGTTACAAGGCTCATATCTAATTTAGTTTAGTAGACAAAAAAAAAATACTTTCAATTTCGTGTTAAAATCTTTTTTCCTACAAAAAAGGCAGTTATTCTTAGAAATAGTAGGGACTTTTCTGTAGATCTTTCTATTAAATTAATAATATTGGAAAAGCATGCTCTGACTGGGAAACCTTCTGTAGAAGTTAGTACTTTCTCTATTATAAAAAATATAAACAAATTAAATCTTTTATAAAATATGTACTGAGTCTATCATAATCGTATTCATTCACATTCGTTCATTTCATCGCTTGCTTTTGTGTTCAAAATTTTATTTTTATTATTATTTTCTCTTTTTAGCCTGTTTTCTTCTATAATTTGCCAATTTTCGATGAATATTTTATGGCATGCGTGTGTTGCATGGAATTAACTATATATTAGAGGGTGTTAAATTAAATAATTAAATATTTGAGGTCTTGCACTGTGCAACACTTAAATAAAAAAATATGTCTTTAAAAAACATGCTGCAATCAGTATTAAAACCAGAGAATTTACCTTATACATGCAAAGCTAAGCCTGATTGCACCAAAAATCACTAAATAAGTTTAACGAAAAACGTATTAAAAATTGTTCTATTTCTTTCAATTGTTTGAAGGTAACAGAGAAAATGATGTGTAACAGAAATGTATTCAGCGTTAAACGTAAATACGCGAGCGATTTCTGGTGCAAACTAGCCTTAAACTTTCACGAATATTTTTCTAAGTCTCAGACAAAGCAGTATATAATTAGCAGTATACCAAAAATCATATTCAAGCAGATAAATAAATAGGGACCCAAATTTGTTATTCTCCCCACCTCTCTCCATTTTTTCTCCAACACTAAACCATTTGTAACATTCATCAGACTGCAACCGCAGTAAGTGAGAAAGCTAAACCGAAGAGCTCACCTGCGAAGAGATCGCCGCCCAAGCCGAAGGAGACGCCCGTCGCGACGCCCACACGTAAAGGCAGGAGAGCTGGTACAGGTACCTTTATCTTGTAGTTGGTAATGGTCAGTGGCCCAGCCCGCTTAGCATGACCACTGTAGACACGAAAGAGAATCGACAAAGCTTTTGTTCATCATTGAATCGACAAATCGATTCAATGATAGATGAACAAATCGAATCGACAAATCTTTCAAAAGATTTCTTGATTCTCTTTCGTGTCTACGGTGGTCATGCTACGCGGGCAGCACTGGACGTGGATCGTATAATAATACAAATATTGCTGAAAACTACATTGAAATCTGTTGCGGAGTTTAAAAGTTCTAAGCGTACAGACAGCGGGAGCGACTTTGTTATATACTATGTAAAGAAATAACGGTGAAGGAAAACATCGTGAGGAAACCGGCATATCCTAGAACCAAAAATACGAAGACGTGACATCTACCAACCCGCACTGGGCCCGCGTGGTGGTTTATATAGCCCATTCCCTCATAGAGAGAACGTGACCCAGCAGTGGGAACATTATAGGTTGATGATGATGTAAAGATTCGCAAAATAATTAAAAATAATTTGGCTGGCATTCGTAGTTAGTAGTTACTTAGTTACTGCTGAGTAGATTAGAACCCACCCATTACACTCACGGGTGTCGTATAAGGTGACTAATTTCTGAGGCAGAACACCTTGCGCCTCCGTAGACCAGAGAATGGGCAGCAGCGTTTTCTGTTAGTCTTTCATCACTGCGATCTCCAATCCGCCTGCCAAGCGTGGAGATTACGGCAAATTCCTCCCATCATGGGAGAGGCTCATGTCCAGCAGTGGACGTTATGGGCTGTTGTTGCTGTAGTTACTGCCCGTAGAACTTCAAAATTATTTCATCCTCTCTCTCACACCAAAATTCACCAATTCCAGAAGTAAAAGTGACCCCAATAGTGCCGACGCCCTCCACATCGACGGGTAAGACCACACGCACGCCGAGGAAACCGCCCGCGAAGAAATAATACACGTTGTGTAGCACAGTCGATCATCGACAGTTCAACCATGAACGAACACTATGACCAAGTACATATGTTATGTACTATTAAGTGTCTTAACGTTAATGTTAGGTTCCCGGGCCGTAATTCAAAGAGGATTTGGAATAAAGTATGGTCTGTTTTTAATTTTGTTACGCTGTCTGGAATTTGGGTAGTGGGTTTCTCAATGTATTAGTTCATGTGAGATGAATGAGATGACAGTAAGGCCTTTGCCACACTTGGCGGAAATTTCGCCGCGGATCTTCCGCCAATACATGTTAGGCCTTTGCCACACTTGGCGGAAATTCCTCCGCGGATCTTCCGCCAATACATGTTCTTTGCCACACTTGGCGGAAATTCCGCCGCAGATCTTCCGCCAATGGGTCCACCCTTTATAGCAGAACTTTTTATGTCATAATATTACTTTGCATAACAGCGGGTAGCATAAACTTCATTTCGCAGAAAATCGTTTGGCAGACACTCATTTATCATACATTCAAAACTCATAATTTTGTAAGTCGGAATCATCTTTAGGCATAAATTTCATATGCATAAGAATTAAAAGTAGAACCATCTTAGCGCAGAAAGGTCACAGCCAGAATCATGTTTTGGCATAAATTTTATATCGATAGTCACTAAAAGCAGAACTATCATATCTCAGAAAGTTTACAGTTAAAATCATCTTTTGGCATACATTTCTTATGCTTAACAATGAAAAGACTCATCTATCACATCCACATCACAGAAAATTCATTAAAACAGTTGATTGTGAACATATGGTTTTTATTTTCCTGTAATTAGGAGGCAAACATGCAAAAAAGCATACGTCTTGCTTGCAGAAAGCATGCAGTATGCAAACAAGCATGCAGTATGCAAACATGCAAACCAGCATACAATATGCAAACATGCAAACCAGCATACACCATTCATGCAGCAAGCATACACCATTCATGCAAGCAAGCATGCAGCATGCAAGCAAGCATGCAACATGCAGCAGGCATGGTTTATGTCACGGCTCCGGCGCTACGGGGCTCCGGCGGTCCCACGCGAGCTTATCGTCGCAGATGTGTTTAACGCTCACCACCGCAGCTTCGGCTTGCTGGCCGGCTTCGCCGGCCAGCCTCAGCAGCGGCGGCGAGTGTTACAACAACCTGCTCCTCAACTCGCGGGCCGCCTCGCCCCTCCGCGCCTACGCAATTTTAAATTACACTCTAGGGGTAGGGCAGACAAGACTACATAAAGTCGGTTTTGGAGCGATTCGTTTCTGTCACTAACTGTTGTAGTCCATCATATTGACTTTTTGAGACAATATTTAAATGTTTGGTTAAAAATGCTATTTTATAGAAATGGCAATAATGCCAAATTAAATTATTCCAAATTAAATTCTGCCATCTTCGTAATATGCCAAGTGAAATTGTGCGAAATTTGAACATTGCCAAAGGTAATTATGCCAAGTAAAATTCTGCCATCTTAAAAGTATGCCATTGTAAATTCGGAAATACAAACATTCGGCCAAACAATAACTATATTAAATATTTTTTATGCCTTAGAAATATTCGTATAAAGAAGATTATGCCAAGTGTGTTATGCCAAATAAATTTCGGAGCATCAAGATTCTGCCAGATAGAAGGAACCCTCCGCCAATACATGTTATTGCATATAAATGACTAATTACGGGCACACTAAGCGAAAGATCGGTCGTTCCTCATTTATATGCAATACATGTTTTGGCGTTCCGACGCGGAAGATTCGCGACGGAATTTCCGCCAAGTGTGGCAAAGGCCTATCTCTATTAAAAATCTATCATCTTAATCTTTATCTGCTGGATTATAGTAAGCGAATGAATTAGGTATTAGATGCAAACGTTTTTTACATGTCACATAGTATCTCACAAATTGTCTATATCAATGTTAAATCTAGCTACAAATAAGTATCAATTTTACAATAATACTATGTGTGTTTTCAAACTATTCCTTACCCAAATTCTATGTCTAGCAAGGATCATAAGTTTTATCTTTTTAGTAGATATTTATTATGGGTCACCTTTGTCTGCATAATCATGTTTTATAGTAACTTTATATTTTGCTGGAATCTGGTATAAATAATACTAAACAATTTTCTTTATATAATGAAATGAAGTACATTGTAATTTGTAATAATAACAGATAGCACAATTTGTGTATTTTTGCTTTCAATACATTTATTTGATATGTTAATTGTTTTTAAGATTTAAAATAAAACCGCAATGTTTTGGATTCTGTAATTATATGGCAACGAAATCTACAATTTTATACGCGACCGAGTCCGTCATTTTTGGCGGAGAAACGCATATAACATAAATAACTTTTTTTATGTAAGAACCCAGTATATGTTGCCATGTTGGGTTAATTATGTCTTATTTTATTTTATGAAAAAACCTTTCTGATGTGCGAAACCTGAAGCAATAATGAAATTTTGTGCGAACTTACACTACATGACAATGGACTCACACGTTTTGAAATTGAGAAAAGATAAAATATTTGAAAGTTTTCTTAGCAATATTTTGCTAACTTTGAGAGATTAGATATAGAATAATGTTCTACCTCGGAATTCGATATATTTAGGGCATTTTAAAATGATGGGTTTTTATAATAATTCAAATTTTAGAGGAAATATAAGAGTTAATCGTGTAGTGTAAGATGGCTATAGAACATAGAGAAAGTTTGACATCACAATGTATTGATATTCTACGGTAAAGATAAGGCAAGTGGAGAGCGAATTAACAGGTTAATATAGTTTACTAACGCGAACTAACTACTAAATGTAAGAAACTTCATTCTTTGTAAATATTTACATAAGTATAAGGAAATGTTAACAACATAATTTTTAGGGGATAGCTACATTTATTCTTTGCAGTTTACAATTTGAAACACTTAACTTTTAACATTTTGAAATAATTGTCTGGATCTATTGTCGTTGTACAGTTCATGTTAGTAGCATAGCCAAATAATACTTAACATTAATTCAATAAATGTCCTCACAAATTATAATAAATAAAATAGGACTATGTGTATAAATGTAGTTAATCCCTTATCCGGTTTCGGTCAATGAGACACAAAGAGGTTTTTTCGCCTCTTAAAAATTAGGCAATAGATTTAGAAGTTTCATTTTTTATTAAATAAGATTAGGCTTAAAATTCTAAAGTTTGCGTAGTATTGAATTAGGTATTGCGTCTAAAAATCTTGTATATCAGTACAAAGAATTTAAAATTTATCTGATAATGTTTTTATCATTGGACGTTTTGCTTCACATGAAATATATTTTGATATGATCAGTGTTTATTTTTTAATTAAGGTAAAAGGAAGTCCTGTCAGAACTAATCTGTCACACGATTCAAATTACTCATAGCTAGAAGAAATTTCAAAAATGTCTTCATCATAGCACTTTGATTTTTTATAAACTGTTCGGACCAAGCTTTTTATTGTGGAATTTGTGATTATAACATGTACAGTTCTATACCAAATGTTATAAATTTATCACTGCCTGTAAAGAAACATCTTGAAATATAAAATGTCTAGTAGATGAATGAAATATATTTAGTGCTCTTAAACACTTGTCATGTTTGTCGTTAATGAACTAGCATGATATGATTCTGTGGTTTATAACAAGTACTTATGCACTCGGCTCTCATTTAAAAAAAATCGAAATATTGTTGATGCGGATTGAAACTACAATTTATTACTTACATGACTATATTAAGATTGTTTAAACATTTGCGGTGGTCCCCGTATATAACTTTTTGTTAAATTGTTTTCCATTATACCTTTACGTTGTTATCAATAACAGCTGTGCTCGTCCGGAGCGTAAGAGTGTGTGTGAACATTAGGAAATCTTATGTACCTACGTCTTAGGTGGTATTTTTAAATAGGTTAATTTCTTGAAGAGAAAAGAATAAGCTTAGAGTATAAATTATTGTGTGTGTATTTTCTGTTTATAACGTGTACCTACTTGAGTGGATCGAATGTTTGCGACATTGTCATGGCCCTCTGGTACAATAGTTGTAAAACATAATTTTTAGCGTTTTATACAAAAAAAAAGATATCAGTTCGAGAGTACTATTGTAACAGAAAGTCCACAAATTTATATGCAATTTAAAATAAATATAATGACTTAAGAAAATCAATGTTTTATTGTAATCATAGCATAGCTTCCCTCGTACCATTTGTATCTAGGTAAAAGGTAGGCGCAGCTAGTCAAGTGGTCGTTGTAAAATCCTCGTTGTATAATTTTTTCAGTTTTGTTGGTGTGACTGACACTGGCTTGGCAGCAGGGATTTTAATTTTGATAACACAAAAAAATTGTCGCTAATTGATCGAAATTTGTCGCCAAATATCAAAATTTGTCGTGTGGCTGACTCTGGCAGAGCCACCAACAGGGATTTAAATTTTGATAACACAAAAATTTAGTCGAAATTAGTCGCCAAATATCAGATTTGGTCGGTCACTGGTTCAAAAGATATAAGGGCTTATTGTTGGCCCTGCTGGAGACAGCCTACCCCAGCAGAGCCACATTAATAACTCAAAAACTAGGGCACCTAGCGAAGATCTGTTTTCTCCCATATTTACTCGCTAATTATTCGAAATTAGTCGCCAAATATCAGAACTGGTCGGTCACTGGTTCAAAAGATATAAAAGGGCTTATTGTTGGCCCTGCTGGAGACAGCCTACCCCAGCAGAGCCACATTAATAACTCAAAAACTAGGGCACCTAGCGAAGATCTGTTTTCTCCCATATTTACTCGCTAATTAGTCGAAATTAGTCGCCAAGTTACAGATTTAATCGGGTCCTAGTTCAGAAGATATAATGAGTTCAATTATTAAGGTATAGTCCAAGAGCTAGATCGAAGAGTTCACGAAAAATTGCCAAGAAAAAATATTTCTATTAATATGTGTAATATACTTCTAGTTTTATCGGTCTAAAGTCCTTAGAAGTGACCGAGAGAGATAAATTCTCTATTAAATACATGTTAAATGTTTTTAATTATTAAGTTAGAGTGGCTTAAATTTCTTTGAAACCATTAAACCTTGCTCTTTGTCTATTTAGTGTCAAGATGTACAGTCGCATGCAACTGTTTTACTAATTTACAATGTTGAGCTCTAATTTACTTTAGAATACTAAATACGTTAAAATTATCGTACCTATCTTTAGTAAAATGTAATACTTAAACGTTGAAAACGTATTGTAAGTATGTAGGTAAGTATCAACCCATTGCTTGAAATACATTACAAAAAAATACATACTTAAATCAAAGATGTAAATTCTTACTATACCTAATATGAGCATTAACGGCTCTAATTAAGGTTTAATAGGTAAGTTTATTTATTGTTCCTTATAAATACAACAAATTGAACTGTATCTAAATGCCGGAAATAATATATAAATCTAAATCAAATTATAAAAATTAATTTCCAAAAAGTTGGTTTGATGTGTGTATTTTCAGGTGATTGTCAGTGTTGCGTTGTGGGTGTGTGTGTATTGTGTCGTGGTAGGCTGGAGAGTTTGTATGGACGGGTTGAGTTTTTATTTTATCTTAATATAGGTTAGAATAATAAAACTTCATTGTCGAAATATAAAATTATTAATTATTTACCTTAAAATTATTGTACTAACAGATAATGTTACAAATACCTACTTAATCAATAATCTGAAGAGATAAAGTTTGTGAATTTGGATGTTAGGGGTAAGTACCTACTCTTCGGTACTACTGATCCGATTTAAAAAATTCTTTATTCCTTTTGTGAGCTTTTTCACTCATAAGTCACGCAAACGAAGTGGCGTGGGTCAGTTAGTTTCTCAATAAAAAAATTAAAGTCCAATTACCTACCTACGTTGTTTTGTTTTATATCCGCAAAATTATCTACATGAAGTTACAGTCATTGTAATAGTATTGCAGTAATATTTAGATAAATTTCTACAAACAGTGATTATTTATTACATATGTAGGTATTTGAATTTCAGGTAACAATTAGATAATTTAAACAAAAAAATAATTTCTACTCTTTGCACTAACCATGCCAACATTAAGATGAAAACTTAAATGTAGCTACAGTCCCAGTCACAAGACTTAAAAACTGTGAAAGTACTGTAGTTACCCATTCCCTAGCGTAGATCTCTATATTGTCTGTTTCACACGAGGGCAGAACCGCAGAACAGTGAGGCAGAACAAGGGACATAACAGTTTAGAAGGACAGTGGTGTTTAAATATAGGACAGTCCGCGAGTGACAGCGATGGAGCATCGACACAGATGCACACATTTTGTTCGATACCTAAATAATTACATATATTTATTGTAGATCTTGTTTTTAGGTAATGAATACTGCTTTCTTTTGGTGGGTTGAAGTTATAGAATTCCTCCAGACGTCGTATAGATACACCTGTCTAAAAACTACTTTAAGTATTTTGTACTTGGTTGTACCACTGTATGGGGAAATTGAATTCTTTAATATCTTTTTAATGACACACCGACTGAATCTGTAACTTGGCGACTAATTTCGACTAATTAGCGAGTAAATATGGGAGAAAACAGATCTTCGCTAGGTGCCCTAGTTTTTGAGTTATTAATGTGGCTCTGCTGGGGTAGGCTGTCTCCAGCAGGGCCAACAATAAGCCCTTATATCTTTTGAACCAGTGACCGACCAGTTCTGATATTTGGCGACTAATTTCGACTAAATAACGAGTAAATATGGGAGAAAACAGATCTTCGCTAGGTGCCCTAGTTTTTGAGTTATTAATGTGGCTCTGCTGGGGTAGGCTGTCTCCAGCAGGGCCAACAATAAGCCCTTATATCTTTTGAACCAGTGACCGACCAAATCTGATATTTGGCGACTAATTTCGACTAAATAGCGACTAAATTTTTGTGTTATCAAAATTAAAATCCCTGTTGGTGGCTCTGCCAGAGTCAGCCACACAAATTTGTCGGTCACTGGTTCAAAAGAGATACAAGGGTCTATAGGTGGCCGATCTGGGGCCCAATTCTGTAAAATTACCAACTTGTCAATAGTGTGTCGGTAGTGTGTAAGTAGTGTCTCAATAGGCTAATCATTGACATTTGGTATTCTACAAATTATCTATGGTCATTGACTTACCACTGTAGTGCCATTAAAACGCATAAAAGACTATTGTAATAATTGGTATTCTGCTCCACTATAATTTGTCAATGTCATCATGATGGCCAAAGTTACGGTAGTCTGTAAATATAAGTGTATTTGAAAGTTGTGTCTATCGTGTTTGAAAAGTGTTTTGGCCATCGAACCGCCATTGTGAAGCCATCGAACAACGAAAACACTTAAAAATATTGTACCGCCACACTACTGAGACACCACTGAAACGCCATTGAAGTTTTTGCAGAATACCAAATTTGCAACAGTGGCAATATAATGTCTGTAGTGTGTCGATAGAGTGTCAATGGCGTGTTGCTTAACACAAAGTTACAGAATTGGGCCCCTGTAGAGTCTCCCCAGGGGCCCAATTCTGTATATACAGACAAGTATTTACAGACTACCGTAACTTTGGCCATCATGATGACATTGACGCATTAATAGTGGAGCAGAATACCAATTATTACAATAGTCTTCTATGGCGTTTCAATCAATGGCACTACCGCCCGTGGTAATTCAGTGACCATAGATAATTTGTAGAATACCAATGTCAATGATTAGCCTATTGATACACTAGTTACACACTATTGTCAAGTTGGTAATTTTACAGAATTGGGGCCCAGCTTGGCCACATTATATCTCAAAAACTAGGGCACCTAGCGAAGATCTGTTTTCTCCCATACTGTGTCGCCAAGTCACAGATATAATCGGGTCTTAGTTTAGAAGATATAATGAGTTCAATAAGTAAGGTATAGTCCAATCCGAAGAGTTCATTCGATCTAGCTCTTGGACTATACCATACTTATTGAACTCATCATATCTTCTAAACTAAGATCCGATTAAATCTGTGACTTGGCGACAAAATATGGGAGAAAACAGATCTTCAATAAGTGCCCTAGTTTATGAGATATAAATGTGGCTTAACTGGGGAGACTACAGATCGGCCACCTAAAAACCCTTATATTTTTGAACCAGTGACCGACAATATCTGAAATTTGGCGCCAAATTTCTTCTACTTAGCGACAATTTTTTTGTCAATTTTTGTGTTATGTGTTATCATAATTAAAATCCGTGATGGTGGCCAAGCTAGTGTCAGTCACATGTTTTGTTGGATGCTTTGATGGAGACACCAGTTATTTATTGCTTGATTTTAGTATTTCTATGTAGTGATGGGTTTACTGATATGATTGATGGTGTTGGGTGTTTACTAATATTGGAGAACTTATAAACAGAAATTATTAAGATTAACAGGCACACTCAAAAAGGTTCAATAAATTACTCCTAATGAATACTAAAAGCAACAAAGCTTGCCAAGACATTCACATTCATTCTATAAACAACACAAAAACTAGACTTGTAAGGAATATTCTACAGCTTGTTAGGGTTCAAATTAAAACAACAATAATACTGAATAATCACAATATTTTAATCATCATCTACATTCGGCATTGGGTATTCAGTCATAATAAGTCCCCTGCTCCACAACGCATCAGCTAAACTCAACTTTTGCCCAATATCGGCCATGTCGAGCATTTCCACTGAAATATACTCTGGATATGCAGTAATCAAACTTTCTATTGCTGGAGCAAAGTCGTTTTCAATTTCAAGATATGGCAGTTCACTTCCATGGTATTCCAGAGAGTTTTCAACATGATAATATAACTTTATTGTGTCTTCTGAGACCATTCTTAGTATGTTTTTACGCAGTAATCTTATTTTGGTATCAGGAGCTATTTCCACCCTATTAGTTACAATGCCATTGTCTATCATGACATCAGTGTCTCCGAATACTGTCACTGCTTTTTCCACATCATTCAAGACAGGTGGTAGTGCTGCATGCTGATAGTTCTTGTGCATTTGATCCACAGCATCATCAATCATCTGTGGTACTGTTTTTTGAATCTTTTCCAAAAGTGACTTAACCACTTTATTTATTTCTTCTCTGCGTGGTGTGTTTGAATCAGAGTGGACCAAACCAAAGTGATCATATAAATCCAATGGAAGACCTCTCCTCAATTCTACATTATCTTTGATGGCCGTCTGTACAGCAGCAGGAATTAATTTCTCAAATAAATCAGCCCAAGAATGCTTTTGGTACATGCTGATTGTAAGATGGAGGGAGTGCGAACCATCTACTGTGACACCTTGATGAATATAGCCCCGAGGGAAATAAAGCATGTCTCCTGCTTCTAAAACCACGTCTAGTATTGGTTCTCCAATTTCATTTTGTTCATAATTTTTGGAAGATTCTCTAGGAAGCTGCTCTTCATCATTGAGTGGTTTATAAACACGCCAATGTTTTTTGCCCTCTGTTTGCAATATGAATGCTTCTATGTCATCGTAATGTGGAGCAAACCCTTGACTATCAGGTGGGGTGAGGTAAGCATTGGCACCGACAAAGGAATTGAAGAACTCCTGCATGGTTGCATTCAATAAATGTAATTTAGGAATATAAGTTTGTGGATTCAGCAGTCTCACACTGCATCCACTTGAGTAGAAGTCCCAAACTAAGTGTGTGTGTGCTCTGCCCTCTGGATTGTGTGTCTGTCTTTGTCCATCAACATATGATGTGATATCTATATTCTTGGCAAACTGAATATTTTCATTCCGTAGCATGTCATCTATAATAGGTGTGGTTATTATTTCCTTGTAATAACCAGGTTTTGATCTAGAAAGGTGTAAAGGTTGCTTCTCCCAAACATTTTTGAAGAAATCATCTACATCATAGGGAGCAATCATCCACTTGAATACTTTAAGCCCCTCTTCAGCGCTGTCTGTTTCTACAGGTGTGAATTCAAAGCTGGCATTACTTGATACAGAGGACACTTCAACTATTGAATCAATCTCTCTTACTGTCGCCATGTTTGGTGCTGCGACCAATACTGGTACCTCTTCATCATCCTCATCACCAGCTGCTAAGTTTCCTCTCGCTTTTGGCGTTTTATTAGGACTAGGTTTTTTCTCATCTCTGCTAAGTTTAGATTTCTTCTTCTTGTGTTGCTTCTTTTTACCGATGTTCTTTGATTCTTTTACTTTCTTGTGTTTCTTCTTCAGTTTTTGAGCGAGCTCTATTTGTTTTTTTTCTTCAGTTAACTGCGGCGGTAGTGGTTTCGGGGAAATTGGTTGCCTATTCAATTTATTCCTTTTCTTATGCTTTTTCTCTTTATTAGCTGTAGTATTGGCTTTGTACCTAGCAAAGGCGGATACAGGAGAATCCATTTTCTTAAAAATAAATAATGGAACCACACACGTGAATTACGTTCTCACTTGGTGTTCATTTATTGTATTATAACTTCAGCGTGTACCGAAAAATCTAGACACTTATTATGAATCTACTCTTCTTTTATACAACGTAAACCGGCTTGCTTGGCCGCGGCGCACCACCTACACTTGCTTTGCTCGTGCTCGTAAAGTAAAAGTAAGGTTAGAATTTATTTGACACTCAGTTGACTTGAGATGACTGACGTTTTGCCACTGACGTATAAATCATATGGACTTGAAATGTTTGACTATAGAAAATACAGTTATACAAATATGAGGCATATCGACACCGAAATCATAAAAATACTGTTATCTCTTTTTAACTTTTAGAATTTTGCATAAGTGAAAAAGGATAACAGTGTTTTTGACAGTTACTATAATAGCAAACCTTCATTCCTAGCGTCTTTGAAATACCTATTTGCGGCCAGGCCGCCATTTTATTTTCCCGCTGTTTGGCTATTGCTATCTTTTTCTCTCTAATAAAACGGGAAAGAGACGGACGTAAATTAGAGCTGTCACATTTAATTGAACTAATATTGTCGATGTCGACTAAAAACACGATGAAGCGCAAGGCATAAACACATACACTGCCCTTTTAGTAAAAAATGTCGATTCTCTAATTTTAGATTAGTTACTGAACCAGAGAATCGGCAGCAATATCATCCAAACTAAACATGCAAAATGTTAGCTTAATCAAAAACCGGGAAGTCGGTGAAAAATAACTTTTAAGATTTGCTTACATAGTTATTTTGTTAGTTCTAAACAAGTGAAGCTAAGAAAAGTGTGATAAAAATACTTACCCGTTGATATTGGACCGTGACAACGTGAAAACATTCTCACAATCTTTTATCTAACATCGATTGTAGAGAAATATCGATATGGGCTACCCTATTAGCCGCCATTTTATTTTCCCTCTTTAATGTAGGTATGTCCATGTTTTTCTTGTAGGTATGCCAAGTCCATAGGATTTATACGTCAGTGATGTGACGTGACACAATGTTTTTTTTTTCAAGCGTTTTGGCTTTGGCACCAACTATCATAGTAAGTTCAACGCCATCTATAGAGTTCTTGGAAACTAAGTTTTTTTTTAAAACCTCAAAAGGAAAACCTCATTCATCTCATTCATCGTATGCATTGCACTGCGTTTCACACGTAAGTTTCGAAAATAAGCACTGCACGGGATCAGCATCCCTCAACTCAAGCTGCTATTATTAATATTATTCTAAATGTATTTCTATTAAATTATTATTATTACGTAATTATTATTTAACGACATTCCCGCGGTTTCGCGGTTTGGGATCAGCTAGTAAGCAGTCACCATCACCAAGGTTATGGCATGCCGACGCGCGCCGCACAGTGGTCTGGAAATCGAGCTCCATAGGTACTCATAGAAACTAAAGTCAGGAATCCAAAAATTTAAAAATTGCAATGGCTCTAGTATACCTCCCTTTACGTCATATTAACGTATGGGTGGTATTAGTAGCTCCACGGGTAAGAAAAAAAAAGTTTTTTTTTTTTTTGTATGTGAGAAAACACTTATAGTGCATTTTTTCGAAACTGAATGGAACTGAAGGGCTGGTGCTCATAGGAGCTATTGTACCATACACGGCGATCAAGATGACATCTAATTTATACGCCTTTGGTTGCCGCTTTGCAAATAGCAATTTTTTAAAATTTTGAATTTTTGATATGAGATTTTTCAAATCTATGACTTGTTTAAATGAAGTTGCACATCGATTTACTTATACTAACGTTAGTTTATATCCTGCTAATGACTTTTATCATGATGCTATGACTTTTGTACAACTTAGGTATTCATTTCCGAAGGAGTAAGTAGCTTTACATGCAGCACAAATCTGCGATGAGGTACCTATTTGACAGTTGTGAAGTGATTTTGCCATCTATCATGATCAGAAGTATCGAGTGCTTAACATCATAGTGTCTCATAATAGAAGGCTGCAGTTCTGCAATCTCAGCTTCAACCAGAGCCTGTTCTCCCACGATCTTTAACTTGTTTTCGTTCGAAAACTTAAAATGAATTGGTCTGCAGTGTTGAGATTAATTAAAAACGGCGAAAGTAGATTTTGAACAATGTAGTTTTATTCAAGAGATTCCACAGCACAGAGTACGTCAAATCGACATTATATACTAGTGAGGTACTACTATATTAGTGTTGTCACTACACGTCTTGATAATCGGTAAAGCAAAATTTATTATTACAACACTCTCACCAAATTTTAACTTTACAGACATCTTAAAGAAAAATATTAGAGACTGACATACAACCTTTTATCAAATAATACCCTAAAGCAATTAATAACAAAACAAAACATTTTAGTTGATAGATACTTGCTTAATACCAATTTTATTTCTAAGATATTGGAATTGTTCTTTAGGTAAAGCCTTAGTAAATATATCAGCAGATTGCTCTTTGGTATTCACATATTTAAGATCTATTTGTTTCTCTGAATACTTTTCTTTGATAAAGTTATACCTTATATGTATATGCTTACATCGCTTGTGATAGTCTACATTCTTAATTAGACAAATTGCACTTTGATTATCAATATTTAGACAGACAGAGTTCTGATTAAACTCGTTTATGTCCATTTAGCAATCCTTTTAACCATATAGCTTCTTTAGTTGCAGAACATGCAGCCATGAACTCTGCTTCAGTGGTAGATAAGGCTACACTTTGTTGGCGTTGTGTTGCCCATGTTACTGCAGCTCCATTCTTCATGAATACATAGCCAGTTAAAGACCTGCGTGTGCTTGTGTCTTTGGCATAGTCTGCATCACTATAACCCTCTAGGTTAGACTTTGAAGGTGTGTAACATAAACCATAGTCTTTTGTTCCTTTCAAATATCTTAATATTTTCTTGACGACATTCGAGCAGCATTCGAGGAGAGCAGCGGTGGCCCAGTGGTGGCGGCCCCGACTTACGAACAGTAAGTCGTGGGTTCGAACCCAGACAAGCGCATTACTTTGTGTAATTTATTTCATCATCACTGCTCTCAAAACGGTGAAGGAAAACATCGTGAGGAAACCGGCATGTCCTAGAACCAAAAAATTCGAAGACATGTGACATCTACCAATCCGCACTGGGCTCGCGTGGTGGATTATAGCCCACTCCCTCCCATAGAGAGGAGGCCTGTGTCCCAGCAGTGGGAACATTAATAGGCTGATGATGATGATGATGATTCGAGCATTCCAATGAGTTTGATCATAACAGTTCAAATATCGACTCACCAGACTGACTCCATACATAATATCTGGACGGCTTACCACAGCCAAGTGCATGAGTGAGCCCACAGTGCTTTAAACTCATCTTGAATTGACTGTTTCCATTTTTTAGCATTCACATTGTGTGAGGATATTGCTGCTGTGTAACTTTCTGGAACATCCTCTTGTTCTGAAACTTCATTAACACATGTATATGTATTAGCTTCCATTTTAGCCATTCTTAGTTTAGATCTTGTTGTTATATTTCGTGTAAGTTCTGTTGGATCGATTGCTTTGTCTGGTTCATAAATTGATCCTTCATCTGAGTGAAAAGATTCATCACTGCTTTCAGACTGCAATTCACTATCTTCAGATCTATTCTCTAATTTAGAAATATCATCATTGGTCTTGGGTTCTGAGACCGACTCTGATAATGGCAATAATGCATAATCTCTTTTAACTGAATTTTCAATGAAGATGACATCTCTGCTAATTAACACTTTCCTTGTCTTTGGGTCAAAAAGCCTATATCCTTTCGTCTGTTCACTATAGCCAATAAAAATCATCTTATTTGCCTTTGAGTCCCATTTTTTGGATTTTTCTTTTGGCACATGCACCATGGCTTCACAACCAAAGACTTTCAAATTAGTGATGTCTGGCCTTCTACCACTCCATTTCTCTTCAGGTGTTGAAAATTCTAGCACCCGCGTTGGACACCTATTTGTGATGTAGGCAGCAGTCGAAATTGCTTCTGCCCAATACGGTTTTTGTAATTGAGCATTCAGTAGCATGCATCTTGCTCGCTCTAAGAGAGTTCTATTCATACGCTCCGCTAGACCGTTTTGTTGTGGAGTGTAGGGAGTAGTAGTTTGATGTGAAACACCAGACTTCTTGAGAAAATTGCGAAATTCTTTGCTCAAATATTCACTGCCATTATCTGTACGGAGAGTTTTTATTTTTAAATCCAGTTGGTTCTCCACCAAAGCTTTAAATTCTTTGAATCTTTCAAATACATCAGACTTCTTATGTAAAATGTATACAAATACCTTCCTGGTAAAATCATCAATGAAGGTGACAAAATAGCGAGCACCTCCAAGAGATGGTACCTCCATAGGTCCACAAACATCAGAGTGAATGACCTCTAGCTTTGCTTGTGCTCGAGACCCTTTAGACGGAAAAGGTTTTCTTGATTGCTTCCCTTCTTGACATGAAATACATAAGACCTTTTCTTTATTTTCTAACTTAATTCCTGCAGATTCTGTTAGTTTATCCAAATCTTCAAAATTTAAATGAGCCATTCTTTGATGCCACAGATAAAAGTCATTGTCTTTTGATGCAGATATGTATGCTTGAGTACTGTGAGTATCTAGCCGGTACATATTATTCATCATCTTTGCGGTAGCCACGTGTTCTTTATTTCTGTTTAATATCTTGCAACCTTTCTCATCAAACTGCATACAACATCCATTTTTAATCATCTGAGTAACCGAGAGAAGATTGGTGCACAAACCAGGAACATAAAGAACATTCTGCACTTGAATTGTATTTATCTTACCATTGCTATCAGCAACATTTAAATTTATCTTTCCGCAAGCTTCTACCAAAAGTTTCTCATCATTCGCCACCTTTATAGTACTAATCGGAGGGGGAATTTTATCATAGAGCCAGTCACTGTGCATAGTCATGTGCATTGATGCTCCAGAGTCTACGTACCAACCTTTCTCATTGCTTGTAGTTACAGAAAATACAGCGACATAATTGGTACTTTGTTCTGACTTTGTATTTTTTTCTGACTTTTGTTTCTTATTTCGACAATATTTACTTATATGTCCATACTTATTACACACAAAACATCTAGGACCTTTGCTGTTACTGTGAGTGGTTTTGTCTGAAGCTTGTTTGGCATGCTGCAACCGATTTCCCTTGCTTTTATTAACAAATAAAGCATTTCTTTCAGTGCTTCTCACATCTTGAAGCAGTTTTGTTTTCACATAATCAGCTGTTATTGCCACACCGGAGCTTTCAAGAGCCATAATCATTGGCTGATAGACCTCGGGTAAACCTGCCAGTAATAAGGTTCCCAGCCATTCATCATTCAAATTAAAACCAATATTTCTTAATTTGTGTGCAGTTGACATTATTTTGCCAACATAGTCTTTGATACCTTGGCATGTTTCTAGCGTTGTGGTTATCAGATCTCTTAGTAAGCCAACTCTGCGTGTCAGCCCTTTGTCATCAAAAGCTTTAGAAAGGTTATTCCACACTTCTTTGGCAGTTTTGGCCTCTTGAATGTGTACATAGTTGGTGGGATGCACCAATAAAACAATTTTGGACTTAGCTTTCGTATCTTGTTTGACATCGACTTTTTCTTCGGTAACACAATGCCATAAATCCTCGTGTTCAAGATATGTTTGGACGGCAAATCTCCACGTTGGATAGTTTTCTCTCCCGGTCAGCTTTTCAATCAGTGCCATATTATTTGCAGACGACATTTTGCTGATGAAGAAAAAATTGTGTCACAAAAGACCACGCGTTGACAGTTATGTTTGAATACAGAACTACTTTTTTCACGGAATTTACTTTTGTATTTTAATAATCACTTGAATTTCTTTAATATTTTAAAAGAAATCAGGCGGCCTGGGCCCATAACCTGTTGAGATTAATTAAAAACGGCGAAAGTAGATTTTGAACAATGTAGTTTTATTCAAGAGATTCCACAGCACAGAGTACGTCAAATCGACATTATATACTAGTGAGGTACTACTATATTAGTGTTGTCACTACACGTCTTGATAATCGGTAAAGCAAAATTTATTATTACAACATGCAGAACATTGTGGAAGATGGCTTTGGATTCTTTTCTCTCCTCTCCTTTCCTTTTTTCCGCCACAAACTAAGCGCAGAGGCATAAAAGAACACAAAAATACTAGCAACGTCGTGTTCCGAGAAAACCATTCGTGGAGCTAAGCCCGCTACAGAAGAGAAGGAGAGCTTTGCTCAGGCAACGGGTTTAAAAGCACAAAATAAGAATGTAGCAGATATCATTAAACTGATCTCGAAGCATCCCGAAGAGGTTACAAAGTTAAAGGAATTGTTAAAGCCAAAGAAAACTATGCCTATGTATTCCGCTGATAAAGTTCTAGGTATTTTGACCTCATTGAAGCTTTCGAAGTGACCGTATGTAACATTAAGATCTTGTGCAAAAGAAGAAGGAATGCCATTGTATCCTTTTTATATTGCCATCCATGAGGCGAAGAAGGACTGCTGGCCTCCAAAAGATACCCTCGACATCACGGAAAGAGAGGTAAACGTAAAGTTTCAAGCAATTTTGGACAAAACTGTGGCTAAGCTTGGAAAATTCCTTCATGTGGAACCTTCGCTAGATGGTAAAGAGTTGACACTGATATATATAGATATTTTTATTTGTTCTTTAGTGCCTCTGCGCTTAGTTTGTGACGGAAAAGAGGAAAGGAGAAGATAGAGGAGAATCCAAAGCCATCTTCCACAATGTTCTGCAGACCAATTTATTTTAAGTATTTTTTATTTTATTTATTTTATTTAGGGACAAAAAACAGTTACACATTACAATTTATATATCGGAGCTAATTAGGTTCATATAATAAACGTATAACCCACACTATTGTCCACGGATTAAAAAAAAAATACTGAAAAGAGGAAAGGACGGACGGTCGCATATTTAAATTATTAAAGAAAATAAAAGAAAAGTAAGTTATGAAAGGTTGTCGGTAAGTAAAGCTATAGCTATTTTTTTAAATCGTGCAGGAGAAAACGCAAAAATATCGGTATCAGGAAAGTAGTAGTAGAAGTATTCGAACGAAAACAAGTTTAAACATCGTGGGAGAACAGGCTCTGATTAAAGCTGAGATTGCAGAACTGCAGCCTTCTATTATAAGAAGCTATGCTGCTAAGCACTCGATGCTTCTGACCATGATAGATGGCAAAATCGCTTCACAGCTATCAAATACCTCATCGCAGACTTGCGATGTATGTAAAGCTACTCATTCGGAAATGCATAAATTGGAGAAAAGTCCTAGCATCATCATAAAAGTCATTAGCAGGATATAAACTAACGTTAGTACCTGTAAGTAAATCGATGTACAACTTCATTTAAACACGTCATAAGTAGATTTGAAAAATCTCAAATCAAAAATTCAAAATTTTTAAAAATTGCTACGTGCTAAGCGGCAACCAAAGGCGTATAAATTAGATGTCATCTTGATCGCCGTGTTTGGTACAATAGCTCGTATGAGCACCAGCCCTTCAGTCCCATTCAGTTTCGTAATAATGCACTTTAAGTGTTTTCTCCCTTACAAAAAAAACACAAACCTATTTTTTCTCACCCGTGGAGCTACTAATACCACCCATACGTTAATATGACGTAAAGGGAGGTATACCAGAGCCATAGCAATTTTAAATTTTTAAATTCCTGACTTTGAGTTTCTATGAGTATGGAGCTCGATTTCCAGACCACTGTGCGCCGACGCCCAGCTTACGTGCTTTCCGTTGGTTTGACACTTAATTTTGCCGACGAGTCGATCAAATGAGGTGATGCCGTATGTTTGTGATCGAGGCGTTTATAAGTCTGTGTGAAAAAGAAACTTATGTACTGCTGCAGTTTCGCGAAAAAGCCATATCTCAAAAGCTAAAAATATCAAGTTATTGAAACCAATTTTCGTTGAAAGTTATTTTTATGTTCTAGGTACAAACTCTCTATTTTTCAGATTTTTTCTCTTTTTACTTTAAAAACTGGAGGGAAGATTCCCTCCAGTGAAATTATATCGACATCGATATAATTTTTCAATAGCTGTCGTTAGATAACGCAGACATTAGCTAGTAGATTTTTTTTTTAACCCTCGGTTACAAGCTTCCTATTTTTATTCTTTTTCTTCCTAATTTTACTTCACTTTTGGGTAGCGGTTTAAAGAAACACTTGAGCTACTCTTCAAATTTCAATGGTCCTAACCTAGCCCCGAACCCGCACTACTTGCCTCCCGCGTACCTCATACCGCCTAACGCGAGGACATTGAACGAAAAATATTGTTCGAAAATTTATAAAACTGGTTCCAGGAAATACGTGTTTTTGAATTAGTCTTACAAGTATGTGAAATAAATATTTGTTATTTCGAATCTCCACTACATTTGCAAGGCTTCTATCAGGATGCTTTCTTTACTTTTACAATTTATAAGTACCTACATTATGAACGGCCAAAGTTGAGGTATAAGTTGTGCAAAACAGCAATTTTTGGAGGCTTATACTGAATTTTTATTTTCTGCTTCGATAGAAGCCTAGCTATAGTCCACAAGATATCTATTAGTTCAAAAAAATCAAAGATATATGTCGAACAACGGCATAATTACGCACGAGCTATTGTCAAAATTCTCGCGAAAAGTATGGCGGGTTTAATTTTGGGACTTTCTCGAATATCTCGTGGTCGCAAGCACGACTGCTGTCAGAAAAAGTTTGTTTTTCCCAAGGAATTTATAATAAAGCTTTATTCTCTTAGAACTAAATAATAATAATAATAATAATAATATTATTAATAGCTCTATTAATAATATTAATTAATAGAGCTTTAGTCTTTCCCATCAGAAATTTCTCAGATATTTGTGGGGGTTGATGGCAATAGGTTCGCTCCTAATACATAGGCCCCAGACATACTTACCTGGCGAAATGTGTGTATTATTAGGTATCTACACCTTTTCCCCTAAACTCGTGGACAGTCGGGGATAAGAAACGTGAAGTTTTAAGTTTATGTTGGAAATGACCCGTAAACATTGTAACGTTACATTTTCCTGGATAGGATCCACAAAACTGTAAGGTCACTGAGCACTCACCTACCTAACTTTCAGTCTGGAGGGGAGCACTATTAAAAGAAATAAAGGGGACGAGTTATAAGAATTTATTAACAAATATAATCTAAAGGCTGGAGCTACTTAATTACTAATGCCAGTGAAGCTGGCGGAAAATACTGAAGATGAAACGCAGAATGGAATAAATAACTGAAGAACGTCCGTCTTCAGACTGTGGAGGAGGACCGAGGAACCATCAAATCTCAGGCCGTAGAGAAGGGCCGAGGGCATCTGTCTTCAGACGGTGGTGAACGGCCGAGGACCGTCAATCCTCAGACCGTAGGAGAAGGGCCGAGGGCATCCGTCTTCAGAGTGTGTTCCTCTGTAGCCGGACCACAGTTTAGTACTCAGATGCTATAGTTCGAAATAATACCTACCTAAAGTCTACTTTCATCAGAATACATATATATTTTTAGTACCTCAAGAGATATCTTTTTAATTAACAATTTATGTGGTCCGGCCGCCAGGCAGTGCTCTCTGGCCGCGCCACCTCAAATTAAACAGAGTATGATGAACTATTAATAAATCAATATCCCGAAAAAAACTACCTAAAGAGTACCTTGCATACGACAAATATGGTCAAATAAACCCCTTTAGTTAAGGAGTTATTGGTCGTAGGGTGTGGTCCGGCTGGAAGGTATACTCTGCAGCAAGTCAATTTTGCAATATTTTATATTAACTATCCATAAATCAATTTATATAATAGTACCTTTTCTCTACTCTTCGTTGATACTTTTTTTATCTCAAGAAACTATTCATTTTGATTAATTAATCTTTAAAGTATGTGGCGCGGCTAGGGAGGATTACTTTCAGCAAATATAAGGAAATATGCTTTATTTCTTTATGCCAACGAAAACTGCATAATAAGTACTTTACAAAAAGACCAGGACTTCATCTATAAACTTTTATTTTTATTACCAACAATGATTTTGAAAAAGGTGCACTTTTTGGTTTTTGTTTACCTATCTACCTAAAAAAAGGTAGTTAAATTGACGGTGTGCGTTTGGACCGCGGCCACGGCATTTTTTTTTTTAAATGCCAAGATTTTGTAAAAAATTGTAAAAGTTGATTCTCAAAACTATACATTTGTCAAAGTTATGGTTAAAAAATTATAAGGGTTTGAACGTGGCCGCGTCATCGAAACGCGGAGAACCGCGCGGCCACGGAGATCTTTAAAACGAAGCGTTGCAGAGACCTGAAATTTAGGTAAATACAGATTGAATTTGCAAAAAATTTGTAAAAATATAAAAAAAAATCCTAGGTTTATATTTTAGGAGCTGTTAGACTTAAAACCCCATGGCCGCGCCATTGAAACGGTGAAAAATACGTTATCGCCGATATCTCGCTGAAAAAGCATCGCAGAGGTCTGAAGTTTTTTGTAAAACACAGATTTGGATTTATCAAAACTTGTAAAAATACACAGAAAAATCCTAGGTTTGTATTTTAGGAGCTGTAAGACTAAAACCCCATGGCCGCGTCATAGAAACGGTGAATAACACGTTATCGCCGATATCTCGCTGAAAAAGCTTCGCAGAGGTCTGAATTTTTTTGTAAAACCTAAAACTATCAAAACTTATAAAAATACACAAAAAAATCCTAGGTTTATATTTCAGTAGCTGTAGTACGGTATTGTTTAGAAATAAGTCGTGATTATTGATCGAAGAAAGTAAGTATTAGCTTGATTTTTTTTTGGAAACAAAACCTAATTACCTAAGTAGAACTAACGATAGCAGGAAAAAAAGTATTTATTTTATAATATAAAACCTGTAATAACGTTTTGAATGTTTCGATAGGGTGACCATGACTTATTCTTTACAGAAAACTTTCCACCTATTGTATTAGAAATTATTTCTCAAGGATCCTAAATTAAATAAAAATGAAGAATCGTATGTTTCTTTCTAATAAACATAATTATGTTTTTGACATCGTGTAACATCTACCAATCCGCACTGGGCCAGCGTGGTGGATTATAGCCCATTCCCTCTCAGAGGAGGCCTGTGTCCCAGCAGTGGGAACATTAATAGGCTGATGATGATTATGATGATCTTAACGTTTCATTTTAGTTTATTTTTTTAATTATAAAAAAACACATAAATTACAGATTATTCAGTTAAGTGCTTTTTCAGCTATCAAGCAATGGAGGATCCATTGCTTACTATGTGAAAAAGCATCTAAATTGAAAAAGTAATTGTTTTGAATTTGTCTAAACGATTTGAAATATATGTATTAAGCCAGAAATAAGTGTCATTTCATAGTATTTCCATAATGATCTGTTATGACGATGGTAAAACCGAAATGCACGCAAGTTCTGAACAACCTATGACAGTACAATGACATAATCTAACATAATTATGGTCTATAAATAGATGATTAAGATATTCAAAATAAAAGAAAGAAAATTTAATCTAAAAGAACAAATTTTAAACAAACCATACTTTACAGTCGTATTAAAAAAAATATTATATAAAAAAAATTCTTAGTGTAAGTTCTATGATTTGTGATTTTGTCAGAAATGTGTAAGTTAGCAATCTGTGATTTATGTGATTTTTTAAGAAATAAACACTAAGCAACCTTGAGAAATAATTTCTAATACAATAGGTGGAAAGTTTTCTGTAAGCAATAAGTCATGGTCACCCTATCGAAACATTCAGAACGTTTTGAAGGTTATAAGCGATACCGATATAATAGACACCGGACCCAGGTTGGCCGCAGCAAGGAAAACCTGTTTAGGTGGAGATTCATTAATGACTCTTCCCTGGAGTATAAATGTGGTGCTGTTCCACAAACGATGGGGCACTTATTATCGTGTCCTGCGTGTCCTGTTGTTTGCTCACTACAGGAACTGATGGACGCAACCGAAAGCGCCAAAATAGTGGCTCAGTTCTGGGCCGACTCAATTTAGATTGCCATCGACACGCTAAGAAGAAGAAGCGATACCGTACTAAAGCTCCAGAAATATAAACCTAGGATTATTTTGTGTATTTTTACAAGTTTTGACAAATGCAAATCTAGGTTTTACAAAAAAACTTCAGACATCTGCGATGCTTCTTTAGCGAGATATTTGCGATAACGTATTTTTCACTATTTCAATGATGCGGCCATGGGGTTTTAGTCTTATAGCTCCTAAAATTTAAATTTAGGAATTTTTTCTATATTTTTACAAATTCAATCTATTATTTACCTACCTTAATTTCAGGTCTCGGCAACGCTTCGTTTTAAAGATCTCCGTGGCCGCGCGGTTGTCCGCGTTTCGATGGCGCAGCCACGTTCAAACCCTTATAACTTTTAAACCAT
This sequence comes from Xestia xanthographa, assembly GCA_905147715.2. NCBI lineage: Eukaryota > Metazoa > Arthropoda > Insecta > Lepidoptera > Noctuidae > Xestia > Xestia xanthographa. Next base: position 3,779,956 of record LR990659.1, on the reverse strand, counting down.
AACTTTGACAAATTTATGGTTTTGGGAATCAACTTTTACAAATTTTTACAAAATCTTGGCTTAGTTTAAAAAAAAAAAAAAAAACCCCGTGGCCGCGCGGTCGAAACGCACACCGTCAAATTAACTACCTATTCTTAGGTAGATAGTGAAACAAAAACCAAACAGTGCACCTTTTTCAAAATCATTGTTGGTAATAAAAATAAAAGTTTATAGATGAAGTCCTGGTCTTTTTGTAAAGTACTTATTATGCAGTTTTCGTTGGCATAGAGAAATAAAGCATATTTCCTTATATTTGCTGAAAGTAATCCTCCCTAGCCGCGCCACATACTTTAAAGATTAATTAATCAAAATGAATAGTTTCTTGAGATAAAAAAGTGTCAACGAAGAGTAGAAAAAAGGTACCATTATATAAATTGATTTAAGGATAGTTAAGGCGAGGCATCGTTCTAAAACCGGGCACGCGCGCTTCGGGACTGAGCGGGGGACTGGGCGTCTGAGCGGGGCGAGGATTGCTAGCTTATAACTTAAAGGACGTAAACGACAAAATGGTTTTTGTTATTTAATTCAGTTGGGAACGATAATTTCAGAAATTCCTTCTACAATTTTAAAGAGTGTGTATAGACTCATCTACGGAGAAAGTTAAGAGGATTTAATTGGTCCCGTTTGCCCATAACATGTGAATCTCTTTTTAAAAAGAGGTATGTTTGATATTTTTTTCTCTGTTACAAAAGTTACTTAATCATGTATTGAAAACTAACAAAATAAGGTTTTTATCATGAATTATCAGGTCACCAAATTATATTTTCATTTGTTTTGTAATTACTGCCAAAAATTGAGATCATTGACTCCATGATTTCCAATGCGTCCTCTTAATATTAAATATTACAAAATTGACTTGCTGCAGAGTATACCTTCCAGCCGGACCACACCCTACGACCAATAACTCCTTATCTAAAGGGCTTTATTTGACCATATTTGTCGTATGCAAGGTACTCTTTAGGTAGTTTTTTTCGGGATATTGATTTATTAATAGTTCATCATACTCTGTTTAATTTGAGGTGGCGCGGCCAGAGAGCACTGCCTGGCGGCCGGACCACATAAATTGTTAATTAAAAAGATATATCTTGAGGTACTAAAAATATATATGTATTCTGATGAAAGTAGACTTTAGGTAGGTATTATTTCGAACTATAGCATGTGAGTACTAAACTGTGGTCCGGCCACAGAGGAACACACGTCTTCAGACGGTGGTGGACGGCCGAGGACCGTCAATCCTCAGGCCGTAGGAGGAGGGCCGAGGAGCATCAAATCTTCATCAGGCTTGTGTAGCTCAAACATCAAGGTTTCCAGGTGTTCTTGGTGCGGCACGGAGGGAGGCCGACTTAAAACCGAAGAATAAGGGAAACTGCCCTTTTAAATATAATTTTATGGAGCTTCTCAGAGGTGTTACTGCTCTCAGCTCTGAACGTAGACTGCCCATTCCACCACCAGGCTCCTGTCAACTCCACATAATTTACATTTTAAAATTATTAAAAAGAAAATCGAATGAGGTCGATGTGATTTACCTATACAACCTACAACTAGCTCCAGCAATAAATTAAAAATAAAACTAGGGTTGCCACTAACTGACATCACAAAAGTAAACAAAGATTTAATAAAGATAAAAACTTAAATAACATAAATTACAAGGTAAAAAGGCCAAAGCCGTTGCTAAGCTTCCAAGAAATGACCATGAAGCTACCTAGGGAGGACGAATGCTTAAATTTTCAGGTTAATAATATCCAAAAACGTAAGTAAAAAACATGTAAAAGACATACACATTACATTACCCCGAAAACCCCGGAAAATGTTTGAATACAATGAAAAAATTTTCTTATTTAGCATTAAGAGAGCGTTAATCAACAAAAAATTAAGCTAAATGAGTATATACAGTGATAAAGTTTAAAAACAATTAAAACTAAGATTCCCCATAACCCCAGAAAAAAATATTAACTAGAAAAATTTCGAGGTTGTAAATAAGACCTTGCTCTTTCATACACCTTTCATCAACCTACCCTACACACTTCCTCAATCATACATCACCAGCATACTTAGGGGATATGGTTCACATTCAATGACGCATACTCCACAAGGAATTATTTTTAAGGTTTACGAAGGCTTATTTATTTAATTTAGGTGTCGTAATCCGCACCTGTTCTAAAACCCGTTAAAATTAAAAGAATATATTTACAAAGTTTTTCTGCTTTAGAAAAGCAGCCAAGGTTTAAGAGCATAAAGCGCTTAAGAGAAGCCTTTAAGCTTTAAGTCAAGGGTCAAGGAGGGTCAAGGATAAAAAAATATTATCTAAGTTTAAAAAAGTACACTAAGGCTTATTTTACGAGTTGTGAGACCGCTCAACACAACGGCTTATTTAATGAGTTGTGCACCGCTCAACACAATGGCTTATTTAAAGAGTTGTGCACCGCTCTACAAAATAAAAAGAAGGATTTAAATAAGCCAAAAGTTTTAGGGAAGGTAGACCTTGTGGAGTATTTACAAAACTTAAAATGTAAATGGTTTTTACAAGGAATGAGTTAAAAAGGCTAGGCATTGAAGTTATAAAATAATAAAAACCGTAAAGAAACTCCAGACAGAAAATAAGGCGATAGCAAATTCAAAAGTAAAAGGTATCGAAAAAAATATAAATAAATAAAATATTATGAAAGTGATAAAAGAAATTAAAAAAAAATCTACGGAGGCCGAGAGTGTTTGAGTTAGGACTCAAGTCCAAGGGAGCGTTTGAGAGGGAACTCAAATCTAAGAGAGCATTTGAGAGGGAACTCAAGTCCAAGAGAGCACTCAAGATTAAGAGTGTTTAAGAGGGAACTCAAATCCAAGAGAGCACTCATGATTAAGAGTGTTTAGGACTCGCCCTTAAGAGTGTGGACCCGTGTTTAGGACCCACACTTGAGAGTGAGGACTAGCCCTTAAGAGTGTGGACTCGTGTTTAGGACCCACACTTGAGAGTGTGGACTTGTGTTTAGGACCCACCTTGAGTGTGTGGACTCGTGTTTAAGAGGAAAAGGAGGGAAAGAGGGATCAGGTCAGGACCGCAACACCGTATTCAGTAAACTGAGTAAACGTCAGGACAGCTCCCGTAATACAGTAATCGGGTAAGCTCCGAATAAAACATTAAGAGGGTCTGAGTACTTGAGAGGGCATAAGAATGTTTAAAAATTTATAAGACACAGAGGGTCCAAAGAGGTTCGATTAAAAAATATTGTAAACCAATAAAAACTGTATGGTGGTAAAATTTGGAACTAATGCATAAAAAGTTTGCTAAACTTTAGTACCTATTTTGGCCACCGCAAAGTTTGAAAAAAACTTTTTGCTACTGCAAAAGAACTAGATCTCTATGGGCCTGTTACCTAGCAACGCGTGACAAATAACAAGTCAACCCAAAATAATTTTATGCAATTTTACCCGACTAGGGCGAAACTCAAAAAGGAGGTTATGTATATTATCTGTATGTATGTTAGTCCGTTTTTTATCAAAAAAAATGAAGAATTTTTTAACGAGTATATTTATAAGATTTTGGTGTGTTATTGAATAAGTATATCACCCAAAATTATCATAGCTCAGTCTAGATTAAATTTGTTAGAATTTCTTAGAAAAATCTAGATTTAGTTATTAGCCAACTGTACCACGGGCAAGGAATGTTTTATTATAGCCTAAAAATTCAATTTTACGCCAGATTCGCGTATGACAAATTTATAGTCTAGGATCAAGTAATTTTTCAGTGTAAAAATGTATAGATTGCACTAGCCGTGTTATCAGATCAAAATAAAATGAAGTAATCTTTCAGAATATATTAGTAAAGTATTTGTAGTGGGTGTAACGTAGTATTTTAGGGTTGTATAAACATCCACAGGATATTCTCCTGTTTCAGTCGTGAAGTGTCCCAACGACCCACTTGGGAGTGTCCACGAACGCATTAACACATCAAGCGACCATTGGGTACGAATACCAGAAGGTAAACGTAGTGGTGTGCAAGTCTGTGGGATGCAGTATAGCGATGTTTTGGTAGAGAGTAAGTATAATATGAGATGAACGATTACGGGATATTGTCCAATAACCGTCGTAGAGTAACCAATCTCCAACCTTGGCAATGCCCACAAGTGGGTTAACACAACCAAGAGGCCGAAAGGGTGCCAATTATCTTTCGATAATGGAATGTGTGTGAGGTGAGGAATACCTAGATGATATTTAGTTGTAAAAGAGTTGAGTAAGAGTTGAGATGAGTGAAAAGATGAAAATGAATAAAATGCTTACCAAATATACTCACTTGGGGAAGTGTTATTTTCGAATTTTGAGAAGTGCAGAATGCCTAGAAATAATTTAAGAGGGGTGGGTTAGTAAATATTTGGGCGCCAGTCTGTAACGTTACATTTTCCTGGATAGGATCCACAAAACTGTAAGGTCACTCTGAGCACTCACCTACCTAACTTTCAGTCTGGAGGGGAGCACTATTAAAAGAAATAAAGGGGACGAGTTATAAGAATTTATTAACAAAGATAATCTAAAGGCTGGAGCTACTTAATTACTAATGCCAGTGAAGCTGGCGGAAAATACTGAAGATGAAACGCAGAATGGAATAAATAACTGAAGAACGTCCGTCTTCAGACTGTGGAGGAGGACCGAGGAACCATCAAATCTCAGGCCGTAGAGAAGGGCCGAGGGCATCTGTCTTCAGACGGTGGTGAACGGCCGAGGACCGTCAATCCTCAGACCGTAGGAGAAGGGCCGAGGGCATCCGTCTTCAGACGGTGGTGGACGGCCGAGGACCGTCAATCCTCAGGCCGTAGGAGGAGGGCCGAGGAGCATCAAATCTTCATCAGGCTTGTGTAGCTCAAACATCAAGGTTTCCAGGTGTTCTTGGTGCGGCACGGAGGGAGGCCGACTTAAAACCGAAGAATAAGGGAAACTGCCCTTTTAAATATAATTTTATGGAGCTTCTCAGAGGTGTTACTGCTCTCAGCTTTGAACGTAGACTGCCCATTCCACCACCAGGCTCCTGTCAACTCCACATAATTTACATTTTAAAATTATTAAAAAGAAAATCGAATGAGGTCGATGTGATTTACCTATACAACCTACAACTAGCTCCAGCAATAAATTAAAAATAAAACTAGGGTTGCCACTAACTGACATCACAAAAGTAAACAAAGATTTAATAAAGATAAAAACTTAAATAACATAAATTACAAGGTAAAAAGGCCAAAGCCGTTGCTAAGCCTCCAAGAAATGACCATGAAGCTACCTAGGGAGGACGAATGCTTAAATTTTCAGGTTAATAATATCCAAAAACGTAAGTAAAAAACATGTAAAAGACATACACATTACAACATAACAGAATTCGGATTCAAGTCGGTCTACGAAGTAATAATTTTATAGAGGTGCAAATTTTGGAATATTGTCAAAAAATAAAACCATAACTACTTTTTTCAAGCTGATTTAATTACGAATTACTCTTGATACAGTTTTGTTCTATAATGCGGTTATCCATTGAAGGTTTTTCGTGTTTTAAATCTACGCACTACTTTCTATTTTCTATAAGATTTGATACAATAAGTTGGTATGGAGTTGTATGAACATAGAATAGGTTTAACATTCTTAATTTTAGACTTAGAAGTATTTTATTCTAACATTCAATACATTGTTTGATAATTTTTATTAGTAGATACTTAAGGTAGTATATATATTTTCTAAGTGATGTAGTGCTAAAGACTCCCTGTAAATAATTTTCTTAAAAATAAAATTTATGAATGGTATAGAATATTATATTCTTTCATACATACAAGGGAGAAACAAAACATAGATATAAAAGTAATTAATTTAAAAGTAGTAGCAAAATAATTTTATTATAATATTATATCGGTATATATTTAAATCTTTTCATAAGTTTGATTATATTGTCATTGATTGCAATTCGATTCAAAATTATTGATAAAATAATAGGTACAAAAGTTGGAAAAGCAAAAAGACCCAATGAAATAATATGACATTTTAAAAAGTCATAGCCTCACAGTTATTTGTGTGAAGATAAAAAGTAAAAGAAAACTGTGGACTACCAACAGCAATGTAAAAATCTCTATTTGCAACAGTTACTAAACTATATAAACAACTATAAACATTTTACAATTTTGAATATTGATTTTATATAATTTGCACTACCATCCTAGTTAATATATTTATTTATTTTTATGAAAACATTATATGTTGAAAGTTAATATAAATTGGATTTTTATATCTATAGATATATAAATATTTCATATTATAAATCCAATGAATCTACTAAGTTATTGGTCATCTATCACACATAATTGATACGTCAAATTTTATATCTATGCATAATTATTTTATTTATTTGATATACATTAAGTAGCATATTATGAGTAGCATGTATCTGACGTCAATGCACAATCATTCTTTAAAGGGTGTGTTTATTCACAAGAATTTCCTTTCTTCATGAAACTAATGTAGGGACAGTCCTGTAGGGCTATTATGTATCTTTTTGATCTCCAGTGACTATCAAGCTTCGGTTGTATACCGAACTTTGATGACAACCGAGAATGTCAAAATATTGGTATTACGTATTAGAGTGGATATCACTCTACGGTGACTAACAGCCCGGGTACGGTGTAACGTCTTTCACGAAAGCCAATTCAAACTCAGTTGTCATCAATTTGATGTCCACTATGCTTACTTAATCACAATATTAGAAGAATCGATACGAAAGCGTCTGTTAAAATGAGTTACGGTGACTATCAGCCACGATGGGCACCGATGACGTCATATTTGATCGCGACTGGTCATACATAATACGAAACTAACCTTTTGACAGTTATTTGATGGACACCGAGCCCAGTTACTATCATTTGGAGCTGTCAACAGAGATACGTAATAGTCCTGCTGATGTAGCTTTAGTTAAGACGTTACAAAGTCATGGTTTTTTTGATATGGCAAGGATAGTATATTTTTTCTTGAATCGATAACGTTTTTTATACGCCCTTTTGGGAATGTTGAAAATTGATATTATGGACATTACTTTAGAAAACTTCTTACAATTTAGGAATGTAAAACGTATACATATAGAAGGACATGTTGTTAGTCAGTCTGTTTAGATACTACATTGTTTTCGTCATTTTGTTTTGATATAGTTTACAAGGTATGCATTTTTGCAGGTACAAAACTCCTAAAAATGAATTAGAAAAGTTTGAAAATTTGAAAAACCTCTCAGTCTTATTATCGCATCGTTTACCAGCAGACATAATGGAACATACTCTTTTAAAGAATTAAAATTAACATTTTCGCAAATTTTTAGGACGGTAGTCGACAAAAGGACCGAAAAAGGAAACTAATAGGTAGGTAGGTATACAATTGGAAAAATCTGATATTAACTTATCACTAAACATTAGGGAATCAACTTATAAACTAAAGTATTATAATGTAACTACATAACGTAAATTAATTTACAATTTTACCGCGCCTGTTCATCATATTTTTTAAATTTTTCATTCCATTTTTAAGGAATTTTGACATGAGCAAACGTCGTTTAGAAACGTTGGCTGCTATTTTTCGGATTCATTGGCAATGTAGAACGTCTGTGGGTCTTATTGAGATTTTTATATGTTTGACACATTTCTAAATTTAAATTTAAGAAAAAATAAAAATAGTACATTTTGATACAAGTGGAGAAAGTTTGTTATTGTATTCGAGGCGGAATTATAACACCCGAGCCGTAGGCGAGGGTGTTTTTGAGCCGAGAACTGCAATAACAAATGTCCATGTGTACCAAACGACGTTTTTCAATACACTTTTGAAGAAATAAAATAACAAAAAATATTTTTGTCACGAACTAAGAAACTATGATTTTAATTTTTTTTTTCGCGCTTTGCTTTCGCCAGGTTGAAAGAAGTCGAGGCAAAGGTAGGAAGCCGTTAAACAACCTAATATAAAAAATAGATTTATTTTATATTTTTGAATTTAGAACACAAATAAATGTTAATTTGTGTATAAAAGTAACTATTCATTTTTAATAATCATGTTTATCTATGATATTCTATTTATAAACACAATTTGAATATTCAAAAAATGTTTATGCGTAAGTAGTGCTTTACCGAAATTAAAAAAAAAAAACATTCACCTCGGACTAGAGGCATTGAACCAATTTGGACTAAGTATAGGTATAGTTATCTGTGGCAATTTTGATTCCCGCACACGTGCGGGAATATGAAAAACAAAACGCACACGTGTGAAATACATTGAATGTTGTACCTAATCGTAGTGCGTTATGGACCAGTTTTCGAGGAAGTGTATTGAAAAACAAATGAAGATTAGAAAACAGGGTCCGTTCCACATTGCTCCATCCAATAGCACCAACTAGCCAACGAAATCACGAGCTCGACATTTTGGGAGGAAGCAGTTTAGTGTACTCGTATGTCGCGGGCATGCACGGGGGTGGTGTCCTCGGGGCTCGGGCTGTCGTCCAGGTGCGGCCGGATGTGCACCACGGAGCGGCGCTGGTCGTGCTGGTTGTAGTCATCCCGCATCACCAGCCCGCCGATCCCGTACCCGGGGCCCATGACCCCGGAGCCGCTCAGACGCATCTTCTCTGGGTCATCATCGAGCTTGACGGATGAGAACACGGTGCTCAGGTTCAGTTGCGGAATGTCGTAGAAGACGGTCAGTGTCAGCATCAGGAATGTCAGGCCAATGAGTAGGTAGACTGTGAAAGAGATAATGGCAAAGCGTTATTATGTGCGACTGCTGCGCATGAGGTTTCGATTCCTGGGTCGGGCAAAGTGTTATTGGGTTTTTGAAGTGAAAACTTCTTTAGGCGCGTTGAGCACTTTTTGGGTGAAGAAAAAACAATGAACTCATCGTCACTTGACGTAACGTGCGGCCACGCTTCGTAGCACTCGCAGGCGATCCGCTACGGCGTAGCACCACACAGGCATGCGCGGGGCATACATAACCATTGCTACGACTGGGGAGGCGCCTGTGTACTTTTTGTTTTCACTTCCATCGGCAGTTCACAAAGACTGCCCCGATTGTTTTCATCAGTAGCAGAAGCCCTACTCTCTAACGTCCGTCCGTCCATCCGTCTCTATCCGTCTCTCTCGCGCACGTCTGCAGATGAGTGCGGGTGAGAGAGACGGATAGAGACGGACGGACGTTAGAGAGTAGGGCTCCTGCTACGGAGTCTGGATTTGTGTCGGGTTGATGGTAATAGGCTCGCCCCCTATTAAATGGGACTTGAAACATAACTGGCGAAATATGGGTGTAGGTACCTACTATTAGGTACAGCAGCTCTGCCTAACCCTGCGGGGGGACGTTTACAGGCGTGATGCTATACTATATGGTTATAGGTAATTATTATGATGACATAATATTTTGTGTGAAAGATTCCTAGGTGTATAATGATGTTGAATAATAAGATAGATCTTATATTCCAAAATAAAAGCTTTCATTAAAAACTTAATTACTCTATCTAAATAACTATAATTTCGTCAAGCTAAAACTTGTAATTGCTCTAAATTAAGGGTCGGCGCGGCCTAAATTTTTTAATTGGTGTAAAATTACATCGAACAAATTATTATTTTAATGATGTACCAGAGACTTTCTCATTAAAATAATGCTAGCTGATAATAATGACCACTGTTTTTTTTATTATTATGAAATACCGAGTCTTTTTCTCGGGACTTGCTCACCGACGACTCAACCAAAAGATTAAAATTGCCGCCGAAACAATGACATTTGCAAAATGTTGCCAACTAAAAAAAACTTACAAGTGGTAGCAACTTTGTAGAGTGGTCGGTAGGGTTGTCCGGGAGAGTCTCCGGGGATGTAGTCGCCTAATCCGATGGTAGTCAGCGAGATGAAGCAGTAGTAGAACGAGTCCAGGAAGTCCCAGTCAGGCTCCAAGTACGCAAACACGCAGGCAGGCACCACTAGGAAGAACAGCACTAGGGTCATCACTGCGAACAAATGGCGGGAGATTAGATTTTGAAACTTAAATCTTTGGTTCATAGGCAACTTTTACAACACTGAGGATCTTTTGGCGTTTTTAATGGCATTGCGATAGCGTTGTTGGTAAACATTCCTGAAATTAAAATTTATTGAATGATGGCGGCGGTAGTTCCGAATTCTGCCACGCGCCAAAAGAACTTTGTACCTACAACTATATTTTCGAAGCCCTTCTAACAGTATTATAAGTGGCAGCAACCAGTGGACGAGTTATTGTAATCCTCTAAAATATTTTAAACACAAAACTTCCCCGAATATTCAAGGCCCCAAGAAGTCTAATGAATATTTGATGGCTACCGCTGGCCGTAGCAGACGGCGATTTTCTATCTACAATACCTACATTACTTATCTTACACGGGCATTTCAAAGTTTTCATATCATAATAATGATCAGAACATCCTGTAAAACGCAGGCACTGGTCAGCGCTCATTCAATTCAGCAGTATTTCTTGAACACCAAAGCCGACTCAAAGCAATTACGTCTCATCACATTCGGGTTTCACTCGGGTCGTGCCGATCGGCGAACTCCGTTAAGCGTTCTAGTGGGATACTTTATTCCTAATAAATGCATTTCTACCTATATAAATTCAATATTACTGTCCCCTACTGAATCATTCTGACCCGTACATTTGTGTCCAGCACCCCTGACTGCCAAATACCCATTACCAAGGCCTCTGAGAAAAGAAAAATTACAAAAGCTCACCTATCATCGTCAGATGCACCAAACGTATAGTGAACGGACGGTATAGATGCCCCAGCGCCGCATTTAGAGAGCGTAGCAGTGCAGTCGCCGGCAGCAGCAGACGTTCCACCAACGCTGATAGCAGCACCAGGGTCAGAGGGATCCCCAGCAGTGCGTACATCATGCAGAACAGCTTGCCTGGTTTTGATAAAGGAGTCACGTGGCCGTATCCTGTAAGATTAGAAGATGAAATGAGAATTATGAGTTCGTTTGCAAGTATGCTTGCCTGGTAAAGTGCCCTAAGTATTTGTATACGAATATTTAGTTTTATAGTGAGGCTTTTAAATTGAGATTTCCGCGTTGGTCTTGCAGTCGCAATATGAGGTCTTGGAATAATTTCGTTGCGGGATCCAAGACAGTTAAATTCATTCTCTGGGACTTCGTCGAGCTTCATTGTCTCGGCGCTTTTCTGTTGGTCGCCACTGTTGATTCTGGCTTTCAGGAGTTACAGTGGTTTGGGAATAGTGTGGCGGGTTTGTCCCTGTCCTGTTTAATTCCCGGATCGAGAAAAGTGTTTTTGAGTTATTCTACCAGGAGTTTTTCAGTTACAGCCTTGAGTCTGCCTCATTTGGGAATTAACGCGTGGCGGCTTCAGTTTGTATAAGTCTTACCCTTTATCTTGACCTCTTTGACTTTAGCAAAACTTGTAGTCTGGCAAAAATTTTAAGTTGCAAATTTTGAGCTTAATTTTACCTATTTACCTTCAGTTGATCCTCTCTCTAGGCTGAGGTTAATTATTTTGCTTCACGTTTTATTTTCAATTAAGATTGCGTAAGGTTTAATTCAAGTAATTTTCCATACGATTTTGGGCACGGCTCTTAATCAAGTTCCAATGTTATTCAGTCCAGCATTCCAATTGCGTAATACCTACATTTTTCTGTCACGTTTCCGTCTAGCAGAATTGGAAGGATATTGAAGAAAGTTCGTAGTCCATTGTTTCTTTTGTTTATTTATTTTGGATAACTTACAACTTAGCAGACTGATAGTTTAAACAAAATATGGCCTATTACAATGTAGTTTGTATATCTAGCGGTTTGTGTGTTTGTTTGTTGGAAAAATGTATCTTCTCGACAGTGTTAAAACGCTGTGAGTATAATTGAATTGTCAATGATGGACGCTATTGAAGGCGCCAAATTCATTGCTCAGTTCTAGGTCGACACAATTTAGATTGCCAACGACACGCTAAGAAGAAGCATTGAGATTGTGAGTGTGTACCTACGCAGTACCCTGCCGAGTCGTTCGTCATCTGGCGACTGTGAATTTCGCGACTGGTCGCGAGTTGGCACCTTCCAATTCAAATAAAAATTGAAAAGTGCCACCTCGCGACTGTCGCGAGATTCACAGTCGCCAGATGACGAATGACTCACCCTGCCGGTTGTTATCGCCTCTTCTAAAAGTAACTCCAGCTCATCACATAAACTCTATGCTTACCGATGGTAGTAACAACAGTGGAGGAGAAAAACAGGGACTGTCCGAAGCTCCAGTTAGGCCCTCCGGTGATGTTACGGGATGCTGACACGCCCCGGTTGCTCGCACGGACCACTTCATCCAACAACAGCTCCAGGTCATCGTCTGTGGAAGAGAGACAACAGTTGATTATGGAAAGTCAATACAATCAGAAGCTGCAGTGGTACGGCGGAAATAATTTTCAAGTGAATAGCTTAGGGCTCACCAGCATCCACACTTTTCAACAAATAAAATCGTAATTCATTATTTGAAAAATTGTTTGCTTGACAGCATAAATATCACGATAGAGGTCAAGTTAAAATGAAATAAATTGTCATTAAAAGTGGGTTATGAAATTCACTAACAGTTTGTCAGAAACGTAAAGACACCCATTTCTACTTTGTACTTATCCACAGTTGTGGTTTTAAAAATAAAGGCCAATTTGCAAGTTTCCATTTCTAATACCGATAATTTTACCTAAATAAAGACATAGATCTGAAATCTTGTTCTACTGAGGCGAAACGAATTCCCAGAATCAAACAGGTATTAATTCCAATCAACAGCCATTGGAACCCAAGTTACTTTGAATTGACTCAAAGTCAAGTATTTGGCATTATTCCAATTGAAACGAACGGATCTTGAAATGCTTCACAAGGTACTGGTATCTATTTATTAATAAACATAAACAGAGAGACTTGAGGATTCTAGGAATAACTGGGAAGCTAGCTACAATTCTACAAATGGAGCATCATTATGAAACTTCAGCAAATCTGGGAACTACATAAAGCCACAGGTTTCGACGAAGAGTAAGTAATATTAGATACTAGCTGACCCACGCAACTTCGTCTGCGTCACATAAAAGAGAAACAGCTCACAAAAGGAATACATTTTTCCCCGTTTTTGCAATATTTTTCATTTATGCTCACGCTGGTCGCAGCGTGATGTTATATAGCCTATAGCCTTCATCGATAAATGGACTACCCAACACTGAAAGAATCATTCAAATCGGACCAGTAGTTCCAGAGATTAGCGCGTTCAAACAAACAAACAAACACTGCAGCTTTATAATATTAGTATAGATGTATTTAATTCTAAACGCCTACTTGGATCTTCCTTTGTTTAGATTCAAAATCAAAGTTTTAGAAATTTAATTTTCTACTCTCTGACATTACATTAGTTGTATCTGTTTTGCTAAAGACTGACGTTAACTTGATTAGAAGTTTTTTTTTTAGGGAATTCTTCTTAATTAAGTTAATTTATTTTTTCCGAAGTTTAGATTACTAGCGGGGATAAGATTTTCATTAATGATTTACATTGATAATAAGTAGAAATTAGGTTTCAATTTTCAATTAATTAATCAAGCAGGTAGGTAAATATGGCTCATTAAGTGCTTAACAAAAGCTTGAATATGTTATTAATTGCAAAAACGATATATTATAAACACAATTTTCAATTAATGCCAACATAGACAAAAGGCTGGCAACCCATCATCGTTCCACAATTCAAATTAAACCTCCCCATTAATCACAATTAACGCATGTTAAAATCGCTGACACATTTCACGAACAGGCATCATTATGTGAATGTATTTACGTTTAATTATCTCTGAATAAATTAACAATACGTCGCCTAAATAAAGCATGTTTTGAACAATGTCGGCAATTTTGTAGCACTTTGAGGCTGGTCCATTTTCCCGACAGTTGCCTCGGATGTGTATTTCATTCTGTGCGCATGCATTATTCATTTCAGGACCCGGACCGACGAGACCGTGCTTTGATGAAAATTAAAGCTGCCTATAATGGAAGTAATATAGTTTCTAGTCTGAAAGACAACGGTTGGTAATAAAGGGTTTTTTGTGAAAAAAATGTGCTTACCTAGTTGGAACTAGGTTGTTAAAAATGTACACTGTACTCTAAGCGGCGACGCTACGCACCTATGCTACGAGACTATACGCTACGCGGTAACGCTACGTGACTACACCGCACGTTAACGCTACGCGGAATGCTACGTGGCTACGCCACGCCTACGCCTATTTTTCGCAACGTAAGTCTTGCTAGATATTTTGCACACAGCAGTTTTGGAAAAGACGAGCTCTAAGTGGTAAGGCAATTAATTCAAAAGACTATGTTAAAAGTTGTGAGAGCATTTTATCTTGGAACATCTGACTACTCAAAATTCAAAATTGTGTTATTTGCTTAATTAATTATATTATTTGAATTCAAATAATAATAATAATAATAAATATTGCTGGACATTACACACAGCGCCATCTAGTGCCACACTAAGCAACGAGGCTTGTGTCGTGGACACCAGATAGTTGATATACTACATAGATATTTTTTGTTTGTAAATATATACTTATCATACATATAAACATCCATGACTCGGAAACAAATGTCCATGCTCATCACACAAACATTTGCTCTGACCGGGATTCGAACCCGGGACCCTAAGAACGTAAGGCAGTCTCACTACCGCTGCGCCATTCGGGTCGTCAAATATATCATGAACGTTAACTGGGTACAGTTAATGTTCATGATATATTTGAATTATTATATAAATGTACGAGTAGAACTCTCATCTAAAACCTTATGTAGTCGACACAAAACCCGCTTTTTATTTTCTTTTTACCACAAACCGAATACGCACGAGTATTTCCGACAGAATCTTTGCTCAAAGGCGACTAATTAAAAGTTACATTCGACTCACAGTCGCAAGCGGAATGGCCGGCTTTAGCGTAGGGTTACCATCCAACATGTTCGGAAAAATACAGATGGATATCTGTATTTTTCCGAACATGTTTGGCTATAGCCGTATTTTGTGCAGAATTTTCCATTAAAAGATGTTAAAGATTTTGTTTAAATATAAAGAGTTCAATAAGAAGATACTGAAAAAAGAAAGAATTTTAACAAAATGTTAATATATTTTTGTCGAAACTTATCAGAATGGTAGCCCTACCAGCTACCATAGCGGGCAGTAGGTAGTCACAAGGTATTATTTCATTAAGGGGCTTAATTCTCGTTGGCTGAACACCTCATGCCTTGGTCTGGGCCCGAGGTCTGCATACCAGTGAAAAATTTAAGTAATTCCGTACTCACGGGTTTTATTTTATGTAACATCGTGTGGTCGCGAATTAATTAAGTTTATGAAGTTGTAACAGTTGGTGGTTTTACGTTAGTAGTAAAATAAGTTATGTAGTTTGCTGTGTGCTGATGTTACAGCAAACATTTTTCTTTTCCTCTTTTTTATTTTTTTTTGGTTAGTTACTATAAGATCATCATTTACACAAAAATGCCTTTACGTGTACCTACGAGTATAATATAGCATGATACACTAAATACCTACCAGAATGTAGTATTGATGTACCTACCCCAACTTATTATAAAAGCGTGATGTTAGCACGGAAATGTTATAAAACAAAACCTATACAACAAAGAAATTTTATAAGGAAAGTACTTAATTGAAAAAAGTACCTAGTTAAGAATAATGAGGTTTTACGACATCAACAAACCGATAACCTATGACCGTAGACATAAGACCTTTGACTCCCGAGATACAATAGAAGTGGGTACTCTTTTATTACTCCTTCAATCATCTTTTAAAAAAAAACCGTACAATAATTTCTCCATATCTTAATGTACCACTAAATTATTACACTTAATTGCAAGTTAATTGTAAACACGATACGCGGTGCGCGTACACTGTCGTGCAACGATCCTGGGGGTACGTCCACGATAACCTACTGACTTTGGGGACGGTCAATATTGATACATACAGTGTAATGTCGTCACAAAATGGCGTCTGGGATGCGTAACTTGCATATCACCCCTTTGACATTTGACACTGAGAATGCGCGACTGTGTTATTAATGGTGATGTGGGTGTGACGGTGATGATGATAACCTTATGTGATGAGTTATTTAGTTGTGTGCGTACTTTCTTTTGTGACGTACCTAGTAATTTAAATATTTATTTCCTTGTCAACAGAGCATACTGAATGTACATAGGATCTGTATATTATTCTTTGCCCTAAAAATCTAGAAAAAATATTTGTTTAGGTATCAAATAGGTATTAAATTTTTGTAAGGCGAATTTTACCTAATTTCCCTTTTTTTTCGAATGGGAAATCTTCAAATGACTCCTCCCGCTCTGGGCGGAGCAGGAGGGAGAGTCCTTCATCGCCCTTTGTGTTCCGGGGCAACGGTATCTCTTTCGAATAGTCCCGCAACCCCGGCCCGGCAGGCATCGGCCCTTGCTGACTACTTCCTTTTGCTGACTCTCTTTGAGGCAATTTTGGAGTCCTTACGTGGAGATTCTAAATGTGGGCAGACATCCTAACATCAGAATGACTGCCTAATTTTTAAATTCATTTTCTCGGTAATTAATAAGGTACTAATTATTTAAATAATGGTATCAAATAGTAGCTAATAGGTATTAAATTATAGTAATATTTTAAAGCTGATTGGTCATTTTGGCAAGTCATTTGGATGTTCACTATAAGGCTCCTTTCTGTAAGAGTGATTGGACCGCAATCCACCACGCGGGCCTAGTGCAGGTTGGCAGATTTCACAAGTCTTCGAATTTTCGGTTCTAGGACATGCCATGGAGTGGAGTATCCGCGTGGTAAAGTATGGAGTGACTCGCATAGAGAGGAGGCCATGTCTCAGCAGTGTCAGCGTACTCATAAAGTGAATTATGCCTATAATACAACTTCAACCCTGGCAGTAGTGGTAACCTAGCGGTGTGACCGTCAGACATGCCAAGTCATAGGTCTCGAGTTGGAACCCTAAACACGCACCTCCAATTTTTCGGATTCATGTGCCTTCTGTATAATGATCACTTTCTTTGGCGAAGGAAAACATCGTGATATTTCTTGACGGTATGTAAAGCCAAGTCAGAGGTTCATGGGCGACATAAAAACTCTGACACTAGGTTAGGCAGTAACCACACGAAAAGAAGAAGAAGTTCAACCCTTATATTAAAAGAGTTCAAATAAGTGTTGTGTTATTAAGGCCCTTCTAACCCTAAAATTAGCAACTCTATTTGTGGTGGTTCAAACTTCGTTTGAAATACTGTTAGAATAAAGTTCTAATCAGCTTGCACTACAAAGCGGTTGTTACGTCAGTCACTGCGGCCGAATAGTGCGAAATGAGTGGTTTTTTGCGATTTACAAAAAAACTATTGATTGTACTAAAAAAATAAAACACAGGACCTGCTTTATAGTTAGGTCAGTTAGTATGCAAAGTTTCATGATCTAATTTGAAGTACTTTTGAATACTATTTGTGGTAGTTCAAACTTCGTTTGAAATAATGTTAGAATAAAGTTCTATCGGCTTGCACTACAAAGCGGTTGTTACGTCAGTCACTGCGGCCGAATAGTGCGAAATGAGTGTTTTTTTTTGCGATTTACAAAAAAAACTATTGATTGTACTAAAAAAATAAAACACAGGACCTGCTTTTATAGTTAGGTCAGTTAGTATGCAAAGTTTCATGATCTAATTTGAAGTACTTTTGAATACCAGCGGATTATTGTTCGATTTGGAGGTAACTTTGGATTTTTTTTCTATAGAGAAAAGTTCATGGAATCGTGTTTTCGTCACACATAGTACCTAGCATTAATTAATCCTCAACTTTACCATATACCTTTTTATTTCAAAATTAATGCAGCAGTATTTTAGGCGTAACGGAGGATCATGCTAAGCCATTTGAGGCACTAAAGTACCAGACGTTTTACAAGTCATTTCACACGTCGATTCAACTTAGAAAGTCATTTCCTTCTAAAGTCGATTAGAAAATTGCTTTCTGTGGCATTCGTTTGTTTCTGGCGTTGACAGCCACATAGCAGCGATCGGCAATTCATTGAGCCGATGAAACGACAGGGCTTCAGGATTTGATAAAGATACGTATTAATTACCTTTTGTTTCTTTTTTTCGGATGGGAAAGCATCAAATGACTCCTAGGGAGTGTCAGACTTTTACAGACTTTTACTGACTAAAACCCATCCATGTTCCTTCATCGCCCTTTGTGTTCCGAGGCCACGGTATCTCTTTCGAACAGTCCCGCAACCCCGGACGTATTAATTACCTAAAAGGCGCATTATTAATTAAAAAATGGATTTTCGGACCGAAGGCAGTGTCGGCCCAGTGGTCCCTGACCTGCAGGCCTATTACATATCTCTGTTGACAGCTCGAAATGATAGTAACTGGGCTTAGTGTCCATCAAATAACTGTAAAAAGTTAGTTTCGTATTATGTATGACCAGTCGCGACCACGTCATTGGTGCCCATCGTGGCTGATAGTCACCGTAACTCATTTTGACAGACGCTTTCGTATCGATTCTTCTAATATTGCGATTATGTAAGCATAGTGGAAATCAAATTGATGACAACTGAGTTTGAAGTGGCTTTCGTGAAAGACGTTACACCGTACCCGGGCTGTTAGTCACCGTAAAGTGAAATCCACTCTGTAATACGTAATACCAATATTACGACATTCACGGTTGTCCTCAAAGTTCGGTGTACAACCGAAGCTTGATAGTCACTGGATATCAGAAAGATACGTAATAGGCCTGCTGGACTTCAGAAGTCGGTAATTCGTACTTAACAGCAGTTACAGTTTATATAATCTATTTCATTCTTACTGCTGTCAAAACGGTGACGGAAAACCTGGTTATGCAAAGTGATGTTCCTAACTGCTTAGTTTCAAATGTGGTCTTCTAGTTTTATTGTTTTTAATTTTAATAAATCTGGGAATGACGTCATGAAATAGTTCTAACTCAAAAATAGTCCGCGCCATACTCTATTGTAGGACCTAATATCAATTTCAGAATCGATAAACAATCACCTCGCTGTAGATTGATTGAAACGAATATGTAACAGCGCGTATTTTTCTTTCATTTCGACACGAAAGTCGTATTTATTTTCGCAATGATTTCTCTCTTCCTTTATATTTCTATAAGGTATCAATGTTTCATAATAACCACTTGTATCCATTTCATCGAACAACGTAACTACGTGTAACAATCTTGTGTAAGATTTACAGCTATGTATTTATGATAGCCTGGTAGTTTCACTTCGATATCACGTCATTTTCTTCAATTGTTTTATCAGTTCTATTTGATGTACTTAGGACGATAGTATTTTGTTTGAAGAATGTCAGCTATGCTGTAAGGAAATATTATTGCATTATTGGTCCAAGATAAAGAAAGCGTTATGTTTTCCTTATCCGCTTTTCTCTCGGGAGATTAATTTGCACTGCAATATACGGCTTGAATCATAGAATTCTTGAATCATTGTTTGCGCAGATTGACTCAATAATAACTGTGTATTGGTAGCTATGATACAAATAGATAAATACAAACAGAATCTAGGCTTATCAATGATATTATAACGTCACCTGCATGATATACCCAAGTACCTACTACAAACAAAATATTATTAATAGGTATACACATGGTTATTTGGTAGCCGTAAGATAAGAATATTTATTAAACGTACAACATTGCATTCTGCATGATAGTAGCTGTAGGTATGCTGCAGTATTATTACCTATACCAAAGAAATCAAATTATAGACGAAAAGACCAAATAGGTACCTACGTGTGTCCTTAAAAAATCTTTTGAGAATATGTAATGCAAATCAGTTACTATTTCATAAATTTAATTATCCTGTGAACCATGCTACAAAAGAGCAAATTCACCTTCACATCACCACAACAGCCCATAACGTCCACTGCTGGACATAAGCCTCTCCCATGATGAGAGGAATTTGCCGTAATCTCCACGCTTGCCAGGCGGATTGGAGATCGCAGTGATGAAAGACTAACAGAAAACGCTGCTACCCATTCTCTGGTCTACGGAGGCGCAAGGTGTTCTGCCTCAGACACTAGTCGCCTTATACGACACCCGTGAGTGTAATGGGTTGGTTCTATTCTACTCTGCCGGATACCACACGGCTATACACGGCAAAAGAGCAAATATACAGTACCAAAGATGCTTGTGTGAGTTACATCGCAGTTACGCCGATTACTAAACAATTACTACGTATACAACTCGGTCCTAGGGGCATTGCTATCTTGTATCACGCGACGCTATCACAATGGTATAAATCAGCCGGTACATAAGTGAACAATTGACGACGTATTGTATAGGTATTTAGTTTGTTACTGCGAACAGATGGGGTCGATGCATTTCCCGGCCGATCTGTGCTAACGCTCCCTAGCTAGGTCAACTGAGCTGTGGTTTAGTGATGAGGGGAGCGGAAAGCGGGGAATTACTACGAGAAATGTGAATAGAACAATACATTATTCCTGCACAGACTAACTTACCTGTATTCGCTTATATTATGCTATGCTGATAGGTTTAGAAACTCTTTTTTTTCTACTTTTTGACATGCCTTGGACACCACCACTTACTGCTGCAGAGGTCACAGTGTCTTTGAAGGTCCAGACAAAATCGAAGAGAAATCAGATCAGAGAAAAAGCTACACAGATTATTAGTCAGACTGTTCTGACACCCCGGCCGGGTGACGTGCACAAACACATAGTTGCACAAAAATACCTCTTCTTTCCCGCTTGCGTCCTCGCTCCGCTCATACAACATAACCAAACCCTTGTCACGAGATAGTTCTACTCGTAGAGGTCAGTATACGGGGGTGTGTCAGTCGATACGCGAGACATATTTTGTTACCACGGCTTGCGGTTACCGTCCTAACCTCCTATGCACTCCTGGTAGATTGAAAGAGAACGTGTAGTGAAACTGGGACGGATAAAATGACATTTTGTGGTTGCCGGCGCATATTTGGGTCAGTGGCCTTTTCTTGGGCACCATGAAGATTTTTATTGGTAGATATTCGTAATTTTTCTGCTTCTAGAGTAGAGTAACTAGTCTATCTACGCCATTATGTAAATGTAATCAAGGGGCACATATTTTTCAGCGTTTCATATATTTAAACGACTTTGTCATCAGAAAATAAGTACATTTTTTATTGTTGAAGTTGGGTTTGGGACATTTTTTTACTAAACTTGTGGAACTATAAACAAATAACGACCTCGTTTACTTATCTAGTTCTGTAAGGTTTACTAGTGTTTATACAAGTTTATCAGAAGGATCTTTGGCGGGGCAAGCGATTCGGTTCAATGAATATTGTGTAGTGCGAAAGATCGTACTACACAACGTATCATTTTATCAGAAACTAAATATCCAATACTGAGGGTAATGAAGCTTAGTCTCAATGTATACCAAATAAGTACGTTTTAAAATAACTATATCGTCCGGTCAAATGCGCAAATGTATAAAGGCTGTCGCTGTGACCTAAGTGAAGATTGTCATTCCACCTTCCTTTTATATCATGCTACTTGTCTATTATAACCCTTGGTTAGTTGAGACATGATAAAAGACAAGTAATGGCCCAATTTACCAGCCGGGACAATAGCAAAGGAAATCCCTGAGGAGGCATGCATAGTTCATCAAGATAGCAAGTATTTACTACTAATCGAAAGCCAAGCCACTATTTAATCCAGGCTTTTAAACACGCCATAGAGGCTTAACTTAATGCTGGCCATATGCATAAGTAATAGGTAGTGGCCACGACGTTTTGAAACCCACCATAGTGACATACATTAATCCGCATTGGGCCCACTCCCTCTTATAGAAAGGAAGCCTTTGTTGTCCCAATAGTGGGAACGGTATAATAATGATAAATGATAAATGATGTTTATTTTGCAAGTAGGTTTTTACAAACACTTTTACACGTCATTTTTTAAAACTAGATGGGGCCGGTGTTTCGTACCTGACTACTCTGAGAAGAAACAGCCGAAACAAACTCAGAGGTCATAGTCTCTTTTAAAGTCCAGACAATCTTGCTCAAGGAGCTCAACGAAACGACGAACAATACCAAAGAAAGGACATTTGGGTAGGTCGCTTAGATTACTCAAACTGTCAGACAGTTGTGGGAAAAAATATAAATGTGACCCACATGGTCCCCACATTCACAATAATTATATAAAATTCATAACAAGTTCTATTCAAAAATAATGTAAATAAAAATCACAAAAATCATTAAAAGGCACAATGATGATAAAAAAAAACTAAAATACTTAACAAAATAAGTATTCATGTCAAATCAGTAAATGTCAAATAAAAAAATAATAAAATACATGTCAAAACATTACATGTCAGAGTGTATAAAAAATAATAAAATACATGTCAAAACATTAAATGTCAGAGTGTATAAAAAAAAGAAAAGGAAAAAAATAAAAAAAGGAAAAGAAAGGAATAAATAATAAACAACCGAAGTCCGAAGCTTCGACATTCACAGAATAAGCTATGATTATGCTTATGCTATGTGAAACGAAAAAGTAAAAAAGAATTGAAAAGTAATTTCATTTCAGGTAGATTGTAGCCGATCTCATTAATTTATGTACAACATCTTATACCTGTACCTATATTCTAAGCAAATAAAGATCTGATTCTGATTCCTGGAACCAATTATTCAAATACTGAATGTATTTAGTAGGAATGAGGAATTTGTGAATAAGTACTTCGGATACTGCACTACATATTATAATTATTTTGTTTGATAGTCTTTTCCTGGAATGGAAATGAGCTCAACATTTTTTTTTTATTAAAAACACTGTCGTGATTTTATGAAGAGGGCTTTTTTTAAGTTTTTGCGATTGAAGAAGTTTGTACTTGTCGAATCTATGTTTATTCCCTAATCCGAGAAATATCAATAAGTTTATGTCCAAAACCGACAGGTTATGATGCTTCTATTAGAAATAAACAAAATACTGATTAAAATCACGTTCCAGTGATATACCTAACCATAGTTAAAGGTACGTAAAAATCTAATAACCCAGTGCGAACGTCAAAGGGAGGCAGACTCTAAATTAGCTACCCTTGTCAAAGCAGTCATTTGCGAGCTATCGGGCTTCGGTCCTGAATAGCGTACCTATCTCGCACTGATCTAACTCGGTACCTACCTTTGTAGAATTTTTTGGTATGCAGGATTTTGTGAGGTAAGTAATTATGGATGGTGAGTAGGCTTGAATTGGTGGTATGAGGTGGCAGTAATATTACACACATTTCACCAGTTATATTTAGGTCACATGTATTAAGGGGCGAGCCTATTGCCATCAACCGGGCCAAAATGTGAGCCGTAAAATAAAAACGGAGCCGTGTGGTATTCGGCAGAGTAGAATAGAACCAATACCCTTTGCACTCACGGGTGTCGTATTAGGCGACTAATGTCTGAGGCAGAACAGCTTGCGCCTCCGTAGACCTGAGAATGGGTAGTAGCGTTTTCTGTTAGTCTTTCATCACTGCGATCTCCAATCCGCCTGCCAAGCGTGGAGATTACGGCTAATTCCTCCCATTATAGGAGAGGCTTATATCCAGCAGTGGACGTTATGGACTATTGTTGTTGGGCAAAAATGTAGGCTCCGTGGCTGCTGCTCAGAAATTCCTGATGGAAAAAACCAATAACAAATTGTCCGACCCGGGAATCGAACACGGGACCTCATGCTCAGAAGTCGCGCTTGCGACCACTAGACCAACTGTCCATTTGGACATCTGGTGGACATCTGGTGTTATTCAGAGTGCACGCCTTAGACCTCATTGGAAAGGTCCGGAGCGTAGACTTGTAACCGTGAACGTAGACGCTGCAAAGGAGGAATGTTAGTATCACAGGTGACGTTCCATGGTTTCTGCCTCATCATCATTTCAGCAGCAAGACGTTCACTGCTGGACATAGGCCTCCCCCAAGTGTGGCCACATTGACTGGTCCCGTGCGACTCGCATCCAGCGGATTCCCGCAACCTTCACCAGGTCATCGGTCCACCTAGTGGGAGGCGTTCCAACGCAACGTCTTCGTCTTCTTCGGTTCACGGTCGCCACTCCAGAACTTTTCGGCTCCATCGGCCATCCGTTCTGCGAGCAATGTGCCCTGCCCACTGCCACTTAAGTTTGGCATTTCTTCGGGCTACGTCGGTAACCTCTTGGATTCCTTTCATTTCTGATTCGATCACGCAAGGAAACTCCGAGCATAGCCCTCTCCATTGCTCTTTGGGTTACTTCAAGCCTACTTCCTGATTTTCCTTGGGTTTCTGCCTACCTCCTTGAGAAAAAAGTGAATTTTTGTATGTTTGTGATTTGTGTTTTCGCGTCACATCACAAATAAATTTAATCTAAAATACTTATTACATACGACCTACATTTCATATTACACAGAGTTGACCCAGCTTTTAGTAATATACAAAGAACAAGATATCAGTACAAACAAAAAGGTTTGTGTAAATAAACCGATACGTAGATAAAAACAAAAGAGAATGGAGGTTTCTTCTCAATCAACATAACATTTTCTAGGTGAGAAGTTCCTTTTATTTCACTTGTATATTATTATGTCGCAGGTTTTTCATAAAATTAGGTTTTTGATCAAAAACCTAGGTTTTTTATCAAAAACCGGTAGATGACAAAATTTAAACTCAATTTCATCATAAACTTGTAACAATCCAGATTTTTGATTTTGAATGATTTAGCAAAATGTAACGGCAAAAAATCACTTTTGATTGCCAAAATTAGTAAATGATCACCAAACTTAATCCCCATTTTATCGTAAAATAAGAACCAAAAATTGATTTATGACCACCAGAAATTGAACTGTTATGCTCTTGCATTCGAGTCGAGGGAGCCCGGTCGACGGAGCCCGGCTTCGCGGCTCGGGGCTGCTTCTTCTGAATGGTTTATAAAAAAATAACCACGAAGGGTATGGCGGGGTCTAATTTATCCGTGTCGGGGTGCTCCAAGCCGGCCTAGGAAAAACTAGTTTGTCATCAACCACCTCAATAAAATTTGGTGTTCAATTTACTAAATTTGGTGATCAATTGATATTTTAGGTGATAGATGTTAGTGGTTACAAAGTTATTTTTGGTGGTCATTATATTTCCCCCCTTCATAATTGAATTGAAGGAGGAGAATATTGATTGGATCATGGATGTAAAATTTTGATAAATAAATAATTGTTTTCTTTCTAATAGGTACGTTGCAAATAATGATGGATTGTTTTATTTATTTCGTTTAAATTGATTTATTTATCATAAAACAAAGCAAACCCGTGATTTTGACAAAACTTTATCATAAACCCAAACTAGTTCAGGTTTTTGATCAAAAATCTGAACTAGTCTGGATTGTTACAGGTTTATATATACTGTGTGTTAAGAGAAAAATAAGAACTACATACTTTGTAATTTTATGGAGCGCTCGAGTAAGAATAAACAAAGACAATATTTTGCTACTTTATAATATAGGTATGAGTATTATTAACAGAACCTGAACGGCCGAGTTCTGCTAGGGTGAAAAATATTGAAATCTATTTTTCCTATTTGAGACCTAGCTAGATCAATTTTATTACTAAATTGCAACTTTCATCGAAATCGTAGCCGTGTTAGAGAACGTGGTATGTTGATTACAAATACACACGGTTAATTTTAGGTCGTTCTGGAACCGAAATCCATAAACTCGATCATCGAATTCAAAACGATTGGAACTATTATTTTTTTTTCAATAAATAACAATTAAAAAAATATGTACCTATTACCTATAAACTTAGTTTTACGCGATTTTTTTTTTAATATGTCAATACATTTTTTTTTTAAAACGAAAAAGGTTTTTTTGTTTTTTGTAGTAGTATTAGTGTAGTAGTAGTAGTATACCAGTAATATAACTGCTCATTCACAATTATTATTAAAAAAAATAGCTTGAAATATCCTATCCGGGTCACCTACCTGTCACTTGATTGATAGAAAATCAAAAAAGCTTTTCTGTGACGTTTTGTTTCTAACCGTCCGTAAGCTAAATGTCAAACAGACATAGATAGCAACCTACCGATACCTGTAAGTTATTGAAAATGTCTGAATATGAGTATTTAAAGCCCTCCTTATAAACTTACAACGGTTATAATGCGTTAAGTGGTAAGAAAACCAACATTAAAATACGCGAAACAAGAGAGAAATTACTTAATCATAACCATACATAGCGCAGACACATTGTACAAGTTATAACACATTGTTTTATAACAGGATCACGTTTTGCGGTTTAGTTGTGTAAGTACACAGTACCCGAACAAACGGGGTGGATGAATCTATTACCAGTAGTGGGATTACGGCCCACACTGTTGCCCACGCGCTGTATTCTAAACAATAGTGAAAATACTAAAAAAGCAAAGTAAAGCTCGTGGTTTAGTTTTTGGGGATTTTTGCTGAATTAAATTTGCTTATTGTCTATACTAAGTGATTTTATGAGAAAAAGAACAGCACTGCACCTAATTTAAAATTACCTCTTACTTAATATGGGGTAGTCCCTTTAACCACGTCAGGTTTGAACAGTGGGGGAGGGGGTCAGAAAAGAATCACGATTATTCACGAGAGGTAAAAAAAAAAATAGTGGCCTAAAAACCTCACGTGATTATAGGACGGCCCCAAAACTCTTTGCTAAGATTTAAAAAAGTACCGTTCCCTTTTGACGGAGCATCTTGATAAACCGTGCGTCTATATATACATACTCTGTGGTTGTACATTACATTACTGCACAAGTACGTAATGAGATACATTACGATATTGAAATGGGTGAAATAAGAGACCCTTTACGAGCAAATGTGTTATAATAGTACATTATGATATAAGTGCGGTAAGTTGAAAATTACAGCTGAGGCGATATTGCTAGCCCGAGCCGTAGGCGAGGGCTATAATAAAGCAGAGGCTGTAATTATCAAAGCGCACGTATGTCATACGACGTTTTATAACATATTTGCGAGGAAATAAATAAAACTCGGGACTTTTTTAAACGAATAAATCTTTTACTTGATCACAAATTAAAGATGGCGCATCAGCGCATTTTTTTAAGGCAAAGACACAAAACAGCCAGTATTACTAATAAAGTAAATTAATATTTTTGTGTTTTTGTTACAGATAAATGGTTGTAATTTATTGTCAAAATTAATTAAATTAAAGAATTAAATGTTTATTTATTATATTTCATCTCCCACAGTTAATTTCATTAATAAAATGTTGACCACTTTTCTGACATAAAAACTCTTTGCTAAGATTTAAAAAAGTACCGTTCGTTATAGACGGAGCATTTACATTACTGCACAAGTACGTAATGAGATACATTACGATATTGAAATGGGTGAAATAAGAGACCCTTTACGAGCAAATGTGTTATAAACATATTAAAAGTCCTGACCCCTCCGAGGTGAGCCCGAGGGGGGGGGGGGGGCAAAGAATTGCTTATATATATACAATTGCTTATATCTCGAAAACGACGCATCGTATAAAATTTTGTTGTACTACATAATAAAACCTCATAAAATTTTCTTCAACTCTGCTTTTAAATTTTTTATCTATCTCTTATCGTTGAGTGAGGTATGAGCTCCGAAAAACCACCATTTTTTAAAAATTTGTCCAATTCTCTGTCCCGTTCGTTGTTTTTGGTTTGCATCTCGAAAACGGTGTGTCGCACGAATACTTGTTGTACTACACAATGAAATCTGATAAAATTCTCTACAACTTTGCTATTATTTTTTTTTTATATTGGAGATAGATAAAAAGTGTGACAAACAAAGTTGTAGAGAATTTTATGAGGTTTTATTATGTAGTACAACAAAATTTTATACGACGCATCGTTTTCGAGATATAAGCAAAAAACCAAAAACGGGACCTTCTTTGCCCCCCCCCCCTCCCTCGGGCTCACCTAGGAGGGGTCAGGACTTTTAATATGTTTATAACACATTTGCTCGTAAAGGGTCTCTTATTTCACCCATTTCAATATCGTAATGTATCTCATTACGTACTTGTGCAGTAATGTAATGTACAACCACAGAGTATCTATATAGACGCACGGTTTATCAAGATGCTCCGTCAAAAGGGAACGGTACTTTTTTAAATCTTAGCAAAGAGTTTTTATGTCAGAAAAGTGGTCAACATTTTATGAATAAAATTAACTGTGGGAGATGAAAATATAATAAATAAACATTTAATTCTTTAATTTAATTAATTTTGACAATAAATTACAACCATTTTTCTGTAACAAAAACACAAAAATATTAATTTATTTTATTAGTAATACTGGCTGTTTTTTGTGTCTTTGCCCTAAAAAAAAGCGCTGATGCGCGCGCATCGCTAATTTGTGAACAAGTAAAAGATTTATTCGTTTAAGAAAGTCCGAGATTTATTTATTTCCTCGCATATATGTTACTAGCTGACCCGCGCAACTTCGTCTGCGTCACATAATAAGAGAAAGAGAGAGAGGGTTAGGTTAGAGATTCTGAGACCACCTTAAAAGATAGATCATTATGTTATCGCGGACTGTTTTTTAACTTTTTAAGAAGAACAATTCCGTCATTTATGATTACTGCGTAAACGGTTAAAGATTCCCAAAAGGAATCTCCAGTTTTTTTTGCAATATTTTTCTTTGATGCTCCGCTCCTATTGGTTGTGGCGTGATGTTTTATAACGTATAACCTTCCTCGATAAATGGGCTATCCAACACTAATAGATACTTTTAAGTCGAACCAGTAGGCATAGCCAAGTTACAAACGTTTCATATCGATTCTCTTTCTACAATCGTAAACCCCTCGGTTTCAGCGATTGTAGATAGCGCTAAAATGGTAGCCAAGTTGACACGACTGAGTCGATCGCTCGTTCTCTAATGTCTGTAGAAAAAACATACAAAGAGTTTTGCGATCAACATTATAGAAACGATATCTATTCTATCATTTTGAACGATGTAAACTTGTCTACGAATTCAGTAGTTCCTGAAATTAGCGCGTTCAACCATCCAAACAAACTCTTCAGCTTTATAATATTAGTATAGACTCAAGTAAGTGACAATTTAATTTCTCAGAAATATTTGCGTTAATCGCTAAAATATTCTAAGTACTTATATTTTTCCAAATAAGGGCTTCCCTCGACAGCCTTACGTTTTCATCCTTAGACACTCGATGACGTCTAAAGTTCTCATCAAGGAACACAAAATGAGCCGAAACACGATAAAACTCCATTAAACTATTGCGGATCTCTCGCAACTGCCTTCCCTCTCCAACGTCAGACCTTCTTTGATAGTCATACTCCACCCAGGTCTAAAGTTCTCATCAAGGTTCATCAAAATGAGCACAAACACGATATAGATGCTGTAAACTCTGAGAACCTCTTGCAACTGCCTTCCGTCTCCATCGTTAGAATATCGATGACAGTCATACTCCAGCCAGAGTTAAAGTTCTCATCAAGAGCATGAAATGAGCCTAAGAACAATCTTCTTCTTGTTTATCGTGTGGTTAGTGCCTAACCTGGTGTCAGAGTTTTTATGCCGTCCAATGGCCTCTGACTTGGAGGCGCTACGCCGGGGGGAAACTCCGCTGCCGCGGAAAATTGTCGCTTAGCGGACAGAGTTCCGGCGGGATCTCATGGCGACATGGAGAGAGCGACTGTCGCAACCCCGTGCAGGGCACGCCACAATAGTGGCGATAAGTCCCCTCTTTGAGGAGTGGCTTGAGCGACGCCACGGCGTCCTCACCTTCCGCCTGACGCAGGTCCTCACCGGACACGGTTGTTTCGGGAGGTTCCTGCACCGAATCGGGCGGGAGGAAACGCCCGGATGTTTCCATTGCGAGGATCGACCGGAGGACACGGTGGAGCACACGGTAGAGGTTTGCCTCGCATGGGTGGAGCACCGCCGTGTCCTCGAAGCGGCGATTGGCGGCGGCGACCTCTCGCGTCCGGCCCTGGTTCAAGCCATGGTCCAGAGCGAGACGGAATGGGACGCCGTCACCTCCTTCTGCGAAGCAGTAATGCTAGAGAAGGAGGTGGCGGAACGTGAGAAGGAGAGAACCTCACAGCGTCCCGGCCGCCAAGCGCAACGACCGAGGCCTGCCGGGGTTGCGGGACTGTTCGAAAGAGATACCGTGGCCCCAGAACACAAAGGGCGATGAAGGAACATGGATGGGTATTAGTCAGTAAAAGTCTGACACTCCCTCCTGCTCCGCCCAGAGCGGGAGGAGTCATTTGATGATTTCCCATCCAAAAAAAAAGAGCCTCTGACTTGGTTTTACTTGCCGTCGACAAATATCTCTCAGGCATGCTGGTTTCCTCACGATGGTTTTCTTCACCGAAGCAAGTGATAATTATACAAAACGCACATGAATCCGAAAAATCAGAAGTGCATGACTTGGGTTCGAACACGATTTTTTTCAATTTTATATGGGACCAACTTTGAGATATACGCTTTTCACTAAAAAAGAATCATGCAAATCGGACCTCTCTGGAAAAAGTTATGCGTCATCATCATCATCATCCACAGCCTGAATTCAGCCACTGCTGGGTATAGGCCTCTTCTGTTTGTGCTAAGTTCCACGCTCTTTCCGTTCCTAGGACGCCACCCGGTCACAGCTTTACTCCACCTACGATCAGCGCGCCTTGCTAGGTGTCCTGCCCAACTCCATTACACAGCTGACACGGGCGAATGACAGTATTTATCATTCTTTCATAATAATCTTAACACTGCGATTCAGAAAATGGAGTCAATTTAAACTGCTAAAATATATGCTTGGAAAGCGATCGACTTGCTTTCCATGCATACAAAAGCTCCACGTCTACAGATTTAATAAATGATAGATTTATATTAATAAATATAGATAAGTTTTGATTGAAATAAATAATTCCCTAGCCGTCGTTTATATGGTTAAAAAAACTAAAAGTATGTATAAACTATGTAGTAATGATTTCGAAACCTTAAAGCTTTAAAAAAAAAACAAAATACTTAGTTACAAAAAGCGAAAACTGAATGGGGATCGAACATGCGAACCTAAGTTATTATCTTACAGCATTAAACAAATCAAAATTAATACAAATAGTGAGTCTTGACTGAGGCTCGAACATGCGAAACACTGTTCACAGGGCGATCGCTGTCGCCGGCGGGCTATTTGTTCTAGTGACAAAAGGTTCAAAATACCTGTTCTATTGCAACGTATGTTATGGCAGTTGTCAGTTGTCAAACAGTTAAATAATATTGACGAAATGCAATATTGCTCACCCCGTAAGTTATTAGCGTAATAATATATAGCCCATGTCCTTCCCCAGGTTGAAATATATCTCCTTGCCAAATTTTATTACGATCCGATCAGCCGTTTAGTCGTGAAAAGGTAGCAAACAAACAAACAGTTACTTTCGCATTTATAATATTAGTATGGATATTAAGTAAGTTTAATACCCCGCTCCTTTATAAAAATAGCGTGATTATTATGTTCCTAGAGTAAATTTTTTATTAACATGTTATTTTGTGCATTCAATTATTTTGTCCATTCAATTACGAACAAAAACCTTTTAAAATCAATATTGCTTACCTCCCATAACATAAGGCGTGATAATATGTAGCCTAAAGCCTTCCTTGGTTTACAAAGAACATTTTTGCCGAATTTCAATTCAATCTATGCAGTAGTTTTGGCGTGAAGCCGTACCATACACACAGACAAACAGACAAACAGACAAAAATTCTAAAAAGTGACTTTTTGTCATCAGTTACGTTTTTCTAACAAAATCCACTTATATTTTCTCGAAAATTCTCAATGTACAGTTTTTCTTTCGTTACTGTTTTATTATATGTATAGATAAAACGTCGTATGACATACGTGCGCTTTGATAATTACAGCCTCTGCTTTATTATAGCCCTCGCCTACGGCTCGAGCTAGCAATATCGCCTCGGCTGTAATTTTCAACTTACCGCACTTATATCATAATGTACTATTATCTTCTAACTAGTCTAAACGAAGTTCATAAGTCAGATTTTCTGCTTTCGACTTTTCCAACCACATACCCCTTTTGAGCACTCATTTACCAGACTAGATAGAGCGCTGTTTTACTTCTGGGAAACAATGGGGAAAGAAACTTTGGAAAAATAATACAAACGTGTAAAAATAGTTTTAAGAACTAGTCAAGACAAGCCATTACGGAATCACCTAAGCCGATGACCCTACACGCAGCAATTAATTATAAATGATTCTAATTAAATTTTATGATTCTCGACGGTTATTAAAAACAAAATTTGACTTTAATGAGACATCTGGCGTTTGTCAAACCAGTTGCATTGGAAGAATAGCTGACATCCAGGTGTTCAGCTGATTAAAACGTGATAAATGATACACATAAACCGTTATGTAATCATAGATCCGTGATACATAACATAACAAAGAGTCTGGTGTTTTTCCAGCCAGTAAGTCTGTATAGGTCAGGTGGGCGCTCATTGGAAATAACAACGTATTGCTAGCAATGACGTATTAATATAGACACGTCATGAACCAACATCGCGGCGCTTAAAAACGGCGAAAATACTAGAACTACTTATAAGCGTGAAGAAAGAGAAAGAAAATATGACACCGAACGGCGGGATGCCTGTTGCGAGAGGGAGATAAATATACATCTTCAGTCACGTCACAGGATTTATTAAATTTTATAAACAAACGTAGCGTCGCGCGACAGGTTGGTGCGTAACTAAGCGCGATGTGGCCAATTGGCTTCATTTCATGTTGTCATTTTAGAGTGCGGACAACGTATCTATAGTTTATATATCATTGATTGCTAGACATAAAGTGACATCTAATTTTGTTTTTAAGTGTCAAAATACACTTAAAAACAAAATTTTTATACGATAATATTACAATAAGTACGACTTCGATATCCAAATTTTTGATAAAAATTCGGGTATTCAGAAAATCCACCATTTTATATTCTATCTCACAACAGTAATTCGTTTATAGCTCTAAAAGGTTTTAAATTAATTTCAATTTTAGGAAAAAAAATACCTTTGACTATAGCACTTTCTTTACGCGACTTAATAAGATATTTCCTTTGTCTAGTGATTGAATAAAAATATGGGAATAAAAGGAGCATAACTGTGAATAGCGATCGCCCGCTTGCTTAGGCTTAGTGCCGACTCATTGAGCCGGTAACATGCTACCCACATCGCAGTGCGATAATGCTTTGCCATGCCATGCCATACTTCTGCATCCCAGCGTACTCTGTAGTTTGTCTGTAAGAGGGTTTTAGTATAAATGGTTTGTTTACTTGCATTACTTGCATTTCATTCCGTCCTCGCCGTCGAGGCCCGTCGCGACGGCGATGCCCCGATACGAACCCTCCCCGTCCCTTACTCGTGCCAGCCCGCGTTGCTGAGCCTGTAGTTCAAAATCAGTCCCTAATTAATGACACCACTCAGATCCAGCCTGTCCCCTTGCTGTCCTCTCCCAGCGACGCCCTAAGCCGAGGCCCGTACCCCGCAGGGGGTGCCCTTAGCGTGTAGTCGTTTAGTTTGTAAGTTTTATGCCCTGGCTGGAGGCCTTACACTTAAGGTACCCACAGGATTGTCCGGTTAAGCAGACGACAACCTCTCTAGGTTGAACTGCGAGATGCCATTTCGAAAAAAAAAAAGAATAAAACGTTACTTGCATTGCGTGTATTTAATTTATGGAGAAGGAATCACGTCTCGTAGACGTGTTCTTCAGTGGTGACCGCGTATCGGCAAGCGTGCTGGGACGCCCTCAGATTAAGTGGAGCGACGATTTCCGGCTGGTACCAACTGGATGAGAGTTGCTAAGAATCGAATTGAGTGGTGTGCGATTAAAGATTCCTATGTCCAGCAGTGTACTACTGTAGGCTGATGATGATGATGACTTTTTACGTAACTTGTGTTAGTGTGATACGTTAATTTTTTAGGTCAAATTTTGCAAGCTGAATTAGGACCAAAACATTTGAGTTTAAAATGTTGCTTCGGTTTCGATGAGAATGCTATGTTTTAAAAGCTTTTTATTTAAAAAAAAAAAAACTATTTTTTTCATACCTCCATTTTCAATCAATTAGGATTGCCTGCGTTGGTTAAACAGACTCAAAAAACCTGACTTTCTCCACATGGGGTCGTCACTACATACACTTTTTTTCGATTCTCAGTCGTCGACTTTCTTCTACAAAACTAAAAACAAACGTATGACAAGAAGTTATACCTAAAAGTTTCTTAAAATAAGAAAAAAACTAAGTTATCTAGGTATCGTAGTGAGTGATACATAAACTGGTTCTGCTTCTAGCTCCTACCCACGTGTTACTTTAACGATAGCCATTTGCATATGAATTCATTATTTTTCCTACAAACAACAGACACAAAAAACAACACTGGCCGCATAGACTTTTTCTTTTTGCTATTAAAAATACAATTGTGTTATTTCCATTTTTAAATATCATCTACCTATTGTATTAGAGACTTGAAGGCTTTTATATGACTTTTTGAAAAGTTTTTTTTTTTACTGAAACAGGTAGCTATGTTTCGGTCATGGGAGTTCGATTATACTTAAATGTCGGATATTAACGTTGTGGCCTTGTAATTTGATGACTCACATTTATGTTTTATTTATTTTACTAGCACTGAACCGATTTTTACTTTATCTGTCCATATAAGTATTAAATAAGCCAAACTAAATTTACTTTATTTCTATTATTGAAGAGAGTTCAATGTTTATAAACAGTCCAACACTTTTCGTTAAATATTTAACATTTATAAAGAGTGACAAATTCCTTCTTGTGACCACAAAACTATTACACAATACTAAATTAACTGAATAGTTGTGTTACTAAACCAGTTTAGTTAATCGGTTCTAAAGTAACGAATACTTGGTAAGTTGGTAGAATATTTGAAGGCAGGCTTATGACCTACAAACAACGTGTTCTGGACAAGGTTGTTTGATAAACCTGTTTATTTAACTAGGAGTTATGTGTGTAACTTTGATTTCTTCATAGTTTTAGACTATTAGTTAGTTGAACTTGTGTTTGAGAGTATAATGAGATAATCCAGTATAATGAGTCCAGTAATTAAATTTACAATTTAATAACGAGATAAAACAGTCACCCATTATATTTACATCCCACGTCAATCTGCAGCCATTTCATACCACTTTCCTAGAATAACCAGTCGGTCAATTATAAGTAACAATTTTTTTTTTTTTCAAAAAGTAATAGATTTTCTTTCTTTAATCAATTATCTAGAAACACAATGTGTCGTAGGACAAACGAAGCCCACAACAAATTTGTTTTAAGAGAATGTGACAAAATCCACGTTTATTGTTATATATATATATTTTTTTTTTATTCTTTTTTTTCTTATCAATTTATAATCTTATATTTGTTCATAATCCAATCAATTAATCACAATTTAATCAATTATAATTTTTAATCAGTAATTTTACATCCCAATGTCTTTCTCTTTTTAGTTTGTATGTACAACATTTAATAAATGATTTGATAGTTTTCTCTATTATTGTTTTAATTATTCTTTGCATGTATAAGTTTCTA
This sequence comes from Xestia xanthographa, assembly GCA_905147715.2. Taxonomy (NCBI): domain Eukaryota; kingdom Metazoa; phylum Arthropoda; class Insecta; order Lepidoptera; family Noctuidae; genus Xestia; species Xestia xanthographa. The sequence continues at coordinate 3,744,324 of LR990659.1, read as the reverse complement.
ATGTCAACAATATATATAAATATGATAGGATAAACCGTTTATTGTTCATGTGTCAGGTGTTAACCTGTAATCAATTGTTGCACTTGTAAATGTTACTCTAGTCATTAAGTCAGAAATGTAGTGTAAACAATTGTTATAGTATAGTGTAAAACCTAAATAAATAAATTACATAATGTACTCAAACAAAATATGTCAAGAGCGTGACTGTTCAACAAATATACTAATGAATAAATAATAGTCTATTTAACACTGCATTGATAAATGAAATCATAATGTAACTCTCTCATTAAGTTGACGACTATTGGACTAGCTAAGTTTTCAACGAGTTCTTGTAAATATGCGAAATGATAAAAGTCATCTCAGACACTAATCTGTATAGTCCTCATGTGAATTGAGCAAGATTGTCTGGACTTCAAAAGAGACTATTAACCTCTGAGTTTGTTTCGGCTGTTTCTTCTCAGAGTGGTCAGGTACCAAACACCGCCCACATCAAGTTTAAAAAAAAAAATACGTGTAAAAGTGTTTGAAAAAACCTACATGCAAAATAAACATCATTTATCATTATTTTATGAGTAATCACTAATCAGTCACCAATTTAAAGTGAGCCTTGCTTCGATTTCGAAATATAAAATGGTTCCAGAACTTACTTTTGTCAAATTCAAATTCATTTATTGTTGTGATTTTTGGTACATGTTACATGAGATCTTAATAATAAATAATTAGTTCCTCAAAAATCTACCTTAGAGGTGTACACTCTTTCACATACTAAATCAGTCATTATTATATAATACAAAATAACTTAGGACAGAAAAAACAAGCAAAACATTAAAAATTGAGTAGGTACCTATACATAATTAGAAACATTGAATGGAAATAAAGATAAAAATACAGTGTCAATAATATAGGTACTGTCAATATAATTCGGATAGGTATTTAGGTACGCTTCATGGTCGACGGTTATGTTAATGAGTATTTAAGTTGCGAGTTACTAGGCTACTTTGGTTCCATCGTCGAACTCACCTCTGTCCTTAGGACAAGATTGATATCTAGAGTCATCATCATCATCATCATCATCATCATCATCATCATCATCAGCCTATAATGTTCCCACTGCTGGGACACGGCCTCCTCTCAATGAGAGGGGAATGGGCTATAATCCACCACGCGGGCCCAGTGCGGATTGGTAGATGTCACATGTCTTCGAATTTTTGGTTCTAGGACATGCCGGTTTCCTCACGATGTTTTCCTTCACCGACTAGAGTAGGCCCATTTAATATTAAAAAAAAGTTCCACAAAAAGAGAACAAATAGGGACAAGCCGAATAATCCGTAAGTATCCAGAGGCTCCCTCCACTGTGGTGTCATTATCATCATATTTACCGAAGGAGTTCCACAGCTGGACATTTATAGGCTTGCTAAATCGTCACCACATCGACTGGTCCTGTATTTTGAAACCAGCGGATTCTTGAAACCTACATCCTTTTGTCTTTCATGAAAATTGGTTCGATAGATAAATCACCAGAACATAATAATCAAAACAACTTATAACATCAAATTATAATATCAGTAGATATAGATTACCTGACTCACTATGGAGGATCAGATCAATTTTATGATACCATATTTATAATGATGTGAATTTAGAATAAAGCAGATATAAAATAGATTTCTCATGTGATTACATATCGGTTCATGTTAATTTAGTACGATAACGTTTTAAAAATGAATAGATTTCTGTGATATGGATAGGTTAATTTATTTTATTGATGATCGGCTCAGTAAGATAAATAGTTTGGGATGCTTCGGCAGATAAGAAATGGTAATAAACAAGATTAAGTAGCAGATAGTCAAATAATATTGAATTCAAGGACATATACGTATTAACGGTTGGTCTAGTCACAATATAAATATGTACTATCGAGGACACTCCCGCCTGACCACCACTAAGCTCATTTTTGCTTGCACTCGCAACATAAAAACGCTCTCTAGCCCCGCCCCGTTGACTTTGTGTAGAAAAAATGAATGAAAATATACCGAATCGGCCGAGCGCACTGACGACGCGCGCCAAACGAGAGTTATTGTTATTTTGCGCGCCAAAGTTGACGCTTTCCTAATAGGCCCAAACTTTAAGGGGGCGTGGCTCGGCGCCTCCGCATGATTTAAGCGAAAAAAAATTAAAATGGTCAGGCGGAAAAGACCCCCATAGTACCTATACTAGTTTTTTTTATGGTTACAAACGCGGCTGCTGAGCAAGAGATCCTGAGTTCGATTCCTAGGTCGGGCAAGGTGACAAAGTTACAGAGAAAGTCTATCGGGAATTTCTCAGTAATAACCATGGAGTCGGCGTCTGTGCCCGATTGATGGTAATAGGCTCACCCCTTTTCACATGCGACTGAACCGTAACTGGCTCAAAGTGGGTGTACTATCAGGTACACCTCTGTCCAACTCTTCGGGAATTACAGGCGTAATGTTATGTTCATTATATTCTTCAATGTTGATGGAAATTTAGGCAACCGTATTGTGTGCTAAAACTGTTAATTAAAAGATACATTTCTCTGGCTTCTTTTTAATTTTGTTTCGTTAATTAAAGTCGTTGTGTGTCGTAACGAGGTACTCTAACCTTTAAACATTATTACTGGTTTGTTATTTTAAAAATAAGATAACTTTATCAAACAGTAAATGATTGCTAAGTAGGTTATTGTGTGTGTGTGATAAATAACTAAGTCAGTATCAACTTTTTAAATGATATAAGTTTTTAAACTGACATAATAATATGGCACAAAAAACGGGATATTTCCCATATTTTTTTTTTAATGATGTTACGAAAACAAAAGTATTAAGGTACCTATAATGCCTGTTTTACTAACACTAAGCATCACCTAAATGTGTGCTTAAATATTAAACGAAAAAGAAACCCAATGGAGCACTTTTAAGTATTCATTAAGCCGTCACAAGTAGTACAAAGAAATTTGCCATAACATCAGAAAAATATTCAACATTTTTATGTTTTCTTCCAATATCGTAAGTTCGATGAAAAAAAAAAAATCTCCCGCGGCCGGCATTGTGCGCCTTTACTGCAGCCATTGCAGGCATTTCAAATATTTACCCTCTACTTGCACAATAGCGCTCATTTCTGCAATATACTGGCTTTGTGGGTAGTTATACATTCATAGCATGTAACTGTAGAGCTTCTTTTATAATGGGTCTGATAAATGGGTGTGATACCCATAACGAAGCCAAATTGCACTTGTACCCCTCGTCATTGCAATCATTTTTTTGTTGTAGACCGTACCTGGGAACATTCTAGTTCCGGAGATATTGATGATCAAAGTTACATTAAATCCTACCGTAAGACCTGATAATTTTTTAGTTTGATGTACAGAATGCTTGTTTGATGGCTTCGTGAAGAACTGACCCTGTACTTATACTTGTTACAAATTAAAGTCTCATTTCCGTGTCAGTATGTGTGAAAGCGTGGTTCTTCTAAAGCACGTAACGGGTTTTGATGCGGTTTTCACCATCATTTAAATGTTGTCAAGCTGGTCGTTAAAAACGAGCAAAGCAGTTTATTTATTTTAGGTGTACAAGTATTCCGATATTACGGGCTGTAATATTGTGTCATAGAGAATTGCTGACATACATATTACAATTTACACACCCACCATACTTGGTTGATGAATTTGTTAGCCTGATCCGAGTAAGCTGTGAAAACAGACAGAAAGACTACAGAGAAAGGAAGTACCTAAATGAAGATCAAAAATAAAATAAAGGTTATTTACCCACTATATCCGGATAGCGCAGCAAAAAGTCTGTTTTGGCCCTAATGAGTTCAAGCCGGATCTGATTTTCCAGAGGTGCCTCCAATGCTGAGAAGACCAGCGCTCCCGACGCCAAGTAGACCACATAGAAGATCACGTAGAACAATAGCAAGCAAGTGAACCTCGCCTTACCAAATAATCTAGTCGTTGCAATCAAAGGTTGAAATGGAGGATGTTCTTCTTCATACAAAATCTCTCTTTCAACGACCATTTTCTTGTGGTAAGGGAACAGTTGGCTGTGAACTGTCATATCATCGTCGCTCCTAGAGCTTATGCTCCCGTACGAGTAAATCCGCTTGTACTTGTTTGAACCACCATTTCCTCCAATGCTAATATGCTTCTCCATTTTCAAAAGTTAATGTCAATCAATTTTTACGCGCGAAACCAATAAAAAGTTTTTAATTCAATCAAAAATCCATGCTCATTTTAAAACACATTCCAAATTCGAATTCGAAAAACCAAAAACAAAACACTAACACGGTTTTATCTAGATAATGATGGCTTATCGGTAGTCCACAGAATTCCCGAACACAAACCAAAGATCCCGGAACGGGCGGGATTATGGTCAACTGTACTTGAAAAACCTCTTCGGGTGATTAGGTTCAACAAAAAGCGCGAATATTTCCGTCACTTTAGTATCCCGGCGACAATTTTCGAGCTTAAATATCACCATTTTGATGCATTTTAGAAGCACTGGTTGGGTTTATAAATGGCGGAAGCCTTAGGAACGTTGGTGTGGTCAGGCGTGGCGATCGCTTCGGTGACCGTTAGTAGACTGAGCGGTGAGCGCATGAGTCGATAGTCGGTAAATTAAAGTAGATGCTCCCATTGGGTGCGTTGTTGCTTCTTGTTTGTAAAGTACCCAAGATAATGCGATTGTGATAATCACGGTGTAAGGTGTATCTACAAACCGTTGTATGTCGTTTAACGATTTAACGGTAGGTTTTATTACGCCAGATGTAAAATGGAAAATTAAATAAGTAATTAAACTATACAAAGCTAATTTGTGCAATAATTGTATTCGATTTTTTTTAATTACTTAGAAAAAAAAAAAAATATTTCAATGGTTATAAATTCAGATGCAAATGAATATTTGTCATCATGATGTAAATTAAGTCTTGTGAAATAATAATGATTCTTATAATAATCAGATAGATAAGTATCCTCAAATTCTAAGATTCTAGGTCCTACAAATAAATATTTGGTTTCTTTGAGAGACTTCAACTGAATACCGGCTTCAAGTTTCAGCTGAAGAGCAAAAATTAACTTTCTTGAAGTCGGGAACGAAGATAAATAAGGCAGCATAACTGTGTATTTTCAGTGAGGAGCTCGTGGCTAAATAATAACAGCCGCTCGGGTCGATCTTTAGGTTAAGCCGTGCTTGCCTAGGTTGGTCTGTGGATGGGTGACCACCCTTACATACCGAGTTTCCTCCGTGCCTCGGAAAGCACGTTAAGCTGTTGGTCCCGGCTGTCATTTGTCCATCTTTGATAGTCGTTACAGGTAGTCAGTGACCCAAAAAGTCTGACAACCAGTCTGACCAAAGTGGTATTGTATTACCCAGTATGAACTGGGTTGTGGAGGTCAGATAGGCAGTCGCTCCATGTAAAATACTGATACTCAGCTGCATCCGGTTAGACTGGAAGCCGACCCCAACATAGTTGGGAAAAGGCTAGGCAGATGATGATGATGATGAACTGTGTATTTTCAGTATTTCTTGAAGTCTTTCATGTTTTTATTTGCCTTCGTAATTTCAAGAGGGCTTGCTGGTACTTAGTTTCTTCAATTTTATCGTATTTAGATAAGAAGTGGAATTACGCTCTCAGTAATTTGGTAGGATTTAAAATCAATTTCAAATTCTAAGAAAGTAAAATCAACAGTAAATGTACATAGAAAAAGATAATTATCAAATATGTGTTAGGTAACCCATATACACATAATTTTTTAATTTTACGAAGTGTTTAAATCATCTCCACCGACCTACCTGTGACTATGAATTTCAAAAATCAATTGTCTCTCGATTCCGCATCTTATGACAAATTCCGCAATAGGGAATATAAATACATTTTATTTTTTTATTTCGATACGGAATGTTAAAGTACTATAAAAATAATGACAAAAAGCGAAAACAAGACATAAATCGGCCAAACAACACAAAAGTTAAAACCATTTAAACTTTTGTTTCTGTCTCTTTCTAGATAAACGGAATTTAGTATGGATTTTGTACGTCGATGCAGCGAATGACGTCATTCGCTGTATCGGATCTCTCTGTCTAATCAGCAGTTTCAAATGCTTTTATCTTAGTATTTTATAAAGATATTAAAAAAATAATGTCACTTTGCTATTTCTGATGTTAATACGCTTTGTTTAGAGTGATAAAAAAACCGGCCAAGTGCGAGTCGGACTCGCGCACGAAGGGTTCCGTACCAATTATTATAAAAAAAATCACGTTTGTTGTATGGGAGCCCCCCTTAAATATTAATTTTATTCTGTTTTTAGTATTTGTTGTTATAGCGGCAACAGAAATACATCATCTGTGAAAATTTCAACTGTCTAGCTGTCACGGTTCATGAGATACAGCCTGGTGACAGACAGACGGACAGACGGACAGACGGACAGACGGACAGACAGACGGACAGACAGCGAAGTCTTAGTAATAGGGTTCCGTTTTTACCATTTGGGTACGGAACCCTAAAAAGATCACGCATATACCCTATTGTCTATCGATTCCGCATCTTATGAAAAATTCAGCAATTCGCAACGCTGTTCTATAAACTCACAAAATGAAATACTTACGTAAGTCAAGTAAAATCCTGATGGACGGTAACCTTAGAAGTAAGTAGTCACGCGGTGCCCGACACTTGATACGGTAACAGTTCATGTACCCTGCTAAGTATGTACTTAGGTACCTAGTACTTACTTATATGGACACTTGTAACTTTTACGTATATCTTTAGGTTATTGATTGGTTTTCCTGTTGATTAAAAGGCATCCGCCTGAATGGATTTCCCCTAAGCAGAAATAATGAATTTCACTACAAACTTAAATGCTTTATTTGATCTCTGTAGATAAAAAAATATCTTTTCAATTCACTTTCTCGAAAACTCGTTCTTATCGCACTACGATTAGGTTCAACATGCAATGTATTTCACACCCATGCGATTTTTTTCATTTTCCAACACGTGTGCGGGAATGAAAATTGCCACAGATGACATACCTATCCGGAGGTGATGTTTTTTTTTTAAATTTCGACAAAGCAATAATGCGTCTTTATGGCGTAAATATTCAAAGTGTGTTTATAAATAGAATATCATAGAGAAACATGATTATTTAAAACAAATATTTGCTTTTTTAAACAAATTAACATTTACTAGTGTTCTAAATTCAAAATATTAAAAAAAAACTATTTTTTATATTAGGATGTTTAGCAGCTACATACCTTCGCTTCTCCTTCAACCTGGCGAAAGCAAAGCGCGTAAAAAAAAGAAATTTAAAATCATAGTTTCTTAGATATATCATGACATAAATATTTTTCGTTCTTTTATTTTACTTTTGACTTTTTAATTTAATCTAGTTTAATTCAATAATGTTTTAATGTAATTCTGACATTTCAATTATTTATGTGTTTGTTTTTGTGTCTATCTATTTTTATTTTTAAATAATGGTTCAATTGTAATTTTAATTTAATTCTGCAATTTCAATTAAATGTATTGTGTTTGTTTATTTTGTTTGTTGGTCTCGGACCTGAATTTTTTTTTTCTTTTTGCTTCAAAAGTGTATTGAAAAACGTCGTTTGATACACGTGGACATTTGTTATTGCAGTTCTCGGCTCAAAAACACCCTCGCCTGCGGCTTGGGATTTAATTCAGCCTCGGATGCAATAACAAACTTTCTCCACTTGTATCAAAATGTATATTATTCTTAGTGCTTCTTCTCAAATCGATGACTCAGATCTTGTCCGACCCGGACCGCTTTTTTTTTGCCTCATTAAAGTCCAGCAAGGTGCAATTAACGACGGGCAGGGGAGAAGGTGAGGCCTATCCTGGGATTTGCTGCTGCGTTGACTGTCACGGGTTCGATTCCCGGACGGGACAAATATTTGAATGACCTACAGGTAGTTGTTTCGGGTCTCTAGCTGTTTGTATATTATGTGAGTTTAAATGTTTGTAAACACACCCGCGGTACTGGAGAAATTCCTAGTGTGGGGGCAACGTTTTTTAAGAAGAAGATTATTTATTATGCAGACAGACACAGACGTGATATTATGTTCTGTAATTATATATATACAGGGTGGATTTTAGAAAATATTGCATAATGTCATCGCAAAAAGTTTAGTTTTGTAGCAGCAATGCAAAGTGCATGTGTAGGCGATATTGTGTATCTATTGTTTGTTTATGTGGTGGTAGCTGTGACCCGGCGACACTCGTTCCAGTATAAAATTTAGTATTACCTATAGCATTTCTATTGCCTTATTATTAAGAGCCTAATACTACCTCAGATTAGCAACTCTATTGGTGGTGGTTCAAACTTCGTTTGTAATACTGTTAGAATAACGTTCTAATTAATCAGCTTGCACTACAAGGCGGTTGTTACGTCAGTCACTGCGGCCGAATAGTGCGAAATGAGTGGTTTTTATTCTTTATAAAATCAAATTTTCGTCTTTTGGAAAAAATAAAAAAACATAAGACCTGCTTTATAGTTAGTTCAGTTAGTATGTAAAGTTTCATGATCTAATTTGAAGTACATTTTGAATATCAGCGGTTTATTGTTCGATTTGGAGGTAACTTTGGCATTTTTTTCTATCGAGAAAATTTTATGAAATCGTGTTTTCGCCAAACATAAGACCTAACATTAATCCTCAACTTTACCATATATTTATTTCAAAATTAATGCTGCAGTATTTTAGGCGTAACGGAGGATCATGCTAAGCCATTTGAGATAGTATTGGCCCTTAACATTTCTGTGATGCCAACCGAAACAAACGGTGACCACGTGTACTGTACAGTACAAGACATCATTTTGAATCCCCCCCACAGTCGTGTCCCTCTCATTCTGTATATTCATATTATAGTATACATATGCTAGATTATCATCATCATCATCATCATCATTTGCCCTTATCCCAATAGGGTAGATGACACCATAAAACAATAATTCCAAGACACCAATCTCTAAAAAAAAACACTTTATTTTGGGCCTGAAAACCCGATTTATTTTCAATTAATTGCCAAATTCGATTTTCAGTTGCTTTGAAATCAATAAATAGTTACATTATTTACATACTAACTCTATAATAGAAATAAAAATATTTACAAGTATCAAAAAGGGTTACAGGGCGTCGAAAAATTCGTCCACATCGCTGTCAACAGGAAACGTGCCCAGAAGGCTGGCAGCATTGCCACGTTGCATGGCAATGCTGATTCTTTGGCCAAAAAATAGGCCCGCCCTCTGGTCACGTGAACAGTCGACCAACCGTTTGGCGATTTCTCGAAAAACTAGGTGGGCACTCGGACCCCATGGCCCTAGTGTTTCAACCCCAAACGGCTCAAACACATAATTACCAATTAAATTATTGTATTTGCGCCGTTTGAGGTTTTCAGCACCTGCAGCAGCCGCCCCAGCGCAGCACACTGTGCTAGGAAGATGGGATGGCGCAAGGGTGTCGACGCAAGTTGCGTCCCACACCAAAGGCCTACCCAACTTCCATGGCATTATGGTCATACCATCTGGTCTCTAAATAGTTGAGTAGAGAGTCATTGAGTTGATAAAACAGTGACGTCACAGTTGGCTATTGCCATACAAAATCTATGAGAGAACCGCATTTTGACAGCCCTTAAAAAGTATCTCAATTAATTGGTGTGTCATCTACCCCATTGATTCGGTGTCGGCTCAGTATTCTTCTTCTTCCATACTTATATACATAGATATAAATAAATCATAAAACTATTGTTATGTTAAGGCCTATTGTCAGCAGTCACATCAGTGAGCTTAGGCTTGGCGCAAACGGGCTACCAACCACAGCCACCGGTAGCCAGCAACAAGCAGTTCACTCGCTACAACAGTTTCGGCAACTCGCAACTTGTGGTCGCTGCGGGCCCCGCAACACGCCGATACGCTCCACTGTCGCGCTGCCCCCCCCCCCCCCCGCGCAATTAACCGTTATACGTCCTACGCATCGCACGCGTCACCATGGAGCCGCCGATGCCTCAATGGATATTGATACATTCGCGAGTATTTCTGCTAGGGTGTTGCTTTGCCACATACTGGTATTTCGCCGTATTAATCCATCTTGTAACACCATAAGCAGTTCTTGAAATGTAGTCAAACTTATTCGAAAATGTCAAAAAAACTTTCTTGGATATCTTTGCAGATTATCGAAATGCAAATTATGTGTACCTACTGTAGGACTAGTTAAAATTGGATGTACCCAATATAGGCGGCGTCGTCTACGTCGTCTACGTATTAACAATAACATGAGCAAACTTTCCGTATCGGAGTCCATCGTAAGACTGCGCAACTGAGAGCAGGTTATAAAATGTGGCGGCTTCCGAACACCGGTGGCTGTCGCTCGCTTCTGACACTGTTACAAAAGTGGCGGTAGCGCGCGACAACCACCGGTGGCTGTGGTTGGTGGCCCGTTTGCGCCGAGCCTTAGATATAGAAACTAGTTTTGACAATGATATTTAAATTTTAATTATCTTACCTAGGCGGGCCGATGACCTGTACACTTACAGCACAGCTGCACCAAATCAAAACACATCCGTATCAAACCAGATTTCGAGGCGTAACTTATAACAACACGTCTTCCAAGAGTGGACTTTGCTGAATTGCGCAATGTTTTTTTCAAAATGCTTTTTCGTTGTGCTTTTTCGTCTGACGCACGTAAGTAGTAGTCGGTGATAATCACCAGCATAGGTCGCCTATTAAAAGCTTGGTTTTAGAAATGTTTGTTTTTACTATAAGCTTGTTGACGTTGAAAAACTGACTTTTGATTTGATTTTAGTGCTTAATTTGGGTACGTCCCGTATGGTAACTTTCCCGTTTCGCCAATTAAACAAAAAGTCGTGCAAAACAATTGAAAAAAAGTCCCCTTTCGTAGCTATTTTCCAACGACTGCAGTGAGTGATCTCCAATCCTCAGTGCATCCGATAAAATCCGATTTACGTCATGTATCCCTTATCAGTAAACACTAACACGACGGTATCACGTATCACTTGTTATCAGATGCAGGAGGCCTGTCAATATGCACTATCCTTATTTTCAATGTAATAGTGTCTGTAGGCAGGGTATTAACATAGGTCATGAATAAACGTTGGTGATCGCTCAGTGACTGCAGTTTTAAATCCCTGCAGCTCATTTTCTAAAACGAACTCATTTTTTTTTACCCGACTACAGCGAAGCCAATATGAAAGGATATGATTTTAGCATAGGTACGTAAATATATACATACATAGACATGTATGTATATATTTACGTATGCTCCACCTTAACTATTCATCCGATTTTAATGAGTAAGGGCCTGGGTAACATACAGGGTGTAAACCACCTCATCACGAAGCCGTCAACCAAGCATTCTGTACATCAAACTAAGTAACTTTACGTAAAAATTATTGCTGGGAAACGACTTTTTTTTTTTGGGGTGAAAAATCATGTGTTGTGGTAGAACTCAATGTAAAGCACTCAAAACATTGTGCTGATGGATAGATTGAATAGTAGTGGAGGTGTTTAAAGTAAAAATCAGACAATAAAAACTTGTATTAAAAAAAAAAAAAAACTTGTCAAAAAGTTGGACCCCCAATATCTCCGTAACTAGAAGGTTCCCAGGTATGGTGTAGAACAAAAAAACAAACGAGGAGAACGAGTGCCTTTCGGCTTCGTTAAGAGGTGTTTTACACCCTTTATAGGCTACATTTGATTCAGTAGTCAGGTTTTAAGTGGTAGTATGTATACCACACAAATGATTGTTAAAGTAAAGGTATCATTCATACGTGCGGTTTCAAACTGGCGTCTTTTTCTGCGCATATAAGCTCGTATCAGCTTACGCGCTTATACGCGCGTAACATTTTGAACTTTAACAGATCAAACGCGTGAACATGCACTCATTCTCGTCTTCGCTTGAACCGGTGGAATCTGTCAGTAGCAGTATGTCAGTATCTCTCGAAACTCGTGCTTATACGAGCTTGTAAGCTCGTTAACACTCGTACGAGTTGCGCGTGTGGCAAAAAGCGCACATAGGTATATACGAAGATACGCCAATCTGAAACTAGCCTAAAGTCAGTACAACCCAATAAAATAAAGCAAATGAAAGCGTTTTCACAGTTACATAGAGACCGTTGTGTCGTCGTCGCCACGGTCTCTTACTGCGATTGGCGACTTTGCTGCTACGATTTGCGGTTGGAAATATACCTTTTGCCGTCAATGATGTCACTCCTCAAAATTGTTAGAACTGCACCCCTAGCCAAGTTGACAATCTACAATCGTTAACGCTAGTAGAAAACTATACAAATGAATGGGAATGACATCATCTCAACGTTAAATCACGTGATCAACACAAACGAATAGAAAATTCGTAGACAAGTTTACATCGTTCAAAATGATAGAATAGAATGTTATCGTTTCTACAATGTTGATCGCTAAACTCTTTGGTAGGAACGCTCACCATAGACTAAAGTGTAGGTTTTTTCTACAGAAATTAGAAAACAAGCGATCGACTCAGTCGTATCAACTTGGCAACCAGTTTAGCGCTTTCTACAATCGCTTACGCCGAGGCGTTTACGATTGTAGAAAGAGAATCGATACGAAACGTTTGTAACTTGGCTAGGCCTGCAGGATCCTAGAATAACAAATAACCACGCTGAGGTGGAATATTCCACAACACTTCTTCCAAAAGGGTAAAGGTATTTACCGAGTCTATTTTTGTTAATATTCATGCTCATCTTAAAAAACAAACCTGGAGAAAAAAAAAACTTCGCTCATTATACTCAAGCCTTCACGAAATCAGCTAGAAAGGTGACCTTAAAAAGTTTTTCTGAATCTTGATACTCCCGATCCCGACCTGTTAGATATAATTACTGGATTTTCTGGGTCTGAAAATTCAGACAACCTTTATCTGTGTCGGTAGTGCCAACCTTTACATATCTGATCATATAATATGATAGGTATGATAGGGTTTTCTATACTGTTATCAACGAACGTGAGAAAAGGATTAGCTAAGTCACACGTATTTACTTAGGTGATTAGGTACATTAATTAGCAGTGTTAATAGCCTCAGGTCAAAACGTTCTATAGCATCCTGTACTTTAGTACCTACATCAACAGCAAAAGATAGCATTATATCGAAAGGCCAAGTGATCCCAATAAATACAGATTAGGTACTCTACGCACTCGCACTCATTATGATAGGTATGCTTAAGAAGTAAAATGAGCTGATCTTTGCGCTAAAAGTACGGGAAAGTACTTGGATTTCCTTTCAGTATTATTATGCCGATTTACCTTACTAAATAACCGTAATAGGTACCACTACCAACCATCATTGCTTGGTGTGACCATGTTCAGCAAGCTGCAAAAATCGCTTAGAAGATATTTTTCTCAAACATGCTTGGACATTTGAGCATTATTTTGACAACCTTCTTCGAGATAAATCGAAATTGCTGTACTGGCCAGATACATGCGACCAGCAGCCGGCCAAATAAATTACATATTAAACTCATATCTGTCGTGTTATTTAAAATTAGAACGATCTTTTGCACTGAAACATGGCAACCAAGGAGGCAACTTATCAAAGGTTTTATTTAAATTTCGAATTGGCTTGCAAATAGAAAGCGGTTTATTGAAAAAAAAAAACAAATTAACTATTTAACGCAAGATTATTAATTTCTTCGCATTATTTGAGAAAAGTACTATACAAGCCTTGGCCACAACTAGGCATTGATGGACTTACGTATGTGTGCCTCAGCTTCGCCTCGGCTTACATTTACACGTTAGTCCATCAATGCCTCTGTTGCTGGCCGCTGCAGTAATGTGCTATTATAAACCACCTCAGTGTATTATGTCGTAAAGATATCATCCGGACCGAGGTTTACCAGTGGTGATGAAATAAATTACAAAAAATATGCTTGCCAGGGTCAAAACCACGACCTAATCGTTTGAGCTACTAAGACAGCACTGCTCACGGACGAATGCTACTCTTAAAGACTACATGACATCACGCCTGTAATCCCGAAGACTTAGGCAGAGCTATACCTAATAGTACACTCACATTTCGCCAATAAGCTAGTTTCCACCATCAATAAATTGCAATTCTATTTAGTCCGTCAGTTAGAGTATTTGAAAATATTGGACACGCATTTTTTGTTTTTGTAAATCAATGAATATTGACAAAGATAAAACGCATCAAAACTCGAGAGTCCCCGGGCTCGTGACGTCATAACGCACTAAAAAGTATAGCACGGCGTGACGACAGAGAACTTTAAAAGCGTCGTATCTTCGTCAATTTTATTTTACGTAACAAAAGAAAAAATACGTGTCAAATATTTTTTGATAATCTAAGTGGCGGACTAATTAGATTTTTTCAGGACACAAGCCTATTATGTTTGAAGTCCCATTCCATGAACCTAATAGGCGACCAGACTATTGCTGGACAACGGATCTAGACTCAATCAAGACTGCTGCTTGTGACGCGGCTGCTACTGAGAAATTCCCGATGAAAACCCCAATAACACTCTGCCCGAAATGAACCCGTGAGCACTAAATGAACGAGGCAGGAATATGCGATACAAAGCAATAGTTCTCGACAGATATTACTTACATTACAGAGACATAATATTACGTAGTATTTCACTTTGTCAACAAGTTCTACACGTTCTTATTCTCAATATTTATTTCATGCATGTAGCAAGTAGATTGTTATCGTTACAAGATGTAATACAAGTCGCCGAGAGAAATGGGTGTGCCACTTTATACTTTCTTATAAGAGCTAGTCTAGATAGAACGTTTTGAACGCTAGGTCTAGCACATTGGCTTCATCCAGTGCATTGTGATATTAATTACTTATTACATTTTAGAGTGGTCTTTGAGAAGGCATGGGCTGTAATCCACAATGCAGGTTGGTAGATGTTTCATTGTTACTGACAACAAATTTTTGGTTCAGGACATGCTGGTTTTTATAAGTTTTAAACTGATAAGGTCACTAACACTATCATTTTTGCATTATTAATTTCATGATTACATTTTGTTCATGTTTGCATTTCGTTTTATTATCACATTATATTGTCATCTGTGTATATTTATTTTATTTTGTAATTAGTTTGCGTAGCGTACTGCTTTATGTTAAACTATTATAATTTTGCAAGTGTTGTGCACTCCTATAATAGGCGAGACGACAAAAAAAATCTAATTAGTCCGTCAGATAGATTTCCAAAAAATACTGGACACATATTTTTTCTTTTGTTACGTAAACCAAAATTGACGAAGATATGACGCTTTTAAAATTCTCAATACGTCACGCCTAGGTATAATTTTTACCTAGTTCTGACGTCACGAGCCCCCACTCTCGAAGTTTGATGCGTTTTATCTTTGTCAGTATTCATTGATTTACAAAAACAAAAAATATGTGTCCATTATTTTCCAATACTCTAACTGACGGACTAAATAGATTTGCAATTTTTTGATACTGTCGTCATGCCTATTGACAAGTTCACTGTAATCTGAAAATTCTACTGTGTTTATTGTATGTGTATTAGTGAATAAGTTGTTGGAGAGCCATAAATAAAATACAAATAAAATTAACACTGAAAAAGTGCTGAAAAAGTTTTGACACAGTGAATTTCGTGTGTCGGTAATCGAGTTGTGAGCTGTGACAGAGGTAGCAGTACTGAGACCAAAAAATGAACAAGAAAGAGGATAGACCAATTTGTCTGCTCATAAACAGGCATCCGCAATAACTTCAGTTTATCCGTGATCATGATTGTAATAGCTCCGAAATATCGGGAACTAAAACAAAAATAGTAAACATGGTAAATACGCCGTTTTCAGTGTTAATAATAATGCTGGTTTTTGTTTCCCTTCGCTGTTTTAATTGAGAGCAATGAACAGCTCGAGAACTGTGTCTGCAAGGCTTCAACTTGCTTCAATTGGTTTTTTATTATTTTCCTCTGTAAACAAATCTAAGATAGTACTCATTCACATTGAATAATAATGCTGGTTTTTGTTTCCCTTCGCTGTTTTAATTGAGAGCAATGAACAGCTCGAGAACTGTGTCTGCAAGGCTTCAACTTGCTTCAATTGGTGTTTTATTATTTTCCTCTGTAAACAAATCTAAGATAGTACTCATTCACATTGTGTCCATTTCAATCTCAGCTATCCTGTCAAACCCACGTCAAATGTAACTGATTTTTAGCCCACATTCTCGTACGCTCGCAGACCAAAATTCTCACAAACGTGAGCTGCGTTCTAGACGTCCCATCTAGACTAGCCCTTAGATAGTCGGCGCAATGTAGAAGTTATTACATCATTATTTATGAACTTTAGCCTAACACGTTTTGTAGCGCGTGAATTTTGACGCAAGTAACAGATACGGGTAATTTAATTTATATCTAGGAGAAAATTATTCTACATGTTACCCAGTTTTATTCTGATAAGGCTGTAATTTAATTATGTTTGTGAAACTTATGGCTTAAGACCTTTTGGACTCAATTAGACATTAATTACACAATGTGACGTTTAAGCACTTGGTATTGGTGCTGAGTACTTACGTCTTTATAAATCAACGCCTGATAATTCAGAACGGTTTCCATGTATGGTTAAAAATGACTCTTATTAGGTGTATCAGAAAAATGAAAAGAAAAAATGCCTGTAAGTATCTAAATAAGCAACCAAGCAACTAAATAAGTTCAAAGAATTAAAATACTTTAGTCGTTAAAGTGATAGCTAGTGCCAAGATACAATGTAGGTTTTCCAATTTCCATGTCTTACCGGTAAGACATGGAAAATATATTCTTATTCCTCCTCATCCTTTTTTTGGGTCCAAAATATACACATTTCTACTAAACTCACCTGTAACACAGGGATGGTCTTGAAGGAACTGCGCCTTCACTTGGTCGAGTTTCTCACCGATGCTCTCTTCCAATGGACCTTCGATTGCTTGGAACACTGATGCTCCTGTTGGAAAAATTTGAAAAGTATTAGGACAATGTACAAATAGAAAGAAGAGTATCAATATACCGGATGACTTATTTATCACTTTCCAAAAAAATGGGTATAACTAGGTGAACGGAGTAGAAGCCTAATACCTAATTGTTTTTTTTCTTTTTTCCACAGCTTAAAAAAAATTGATCCATCATCAAAAAACGCTAAAAATTTCAAGTAAACTTTTAATAATAGAACAAAGAAAGATTTAAAAGAAAAATGAAAAATATCGAATTTTAAATATGATTTGAATTTCGATTATTTGAATTTTTGTTTTAGCGAAAAAAAATAAAAGAAAATTGAAAAAAAAAAATAAGTATGTCATTGCTTCTACTCCGTTCACCTATTATACCCATTTTTTTTGGAAAGTGATAAAAAAGTCACTTGTATTTGATTTGGTGGTGGTCTTACGCGACTAATGTAATTTTTGGAGTGTCTACATCATACATTGTTGTCATTTTGTAATGTAAAATTGTCATTTTCCGCTACAGATTAGGAACTCCAACAAACATTATTGCAAGGCCCGATTATGTGAAGTACATGTCAAGGCAATTGAAGTATACATGCACAAATCGCAAAAATAAGAAACCTTATGACCTTTTCGAAAATGTCGATTCTGTAATGAGGAATTTTCCACTGAAGTTTGTCACAACGCTTCAGTATATATCAATAGATGGCGCTGATCAGCTTTGGAAATATTTTTTAAGCGGAGTTCTAGTAAAATCTTTTAGCAGGGCAAAAAAAAACACCTAGACACATATAAAACTCATTGTATTGTAAAATTTCTTTATTATTCATTGATGTATATAAAGTGAGAACTGTAAAGAACCCAATGATATTCTAACAAACAGATATGTTATACACCTACAAAACCACCGAAAAAAGTGTGCCGCGGGGGAGAGCCAGCTCACATACACGCAGTGACGCAGAATAAAGGAAAAACAGGCCAATTGACACGTTTTCGAGTCTTCACGATTGCGCGCTCATAACATATCTGTTTAATTAAATATCATTGAAAGAACCTTTTTTCTGTCAAACATTTTTAACATAAAAAGTCTACTGTTCTTTTGCATCCTGAACTGAACTAAGTACAAGGTTTTGCATGAGTTTTTACTATTGTTTTTCTGAGTGTTTTTGCGTTACGTCTAAACTTCTGGTGCGTCGAGTCGAGCTTAGGTTGCTCCGTACTTCAGTTAAGGCTTTATGGACAAAAAAACGAGCTATTTTATTATTCCCAACGTTGATCAGGGCCATCTAGTTCGTTCATAAAAAGCACTGGAAAATTCCCCATTCCAACATTGTAATAATATTTTTATTAGGTACCTCCTTGTAGATACATAAGCTACTTCGCCACTTCTGCCCAATCTTTTGACATTTCATGACTCTTGTCACCCCAAGAGAGAGTGGGATGACTTTGACAGTTGACGGAAATCCCATAAATCGTTTAGTAAATAAATAGAGCCTGCCATTAAAATAATGAGTTTAGCTTAATATGACGACTATTTTAACCTAGATCGGTCAATTATCCTTCAACGAAGTGGAAACTGTTTTTAATAGCTTTTATATCATAATTTACATAAATTGACACACAATGAAGAAATCAGACCAGACCAGTGAGTGACAGCATCATTCATTGATCCGGTTGCCTTTAATGGGTTTTTCGCATAGATATAATTATGTTACACGTATATCTGAAAGAATTTGCTATTTAATTTTCACAGGCGACAAGCCGGCAATCTCTTTAAGCTGTCAATTATAACGTTGTAACCTGGTATTAATAAATAATACTGGAATAAATAAAACGCGAAAAGTTGGTAAATGTATTAGTAAAGCTGTGACAGGATAATAAGAAAAGTTTCCGATCTACCCGCAATAGTTTTGTGTCTATCTATTATTTCTATTTTGGTTTGACGAAGGCTACTGAATAAATAGGTAACTAGTTCAGGAAAGAACCGGCAAACCTATTTTGCTGTTGATATTTTAGGAGGGAAAATGTCGAACATCTGTCAATTCAGAGGTGCTTGACAAGTGGAAAGGTTATTAATGGTGTCGATTCTGGTGTGCGCAAACTAAGATTAATTTAGGCTATTGCTATCTTTTACTGAAAGGCAGTGCGAGAAAAGGACGGCTATAGCTATGAACTACGTTAGAGATGTCAAACTAGTTTATGCCTTGCGCTTCACCGTGTTTTTAGTCAACATGTTTTTACGTGCACCCTTCATTTGTATGGAAATATTAGTTCCAATTACATTTCACAGCTCTAAATTACGTCTATCTCTTTCTCGTTTTATTAGAGAGAAAAATATAGCAATAGCCTAAATTAAGTTTAGTTTGTGCACAACAGAATCGACACCATTACCCCTCGTTTTTGGTTGGAGGTTGAAAATGTATAGAAATTACATTATCTACAGTAATTACTCTACTAGTGCGAGCGAGAATACATAGTCTGTCTCGCTCGCACTAGTAGTTTAATAACAAACTCACGATATGTGGAATAGTTCCTCCATACATATTTAATCACTTCCCGAGGCGCAAGAAGTTTCCTATTCTGTCAATTCCTATTTCAAACTTTTTTTTTGGAACTTCTGTTTTGTAGATTTTTTTTCAATATTTATTTCTAAGAATATTTCGAAAGATGAAAGACGATTATGTAAAAAAAAAAATCAGTTGCATCCGGTTAGACTGGAAGTCAACCTCAGCGGAGTTGGGAAAAGGGTAGGCAGATGATAAAAGCTGACGAAAGTCTTCTTTCAAATCATCATCATCATCATCATTTCAGCCGAAAGGCCTCCCCCAAGTGTCGCCACATTGACCGGTCCCGTGCGACTCGCATCCAGCGATCTTTCAAATAAATATTAGTAATAATTATTATTATTAGTTTTCTAGATCGCGAAATGTGGACGGAGGGAAGGGAGGCCTTTGCCCTGCAGTGGGACAATACAGGCTTATAATATAATATAATATATTAGTTTTCTCAAGGTTTTCTCGCTATTTTATTTTTAAGTTTTGGTATTTGATAGAATATCTATTACTTTATTTTATCTGTATATGTGTATTAGTATCAATATGAGTATATACATTCTCGTTAACAAGTAGTTAGTTTTTTAGACATTATTTTGTACCATATCACTATGTTTTCTTATTTAACCCAAAGGTTGACTGGTAGAGAATGCCTTGTGGCATTAAGTCCGCCTATGTACCACTATTGTACATGAAGCTTAAATAAATAATAAATCAGAATTATTCTGACAGAGGCTAAATCTGCGCGTAAAAGATTAGCCGTCAGCCAGTCATCGTTCATTACTTTCGGATAAGCAACACAATCAAACCGCACTCAATCTTGACTTCTCGACCAATCTGCCGAATAAATACAGACTAATACGATTTGACTTTCATTGGCGAAGTTGATGCGAATGTTTTTCTATTTATTTATTAAAGTCGACGGCCTGTTATTTATTGAGAAGACGAATATCGATATGATCGGATTATCGGCCATCTTGGAATAGGTAGGTACTTATTTATCATTTAACTTCAGAATTCGATTAAATTCGATTTAATTCCAGATTGTTTTCTTTATGTGATTTAATATCTAATTTAAACTAGATATCTACAATTCTGTTCTGAACTGAATCTGGTACAGTCACTTCTGCAGACTAGAGACGGTAGCGGTGTAGTGATTGACAATAACCGCAAGCGCCAATGCCATAATTGATTACGAATAAAAAAAAAAATTACATCCCGTTGTCATAACTTCGACAGCTTTGTGACAGTCGTTTGTCAAACAAAAAATACATCGTGTCAGTCTCTTGGTGACAGCCGCCATAGATTAGAATAAACTACTGCCGCTGACCGCACTACCAAGGTTTTACATACTCTTTGGCACTACTGGTACAAGATCTGTAGTCGTCGCACGACCACAGCAGCAGGCGGCAATGTCGCCACCTACGGAAGCATTTTCTTTAAATTACTTAGAAACCAGTAGCATCCCTGCAGTCTGTCATTGTTGGGCAGCTTTGCTGCTGCGGTGTGCGGTCAGCGGTCACCTTCAAAATCTTAACGTTATTATATTAGTCAGTTATTCTCTTGAGCTTTTGGATATGATTTTTCAAGCTAACAAGAAGACCTGCGAAGAGGAGGCTAAGATTACACAACCAAACCTCAAGAAGTTTCAATAATGCTTCGAGACTGCGAGATATATTATTTATTTATTTATTAAGGTTAGCCAACAATTTTTCACACAGAACATTTTTTTAAATTATACTTGCATAATAGTACTATTATAAGTGCAACAATTACTTATAGGCTAACACAACAACGTTATATAAAATACAAAATTACAAAGCCAAAAAATATACTAACAATTTGAAGGATTTTTGATAATTTGCAATAATAACAACAATAAAATTTTATAGATAAGAATATAAAAGATTGCCGAAGGTGGTGTGACGTTCTGATCTTGTTTGCGGGCGAATATTGCCAGAGATTGCACGTGACAGAGAGGTTTGGAAGAAGAAACGGGTGCCCTTTGCCCAGCAATTGCACACTCAGTAGACTAACAAATAAAAATAAAACTCAGCGGTCAATATTCTATCTTATACTTACACTCTTCTAGAACGATTTTCATCCAACTCACTCAAAGCATTTTCCAATTACAGCAGTCTTTGAACTGTCAAGGAGTCGGTCAGTTAATAAGAAAGTTGAAATAGTTGCCCGTACATAAACGTAGATCTATATGAAAAGGAACAGACAAAAACTCTATGAAAGATAGTTATATCAATAAATGCATATACGTTATTATACCGGATGACTTTTTTATCACTTTCCAAAAAAATGGGTTTATTAGGTGAACGGAGTAGAAGCTTATGGCATAGGTACATAGTTTTTTTTCTTTTTTCCACAGCTTAGATAAAAATTGATCTATCATCAAAAAACGCTATAAATTTCATGTAAACTTTTCATATTAGAACAAAAAACAAATAATTTTGAAAAAAATAAAAAAAAGTTTTTTTTACCATTGCCACTTGAAAAAGGGCATTTTATTCATCGATAACAGTGAATAAAACTCTCTTTTACTCACTGAGTGAATAAAGACATTTTGAATTTGGAACAAACACGAATTACGTACAAAAAAAAAACCGGCCAAGTGCGAGTCGGACTCGCGCACGAAGGGTTCCGTACCATTATTATCAAAAAAAGGGCAAAAAAATCACGTTTGTTGTATGGGAGCCCCCCTTAAATATTAATTTTATTCTGTTTTTAGTATTTGTTGTTATAGCGGCAACAGAAATACATCATCTGTGAAAATTTCAACTGTCTAGCTGTCACGGTTCATGAGATACAGCCTGGTGACAGACAGACGGACAGACGGACAGACAGCGAAGTCTTAGTAATAGGGTTCCGTTTTTACCCTTTGGGTACGGAACCCTAAAAAACGCTGCTGCTGAAAGTACGAACTGGGAGGCTGAATGGAGCTATTCTATTCCAAATTTAAAAAAAATCCCGCCAATTTAGTTACGTTCTTTTTAGGGTTCCGTACCCAAAGGGTAAAAACGGAACCCTATTACTAAGACTTCGCTGTCTGTCCGTCTGTCTGTCACCAGGCTGTATCTCATGAACCGTGACAGCTAGACAGTTGAAATTTTCGCTGATGATGTATTTCTGTTGCCGCTATAACAACAAATACTAAATATAGTCAATGGTACGGAACCCTTCGTGTGCGAGTCCGACTCGCACTTGGCCGGTTTTTTTATCTGTTATTGTGGTTGTTTTGTGTTATTGGAAAATCTATTAACATAAGTAATTATAATAAAATGAGTTCTTCCGATATCGAAAATGAGAGACTGACTCCGGAATCATTTCGTTCTAAAGCAGCAGTTATAGTAGATGATTTGTTGCCGCCAAAATCTCAGGAGTTATACCTGAAAACATACAATTTGTTCTGCGACTGGAAAAACCACGAATGGCGCCAATTCATACTCTGAGTGCATATTTCTTAATTATTTCAATGAATTAACCAAGACTAAGAAGCCGTCGACACGTTGGAGCATATTATATTCTATGCTAAAAGCCACAGTGAGAATCAAACACAACATTGATATTTCAAACTACTCAAAGTTAGTGACGTAGGTACTTAAAACGGCTATCCGAGGGTAATAAGCCAGAGAAATCTAGAGTGCTTAGCTCCGAAAACATTGAACGTTTTCTAAATGATGCGCCTGACCACAGTTTTCTGGCCGTAAAAGTAAGTAGGTACCTACTTAATATATGTATATTTATTTACAAACCTACTACTAAAATTATTGTTCACAGGTTGTGCTAATTTTCGGCGTGAATGGAGCCTGTCGCAGTAATGAATTATTACAGATAACTATAAACGACATCCAAAAACACTCGGATAATTTATTACTTATCGTTTTAACTGATACGAAAACTAAAATTGATAGAACGTTTGTAATACGCCAATAATACGTAAAAATCGTCGAAAAATATCAAGCTTTGCGGCCCACTAATACAAAAACCGACAGGTTTTTCTTACAATACCATGGCGGAAAATGTACTCGCCAACCTATTGGAATCAACAAATTAGGTGCGATGCCAAAAGAGATTGCCAGTTTCTTAAATCTATCGAATCCCGAAAAGTACACAGGACATTGCTTCCGCAGAAGCTGGTGCGATGCCAAAAGGGTGGCAGCTTTTAGCAAATTCAGGTGCTGATCTTATAGAACTAAAACACCACGGAGGGTCGAGGTCCAGTACAGTAGCAGAAAGTTATATCGAGGATTCAATCGAAAATAAATCGAAAAGATGCAGCCGGATAGTTGAAAGTATAAATCTAAAACCGTCTGCTGCTGAGCCTTCTGCGCCACTATCTCCGGCGCGCCCTTCTACATCGAAAGGTTGTGAAACGACTACATTATAGCTGTCTCAGCAACAGAAACCACAAAATACGGCGACTTTGCCAAATACCCAAGTGTTGTCTAATACAACAGTTTCAAACCCAAACCAGCCTATAAAACTAAATTTTAAAAATTGTTCTAATTTTACTATACATTTTTAATTTTAATTTAATATTGAATCCTTTGTTGTTATAATACTGATTATATAATAAAAACTGATAAATATAAATACCATGCTCCTTTTTATTTTCTCACAGTCAATGGTAAAAAGTAGAGTACACAACACGTGAATAAAAAAATTATCTCGGTACTTGTATTCCTCGCTCCGCTCAGGATTCTAATCTAGAATCCCTCGCTACGCTCGTGATTCTACTCTAGAATCCTTCGCTGCTCTCGGGATCCAACTTCGTACCTCGAACTAAATTCCCTTTTTATTCACTTGTTGTATAATCTACTATTTTTTGTTCGAAAAAATAAAATAAAATAACACTACTTTTGGGCAGTCGTGTAAAAAACTACCCATTTTTTTTTGTGGAAAGTGTTTAAAAAAGTCTTCCTGTATGTACATTACTTACTGTTTTAAAAGACTGTCCATTAAGTTAATTTTCATAAAAAGAAATAAAAGCTGAAAGGGGTCTCCCTTGTTTAACCGAAAGGAATTTGACAAATTTTCACTTCACAAAAAAATTTTCGCATAATTTCATTTGCCAAATTATTACTTAGCAAAAAATCTATTCACAAAAAATTGTAACGCAAACCTAATGTTTGGGAAATGAACGTTTAAACTTTAACTTGTTTACCAACTAGTACTTTTAACATTTTTTATTTAATCAAATATTTCAGTTGGAATAACAGTTTTTACGCAAAATCAAATAAGCCAAATATTTAGTATCGTCAGTTTTCAATTCACCCTTTCCTATTCAGTCAAATGCTTCAATGACAAAAATGTGAACTGCTAAGTGGGTAGGAGGTAAATCATAAATGTCGCTCAATGTGGGTTAGTCAAGCAAAACACTATCACTGAGTTTTGTAGCGGAAGTTTCTTGACATTGTTACGATATATTAAGAATATTAACTACTCTTTTTTTTTAGTTAATAGCGTTATTTTCCTTATATTTTTTCTATATCATGTAGTCGTTCCTGGGTCTGGGTCTGAGGTCACAATTTTAATCTAACCTAACTATTTTTTTTAAATAAGTAATTATCCTAACCTAAATAGTTCAGTTCCGGGTAACCTACTAAAAACAATATCTTTTTTCTATTAATGCAAGTCGTTTCTGGCACTCGCCGGCCGCTGCCGCGGCACCGCTCGCTTCGCTCGCTCGGCTCGTGCGTAGGAGGTCACAGTTTTAACCTAACCTAACCTACCCATTTTGTTTAAAGAAAAATTTAACCTAATCTAAATAGTTGAGTTCCGGGTAACCGGCTAAAAAATTTATATTTTTTTCTATTAATGCAAGTCGTCTGGGACTTGCCGGCCGCTGCCGCGGCAAAAAAAATCTTATTTTTGCTTTAATATTTTTTGTCTTAAATCATTTCACCAAACGTTTATTGTCTGAAGATTGTTTGCTGTAAAAAATCATTTGATTAAAGACTAAATGCCATAATGACATTTTACTTGGTAATATTTTACCAAGTAAACATTTGACCAAATAAAAATATGCGTACTAAAATCATTCGAAATATTGCAATGGTATAAAAAAAAGTTGCTAAAATTTGTTTGGGTAATGAAATTTTGGCAAAATCTTTTCGGCAAAACGGCAGGATCCCGCTGAAAGTTATATTGTAAGTTATATCCAGCCTTTTCATTCTGATCATGCGCCAGTTTTACATTACTGATATTAAAATTAAGATACGAGCTGCATTGGGATTCTTGCGAAGTTCAGTTGCGTTTCATTTTCATGCAGATGAAAATACTTATTCCTATAATACTTATTCCTATAATACTTATTCCTATAATACTTATTTGTTGCAAAGTATCTTTTGCCTGTAGCTTAGTCCGCATGTCGATGTCTGATATTATCCCACGGGAAATCCCTATAGTACTTAGGTACTTAGGTATCCTTGTATACCTAGGACATAGGATACTTTTTATCCTTTCTTTAAAATCCGTTCAGTCATGAAAAGATAACAGCCAAACAGACAGTTTCGGATTCAAAATGTTAACATGTATTTCACATCCCGTTTATTTTTTTAGTTAACACGTCGTCATTTCCCAGAAATGGATAAATATCGCTTTTATTTGAATACTGATAGCTTAGTTTCTGTTTTTAAAACATGAAATAAATGAAACTTTATATTTTACTAGCTGCCCGTCCCGGCTTCGCACGGGCGGACATTTTGTTTTTTTCTATTCTATCCTATCTATCTATCCTATCTTTCAAGTTGGATCAAACTGCACACGGTGTGCAAATTTGATTAAAGTCGGTTAAGTAGTTTAGGAGTCCATCGCGGACAAACGACATGACACGTAATTTATATATATTAAGAAGCTGAAACCCATTAGTGCTAATGCACAGTATGCGATCAATATTTGGCTAAAACAAAACCTACTGAAAAAAATAATATTTTGTTTGTTTTCCCTCTCAATGTTTATTCTATGATTGAACTGAGGCCTAAACGAGAACGATGGAAATCGCTTTCACAGCGTTTCGTATTTCAACAATGATTTTTAACGGGATCGGCAAAAACTTTTCAATAGTTTTCAAAATTACTTTCGACTTCTAGTTCCCAGCTGTACCCGATCGGGTACGGTACATTGTTATTTTAATTGTGTCTGTAATTGCGGGTATCGAAGTAATTGTGTAGTAGGTAATGAGAGGTTTTCTTTTTGAGGTATTAAAAAAAAACTTAGTTTCCAAGAACTCTATAGATGGCGTTGAACTTACTATGATAGTTGGTGCCAAATCCAAAACGCTTGGAAAAAAAAACATTGTGTCACGTCACATACTCTCGTTGACTGACAGTTTCATTTGCTTAACCTTCCGTATATAACCTAGTTTCCTCGCGCTTTGTTAAAATCAGTTTTTTTAGGGTCCGTTCCTTTGCATTATCATACTTACTCCTAGCGCCATCTATCCAGCGACTAGGGAAGAGCTAAAAAGAAAATCCCTCATTGTGTCTGTAATTGACCA
The DNA here is from genome assembly GCA_905147715.2 of Xestia xanthographa. Lineage (NCBI taxonomy): Eukaryota > Metazoa > Arthropoda > Insecta > Lepidoptera > Noctuidae > Xestia > Xestia xanthographa. The sequence goes on along the minus strand of LR990659.1, from coordinate 3,717,292 downwards.
TCGTTAATATCTGACAAAATGTCACTATATCTGAGGTCTACGAATGTATTTTTACTACAGTTAGCCATGGTCTTCTTCTTAAAAATATATTTACAAATAAAAAACATAAAATTACAATTCCTCACAAAAAAAAATATTCAAAAGAAACGTCCAATTCATTAAGCATAATTACAAAACACCGGAGATTTTTTCAAAACAAAACAGAAACCCCAACAAAGAATCGTGAAATCAAAAGGTAATTTACAAAAGAAACAATCAAGTCAAACAAGTTTACAAGTACGAAGATTTATAACACCCGAAACAAAATTAAAACAAACATCTCAAGTTTATTCTAAGTTATTTAAATCAATCTTATGTTAGGATTTAAATAGGTAGGTATTATACTATGTAGGTTGAACTTGTGTAATAAACTTTACACGAACTCTTAAAAAAACGCTTCGGCCGCGACCTCAGGAGTTGCAACATGCGTCACGAATTGCTTGAAGCGATATACATCAAACGCCTAACATTGCTTCGCAGGTCGCGTCGCGATAATTCGAGGCATGCTCTAATGGGGTTTAACGAGGCCTGACGCAACGTCAAGCATATTTGCATTCATTTTCATTTAAATCACCACAGATGTTCCAAAAATATAAATCTCCACCATGCATTATCAAACAAGGAGTTTGCTTATCAAGCACATCAAGCTTCGTTTTAAAGTTCTAAACGGTAAAAATGTTGACTTTGATTTTGGGATCCCCGGATCACTGCAGGCGCTGCGCTGTAGCAACACGCGTGTCGCTTGAGCGTTTAACTCGTGGCCAAGCCGTAATAATAAATATAATTTTCTAAAATTGAGAAATAAATCATCTTCCATTTATCTAATTTATTATTTACTTGAAAGAGTGCTAAAAATAACCATTCAAAAGCTTCTCTTGCGATGACATTATGTCATGTAGGAAATAATGGAAGTACGCGAACAAATGTAATATGAGGTTTAATTTACGTAATGTAACTTGGAACTTGGAAGTACTCAGGAAAATGAGGTTCTTCATAATGTGTATTTAAATAAGTAAATCCAGACTTTTCTGGTACATGTCGCTATAACTTGGAAGATGTTATGATTGCTAATTTTACGTGCCGAAAATTCAGCTACATGAAGTCTGGTCACTGCTGCAGTCAAAAGATAATTGATCAAGCACACAGGGAAGATTTCTCCAATCCGTCTGAGCTAAGACAATCTCCACATATGGTGGTTCATGGACGGCTGAAGTCTCAAGTGCGTATGCAGCGTCTTTCGACAGATTATGGCCCACCTTATAAATAAATAAATAAAATAAAATAATTTATTTCAGGTCCAAGACCCATATAAAACAAAAATAGAAACAAAACACATACATTATTGAAATATAAGAATTAATACATGGTACATTAAAATTGCATTAAAATATTATTGAATTAAACTACTTAGATTAAATTAACAAGTCAAAATACACGAACGATCCAGAATAAATAATCTTATATCCATCTATAAATTACAATAAAATTTGATCTTCGATATGACCTATTTATTAGTTTCATAATGGTGTCGATTCTGTTGTGCACAAACTAAACTAAATGTAGGCTATTGCTATCTTTATCTCTCTAATAAAACGAGAAAGAGACGGACGTAATTTAGAGCTGTCAAATTTAGTTGGAACTAATATTTCCATACAAATGAAGAGTGCACGTAAAAACATGTCGACTAAAAACACGGTGAAGCGCAAGGTATAAACTAGTTTGACATCTCTAACTTAGTTCATAGCTATAGCCGTCCTTTTCTCGCACTGCCCTTTTAGTAAAAGATAGCAATAGCCTAAATTAAGTTTAGTTTGTGCACAACAGAATCGACACCAATGTCTTATTAAAGTGGTACAAAAAGCTACAGCAGCTTTAATAAGACTTTGAGTTACCTAGAAGATAAAAAAAGTTATTACAATGAACACTTACCCATAGTAAGATAAAGCGCCATAGCCGACGCTAGCACAAAGATGCGCAGCGCTGGAATGCTGCGCGCGTCGTTCACACAACCCGGCACGACCAGCCTCATGGTGACCGGGTATCAGCTGGGGACAAAAACAATTACATAAATATCAACGAAAAGCCGTAACGGACATTGAGCGTGTAGTTGGACTTCCAATTTTCGGAGATGAACTGAAAGTTGCATATCCAACAACGTGTTTGCAACGTTTGTTTTTGCCGTGAGCCCTCTTAAACGTTGCAAATGTGCTGATTTTGGGGGCCGTAATCCACCACGGAAACCCGGTGCGGATTGGTGAATGCGTCAAATATGTTCCAATTTTAGTTCTAGAACATACCGGTTTCCACACGATGATTTCCTTAACCGTTTTGAGACCAGGACTACCTACTTACGATATGTTAGTCTAGCAGTTACCTTTTAGCCACCACTGCTTACAAGTAATGCTCGATTAACAAAGTATTGGTATCAAAATCAAACAAAGGTTTTCAATAAAACGAAGCCTGTACCTAATATTGTATTGATCGTCAAAGACAAAAGATGCTTACAGAAGCTACAAATCGTAACCTTCACCCCTAGAAATTCAATATCTGAAATCTATCAAAATATTTTTATCCTAAATTCTAATCCAAGGATCTCAGATTTCTATGCAGCGATTTTATTTATCATTTTAGGAAAATACGATATCTGGAGTATCATTTAGATGAGATTCTTATTAAAAATATGAAATACCTCCTTTATGGTTCTGGCCTCTTGGTAGTTGGTATATAAATAAAAAATAAAAACCAATAAAACCGTAGTCAAATTATGCATGCAATCACTCGTTACCCGTGGCCCCGTTGGGATTTGATTATGCTGTTATTATGGATTTGTATTTTCTATCAATATATTCAGAAGTCCAGGAAACAATCCCTAATGCTATGGAACCACGGCTAATTAAAATTACCCACGGACCCGGTAATGGGTCGACCCACCGGGTAACAGAAGCACATCGAATTATGTACGCAAAAATTATTGCTGGGAAACGATTTTCTTTTTGGCGCGAAAAATCACGTTTTACGATAAAACTCAATGAAACGCTCCCAAAACATGGCACTGGTGGATGCAAATAGTAAACGGCTCACGAAGGTATATCTATACTAATATTATAAAGAGGTAACATTTGTTTGTAAGTTTGTATGTTTGTAAGTTTGTATGTAGGGGGTAATCTCCGGAAGTAATGAACCAATTTTAAAAATTGTTTCACTGGTAGAAAGCTACATTATTCGTGAGTGCTATAGGCTATATTTTATTCCCGTACTCCCACGGGAACGGGAACTACGCGGGTGAAACCACGCACGTCAGCTAGTTTAAAGTTAAACATTATATACTAGTATTTTTTTTAACTAGTGAAAAAGTTAGAACTTTGACCTCCAATATCTCCGTAACTAGAAGGTTTCCAGGTATCATCATCATCATGAGCCTATTAATGTTCCCACTGCTGGGACACAGGCCTCTCTATGAGAGGGAATGAGGTTCCAGGGGTTCCAGGTATGAACTAGAACAAAAACAAGTGCCTTTCGGATTCCTTAAGGGTCTATTTACACCCTTTATTCTGTTTTATATCATATTCAAATGCTTCATAACATTACGTCCATAAATACCTATCACGTTACTATCTGCTATCGTCTTTGTTCTCGAAGGACTGAAAACGCATCGTTTTACTGAACAATTTTAGCTTTTTAAACGCCTAACCTTTTCAAAGGTTGTGAAAGTAATTTTACCAGCAAACCTTTCAAAATTTAAAAGGGGTTCCATGCTGATGCTAAACCTATGCAAATGCGGTGCCTTTGAGCACAAATACGGCAGAGTGTTGGTTTCAACTAACACCCAAAATTGGGCATTGGGAACGACCCGAGAAGCCTAGCCGGGTGTGACACACATAATTCCAATGGTGCAGTTCATTTAGTTAGACAGTTCAACGATTTTAATGTGTGTTTTATGTGTATGTCTTTTAAAGTAATGGATTACGAATGTCCTCCAAAATTATTTTGATTGTGATAGACGATTGTAATGTTAAAGTTCGGTAAATCATCATCATCATCATTTCAGCCGAAAGACGTCCACTGCTGGATATAGGCCTCAAGCAAGCAAGCAAAGCAAGTAAGTAAAAAAACAATTCCGGTAAACTTAAAACCAAATTGCGGACGCAGCTCCACTTACAGGACTCTTAAGGCGACTACAGGAGCTAAATTAGCAACTCTATTTGTGGTGGTTCTAACTTCGTTTGAAATACTGTTAGAATAACGTTCTAATCAGCTTGCACTACAAAGCGGTTGTTACGTCAGTCACTGCGGGCCGAATAGTACGAAATTAGTGTTTTTTTGCGGTTTAAAAAAAATCTTATGGATTGGAATAAAAAAAAACACTATCATGCTAAAATGTTGCTTGTAGAATTATTTGCCAAAAAATCGCATGTATTTTAGTATGGTTTTTACTCGTTAAAAGAATTTTTTAGAGATTAGTTCGTGATTTTTTTATCGAGTAAAATTAGTTGTATTGTTTTCAAAACACTATCATACTAGTATATATCCTGAAGAATATCATATATTTTTCTGGTTAAACAAAATTGCAGTGAATCATCTGTTTTTTTGCATTGTAAATTCGCGTTTAGCTCCTGTGGTCGCCTTAAAGATAATGTGTATTTAAATGTCTGCTGTCCGTATCTGGTGCACACAGCCAACGATGTGTATGTTTATCAGATAAATAAAAAATGTAACTGTATAAATTATATTCCAGAAACATAATAATATAAATTGTTTTGATGACCTTGATTAAGTAATCCATTAACTCAATTGGATGAAATCAAACAAAAGAAGAAGAGCACAACATCGATAATAATCCCTTTCCTAAGAAATAAAATAAAATCAAGCAAACCAAGTGAACCGCAATCACATATATCGGAACAAAGAAGGAAGCAATTTCGTTATACTCTCGTCTCTCAAGTAATAAAGAAAAAGAGATTGCAATGTTGCCAGTGCACAGTGACGCGTTTACTGCAAGGAGGCTGCATTTATTGCATGTTTGTCTATGGTCTGAGAGTACGGCTGTAAAGAGGACTCGTAAAGTTACGGGAAATAAAATTGGTGTAAATGTAGATGTTAGTTTGATAAAGGTCAACTTGAGAGATCTCGTGGCAAAATAATAACAACTGCAGGGGTCGAACTAAAGTTCAGTTTCGCTTGCCGAATAGTCGGTGGATGAGTAATAGATCTACTACATATCGAGACCAATATGTAGGTATCTTAGAAAGCATGTTAAATCGAAAGTCTGTCAACAAGTCTTACCAAAGAGTATCGTGTTACACAACACTAACATTTAGCGGCATTTAGGTAATAGCAGCATCTAACATATTATTTGGTAAAAATTCAAGCAGATATTTCGATTAAAGAATAATTATTTTTTAAGAAATACTGCAGCTGCTGCAAAGCTTCTATTTTCGAAAGTTTGCGACAGTCTCAGCATAAAATAACGATATTGCCACAAATGAAACGCTTCGCTCTTTCGTTGTTCAAATATTGAAACTTTTAGAAAACAAGACACGCTTTTAACCATTTTTTGATTGAATTGTCTTGTGTTGAGCTAGATAAGCATGTAATAGTGTGCGTTTACAGACCCCCTAATTACCTGAACTATTCTATCTTTGAGTCAGTAATGGAAGATGCTTTGGCAAAACTTGTAACTGGTAATAAACCAATAATTATCTGTGGTGACTTTAATGTCAATATCATAGAGAATAATGTGAATAGCAGTAGATTCTTAAGTCTCTTTAAATCATTTAACTTGTCAAATGTGTTTTCAGAACCAACTCGAATTACGACAAATACTGCTACTTGTATCGATAATGTTTTTTGTTGCTGCGATTACATAAATAAATCCATCGTAAATTACCTGCCTTCAGATCATAGTGGTCAGACGGTTACTTTCGCGTACAATAGACAATTACAAAGAATTCAGATACAAACTAGACAAATAACACCCAGCAATCTAGACAAATTTAATAATAATTTAATTAGCAAGTTAAGTATACCGGGTCATATTAGAAACAATGCAAATGTATTTTATGAAGAATTCTTTTCGGTAGTGCACACCGAATTTAATAATACTTTAAAAAAGAAATCTAAAACTATTGGCCCAAAGTTTATTTTCAGTGACTGGGCAACACAGGGTATTCGGAAAAGTAGGGAACGATTGTTTGAGCTGTACGGCCTTAAGCCTTACATCAACACTGAAGCTTTTAATAAATATGTTGCTACTTACTCGAAAATTTTTAAAAACACTTGCAAGGTAGCCAAATCCTTATTCATTAGCAACAAGATTAAATCAGCCGACAACAAAATAAAAACGGTTTGGAAAATCATCAACAGTGAAACAAATAGAAATAAAAAACAAGGTAATGACTTCACACTAGAGACATCGCGTGGCCTTGTGAGCTCCAACAATGAAGTTGCTCAAGAATTTGTAAATTTCTTTACCAGTATCCCACTTAAAACTACAGAAGCCTTAAATTCCTCTCCCTTGCTCTCTATTGATTTATTGAAAGCGAACGTTTCGGCCTGTCCAAATGAATTTAAATTTCAGCATATAAACCCCATAACAGTCATAAAAGGTTTTAAGCAAATCAAGATCAAATTAACGGAAGATCTATGGGGTATGTCTATCAAAGCTTGTACCTCAATTATTGAGACTGTAGCGCCGTATTTAGCCTCAATATTTAATTTGTGCGTGGATCAAGGGGTCTTCCCGGATCTAATGAAATTCAGTAAGGTAATACCGCTTTTTAAATCCGGGGACAGTAAAGACACCAATAACTATAGGCCCGTATCCGTGTTGCCGGTTTTCAGCAAGGTGTTTGAAAAGATAATGCTCAATCAAATGCTTAACCATTTTAACACTAATAAAATATTACACGAGCAACAGTATGGTTTCACCAAAGGACGTTGTACAACTGACGCCGGTGTCACTTTATTAAAACACATATTTACTGCGTGGGAAGAGGCACAAGATGCCATAGGAATCTTTTGTGACCTTTCGAAGGCATTTGATTGCGTAAATCACGAAACCCTGATCTTGAAACTTCAGCATTACGGTTTAGGTAAACTTGCGCTCAGTTTAATAAAATCGTACTTGAATGATAGACAGCAGCAGGTACAAATAAATGGAGTCAACTCAATGGGTTTAAAAGTAAAAATGGGTGTACCACAAGGTTCGATATTGGGTCCCTTCCTCTTTTTAGTATATATTAATGACCTACCCCATCTATTTAACAACCATCCGCATATGGTGTTGTTTGCTGACGATACTTCTTTAATATTTAAAATAAACAGACGTGCCACTAATCTTGATGACGTAAATAAAGCCCTACTGCAGGTCCACGATTGGTTTACCGCTAATAATTTAGTACTAAATGGGAAAAAAACAAAATGCATTAGATTTGCTCTACCAAATGTCAAAAGTAGTGATTGTGACATAATATTGAATCAAGAGAAACTAGAATTTGTCGATAAAACGGTTTTCTTGGGAATCACGCTCGACTCAAGGTTACAATGGGGTCCTCATCTAACATCTCTTGCAGGATGGCTAAGCTCAGCAGCATATGCTGTTAGAAAAATCCGTCAATTTACTGATGTTGATACCGCGAGGCTGGTCTATTTTAGTTATTTTCATAGTATTATGTCATACGGTATTTTACTATGGGGACGGGCTGCAGACATCGAGTCTATATTTATTCTTCAGAAAAGAGCCATCAGAGCCATTTATGAATTACGTAGACGCGATTCTCTAAGAGAACTGTTTAAGGAAATTAATATCATGACAGTACCTTGTCAATACATCTATGAAAACATCATGTACGTTAGAAAAAATCGGCATTTATTCAGTAAGAGAGGGGACAGACACCACTATAACACTAGAAATAGGGACCAACTAGTTCAGCCAGGTTTCAGGCTTGCTAAAGTGGATTCATCTTTCATGGGGTACTGTTTGAAATGTTACAATAAATACCTCCCCACATTCTTCAACTGAATGAGACGAAATTTAAATCTTGTATAAAACGCACACTATGTAGGCAAGCATATTATAAGTTGGGGGATTACATTGATGATAAAAATGCTTGGCTAAATACTGGTCCTGCTCCACAACCATAGGTGGGGGGGCAAACTAATTGCTTGTACTGGTCGGGCATTATTTGAGTCCATCGACACGTAAAGAAGAAGATGAAGAATTGATTCCCATGTTAATGTATTGTGGAAGCTGCAGAAGATTGTAAAAATATACTTGCATTGTATAGATTCCAGTTCTTAGTATTATATAATTGCATCACATGTGTGAGTACTTTGTACTGTTCAGCCACCATTTACAATTATTTATCTTTCATTGACTTGAATATGCCTTGGTGACTGAGAGAATGTCATGCTCACTTAAATGTCTCGCTGATGGTGGCGGGTGTGTCGGGTCATTTAGTTTCCTTCAATATGGTTGAGTTGAATGGCGCCGGTACATGCGTCATGTCTGTGAACGGGCGCTGTCAGTTGGGACTGGTCATCTCTTAGCTGCCAAGGTTCATTTTAATTACTTTAATCATACATTTTTAATCTAATCTTTCACTCTGGATGCTCTTAGTGTGCACGTCTTTCTACATCATTCTCACATATATGTATAATCTCAAAATTAATGATGTAACCAAGATTTTGTAACAATATTTTGATTTTAAAAGAGTGTCCATGGAGTTTCTTGCCCATTCTTCTCCATAGAGATCTACGCTAGGGAATGGGCAACTACAGTACTTTCTCAAGTTATTATGCCTTGTGACTGGGACTGTAGCTTTGATTTTCTTTTTTGTATTTTTGACTTTCAAAAGTGCCGTAATGGTCTAATTGAAATAAATGCTTTGAGTTTTTGAGTTTGAGTTTTCCATTTCATTTTCTTTGAAGGTATTAAATAAACTTTGAAATTGCGAACTCACCACCTGAAAGCTCAAATTATACTAAAACGATTTTGAAAAGAAAACGATTAAGAACGTTTTACCTCAGTATATTACCTTGAGTAATACCCACTTACAAAATCCACATATTTCAATGAATAAGAACACGTTTTAACTTACCTTACAAAATCACTTGATCCTTTATCCCAAATTATCGCATTGTAATATAAACGAGGCTTAACTGACGTCACCTGTGCCTACTGAACGAGGCACAGTACTTCACATGTTATTGATTGTCACTCACGAGGTACCAAGTACAAACAGGTGACAGGTGGGCGAAGGCCTATTTATTATTAAACGTTTCTTTGAATGTTAGCCATTGAAATTGTTGAAAAGGTAACGTTAGGTAACTGAAAATCCTGAAAGGTTAGGTATAAAATTTCTTGTTATATAAATGTATATTTTGTTAGAAATGTTGAGTCCCTTGTTGTAAGCGAGCCTTTGATCGGACACAAATCCATACTTCAGGCTTATTAGTGACCGGGGTTGCGGGACTGTTCGAAAGAGATACCGTGGCCCCGGAACACAAAGGGCGATGAAGGAACATAGATGGGTTTTAGTCAGTAAAAGTCTGACACGGGATCCTGCTCCGCCCAGAGCGGGAGGAGTCATTTGATTATTTCCCATCCCAAAAAAAAAAGGCTTATTAGTGAGAAATTGCTGATGGAAGAACCCAATATCAGTTTTCCCGAGCTGGAAGTCGAACCCAGGACCTTATGTAAAACAATAGCCCTTTGACCAATAGACCAAGTGTCTGGATATACTCGGTGCCATTAAGTAAGACGTGGTTGAACATATCAAAGCTTGAACACGTTCATATTTCAAACTTCTGCTGGTTGTTAGGCTCATACAGGTTTGCTTCTGCCAAAGTTTTCGTTTTCGATGGCCACATGAGGCACAGGCTATTATACCTAAGCAGTTAGATAAATAAGTTTATAATATAGTAATTAAACAGCTACACTGTTTTAGACTTTCACGGTTTTTAGTGCAAAATCGTGAAAGTTAAAACAGTGACAAGTGACACTTAAAGAACTTACGGGATAATATCCGGGAACAAAAGAAAATCACGGAAATTATCCCTTAAGATCTTTAAACAGCTACAGTCAGAAGCAGTAGTTAGAATGATGAAAATCTAATCAGTATCTGGTATTTACTAAATACAAAAGAAAGTAGTTCAAGAACCAAAATTAAAAACTTCCCGAGTCAACACAATTTATTCCATTTAAGATCTATAGCCAAAGCAATAATGTATATTAATACCATGAAATCAACCTAAATATTTTTTAGTTTACTATCAGTAAAAATCAATACGAATCAAATTTGTTTGCTATCAATATCAGTGTCGATTCTTGACTCAAAAACAAAAGCCGACCATGGAAACAACTACTAAATTTCGTGCTTCAACAACATCGACACTTGAATCCCGTTATAAAGCCTGGAGTAGATAACACGCGGCGCACGTTGACAGCTTATCAACGTTATCAGGGACGGCTACCTGTTACTGAAGTGATCGTTATGTTCTACCTACACGGTACACTCAGAGCACTGATATGTATATGTCGGATCCGGTCATGAGTACGGACGGGCAAATGGATCGAAAGCGCGCCAGTGGTGACATCACGCGACCTATTTGCCAGTCTACCCCACCATGGCGGCTTTTACAGAGTCCTGATGTTAACACCTCGCGGCGAGGCGGACATTCTGGGTCTGATCGCAGCGGAGTTAAGACGTCTTGATACTGTACTCGATTCATTGTGCCCAGTGTTAATGTGTCAAAGTGCAATGTCAAGTAATTTGTTAGACTAGGCTGTGTGTATCTGTTTGAAAAGAGTAACCATGGAGTTTCTTGCCGGTTCTTCTCCATGGAAACTACCAACCCGAACCGTGCAATGTGAAATAAAATAGTGTATCGAATCCAGTGTGTTTTCATAGCATGAAACCCGTCTTCTGCCCACAAAATACTCGACCCTAGCGAAATATATCCTGACATATACGCTTAGCAAAATCATCAAAAGTGATCTTCTCGTTGAATAACGGTTGTGTATATCACCATGTTTCATCCACCAAGTTTCTGAACGCACCTTTTCGACGTTTGACAGATGACGTTTCAGTTGTCAGTGCGATGACGTTTGCTTATCAGTGCATTTTTGGTTGGGAAGAAACTTGCTTCCATTGTCTTTTTTTTTTGATGCACGCTGTTTTCGTGTAATTATTGATTGAAACTTTGAGTTAATGTTAATCCGATACAATCTTGATCGGTGTTTGATATTTTGTTGATAATTGAGTGAAAATTGAGAGATCTCGCCACCTTGGGTCGTGACCGCGAGTAATTTGTTGGTTATGTAGCCGGCCTCCGTGTCATTTGGACGCCGGTAACTTCCTAAATTCAGTGCTGGACTATTGTACATCCCCGATTGGGTTAGCAAACCGGGATAAAATTCAGTTGGACATTGATGAAAAGTGCCACGTGTGTGATCTGAAGGTTTGACCAGGGAGTCGACGGTACACGCTGTGGGGCGTCCTTTGGTTACCGTCGAATCTACATAACTTCACATACACAACACAAAACACATTTACACAAACACCCCACCCAGATACGACGTGACCAGGGACTACGCCACATCTCCGGTTCCAACGTGATGGGTAAGTTATATCTACTAGTTGAATAGTTGTTTTCCCTTGTCAATTGGACAAGTATTGTTTTGATTAGGGCTCCGCGTAATCGCGGACATCGTGAGTCTGTTTGTGCAGTCTCACACAACTGGTAGCAGAGCGTGGTTTAATTGTTAAATTCACCACTTATTGTCGAGTTAAAAGTATTGAGAAGTCTGATTTGTTGCCTGTCAGCCTGACTCAAATTAAACATAGTTAACATAGATTGTTTGACATAATATATTATGATATGTAGTGTCCCTTGTGGCTTGTACTTTAATTTGTTATTGTATAAACAAGGTATTGCTTGTACAGGGTCGGATTTGAACTTGTAATAATTCAAACTAAGTTTTATTATTTGGTTTAAATTGTAGTTGGGTCCGGGAAAATTATTCCTGTTGATTATTTAATTGAATTTAATTTGTTTATTTGATATTTGTCCCAATGGCTTCATTGAAAGCTGTAAACCAAGCCATTGGTGGATTGACCTCACAGCTAAGATGGTTTGCCTCTGCTGCTGCAACCGCTGAGCGTCTAGACCTGGAAGAGGCCACGCTTGCCCGGTATGAGCAGTTGAATGCGAGATTGAGTGCGGTTGTTTGCTCGCTTCAATGAATTGATTTTGGACTTGGACCTGGAAGCATTGGGTCAAGCAGCCCGTGATAAGGTTGTTGCGGATTATGACCAGATGTTGATCCTGGGTGACATAATAAGTATGCGCGCCAGGGAAATTTTGAAGAGTCGGGACCCTGCCCAGGTCAAAACAGAGACCTCTGTTGTTGCAGGCCCTGGACTTTTGGGTAGACTGCCTACCCTGGAGCTGCCACATTTTGACGGTCACTTGGACCATTGGTTAAGCTTCAGGAACCTGTTTGACAGTTTGGTTGATTCGCGCTCTGACCTCCGACCGGCCCAGAAGTTGGCTTATTTGTTGTCAGCCCTAGGAGGTGAGGCTCGAGCCTTGGTGCAGCACTTGCGGTGGCCGACTCGGCCTATCCCACTGCTCTGGAACTTCTATCCCGACGATACCAGAACAAACGTTGCCTGGCTGATGTCCATATTGACCAGATCTTGGGGTTGCCGGCCATCACCAGAATGTCAGCGTTGCGTGCTGACCTATTGAATCCATTGCTGGCAGCAACCAACGCCTTAAAACGATTGGAGTTGCCGGTGGACTATTGGTCCTATCTTTTGGTGCACTTAGTGTTGCAGCGGCTTCCGTCAGATTTGAGGTCCCGTTTTGAGCAGAAGTATGGTGGGGATAGTGCCACCCATCTTCCCCCCTTTGAAGACCTCGTCAAATTTTTGGAGGATGAGTGTCGTTTCCTCGACAACGCTCGTGGTGCCACGGGGTTAAGCCAACCGCCCTCTCGGCCGAGGGCCCAGGGACGGACTAGGACTGTCGGGCCTGGTGATAGCCGCCCTGCCCCCCGTTTTGGTGGCACCCAGAGTAATCCTGCTTGCGGCTATTGTAAGGCCACGGGACATGGCGTACCAACTTGCGCGGCCTTCTTGGAGTTGCACGTGAGTGCCCGCCGCCGAGTTGCCAATGCACGCCGTCTGTGCTTTTCTGGTTTGGGGAATCATTTTCATCGGGATTGCCCCAACCCCCGCCCTTGTTCAATTTGTAGGGGCTCACATCTTGAAGTTTTGTGCGCCAACGTGAACCGCTCTGACAGACCAGCCTCTGATGGGGGTTCGCGCAAGGGGGGGTATGATGGAGATGAGCACCGGGCTTCTCGCTCGCTGGATCAGAATCGAGGAGGGGCCTGCAACTTTGACCGCCGTACTCCACCCCCCGTGCCAGTTCCAGACCTCCCCTCGTGAAGGCGACTATGCAGCTGCTGGTAGGCGACGTTGGCCAGACCAGCACCGCCTTCCCTCCCCTCCGTTGGCGGAACGTCCCCGTTTGGAGACGCGCCCCCCGCCACTCAGGTGTCAAGTGGGATATGCCCCTCCAGCGATGGCGCGCGGCTCGGGACATCGCGCGGATGAGGAGTTTGACTACTATCCTCATCGGGATAGACCCCAGCCTGGATGCGGCGATCGGTCGCCGCCCAGGCATTGCTAGGAAATTGGCGCCTGTCCCGCTAACGTACCTCCCCAGATCGACATGGTTTTGTTGCCAACGGCATCGGTCAGGGTCTGGGGACCCACGGGGGACTCTGTTGTGGCCCGTGCCATTTTGGACACGGGAGCCCAGGGTTGCCTTTTGTCGTCTTGGTTAGCGGGTCGGGTGAGCCTGGATGTCCGTGCCTTTTCAGGCACGATTAATGGAATAGGCGAAACACCTATCCCGACTGTTGAGGGACAAACCTTATTTGGGCTCACTCCTGTGAGTTGTTTGGACCCTAAGTTTTTTCCTTCGGCTATTGTTCTGACGAGTATTTTGGGCTGTCACCCCCAACGTCAGCTGTCGCCTGATATCGTCCGGTTGACGTCAGGCCTGGATTTGGCTGACCGCCGGTTTGATTCCCCTAATACAACTCATTTGATATTGGGTTCCGATGTACTAGGGAGAATATTATTGGGTAATATGAATGTCTTGCAGCCGAACGGTTTGGTGGCTGTCTCGACCATCTTTGGCTTTGCGGTGATGGGCCCAGTGTTGAAGGCTGCCCCTCCACCTGAGCCTGATTTTGCGCTGGCGTGTGGCTCCGCTCTCTCTGACGCTGTTCAGAGGTTTTGGGAGGTTGAGGAGCCACCGCAAGTGGCCCGCTTGAACCCGGAACATGAGGAGTGCGAGTTGTTCTATCAGAACAACACAGGTCGACTCCGTTCCGGTCGGCTCGTAACACGGTTGCCTTTTGTTGCAGTTCGACCACCTCTCGGCGAGTCCAGACCTATGGCCGAGAAGAGATTGTTGGCGATGGAGCGGCGTATGGCCAGGGATCCGGTGCTGCGGCAGAAATATTTAGATTTCATGCGTGAGTACGCAGACTTGGGACACATATCGGTGTCAAATTTGGATTGGCGCTCAGTTGAGCATTACTTTCTGCCGCATCACGCGGTCCTCAAGGCGTCCACCGGTAAGCTGCGCACAGTGTTTGATGGGTCTGCGCGGACTTCCTCTGGTGTCTCTTTGAATGATTGCTTGCACTCCGGCCCCAAATTGTTGAGGGACCTTTGTGATGTCATCACGTCTTTTCGTCGTCATCAAGTAGTCTTTGTGGCTGACATCAAAATGATGTTCCGGCAAACGGTTATTCACCGGGATGACAGACGTTATCAGTTGATCCTGTGGCGAGAGAATCCCCGGGACCCCATGGTTGTTTATGAGCTCAACACGAATACGTACGGCCTTCGATCGAGCCCCTTTGTTACTATTCGTTCGCTTTGGGAGCTTGTAACAGATCTACTTGATCCTATTTAAAATAAATGGATAAGCAGACTTGTTCAATTAAATTTTAATAGTGGGGAAAGATAAAAAATACAGCTAGTTATAAAAAACTACCTAGCACGCACTCAGTTTTAAAGTTTATGCACTTAGATGGACAATAATGAGTTTACCATACTGTAAGAACGGGAACAGGCGTCAGGGTAGCAGGTCGATACCGGAGTAACCTTGAAGTGAGCTCTGAAGCAGTAGAAACGGCGGCAGCGCAGATCTCAAGAGTTCACCAGGACAGCTCAGCAGCAAGACAGTGCAGAACTCAGGGCCAGACGTAGGACAGCCCTGTGAGACCAGTAGACGGACAGGCACGTAGTTAGCCTCCGAACATCGGGAGTAGAAGTCCCGGGTGAAACTTTCGTTGGATCCCCTGGGCAGTTTAAGAATCTCACCGCCAAAACCAAGCTGCTCTCCGATACTCCTCAAATCAGATTCCAGAGTAGACTTTTCAGCCGTCCGTCAGCTCGTTTCTCCCAAAGTAGTCTTCTTCTTTCAAATCTTAGTTTTCTTAGTGTGGCCATCATCTCAACTGACAAGTGTAGTCGGCCAGGACATATTATCCATAAGTGCGTAAAGAATTTTATAATATAATTTAATATTAAGTTATTTAGTACACAATCGTAATAATCTACAAAATATAATGGCTAAACACATTTTGATAAAAATAATTTAAATTATACAAACCAAAAAGAGAAATCATAGAGCTAGACCATAGACTGAGCAGAAAGAGAATTAAAAAACTAACTGACAGTTTGACAATTTGACGCTTGACGTAAATATCACAACATGAAAATTTTGATAAGATTTTATTTCAGCTATTTCCAAGTTAAAGAATCGTATTTAAATCGATTTGCTGAGTGTAGATAAATAAACAAATAAAAAGGATGATGAATAGTATTATGAATGGTGAATATGAAGCGTAAGTATAGCATAATACTATATTTCCCCAACGACCCCGAGAAAATTTTTGGCCTAGAACAAAAATTTTGCTAAAGTTAAAGTATTACAGCATTCACAAAACTTACATAACTCATTCAAACACACCGACATCTTACGAAGTTAGGTCAGGTAGGATTCACATTCAATGATCACTACTCAACCTGATAAATCAATAACTTTAAGGCTTATTTTAGGAGTTGTAATCCGCTCGCGTCTAAAACCACTAATGAGATGAAAATAGAAAGATTTTAACAAAGGCTTATTTTTAACGGAGTTGTCATCCGCTCCTAATCAACTTTAGTTGATATTTAGTTGACTTTTAGAGTCAATAGTTAACAAGGGCTTATTTTTATGGAGTTGTCATCCGCTCCAAACAACTTTTAGAGTTGATAGTTAACAAGGGCTTATTTTTATGGAGTTGTCAGCCGCTCCAATCAACTTTTAGAGTTGATAGTTAACAAGGGCTTATTTTTATGGAGTTGTCATCCGCTCCAATCAACTTTTAGAGTTGATAGTTAGAAACAAATTAGACATACTAACTTGTAGAAAATAAAAGAATAGATATAAGGAAAGATTACAAAATAATCTTTTAATGAGCCGATGAACGAAATATAAAATAAATAGAGTTTTAATAAATCGAAAAGAACTCTATTGAAGGAAAGAAGAAAGAGATGAGTCGTAAGTATAATACGAAAATAGCAAAAGTACGAGTATAGGGAGGGATAGCAAAAGAGGGTAAAAGTATATAAACGAGGAGTCTAGACTTATAGGATCTAAGTTCTGAAACAAGAATCTAAAGTAGCCTACTTGAAGTACCTATGGAGTTTAAGAGGGAAGGAGGGAAAGCGGAGTCAGGTCAGAACCGCGACACCGCAGTCAGTAAACTCTGAGTAGACGTCAGGGCAGCTCCCGTTATACAGTAGTCGGTAAGCTCCGAGTAAAACGTCAAGGGCAGCAGTAGGTAAGCTCCGAGTAAACGTCAGGGCAGCTCCCGCAATACTGTAGTCGGTAAGCTCCGAGTAAAACGTCAAGAGAGTCTTGAGTGTTGGACACGGTCCAAGAGTATTTAAAAATTTAAGAGTAAGACACAGAGGGTCCAAAGAAAGAAGTCGATTTAATGTACACAAAAAAAATATTAACTGAGTTGGTGGTAAAATTCGGAACTAAAGCATAAAGTTTAGTACATATGATTGCCACCGCAAAGTTTGATAAACTTTAGTACCTAGTTTTGCCACCACGCAAAGACTGGTACTCCATGCCCATAATACTCCATGGCCATTATACTCCATGGCTTGGTTTGTTACCTAGCAACCAATGACAAATAACAAGTTGAAAAATATTTTGAGAGCCCACGTAACTAAACTTGTTTTGGTATGATTCCCAGATGAAATATGCATAAATATATATAATAAGTGTTTAGGAGGATAGTGAAGTATTTGTATTAACACTCCCAAGAGGCCGAAAGGGTGCCAATTATCTTTCGATAACGATAAGTGTGTAGGGGTGAAGAATACCTAGATGATGTTTAGTACTGTTGTAGAAGAATTGAGTCGAATAGAGGAGAGCTGAAGAAGAAAAATAAGTTAGTTAGTATTCATAAGACTAGGCCAAATAAGAAGTCCAAAAAGAAATACTAGTGCTAGTTTTTTTAGAATTTTGAAAATAAATGAGTGGGTTCGAGTTGATTTTACGGGGGGCGCCAATTTGTAACAGATCTACTTGATCCTATTTAAAATAAATGGATAAGCAGACTTGTTCAATTAAATTTTAATAGTGGGGAAAGATAAAAAAATACAGCTAGTTATAAAAAACTACCTAGCACGCACTCAGTTTTAAAGTTTATGCACTTAGATGGACAATAATGAGTTTACCACACTGTAAGAACGGGAACAGGCGTCAGGGTAGTAGGTCGATACCGGAGTAACCTTGAAGTGAGCTCTGAAGCAGTAGAAACGGCGGCAGCGCAGATCTCAAGAGTTCACCAGGACAGCTCAGCAGCAAGACAGTGCAGAACTCAGGGCCAGACGTAGGACAGCCCTGCGAGACCAGTAGACGGACAGGCACGTAGTTAGCCTCCGAACATCGGGAGTAGAAGTCCCGGGTGAAACTTTCGTTGGATCCCCTGGGCAGTTTAAGAATCTCACCGCCAAAACCAAGCTGCTCTCCGATACTCCTCAAATCAGATTCCAGAGTAGACTTTTCAGCCGTCCGTCAGCTCGTTTCTCCCAAAGTAGTCTTCTTCTTTCAAATCTTAGTTTTCTTAGTGTGGCCATCATCTCAACTGACAAGTGTAGTCGGCCAGGACATATTATCCATAAGTGCGTAAAGAATTTTATAATATAATTTAATATTAAGTTATTTAGTACACAATCGTAATAATCTACAAAATATAATGGCTAAACACATTTTGATAAAAATAATTTAAATTATACAAACCAAAAAGAGAAATCATAGAGCTAGACCATAGACTGAGCAGAAAGAGAATTAAAAAACTAACTGACAGTTTGACAATTTGACGCTTGACGTAAATATCACAACATGAAAATTTTGATAAGATTTTATTTCAGCTATTTCCAAGTTAAAGAATCGTATTTAAATCGATTTGCTGAGTGTAGATAAATAAACAAATAAAAAGGATGATGAATAGTATTATGAATGGTGAATATGAAGCGTAAGTATAGCATAATACTATAAGCTCGCGGACCGAGAACGCTTGAAGTTCCCTCGGGCGTCCGCCATCTTGAAAACGGACTTGTATGTTGATGACGTCTGCACTGGGGCTTCCACGGTTGAGGAAGCTATCCTGTTGCGTGACGAGTTGGTTCAAATTTTGGATTCCGCTGGCTATGAGTTGCGTAAGTGGGTGTCCAACTCGCCAGCACTGTTGGAAGATATGGAAGAGGATCATAAGCAGGATCCTCATTTGTTTGAAAATGCTGACAACCCTGCTATGTTGGCCGTTCTCGGCGTTCAGTACCGACCAGTCCAAGACACCTTTACGTATGATGTCGATTTGGAGTCACCACACAGTTGGACTAAACGACTGGTATTGTCTACTGTCGCGAGAACCTTTGACCCGAATGGTTGGATATGCCCGGTATTGTTTTGGGCGAAATGTTTTCTCCAGCACCTTTGGACCGCGGAACTTGGTTGGGATGAGCCACTTCGGGAAACTCTTTTGGAAGATTGGCTCCGATTTGTATCCGCACTTCCTGCGGTCAACGAGGTCGCGTTACCACGCGCTATCCTCCCACCTGGGAACTATACTGCTACCCTTCATGGGTTTTGTGACGCATCTTCGCACGGTTATGCAGCTGTTGTTTATCTGCGCACCGCCAGCGCGACAGGCCAGGTGAAGTTGTCACTGATCATGGCCAAGAGCAAGGTGGCCCCCCTCCGGACGGCATTGACCATCCCTAAGCTAGAGTTGTCAGGGGCGGCGCTTCTTGTGCGTCTCTTGAATCACGTTGCTCAAACTTTAGGTGGATCTGTGAACATTCGGAATTCTTACGCCTGGACGGACAGTCAAATTGTTTTGTGTTGGTTGAAGACGTCCGTCCACTCCTTGGAGGTCTTTGTTGCGAACCGAGTGTCACAGATACAAAATTCCGAAACGCCTTTGATTTGGAGGCAAGTGCCTGGAGACTTGAACCCCGGCGACGTAGCCTCACGTGGGTGCATGGCCCCCCACCTGATTATGCACCCCCTTTGGTGGGGACCGGATTGGCTGACTCGCCCCGAGGATGATTGGCCTCGAACGCCAGTTTTGATGTCGGATCCTTTGCCCGGGCTTAAGGTGCTCGCTGTTGGGACGAAAGACCCTCCGTTTGATCCTGATATTTTGTTGAATCGATACAGCTCCCTCGACAAATTGTTGAACGTTACCTCGTGGATCAGGCGTTTTGGTCACAATGCTAGGAATCCAGGGGACAAGCGCCTGTCACCGGTTCTCTCTCCTCAAGAGCGACAGGAGTCACTCCTCCTGTGGGTTCGCTCTGTGCAGGCCGTACACTTTGAGAAGGAGATCGAGACCTTGAAGTCCGGTAGAGTTAAGTTGTCGGGAGCCGTTAGTAAGTTGAACCCCTTTTTGGATGAAACGGGTCTTTTGCGTGTTGGAGGACGGTTGAGGCACTCTAGCCTTCCTTATGGGGTCCGTCACCCCCTTTTGTTGCCCAAGGCGGGATATTTGATTAAATTGTTGGTGACTGATCGTCACATTAAGAACTCGCACGCCGGTTGCAATGCGCTGTTGGCCATTCTGCAGCGAGAGTTTTGGATTTTGTCGGCTCGTCGTACCATTCGTAGCATCGTCTTCCGTTGCATACCGTGCTATCGGACTAAGGCCCCAACGATGCAGCCCCAGATGGGAGACCTGCCTGCTGTACGCGTCAATGAGGCGAGGCCCTTTGCAGGCGTAGGAACGGACTTTGCTGGTCCCTTTTCGATAAAGACGTCTACCCTTCGCAATAGTAAAATTGTCAAGGCTTATTTGTGCGTATTTGTCTGCCTGTCAACTAAGGCAGTGCACTTGGAGCTGGTATCCTCCCTCTCGACGGAGGCCTTTGTGGCAACTTTGGATAGATTTACGTCTCGCCGTGGGTTACCTTCTCTGATCAGGTCTGATTGCGGTACCAACTACAAGGGTACAAGTAACTATTTGAAAGAAGTGTGTGACTTTCTTAATGAGAGCCAGGTTGACATTGGTAACAAATTGGCCCGTCGAGGGGTCACTTGGTTGTTTGACCCGCCAGCCTGCCCCCATTGGGGGGGTATTTTTGAGGCCGCGGTGAAAGCAGCAAAGGGACTCTGGCGGAGATTGTTGGGAGACACCGTTCTCACCTTTGAGGAATTAGCTACGGTATTTTGTCGCATTGAAGCATACTAAATTCGCGTCCATTGTGCCCGCTCTCTTCGGACCCTAACGATTTGGAGGCTCTAACCCCGGGCCATTTCTTGATTGGACAGCCACTTGTCGCTCTGCCTGAGTACCCTTTTGTTGATGTGAGCCAAAATCGGCTATCGTGGTTTCAGTTGGTGCAACAGCTCACTCAGAGCTTTTGGAAGCGTTGGAGCTTAGAGTATCTGCACATCCTCCAGCAGCGCGTCAAGTGGACTGATAAAACTCATCCGCCCAAGATAGGAGACCTCGTCCTTATTAAGGATGCCAACCTTAAGCCTCTGTATTGGCGCCGGGGGCGCATTCTCAATTTGGTGGCTGGCACCAACGGGGTACCTCGTTTTGCTGAGGTTTTAGTGGATGGATCGGTTATGAGGAGAGCGGTCGCAACCTTGTCAAGACTGCCAATTGATTAGCGGACGGGACGGCCCGTCCGGGGGGGGTAGATGTTTCATCCACCAAGTTTCTGAACGCACCTTTTCGACGTTTGACAGATGACGTTTCAGTTGTCAGTGCGATGACGTTTGCTTATCAGTGCATTTTTGGTTGGGAAGAAACTTGCTTCCATTGTCTTTTTTTTTTTGATGCACGCTGTTTTCGTGTAATTATTGATTGAAACTTTGAGTTAATGTTAATCCGATACAATCTTGATCGGTGTTTGATATTTTGTTGATAATTGAGTGAAAATTGAGAGATCTCGCCACCTTGGGTCGTGACCGCGAGTAATTTGTTGGTTATGTAGCCGGCCTCCGTGTCATTTGGACGCCGGTAACTTCCTAAATTCAGTGCTGGACTATTGTACATCCCCGATTGGGTTAGCAAACCGGGATAAAATTCAGTTGGACATTGATGAAAAGTGCCACGTGTGTGATCTGAAGGTTTGACCAGGGAGTCGACGGTACACGCTGTGGGGCGTCCTTTGGTTACCGTCGAATCTACATAACTTCACATACACAACACAAAACACATTTACACTTACACCCCACCCAGATACGACGTGACCAGGGACTACGCCACATCTCTGGTTCCAACGTGATGGGTAAGTTATATCTACTAGTTGAATAGTTGTTTTCCCTTGTCAATTGGACAAGTATTGTTTTGATTAGGGCTCCGCGTAATCGCGGACATCGTGAGTCTGTTTGTGCAGACTCACACACACCAGATGTATCGTGGACGAAGCAAAAGAAGTATTTAAGATCTGAGCAGCTGGCCTTTTTATAATTTTTGAAGATCACTAGTCATATAAGGGTAAAAGAGAGAGTTTAGGTATGTATACGAAAAAGTCTATCAATACCTAGTAAAGGAAATTAAAACCAAACCCTTTTTTTCAATTAATTAGGCCATTTTAGGTAATCTTATACGATGAATACTGAAATAGAATTGAATCTTTTGCTTATTCGCAAGAAGTAGCTAGTTTTTTTATGGAGAAGAATGGGCAACAAACTACATTCACAAATATAGAATTGAATCCATCTTGTGAGGATATATGAATGGATGTTTGTTACTCTTTGCTCAACACGGACGAAGCCGCGGGCAGTCGCTAGTAAGATAAATAAAACATGGATACGGGTATTTATCGCGAATTTTACTTTTAGTAAGTATAAGCCCGACGCGCGACGTTTCGACCGGATTCCCGCGACCACGCCTGGTGCAATCCGATCAAAACGTCGGGCTTATATTAAAGGTAAAATTCGTGATTAGTACCAGTTTCCATATGTTTTAAATCTATATCTATACATATAATAAAACAGTAGAAAAACTTTGTCTGTACATTGAATATATTAAAAAAATAATAATTGAGGGGGGTTTAGAAACAGTAAAAGAGCACGAATCCAAAAAAAAAAATCTGTCTGTTTGTCTGTTTGTCTGTTTGTCTGTTTGTTTGTACACGCTAATCTTCGGAACTACTGGACGGATTTGAATGATTTTTTTGTTGTTGTATAGGTATTAAGTCTGGGCAGGATATAGGCTATAATTTATCTTGGAAACTTGAACACCTGATGTAGAACCACAACAGACCAGCTGAACTATAAGAGATACAAAAATGGTACCATAGCAAAAATTGTTCCACGTAATGGGCATTTTCTGCTGAGATAATAAATTTGAAGATCTGGAACACCTGATGTGGAACTCCAAGAGCCCAGCTACACTAACATATATATAGGAATGACGTTTTAGCAAAAGTTGTTCAATCTGATGAGGACTCTCTGTTGACTTATAAAAATCGAAGATCTGGAACACCTGTTGTGAAACTCCAAGAGCCCAGCTAGACCTTAACACACATAGGAATGACGTCTTAGTAAAAGTTGTTCGGTCTGATGGGCATTTCCTGTTGTCTTATAAAAATCGAAGATCAGAAACATCTGATGTGGAAATCAAAGCTATCACAAATTTAAATGTATAATTATAAAATAACATAAGCTGGGAGTACCTCCACGTGGTGAGGGTGGTAACAGTTTAGGACTGATTTTCGATGACGATGGTACATCATTGAAAATTTGACTCTACTGGCCAAAACTCGCCTTTTTTTTATCGAATAAATATGCCTTCTGGCTTATGTTATTTTACTGTTTAATTTCCTTTTCCATTTATCTTCGTGGCACGGTAGCCTACCCGGTAACGCAGCGGAGCAGTCACTTTTAATATAACTATAACCATGCCTAGAAAGAGGGCAAATCTTTCCCAATGTTCCAAAGGAGCTAAAAGATTGAGGATCATAAGATCCTAAGAATCTGCCGAAGAGCGTCAGGAGAGACTTGATGCTGTTCGAGAACATCAGGCTTCAACTCGCTCCGTGGAAACCTCTTCGGATCGCGAAGCACGCCTGCGTTCTCAGCGTATTTACGCATCTACATCCAGGTCTCTAGAGACCAGTGAAGAATATGATGCGCGACTGACCGCTGAACGTCTGCATTGTCTCGCGAGTTGGAGACGTTCACGGAAAGAGAATTACGCTTGAGTTCTCAGCGTATCTACACATCTACTTCTAGGTATCTACAGACGTTCACGGATAGAGAATTGCGCTTGAGTTCCAAGCGTATCTACGCATTGACTTCCAGACCGTCCGGGCTCTTAGAATTCGACATCTGACGTTTCAGATCTTCGATTTTGACGACCCCGTTGTCGCTGGCATAAGCAACAGGATCCGCGTACGAAGTCGCGGGCAGAAGCTAGTAATAAATAAAATAAATAAATATTGCTGGACATTACACACAGCGCCATCTAGTGCCACACTAAGCAACGAGGCTTGTGTCGTGGACACCAGATAGTTGATATACTACATAGATACTTTTTGTTTGTAAATACATACTTATTATACGTATAAACATCCATTTTATAATATCCATTTTATAATGTGTTCTCTTCTGATAGTGAAAGTTTAAAAAAGACAACAACAACAGGGCATAACGTCCACTGCTGGACATAAGCCTCTCCCATGATGGGAGGAATTTGCCGTAATCTCCACGCTTGGCAGGCGGATTGGAGATCGCAGTGATGAAAGACTAACAGAAAACGCTGCTGCCCATTCTCTGGTCTACGGAGGCGCAAGGTGTTCTGCCTCAGACATTAGTCGCCTTATACGACACCCGTGAGTGTAATGGGTTGGTTCTATTCTACTGTACCGGATACCACACGGCATAAATAAAAATAAAAAAAGGCAATTAGTAAGATAAAAATTTTAAGCAATTAGTAAGCAAAATCGCTTTCGAATCTTGCGTACCCAAGTATAAAGTGCGAGTGACTGTACCTACATGATACATTATGTACTAGTGACGTCAGTAACGTGTCGATCGCAAGGCATGTAAGTACACAAAGCCCGTCATGTCCACCGATGTAGGTATTTTGATTTTGGCACGTTTGTGTTCACTGGGAATTAGTTGGGCTCGTGAAGTTGCTTGTGTGTGTAGTTTGTTTTTCTACTATACGTTCATACACAATTTTTGGCACCTCTTCTCGGAATTTTACGGAAAATTCCTTATTATATAGAGGTTTATATATAGTCATCACTCTCATGGCTAGGGCTGCCAACATTTCTTAGGCGAAATATAGTATTTTTCAAAATAAGCTATAAAAAATATACTACGCTTTTAAAAAATATAGTATTTTACGGAAAAATTAAAAAATAGACAAAGAAAAATAAAAGTGTCATTATGCTCTATTATTACATTCAATTTTTAAGCGACCTCATAAAAGGAGGAGGTTATATGTTCGTGTGTATGTATTTTATTTTTTTATTAATGAGATACTACTTACTGTTTCTTTCTTCTCGCCATTTCGAATTCATAGCCGAAAATATCCTTTCTGTAAATGCCCAAGTGGCGGGAATAGAGCAGTAATGAAATTACTTTAAATAAATTGGGCCAGTTATTTTAGTATTTTTTTAACTATGCTGCCATTTTTCAGTTATCTCACTACAATCTTTTACTTTTACAAAGATACACGCTTCACTCAAAAGTTAATGTAAAGGCGCGTTCATAATTTTTTTAAATAAGGATTTGTTTGTTAGATTTTCGTGAATATATAGTATTTTTGCGTACTATATATTTCTTCAACAGTATATAGTACGCAGACTCGAAATATAGTACAATACTATAGTACGGTTGGCAACCCTACTCATGGCCCATATCCCAATCTACAGGCTGTAAACTAACCCTTCCTTCACAAACCCGTCAAGGTAGTTTTGCAAAAGTAGGCATTTAGCGCTGTAGGGTAGGTACGCGCGAAATACTTCGCGTGGACACAGCGCGTCAGAGAACTCTCATGACTCCGCGCGGCGACACAGTATAGAAATATGCAGTAGGTTATGTAATATTACTTGACTTTTATGAAATATTTTTTTTATGATCAAAATTTGTTACTCGTAGTAGCGATAAATTAGAGCTTCGATATAAAATAATTGTCTATAAAATATTAGAATATAAAATAGGTAGTTATAATTGGGCAGTTGGAATAATTAATTGAAAATAAACAGCCAGTTCGCAGGTTTGAGAACTGTAAAGATAAAATTTTGATTTGTTTATGTTTTTGTATTATTGTTTTTTTTTTTTTTTTCAAAGTAATTATATTTGAGGAAAGTATTTCAATTTCAACTACGGTTATTTACTTCAAAGATAGATTTGCATAAAAAGAACCTAGGGTGTCAAATAAAACAAATTTATAAAAGAAATCTATATAATAATATAAAAATTAATTACTGTTCGTTAGTCTCGCTAAAACTCAACAACAGGTCAAGGTTTGTATAAAAGATAAAAAATAGGGGGTAGGCAGTAGGTAGGTGGTTGTTAGGTAGTAGGTAAGTAGGTACATAGTAGGTAGTGGGCAGGTAGGTACTGTAGGTAGTAGATAGGAAGTAGGTAGATTGTAGGTAGTAGGTAGATGGTAGGTAGTACGTAGGTAGGTAGATGGTAGATGGTAGGTAGTACGTAGGTAGGTAGGTAGGCGGTCGGTAGTCGGTAGGTAGGTAGTAGGAAAAGGCGCATTTTAACGCATGCCGGGCACAGCTAGTTTTAAATATTTTCATGTACTATCGTGGTCTTTTCCGTCTGACCATTTTAATTTTTTTTTCGTTTAATACATGCAGAGGCGCCGAGTCCCGCCCCCTTAAAGTTTGGGCGTATTAGGAAAACGTCAACTTTGCCGCGCAAAATAACAATAACTCTCGTTTGGCGTGCGTCATCCGTGCGCTCGGCCGATTCGGTATCTTTTCATTAATTATTTGTATACAAAGTCAACGGGTCGGAGCGTTTCTATGTTGCGAGTGCAAGCAAAAATTAGGTTAGTGGTGGTCAGGCGGGAGTTTCCTCGATAGTACTTTAGTCATCTTAAAATTGCCGGTTGCAATTCTTGAGGCTGCCCCACTGACCTATAACAAAAAGTAAATGAAGTACCTATTTCACAGATGAAATTGATAGGTAGATGTAGTATTAGTATTTACTTTTCGTTTGCAAACGCCAGGCTGAGATATCGATACTTACAACTAGACAAAATATGATTTAATTTTATTAAAAATCTTAGCGTTCTCTAGTAGTACTGATATTTTTATACTGTGGATATGTTTCTACATATTTGTTTCTTTTATTACTTTACACGACTTTTTTCGCCTGCGTTGTTTATTGGCCACTAGCGGACGTCCCGCGGTTTCACCCGCGTAGTTCCCGTTCCCGTGAGAGTACGGGGATAAAATATAGCCCATACGGATTCGGAAGAATCCCTCTAAGTAATGGTAAAAGAAATTTTGAAATCGGTCCAGTAGTTTTTGAGCCTATTCAATACAAACATACAAAAATACAAAGGTTTCCTCTTTATAATATTAGTATAGATTATAACTAACAAAAAAACTCTCAAAAACAGATGATAAGGTGCGCGAAGTTGTCGCGGAAAAAACTGACACAGGTCCGTCGTCCATAAGCGCCAGCACGCGACTGAACGGGCCTGTCGGAGCCGCCGCGGGCGCTTTTAATTCATATTTAATCGTAGTAATTAAGAAAATCATTTTATCAAGTCAAACTCTGCGAATTTGTCTATAACTAATTAGTTTCTTTAATATAGTACAAAAATTAAATGTAAAAAATCAGTAATATAGTCATAATATTGAAAAAACGTTATAAAAAGGGGCAACTTTGCGATTTTTTTCTATTGAGTGAAGTTCATCAGGTCTTGCAACTGAATACGATTTTGACTAGACAAGATCCTTAACTAATACACATATATTTTTTTTAAATTTAAAACACTGTATTCTTTGTCTCAGATTGTTTTAAAAAACTTAAATTCGGGGCCACCTAGCCTTATTAACATCAAACTAAGTAACACTGCGCGAAAATTATTGCAGGGCAACGACTTTTTTTGCGGTAGCACTCATTATAACGCACTTAAAACATTGTGCTCATGGATGCATTGTAAAGTAGTCATGGAGGTATTTATAGTAAATTTGTTAAACATTTGAAACTTGTATGAAAAACCTGTGAAGAAGTAGTTAGGAACCATACCAACCATGGCCCAAAAAATCTGATAACTACTCTTACCATGAGGTATCGTATTCGCCAGTACTAACTGGGTTGTTGAGGTCAGATAGGCAGTCGCTCCATGTAAAATACTGGTATTCAGCTGCATCCGGTTAGACTGGAAGCCGACCCCAACATAGTTGGGAAAAGGCTAGGCAGATGTTGATGATCTCCGTAACCACACGTTCGTTTAGGGTGTTTTACACCCTCTATTGGGGGTCAGCTTATCTTCTTCTTCATATTGTGTCCATAATGTCTTTGTAAGTACGTATTTTCGTACGAAGTCTGTTTAAACACAATATGAACTTACTATTTCACTCTTGTTGCATTTATATAAAAGTTTAATCTTCTTCTTCTTCAATCGGTCCCTCATTACTGAGGATCGTGGTCACTGGAACCCTTTAAACGGATAATCTGCCTCCATCTACTCCGGTCCAAAGTTGCCATCACCACCTGCTGAAATTTGCTTGAGGACATAGCCTCTTTTACTTGGTCGGACCATCGTGTTGGCGACCGGCCTCGCGCTCTCTTGCCTTCGGTATTACCAACAATGACCAGCTTTTCAAGGCTGCTATCTCCTCTTCGCATTATGTGGCCGAAATAGGTCAAAATACGCTGAAGGCAAACTGTAGACAATCGGGTCTTGATATCAAGTTGGGAAAGGATAGACACATTTGTGCGTTTGGCTGTCCATGGAATTCGGAGCATCCGCCTCCAGCACCACATTTCAAATGCGTCTATCCTTTGTCTTTCTCTTGTTTGGATTGTCCACGTCTCAACCCCATAGAGGAAAATCGGGAAAACTAGTGCTCTGACCAGACGGGCTTTCGTTTTAAAACTTATACCACGATTTTTCCAGATGTTTTGGAGGCGTGTCATAGCATCTTTAGCCATGGCTATCCACCGTTTTATTTCTGGGACGCAACTACCTTCATTATTTATATTAGACCAAAAAGTTTAAGAAAAGTTTAATAAGGTCGCACAATGATGCTACAAAATACACAAGTCACTAAATAAAATACGTTGGTGCTGTAACTTCAAATAAACAGCACAAATGTTTATTAGTCCTTAGTTCCTTACTACTGTACGAGTTGGTTGACTTTCTGCAATATGCACAGAATATGAACACGCAATAAATAAAACTTATTTATGTATGTAAGTATTGACTGCTTTGTGGAGCTAGGTAACTAATTGCAAGCGACTGTTGCACGCATGGTCCTGTTCCTAGGGTTGGAATCGGAACTTGGATTACTCCCCGGCTAATAGCAATACGTTCGCTCCTTATTCCATTGGACTTACATATAACTAGCGAAATTTGGGTGTGCTATAGGTGCACCTCTGCCAGACTTTACGGAGATCACAGGCGTGATATTATGTCATGGTATTTCTTTGTATCGCGATACTTACAGTAAGTAACTTCTATTTACAAGTGTCATGTATCTCGTGTCCAGTTGGTGAATAACCCTATAAAAGTTACTCGATTCAGTGGTAGGTATCTACATAGTAACTTTTGCAATACCCATAACTAATTTATATACTAACAATATTATTATTATCCTAAGAAGCGTACCTCAGAAAATTAAATTGTTAAAATAAGCCTAAAATTGTTTTGGCTACAAACTTTAGTAGACACAAAATTAAAACTTTTAGTTGGTTTGGAATAAATTGATGTTTGAAACAAAAAATTGTGTGTAGTGTTTGTAGGGCAACTAGCGATAACAGAAGTTTGTTTATTCGTAGACTGTTTGTAACCTATCTAAATAATGTTGGAAAATCAAACAGAACACCTTCATTAGATATTTATGTCTAATGTTTGGTCGGTCAAATTGTTTAGTACCTACATCAAAACGATGTTGCTTGGTAACTATAACAGCAACAACATTCATTTCTTGTCAGGCACTCTAGCCCATGAGGAGCTCGTGGCTAAATAATAACAGCCACTCGGGTCGATTGATAGGTTAAGCTGCGCTTGCCAAGGTTCGTCCGTAGATGGGTGCCCAGTTGACCACCTATTACATACTTACCGAGTTTCCTCCGTGCCTCGGAAAGCACGTTAAGCAGTTGGTCCCGCCTGCCATTTGTGACAGTCGTTAGTCAGTTTAGTAGGTAGTCAGTGGCCCAAAAAGTCTGACAACCAGTCTTACCAAGGGGCATCGTATTACCCAACCAGTACTAGCTGGGTTGTGGATGTCAGATAGGTGGTCGCTCCATTTAAAACACAGGTATTCAGCTGCATCCGGATAGACTGGAAGCCGACCCCAATATAGTTGGGAAAAGGCTAGGCTAATGATGAGGCACTTTGGCCATAGATATATACCTACCTTAAAGACTAACATAAATATGATAAAATACAATTAGTGTTAGTAAAAAGATCCCTAAAACTATTTTAGTAACACTTCACTTGAGCGCTGTCACTGTTACACTATTTGGGTAGTTAGCTAGTAACAGTTTAACAATAATTTCAAGATTTTGCATAATAACTTCGGTGGTCAGGTGGTAGTTGTGGATGAATAATAATATGTGTTGGTACTTTATGTATATCCTAAGCTATGAATTTTAAGAAAATATATCCCACCTGTGTTGGATTGGCTTCCAGTCTAACCGGATGCAGTAGTACTGAATTCAAATACCAACATTTTGTATGGAACAAGTGCCTTTCTGACCTGCACAAACCTAGTTAGAACTGGGTAGGTAGAGAACGATAGCCCTTGTTATGGCTGGTTGTCCGACTTTTGGACTACCTACGACGACTGTCAAAAATCTACAAATGACAGTCAGACCAACGGTTTGTTTGTTCCACATTTGACTGCAAATATGAACAATCAGCACATCACATTTTATGGGAGTGCAGTCTTTGGCAGAATGAACGCAATATTATGTTAGATAGTGTACAGGTTACATCCGGAGTTTTTTACTATACAGACTTTGTAGAAACTAGAACAAATTTCCGTGCGTTCAAGCGTTTTTGCCATACCTATTATTGGAATCAAATATAACAGCTCACGACTTAGGACCCATTAATATTAATATTTATCCGTGGTGCTAGGCAACTGGGCCTATCCCAGTTGTAAACGTCCCTCTGTGCCTATTGGCCTTGTTTCGTTCTGTCTCCTGCTGATATGGAGGGAAGTGGAATTTCGGTTTTTTCCTACTCCTCCGCTATACTTTTCTGATTAATTTCGTTGCGGGATCCAAGACAGTTAAATTCATTCTCTGGGACTTCGTCGAGCTTCATTGTCTCGGCGCTTTTCTGGTGGTCGCCACTGTTGATTCTGGCTTTCAGGAGTTACAGTGGTTTGGGAATAATGTGGCGGGCTTGTGCTCTTATTATTATGTCGATATTCAACTTTGTGAAACAAAGCAATATCTGGAAAATTCTAGAACCAAGATCAAACTGTTCCTCTTACTAAGTTTATTGAAGTACTCTTCAAGTATCCGTACTTGAAGGGTACTTCAATAAACTCAAACAACTTGAAAATCGTTGAATTATCCCACGCATTTTCAGCGACGTTTTCTTCAACTGTTCAGCCATTAATCGTTACGAAAATAACTGTTATAACAGTCTATTAAATGACGTTATTTTATAACGTAACGTATTATAGGTAGTCTTCCCACTCACTTTTACAATTGTTTTAATGTTACAAAATGGCTGTAAGACTTAAAACGATTTTACGGTTATTAAGTAGTACTAGCGAGGTAACATTATCTTTTTTATGTGACATACATTTCAGTTGAGGAGGTAAAGAGGCAACGTGGGCGACTGTTCTTATGTTTTATGTAGTCGAATCATGATTACATTAAGGCGCTGTCAACACCAAAATCGCGCACACTGTCTATTTGTATGGGAGTAAACGAGACGTCAGTATTACTGGGCGGCCAGGTTTTAGAAGAAAATATTGAAGTAAAAAAGGTGTGGACTATTTGTGAATTAAGACTCGTTAGCGGTTTAGGTATGAATACGTTGACTTCATGTTTTTAATTGCAGACCCATACATCAAAAAAATAAAGACAGAACCGATAATAATGATTTTAAGACCAATCTTTGCAATTATTTTCTATCGAGCCGATTTTGCCCAATTATGTATCGAGCCGTCCGAGGTCTTTGAACTATGATGAATACCCTTATGTCCCCAGCCGTGCCCGATCGGGCACGGTGCATTGTTATTTTAATTGTGTCTGTAATTGCGGGTATCTAAGTGCTACCATATCTTTCTTTTGATGTGCTAGAACAAATAGTTTTTCTTAACATCAATTTCAACAAATTAGTTGTAGCACCCTCTGCAATCAGTTTAACAACGCTTTCAGAGCGATTTTGGGTCTGCCTCGCTTCAGGTATGTTCGGTTGGGTGCGCACGGATTGCTTCCATGCGACCATGCGGAAGCGCGGCGCGTCTTTTGTACGCAGAGTGCGGGCCAGCTCCAATACCGTTCTGAGAATGATAGCAAACAGGTTGGACTGTCCTTATGTGCGACACTGTTGTGAAAGACAAGTTACATAATAGTGTCGCACGTAAGAGACTACAGTTATAAATTGATTATACAGGGTGTAAAAGACCTCATCACGAAGCCGTCAACCAAGCATTCTGTACAACAAACTAAGTAACTTTACGCAAAAATTATTGCTGGGAAACGACTTTTTTTTGGGGTGAAAATCATGTTTTGTGGTAGAACTCAATGTAACGCACTCAAAACATTGTGCTGATGGATGGATTAAATAGTAAGGGGGTCGTAGAGGTGTTAAAAGTAAAAATCTTACATTAAAAACTTGTACTAAAAAAAAAAAACTTGTCAAAAAGTTGGAACTTTGACCCCCAATATCTCCGTAATATTCTCCGTTATATACAAATCTTTACAGCCGTTAAGGTCTGAAAAAGCAGTAGGTAGACAGACAAAGATACTTTCATTTATTAGTATGGATTTTATTCAAATTAGGTAGGTATTCGTCAATGAATAGGTAGTTATATTTATTTTATTTACTAGGTAAGCACGTTCATTATTTAAAATTAAGTCATTGTTTATGTAATCAGCTTCAAAAAGGCGGCCTTTATTCAATGATAATGTAATTTCACATATTCGCGAACATTCCGTGTTTCGCAAAAATATACCTTTAGATGAATCGAGAAAAATATCAAAAACAGCAACGACACAGCCAGTTTTCTCGTCTCGTATCTGCAGAGATTACGGCTCATACTCTATCCGTTCTATTCATTGAAGTTCTAGAAGGCTTGGAATAAGCCGCCATATTGCAACATACGTTATATTACTAACTATCTCGATAGTGTACAGTCACGAGCATCAACATGTAATCATTTTACAAAATTGAAATGACCGGTAAATAATATGGTATGTATATAAAATAGTATTAGGTTTTAGTTTCAGTATTATTATATAAGTTTGAGTACAGGTCCCAGCACGTAACTCTAGCGCTGAACGAAACGTGGAGGGGATAGCTGCGCATGTTGTACGACTGGAGAGCCAATTAAGGCGAACGCATGCCCCAAGACATTCTTATTTTTTACTTCTGCGCAATAACGCTCGAGTTCGAGCGCTGACCGCGCTGAATATACAAGTCGCGGCACGAAACTTCGTACCGCGACTTGTATATTACGTAGTACCAGACAGTTTCGGTTTATAGTTAACAGTTGAATTTTGCGAAGTGTTTACGTCACAATGAAAACTGTAAAGTCACAACTACATAGTTCTGACAGCAACAATCAGTTAATATTGCGTTTGACTTCAGAATCTGTTACAAATTTTTATATATTATTTGTGACCGATACAACTATTTGAACAATCATGAACATGATACACAAAAACTTCGTTGATAAAATTTATATGTTAAACAACAGTGATTTCAGATAATTTAACTGGCCTTAAATAAATGCATGGTTTTTCTTTAAATCGTTTTTTAGGGTTCCGTACCCAAAGGGTAAAAACGGAACCCTATTACTAAGACTTCGCTGTCTGTCCGTCTGTCCGTCTGTCCGTCTGTCTGTCACCAGGCTGTATCTCATGAACCGTGACAGCTAGACAGTTGAAATTTTCACAGATGATGTATTTCTTTTTCCGCTATAACAACAAATACTAAAAACAGAATAAAATTAATATTTAAGGGGGGCTCCCATACAACAAACGTGATTTTTTTGCCCTTTTTTTGATTATAATGGTACGGAACCCTTCGTGCGCGAGTCCGACTCGCACTTGGCCGGTTTTTTCTAAACGCGTTAAAACTCAAAACTGCTTTGAACCGATTAACGTTAAAAGCAGTTATTACTATTACAAATATGCATGTATTTGATAAAGTAAAAAAAAACTCATGAACATAAATATGTTGTTTATGCTGATGACTGTACAAGAACAGCCTTTCTAGAAACTTCGCTATAATAATGATAGCTATGTGAAACTCCGCGCAGGGGTAATACGGGTCAATCCGATTAGCGTTGCTGGCTCATTACAGGTCTTTTAGTGAAAGGTATTACGAGCCACGGATTTGACATTAAGCAGATTAATTGCGTAACATACTCGAAAAGCTTTTATCATAATAGTTTGTTATTGTTTATCTATCGAAATGAGAGAGGATTTGCTGCAGTAGGGATTTATTTGTTTATTCTGTACTAAATAGAATGTTGTGGGGAAAAGCGTTAAGAAAACAAACGTATTAAAAGAAAATGGAAAATCATGATTGTGCTGAATGTGCATCTACGTATTTGACGACCCAAATGGCGTAGCGGTACTGAGGCTGCCTTACGTTCTTAGGGTCCCGGGTTCGAATCCCGGTAGAAGCAAATGGTTGTGTGATGAGCATGGACATTTGTTTACGAGTCATGGATGTTTATATGTATAATAAGTATGTATTTACAAACAAAAAATATCTATGTAGTATATCAACTATCTGGTGTCCACGACACAAGCCTCGTTGCTTAGTGTGGCATTAGATAGCGTTGTGTGTAATGTCTATATATATTTATTTATTTTTACAAACTGATACGGATACGGTTGCCCTGTGTCATCTTACTGGTCACTGGTCAACCTGCCAACTTCTCGAGGTCTGCCGCGACGTTTTAGACGTTTTACACTTTAGCTTAATGATTTTATGAGCAACGTCAGTAATTTCGGTCGGTTATTATTCATGGTAATTAAATACATGGTAAATTTTGAAGTCGTCGTTTTAAGTCTCTCTTATTAAAATGAATAACTATTTAGACGACATTAACCCATCAAAAAATAATCTCCAATTCGTCTCCACCCTCCCTAGGAACATACGAAATACCTTATTCATAGTCCGAGACTAAAACCGAGCAGCAGAAAGCAATCCAAAGCGAAACCTGGCATGTTATATTCATAGTCTAGCTGTCCAAGATAAATTGACGTTTGTTCGCTTTTGATCCTCTAATGACTATTCCCAGAGTAGTCTTCGGCAAATCATCCTGTATCAACGGAATCTTTATAAAGATTTAATAAGTTGGAAAATATTAGGTAAAAGAACCGTGAAAGATATGAGGATTCTTTTGATAAAGATGTGAATCGATAACTTTTGGCCTGTACCTTTGGTAAGCTATCTTTTGACAGGTAGTTAATCGCTATTCGTCCTTTGATATTTATATTCTTTTTGAGGATCTTTATCCTCGTGTTTGTGTCAGGAAAGTAAGGTCGATTAATTTATTGTTGGAGAGGTTTATTTTGGTTGAGATGTCGAGATATTTTCCTTATAGTAAGCGAAAACCAGGCGCGGAATTTTTGTGTCATAATTAAATCACCTAGAAAAATAAACTTTTGATAATAAATGGAATAAGGTGTTACTTTGCGGAAATCCATGATTTCCAAGATATCGGGACAACTAGAAACGACTCGGGGACTTTTGGCCTCTTAGGCGCGAATTATATAGAAACGGCGTAAGGTGAAGGCGCGGCGCAGGCATCTTGCCGCTTCAAAACGTTTCAATACAAAATGTAGGTAGGCGACACGATGTGAATTATACTCAAGCGGCGTGGCACAGGCACGTCGTTTCGTCGCCTGTTCCGCGTCGCTAGCAGTCGCGACTGGAGAGGCGCGCAAGCAGCACGACTTATGTTTATACAGTAGGTGCAGAAAAATGAAAACCGTGTTTTACTTTCGACAATAGAATGTGGAAACATTCTAGTGACATTTTATACACTGTAGGAAAACGATCAGGATATTCGCATAATTTTTCCATTATTTTAAAATATCTATGCTCTTGTGACAGCTTCCACACAGGGTGCACCCAATGCCCTGCACGGGGCACGCCACGACAGTGGCGATAAGTCCCCTCTTTGAGGAGTGGCTTGAGCGACGCCACGGCGTCCTCACCTTCCGCCTGACGCAGGTCCTCACCGGACACGGTGTGTTCGGGAGGTTCCTGCACCGAATCGGGCGGGAGGAAACGCCCGGGTGTTTCTACTGTGGGGATCGACCGGAGGACACGGTAGAGCACACGGTGGAGGTGTGCCCGGTGGGGGTGGGGCACCGCCGTGTCCTCGAAGCGGTGATTGGCGGCAGCGACCTCTCGCGTCCGGCCCTGGTGCAAGCCATAGTCCGGAGCGAGACGGAATGGGACGCCGTCACCTCCTTCTGCGAGCAGTAATGCTAGAGAAGGAGGTGGTGGAACCTCTTAACGTCCCGGCCACCGTAGGCGCGGGCCTGTGGACGGTGGGCTATGGGCTAGCTTGACGACAAGCCATGTCGACGGCGCAGGAGTGTTCCATGCGCGCTCAAAGAGAGTCAGCAAAAACGAAGGGGTCCGTAAGGAACGATGCCTGCCGGGGTTGCGGGACTGTTCGAAAGGGATACAATGGCCCCGAAACACAAAGGGCGATGAAGGAACATGGATGGGTTTTAGACAGTAAAAGTCTGACACTCCCTCCCTCCTGCTCCGCCCAGAGCGGGAGGAGTCATTTGATGATTTCCAAACAGAAAAAAAAAAAAAAAAAGTTTGCACCCAATATCTTCGGTGTCTCTGCACGTTAATGAGTTGCAGCAAAGCAAGCGCATCTTCGTCGTCTGAAGAGGAAGACATTCTATCACGATAAAGTCAGCCTGTATAATGACTAGTTGCGGCGTCTCTTCGCCTCTTTGATATAATTTAAATCGCATCCGTGCCTTATCTGTTCCACGCCTGCTCTGCGCCTGCGCCGCGTCTTCACCGTACGCCTTTTCTGTATAATTTGCGCCTTACCGGACCAATTTCGTTTCAATTTTTTTATGTTATGTTGTTTTTTTGTTTGTTTACTTTTTATTAGTTGTACTGGTAATTTAACCATTTTATTCTTTTGTTTTGTCCTGTGCGGGCTAATAAATATTTTTTCTTTCTCTCTTTACAATATTTAGTTTTAATTCCGCCAAACTAGTTCAAGCTTGAGTGCATGCAGAAAAGCCCTCCCGCCCGCAAATATTTATGCACAATTGCACATGCAGATTGATATAATGTAACATGTCATAATGACAAATTTGTACGGATTCAGGAGAAGGGGTAATGGCAACCATTGCCCCCCCCCCCCTCTGTATCCGCACCTGGAAACATACCTTTTTACAACTGTCATCAAAGTTAACTGTGGCATATAATTAAGAGGTCCATGTTCAACAGTGGACATTCACGCGGTAGAACGATAATGGTGGGACGTATCTTCAGCAACAAAGCGTGGACCTCGTATAACAGGTACTATGTATATTGTCGGCATATTGTGTGATTCGTCAGTATACAAAAGGCGTCGTCTGTTATCAATTACACCCCGTTTTATGAAATTTCGAAGACGAAATGGTGATTTCAATAAATGAGGCTTTCATATTATGTTAGGGTAAAATAATTGAAAGATAAATAGTATCATAGTTAGAACTTCTATTTATTCACAAGTAAAGTAGCCTTCATGTAATTCCACCATCAATCAAGCTTTCATGAACGGAGCTTGAAACCACAATGAAACTAAACGAATTGTTCATGAATAAAACATTAAAACAAGTGGTCTACCTCGCCAAGGTCGCAATCAAACATCGATTGTAATACAATGGAAATCGATCAAGGACTTTCTAGACAATTAATGTAATTTAGGAAAAATGCTGCGTAACCTTTTCTGTTAATGTGTAATCTGTGGTGGTATAGCAAAAGGAATACACGAGACATAAGCGTGTAGTTAGTGTCTGGCAAGGTGCCTGCAAACTAAAATTCACCAAGTAGTTCACCAAGGATGTAAATAGACCCTTAAAGTAGCCGAAGGGCACTGGTTCTCCCCGTCATAGCGATATGTTTTTTGTTCGGGATCATACCTGGGAACCTCCTAGTTACGGAGATATTGAAGGTGAAATAAGTGAAAGGTTTTTGTCAAGTTATTTTTGTGTTCTTTTTTCTAGTTTTTAAGATTATAACTTTCTTTTAAATACCTTCATTCTTCACCTTTCTTCACCCGTTTACTATCCATTGCATCCATCAGCACAATGTTTTGAGTGCGTTACATTGAGTTTTACAGCAAAACGTAATTTTTTACCCCAAAAAAAAGTCGTTTCTCAGCAAGAATTTTTGCATAGGGCCAAGTTCACCGAAAAGATAACAG
This sequence comes from Xestia xanthographa, assembly GCA_905147715.2. Taxonomy (NCBI): domain Eukaryota; kingdom Metazoa; phylum Arthropoda; class Insecta; order Lepidoptera; family Noctuidae; genus Xestia; species Xestia xanthographa. Next base: position 3,678,833 of record LR990659.1, on the reverse strand, counting down.
TCTGATTATCTAAAAACAGCTGTTTAATACACATTTTTGAACATGAAAATGTGTTTTAAACAGCTGTTTTTAGATAATCAGACTGTTATCTTTTCGGTGAACTTGGCCCTTAGTTTCATGTACAGAATGACTGGTTAACGGCTTCGTAAAGGGTCTGTTTACACCTTGTATACTACATATTATATACTATTATTAGTCAAATTGTTGAAGAGAACAATTTCGACTAATGAAAATAAGTGTTTTAGGAACTTCGATATTATTTTCAATTTCAAGAGAGAGATTTTTTTTATAGTTTCAAATCCCTTTTGTGCAGCGGTTACACCAAGAAAGAAACCCAAGAAGAAGAAGACACCTAAATTATCACTCTCCAAATTTCAACTATGTGGTGCCAGCAGTCTAGGAGTAAAATTACTGTGACATAAGGACGGACACACAGACAGACGGACAAGGTGAATAAGGGTTCCGTTTTAGTCATTTGGCTACGGAACCCATAAAAAGATGTCTTTGCCATGTTATCTATAGGTATACATATATTTAGATATATTTCCCTACACAACATAACCCCTCCGGCTCCCCCACACAGGATTACACTCACTCACACACCCCTCCCCATGCACTCACTCACACACCCCTCCCATACACTCACTCACACTTAACCATTCCCCACACACCGTCTTAGTGACAAGCACATTTACTTTCTCACTTATAGTTATTTTATATCTTAATTTTGTATTTTTCATTTTGTATTTTTCTAATTTATTTTTTCTGTAATTATTGTAAAAAAAACAAGTTTGCTAATGTTAATTTAAGTTATGGAAGAGTGGAGTTTCCTGATACAGGCTTTAGACGCCTAAAAAGAAACTCCAATCACTAGTTTGTAAGAAAACTTGCCAAAAACAATAAATATTTTTTCATTTTTAATTTTCATTTCATACAGTTGTAAGGTTTCCTTGAATAGTTTTCTTTGGCATACTAACTACTCTACACACAAACAAATACAAAGCCAGCAAAAAAAAAACAACCAAAATAAAAAAGTTTCAGTGACCACGTATTACGATGCTATCAAAGTATAATAGTGATTCGCGTTACAAGCCACGTAATGGACGAATCCATTTCAATTATCACGCGCCATATACCTGAGCGTCCACTTTGGGATAAAATCGATTTTTAATTTGTTTAAGAGCTTTTAAAACGGACGAAAATCTCCAGGGGATGACTCGGTTTATGCATTATGTATGTTTATGTCGACATTTTTGAATGAGTTTGTGTAAAATGTTTTATATATCTGGTTGTATTTGTGAGTGAGGTAAGTCTCGTCTTAAGGCGAGGCATCGTTCTAAAACCGGGCACGCGCGCATCGGGACTGAGCGGGGGACTGGGCGTCTGAGCGGGGCGAGGATTGCTAGCTTATAATTTAAAGGACGTAAACGACAAAATGGTTTTTGTTATTTAATTCAGTTGGGAACGATAATTTCAGAAATTCCTTCTATAATTTTAAAGAGTATGTATAGGCTCATCTACGGAGAAAGTTAAGAGGCTTAAATTGGTCCCGTTTGCCCATTAAATGTGAATCTCTTTTTAAAAAGAGGTATGTTTGATATTTTTTTCTCTGTTACAAAAGTTACTTAATCATGTATTGAAAACTAACAAAATAAGGGTTTTATCATAAATTATCAGGTCACCAACTTATGTTTTCATTTGTTTTGTAATTACTGACAAAAATTGAGATCATTGACTACATGATTTCCAATGCGTCCTCTTAAGGCCCTTCTAACCCTAAAGTTAGCAAATCTATTTGTGGTGGTTCAAACTTCGTTTGAAATACTGTTAGAATAAAGTTCTAATCAGCTTGCACTACAAAGCGGTTGTTACGTCAGTCACTGCGCGGCCGAATAGTGCGAAATGAGTGGTTTTTTGCGATTTACAAAAAATCTATTGATTGGACTTAAAAAGTAAAACACATAAGACCTGCTTTATAGTTAGTTCAGTTAGTATGCAAAGTTGCATTATCTAATTTGAAGTACTTTTTGAATACCAGCGGTTTATTGTTCAATTTGGAGGTAACTTTGGAACTTTTTCTATCGAGAAAAGTTTATGGAATCGTATTTTCGTCACACATAGGACTTAGCGTTAATCCTCAACTTTACCATATATTTATTTCAATATTAATGCTGTAGTATTTTAGGCGTAACGGAGGATCATGCTAAGCCATTTGAGGGATATACAGGGTGTAAAAGACCTCATCACGAAGCCGTCAACCAAGCATTCTGTACATCAAAGTAACTTGACGCAAAAATTATTGCTGGGAAACGACTTTTCTTTTTTGGGGTGAAAAATCATGTTTTGTGGTAGAACTCAATGTAACGCACTCAAAACATTGTGCTGATGGATGGATTGAATAGTACGGGGGTCGTGGAGGTGTTTAAAGTAAAAATCTAACATTAAAAACTAGTATTAAAAAAAAAACTTGACAAGATGTTGGAACTTTGACCCCCAATATCTCCGTAACTAGAAGGTTCCCAGGTATGGTGTAGAACAAAAAAATGATCGCAATGATGGGGAGAATAAGTAAGCCTTTCGGCTTCGTTAAGAGGTGTTTTACACCCTTTATAGCCCTTAACTTTTAACCAATGTGAGTTTAACATACGGCTGTTTACCTCGGCTGTCATTTGTAGATTTTTGACAGTCGTAACAGGTAGTCAGTGGCCCAAAAGTCCGACAACCAGTGTTACCGAGGGTTATCGTATTACCCAGTACTAACTGGGTTCTGGACGCCAGATAGGCGTAGTCGCTGCATGTAAAGTAATGGTATTCAGGGACAGGCTAGACAGATGGTGATGATCTGTAACATATGGTATGAAAAACAGATACCAAACCGGATTTCACAAAGGCTTTTTCCGATACGTTTAGATGACCATTATTTGATTCGGTTCTTTACGAGTATAACTATTTAGTGATTTAAAACCAAGGGTTGCCTCACAAACATTCAGAATCCCCCCCCCCTTTTACCCCTCTCCTTCCCCCTTAAATCCATTCAAAGGTTGTCTTTAAAAGATCGCTTTTAGCCCCGGGTTGTGTTACCCCTTGTAAAATGTTCTACATTTGTATCTGTAATTTTTATGGTGTACAAATAAAGAGTATTCTGTTTTATTCACCTATTCAACCACACATAGCGAAGTCAGCAGGTTCACGCAAACGAAGTGTCTGGATATAGCATTCGTATCAATTATGAAAACGTTACATTTGCATGTTTATAGAGTTTCAACGACATTTTCGCGTGTTCACATTCATTTAAATAATATCAGTATTTAATGTTTTCTACGGTGATATTTGTGAATGAATTTCTGTGGGCTTAATACGAACGCGCGACGTAAATGTAATTTGGATTCGAAAGTTAAAAAAAAGAAAAACGTATTTATGACCTAGTAATCCCCTAAGGTAAGTCTCATGTAATAGGGGGGACTAAGGGGGGTGAACCTTGTGTTATCAACCCGGCACAAATCCAGAGTTCGGAACTACTACTGAGAAATTTTGTTTAAAATTTAAGAGATATCATAATAATTTAGTAAACTGATCCCGCGGGATCCAAATGAGCGGGATCAATTTACTAAAGAGCCAATGGACTAATGGGCGTGACGACACTGTCAAAAAATTGCAAATCTATTTAGTCCGTCAGTTAGAGTATTAAAAATTAATTGGCACGTATTTTTTGATTTTGTAAATCAATGAATATAAACAAAGGTAAAACGCATCAAAACTCAGGAGTGGGGGATCGTGACATCAGAACTAGCTAAAAATTAAACCAAAGCGTGGCGGGAATTATAAAGCGTCATATCTTCGTCAATTTTGGTTTACGTAACAAAAGAAAAAACACGGGTGAAATATTTTTTGGACATAAAATTAAAGGCATCAGTTAAAAAATATAAATACATTTATTTTCTAACCTTTCTATTTGAAAACAAACCACCACCTCAGCTCAATAAACCATCAAATTCCAATCCTATCGTTGCGATCAAGTGTCGTCTACACACAAATGACGTTACACAACATACCCTCACAAAGGCAAAACGCATACACCCAAACAAAGGTAAAACGCATCAAAACTCAGGAGTGGGGGATCGTGACATCAGAACTAGCTAAAAATTAAACCAAAGCGTGACGGGAATTATAAAGCGTCATATCTTCGTCAATTTTGGTTTACGTAACAAAAGAAAAAACACAGGTGAAATATTTTTTGATAATCTAACTGACGGACTAATTAGATTTTATTTCTCGTCTACCGTATTATGCTTTTCGCAAAAAAAAAAAAAACATCATAAATGCGATTATGGAAAATTGTATTTTCGATTCAAAATTATCGGAACTACGTGACGTCGTGTCGCGCGTTTTAGGGCTGGTCTAAATTGTGGACGTCGAGTAAACTAAGTTAACAAATGACTTTAGTTGGGGTCAAAGTGTTCTTCTGAGAAAAGAGTTCAAATACCTCCAATTTATTTTAATACAGTGTCATAAAATAAAGCTGTATTTTTTTGTTTTTAAAACAAAAGAATTATTGTAATTTGAGTGCCAGTTCGCTTATTTCAGAAAGTATTTGCAGTGACTAGAACAATAAAGAAAAAAAAATGGTGAACTTTTTTGTAATTCTGACGTTAATTATGACAATAAATTCTAAGTTAGAGATCATCTCACTAGAAAATGAAAAATAAACTTGGGTTGACATTAATTACATAAAAGAAATGTTAACCGAAACTCAAAGCATTTCTATAAATTAAAACATTTACAGACACTTTTGAATTATCAAAGGTCAGTTAGTCGAAATGTTCAAATTCGTTGACTGTTCCAAAACGTAAACACATCTCTATGGAAAATAACGGGCAAAAAACTCCATGGAACATTGAAAGAAATAAATAAGTAGATATGATAAAAGCGAATTCTGTGATTTTCATTATACTTTCAGGGACATAAAATTAAAGGCATCAGTTAAAAAACCTAAATACATTTATTTTTTAACATTTCTATTTGAAAACAAACCACCACTACATTGCTCATAAACCATCAAATTCCAATCCTATCGATGCGATAAAGTGTCGTCTACACACAAATGACGTTACACCACATAACCTAACCATACTCAACCAGATCGCGTATTTAGGAACCATTGTTTGACTCGGAGCTGGGGTGATCAGCAACAAGTAATAATAACTTAATTTTAGTCCATCCATTACAATTAAAAACGTCCATATTTGTGTTAGTGTGAACTAAAGAACTGTTAAAACCCCAAAAAAAACCAACAACAACAGCCTATAACGTTCACTGCTGGACATAAGCATCTCCTCTCTTCCATGATGGAAGGAATTTGCCGTAATCTCCACGCTTAGCAGGCGGATTGGAGATCGCAGTGATGAAAGACTAACAGAAAACGCTGCTGCCCATTCTCTGGTCTACGGAGGCGCAAGGTGTTCTGCCTCAGACATTAGTCGCCATACGACATCCGTGAGTGTAATGGGTTGGTTCTATTCTACTCTGCCGGATACCACACGGCTAAAAAAAACAACGCAATCAGAATTGAAAGTGGAAAAGCGATGCAGTGTTTTAAAATTATAATGCCCAAGTTTCTTTTGGTTTTTGGATACATGTATGTTAGTTTTGTATCATTAATTTATGTTTTAAAAGTTATTTTTATTATATTTCTGTCACACACCATTTGTATGGATGTACGAAAGAAATATAGGGTGTTTGGTGCATCATTTGCCATATTGAACGGGTCGAAATAGCCACATTTGCTGTCTCTTTAGCCCTAACTAGCGGACGTCACGCCGTTTCACCCGCGTAGTTCCCGTTCTCGTGGGAGTACGGGGATAAAATATAGCCTATGTTACTCGCTGACAATGTAACTATCCATTTCTGAAAGAATTTTTCAAATCGGTCCAGTAGTTTTTAAGTTTATTCGTTACCCAAAAATTCAAAAAGAAAAATCTTTCCTCTTTATAATATTATTAGTATTAGTATAGATAACTCATCTTTGGCCCCACGGATTTTTTTTCATTTAACATTTTTTTATATTAAAAAAAAAATCACACGTTAGACATAATTATAACTATTGCCTATTACAGATCACCCCGCTCCTACAATGGTTGCTCAATACGCAACCGGGTCAGATAGCCCACCACCCGGCCCGGTTTATCCGGAGCGGATAATAGCACCCGACAGCGGCCGCTCTGCACATCCTGTTTGCACTTGTATAATATGGAGCAGTGGACTATTAGATTTGCTGGAACTACGTATTTAACTAGAGCAATGGGATTTTGAGGAATTTGAAATATTAATTCTGATGTGAGAAATGGGACTTTGCTGTATTACTTACAACACACAAGTGTGTGTCAGCACTGATAAGAAAATTTCCATAATTTTCCCTACTACGTTAACTGCCATGTCCATCACCGGTGCCTGACAGAGTCACTATCTGTTCAAGCCATGTCAGTCACCGGTGACTGACACCGAAGCATCAAATTTAAATGACCGCACGCACAGTGTGCCGTCTGGCACGATTACAGTGTTCTCTTCCATTAGAAATTACTGACATTGCCCCAAGCATGAAGCAAGACATATTCAACATGACCATTTTCAACATGACTTTTATATCTAGATCAAAAGTTATCATGTTTTTTTGGTGACAATGAAATAAAACACATTAAAAATTTAAAGTTATGTTGAAAAAAAAATTACCATGTTTTTATCAAAATAGAGAAAAGGGAACAACTTTCAGTAATAATTATTAATTTTAAACCAATTGGAATAAATACGCAAGAAATAAAATTTCGACGATACTGAAAATATACCTTGGCAGTTAACGTGTTACTAATTTTGTACCTGTTTGAAAATAACTCTTTACAGCAAAGGCCTCGTAAACCAGTAAGACATGTTTCATGTGGTAAAATAATTGATGTTTTCCGAAAATTTTACTTCAGATCGCCTCATTTTCTTGAAAGAAAAATTCAATAGATGTTCCTTTCCTACCACACGATCGCAGCAGCTGCATCACACTTGCTGTTAAAACTAAATTAATTTATTTAGGGGCGCCACCATTTCTTCTTCTTCTTTACATCTATGTATCCGACAGATAAGTAAGAATAAGAGGTCATTAACCCGCATACATTTATTCAAATACATAATTCCGAAAACAGAAATAATGACATAAACTTGTCCCGAAACGACCTTTATCGTAATCTCTTGTATTATCTATGTCGTAATGCTTGACTTTTTCTAGTACCTAATAAAAACGATACATAACGTATTGTCGGGGTACCTACGCAGAGAAATTAAGGAAAGAGCAATGACCTTTAATTCTTACTTATCTGAAGGAGACTATAGTCGTCATCATCCAATGAGTCACCCGCTTCCCAGCCATATGATCTTCAACACAGTCCATCCATCATATCTTTGGTCTTCCCCTACTCTTAGACATAGAAATCCACACACTAAAACTTTCCTCACGATATTTTCCTCATTCGCAACTAAACATAGTTAATCCCAGACTAAACAAATTCACTCATCGGAAATCCGTATAAAATTCGATAAAGGACACACACAAATGGAACCCGAGCTATTTGCTGATGACAGCGACACGTGCAATCGACGTACAGTCGTGGTTTTTTCCGTCTGACCATATAATTTTTTTTTCGCTTAACTCATGCGGAGGCGCCAAGCCACACCCCCTTAAAGTTTAGGCCTATTAGGAAAGCATCAACTTTGGCGCGCAAAATAACAATAACTCTCGTTTGGCGTGAGTCGTAAGTGCGCTTGGCCAATCGGTATCTTTTCATTCATTATTTCTATGCAAAGTCAACGGGGCGGGGCCTGATAGCGTTTCTATTTTGTAAGTGCAAGCAAAAATTAGCTTAGTCAGTGGTAGTGGTGGTCAGGCGGCAGTGCCCTCAATAGTACAGTTCATTCACAGTAATATCTCCTTGTACGGCAACAACCCAAAAGGAACCTTTTAATCTAAATATATAAAAGAAGAAACTGACTGACTGACTGACTGACTGACTGACTGACTGACTGACTCATCTATCAACGCACAGCCCAAACCGCTGGGTCTACAGATTCCAAATTTGGCAAGTAGGTTCCTTATGTGGTCTAGGGGTGCACTAAGAAAGGATTTTTCAAAATTCATCCCCTAAGGGGGTTAAACGTGGCTCCAAAGTTTGTATGGGGAAACAAGATTAGTTAGACTATTTTATTCGAAACTTCACAGGAGTGCTCCTATTGATAAATGAGTAGAAATGGGTTTCAGGATTTTTCAGAATTCAACCCCTAAGAGGGGGAAATGGGGTGGCAAAGTATAAAAATCAATGCACAGCCCAAACCGCTGAGTCTAGACATTCCAAATTTGACACATTGGTTCCTTATGTGGTCTAGGGGTGCACTAAGAAAGGATTTTTCAAAATTCAACCCCTAAGGGGGTTAAACGGGGCTCCAAAATTTGTATGGGGAAACAAGATTAGTTAGACTATTTAATTCGAAACTTCACAGGAGTGCTCCTTTTGATCAATGAGTAGAAACGGGTTTCAGGTTTTTTCAGAATTCAACCCCTAAGAGGGGGAAATGGGGTGGCAAAGTATAAAAATCAATGCACAGCCCAAACCGCTGAGTCTAGCGATTCCAAATCTGGTACATAGGTTCTTTATGAGGTTTAGAGGTGCACTAAGAAAGGATTTTTCAAAACTCACCCCCTAAGGGGTTGAAACGGGGGTCCAAAGATTACATGGGGAAATAAGATTAGTTAGACTACTTTATTCGAAACTTAACAGGAGTACTCCTATCGATAAATAAGTTAACATGTGTTTCAGGTTTTTTTCAGAATTCAACCCCTAAAGAGGGAAATGTGGTAACAAAGCCTGAAATTCAACATTGGTATTGTTTTTATAGTGAATTGGGTCGGGTGTATTACAAAAACAACGATTTTAAGATTTAATGTGGCGGACCTGAAATACAATCATTCCCTGTTGGGGTGCGATAGGGTTGAAATGTCTAAAAATCAATATGGGTGTCGATACCGAGATTATCAGGGGCGCTGATTACGAAAATGGCATTTATTTTGAGATCCAGAAGATGGCGGATTCGACTTCTGTACATGATTATTGTTGATTTATTGTGATGATTGTGATAACGATGAAGATGATTGTGATGATGATGCTGATGATTGGATTACGATGATAATGATTGTGATTACGATGCTGATTGTGATAATGATGATTGTGATTAAGATGATAATGATTGTGATAACGATGATAATAATTGTGATAACGATGATGGTGATTGTGATAGTGATTTTGATGGTGATGGTGATTGTGATTGTGATTGTGATTGTGATGGTGACGGTGATTGTGATGGTGATAGCGATGGTGATGGTGATTGTGATTGTGACAGTGATGGTGATTGTGATAATGATGAAGATGATCGTGATTACGATGATAATGATTGTGATAACGAGGTTAGTGATTGTGATAGTGATTGTGATGGTGATTGTGATTGTGATTGTGATGGTGATGGTGATGGTGATGGTAATTGTGATTGTGATTGTGATTGTGATTGTGATAGTGATTGTGATTGTGATTGTGATAGTGATGGTGATTGTGATAATGATTTTGGTTGTGATAGTGATGGCGATTGTGAATTTGTGATCATGATGATTGTGATTAAGATGAAAATGATTGAGATTACGATGATAATGATTGTGATTACGATGATCATGATTGTGATGACGAGGATGGAGATTGTGATGATGATTATTGTGATTACAATGATAATGGTTGTGATTACGATAATAATGATTGTTAAAATGATGATAGTGTTTGTGATCATTATTATGATGGTGATTGTGATGGTGATTGTGATGGTGATTGTGATGGTGATTGTGATGGTGATTGTGATGGTGATTGTGATGGTGATTGTGATTGTGATGGTGATTGTGATGGTGATTGTGATGGTGATTGTGATGGTGATTGTGATGGTGATTGTGATGGTGATTGTGATGGTGATTGTGATGGTGATTGTGATGGTGATTGTGATGGTGATTGTGATAGTGATGGTGATTGTAATGATAATAAATATTGTGATGATTATGATGATTGTGATGATAAATATAGTAAGATTCAGTGGGACAGTTACCGAACTGCACGCGGGCGAAGCCGCGGGCAACAGCTAGTAAGAGGAATAAAGATCACTGTGCTTTTGAAAGCGATGCAGTTTTGTAAAAGGACGGTAGTTCGCATCGTGCGACCTTTGAAACATGAACTGAAATACGTCAATGTTTGTTTGCGGTGCGCAAACTGTAGAGGTTTGGTCTGAAAAGGCTTGTTTCTATGAATCAATTAGTTTTCGTTTATTTAAGTTTCTTCCAAAAATTCTGTTGAACTTTGAATCGTGAAGTTGGACAGCAAATTTAATAATCTATGAAAAGATTACGAAACATTTCATTCAGTAAGAAGACATGCTCCGTACAAGGGAGTGTGAGTGTCATGACGAATTACCTATTTTAAAAAAAAGTATGACAAACGAACATAGAACCTATTCTTTTTTTTTAATTCAGTTAATGAAACAGAAAAAAATATGTTTACATTTTCAGTTCCATATTTGAATTTCTCAAAACGTGCACTGATCCAGTGATTTGAAATGCGAATAACAAATACTGGCCACTATAGTTCTGCAAAGCGGAGTAAAGTTTATTTAGATTTCCCGGCGGAATAAGTTTCTCTCTGATTCAACACTATTATAAACTTATGAGGCTGCTAGCAACTGATGAACATGGACTGGTTTCAATTGTTTTAAACATTTAATTGTTTTATCATTTTCACTGCACATGCTGGTCAGTGGTCGCAAGCGCCGTTTAGTCTACATTTGACAGATTCTACTTTTGACATCATATTCTACATTTGACAGATTCTATATTTGACAGATTCTATATATGACAGATTCTACAATCGACAGATTCTATGTTTGACCGATCCTACAATCGACAAATTCGTGACCAGACGACACTTCACCAAATTTTAATACAGATGGGTAACAGTTGGTATGTTGTCTGCGCGCATTCTCGGATTCATTGATTTTAGATATTATTTCAATGAGGATGACAATGTCGATAATAGTTTGACAGTTAAAAATGCTCTGCGGCGACTGCTGGGCATGAGGTCCTGGGTTCGATTCCCGGGGCGGACAAAATGTTATTGGGTTTTTCATCAGGAATTTCTCAGTAGCAGCCACGGAGTCTGGATTTGTGCTCGGTTGATGGGACTTAAAACATAACTGGCGAAATTTGAGTATTAGGCACACTGGTACACCTCTGCCTAAGCCTTCGGGAATTACAAGCGTGCAAGTATGATGTTATTATGTCCATATCAACGCCTACAGTGGTTATTTTTCTGTTTTTTTCAGAAACTCGAAACTCTGACCACGAGTGTTGGGTGTTTAGTCTGAACGGACCAAATCGAATGGACCGCGGTCCGTTCAGACGTAGACAAAAAATGTCTACGTCCGAAAGGACCGGTGTCAAAAAAAACAAATGAATAAACTTCATCAAGTACATTCGGGTGCAAAAGTTAAAAAAATAAATTGAAATGTTAATTTATTGCCCGACTACGGCGAAGCCAAAAGGAAGGGTTATGATTTAAACAGTCTTTTATTATAATTTATGTATTATTCCAGATTTGTATTATCTTCTTTAAATAAACAATAAATTATGGGCAGTGTCGTACACGTCATGAAAAGTACTAGGCAAGCATAAATCCAAGATGGTATTAAAATTCCGACCGATCCTTAAAATAAATACCACCTTGAACTGGATACTCACCGTACCCCTGGGCGTACCCCTGATGGTACGGTGGGTTGTGGTTAAACGATACCACCAGGTAATAGTGTTGTATTTTTTAATCCTTTATGGGCGGCATGGGCACCGGGCCGTAGGCCGGAAGGAGGCCGGCGGAGGCCCGGCACTTTGGTGACAGAAGTCAAAGAGTGTTATTTACGAAGTTTTCGCGAAGCGAGCACGCGTCATGGAGTCGTAGCAGGTTCTAAATTTGCTTATATCTCCAAAAGTCTTGCTACTAGAGGGTCAGAAGTAGTTTTAACTAGTGTTACAACTTTACAACACTATTACCTGGTGGTATCGTTTAACTTTAAAACACCCACCGTACCACCAGGGGTACGGTGGGTCTGCAGTGCCTTGAACTCATGCCAGCCTAGTACTTTTTCGGGTACCTAAGCTACTGACTTAGCTTGGCTTAGCTGCTGACTTTTTGGGGTACATGACCGATTCTTAAAATAAATACCACCTTGAACTCAAGCCAGCCTAGTACTTTTTGGGGTGGATGTATTAACATTTATTTGTGTTCTGAACTCAAAACATATTTGAATTTTCTATTTTTCATATAGGCTGTTTAGCGGCTTTATACCTTTGCTTCTCTTTCAACCTGGCCAAAGCAAAGCGCGGAAAAAAAAGAAAATTTAAATCATAGTTTCCTAATAATTCATGACAAATGTTTTTTTTTTTTAATTCGTTTGAAAACTAGCCAAGTCAGACCTTAGGCTTCAATATACGCGAGCAATGACAACAACAACAATGTATGCGACTGTCCCTTTAAACTTATTATTGTTTATTCATTTGTTTTTTTTGACACCGGTCCGTTCGGACGTAAACATTTTTTGTCTACGTCTGAACGGACCAAAATGAATTGACAGCGGTCCGTTGAGACTAAACACCCCGAGTGTTATCTCGTTAACAGGTTGCGGGTGGAAGTAAACCAATAGATAGATGCTCTATGTCATTGTAACTGTCTTGGTGCACCCGGATAGAAGACAATCCCAACCTAGGAAAAGGTTAGACTGACGTTAATGATAACGCGTATAACCTAGGCCTGTTAAAACGAAAAAAAAAAAAACATTAAATCGATTTACTGAATTCTCAGCTTTATTTGTACTAACAAAGAATATAAAGTAAAAAATTTGTGATATAGGAAAGCTTGATTTAAAAGGTTCTTTTTTTAAACACAACCCAGATACATTCTAAATCAAACATTAAGTATAACCTGAATCTGTCCTACATTTTGGCCTGAATTTCAGCGCTGAAACACTGAAATAGTAACAAATTTAACAGTGCTTACGTCAGACCAACGCTAAGAATAGCAATGTAACCTTTTAGTGAACCGGCCGGAGGGGTTAGCTCGACTGCAATTTGTAGATATGGATGCTGTCTTCTTGTTTTAAAAGGAAATTGTGACGTTTTTAACGGTTAGTTTTGTAGACTTTCTTCATTTTCTTATACGTTTAAATGGCTCTGAAATTATAAATTCAGAGAAAACAAGCATATCCTAGAACCGAAAATTTAAAGACTATGTGAGTTATATCAATCCGCATTGGGCCCTCATGGTGAATTAAAGTCCACTCCGACCGAGCAAAAAAATTTTTTTTTTAAAACAAGCTTTTCAATGTTAGTGTGACGTAATTTTTATTTTCGTATACTTATCAGCAAACCCTTTTAATTAGTACCTTTATCATGGGGGTGCATGAGAAATAATTAGTCCCCCATCTTTTGCAGTCCACCATATTGGATTTAGAAAGACGTCACTTAGCTTATTATCCAAACTAAACGTGTACCTATGCAAAATTTCAGCTCAAACGATTAGGGAAAACTGTTTTAAAATTCAGTTGCAAAATTTAACTTATGCAAACAAATATCAAGTTAAATAAAAGCTTGTAATAATCACTATGAACCTAGGTTCTGGGAAAAGATGAATTAGTTCTATCATCATCATCATCAGCCTATTAATGTTCCCACTGCTGTGATTCAGGCCTCCTCTCTATGAGAGGGAATGGGCTATAATCCACCACGCGGGCCCAGTGCGGGTTGGTAGATATCACATGTCTTCGAATTTTTTGGTTCTAGGACATGCCGGTTTCCTCACGATGTTTTCCTTCACCGTTTTTAGAGCAGCGGTGATGAAATAAATTACACGAAGTAATGCGCCTTACTGTTCTTAAGTCGGGGCCGCCACCACTGGGCCACCGCTGCTCCTATAATTATACTATTATTAGTTCTATGTGTGACAGTTTTCTCAGTAAAATATAAATCACTCTTTAACAAAAACATTCACCCACGCATTTGTTGGATATGTTATAAAAAAACTGAAATAAGCTTTTCCTATAAATAAACATGAGCTTTTAACCTTTATGTACCACATATTTTCAGCTCGCTGAATCCATCGAAACCCGATTTTCAATTTTCAGGTAAGCTTTACGCAATATGGAACGTATTAATAGCGCCATAAGTGCCCACTTTAATCGCATTAGTGATGCATTTATATTTAATGCACTTCGATTTTTAGGGTTCCGTACCCAAAGGGTAAAAACGGAACCCTATTACTAAGACTTCGCTGTCTGTCTGTCACCAGGCTGTATCTCATGAACCGTGACAGCTAGACAGTTGAAATTTTCACAGATGATGTATTTCTGTTGCCGCTATAACAACAAATACTAAAAACAGAATAACAATAATATTTAAGGGGGGCTCCCATACAACAAACGTGATTTTTTTATAATAATTGGTACGGAACCCTTCGTGCGCGAGTTCGACTCGCACTTGGCCGGTTTTATATTTTCAGCATTGAGTTAAAAGCTTCTATAATTATCTGTCCTCATAATGTAGACACATACCATTTATACACACTGAGGCAGTGTTTTTCAACCTGTGGGTCACGACCCCCTGGAGGGTCTAAAGGATATAAACATTTGTATGTTCATGCAAATTTACAAAATAAAAACCTATTAGTACTCATCCATCGTGTTGAGGTTTCGCTTGTTTGTCATTTATTATCTAATATCTCCCATCGTGGATCCGTTTTTGCTTCATTTATCAGAATCATTAGTCAGAATTAAATCGAATTCTTAATTTAAAAAAAATGTGTTAAATACCTACAAAAATATATTTCCTAATCCTAAGTAAATTGTATGGATTTAACATTTGTAATACAATAAAATAAATTAAACAAAAGCGAAGGCCCGACCCTTCACCAAATAATTTTCATACAATGGGGGTCGAGTCATGAAAAAGGTTGAAAAACACTGCACTGAGGAATTCTGATTTGTTTGTTCTTTTGTATCGTTTCAAGCATTGTCAAGCCAAGCAAGTCATAACCTATAAAGTATAGAACTTGGTATGTATGTCAGACTGTCTCGTTGGTCAACTACTAAACCTGAGGTCCTGGTTTGGATTCCCAGGTCGGGCAAAGTGTTATTGGATTTTTCCATCAGGAATATCTCAGTTGCAGCCACGGAGTCTGGATTTCTACTTGTGCCATTTGGTGACTTATTTTCGCAGATTACTTATGGTGGTTTTATTTCAATTACAGATCAAGGATAAATTGAAGTTGAGTGACGTATTATTTTAAGGTGAATGCTTCAACCAGCCCGCGAAATTCAAATTTTCTTACGTTTTTTGCAATTTGCAGGCCAGTGCTAGGGTGTATGTTGATTAAAATATTATTCGTGGCTGTAAGACGTTTGTATAGAAAGGTGTAGAAATGACCTTTTCTGTTTTTTTTTTGTTCCTACACCTTTACGAACTTGGAGGGTTGTATACAAACTAGCACTATCCCGCAAATTGCAAAAACGTAAGAAAATTTGAATTTCACGGGCTGGTTGGAGCATTCTCCTTAAATCCTAATATGTTTGTGTTATGTTGATAGCTTTTTAGAGGGCATGCAACGTATTCTACATGTTGTGTCTTCTCTCATCGTTTATTAGGAGTGTGGAGCCATGTTGTACGTAGACAAACAAACAGTGTTTGCATACTTTGGCGCCGGATAGATCGATTACTTTTTTGTTGCAAAAAAACAAGTCCAGTTTCCAGGTGCATTGCAAACATGGTTGCTGATTGGCTAATCTAAGAGTCAGTTTATAACGTCTTTTTTTCTGGTTGGTCGGAACTCGGAACATAGCTTGTGTGAAACTGCTAACTACCTGTTAACCAATCTTCAACAAGTTTTTGTTGAATTCAATTAACGTGTAAACGTAGAGTAATAATATTTCAGAATTTCAAATAAACAAAATGGATTGTAAAACAACAACAACAGCCCATAACGTCCACTGCTGGACATAAGCCTCTCCCATGATGGGATGAATTTGCCGTAATCTCCATGCTTGGCAGGCGAATTGGAGATCGCAGTGATGAAAGACTAACAGAAAACGCTGCTGCCCATTCTCTGGTCTACGGAGGCGCAAGGTGTTCTGCCTCAGACATTAGTCGCCTTATACGACACCCGTGAGTGTAATGGGTTGGTTCTATTCTACTCTGCCGAATACCACACGGCTAATTGGCGGATTGTTAAAGTTCTGTCATAATTAGGTAATTCGTTTAGTTTTGTTATTGTTCCATCCTTCAACTTAAAATATATTTTCAGCACCGATCACGTTGAAAACGTGACGTTTACTTATAACGACCAAGTTTTTTTAACAACGTTTTTTAGGGTTCCGTACCCAAAGGGTAAAAACGGAACCCTATTACTAAGACTTCGCTGTCTGTCCGTCTGTCTGTCACCAGGCTGTATCTCATGAACCGTGACAGCTAGACAGTTGAAATTTTCACAGATGATATATTTCTGTTGCCGCTATAACAACAAATACTAAAAACAGAATAAAATTAATATTTAAGGGGGGCTCCCATACAACAAACGTGATTTTTTGATAATAATGGTACGGAACCCTTTGTGCGCGAGTCCGACTCGCACTTGGCCGGTTTTTTCTTTTATTGGATGTCAAGAAAGCGAAGGAAGTCTGTATGAAAAAAATAAAAAGTGGGTATAAATCGTTTGTTAAGAAACAGGAGAAAAAGTCATGAGATTAGTTTTTGAAAAAAGATGGCTGTATATTAAAATCAGCACTTAGGCTTCAAACAAAAAATAGTATTTTTTTTACGTAACTTTAGCTCCTGATTTTGGCCGTCCGGTACAAGTTAGCAGGTATGCATACGTTCACAGTACATACTAACTCAACTCGATGCCACAAGTTTTGTTAAGGCGACTACAGCAGCTAAACGCGAGTTTTATAATGCAAAAAAGCATATGATTCACTGCAATAAACAAAACCAGAAAAATATATGTTATTCTTCAGGATATATGCTAGTACGATAGTGTTTTGAAAACATAATACAACTAATTTTATTTGATACAAAAAAAATCACGAACCTATCTCCAAAAATTTCTAAAAACCATGCGATCATTCTGATTTTTGGCAAATAATTCTACAAGCAACATACTAGTATCATAGTGTTCTACCTTTTTAATTCAATCAATAGATTTTTTGAAAATCGCAAAAAACCACTGATTTCGCACTTTTCGGCCTCAGTGACTGACGTAACAACCACTTTGTAGTGCAAGCTGATTAGAACTTTATTCTAACAGTATTTCAACCGAAGTATGAACCACCACAAATAGAGTTGTTAATTTAGCTCATGTAACCGCCTTAATCAGAAGAAATGTAATGTCTTGCGGCCCTGGAATCTTGCTCTATAAAATAATTACGGGACTATTTCCGTCTATAAATGTATAATTATGATAATTATGTAATGACGTATTGCGTAACATTTGCTACCTAATTCCCAATACACCACTACAATAAAACAGTGATATTCGATATCACTCGCTCACTAATTTATTAATGAACAGTATCACATCGTATCGGGATTCGTGAATACTTGATGAGTTCTATTATAAGCGCCCATTAATTCCACCAACAGTTGAAAATGTTCGGAAGTAGGTACGTAGAAGGTACTGGCATTAATTAAGATTTCGTTTTGTTTACTGGGTTTAATTTACTGTTCACTAATAAAGAAAGACGTCGTGCTGCTGTCCTATCCAATATTATTATTTAATGAGAAATTTTTGTTTAAATATTTGAAATCACGTTCTCGAAAACTGCTCTAAAGATTTCGATGAAAGTTGCAATATTGGGTTTTGTGAGGCGATAAATCGATCTAGCTAGGTCTCGAGGAAAATTCGTTTTCTCTATTTTCACACGAGTAGAGC
This sequence comes from Xestia xanthographa, assembly GCA_905147715.2. Lineage (NCBI taxonomy): Eukaryota > Metazoa > Arthropoda > Insecta > Lepidoptera > Noctuidae > Xestia > Xestia xanthographa. Next base: position 3,660,756 of record LR990659.1, on the reverse strand, counting down.
TCGGTCGCCATATGTAAAGCCTCCATCACAGCTCAGGTGAGACGGAAACTAAGCCTTGCAGAATAGAAATTGCTTCTTTAGATCCGCTTGCCTTGTGCAGATCACTAAACGAAATTGAAACTACGTTGTTTCCGCTTTCCGTCATCGTTTGAAGATAACTGCAGACACAGTATGAAGCAAGCGGGACTCAATATTTTTTTTCATATCATATTCTTGATAAAACTCATATTATAAACACTCCATGCAATACTACAATATCTACATTCATGCCAAAAAATCTTGTTGCGCCAATAAATCGCACTTTTTTTTCGGATGGGATATCATATCATCAAGTGATCCATCCCACTCTGGGCGGAGCGGAAGGAAGTGTCAGACTTTTACTGACCAAAACCCATGCATGTTCCTTCTTAGCCCTTTGTGTTCCGGGGCCACGGTATCTCTTTCGAACAGACCCGCAGCCCCGGAATAAGTCGCTCTCAAACTACCAATTTATGAATGAAAAAGACTTGGGCGACACGCAACTGAGACTACTAGATCGAAATCATGTATATAATTATAAACTTGGTTAAAAATTGTAGAAGATATATAAAAAATATTGGCGACATTCTAAGCTTCTTCTTTTCCTTCTTCCCGTTGCTAGTCTTTGTCCACATAAATAATCCAGTCTAATTACACACAGTAAAAGCCTACATTGTGCACAAACTAAACTTAATTTAGGCTCTTGCTATCTTTTACTAAAAGGCAGAGCGAGAAAAGGACGGCTATAGCTATGAACTAAGTTAGAGATGTCAAACTACTCGTAGTTTATGCCTTGCGCTTCACCGTGTGTCGACATATTTTTACGTGCACCCTTCATTTGTATGGAAATATTAGTTCCAACTAAATTTTACAGCTCTAGATTTCGTCCATCTCTTTCTCGTTTTATTAGAAAGAAAAAGATAGCAATAGCCTAAATTTAGTTTAGCTTGTGCACAAAGCATCGACACCATTCTATCCTTTTTCAATGATATAACTGGGTACTTTTCGTTTCAAGTTGCGAGGCTGTTGTCATGACACCTGAGCACTGAGGCTTAACACAAATCCCTGGGGTTTACCCCTGTACCTTGTGTTCAATACATCACGACGCAATGTTCCTATTCTGCCGATGTTGTAAGAAATAGGAAAATGTAGAAGGCTCGGAACTGTCCATATGGGGGCTGACAAAAAAGTCTTGCAAGTAAAGATAAAATAATAAAAATAAATATCGCTGGACATTACACACAGCGCCATCTAGTGCCACACTAAGCAACGAGAATAAGAATAAGAATAAGAATTATTTATTTGCTTAAAATACAGGTGTTACCAGATGTTAAAGTTGGTGGTTTAGGCACAAACCATATTTTGCCTTTTTAGGGCATGCAAATATAATTTTACATTATTGTATAATGCGTATCTACGTGAAATTTAACATGTACTTATTAAGTAAAGTAAAATAATTATTAAATAAAAAATAACACAAATATTGCACACGAAACTAATACCTATATCTTAAAATTAAATTTTGTGTTGCAGAAATTCTTGTAAACTGTAAAAACAATTTTCTGTCAACCATTTACGCAATTGATTTCTAAAATATTTAAAAGAGGCTTGTGTCGTGGACACCAGATAGTTGATATACTACATAGATACTTTTTGTTTGTAAATACATACATTTAAACATCCATGACTAGGAAAAAAATGTCCATGCTCATCACACAAACATTTGCTCCTACCGGGATGCGAACCTAGGACCCTAAGAACGTAAGGCAGCCTCACTATACCGCTGCGCCAATCGGGCCGTCGAGATACCGCATGTGTGAGAATGGTTACTGCGATCGATTATATTTTAATACGGCCAATCAATAAGGCGGATTAAATACAGGCTACTGGGTCATTCATTAAAATGGTATTGCAATAAGTACACTTCAACCAACTTATTTGAGCAGGCGGCAAACAAAATAAATCAACCAAGTTTCACATATTCTTGTATTTTTTCTTAACAAACAGCGGCTCCTTGAATTTGCAGACTAAAAGTGGTCATACTACATGGTTACATGGATCTTTTGACGCTTGAATGACTTTGACAGAAGAGTACTGTTGCTGAGCATTTGAACAACAACTGTTTTGTTGGGGCGTATGACGCCAAAATATCCTTGTACTCCTTATGTTTTTTTTTCTTTCTGGCGTCAAGGATAATAATTATGTAGATATGACATTCCTGTGTGCTATAGTCAGTAAAGTTAGCAATTTTAATAAGAGGTATGACTACCCAAGAATACAGGGTTTAAACGGCCTCTTCGCGAAGCCGTTAACCAAGCATTCTGTCATCATCACGTTTTACGGTATAATACTCAATGTAACGCACTCAAAACATTGTGATAGTGAATGGATTTAATAGTGTGGGGGTCGTGGAGGTGTTTAAAGTAAATTTCTTACATTAAAAACATGTATTAAAAAAAAACTTGTCAAAAAGTTGGAACTTTGGCCCCCAATATCTCCGTGACTAGAATGTTCCAGGTATGGTCTAGACCAAAAAAATATCGCAATGACGGGGAGAACAAGTGCCATTCGGCTTTGTTAAGAGTCTTTTTACACCCTTTATATTGTCCTTTGCTGATGACCCTTGGTTTCGTTTATAGTGTGGAGTGAACCTTCTCTGTGCTTTTATTTATTATGTGACGTGTACTAAGTACTTATACAAACAGGTGAGGGGCACTATAGAACTATAGTAATTCTGATATTAATCATTTTAACACAGGAGGTTTTGTTTGTCTTGGACGTTAATTATTAATTATGTCATCCTTGAGTGGAATTTTGTGTGCTGTTGGTCCCAAATACCAGTCGTAACATACGGGGTGGCGAAGAAAAAAACAAATTCCCATACAACAGTAGACAGACTATTTCGATGCACGTATGAAAACCTATTTATTTTTTGCATGAGTTTCTTTCGGAGAGAGTTTTAATATGACGGGTAGGCAAGGATATCGTTCAGGTAACAACCTGGTAATTTAATTGTTGAAGTCGTTTTCGATTAGTTTAACATAACGTTACTTCACGCCTAGAGGTATAATTTTCGGTTGTCTGATTCTTGATGTATTTTATCTATTGATTTCCAAAAAATATTCAAAGACTAACCATTCTGTTGTAATTATTTTTCTATGGGAGAGCGGGGTTTCCTATCACAGGCAAAAATTGCTTAAAAGGAGTCCCCAAACACAACTACCCATTGTTGTAACAAATTTCTTGAATAAAACATTTTGTATTTTTTGTATTCATAGTTTTTACAAGAAAAAATGCTTTAATGTTTTTTGCCCACAAAATCTATATTAGAACTAACTTTCGTACTAAGAATCCAGTTTGTGTTCCATTTGACAGCGCTCACCCCCTTGAGAAAAACCATTCCGAAAAGGCATTATAAGATTTAACGCACAACTAAAGAAAACGTTGTTTCTCGGGAATTGGAAAAACTACGTATTTCATGGTACATTTGTTTGAGTGTATTCTATAAATACGAACCCGAGGGAAATGTTGTTGATCTACATTAATATTATAAAGAGGAAAGATTTGTATTTTTGTGTGTGTGTATGTTTGTAATGAATAAACACAAAATATAATATTAATATATTATTAATCGACATTTACCACAATTCCATAAAAATCCTTAAATCCCAATTACTGGATTCTCGAAAATCGCAACACAATGTTTTGTTATGTTAGTATTAATTATGATTCCTTTGGGTTTTTTTTTTATCTTGTAACACTACTTCTTTCTTTATTTTTAACAATGTTATACTTAATAATTTTATTTTTATTCATAGTTCTGATCTCATTTTTATCTATTTTAACACTACTAATCATATCTTACGTCTTTTTTTTTATTTTTAATTAGTTAGTAAAATTACATCATACGTTTTTCTTTTATTTGTATTGCTTCGTAAGTAAGATAGTCTATTATTGTATGTTCTACTATTGTATTTCATTTCTTTAGCCACTTAGTCTAATTTTAATCTCTCATGCTAACACTTATTTTTGTGAATGCTGGTTAACCTATAATTGGCAACTGTGTTAGTCCAAGACTGTATAACCAATGTATACCTAAATGTTATACACAGAAGCTGTTGGTGAACCTTTACTAATAAATAAATAAATAAATAAAACTACTGCGCCGATTTCAAACATTATTTCACCATTAGAAAGTATATTTTATATCCGTAATCCCACGGGAACGTGAACTACCTACGCGGGTGAAACCGCGTGACGTCCGCTAGTGTGTTTCTATGGACGTTTAGTCGACATCGGTAACTAATACACTTCATATGAAGTGATTTTCTAACTTGTCAGAATAATGATGATATTTACTAAAACTAAGCGACACCTAAATGCAAGCCTGAATACTACACTGATATTGAAATTTCAACTTTTGACGCTGAGCTGAACGTTGAACATCCCATGGAGCATTTTTTTGGCAGTAACTTAAGTTTTGCCAGTTGATAGTGAAAATGTGCATTAGGAATTTGTTTTTCGTCTGTGAACCACTTAACCATATTTAAAAGTTGGAAATCACATTAAATTTAAGTTTTATTAAGAACATAAAGCATTAACATTAACAAGCAACCTTCTTAAAAATAATTTTTAAATTGTAAAATAAACTTATTCAGGCTAATTATATCCAGACACCTTTACATCACAGTTACTAAACTAATTACCTCAGTTTACATTTTTCATAAATAATATTTCGTATTTTCGACCAAAACCAGTCCAGACTTAAATTAACTTCGGGTCCAGAGTAGACGTGGCCCATTACGCTGCCAATTAAAACAAAGGTGTCGTCTAAAGCCCTGTGTAATTGAACTTAGATTGTGTACGAAAATAACTACAGGTACACAGACTAAATAGGCACGGAGGGTCGGGTTCAAACGAGTGAATAACGCACGCACATAGACATAAATTCACGTACGCTATACGTGAATTTGTCTAAGTGCGTGCGCATTCGTGGCAGGCATTTGTTTTTGTTACGTTAAACCAGAAAAATTGTGCCCTTCGGTAATCTTCGTGTTTTTTAATGAGCACGAACATCGCGTCCCAAAGTCACCCTCCACAGAGGCAATGGCTTTGTAGTAGTGAAAGTTTGTATGAGGTTTTTTCTTTCTGTCGGCTTAGCTACTCCGGCCGTATCTCGTCATCTGTCTCTCACTGTTTTTGGTACCACCTATTGCAATACAGGCAAGGAATTCCGTAGATGTAAATAATGCTCTACATAACATCTCAATAATTTGGTGCTTGTTTAATATTTTATCCGTGTTATTTCATCTATGTTCATGTCAATATTAATAATAGTCTATGACAATCCAAGAAATATCAATGTAAGAAATGTCTCAATGGTTTTACCAATAGAGTAGATGACACCGTAAAACAATAATTCCAAGACACCAATCTCTAAAAAAACACATTATTTTGGGCCCGAAAACCCGATTTATTTTCAATTAATTGCCAAATTCGATTTTTAATTGCTTTGAAATCAATAAATAGTTGAGTCATTGAGTCGTCACAGTTTGCTATTGCTATACAAAATCTATGAGATAACCGCGTTTTGACAGCTCTTGAAAAGTATCTCAATTGATTGGTGTGTCATCTACCCGATTGTAAATTTATATCCTCCATTACGTTGGTTTCAATAGGGATTATGCATGAAATACAAAACTCTTTTTATTTATGAAAAAATCCTTGTATTGGCGCATTAAAACATTGTGGTACACTTGTTTAAGTTTCTAATACGTAACTTATTTTATAATTTACTGTTTTATGTAGCATGTTTTTGGTGAAACGGAACGCACTCTCAAAACGCATCGTCCTCGATAACGCGGCGTATTGACGTCAAAGTTTATTTTGTCAAAAATACACTTTTATTTGAAAAGTGCTTAAAGTTTCACTAAAATGTTATTATAATATTGTTATTGCAATTTTTACTTGATTATAGCACATACAATTAGTAAAATTATTTGATTAAGGCCAATAAAATTAGATGTAAACAAGGCAGATTGTGGATAATGACGTCACATCATGGTCGTGACAGGTACGGACGTTTGAACTGTCGTAGAAAATTGCAGAAGTTTAATATTATTTTTGTGCGACAAGCAGTAGTTGAACTTAACTTTTTCTTAGGTTGATAGCACTGTATTTTATTGATTTAAATGAAGAAAAAAATACGTGCATATGGTATTATAATAACTTTAACAGTGCTGGTACTTACTAATCATTGCCGACGCGCATACTTTTTCTGGGAGATCTGTACTGTGTGTCATGGTGTGCGTGCGCCCAAATACCTCGCGGCTAGTTAGGGTCAGAACTACAATAATAACCCTACCTTTGAATAATTTATTTATTTCGTACAACCTGGTGTAAGGCAATTTGAGTCGATAAATATTAAATGTTAAAACATTTAATGGAGTTCTATTTTCGTTTAGTGTACGGATTTAATAATATTGTTGATATTTTTAGATGTTACGCAATGCCTGAATGATTTAGTTAAGTGCCTACGAATATTACGATTTACATGAACCAAAATACCTAAAAAGTAACTTTTAACGTAAGCGTGCCGGAAAATTGGTGCTGAAAATTGATGTATTGTACATAAATGTCTAATTTCCTTAATATACAACACAGATAAGGAAAAAAAAACGGCCAAGTGCGAGTTGGACTCGCGCACCGAGGGTTACGTATAAACTAGTAGGTATATTGTTATTAAACTACGTATACATATTTACGGTTTTCAGATTTGTTCCTTTACATAGTGTGCTTCTTGCCTATCATGATTCTAGGTCTACGGGAAGCCGTGTGGTATCCGGCAGAGTAGAATAGAACCAACCCATTACACTCACGGGTATCGTATAAGGCGACTAATGTGTGAGGCAGAACACCTTGCGCCTCCGTAGACCTGAGAATGGGCAGCAGCGTTTTCTGTTAGTCTTTCATCACTGCGATCTCCAATCCGCCTGCCAAGCGTGGAGATTACGGCAAATTCCTCCTATCATTGGAGAAGCTTATGTCCAGCAGTGGACGTTATGGGCTGCTGTAGTAGTAGTAGGTCTACGGGAAGTACCCTATAGATTCTGATTCGGAATAAACGGTCATATCTTTTGATCGCGTTAACTTACAAGTTTATTGCTTCAAGGGGCGCTTAACTGAATATTTGATATTATTTTCAGCTTGATACTACCGCTCCACGCCTGAAAAAAGGGTCTTAACAGACGGACAGAGAGACGGACAGCAAAGTGATCCTATAAGGTTTCCGTTTTGGCGACTGAGGTAGGGAACCCTAAAAATACATATTCTTTAATAAAAATGTAGTAAATACAGCTACAATAGCGAAGACCCGCTGACATAATCCACTTCTATAAAAACTCGATAAAATGTCCGGAGCTGTAGCATGGAGATAAAATTTAAATAGAATCACTAGTACTTAGCGGACCCATAGACTAAGAACATAATGTAGAAGCAAAGTTTTCTTCTAACACATTGTTTGGGGCGTAGGAAATGGTCATCGCAGTCTAAATTGTTTCAATAGGTTATGGAATCAGATGTAACTTCGTGGAAATTCATGTCATTAAAATATGTTGGGTAGGTACGTAAAATAATTAGTGTTATTTCCGAAATAAAGGTCCAGACTCAGATGCAAAAAACTTTCGCCTCTATCTGGTTTTCATAGTCTATGGTAGTACTTAGTAGTCGAAGCTTCGAGACCTTAATCTCATTGGTCATGGTAGTGACACGAATGTGACGTCAATAAAATCCAGTGAGCCGTCCACTTATCCGTCTTTAGTATCCACTTATTGGATGCTGTCAACTGTTTAATAGTGGTCTGTCCTTTGATTGGTTCGACACGGTCGCGGTAGTTTGAAAATCTTACATTAAACACTTGTATTAAAAAAAATCTTGTCAAAAAGTTGGAACCCCAATATCTCCGTAACTAGAAGGTACCCAGGTATGGTGTAGAACAAAAAAATATCGCAATGGCGGGGAGAACAAGTGCCTTTCGGCTTCGTTAAGAGGTTTTTTACACCCTTTATTGTTTAATACATTCATGGTAGCAAAGGACCACGTTGGTTTAGTGGTCGTAAGCGTTACGTGCTGAGCATGAGGTCATAGGTTCGATTTTCAGGTCGGGGAAAGCGTTATTGTAAATCATTGTAATTCCTCAGTGACAGCTCGAGTTCTGGATTTGTGTCCGCCTAATAGCAATATATAGGCTCACATAATACGGGAATAGCGTACAAGTACATCTCTGTCTATCCCCTCGTGAATTTCAAGCGATATGATATTCTTATTCTTTATTGCACACAAAATTAAAAAATATACACACAAATTAAAATATATAGCTTACATAGCCATGTAAGCTATATTTTTTAATTTATTTTAAGCTTTAAAGCTATATAGCTTACAACGGCGAGCTTAACCCAGAATTGGGTTTTCTTACAGCAAACCTAATTTCTATTGCGAGATTTGCAGAAGAGGATATACTTATGTGGACAAACAATATGAACCATATCATATCTATATGCTTATGATATGTTATTTATGTTAAACTAGCTGATGCTGGCGGCTTCACCCGCCCGCAAATTATAAACTAAAACCTTCCTCTTGAATCACTATATCTATTAAAAAAACCCGCATCAAAATCCGTTGCGTAGTTTTAAAGATCTAAGCATACATAGGGACAGACGCGGCGGGCGACTTTGTTCTATAATATGTAGTGATTAAACAAAAACCACAACACTCAACCAGCTAATACCTTCCTCCAAAGAGTGTGAATGAATAGGGTATATGCATGATTTTTTTTATCATTCTAAACAAAGCGTATTAACATCAGAAATAGCAGTTTTTTTTTTATATCTATAAAAAATACTAAGTTATAAGCATTTGAAACTGCTGATTAGACAGAGAGATCCGATACAGCGAATGACGTCATTCGCTGCATCGACGAACAAAATCCATACTAAATTCCGTTTATCTAGAAAGAGATAGAAACAAAAGTTTAAATAGTTATAACTTTTGTGTTGTTTGGCCGATTTATGTCTTGTTTTCGCTTTTTGACATTATTTTTATAGTACTTTAACATTCCGTATCGAAATAAAAAAAAGAAAATATATGCATACCTATTCCCTATTACGTTCAGGCACCACAGTTTATATTCGTTGTCTATAACCAGGTATGGACTGAACCGATGACGTCAGTGCCGATCGATCAGTCCTCTATATTCAGGCTATTCAATGAATGTAAGGACTTCAGTTAGTTTTATGTGGGCAGTTAGATTTTAATGTTGATTTTTCAAAGATAAACTTTTTGTTTACTTTGAGATGTATGTAGATAGAAACGGAATGCCGAGTCTGTTTTTGCTTGAAATAGAATTCTCGGTTGATCAGAAATATAAATATAGTCTATCCGCGGTAACGATGATGGATAACCCAATAATGTATTGTACTATCGAGGACACTCCCGCCTGACCACCACTAAGCTCATTTTTGCATGCACTCGCAACATAAAAACGCTCTCTAGCCCCGCCCCGTTGACTTTGTGTAGAAAAAATGAATGAAAAGATACCGAATCGACCGAACGCATTGACGAAGCACGCCAAACGAGAGTTATTGTTACTTTGCGCGCCAAAGTTGACGCTTTCCTAATAGGCCCAAACTTTAAGGGGGCGTAGCTCGGCGCCTCCGCATGATTTAAGCAAAAAAATATTAAAATGTTCAGGCGGAAAAGACCCCGATAGTACCTACTGTTGAAAGTTGTTGAAAATGCGAGATGTAGGCTCCAGGCTTCTTGTGAGTATTCTTGACGGAAAAACCCAAGTTTTTTTTTTCATATGTAAGTGTATATACGAGTTTAAGGCGTATATTATACTGTATGCATTAGTTTAGTGTATAAAATAAGTTAATTTAAGTTTTTAACTGTATTGTTTGTGCACATAAGTATATCCTCTTCTGCAAATCTCGCAACAGAAATAAGGTTTGCTGTAAGAAAACCCAATTCTGGGTTAAGCTCGCCGTTGTACATAAGCTATATTTTTTAATTTGTGTGTATATTTTTTAATTTTGTGTGCACTAAAGATTAAGAATAAGAACAAGAAGAGAATAGACAGATAGAGATTTAGAATATCTATTAGTTTATTTTATGTGTATTAGTTTCAATATAAGTATATACATTCTCGTAAACAAGAAGTTAGTTTTTTAGACATTATTTTGTACCCTATCACTATGTTTTCCTATTTAACCCAAAGGTTGACTGGTAGAGAATGCCTTGTGGCATTAAGTCCGCCTATGTACCACTCTTGTACATGAAGTTTAAATAAATAAATAAGAACAGGATTATTACCATGTTTACATTTACATTTGTATAGATTATATTATTATTATTGGATTAAGTGAATGTAATGTGAGCTATAATAGAATTTAATTTTGGAAATTGTTATCATGAATCGATGCAACTTGTATGTTTGGCTTAATCATTGTAGTGAAATCTGTTTAGGGGATGGCACTGTTTGCCGAGATACAGGATCCGTCCTAGTTCGGCAACAGAAGATTCCATATTAAAAACTTGTATACTAAGCCTATCAAGTCATATAATATGTTATTATCTACACCCATGCTATAAATCCTCTATAAAAGTATCTGAAACAGTTAGCTTATGGCCAACATTAAAACAGCCAGTGTCATGATAACCATTATAACACCCAAACGGGTGTTATAATGTTGTACTGAATTTCATTATGCAACGCGTTTTAAAAAAAGAACATTGCCTAGCACGTGCGATTCACTACCACAGCGCCGTAATAAAAAAAAAACTTATAGGTTAATTCGAATTCACGTCGTATCCCGCCATTTTTGTTCGATATTAGTATTGCATTATGTACTTGGTTGTTTACAAAAATTAGTGATACAAGCTTTGTGCATTTTAATAATTGTACTTACAATCAAAATGAAAATAATTATATTATTACCTATACATGGTTTGTTTTTCCCGTGTGTTTTTCCCGCTCGTTCTTCTGCATAGAGATCTACGCTAGGGAATGAGCAACTACAGTACTTTCACAGTTTTTATGTCTTGTGACTGGGACTGTAACTACATTTTATTTTCATCTTTGTTTCGACAATTCAAAAGTGCCTGTAACTGGCTTACTTGAAATAAATGCTATGATTTTGATTTTGTATTGTATACTCAGCAATTAAACTTTCCATGAATTTAGGTACATAGACTTCTTACAACACTACAACACCCTATGGTTTCAGAACCTTTTATGTGGAGGATTCATATCATGGATGTAGATAAAGTCTTGTATGCAACTGTACATAATTAGGTATTAAAGCACTCATGTGATACTATTATCACACTCGGCTTCGCCTCGTGTGATAAACCCACATTCTTGTTTTAATACCCCTCATTATACAACAGTTGCATAAATAACTATTGTTATATTATTGTGGTGAAAAATAAATATTATTATTTTGGGAAAACATATATAGTTTCTTAGCTTTTTAGCTATTATTATTATTATTTCCTTTATTCATCTCATCTACTTACTTTACATATTTTTAAATGTATCTTAAAAAATATTATATTAAAAAATACATTAAAAAATATAAAAAATAGTGGTCCGCCGGTGTCGGGAGCAGGGTCCAAGCCACCGGTGGTTAGGGCTGCAGAGACAGGAACCTCCTCACAATGCGAGCCGTATCGAGGAGTACTGCCTTCTGAATCAGGCCCTTGATCCAACCGCCTAAAGAGAGCTTCGATAGATGGTCATCGAAGCTCTTGGCTATAAGGCCATTGGCCGTCACGACAATCGGCACAATGATAACCGAGTTCATATTCCACATGTCGCGAACCTCGTGTGCCAAGTCGAGATATTTTATTTGTTTCTCTTTCTCAGCTTTCACGAGGTTCTCGTCATGCGGAATAGTAACATCGATTATCATTACGCGGCGCGCTGATCGGTCTATCATCACTATGTCAGGTTTATTGGCGACAATAGTCCTGTCAGTAATGATAGACCGATCCCAGTACAGCGTGACATGGTCACTTTCGAGAACTGGGTCGGGCACATACTTGTAGTACGGTACCTCAGATTCCACAAGTTTATATTTCAAGGCAAGTTGCTGGTGTATAATCCTGGCTACTTGGTTGTGCCTGTGCAAGTACTCGCCGTTAGCCAGACGAGAACAACCAGAAATAATATGTCTGATGGACTCACCCGGAAGGTGGCATGCCCGACACATGTCAACCGTCCTGTCCTCCATAATATATTTCCGGTAGTTGTTCGTCAACATAACTTCGTCCATAATCGCACAGACAAAACCTTCAGTTTCTCCAAAGAGGTCGCCGAAACGTAACCAGGACACGGACGCTAGAAAATCTACGTCGGGCCCATGAAGAGCCCGATAGAAGCGCCCGTGAAGCTCTTTGCCTTGCCATACTTCCTTGCGGTCATCGGTGGTAAGTACCTCAGGTTTGTGCCAGTTCTCTTTAGCCATGGACAGCGGGGTGAGTCCCTTGTCCACTGCGACCACATCTCGGTGCATACCCACCTCGGCTTTTAAAAAATATTCTCTGAGACTGCACACCTCGCGGTTGTGGAGGGTCTTCGCGTTTAAAAAGCCTCGACCCCCGCACTTCCGCGGGATGTACAGTCTCATCACCGATGATCGTGGGTGATGCATCCGGCTTTCGGTCAGCAGTGTACGAACTCTTCTATCCAGGGCGTGGAGTTCGGTCTGAGTCCATTTGAGTATGCCGAAAGAGTACATTAAAACCGGCATGACCCAACCATTGAAGGCGCGCACCTTGTTCCCGCCTGAAAGAAGGCTATTTAATACCTTCCTCAGGCGACTGAAGAAGCGCTCCTTCAACGATTGCTTCATGTCAGTTATGTTAATGCCTAACGCTTCCGACATACCCAAATACTTATAGGTTTCGGATGAGGAAAGAGATCTAAGTTGTATGGAGTCCGAGAGCTGAAGTCCCTCGGATTCCATAATCTCCCCTCGCTTTACATACATGACTGCACATTTGTCCACACCAAATTCCATCCTGATGGCGTTACTAAAACTTTAGTTACCTTCAGTAGCTCCATCAGTCGCAATTTGTTGGAGGCAAAGAGTTTCTGATCATCCATGTAAAGCAGGTGAGATATAACCTGACCATCCTTCCTCAACCGGCAGCCTAGGCCTGAATTCTCAAGCAATGTGCTTAGAGGATTCAGGGCTAAACAGAACCAAAGTGGACTCAGACTGTCGCCCTGGAATATTCCCCGCTTAATCCATACAGGATCATCGCTCCCCTGGATCTGTCGACATCCTGGATATCGAAGGACCGTCCTCCATTGCCCCATACATGACTCAAGGAAGGTGCGTAGAGTTGTATCTATTTTGTACAACTCCAGCACCCTCACGAGCCACGTATGTGGCACCGAGTCGTAGGCCTTCTTATAATCTATCCAACATGTCGACAGATCTTTGCGGGATCGACGAACCTGTTGGCTAATGGCCATGTCGATGAGGAGTAGCTCCTTAGTACCGCGGGACCCATTCCTACATCCATTCTGAGAGGCTGACATGATGGAGTTTTTGTCAATGTGTGTATTAATTTTCACTCTCAGAATGGATGTAAGAAGCTTGTAGATCGTCGACAAACACGTGATCGGTCTATAATTTTTGGGTTCCGCGGGACTACCTGACTTATGGAGCAGGTGGGTAACGCCTGTTGTTAAGAACTGCGGTAGGGACCCGGATTCTAAGGATGACTGGAATTGCGATGCCAGGCAAGTGTGTGAACTACTAAACCATTATTATTATTATTATTACCATGTTTACTATTTTTTTTTGAGGTTTAATAGTAAACATGGTAAACATCCTATTTTAAGTGTGAATGATAGTGTCAGTGACCAATGATCATGTCAGTTTAAAAACCAATTACATTTTGCCTTATCTGCGAATCGAACCAAAGACTTCATGCCATACCTTATCTTGTTGGTCTACCTCCTAAACCAACAAGGATAGGGTATGTATATTATACAAGCAGATTATAAAAGGATTGAATGGATGTTATTTCTTGAAAAATATTTCGTGCCTCCGAAAGCACGTTAAGCCGTTGATCCCGGCCGTCATTTCTAGATCTTTGACAGTCGTTACAGGTAGTCAGTGGCCCGAACGTCTGACAACCAGTCTTACCAAAGGGTATCGTATTACCCAGTACTAACTGGGTTGTGGAGGTCAGATAGGCAGTCGCTCCATGTAAAATACTGGTATTAGACTGGAAGCCGACGCCAACGTAGTTAGAAAAACGCTAGACAGATGATGATTTCTTGAAAATTATTTATGGGTACACTCTCAGAAAAAGCACGAATCTTCAATAAATGTAAAGCAATTTGTGTATGATTAATCAATCGATTGGCATCATAATATCTAAACCACAGTATCTAATGATCGGTAGTTATGTAATATTATCATGATCCTCGTTTAGTACGCGATAATTGCGAAAACAACAGCGGAGATCGATATGATTAACAAGAACTCATGGATGGTTATTATGTCAGTTAGTTAGTATTGTGTCAATGGGGTTGGCCACTTTGATGCACATACACATCATCTGCCTAGCCTTTTCCCTACTATGTTGGGGTCGGCTTCCAGTCTAACCGGATGCAGCTGAATATCCGTATTTTACATGGAGTGACTGCCAATCTGACCTCCACAACCCGTTAGTACTGGGTAATACGGTACCCCTTGGTAAGACTGGTTGTCAGACTTTCTGGTCACTGACTACCTGTAACGACTGTCAAAGATCTACAAATGACAGCCGGGACCAACGGCTTAACGTGCTTTCCGAGGAACGGAGGAAACTTGGCATGTAATGGGTGGTCACCCATCCACAGACCAACCTAGGCAAGCACGGCTTAACCTAAAGATCGACCCGTGTGGCTGTTATTATTTAGCCACGAGCTCCTCTCACATTGATGCGCATACACACAATGTACATATATAGGATAGCAATTTAGGTACCTGCAATTACTTACATGGCCTTTTCTGTAGCTAAGAATCGTCATTCATGAGTACTATCGCATCCAGCATCAACAAGCTCTATTTCTCGCTCTAGCAAATTACTGTTCTGAGCGACAGAAAAGGATAGAACATGGAAATATGATATTCCTTCCTGTAATATGTGGTTCAACCTTAAATACATATATTGTTGTTGTTGTTTTTTTTTTGCTATAGGTAATAATTTGTATGTCAATTGGCAAAACATAGCGCACTACCTAATTTTTTAAGATCTTGTGGTAATTATTACCTATGTTTACGAATAAATAATTCTGATTCTGATTACCCATCATACTCAAGAACTTTTCCTATCAAAGACATATCTGATTCATCAAAAGAACAGCTTTTTAAATCTAGAGATAGTGCATAGGAATTTGTGTTTTATATTTGAGTCATGGGTGAAGATTTTTTTCATCCTGTCCATTGCTACAGATGTGAAAATGACATATAATGACATTATAAGTCAATCACGCATAAACGCTGAAAATGGCCTGAAAAAGTACAGAAGATTTAATTAGAATGTAGGACTACATTCTAATTAAATCTTCTGTAATTTTTCATAGCGTTAAAACACAATATTACGAAAACGGAAAAAAATAACAAGAATTACTCCAACAGTTTTATAAAGAAGTTTCCGTATCTCTCTACCGACGACCTACATTTGCTCGCTAAATAATTCGCGACGGATCTGGATAGCTATTAATAGCTACAATATCAATACTTTCCAGTTACCAACTCACCCAGACTGTTTCTTTAGGAAACATGGAGAATATGGGAGAACTTTCGACAAACGGGTAAAACTGGTCAGGATCTAATTATTTGGTACTTGTTAAATTACAATACCAGAGTCCATCCATCGACATTCATACTCAGCACTTTCCTCACGGTAATTTCACAGAGGCAGAAACTTCCACACTTTGACTGTGAGCATAGACAAAACAAATTAATGACAAATTAATTTAATTAATGATAATATTGTAAGATTATGTAAGTAATATTAATATGCATAACTTCATTATCCGTAAATCCATTATCGAATATGTATAATTTAATTTTAATTTTACAATTTATATATAATACTTATCATAATGTAACTGCTATGGGTGAACTGTATGTGATTACGTGCAATGCCTAAAATAAAATGATTTATTATTATTATTTTCATTTATTCATTTAAATACATATTTTTAACATTTTTAAATATTTCTTGTAAAAACTACATAAAAAAAACATTTAAAAATATAAAAAACAGTAGCCCACCAGCGCTGGGAACAGGGTCCGAGCTGCCGGTGGTCAGGGCTCTTGAGAGAGGAACCTCCTAACGATACGTGCCGTGTATTATTATTATTATTATTATTATAGTCAATGAAACAGTATTTCCCCGACAAGCTCCTATACAAACAGCTTTAGTAATAACATGACATCACGCCTATAATCCCTGAAGGGTTAGGCAGAGTACTTAATAAGTAGTACAGAGATATTTTCAAAATCATGTCTTCTAGATAAATTTTGAAAAAACCTTTACAGATAACCAACCAGATAACTGCCTGGTTGGTCTAGTGGTCGAGCAACTGCTGAGCATGAGGTCCTGGGTTCGATTTCCAGGTCGGGCAAAGTGATATTGGGTTTTTTCCATCAGGAATTTCTCAGTAGCAGCCACGGAGTCTGGATTCGTGCTCGGTTGATGGCAATAGGCTCGCCCCTATTACATGGGACTTAAACATAACTGGCGAAATGTTAAGATGTGTGACAACCTTAATTCATTTAATACGTCCGTACCCGAAGCAGATATACATATTTAATGACCGTAAGGTGAAGTTTAAATCAAGAATCTTGGCCATCCTACACACCAATGAAACGTAGTCAAAATAAATTTTACTGTAAATCAATGAATTACTCTGTTTTCATTTTCATTTCTTTGTAACATTTATATCCCATTTTCTTTTCATAATCAATTGTACACCTAGACTTAAGTTAGCAACTAAACGGTAAATGTTGTGTTTACCTGTAATTGGCATATATATTAGAATATTACCGTATGATTTAGTTTATGTAAGTGTATGAATGTGCTGTAGGTGAACCTTAGTAAATAACTAAATAAATAAATGTGGGTGTACTATTAGTTACAACTCTGCCTAACCCTTCAAGGATAACAGGTGTGATGATATGTTTATTAACACATAGTTGGTGGATATTACAATTAACGTGGGTAGATAAAAGTCTGCAAAACAAATAGAACCTACGCGAAAGCCAAAATTAGAGTCTAAAATTAGCTCTAGTGAGTGGAAAGTTTAAATAGACTTCGAATCTACGTCATGGCGTAATTGGGTATTAAAAACTGTAAACATTAATCAGCCGAACGATTAGTTCAAACGTAGGAGTATAGTTATAAAGTCACGTAATAGTATATTATGATATAAGTGCGTGTAATTACCAAATCGCACGTAGCACGTATGTCATACGACGTTTTATAACATATTTGCGAGGAAATAAATAAAACTCGGACTCTCTTAAACGAATAAATCTTTAATCACTTGTTAAAGCAGTTATAGAAATTTGAACAATTTGTAAAATTGATTATTACGTTGTCAGTTGGCATTTTTAATGTTGTCAAGTTATTATTATTATATTTTATCTCCCAAAGTTAATTTTATCCATAAAATGTTGACCACTTTTCTGACATAAAAACTCTTTGCTAAGATTTAAAAAAGTACCATTCGTTTTACATTACAATAACGCACAAGTACGTAATGAGATACAATACGATATTGAAATTGGTGAATTAAAAGACCCTTTACGAGCTAATGTGTTATAAAATACATGACACCTGTTACAACAAACCCAGACTCCATGATTCCTACTGAGAAACTCATGCTCAGAAAACACTACACTAACGAAGCAATCAAAGTCGTGTTTTCTATAAAAGTTCACTCTTAATATAAATTAAAAAATATTCCTCACGTTATAATGGTCTCACCTAGACGTGCCCACACGTCATGCGGGGGAGCGAGAGGGGGAAGGGTGATTTATGATGTCTGGTACTCTGGGTACCTGTTGACTACCTTTATAATTAATTAATTAGGAAAGCTGCTACGTGCTACGCGGTTGTGGTTACGAGCTACGGTGCTACGTGGTTCGTAGCGGCGGCCTACGCTGCTACGGAATTGGATAATACAAAATTAGGATTTTATCAAATGAGTTTTTGTTTTATAATTTCTTTAAAATATCATAACACACATAACATCACACCTGTAATCCCCAACTGGGTTAGCCAGAGGTGGTCCTAATAGGTAGAACAAGCTATTTGGTTCACAGTTTAACCAACAAATTACATTGTAAAATGCAAATAGCTTGTTCGAACGTACACCCACATTCCGCCAATTATGTTTAAGAAAATGTTTTAAAAGAAATGTTTATAATATGATCTCATATATCCAATTTAATAGAATGATGCTGTTTATTAAATGTAATTAGTTTCTTAACAACCATTAAGATAAAATAAAACTCACGATATTAAAGTAAAAAGTTCTTAATGATTGCTGTACTTTGATATTTATTTTAAGGCAGTCTATATAACAGAACTAAAGGGTTTCATTGTTTTAAAACCTTTGTAATAGCTGTCGAAACTTAGACTACTTTACGTTATTACTGTTTCATATTAGAGCAAGATTTATCTTTCATAAATGTACAATTAATACCTATGCCTACCACCAACGTACGTAAAACGTCACAAAATACGTACTTACGTCACGTACTTTGTGACGTTTCTCCTTACGTTTTTTATTTAATTTATTAATAAACAATAAACATGTACATATATATGTACATGAAGTTCCATTTACCTTACACGACTATGTAAGGAAAAACACGCTCAATATATACCGTTTGAAAATACTGTAAGATGATAGCAACTCATATCACAACATAATTTTAACCCATATTTTTCCAGATTTTTTAGGTCCCATGTGTTGGAGATTTTAATTCTTATTTTGCGACACCAACATTAAATGTAAATCATTATGTAAATAGTGGCAATACTATTCCATTCCATCTGCGACGCTGGTACAATATAGACGTGCATTGTATTATTTGTCATATTTTATTTCATCATCTTCCACGGCACCAACGTACCAGCAGCTCATCAGCTACCTACCATCTATCTAACCACAAGCTACACACCATGTAATAGGGGTGAGCCTATTGCCATCAACTGGGTACAAACCAGACTCCAGCCTGCATTCATTTTAATCTCTGAAGGACCATTGTCAATAACGAGAAATCCTTTGGACAATGTCCAGTCTTGTTTGTCTTAAGACTTTTTACAGACCCTTTTGTTCTAGCTTTAATCTTCTGCTAAGTGCCTTAACATATTTACTGTAGGAAAAGTTCGGCTTTGTAGAGCATTGTCTCTTTTACACATATTAGTGGGAGTCTCTTTTTAGAGCTCTAATGATCTATTAAAATGTCTGAGTACTTAAATTTGCCACTTTTGTCAAGAAGTCGTGTAGCACAAAATATACTACAGCGCCATCTGTAACGCACACAAAGAACTAAAATCAAAATCCTATCTAGAAAGAAAGAAAGTATCTCGCTATATTAGAGTTCTCCGCGAGTTAAGAACATGTAAAAAAACCAGACAACAAGCAACTATCGCGCAGTAACCCACCAGCCATGACACCCGTCGGATCGGAGGGACCGTCCGTACGGTCCCTTTTCTTTGGGACTGTAGAATTTTACACCCTGTTCTAAATATCCCTAAAGTCGCAAGCGCATCTAATGGGTGCGAGGTGCAGGTTCTAATCGGGGAAAATTTATTGCGTTTTTTGATTAAGAAGTTCTGAGTAGCATCACAAAAGGATGGCTTCTATTAGTAGTATGGGATTTAACTTTTGACGGGAGAAATGTCGGTGCACTGAAGACCTCTGTCTACCCCTTGGGAGAAAACACTCGTGACGCGTGTTGTTATTGTATTTTGTACTTAACTTGTACTACTCGCGATCTTTCTGATTACCGTTCGTGAAATGATGAATTATTTATAGAACAATTATTTTAGGATTAGGAGGCTTGTTGTATTGCAAAGCAAGAGATTTTCGTGAGGTTTTGCAATATTGGTGGTAGCATACATAAATTGTGTGAAAATATGCGTCGGTGATTAACAAAATCCTCTTGATTGATTGTTCTTACATTTTCACTTTTGAATTGAACAGCTGTTTCTTTAAACTGCATATTATTGCAGGTATAATTTGCTTTCAATCTAAATAGACTGACTATAAAAATATGATTCTGTTTCAAATTAATAAAAATTGACGAAAATAAAACGTGTCAAAGATCATGAGTAAGGGCTTTTGACGTCACATTTGAGAAAAAAATGTACTCAGTTGTGACGTCATACGACTTTTGGACGCACTGTATCCTCTTCATTTTCATGACGACCCGATTGGCGCAGCGGTAGTGAGGGTGCCCTACGTTCATAGGGTCCCGGGTTCGAATCCCGGTCGGAGCAAATGTTTGTGTGATGAGCATGGACATTTGTTTCCGAGTCATGGATGTTTATATGTATAATAAGTATGTATTTACAAACAAAAAGTATCTATGTAGTATATCAACTATCTGGTGTCCACAACACAAGCCTCGTTGCTTAGTGTGGCACTAGATGGTGCTGTGTGTAATGTCCAGCAATATTTTTATTTTTTTTAACGTGAGAAAAATGTGTCCAATATTTTTTGGAAATCTGTCTGACGGACTAAGGGCCAAGTTCACCGAACAGACACATTTTTGTACATGAAAATGTGTTTTAAACAGCTGTTTTTAGATAATCAGACTGTTATATTTTCGGTGAACTTGGCCCTAATTAAATTTTTTGTCATTTACCATAATCATCGAAGCAACTTTTAATTGCAATGCATAAGATTTTCCATCTGTAAAATACAGTCTACCACAGGAAGGAACTATGTCCATCTGTGGAAGTTCCCCAGACGTAATTACGATCCAATATGGCGGATGTTAATCATAACTTGGAAGCTGTTATCTCTCGAGAATTGTAATGTAAATACCAAGTTTATGTTAAACGATTTACTTTGAATAACTTTGTCTAAAACTGATTTTCATAAAACGAAAAGAAAACATTCATTTATTAATAAGCTTTTCGTTTCAGAAAGTACCGTAAGTATTTAGCATAAAGCTTAAAATTAAAAAACGCTACCTAATTCTATTTTTGGTTTCTATTCTTGTTTTCGATTTTTATTTCTGAGATTAGTGCCAAGGTCGGCGTAAGTGTTATTGAGATCTTTGTGATGGAAGATCTTTTTTAGAAGCAGTCCAGAGTCTTTACTGCCTTCCCTTTGTACCATTAAGTGGACAAGAGTGCTCTGTCTAACTCTTCGGAGAATACAAGCGTGAAGTTTAAACTTTGTCGTTATCGATGTTGTTTCGTTGGTCTAGTGATATCTAAGCACGAGGAGCCCGGTTCGACTCTTTGGTCCGACCAAGTGTTTTCGTATTTTTCCATCTGCAAATCTTCAGTAGTTCCAGTGCCCATTTGATAGAAATCAACTTAGAAATAGCGGCATAATGCTACACATCTGCTTACTCCTTCGGGGAAACTGGAATTGGAACAAATTCTTCATCATCATCATCATCATTAGCCTATTGATGTTCCCACTGCTGGGACACAGGCCTCCTCTCTATGAGAGGGATTGGGCTATAATCCACCACGCGGATCCAGTGCGGATTGGTAGATGTCACATGTCTTCGAATTTTTTGATTATAGGACATGCCGGTTTCCTCACGATGTTTTCTTTAACCATTTTGAGAGCAGTGGTGATGAAATAAATAACACATAGTAATGCGCCTGTCTGGGTTCGAACCCACGATTTACTGTTCGTAAGTCGGGGCCGCCACCACTGGGCCACCGCTGCTCTCGAATGATAATAGAATAATGGTTATGGTTTAGTAATCAAAGTTCTTATTGACCGTAACAAGTATGTATTCTAATACAACAAGAACCAGTGAAATATTCCTCAAAATTCTCCTCATAATAATTTAAATAAAGCAAAGACCGCTCGCTCTCAGAATAATGAACACAACAGAATATTCTACATAACGCGAATACTTAATAACAGGAATACCTACTTCCATTGTTTATTCATCTAAAGAGCCTGTCAGAATACTGGGATTAAAATAGACTATTTTCGTACCTAATCTATCTCCATTAGGGCACATTACAAACGAGTTTAGTTCATCAGCAAATAATTATAAAGGCATAATAGTTGTTAAAAAAAACGTTCGGGTTCAATTTTCAAGGGTAAGCAGCGTAAGCCGAGGTCAGCCCGTAGGTACATAAGCATCCCTATTAGACCAAGATCAAGCCGTTAGTAAAACTTGGTCAGTTTAAACGGGTTTCGGGTTACAATTCGACAGTTAATTATTTCGACACGGTCTCAATTTCGAATCACACTAGTTCGACTATTCATTGCTTCGACATGTTACATCCCTCATCTGTTCCCCTTATGGTCTACTCAGCAGCCTACGCTGCATTCCTGCGGCTGACGCAGCATCCTCTCATTCCTTCTCCTCATCACAGTCCAGCACTCCAGTCGTCTCCAATCCGTCCTACCGTGCACACATACCTTGCACTCGTGTATTTTTATTTTTTTAATATACAAGTTTATTCTAACCAAAAGTAATTTCTTTTTAAAAACCTATTTCGGTACCCGGTTTTAACAGACAGAACATATTCGACTACCATTAATTCGACAGAACATACTTCGACAACACACACCTTCGAAACGATGTGATTGAAATTGAATTGTGTGATTCGAAATTGTGACCGTGTCGAAATAATTAACTTTCGAAGTTCAGGGTGACACTCGGTCAGATAGCCTTGCATTTATAGATCTTTGACAGCCGTTATAGTTACTACAGGTAGTCCGTGGCCCGAAAGTCTAACAACCAGTCTTACCAAGTCTGAAGACTAGAAGCCGAAATAGTTCAAAAAAGGCAGGAAGATGGTGATTTTAGGAGCTCAAAAGACAGCAGTTCTTGGATAGGTAGAGAAACTGCGTATTGTAAAATATTGGCTATTGTCATTACAACTGTAGTATTTGAACCTTAAAAATAAATCCATAGAGGTACACATATTTTGTTATCGTTAACAGTATGACTGAAAGCCGCTTATATCCTTCGACCTTGACCCAGCACAAAAGGGTTGGATGACTTAGAACCCCCTTTTATGTGAATGTTTGAATACCTCCTCCATAGGCCTTTATAATCATTTCTGTTTAACTTGACAATACCTTGAATACATCTGGTACCTGCCCGATTACCATCTACACAAACAAAACGAAGAAAATAATGAAGATTTATTCAAAATCGCTTTTAGCATTTCAAATTGAAAAGCTTGAAAGATTTTATTTCTTCGCGAACTCTTGTAGGAGGCAAGCTAAAACTTTAATTCAATGAAAACATTAGCATACCTATGTTTTTTCTAACAATAACTGCAGAGCTAGGATTCTTAAGTTCATTTCCCAAGTTGGGCAAAGTGGTGATAGGTTTTTTGTAGAAATTTCCCAAAACCGGATTCTACCTTGTCAATGCAAAATATGCTCGCTATCTTTGATTAAAATATTAGAATTAAGACATACCTGATGGAATGAGGGTCATAATACATATCTGCTTACTCGTTCGCAGAATTCAGGCGTAACGATATGCCATGTTAAATTAATATTTCAGCGAATAAACCAATCTCCAATATTCAATTCAGAACTGAATTTAATCATGTTATATCAAGTACCTATCTGTAATCCTAGTTTCAGAATAATTATAATGTCTGACGTGATCTAAGGTTTGATAATATAATATCTGAGATAAGGCGATCAGTCTAGACTAACAATTAAGACGAGCCTAAATAATAGACATCACTGTGAAGGTCTCCAACGGTTGACAAAACAAGAGCTATCATTTGCAGATAATTATTTCAGCGACAAGGTCAATAATTACTATTTTTTTTCTTTTCATCACTGATATCGTCGTCGCCGTCGTTGTTGTCGTCGTCGTCATCGTCGTCATGTGTCGTCGTCGTCTGTCGTATATGTTGCATAGAAATTACGATCGAAGCCAATCTTCGCAGGGTGGCTGGTAGCAACTAGATGTGAGTTGCTGAGAATCGAGTTGAGTGGCGTGCGATTGAGGAGGCCTATCTCCAGCAGTGGACTGCTGTAGGATAGAATGATGATAGAAATCACTGAGACTTGTATGGCTAACAGTTAATTTTATGAGTGTTATAAAGGGTGTTAAACACCTCTTATCGAAGCCACTTGTTCTTGAAAGGCACTTGTTCTGCCCGTCATTGCAATCATTTTTTTGTTCTACACCATACCTTCTAGTTACGGAGATATTAGGGGTCAAAGTTCCAACTTTTAGACAAGTATTTTTTTTAATACAAGTTTGTAATGTAAGATTATTCTGATTCTTTAAACACCTCCACGACCCCCGTACTATTCAATCCATCCATCAGCACAATGTTTTGAGTGCGTTACATTGAGTTCTACCACAAAACATGATTTTTAACCCCAAAAAAAAAAGTCGTTACTTAGTTTGATGTACAGTATGCTTGGTTGACGGCTTCGTGATGAGGTCTTTTACACCCTGTATCTTGAGGATCTCTTACTACAGCCGGGGGTCAATATTAGTGCCCGGTTGATGGCAATACGCTGGTCTCCTATTACACGAGATTTTGACGGCACGGTTGGCGCAGTGGTTGAGCGATTGCCTGCTGCGCTGCGTGTCGGGTTCGATTCCCGCACGGAAGAAATGTTTGTATAGTCTGAAGGCAGTAGTTCCGGGTCTGGTCTGTTTGTGTACGTGAGTTTAAATGTTTGTAAACGTACCCACGATACCGAAGAAATTCCTAGTGTGGCAAGGCTTTTAAAAA
This sequence comes from Xestia xanthographa, assembly GCA_905147715.2. Lineage (NCBI taxonomy): Eukaryota > Metazoa > Arthropoda > Insecta > Lepidoptera > Noctuidae > Xestia > Xestia xanthographa. The sequence continues at coordinate 3,635,721 of LR990659.1, read as the reverse complement.
AAAAGCTTTAACACAACTGGCGAAATATGGGCGTACCTACTATACAGTGTTAGTTATCAATTACCAGCCAAAATTTAAAATTAAGATCTAAATAATCAAACCAAAAGTGCATTTTATTTCGAAAAATATAAAATGAAATAATAGAATTCATTTGAAAATGTCCTAAAAATTTCCTTAATCATAAACCTAGTGGGAATCAATGCACTTGTGTGCGTGCACGCACCGCCAAATTTATGTGTGTGCTAACTGCTACCTATCTAGGTTGTTGAACTGAATTGTGCTGTTGCAATATCCACACGTTCGCTTTTTAGTGGTGGACAGGAATGTAATTTTATATTAAAATATTTTTTTTTTTCTTTGTATTGAAAATATTATCGATATTAAACCATCTCTGAAAATTTGGCCGGTCATTGAAAACTATAACCTTGTAGATAACTCTGCCTTACCTTTCAGATATTACAGGCGTGATGTACGTAGGTTTTGTGTTACTTCATCGCATAATTTTGCATGGCTTCATCACACTACACTTATTGTATTTTTTTACATTATCCCTAGGGATAATGTAAAAAAAAATTGTTAGGACCAAAATTCAAATTCACTTTTAAAATTCGCTCAATCCCAAGCAAATCCAACAGTCACGATCGATTCAATCTTTCAGCTTTCAACGGTTCTCACAATACCTTTCACAACATAAGAATTTACGAACGCATTTTATATGTAAATCCCTTGCTAACGTGAAATAAAATATAAATTGTGTCAGCTGCATATTTTCTCGCGAAACTTCTGAAATTCAGAACTGAAGAGAGTTTGCGAAAATAGGGCGACTGTTTTGTCGCTGACGGAGTATTCTTGTAATAAGTAGATTGTTTTGTTCTTCATAGTTGAAGTTTTACAAATATGTTTCTTAGAGCACAAAAAATATTTACTTTTACTTGTGTAGTTTTATCTTCTTTTGATAAAAGTGACAGGATGTCAGAAAGCCTGAAAGTTTAACAACCTGTCTTACCAAGGGGTGTTATTCAGTAACTGAGTTGTAGATGTAGAGGACAGAGAGGCAGTTACTCCAAGTAAAATACTGGTATGCAGCTGCAGCCTGATATATGGTGATGTGCAAGCATAGGTACTTTTTTAAACTCATAAGTACCTACATTCGTCAACTCCTCCTAAAAGTTAGTGAATAGTTCACCATCATCAACTGCCTACCCTTTTCCCAACTATGTTGTGGTCGGCTTCCAGTTTTACCGGATGCAGCTGAATACCAGTATTTTACACGGAATGACTGCACATCCGACTTCCACAACCCAGTTAGTACTGGGCAATACGATACCCCTTGGTAAGACTAGTTGTCAGACTTTTTGGGCCTCTGACTACCTAACGACTGTCAAAGATCTACAAATGACAGCCGGGACCAACGGTTTAACGTGCTTTTCGAGGCACGGAGGAAACTCGATATGTAATGGGTGGTCACCCATCCACAGACCAACCTAGGCAAGCACAGCTTAACCTAACGATCGACCTGAGCGGCTATTATTATTTAGCCAGCTCAAATAGTTAACCACTACAACAAAAATGTCAAAGCTCTACAAACCCTTTTTTATACATAAACGAATTAATTAATCAAACCATTGTCGCCTGTCAAACGTCAGCTGGCAATGTCTGGTAAGTATACCGTGACGTCACATGTCATGACGACACCGCCCGACAGACAGACGGAATCAATTTATCACGGCATGAAGACACAGAATAGGTAAGTTCAGAAGGACAGATCAACTCATAAAACGAGCGAAAAGAGAAAGTGTTGAGATTTTCAATATTGAGATTATGATTGTTGATCTTTTAACTTTTTCTTTTTAGGGTTCCGTACCCAAAGGGTAAAAACGGAACCCTATTACTAAGACTTCGTTGTCTGTCCGTCTGTCCGTCTGTCCGTCTGTCTGTCACCAGGCTGTATCTCATGAACCGTGACAGCTAGACACTTGAAATTTTCACAGATGATGTATTTCTGTTGCCGCTATAACAACAAATACTAAAAACAGAATAAAATTAATATTTAAGGGGGGCTCCCATACAACAAACGTGATTATTTTATAATAATTTGTACGGAACCCTTCGTGCGCGAGTCCGACTCGCACTTGGCCGGTTTTTTTAATAACATGTTACACTGATAGTAAGATATTAAGGAGCGGCGCCTCCTGGCACAGGCATCTATATGCTTAAAAGGGGACGCCACCAACTGTATAATGTATGCATAACGTGTAATAATTAAATAAAACATTTTTGTATCTTATGTACCAACCCCAGTAGTACCACAGGTAAATCCATAGATACCACTGGATCGCTTGGTAGAACTAAGGGATTTTTTTTCACCCCTGGTACCACTGGTGGAAAATAATAATAAACGGAAAAGAATACAAGACGTGGACAATGATTTTAAACATGTTGAAAGAAAGAAAGCTTTGTGTTTTTAAGAGTCCTATTACATTTTTTTGGTAAATTCATGATTTTTGACGCAGTAATTCTCAGCAGCAGTAAGCTATTTTAATTATTTGCTTAAGAATAACCATAGTGCCATTCTCTTTCTTGTAAGTTGGAGTTTTTTTTTTCGTGTAATTTACTATAAATATTTTACGAACTCAGTTTGCAAGAAAAACCGTTGACGATGGAACTTTAACGCTCAAATTCACATAGTTACATTCAATTCTTATAAAAGCTAAAATTACTAAAAGATAAGTTGAATGTTAAAACAAGTAAACTTGTTTATTGGAGTTTTAGAATTTCTTTAAATTCCTTGAGTTTTCACGGAAAAAATCGCAAAGAAATAGTAATTTAAGCCATAAATGTCTTAATTCAGCGTCCATTATATTCCAAATAAACTCAATTTTATCAAACTAATTAATATGTAATAAAACTTCAATCTACAATGAATATGTTTCATTAGTTTTCGTTTGTCAATATAATAAGACAAAAATACAATAAATAAAATTAAAGTACCTACTATAATTCTCAATTCAGCTCGCTCCTCAGTCTCATGTCAGTCTCGTCTCTAATATTCGTCAATATCAATCGACAATCGTCCAAATATCGCTATTATTACCGACTCGTGTACGCCGACCGAAATAATTTGATCCAGGAAGTAAAAATCAAAAATTTGCCTAAAAACTGTAATAGGACTCTTAAATACAAAGAGAATTGAATAGGCTCATAACGCCATGCCTGTATTCCTTAAAAGGTTCGATAGAGGTGAACCCACACTATCCACAGTACTCCGTTTGATTCGCCACGTACGCGTGTCATAATGGTGGGTGTTTCTATTGCCATCCCCCAGTCACAGATCCAGACTCTAAACTAGCTGGCAGGCAACACTTTTCCCGACCTGGGAATTGAACTCAGGACACACAGCAGTAGTAATTTGACACAGTGGGTATAGAACTAGCATTCAGTCGTTTGCTCTATATTCTCGCACACACCTTCAAATGGATTATTCCAGAAATTTCCACCGACAAAGTCCTACCAGTGGGGATAGTTACTTTTTTTTCAGAAATCCCCACTAGTTAAATAATCTCAACCTAGTGGGGATTTTTGGAAAAACAAACAACAATTCTCACCAGATGATATGTACCAGTTGCGAGTGCGCTTACTTACATTCATTGTGCGCCTGTCTTTGTGTGCATTTACACTTGAACCTTCTGTACTGCTATCTGTTCTGTGGCATACCTTGCCCTTGACCTTGTCGGCCGATCGATGGGCACTCGTCCTGACAGGCGATTTGTTGCACGACACCCGACGCCCGACGTAAACGGACCCATTTTTTATGGCAACCGTCTTGAGATTATTTTTATATAAAGAAAAATCTTTTTGGAGGAGATTTATTGTGACAGGTAATGGGAATGTGTAAAAAATCCTTATGTACTGTCATTTGACAGTTTATTTACCGCTAGCTTTTCAGTTGTTGTTTATGGTTTCTATAAGGTTTCTGTAAAAAAGAAAATGTTCTACAGGGAATCCTACACACCTCAGGTTACCCAATATAATTAGCTACTGAATAGTTAAACTGTGAAAGAACTGTTATAATGTCCTTGAACTTATGAGGATAATAAAACTTTTAATGTTCAGTTTCATTTATTGGGGATAAGCCTGTTACCATGACATGTGTTGTTAATAATGTAATAGTACATTATGATATAAGTGCGGTAAGTTGAAAATTACAGCCGAGGTGATATTGCTAGCCCGAGCCGTAGGCGAGGGCTATAAGAAAGCAGAGGCTGTAATTATCAAAGCGCACGTATGTCATACGACGTTTTATAACACATTTACGAGGAATGCGAACGTGAATGACAACGTGTTTGGGAATAACTAAAAATGGAAAAATAAACAAAATACTTTTTTGCAAAAAAAATAAAACCAAATTCAAAAAAAATAAACACAAAATAGTGAAAATTAACTTTAGCTTCAGTAGCCGGTGACAAAAACATTAAATCAATCAAACAAAGGTCACCGACTTCTGAAGCTTGACCTTTGTTTGATTGATTTGGTGTTTTTACCACCGGGCGGCAAGAGAATTTTAAGAATCGGTTCACAAAGGGGGGAGAAATCAAGTAACATACATAAAAAAAACATACATGAAAATATAACCTCCTCCTTTTTTTAAGTCGGTTAAAAAGAACAAAACAGAAATTTAAGTACGAGTATTTGCTTCTTAACAAGCCTGATTATAGAAAATGAAAACATAAAGACAACAAAAGCTGTTTGTTCCCAAGAATTGTGTGTGTTCTGTAGTTTCTGTTTCATACAATAAAAAATAACATAGATCCTTGTAATCCCAGGAGGGTTAAACACAGGTGTACCTACATGTCGCTATATAGTTATGTTATAAGTTTCATGTAATAGGAGTGAGCCTATTGCCGACAACCGGAAACAAATCCAGACTCCGTGGCTGCTACTGATAAATTCCTGATGGAATAACCCAATAACACTTTGCCCGACCCGGGACGAACCCGGGACCTCAGGCTCAGCAGTCGCACTTGCAACCACTAGACCAACGAGGCATTCAGTTTCTGTTTCCCCATAGCAACAAACATGAGTTTATGTAAGTATGTAATAGTACATTTTGATACAAGTGGAGAAAGTTTGTTATTGCGTACGAGGCGGAATTAACTCCCGAGCTGTAGGCGAGGGTGTTTTTGAGCCGAGAATTGCAATAACAAATGTCCACGTGTATCAAACGACGTTTTTCAATACACTTTTGAAGAAATAAATTATAAGAACGAAAAATATTTTTGTCATGAATTACTATGAAACTATGATTTTAACTTTCTTTTTTTCCGCGCTTTACTTTCGCCAGGTGAAGGAGAAGCAAAGGTATGAAGCCGCTAAACAGCCTAATAAAAAAAATAGTTGTTTTTTATATTTTTGAATTTAGGACACAAATAAATGTTAATTTGTATAAAAAAGTAACTATTAGTTTTTAATAATCATGTTTATTTATGATATTCTATTTATAAACACAATTTGAATATTCAAAAAATATTTATGCCGTAAAGACGCTTAGTGCTTTGCCAAATTAAAAAAAACACATTCGCCTCAGATTATAGGCATTTAACCAATTTGGACTAAGTATAGGTATAGTTAGTTCTCTGTGGCCATTTTCATTCCCGCACCCGTGCGAGAAATTGGAAGAAAACGCACGCGTGTAAAATACATTGCATGTTGTACCTAATCGTAGTGCGTTATGGACCAGTTTTCGAGGAAGTGTATTGAAAAAGACATTACAAACAGCTGAGAATAAATTCGATGATCATAAAAAAGCGTAAATATCGATTAATGTATTTAGTTTATTTCTAAAGACCTATTGATATAAAAAATGTGTTAAAAATATCTAAGAGCCTTAACACACTAGCGGATTGCGAGCGGATTTAAAGCGGAGCGAATTCGCTGCACGCCCGCTCCGCTTTGAATCCGCTCTCAATCCACTAGTGTGATAAGGCACTAAGAGGCAGACTTTGGGGTTAATTATTTTTTGGTCGCTATTAGCCGGGAGGTCAGTGCAACTTCCACGGTCTCATTATAAAGTCAATTAAGTCACAAATTGCGTTGCTGATGTTCCGTTTTTTTTTATCGGCGATAAAATTCGCTAAAGCTTAGCGAAGATTAATCTTGCTGGATTTACGAAAAAAGTTTGTTTGTTTTTTTTTGGCGAGAGGTCAGATTTTATTTTGGATTGAAAAGGTGCTCCTTTTGTTTGGAGCTTATTTTTTATTTTAATCAGTAATTTTAAGCAGTACCTGTAGCACTGCTTACACCTTCAGATTGATTAAAAATAAAACTCATCACGAGTTCGAACCCAAGGCAGTAGACACAAACCTCTGATTTTTCGGATTAATGTGCGTATTGTATAATTATCACTAACTTCGGTGAAGGAAAACATCGTGAGGAAGCCGACATGCCTGAGAGATATTTCTTGACGGCATGTAAAGTCAAGTCAGAGGCCCATGGGACATGTGGGTGGGTTTTTTTTATTTGTGTGTTTTGTCCAGTGCGGGCTAATAAATTATTTTTCTTTCTTTCTTTCTTTTTTTATACATAAACTCTGACACCAGGTTAGGCACTAACCGCACGATGAAAAAGAATAAAATTATGTGAAAATCCTTTGCCGTCCCGCTCACCCGAAGTCACCGCGATATAAAGGGTGTAAAACACCTCTTAACAAAGCCGAAAGGCACTGGTTGTCCTCGTCATTACGATTATTTTTTTGTTCTACACCATATCTGGGAACCGTCTAGTTACGGAGATATTGGGGGTCAAAGTTCCAACTTTTTGACAAGTTTTTTTTTAAATACTATTTTTTAATGTAGGTAAGATTTTTACTTTAAACACCTCCACAACCCCCGTACTATTCAATCCATCCATCAGCACAATGTTATGAGTGCGTTACATTGAGTTTTACCACAAAACATGATTTTTCCCCCTAAAAAAAAGTCGCTTCGCAGCAATTATTTTTGCGTAAACTTAGGTACTTAGTCTGATGTTCAGAATGCTTGGTTGACGGCTTGGTGATGAGGTTTTTTTTTACACCCTGTATGTCTTCGGGACGCATAGAACACTTTTTGGCCGGCCGCGTAATCGCGACAACGAGACGGAAATTTCCCTCTCATTGAGAGGAGGCCGTGTCCCAGCAGTGGGAACATTATACGCTGATGATGATGAGACGGAAAAAGTTAATACCATTTCCTAAAGGAAGTACAAAAAAAACATTAGTTAACGAGAGCAATTTCATATAAAAAGTTATTCGTGCCTGTAACTCCTTAAGTATAATAAAAGTACTTCTTCAAGTTCTTATGTAGAGTGTATTTACAGTTGTAGCACCTCTCGAGTAAAACTGCTAACGAGTTGAGCACAGCGCGAAGTTACGTCGACACTTCAACACGTAATAAGCAACACAAGAATAACTTCATAATAATATCATTTATTTTATATATTGCGATCCCTAGCCCTTGACAATCTGCAGTTGTACTGATTAGATTAAAATCTAGTGAATCCAGAACTTAGCGCACGCACGACGTAAACGAACCGTAAGTTCGAATACTTTTTGTATCGTGAATGCAATTATCCTATTCCACTTTGGCCTAATTATTCGATTAGAAGCACAAATGAGTATCAAACATCTTCTTTTTTATCTCGAATCGATGACTCAGATTTTGCCCGAACAGTAAAAGTTAAAAGTATTTATAAGTGTGGTTTTTGGTGATAGTTGGTCTTACAGTTAGGTTATAGTAACTCAAAAAACAACCATTATGGAATTTGAAATTAAAAAAAAAACGGAATTAAAAAAAAATGAATTTTGTTTACGAAAGAAAGAAAAAGAAAATACAAATATTTATTTGACGTCTGGACAGCTCTGTCGTTTGCCTTATTCAACACCTGGAGGGTGCAATCAAACATCGGTATGATTGGTATGAATAAACTCAATATTATGTGTAAAACGAGTACCTATTTTCAACTATAAAGTCTTAGATTAAAAACATTATTTAATCTAAGTATAAAGTCTTTCGTTTACTCCTCGCGTTCGTGCCCATCAGCACTCATTTATTTTTAAATGATATTCGGATTCCGTATCGATATTGTTCGAATTTCAAAATGCCAATTTGGAACAAAATGTTTACAGTCTTTATACGATTTCGTATCTAAGAACCCTTATTGGCATTAACAATGCTTGCTGATTGGGTACTCTTTATATTGGCTTTAAAACTAATTGTTATTGATTTAATTCATGATCTTTGTATCGAACCAAAGTTTTTTTTTTAAATAAATGAGTCAAAGCACTCAATGATAGCCCAAGACCAGCAGTTCATTTACCCAACAAAAAGTATGAAGTTTTAAACATGGCGATTATTTTCGCTCAAATCCTGAAAGGTTACTCGTGTGAAAAAATGTTATTTTATTATTGAATTGCCTCCATTTTTCACGTTAAAGGCTTTCTCGTATAAAGAGCACGTACGGGGCGATATTGACTCATTTGTTATTTTACTTTTGTAGGTACGTACTATAAAAAGATTGCTTTATCGACATTTTGAATTTATGGTCTGAGAGCTACTTTTGATCGGGTGCTAATTAAACAAGCTTCTTTTTAATATCATTATTCGCCTCCAAAAATGTATGTTGCCTTCTAAATTACTAAGTCAGCCACAATTAACGAGCATCTAAATAATACTATCTTAGCCACTAGTTATCTTCTATGTAAACCACTCTAAATACAACTCAGCATGATGGTTATTTTTTAGCATCTATATTTGTAACATACATTCTAACAGTAAACTTCTAAAATACTATTAAATGACATAAAAAAATATATTTATTTAGCTTCAAATTTTTTAACTCAGTACGTTTAAAATGTAACTCATCCCATATTAATTGATCGTCAAAATTTTGCTAAAAATGTCATCAAATAGTATATTGACCACTAATATTACCCCAAAAGCTATTGAGGAGAGACAAAATAAAAGGCTTATGTTTAACGAACCACCAGATTTAGTCAAATGTCACAAATGATCACCAAAATTAATCCCCGTTTTAGCGTGAAATGAGAACCAAAAATAGTTAAAATTAGAGTTAAAATTAGTTAATGATCACCAGAAATTGAACTGTTATGCTCTTGCATCCGAGTCGAGGGAGACCCGGTCGACGGAGCCCCGCTTCGCGGGGCTCCTACTTCTGGATCGTACATAAAAAAATAACCACGAAGGGTATGGCGGGGTCGAATGAGCGAGCGAAGCGAGCGAATAGTCCCCGCCATACCCATACATTCTAACCTAATCTATCCGTGTCGGGATGCCCCAAGTTGGCCTAGGCAAAACTAGTTTGTCATCAACCACCTCATTAAAATTTGGTGTTCAATTTACTAAATTTGGTGATCAATTGATATTTTAGGTGATAGATGTGAGAATGGCGCTCTCTGATTGGTGCAAATGGCCGGTCGCTGTCGTCTCGCGTACTCGCGCCAAATCATACAGTGGCTATTTTCATGATAAAAGAATATGATCTATCATTTACATGCTAAGTTATAATAAATGATGCTTTCTGTAGAAGCTTGAATTATATTTTTTTGAGGATATTGCGTTGAAGCTGTAAAACGTAAAATGGTGACGAGATGTAAAATCCGTGGCCGAGTTAGTAAATTAGGTGGCAATGTATAAATAAGAAGGACAAGTCACAATAATTGATGATCTTTACTTGACGCTTTCTATAGAATATTTAGTTGGCATTGTAAAAAAGACGAATTAGTTTATTAGAGGCTATGTCACTTTCCCGTTGCTTAGTTATAAAATTAGAAGTTTAATCACGTGTCCAATCAATAATTTTGTGGCTAGACTTATAATTTCCCCTTTTGATCTTTACCGAAACACTATTAATATTAAGCTTTTGTCACTGCTAAGAATTTGTTTTAAAGTTTAATTTTCTGTGTTTCGGTTCGACTGGTGAGATCAGTTAAGGTTTACAAAGTTGAGTTTTTAAATAGAGGCGGCTATACAACCAATCAAAAAATTTTCTGACCGCCACTGTCACATATACGTGACAAGCAAGCGCCTGTACGCCAAACGACACAAATATGTGACAAAATGGTTTGTGCTTTGTGCTCTGGCTTTCAAAAGGTTAATGCCACACTCACAGTTCACTGAAAGCCTGAACTTCGTACTGAACGAGCGAAAACATTGCCTAGCTTTAATTACACAAATACCTTTACGTCAAAACAATGCTTTCAATATTCCAACTTCTAGATAACTAACAACATTTACTCCGCAAGCAATAAAGTTACTATAGAGCGTGTATCAGAAATGAGCGATATATATAAAACAAAATCATTTGGGTCGAATAATTACTAAAGTTTTGTATGGGAAAGCTGATTATTATTTTTTCGCTACAACGATCTTGGTTCAATTTGAAGTTTCCTAACCACACCCTAAAATATGACCATATTTTCTTAAGACACGCTTTATAAACAGAGTGCTTATCCAAAGTAGTGTTGCCCAAATGCAAGACAAATCCGAGACCTTAGCCAGTCTTGGTCTTGCTCTAGCGTCAATACACCTGGTTTTGGTGTTGGTATTGCGCTCTCAGTCTTGGTCTTGGTCTTGCAGCAATAAGTCAGTCTTGGTATTGGTCTTGGTCTTGCAGAAATGCAAGAACAAGACCAAGACTGCAAGACCAAGACCGATTTTGGGCAACACTAATCCAAAGTGTACCAAAAGACTGACGTCACACATCTACGAATCTGGGCAAAAAGCATGTCTCACTGTATATAAAGCGTCCTTCTACAAATAAATTAACATTACAACTCAAACTGAAGACGACTAAATGAAACATAAAATGAAATTCGATGAACTCTGTAATTACTCTATTTGTTTCTAGATTTATTTGAAAGGATCACAAAGTAATCAACTTTATGAAATACAAAGTTAATCGAGAGATGAACTGGGGATGAGATCGTTCGAGAGGATTAATAATGATAGGTACTCTTTAGGATCGTGGAATTATGAAGTTCAATATACCTACTTGTTTCATAAAATGTGTTAGATAATTTAAGTCATGCCATTCAGTGTTTATAACACTAGCTGATGCCCGCGGCTTCGCCCGCTTGACAAATTATATACTAAAACCTTCCTCTTGAATCACTCTATCTATTAAAAAAAACCCGCATCAAAATCCGTTGCGTAGTTTTAAAGATCTAAGCATACATAGGGACAGACGCGGCGGGGGACTTTGTTCTATAATATGCAGTGATTACGAAGTGAGGAGCTCGTGGCCATAATAACAGCCGCTCGGGTCAATCTTTAGGTTAAGCCGTGCTTGCCTAGGTTGGTCTGTGGATGAGTGACCACCCATTACATACCAAGTTTCCTCCGTGCCTCGGAAAGCACGTTAAGCAGTTGGTCCCGGCTGTCATTTGTGATCTTTGACAGTCGTTACAGGTAGTCAGTGGCCCAAAAAGTCTGACAACCAGTCTTACCAAGGGGTATCGTATTGCCCAGTACTAATTGGAATGTGGAGGTCAGATAGGCAGTCGCTCCATGTAAAATACTGGTATTCAGCTGCATCCGGTTAGACTGGAAGCCGACCCCAATAAAACTTGGGAAAAGGCTAGGCAGATGATGATGATGATGATGATGATGTAGTGATTACGCCTGTTATCCTTAAGGACTTTGCAGAGGTGTATAGTCCACCCCCATTCCACCAACTTGTAATAGAGGCGAACCTCTCAACGGGTACAAACCCAGACTTCAGGCTGCTATTTGAGGACGGTGAGCTATGGGCTAGCTCGCCGTCCGTCCGTCTCATGACGACAGGCCGTGTCGACGGCGCGTTCGTGTTCCACGCGCGCCTCAAAGAGAGTCAGCAAAAAGGAAGGGGTCCGTAAGGACCGATGCCTGCCGGGGTTGCGGGACTGTTCGAAAGAGATACCGTGGCCCCGGAACACAAAGGGCGATGAAGGAACATGGATGGGTTTTAGTCAGTAAAAGTCTGACACTCCCTCCTGCTCCGCCCAGAGCGGGAGGGGTTATTTGATGATTTGAAAGGCTGCTATTTGAAATTTCCTGATGAAAAAACCCAATTGCACTTTGCCCGGCCTAGGAATAGAAGCCAAAACCTCATACCGGTGTCGATTCAGTTGTGCACAAACTAAACTTAATTCAGGCTATTGCTGTCTTTTACTCTATAATAAAACAAGAAAGTGACGAACGTAATTTAGTGCTGTCAAATTTAATTGGAACGAATATTTCCATACAAATGAAAAAACGTAAAAACGTGTCGACTAAAAACACGGTGAAGCGCAAGGCATAAACTAGTTTGACATCTCTAACTTAGTTCATATAGCTATAGCCGTCCTTTTCTCGCGCTGCCTTTTAGTAAAAGATAGCAATAGCCTAAATTAAGTTTAGTTTGTGCACAACAGAATCTACACCACTCGATTGTTTAATAGATTAACGAGGTGGTTAAAAAAAAAAATCAGAGATTACATTGTGCAAAAAATTGCAGAAAATATAATAAACATAATATTCGAGTTTCAGCCTTTTAGCATTAGTCATAACTATTTGGTCTCATGTGGGTTATTACACCCTATCTAATTCTAGTTCTTGATATTTATGTCGCTGCAAGGCCCAGGTTAATTTCTACTAATTTTCAAACCTTTTTAGTCTACCATCTACCACGTTCAAGAACTAGTGTTGAAAGTATTTTTCTACAAAGCCACACAATACTATAAAGCTAGAGTACCTAGATAATTAAAAAATATCTGTCGTCTCGCGACGGTCCTCTTTCCTCAGTAGGTGAGGAACTCAGGACTTAGAATGTTCTCCTTGACCCAATATTTGTTAACAGAAAATCTAATTAAATGCGATCTATCGCTCAGCTGATGAAAAACGAAAGCTTAGATTTAAAATAGAGTAAATTATAAAAACTGTTGTAAGCTTTCACGGTTCATAACTATACTACAAATGTCACTTACGGGATATCTGACATTTGTAGTAGAGTAAATTATTCTCTAAATAATGATTCTAATTATTCTAAATATATGGGAAAGCAGCGGTGGCCCAGTGGTGGCGGCCCCGACTTACAAACAGTAAGTCGTGGGTTCGAACCTAGACAGGCGCATTACTTTGTGTTTTTTCATCACCACTGCTCCCAAAACGGTGAAGGAAAACATCGTGAGGAAACCGGCATGTCCTAGAACCAAAAAATTCGAAGACATGTGACATCTACCAATCCGCACTGGGCCCGCGTGGTGGATTATAGCCCATTCCCTCCTATAGAGAGGAGGCCTGTGTCCCAGCAGTGGGAACATTAATAGGCTGATGATGATGATGATGATGATGTGCAAAATGGAATTGTCATTTATGTCAACAGTGATATATATCAAGTGTACTGTAGAAGAACCTGATCCTATTGGAGCAAATTTTTTGTTACTTACAATTATTAATAACGACATTACCATTTTGGCTACGTACAGATCGCCATCAATTTATTGCATTGACAACTTTTTGAATTCAATTGATAACATACTTCGTCCTATTAATTGCAATAATATTATTATTATTGGAGATGTAAATATAGACATTAAGCCTGATAATAGTGACAGAAATAGTTCACCTTATTTAAATCTCACTGCAGAGCTGGGTCTTCTCCCAGGGCATACATTGCCAACCAGATCAGGCAATTGTTTGGATCATATCATGATCAAAACAAATAGATCAGCCATAGTCACTGTCATAGAGTCCACAGTTACAGATCACGATTCGGTTCTTGTTAGTTTATCGTGTAGGCGTGAACTGATAAAGAAATCGAACATAATTATTAAGACAGATTTTAATGCAATAATAAAACAATTAGAATCTATGGATTTCTCTTTTGTTTCTTCTTCAGCTAATGCTGATGAAGCTGCAACTCTTTTTACTGAAAACTTGACTTCTGCAATCCAATCAAACACTACGTCTTGTAATGTTTCTAGTCGTAAAAGGAACATAAAACCATGGATTACACCAGGCTTGATTCGGTGTATTAGACACCGTGATAGGCTACATGTTAAGGTTAGGAAAAATCCCAATAACTCTATTCTCGAAGTCACTTACAAGCGCTACAGACATTTTTGTAACGCTCTATTGCGGAAGCTTAAAAGAAATTATGAAAAAACTCTTTTACAAAATGCAAGAAGTAGTAAGGAAACGTGGTCGGCTATAAAATCAATTACTGGTACTGCTAAGCAAAAATCTTCTGCTGATGATTTACTAAAGAACAGTAATAGCTCCCACGATGCCGTTGAAACTGTGAACTATTTTTTGCGGGTGCCGGAAAGTTGCTTGCTGACAAGATTAAATGCTCCGAGAATCCTGAGCTCACCTTGCCTACTTTAAATGAATTTTGTAGACCCCGCGTCCAGAATTCTATGGTTCTGCTCCCACCAAACGAATCAGAAATTGAATCTCTTATCAAGAATCTTAAAAACGACTCTGCAATGGGCTGGGACTCTATTTCGAACAGATTTTAAAAAATGTCAAAACATATTATCGTCCCACACTTTACCACGATCGTTGGGCTATGTATAGAGCAGGGCGTTTTTCCTAGTGTATTTAAAAGGGCACTCATCACTCCTGTCTACAAGAGTGGAGCTCGAGATAGCGTAACAAATTACAGACCCATTTCTGTGCTGCCGGCGCTGTCTAAACTACTAGAAAAGGTATTGAATAACCAACTCATAAAATTCCTAGAAAAAAATAACATATTATCTGACTCCCAATTTGGTTTTAGGGTTTTAGGTAAAAGTACCGATGCAGCCGTTAGCTCGTTAGTAGATTATGTCACAACTTGCCTAGATAATAAACAGAAGTGTGTCGGAGTCTTTATTGATCTGGCCAAGGCTTTTGACACTGTCTCGATCTCTGCTCTTGTTGACAAGCTAGAAAGGTGTGGAATAAGGGGAACGGTACTTGAAATCTACAAAGACTTTCTTACTGGACTGCAGAAGGTTAAAGTGGGTAGTGCTATTAGTTCGGATGTCGCAGTCATCTGTGGAGTCCCACAGGGTAGCGTTCTCGGCCCCAGTCTCTTCCTGATTTACATTAATGTAAGAGCAGGAGGGCTCGGGGATCTTAAATGATAACGATCCGACATCATGTAAACACTTTTTATTACTCACAATCACTCACTATCAATAATCAATAATGATTCATAAAACTTAGTTTCACAAGGAGATACACACAGTTCGAAATACAAATGAATACTAAACGTTCTGCGACTAGAGCGAGCGTATTTATACGTTTAAACAACTGTCAACTACCACCACAGCAACGACTTCCGTTGACATTTGTTTTACAATAAAGTTTAGATTGAATTTAGTAAAAATAATGTAATTGCGCACAATATTTGATTTGTAATTAATAACACTTTTTAAATATTTTAAATCCTAAGTTTAGTTTGATTACAATCATTTTATTTAAATGAACTAACAGTAAAAATATTCCAGTTAACTTGTTTTAGAGTTTTAAAATAATTCAAACCTTAAAATTAACAATACCTAATTTAATCTGATTCTATAATATAATGCAAAATCACTTATTTAATTAATGCACCGATTCATTTTTCCGTTACGTCATCAGCCGATATGACGTTCGTTTTAGTCGGTGGTACAGTTTTTATTTTCCAGCGCTATCACGGCCATACTGACGAGCGGGCCTTGCTAGGGCCAGCGATCTCTCTGAAAAATACGGAAGTGTTAAAAAATACAAAACTTTTTAGACCAGACTCAGAGGCAGCATTGCTTAGTCTGGTGAAACTGTCAAACTCAGAGGTCGCAGATTGTGGCTTGATCATAAAGATTCAGAGGCCCGTCTTTGACTTGGCTTGACTGAAATTTATTTAACCAACTAACTGAAACCATGGCCATGACCAC
Source organism: Xestia xanthographa (assembly GCA_905147715.2). Lineage (NCBI taxonomy): Eukaryota > Metazoa > Arthropoda > Insecta > Lepidoptera > Noctuidae > Xestia > Xestia xanthographa. The sequence goes on along the minus strand of LR990659.1, from coordinate 3,619,787 downwards.
GACCTTTGAATACAACCATTTTTCCAGCTCCAAATCAAACTCAGAGGTCGCAGATCGTGGCTTGATCATAAAGATTCAGAGACCCGTCTTTGACTTGGCTTGACTGGGCTTTTATTTTATTTTATCCATAAACTTAAATTTATAATCATAAAAAATTTAACAAGCAGTCTCTCACCTTTTTGTTATTATTATTTATTCTTGCTATCACGGTCTATTCATTCAGTTAAATTTGGATTAGGGACCAATCTCATGTGTTCATGTGTGATTACAGTATTTTTACTTCGCAGAGACCGAAGGTCTTTTACTTCGTATCTATGGTTGTCCAGGACTTTTATTATTTGATAGGGTCCCAGATATTTTGGTCCTAGTTTATTACCCGACCACTGAGTGTCTTTACAAAGAACAAAATCTCCTTCTAAAAAGGGTTTAATTTTGGCGCACTTAGAATCGAAACGTATTTTACTTTTTTCTGCTGTTTCGGCCATTCTGTGCTTAGCGTCTAAACGAATTTCATCTTTGTTAATGTCGTCGTTAACTAGGGATATCTGTTCGATTGCAGGGGGAGAGCATCTTTTGCCTAACAGTAGTTCTAAAGGGGAATATCCTGTTGCTTTAGATTTCGTACAATTTAATGCCAATTGTAATTCCCCTATTTTATTAACCCAAACTCTCGATTGCGTTAGGGATATGGCTGTAAGGTGATCTTTAAGAGTGCGCATTTGTCTTTCCGCTTGACCGTTAGCTCTAGGCGTACCGCGGGCAATAGCATGATGTTCGATAAAAAAAGATTTAAAAAAATCTTGAATTTCTGTGCCCATAATAGCCGATTCCCTGTCAGAAATAATTCTACATGGGGTGCCAAAAATATTGATCATTTCGTGGAAGCATTTTAATATCATATTAGTACCTTTTATCTTTCAATGGATACAGAAGTATAAATTTAGTAAATGCATCAATAGCTACCAGAACGTATGCTTTTTTGTTTGTGCCAGTAAGATTACCCATAAGGTCTACATGTATCGTATGGAACGGTATGTTTATTTTATCAATAGGGTGCATTTCCATTTGTTTTTTGCCTGAAGACTCTTTGCCAATTTTGCATTGTAAACAGTTATCACAAAAATGACGTACCCGTTTTGTCATGTGTTTAAACCAAAACTGTTCCCGAATTTTATCCAAAGTACGTTCCCACCCCGTATGTGAAAGATTTTCGTGGTATCTATTTACTAATGAACAAACAAGTGATTCAGGGACTACTTTACGAGTTAATGATTCTCCTTTTTGGTTTTGTATGGTTATCATCAAGAGATTCGATCGAATACAAAATTTTCTGTCATAGTCATCTTTATTCTTTATGGCATCGCGAATACTTTTGAGTTCTTTGTCCCTTACTTGCTCAAATATAATCCACGCTGGATCTTTTGTTAAAATATTGATTTGTGGATTTCTGCTTAAAAAGTCTACGTGGGCCATTTGTTCCCCCTTACGGTAAATAACATCAAAGTCAAAATTTTGTAAGTATGCCCATAGTCTATGAACCCGAGGTGTAAGTTCCTTTTTATGTTTTGAAGCCTTAAGGGCATTGCAGTCAGTTACAACTGTAAATTTGCGGCCATATAGAAAATGTCGAAAGTGTTTTATTGCTCTGACAACAGCTAAAGTCTCCAATTCATATGAATGGTATCTTGTTTCAGCATCACTAGTACGCATACTAAAGTATTCAACGACTTTGCGGCGATTATTGTCATTCTGAATGAGAATAGCCCCGAGACCTTTGGAGCTAGCATCTGTATGGACTTCTATTGGTAGAGTTGGATCAAAAATGCAAAGTATAGGTTCAGAGGTCAAAAGTTTGATGACATGTTGTCTTCTTGTTTCGTGATCGGGAGACCATACAAATGGTACGTCTTTTTTTTGTTAAATGATACAGTGGAGCCATTAGTTGGGAAAATTGAGGGATAAAACGCCGAAAATAGCTTGCCAGACCATTGAATTGCCTAAGTTGCTTAAGTGTTTTGGGTGGTTCTGATAATTTAAGTGCTGTTAATTTAGTGGGATTAGGCTTCACTTCACCATTCTTTATAATGTTACCGAGATATTCTATAGACGTCTTGAGGAATTTACATTTCGAGAGATTTATCGTAAATCCTGCGTCTGACAGTCTTTTTAATACAAATGCCAGCCTTTCTAAACCTTCTTGCTCAGTAGACGAGGGAATTAATACATCGTCAATATATACTAGTGCAATATTGTCGCGATAGTCGCCTAAGGCTGCATTAATGGCACGCTGGTAAACTGAAGGTGCGTTACTTAAACCGAATGGCATTGATAAGTACTCATACTGGCCGTCTGGTGTAACGAAAGCCGTTTTTTCGATTGATTCTTCTGAAATTTTAATTTGATGGAAGCCTGATTCCATATCAAGGCTTGAAAAGAATCGAGCTTTACCAAGTTTATCAATATGATCTTGTATCAGTGGCAGAGGATAGTGGTCACGAACTGTATTTGAATTTAATTCGCGGAAATCAACACAAAGCCGGTCATCACCATTTTTTTTTTTTTGACTAGCAAAATAGGACTTGCAAAAGGTGAGCAACTATCTCTAATAATACCCTTTGTTTTAAGATCTTCAATAATTGTTTTAACCTTTTCTCTCTCAACCGGTGCTAGTCGGTAGGGCCTTCTTTGTACTATACGATTAGGATCTTTTAATCTGATAGTTAATTTACCCGTGGTCACTTTTTTGATTTTATTGAAAGTAAATAAATTGGCGTGTTTTTCAAGGATACTTATTAACTGAGACGTATCTTTCAAATCAGTGTCAATATTAGCTAAAGATGATACTTCGTAATTAAAAATGTATCTTACTCTTTCTATTGAAGTTCCTTCGTTTGTAATTGAAATTTTAATTCCTGGTATTTTGATAGAGTCTAGTCCAAGAATGACATCATAATTTAAATCGTTAACGACATGAAGCTTTACTTCGAATGTCACATCATTGAATGTGGCTACAGTATTTATTGATTCACTCGAAGGTATGCTACTGCCCCCAAACCCTCGTAATTGCAAAAGTTCTATTTGGCGTTTACCCTTAACTGATCCAGAAACTTTTTTCTTAATAAGCGAGCATTCGGCACCACTATCAATTAAGCAAGAAAGAAAGATATCACCTATTTGTAGTTGGACTTCGTTAGGCGCCTTTTCCTTCTGGATTGTATTCACTTCTCGACGTGAAGGTTGTGGTGCAGCTGTTGAAGTAGTAGCAGGAACAGAAGTCTTCTCGGATTGTGGTTCATTTTTCTTTTTATGCCAGCAGCGATCAGATCCGTGACCTGGTTTTTTGCAGATTTCACAATTAAGTCTGTACCTGCAATCACGAGAAATGTGCCCTTGTTTGTGGCAATTGTTACACGTCGCAGTTGTTGCAAGTTCAAGCCTTGGTTGTTTAGCACGGGGTTCATCTGATATTGCATCGGCAGGTCGTTTACGGTAGTTTGCCAATGTGGCAATCAGTTCAGCTTGTGATTTTGATGCTGACCTAAGGAGTTCAGCTTGGTAAAATTTTGGTCTTATGCCAGATATTACAGCTTCCACCATGAGCTCAGTTGGAGCATTCGGAGAAATTCTTGAAAACAAACGCCATGATTCGGCAACATATTCAGAAAAACATTTAGCCTGATTTGAAGTATATTCTCGAAATGCATTGACGTACACAATGTACCTAGTTTCGCCACTAAATTGTGCTATGAGTTCCCTTTGGAGTGAATCCCAATTAGCAACAGAGTGAGCATTAGTGTCTGCCCATTGCTTGGCGCGTCCTTGCAAGCATGCTAATCCTTTCATCATAGCAACGAACTGCGAACAACCTCGCATGGTGATTAAAGAGGTAACTTGTTTACACCACTCCTCAATTATTATTTTATGTTCGTCGGGATCATAATTAGGTAAATAAATTTCACTTAGCTTGTGGGTACTCGTGTTTTGGTTCCGAAAAACCATCCTTTCTAGCAACTTGATCTGGCATCGAAGTAAATTCAGCTCCTCCGAATTTCCTGGTCAAGAGGTCGGCAGGGTAGGCGAGTACGTTGATGGGTCCAGTTCAGGCTCGGGCTCATCCCTTTCTTCTGATGTAAGAGCAGGAGGGCTCGGGGATCTTAAATGATAACGATCCGACATCATGTAAACACTTTTTATTACTCACAATCACTCACTATCAATAATCAATAATGATTCATAAAACTTAGTTTCACAAGGAGATACACACAGTTCGAAATACAAATGAATACTAAACGTTCTGCGACTAGAGCGAGCGTATTTATACGTTTAAACAACTGTCAACTACCACCACAGCAACGACTTCCGTTGACATTTGTTTTACAATAAAGTTTAGATTGAATTTAGTAAAAATAATGTAATTGCGCACAATATTTGATTTGTAATTAATAACACTTTTTAAATATTTTAAATCCTAAGTTTAGTTTGATTACAATCATTTTATTTAAATGAACTAACAGTAAAAATATTCCAGTTAACTTGTTTTAGAGTTTTAAAATAATTCAAACCTTAAAATTAACAATACCTAATTTAATCTGATTCTATAATATAATGCAAAATCACTTATTTAATTAATGCACCGATTCATTTTTCCGTTACGTCATCAGCCGATATGACGTTCGTTTTAGTCGGTGGTACAGTTTTTATTTTCCAGCGCTATCATTAATGACTTGTGTCAAATGACACTGAATAAAGGCAAAATATTTACTTACGCCGATGACACAGCCTTGGTGTTTCAGGCAGAGACTTGGGATGCCGTTCAACAAAATGCAGAGATGGGGCTCCATAAAGTCTGCTCGTGGTTGAAGCATAACCTGTTAACACTAAACATATCGAAAACCTCATTTGTACAATACACTAACGCTGCTAACGCTCGCATAAAACAGCCCAATGTGGCTGTCCGGATTCACACATGCAAATCACCTTTTTCTCAACAGTGCTCGTGTACAACTCTGAGCAAATCTAAGACGGTCAGATACTTAGGGGTTCTCTTAGACGATAAATTATCCTGGCAACCACATATTGAGATGGTTTCGTCACGAGTCAGAAAACTTACATGGGTGTTTAAAAATCTGAGGCATGTAGCTGATAGCGATCTTCTCCGTTCAGTTTACTATGCATTGGCACAATCGGTTATTGGTTATTGTATTGGGGTTTGGGGGGGTGCATTTAAAACGCATCTCCTACGCCTGGAAAGAGCACAACGGTCCCTGCTTAAAACAATGTCATTCAAACCATACAGATTTCCCACAAAGACATTATACGAGTTGTGCCGGGTATTTACAGTAAGACAACTTTTTATTTTCCAGATTATTACAAAAAAACATGTATCTACCTATGATCCAGGTAAACTTCAAAACAAGCGAACAACACCAAACGTAATTGAATCTGTTAAATGTCGTACGGCTTTTGCAAGACGACAAAATGCTTTTCTTTCTGTATATTTATACAACAAAATTAACAGAATCCTAAATTTTTATCGCTAACACTACATGAATGTAAACCTATACTAAAGAACTGGCTATTCACTCTTGATTATGAGGATGTGGAGACAATAATAAATTGTTAATATCACTGTCTCGACATCAAACATACTTTTCCTGCATTCACCTACTCATACACAAACACGAACGAGAACCCACCCACACGCACACTTACACACCTCCCACACACGCACACGTACACACCTCCCACACACGCACAAGGCAATGAACTGAAGAACAAATTATATTTTTGATGTTCTTTCATATTTTTTTTTCAATACTTTTCATTTCTGTAATTTGCTTTTAATTTTATTTTATTTTTTAGTTGTTATTATTTTTTCTAAAATTGTTTTTGTAGCACGTAAGTTTGTCTATTTCTATGTTGACATTAGTATCTAAGCCAAATAAAATGGGAGAGGGCGCTGACTCCTGACATACAGGTACACCTAGTTCGGGAGTCAGAGGCTTCAAATATTTTATGTAACTTATTATGTCAATAAAGAATTTATTATTATTATTTAGGGTAAACATAATTATATTGTTTCTTAGCTTTTAGCTAGTTTCAGCTACGTTAACGGGCCTATGCCAAGTCAACGTAGCGTGTGTGTGTGTTATGAAATATGAGTGTTGTGAGAAGCATTATCCTCAATCTGCATGAACTTTCTCACTATTCTGCAGGTGTTTAAAATTGCGGCTTTTTGAAGTGTTATATAAATTGAGTCTTTCAGGTCTACTAGTTTGAGGCTATGATGGAGGTGATTGGGTACGACACCCGTAGTGGAGACAACAATAGGTACAACGTATACTTTTTCCTGCCTCCAGATTCTGGTCACTTCTTCTTTCAGTTCAGCATATTTACTGATTTTTTCTCCTATTGTTTTTTGTAGATTGTGTGTATTGGGGACTGCAATATCTATGAGGTATGTAACTTTATTTGCTTTATCTTGAAGGATTATATCTGGTCTATTGTAGTGAATGGTCCTGTCAGTAAGTATGGTGCGGTCGTAAAAGAGTTTGTGTGTTGTATTTTCCAGGAATCTTTCTGGTACATATTTATAATAAGGAGTGTTAGTGTCTTGTATGAGCTTATATTTAAGTGCTAGGTTTTGATGTATGATGTTTGCTACTTGATTATGCCTGTGAGTATAATCTGTTTGGGTGAGTGTTGTGCATGCCCCTGTGATGTGTTGTATGGTCTCCGGTTGGCTGTGGCATTTGCGGCATTTGTCGTTCGTTATTGTGGGGTCTTTGATAATGAATTTCCTATAGTTTTTAGTATTTATGATCTGATCCTGTATCGCAATAATAAAGCCCTCAGTTTCTGGAAATAGACTACCAATTTTAAGCCATTTATTTTATGCTTTTGTATCTACGTGAGATTGTTCTAGATCATGAGGGTGCCGCCCGTGTAGCACTTTCTTTTTCCAGTCTTCTATTTTTTGCTGCTGGGGGTCTTCATTGTTAGTGTGTTGTGTATCTGTCGGTTCGTGTAGGTTAAGTGGGGTGTAGTTGATGTCATTCTTTACTATGGCCTTGTGGATGCTACTTGTGTGTGATTTAGAGTGAAAGAATGTTCTTAGTCCCGTAATTTGTTTCTGCCATAGGTGGTGGATATCAATTAGGCCTCTCCCTCCGTATTGTCGTTTGAAAGTCAGTCTTTCTATAGCAGATTTAGGGTGTAGGTTATTGTGTTTAGTAAGTGTGGTGCGTGTTGTTCTCTCAATTTGTTGGATGTCAGTTTTTGACCATTTGATCACCCCAAACGAGTATGTTAGTATTGGTATTGCGTAGGTGTTCAAAGCTTTTATCAAGTGTTTGCCGGACAGTTGAGTTTTACATACTGCGATCACTCTTCTTTTGAATTCTGTGTTTAATGTGTGTTTGATTGCTGTGTGATCTATTCCTTTAAGTTGCTTGTATCCCAAGTATTTATATAAGTCCGTTGGTTCTAAAGCTGTGATTGTGTCTATATTGTTGATAGGATAGTCGCCCGGTTTAATTTTACCTCTTATGATATGAACTGTTTTGCATTTATCTAACCCAAATTGCATGTTTATGTCTTTACTAAATTCTGTGGTGGTTTCGATTAACTTTTCCATCTCTTTTTGAGACCTCGCATATAGTTTATATCGTCCATATAAATAAGATGTGATATAATTGTTTCTTCTGTGTCATGTTTAAAGGAATACCCCGCTTGGCAGCGCCGTAGTAGGTCGGGCAGAGGGTTTAAAGCGAGGCAAAACCATAATGGACTGAGAGAATCTCCTTGATAAATACCCTTCTTATTAATTATTCGGCGAGTTGTGATAGCTGTGTGTCGATAATTTAATTGTAGTGTAGTTTTCCAATGGGACATGATATTCTGTAAGAAGTGTATTATTTTTGGGTTTATTTTATAAATCTGCAATATTTGAATCAACCATGAGTGTGGAATACTATCGAATGCTTTTTTATAATCTATGTACGTGCAATGCAGGTTTCTATTTTTTGTGGCAGCATGTTTATGTATTATTGAATCAATAACTAGTTGTTCTTTACATCCTATATGTCCCCTTCTGCACCCTTTCTGTTCTTCTGCTATTATGTTATGATGTTCTATATGTTTATTTATTTTGGACGTGATTGCTGATGTTAGAATTTTGTATATTGTGGGTAGGCATGTAATCGGTCTGTATTGTGACGGTTGTGGTGAGTATTGGGTTTTTGGCAACATGTAAGTTATTCCTGTAGCAATAAATTCAGGAATGTTTTGTTTTCCTAAAATTATTTCTGTTAGATTTTTAGCTAAAATTGTGTGCAATGATTCTAACTTTTTGTACCAATAATTATGTATTTTATCAATACCAGGGGATTTCCGATTGTGTAGTCTCGCTGTAACACTGGCTACGTCAGATTCAGATATCTCGCTGAATCCCATTTCTTCAAGTGAGCTCCATTTAGTTTCTTCATCTTGAATCCATTGAGATGTTTCCTTGTGATGATGCACTTGTTCTTCCCATATGCCAGCCCCAAAGGTTTCTAACTGTTCTGTTGTTGGTAATTCTATGTTGTTTTCGGTTGTCGGTGTGTCAGTGTCAGTTTGTGGTTTCTGTAATTTTCTGTAAAAGTTCTTTTCGTTTGTAGCAAACAAAGCGTTATCGTTTTTACGTTCATATAGACGAAACTCATATTTAATTAGAGCGAGTCATACGTATAATTCGGTTAGCCAGGGCGTTGACATCGATATTTTCAGTACTAGCATTTCAAAATTAAAAAGGACTCTTTACAATTTCTTTTTTGATAACGTAAAATAAGTGAATGCAATTTGCGCTATTTGAAACTCATGTTTACTTATGATACTCGTACTGTCTTTACAAACACTGTCTGCCTTCTTAAATGTTTTTGTTTTTGTTAATCAGCTCTTTTCTATCTGTGAAAACTTTTAATTGGCCTTAATTTTGTTAGTCTTATCATGTGTAAGCTTTCCTCAAACTGTGAAATAAAATAACCTGGTGTCAGAGTTTTTATGCCGCCCATGGCTCTCTAACTTGGCTTGACTCTAGGGCATGCTGATTTCCTCACGATGTTTTTCCTTGACCGAAGCAAGTGATAATTGTACAATACGCACATGAATCCGAAAATTCAGAGGTGCATGTCTTGGGTCCGAACTTGAGACCTAAGACTTGGCAGTCCGACGGATACACCACTAGGCTATCAATGCTTATAAAAATATATTACTTATCCATTAAAATGTTAACTTGAAAATAACGATATATCACCCGTTATAAATACAAGAAAAAAATCAAATGTGCTGCATTGCCAACTGATTGATCACTCCATCTATTTGAAATGTTGACACGACTGTGAAAAATAAGTATCGCTGGATACTTTTTTAATTCTGTGCCAGCCCTTTTTAAAGGCTCGACCGTGTTGACCTTTGCCGAATTTTATTTTTAAATCGATGTAGGTTGGCATATCGGGGATTTCACGTCAAGATAATTGTGTTCTACATTAAAATGTAAACATCTAGGTTACCTATTTATACACCTGCCTGTGCATAATGTTTAAATCTTAATGCCCTCTTCACGACCTCAGACCGTGCGATCAGACTTGTGTCGCGACGTGCGTTCACTTGTGAGGGAGTTCACACGAGAGCGTGTCATTTGTTTTCTTCACCTCAAGGTGCTTGTAATGTAACAATCCAAGATAGACTTCTTTCTAGCCGTGTCGCGGTGACTTGACGATGTTTTCTATTGTTTTCACAGCTTCGACAATTTATTTAAGTTCCAATAAATTATTTTGATATTTTAAATAATAATAGGGCATTTAGTCCTATTTTTTTTTTAATATATTTTTTTTTCAATTAATCAACTATAAAATTCAATAACCTCAAAATTGTTGCTGTTGCAAACAGGTATGTGGCTTGAGCGTGTAGCTCTCGCAACATGCCTGTTTGGCATGTAGATCGTGGCCAAGCGGTATTACTAAAATATAGAAAGGCTCTTTATTATGTCTGGCTTTTACTTCTTTATTGAATTAGAAAAGTTTCGACAGCCCCTGACAGTGGAGACTTGGTCGGCCCTGAAGTATTTAGAGACAAGTCGGCTGATTTAAATCGAGTTTAACTTTTATCGGTTTATGACAATGGGCTATTGGGACCAGACCCTCAACCCTACCGTAAGACAAATTTTGGAGCCAAATAATTTGTCGCTTGCCATCAAAGCAATTATTAAAAATATTAACTTGGTAACATAATTGTGTTCTCCAGCAGGTAAGCTAGAATTGTGCCTATAGTAAGTACTCCACATATCGCCATTTATGTTTAAGTCCCTTATAATTGGGGATGAGCCTAATACCATCTACCGGGTATAGAGTCAGACTCCTGGCTGCTACTGAGTGATGTTGACAGGATCTCAAAAACTACTAAACCAACGAAGCAGTCTAAATAATATAAATTTAGCTAAAATCGCCTAACAATAACCTATGACATTGAAATTCGAAGCATTTACGAGTAACTTAAGGTATTCAAGTATTCCACCGTGATCTTCATCAGTTCAAAGGGCGTTTTGTGTGTAGGTACATAAGGTAAAAGCGTTCGTCCTTCAGCCACGCAATTAAGCCGTCTGGCGGAACCGTGGAACCCGGCCCTTATTGTTCCTTAGCGCGTTGTCTCACTATGAAGGGAAAGTTTGATGGTACTTTATTACTGTTAAATGGTACTGAGTTAGGTCCGCGTGTGACAAAAACGCGAGATACTGGGATTATAATAAAAAAAAGATCTGAATCTTACGCCCAATCGACTAAAGCAAGAGACATTTTAATTTGTATTCAACCAATCCCTGCTTCGCACGGTTTCAACAATGTACCGATTGATGGGAAACCTGAAAACATCAAGATTTATATGCTGTAGGTATCTAAGTTAAATATTACATTTTGAGATAAATTAATGTCCAACTTAATATTAATTATGTTCTCTAAGTTATGTTATGATGTTTTCTTATGATTTCTCTTGTGTGTACATAAATTATTTCATTGTTAGAATTTCAACTCCCGGCTCTAAACCGACTGTGAAATTACAGCAGCTTGAAAAAAGTATTTAGGTGTCTTGTATCAGTGTATAAACGGGGAAATGCCAAGTGCGTCATAGCAACCACCCCACGAAAATATAATAATTACAGCGAACGCAACAGAAACGAATACTCGGTCAACAAAAAAAGGCTACTAAAATAACTTTCAACTCGACAATTTTCAGGTAAAAATTCGTTAACCCTCGCCCCTCTGGTTTGCGGTCGTGCAAATCCTCTGAGAACACAACGGTAATTAGTTTTGTTTATAATTAGAACTAGTGACTCGCTAGGTTACACGGTTACTCTATTTAGCAAATAGACAGTTTAAACTCTTGGCACGCGCTCAACGTTCAAGCAACATGCGTCTTGCAACAACGACAGCAGAGAAAATAAACAAAAGAAGATGTTTGGACCATCTCAGACGCTCATCCGCATGATCCTTATGCGGCCGCCACAGACACGACACTGGCATGGGAAGTAGCGAGGAAAGGAGGCAGAGACATAGTGTGGCAAAATTACACGTCATGCTCCTCGTCGTGCCCACCGCTCCCTATTTTGTCGGTTTTTGTGCGCGAGTCAAAGGACCGGCAATACAAGCGCGAGTGGCTGGCTACATAATCGCGGGGTCGCAGTGATGTGATCCACCATCTCCGTTTGTGAGGACGACGACGACGATGTATATTTCTTTTTATGACATTGATATAATTAGCTATACTAAAAATGCATTGCGCGCACGCTGCCACAGTTTCATCGTCCATTGTCCAACAAAGTCAAATGACAAGTGAGGAGCGTCTTGATTATTTGCGCGTTAGAGCAGTGTGTGGGCAGAGAGGGCAACATCGCGGCAAATCGCGGCAGCGCGAGGAGCATAACGAGGAGCAGCGCAAGGAGCAGAGTGTGGCGGCCGCATTATATAATATGATCAAGACAATGTCGGGACTTCGGGAGATTAATAGACCTTTGAGTTCGTTTCGGTGTTTCTTCTCAGAGTAGGTAGTCAGATTGATGGAAAATCCGATCGAATAATGGTGTAAAAGTATTTTGACAATCTACTTCTTACTACCATGTTTGTAAGGATGTTTGGTACTCTTTCACGCAAAAAATACTGAATGGATTTGGATGAAATTTGGTGTACAGATACTTTATTACCTGGATTAACACATAGGGCACTTTTAATCCCGTTACTTCACGCGGACGAAACCGCGAGCAAAAGCTATAGTACAAAATATATAACATTTCATGCCAGAAGTCATCGTGACGCAACTTGCTTAGTGGTGGTATAAACGCAAGGCAAACAAATGACGCGTGCATGTGGCTTTACGCATCGCCTAAGGACGTGAACGAGGCATTACATAGTACTCTCTTTAGCAAATAGATAAAGTTTAAGCGATTTTTCTGTTTACCTTAGAGATTTTAGTTTCGTGATTACTTTGCAGAGAGGAGAACATGATTAAGGGATTAAAACTTAGTAGTTTGTTGCTCGTTTCTAATTGTCTATGCCATAAACGGCTTATGTTAGTGTACTTCTTGAAAATATGATGACATTGAAACATTAAACTAATGATGAAAACTATAAATATGATAGAATTACGTGGGACGTGACAGACATTCAAAAACTACACATTTTAGGAGTGAGGTTAATAGGTACAGCCTTTTGGTATTGGTGTCGATTCTGTTGTGCGCAAACTAAATTTAATTTAGGCTATTGTTATCTTTTTCTCTCTAATACAACGAGAAAGAGACGGACGTAATTTAGAGCTGTCTTTAGTTGGAACTAATATTTTCATACAAATGAAGGGTGCACGTAAAAACATGTTGACTAAAAACGCATTGAATCGCAAGGCATAAACTAGTTTGACATCTGTAACTAATTTAGTTCATAGCTATAGCCGTCCTTTTCTCGCACTGCCTTTTAGTAAAAGATAGCAATGGCCTAAATTTATGTTTAGTTTGTGCACAACATAATTGACACCATTAGCTTTTAGAAACTAAGCTAACTATACAAGCTTTTCTTTTCATAGTTTTGCAACCTGGCTCAGCAGATTTTCCTGTTGATCAAGAGTTTTAATCATAGCCCAAGAAACCCGCAGCATCAAGGAATATTGACAACTCAAGTCAAACAGTTGAAAGTTTTCATTTGCGTGTATTTTCACCAGCGCCTTTCTACCCGGAACTCATTAATATTCCTAGTTGATAAAAATAGGCATGGTATAGTCCCCAGGCGAATTTTGACGTGTTTTTTTATGCTGTTATTGTAGGTTATAGTTCAATGTCCATCGGAAAATTGCCATCCACTATAATTTAGAATTTGTAAACGAATGAAATGATGTTTACGTTGAAAGCGCTATATCGTGGCCATAATTCAGTGTAGCGGTCACGAACACAGTTTTGTATTACTTACACTAGGTATATGGAGTGCCAGTATCTATTAGTCATTTACAAAATAGCCACGGCTTATCTAGCTTTCAAAATTCAGTACATAAACACTTATACTACAACAACATTACAAGATAAAACTGGCTGGCTGTCAGCAAGCACAGCCCAGCTTTCACGGTTGTGATTGGTTACACGGTTGCTGGTGAAAGCTTAAAATAGTGTTCCTACTATACTATACTGTTATTCGCTTGCAACAGCGTCGAAATATCAGGAGCTCAAAAATAATCAATAATCACGGAAGATATCCCGTAAGTGACATTTTAAGTATTGAAAAAATGAATTTTGCGTTAACAAGCGACGTTTATCTGCCTAGCCTTTTACCAACTACGTTGAGGTCGGCTTCCGGTCTACCCGATTCAGCTGAATACCAGTTTTTCACATGGAGTGACTGTCTATCTGACCTCCACAACCTCGATAATACTGAGTAATAATCATTACGTTACCCCTTGCCAAGACCGGTAGTTAGACTTTCGGGCCACTGACTAACTACTTGTAACAACTTCCAAAGACCCACAAATGACAGACGGGACAAACAGCTTAACGTGCTTTCCGAGGCACGGAGGAAACTCGGTATGTAATCCATCCAAATACCAACCTAGGTAAGCGCGGCTTAACCTAAAGTTCGAACGGAGCGGCTGCTATTATTTTGCCACGAGCTCCTCATGCGACGTAGCAAACGCAAATTGCTGCTTTTTTAACCCCCGACCAAAGGGTGTTATAAGTTTAAAGTATCTGTGTATCTATCTGTGGTATCGTATCTTCCAAACGGATGAACCGATTTTCGTTTAGTTTTTTTCAAGATTCACTATGCGGTATCGACGCGACGTGCAAGCGAAGAAACCAATCAATCGGGAATCCATTTGCAAGGCAGTGCGCATTCAAAGAGTCAAAACATTTTTATCTGCCATAAACAAATCAAGTTTGACTATAACATTGCTTCGCTGCCTACACTGTTTTCAAACACTGATGGCCGATAGTTTATTTACAGATAGTTTTGACTTATCTCTGCTCTTGTTCAACAGCTGGTAATTAATACAGACAGTGGTCAAGTAAAAATGAGGCTCCTGACATTATCGTGACGTCACAGCGTAGACAGTACACAGCGGCCAACTCATCAATCATTCACGGCTTGGCCTGGCCCGCCAGCCTGGCTACTTTCGACCTTAATCAACAATTACATAGCAACAGACGTTTCATGTTGTTATTAACATGGCAACAGGGCTTGCGATGTCTGTGTGGTTCTCAGACAAGAAAGTTACTTAAAAATTAAAATTCGAGTCTCGTGTAGGAAATTAGAAGACTTAGACTTCATTTTTTAATTTAATACCGGCTTGGCAAAAAAAAAGCTTGACATGATTTCGTTATTATTAGGTCAGTGAGACAGCAGCGGTGGCCCAGTGGTGGCGGCCCTGACTTACGAACAGTGTCGTGGGTTCGAACCCAGACAGGCGCATTACTTTGTGTAATTTATTTCATCACCACGGCTCTCAAAACGGTGAAGGAAAACATCGTGAGGAAACCGGCATCTCCTAGAACTAAAAATTCGAAGACATGTGACATTTACCAATCCACACTGGGCCTCGTGGTGGATTATAGTCCAGACGTCAAATACCTAGCGCTTTGACGTGAACTGACCAATTGGTCAGTGTCAAAGGTTTCTTATTCTTTGTCAAGCATTCAGCCTTTATTCTTTACTACGCCCCAACAAAAATCGTTTATTTATTTCTCATTTACCGCCCCGCACTTTTTACCCCACAACACATTATGTTCACATCACTCGCTTCGCTTTCCATTACGCGCATAATTCATAATCCGCCTCCGTTACGTCAATACATAACGCAATGAAGTGAAAATACGTATGAAGAGTTCATGTAATATTCATTATGTGTGGCCTTGGTCCAGAACTCCAGAGATATAAGGGGTGTAAAAACACTCTTAACGAACCCGAGGCGCTTGTTCTTCTGTTCTTGCGATCATTTTTTGTACTCGACCATTTTAGTGAAGGTCAAAGTACCAACTACATTATTTCACACCACACACACACATTTACTTTTTGAAGTGAAAACTTCTTTAGGCGCGTTGAGCAGTTTTTAGATGAAGGAAAAACATTGAACTTATAGTCACTTGATGTAACGTGCGATCACGCTTCGTAGCACTCGTAAGCGATCCGTTACGGCGTAGCACCACAAGGCATGCGCGGGGAATAACCAGTGCTACGACTGGGGAGGGGCCTGTGTACTTTTCGTTTTCACTTCTATCGGCAGTCTCCAAAGACTGCCCCGATTGTTTTTTTTTTAATACTTAGTATGGCCCTAATAATATTCAATGAATCTATCAGCACAACGTTTTCAGTGCGTTACATTGACCGCTGACCTAAATCATAAAGTGATTTTTCACACACAAAAAAGTCATTAGCAATATTTTTTACGCGGTGTTAATTAGTTTGATGTACAAAATGATTAGTACTGCAGTACTGCTTTGTGATGGTTCCTTTCATGCATGTCTCTATGCCAAAAGTTACTTATTGGTCACGACCTATACGCTCAAGCGACAAGCGTCTTTAGTTGACGACTGCGTAAAAAAACAAATAACAGCGGGTCTAAAATGGCCGCTTTAGCAGAATCCTAATATGAATCACGTTAAAAATTTAAAATTCTAAAAATGCCCTTTTAGTTATGGGGCATAAAGTCCATTTTAAGAATTTATATTTTTTTATTTTTTTTTATTTTTTTTTATTTATTTAGGGACCAAAAACAGTTACACATTACAATTTATATATCGGAGCTAATTAGGTTCATATAATAAACGTATAACCCACACTATTGTCCACGGATTAAAAAAAAATACTGAAAAGAGTAAAGGACGGACGGTCGCGTATTTAAATTATTAATGAAAATAAGAAAATAAAAGAAAAGTAAGTTATGAAAGGTTGTCGGTAAGTAAAGCTATGGCTATTTTTTTAAATCATGCAGGAGAAAACGCAAAAATATCGGTATCAGTAAAGTGTGTGTTATAAGTTACTACAAGACGACGGAGAGGTGCCCGCTCACCGGCGTTTGTTTTGCACTTCTCAGTGTGAAACAGACGAGGAACGCGCACCTCCCGCCGTATAATACTTCTAGGTACTACGTAACATAACTTATTAGTAATTTCATTACAATCGAACTTATTATTACAAATGCCATGCAGCATCATGACCATGAGGAGCGTACGCCTGGACTCCAAACTCAAGAGATTGTGCTGTTTAAGTAGTTCTAAATAAGAAATTCTCGAGTGATAAAATTTATACTGCACGTTACGTAGGAATTGTTTTTGAACCATTTCAAGTCTATTTGAGTATTTGTCATAGGAGGGACTCCAAATAGGAACAGCATATTCTAACTGAGAGCGAATCAGGGTCTTATATAAAAATAAGAAAGTAGTTTTTTTTTTAAAGTCCTTGGAAGATCTCATGACGAAACCATACATCCGAAAGGCTTTGTTAATAACATTATCTATATGAATATCAAGGTGTAATTTGGAATTCAGCAATATTCCAAGGTCTCGTGTGGACTCAACTTTTTTCAAAGGAATACCATGCAGGGTATATGTGAAATGAATTGTATTTTTATTTTTGGTAAATGATATAGAATTACATTTAGGTATGCTGAGTTGTAACTTGTTATCTAGGCAATATTGAGAGAGTCTATGTAGATCCTCTTGAAGCAGTAGGCAGTCATGAATATTCAAACAAGATTTATAAACTTTTATATCATCGGCATACATTAGGAAGGCTGAGTTAATAAAGCAGGATTTAATATAATTAATGAATAGAATAAAGAGGAGTGGGCCCAACAAAGATCCCTGGGGTACACCAGATTCCACGACAACATAGTCTGACTCATAACCGTTTATAACCTTTTGAGTTCTATTAACTATATAAGACGCAAACCACCTAAGCAAACTACCTCTGATGCCGTTGAAAGCAATTTTATCCAAAAGCAATTTATGGTCCACCTTGTCAAAAGCCTTCTGAAAATCTGTGTACACAGCATCCACTTGGATGCGGTTGTCCATCTTCTCAAATAAGTAATTTGTAAAAATCATAAGATTTGTGGTGGTTGATCAACATTTAACGAAACCGTGCTGTTCTGGAATTATGAGATTACGCAGATAAGGAAATAGCGAGCTATGCACAAGACTCTCAAAAAGCTTAGACAAAGTGGACAGTATCGAAATAGGGCGATAGTTTTTAATGTCTGCCTTATCGCCACTCTTGTACACTGGTGTGATGAAGGCTCTTTTCCATACACTGGGGAAACATCCTTCGCTTAAGCATTTATTATAAATTATATGTGGTGGCAAGTGGTTTTTATGTGATTCATGTTAAGATTCTGCGTGGATTCAGCTAAAGCGGCCATTTTAGACCCGCTGATTAAACAAAATCAAAATCAAAATCAAAATCAAAGCATTTATTTCAAGTAGGCCAGTTACAGGCACTTTTGAATTGTCGAAACAAATATGAAAATTAAATGTAGCTACAGTCCCAGACACAAGACATAAAAACTGTGAAAGTACTGTAGTTGCCCATACCCTAGCGTAGATCTCTATGGAGAAGAATGGGCAAGAAACTCCATGGACACTCTTTTAAATCAGAATATTTTTACAAAATCTTGGTTACATCATTCATGTTGAGATGGTACATTATGTGAGAACAATGTAGCAAGATGTGCAAGTTAAAGGTGTCCATAGTAAAAAAAAAAACAAAAACAATTTAAAAAAAAAAAAATTAAATTCAAAAGCCGTGGCAACCAAGAGCTGACCAGTCCCAACTGACAGCGCTCGTTCACGAACATGACGCATGTATCAGCACCATTCAACTCAACCATTTTTAAGGGAACTAAATGATCCGACACACGCGTCACCATCAGCGAGACATTTGAGTGAGCATGACATATCTCCTAATCGCCACGGCACATTCAAGTCAAGGAAAAACGTAGGTTTATAGCGACTGATAGCATTCTAGTACATAGCACTCACACAATATGCGATATGCGGCTATATAATAATAAAGAGATTGATTCTATACAATGCAACAAACAAATCATGCCAAAAGGTCCAAGTGACGCGACTTGAGTAAGCAACGGTACTCACGCGAAGACAAGTGATGCACGCGCGTGTCACACATCGCAAATCGCAACACCCGAGGCCGTGTACGCTGCCTTAAATTCTAGTTCGGTATAAACGACCTGTTTTCGAATTCTATCACTCAAAAAAGTCAAAGGTAACGTTTTTAGCATTTTTTGTATGGATTTTAAATGGGATTTTGAATAGTAGAAAGGCCTTTTTAAAATGTTATTTTGTGTGATGAAACGAGACTTTTCTTTCAGAGTGTAAACAAGTCTGATAGGATTAGGGTGAGTACGAAAAAATGTTAAAATAGAAAAGTATGTTACGGTTATTTTGTAGAGTAAAAATGTCTCTTTTAAATATATTTATTGGATTAGCTAGATTCAGTTTAAAAATGTGAAACAATTTTGGCAACTTACATACGTATTATGTATTTTTAGTCTGACTTACCCTAAAAAATTCATAATAACTGTCACAAAATACTTTGGAAATTCCAAATAGTTAATAATCGTTTTCAGATTGATATTAATTTCGTCTGTCATCGAGTTTATTCGCGAGACGTAATGTAGGAGCGATTAATATCAATAAGCTATGTTATATCACGGTAATATTATGATACAGTAGTGTGACTCGGCCGCATGATAGAAATAAATGCCTACAGCCGTGCGGTACGTAAACATGCGTTAGGGCTGCCCGTCTCCAGCATTTTAATTACATTTGCCTACTTTCTGTTTCTATTTAGTTTTGTGATTGTAAATACCTTTTTTTTTAACACAGATAATAAACAAATATTATTTATGATAAAATACCACGTCTTTACTTTGAATTATGCAAACTAACAAAACACACATGCACCGAAGTTTTAACACAAGCGTAAGTAGGTAGGTACCTACCGTATCATGATTCATTCAGAACCGCATATAACTACCTATTTCACTCGTCTCAATAACTTTCCGTTACTCTATTCGCTTTATTTATTAATCCAAACACCTTTTTTTTCGTGAGATAAAAGGAAATACTTACTTATCCATTAAAAAGACACACATTATGTACCTACCTACTAGCAGGCCTGTGTCACTCCGCCTGTAGGTATTAAAAACATACCTACAGGCGGCGCGGCGGCCACTGCGGAAGAGCCAATCTAGTAGGCTGCCCCAAGCGAAAGAAGACACGCGCGCGCGCTATTTGTTCGACCACGTTCAACTTTCTCGATAATTGTAATCTTGCAATCCGTGCGTCCTTGCGTCCAGATGGACACAAAACGAAAAAAAAGCAAAAAGATACTGTGCAGTATTTAATTGTTTAAATACGGATCGTGATCGAAATTTAACTTTTTTTTGGTTGCCTAAAGACGCTGACAGGTAAAATCTACTTTGATTGGATTACATTATGTTTCTATTTGAAATGAAATTAATTCAAACTACAAACCCTTTCTCCCCTTGTTGAACAAAGTACTATTCCAATACCCTAAAAGTATTTAAAAAGTACAATAAAAAGACATTTTAGTCGTTTCATTCGTGTTGCATTTCATTTGTCGTATTCATTTACGAACTTAGACTAAGAGCCCAATGCAAAATATTTACGGTAATACTATAGGTGATACCTATGGAATTCTTTTCAACTTAAAGGAAGTTTGCGAATCCACACTAGATGGCGTAAGTAGTTTCTCGAAGTAAGCAACCCTAGTCCGCGGCTCTTTCAATATGTATAACCACGTATAACTTATTATGAACCGTAGTCCAGTGAATTAAGGCCCATATTCCCTCAAAAAAAATTTGGTAGGTATATAAATGAACACGTGGTCGACTGGAACGCGAGCTAAATTAAATCATATTGTTTATCAGATTAAGTACATATTTCTTTGAAAACAATTGCGAAGTAAAGCTTCTGTAACGCTAGTTACTAGTTATTATTCTGTGCTACTAGTAAGTAAAATTATTTTATAGTCTTACCTTTCAGAGTTTCCAGGTAATTTAAAAAAACTTATGTCTGGATGCGTTATTGACGAATTCATACAACCAAAAACAGCACAATATTTCCTACTCGTCATATTAACTGATTTTTAGAGAAAAAATCGCGCGGTTATTGTTAAAAAAACAACACACCGTCCGTTCGACACTGCGGTACAGCCGTGACTGTCTGCGCCCCAATTGCACCCTTAGATCGAGGCGCGTAGGTATAGCTCGCGTTTCGTCCGTTTCTATGAAGTCGGAATACTGTATCATAATACTACTGTGGTTATATGCTTTCAGCACATATACGACATGAAATAAATGTCACATTAATTAGTTTATACTACTCGGTGACCTTTGTGACCGCAGATCATAGAAACAACAGGAGATATGGCTGTTGTTTCTATGATCTGTGTTTGTGACAATGACAGTTTAACCGTATAGATATACTCGCGCGTTACCACTTTTGAAAGTTAGATGTCAGTACACGCAGAAACGTGGTCGCTCACAATGGGCCTCATCAGAAGGCTTAAAGTCACCCAAAGGGCAATGGAGAGGGCTATGCTCGGAGTTTCCTTGCGCGATCGAATCAGAAATGAAGACATCCGCAAGAGAACCAAGGTTACCGACGTAGCCCGAAGAATTGCCAAACTTAAGTGGCAGTGGGGAGGGCATTGCTCGCAGAACGGATGGCCGATGGGGCCTAAAAGTTCTGGAGTGGCGACCGCGAATCGAAAGACGTTGCGTTGGTGGCCTTCCACTAGGTGGACCGATGACCTGGTGAAGGTTGCGGGAATCCGCTGGATGCGAGTCGCGCGGGACCGGTCAATGTGGCGACACTTGGGGGAGGCCTATGTCCAGCAGTGGACGTCTTTCGGCTGAAATGATGATGATGATGACACGCAGACAAGTAGACCTTGCCATTTTTGGCGTTCAACTGACATTCTTAGGGTAGTATAGCAAATACGACGTCGACTGTACTTATTTATGGTACACACGGCGTCATTAAATCTATACGGTTCCAGTATAACATGGCCTCGCTTTATATAAGTTTCCCGTACAATAAGAGATCTGCCTAAAGTTTTGTACAACTTGATTGGCCGTCGTGCGTACGCTACGCACAGTCATATGCAAAAGTAACCTAGTATAGTCAAGAGCAATTATGTTACAGTCAAAACTGTTAATCGGTCAAAACTACTTTTGACTGGTATCAGTCAAAACTCTTATGAAGTTAAAATGCTTTTTCTGCATTAAAAATATGTTGTTTTAGAACGCCTCTGTTGTAATTACCTAGTCCAAGAATTACATGATATTTTTAAAGGGTCACAAAAAACTACCTGCTATGTTTCTAAGTAAATGTTAGTTATTTTTAAAATAGTTTTCACCGGTCAAAAGTAGTTTTAACTAGTTTTCACCGGTCAAAAGTAGTTTTGACTGACTTGACAAAATTAAAAACGAATTTTCCCGTGACGGTTTCTACTATGATACTACTTTTATCTCATAGTAGAAACCGTTATGTTACGAGACAATTCTTTTTACCGGTGAAAACTATTTTAACAATTACCTACTAACGTTTTACGGTTTTTCGAACAAAGTATTTAGAAATAAAACAAGGTATTAATAATACTGTAGAAGGAAAACTCTTTTGAATTTTGCTAAGTCCTTAGATTTAATTGCTCGTAACTATTACTATGTAGAGCAATTAGTAAAATTCAACAGCGATTTACATATCCACAGTATTTATTGGAATTGTGAAGTGTTTTTCACCTGAAGTGTTTGCCGAAATTAATCACGAAGTTTGATATTATACTATAACATCAATTTGGAGTTCTGTTAAGAAGACTAGTAAAGACCAAAAACCCAATTAACGGAGGAAAACAATAATAAGACAAAATATGAGACAAAGATTTAGCAATATTGGAAAAGAACTGTGTAACAATATTGACGTACAATAAAGCATACTTAGGACTTTTGTAGCTCTGACAGTCGTTACAGATAAAGCCAAAAGTCTGAAAACCAGTCTTATCAAGGGGTATCGTATTACCCATTACTAACTGGGTGGTTGAGGTCAAAAAGACATTCGTTCCATGAAATTCTCGTATTCCGCTGCCTCCGGTAAGCCGACACCAACATTGTTGGGAAAAGTTTAGTCAGACACATGCATGCATACTACTAATAAACTATATCTATCTACAAAATATATTAAAGTCGAAGAGCACTGAACAGCGTCCGGATCACTAAGTGAACCAGTAGGTGCGTACCCCCAACCGCGTCCGGGGAACTAACTGACCCAGTAACATTTATAAAATACCCCGTCAATGAATCAATGAATAATCGACTAAACGTGCTTTGTTCGTGAATAGGCTGGTTTACTTCCCATCTCTACAATATTCCTCAATGCCATACCAAAAACCATAGCTATAATCCATCAACAAGTGTCACAATGAAGTAACAAACTTACGTCAACGGAGCGCGCCATTTCTTGCGTCATCGTTTTAGCGTTAGTGTCACACTTCAAGTAATTACGAGTTACGTATTTGTTATTGGAATACAGTGTTATACATTAAAATGTTCGTGAGAAGTTGGACTATCGTATTATGATAACACAAATTAGGTTACGAATCGCAAATTGCAGTATTTCGCCTGTGAAAATGCAGTAGTTATATGTACCTACAGTGATTGTGTAGTGTGAAGAAATACGTGATTTAGTGATTAAAACGTGTGTGAAATGGGAAAACTAGTGCTTAATTAGTGAGGTGATTAGATTGTTCAACTATTTAAACCAAAAAACAAGTGTTTTGTGTTTTGTATGAGGACCATTTCGCCCAACAGCGGCAGGCCAGAGTCAGTCCCCGGATGTAAACAAACAGTGAGTACCTAGTTTCTAATAAATTTTTTTTAATGTTTTTGATGAGGTATTCATACGTTTATGGTCTTGTTAGAAAGGAAATATAGTCTAGTTTATATTAATGTGAAAAAAATGTTAAAAAAGTTAATAGTTTTTCCACAAATTAATAATTTATTAGCGAAATGTCCGTTTTTATCGCTGTTTTTCAAGTTCTACATTATTTTTAGGGTATCAAGTTATAATTATTTATCTTTATTTTTGGTTAAATAGGTTCCATATCTATTCAGCTATTCATTGTTGAGTTTATATAGCTATATCTCTTGTAATTTGCGATCGTTAAGTGTTTTTATAGTATTGCGAATTTTCGCGAATAATTCGCAAATCGTTAGCGCGGTCGGCGCGGTTCGTTGCAAAAAATATGCGCTTTTAGCGCTATTGACGCTGCTCGTAAGGCTGTAACACATTAATATTGTAATACCAAATGATTTGAAAAGAGTAACCATGGAGATTCTTGCCGGTTCTTCTCCATAGAACCGACCAACCCGAACCGTGCACCTTTTCGACGTTTTATAAGTGCCCATGTAGGCATAAGTGAAATAAAATATTTTGATTTGATTTTTGACCAATTTTGCAAAACTTACTTCATTTAAAAATGCTGCATTGCTAGCGACAATATCAACCCTAATAATGGTATTTACCACTAATTAACACAATAGAAGGGTGAAAACTACCATTTTCTTTGTAAGTGGCAGTCAAGACGACAACAAACGCTGCTTTTGAACGAGGCCAGTCAACTGCCGCTTTGTGCAGGCAGCGTCGTGGGCGGCGTACCTAAGTGTTACCAGCGTGAAATAATTACAAACAAGTCGCAATTTTAAGGCGAACGCAGACCTGACCGCACCGCACGCGCCGCAGTCGCCGCATTCGAATTCTTCGTATGAATTTCTATGCAATCTGTGTCTTTGTGCAATCTGTGTCTATGTAAAGAATTCGAATGCGGAGACTGCGGCGCGTGCGGTGCGGCCAGGTCTGCGTTCACCTAGCCCATTAATTTTGTCCTAGCTAAAGGACGCACGTTTGGATTTTCTACGCCCGCGCCAGGCTCAAGTTGAATATTGAAAACCTTACAGCGAGTTTTTTATTTAAATGTTGACGAGTGTACCTAAGTGAATACGCGGGTATTGCTATTTTATGTTGTAACTTTTTTGAATAATATAGTGTTTAGTAATAATCGGAATTTACTGATCGGATTTAGAAAAACGTTTAGACACTGATAGATCACAAGAAAAGTATCTAATGTGTACCTACGACGACATATTGTATGACGCATGTACCACATTGGAAACTTTTCAATTTCCTCCATTTATTATTCCAGTCCCAGTAAATATATATAACTTAACCCGCGGGCAAACACTTTAATAAATAACTATATCCTACAAAGTGTATATCAATATTGTCTTTATTGTTCGCTAATAGAATAGCTTTCTAATAACTTATTCAATAAAACAAAAGACAGTCTTTTGTTTTCCTTGACCTTTTAGACAGAAGTCGAGAACTTCTGCTAACTTAAGAAACAATTACACAACAAGTTTGACCTTAAACAAAACAACTATACGGAGTTTGATATCCATTTTTATTTTTAAGAGCCCGCAGTATAAAATCCACTGCAAGAGTTTAGGCAAATTCGTTGCGATCCTATGTTTGTGTGCATTGTTCATGCAGATACACGCACACACGGGTTAAGATCGAGTGTAGTGATCGCTTAAACCATTTTGATCTTTGAGTTATTTTTATGTAACATATTAAGTAGTAAGTACGGTTTAGAAATAAAAGTCATGAATTTGTGTGCTCTCTCCGACGCCAAGCGCGCGGATTTGCAAATACCGTAACCGCTCACATGCAAAAATTTTTGCAAGTTTTCAAAACATTTTCTGCCCGTTCCGATAAAAACACCTGTAGCTCAAAAACTACAAGTCCTAGAGCAATTACAAAAATACTGTTGTCAAGCTGATTAGATAAGGAATCTACTTATCTAGAAATCAAAATGAAATACTTTAATTATATACTCCAAGTCATAATGTATAGCAAAAAATAGTTACAAAAACTGATATTTCGCTAGAAATATCAGTTTTCTCTTAGTTTTTTATCCATTTTAACATTAAAGAAATAAACTAGACTATATTTCCTTTCCAACAAGACCACAATCTCATTTATAGCTCAATAGCATCATATCTAAATATACTTATGAAACTAGATACTCACTGTTTGTTTACATCTGGGAACTAATTTTTGGCAGCCGGTGTTGGATGAAAAAACACACAAACCCACATGTTTTTTGGTGTAGATAGTTGAACAATCTAATCACCTCACTAATTAAGCACTGCTTTTCCCATTTCACACACGTTTTAGTCACTAAATCACGTATTTCTTCACACAACACAATCACTATAGGTACATATAATAACTACTTTTTCACGGGCGAAATATTGCAACTTCGAGATTCCAAAACGAATTTACGTTGACAAAATAATGAAGCACGGTTCTCAAGGATAATTTTGATATATAATAGTATCAGCTACCATTAAAAATACCAGAGTTATCAACGACATTTGCTGCGAAGGGAAATTCGAGTGTTCACCGTCTGTCAAATGAAAGTTTTTTTTTTTTTCGGCAAATTGTCTATGGAGTAGTGTTGCGATGTTCGATTTTATTATTGAGGAATTTAGTAACGAATTGAACACAGAGGTATAAGCTCTAGAGGAGACAGTTTTAGACGGTTTTTAATGCAGTTTTTTGGGAGGCGGGTGCGCGTAGTAATATCGTGACAGATAGCGTTTATGTATAGGACAGCGATATACAATGTGTGACAGATAGCGCCGGAGTGGTTATCACAATCAATATGTCGTCTTATTGGATTTTCCATCAGGAATTTCTCAGTAGCAGCCATGGAGTCAGGATTTGTGCCCGGTTGATGGCAATAGGCTCGGCCCCTGTTACATGGGATTTCCACAGAACTGGCGAAATGTGGGTGTACTGTACTGTTAGGTGCATTGCTGCCTATACCTTCGGGGATTAAAGGCGTGATGTTATGATGGTTATGTCATATTAAATTAGATCCACGCAGATTAATATCTAAGATGATTTTGAGGAAAGAACCGTACACATTTGAGGGGACCTGGGGGTCTAAAATGGCCGCTTTAGCAGAATCGTAATATGAATCACGTTAAAAATTTAAAATTCTTAAAATGGACTTTATGACTATAACCATAAAGTCCATTTTAATTTTTTAACGTGATTCATGCTAAGATTCTGCGTGGATTCTGCTAAAGCGGCCATTTTAGACCCGCTGTCTATCCATTGCAAGCATTTGACAGTTATCGTGTACGTCGACTCATCAACAATACAATAGGGTAGATGACAAACAAAAAATTAACGTCAGAAAGATTTGCAAAAAATATTGTACACAGTTTTTTTTATTTTTTCACGTAATCTAAAAATGAAGACGATACAGTGCGTCGAAAACTCATGTGACGTCACATTTGAGTACAGTTTTTACCGGAAAGTGACGTCACAAGCCTCTCTTTATCTTTGACGCGTTTTATCTTCGTCAATTTTATTAATTTGATAAAATAAAAAACACGTATCCAATATTTTTCGATAATCTAATGGACGGACTAAACAGAATCATATTTTATTAGTCAGGAGCATCCCTAAAAAAAACATTGTTGTGTTCAACTTGTAACCCGCGTAAAGTACCGAAACTGTCAGACATTAGTTAAAAACTAAGTGAAAAGAAAGAAAGAAAATGGTCATATTAATGTCGTAGGCAATTCGTATGTATGACGCGCCATTATTATGTATGGCGCGCCGTTATAATGTATGGTTGAAAAACGCCACCGTTATGTAATACGGCGTCCTCACGTTCAGCTGGATTACAATTCGGCTGAAATAAAGTACGCCGCATTGAATGAGCTCTTTGCGTTCGTCAAAGCGGCGTAATAACGTGCCGCCATTATACAAACGGACGCATCGTCGACACCGCTTTGAAAGTTTTAGTTCCATTTATCACCGCAAGTGGCGCTGCATGATCATAACAAGAAACATGGCGTCACAATCGACAACGATGTCACAATGAAATGGCCGCTTTTCCTGCTTTTCAATTTTTTTTTTCGATTTTTTTTTCATTTTTTTTTTTACCTACATGTTGAGAATTACGTGGCAGGGGTTTCTAACAGGGGGGTGATTTTTTCATTATTTTTGCGATAGGACGCACCGTTTTCGAGATATAAGCAAATTTAGAACCTGCTACGACTCCATGACGCGCGCTCGCTACGACTCGCATTTCACATTACACATCCACTTTTTGTCACAAATGTCGTCGTCGCTCCACCGGCCTTCGCCCTACACTCCTCATGCCAGCTAGCAAGACTTTTAGGACAATTTTAGTAGGTTATTTGAGGTATCGGAATTGCTGACAATACGGCTAAACGTTGGACGCCGCTTATCAAACGTATCGCCACCACAATCCGGATGAACGTGAGGGCGCCGTAATACATAACGACGGCGTTTTTCAATCCGGCGCGCCATTATGTGAAACGGCGTGTTATACGAATTGGCTGCGATATTTATACAAGCAAATTTTGTTGGGTACATAATCTTCTAAAGCGTCACGTTTCAGAAATATGAGCTATCAAAGCTAAAGTCCATTCATGGTGGTCCATTTACACATTCATTATGTCTGAGACAGCAACGTTAGCTACGTTTTCGAATCTAAATAGCGTTGTGATCGCTACCAGTACAACTTTGATAGCTTAAATCTCGGAAACGTGACGCTTTAAAAGATAATGTGTCAGAAAAAACTTGTTTGTATTGATGCCATCGATTGATATACGTTTTATGCGTGTCTGATCAAATCAAAGTTGTATTGAAGATGCTATCAGTGAATGGATTTTAACTTTTAATAGCTCATCAATAAAGAATTTTCGTAATCGGATCAATAGTTCCGAAGATTACCCACTACATCTAAACTAGCAAACACGCAAACATAGAATACAAACTTTACGCCGTCATCATAACATTAGTATTGAAACTGAACAAAATTTTAACAATCTCAGTAAATAAGCAAAGTTCTTTGTTTATGAAATGACAATATAAAAAAAAAACTTTTCTCATCAAAATATGGTAGTCGGTGTACAATCTCCGAAATATAATTTACGTAGAACACGTGACCGCGCGCAGCAAAGTCATACGTCCTCACTCTGGGATTGCCCGTTCGTTACTGAAGGGAACGGTTGAAAAGGATAGCGCTATTACTACCGCGTGCAAAACATGGGATAGAAAGAGTGCGTGCTCGCTTAGAATAAAATAACGTAAGCGCCAAATCACGTATTGCTAATTACGAGAAAACCAAGTAGAAAAATAAATAATTAAGTCAACACGATTTAAGATTATATTGTTACCTATCTATTAGGCTAAAAATCATCATTAAATTCCTTAGGGTTTCAGAGATCCAAATCAAAATAAGTGCAAAACGAGTTTTTTTGTATTTTTTTTCTATCGGGATTATTTTATCCAAACGTGTTTTCGCTTCAATAGATTTAATGATTATAAGTCCAAGTTTAATGGTGTCCAAATAGCGAACTCTTAGGTCTTATAGATACCGAGATCTAGATCGCCCAATATCACCAAAACAGCAAATACAGGCTCTTAACCAATGTTGTTAGGGTTCCGTACCCGAAAGGTAACCAACGGGACCCTATTAGGTAAGCTTCTGCTGTCCGTACGTCCGTCTGTCTGTATCTCATGATCCGTAATAGGTTCTGAAATTTTCACAGAATGTGTATTTCTATAACAACAAATAATAAAATTAAATTGAAAATTAAAGGGGGCTCCCATAATACGATGGTACGGAACCCTTCATGCGCAAATCCGACTCGCACTTGGCCAGTTTTTATCTAAGGTTGTTATAAACTCTGCAAGCAAAATGCGTAGGTGGACGTCGATCACGTACATTTTTACAGAAGAGACTTTGTATGATAACGTTATACGACCCTTTCGTTCCGTCACGTGTTCTGTAGACTCGTGTAGATTCCCATTTACACGAAAATACAAAAAAAGTGGGCCAATTATAACTTTATCATCAGCTCTTTGAAGTAAGGTCGGAGAGATGTGAACTTTCGAATTCTCTTGAGTTGAGGCCCTACCACGGATGCGCGGTGTGAACATAACGTAAATACGTCGATTTTTTAATCGAAAGTACAATTATCCTTCAGCAGTTAAATTGTTTTCAACAAGCTCAATCAGTATCGTCCGTAGATATTAATAAATTGTTCGCGCTCGCTATAACTTACGAATACCCACCATATTTTATTATTCGTTGAAAACTAAATGGCGGAACTTCTAGGAAAAGCAAAACAACGTTACTGGTTTCAAATGGTTATTTCGGACTTATAAAGCTTGCAAAGCCTTTCTAGCTAAAAAGCTTTTATGAATAATCTGACTAACGGTCATACGAGTACCTACATAATATATTTTTTTTGTATGTGTTATAAAGGGTGTAAAAAACCTTTTAACCAAACCGAAGGGCACTTGTCCTCCCAGTCACTGCGATCATTTGTTTGTTCTACAGCATGCCTAGGAATCTTCTATGTAGTTGCGGGATATTGGAGGTAAGTTCCAACTTTCTGACATTTTTTTTTTAAATACAAGTTTTTAATGTAAGATTTTTACTTTAAACACCTTCACGACCCCCGTACTATTCAATACGTCCATCAGCACAATGTTTTGAGTGCTTTACATTGAGTTCTACCACAAAACATGATTTTTCACCCCAAAAAAAAATCGTTTCCCAGCAATAATTTTTGCGTAAAGTTACTTACGAGTAGTTTAATGTACAGAATGCTTGGTTGACGGCTTCGTGATGAGGTAGTTTACACCCTGTAAATGCCATTACCATAAGAGCCGTTTACTTAAAGACCGTTGGTATCGGATATTGGATCAATGGAAAAAAATATACAGAGTGGAACGGACACCAACGTTAAAACGGTTAACACACAAGAACATCATTCTGAAACCATTCAGTTTTTTTTTTTTAATCATAGGTTCCATTCATTTTGACCGTGTACGTTCTGCGTGCAGTTTTGTATTAAACAGCTGTTTTTTTTTTTTAATAACCGTCGAAAAATTTCAAAGTGGAGTTTAGAATATATACTGAATACGTTCGTTACATACGTAGGT
The DNA here is from genome assembly GCA_905147715.2 of Xestia xanthographa. Taxonomy (NCBI): domain Eukaryota; kingdom Metazoa; phylum Arthropoda; class Insecta; order Lepidoptera; family Noctuidae; genus Xestia; species Xestia xanthographa. Next base: position 3,589,123 of record LR990659.1, on the reverse strand, counting down.
TTTAGCGTCGGTGTATACCACCTTATATGGGTTAGCCAAAAGGATGTAGGGATCGTATCACATATGGCTTATGTACCCTGCCCTGTGTATGACTAAGATTTACACGAAATCAGAAATTTTATATAAAAATATTATACAAACAGGGTGTAAACAGATTCTTAACGAATCCGAAAGGCATTTGTTCTCCCCATCATTGCGATCATTTTTTAACCGACTTCCTTTGTTCTACTAGACCATACCAGGGGCCCAATTCTGTAAAATTACCAACTTGTCAATAGTGTGTCGGTAGTGTGTAAGTAGTGTCTCAAAAGGCTAATCATTGACATTTGGTATTCTACAAATTATCTATGGTCATTGACTTACCACTGTAGTGCCATTGAAACGCCATAGAAGACTATTGTAATAATTGGAATTCTGCTCCACTATAATATGTCAATGTCATCATGATGGCCAAAGTTACGGTAGTCTGTAAATATTTTAAGTGTATTTGAAAGTTGTGTCTATCGTGTTTGAAAAGTGTTTTGGCCATCGAACCGCCATTGTGAAGCCATCGAACAACGAAAACACTGAAAAATATTGTACCGCCACACTATCGACACACTACTGAGACACCACTGAAACGCCATTGAAGTTTTTGCAGAATACCAAATTTGCAACAGTTGCAACATAATGTCTGTAGTGTGTCGATAGTGTCAATGGGCGTGTTGCTTAACACAAAGTTACAGAATTGGGCCCCTGGGAATATTCTCGTAACGGAGATATTGGGGGTCAAAGTTCCAAATTTTTCACAAGTTTTTTTTTTTCTAAACATGTTTTTAATGTAAGAACTTTAATTTATACACCCCCACGACCCCAATCTATTCAATCCAGCCACCAGCACAATGCAAGAGTTTAATATTATTTTTGTGCGACACGCAGTAGCTGAACTTAACTTTTTATACTTTTCTTGGGTTGATAGTACTATTTTATTGATTTAAGTGTAGAAAAAATTACGTGCATATTGCCTATTTCAAATCATCACTAACTTCGTGCCATTTTTTTTTAAATCTCATAAAACCTCTTCGTTAGGCGGTAATGGAACCGTGAGGCGTTTCCTTTTCCCATTATTAGTTCTGCCTCATCGGCTGCGAGTTGTGATAACGAGAGCTCCTTCCAACAGCTAACGAGCAGCCTAGGTAGGTGCTCTATGAGGTCAAGAGTCAACACGGTACTATATACGGCAGGTTCGTGTTCGAGCATGAGTAAGTGGAGTTTGGAGTTCTAGCTTCAACAAGTTCTTATTATTTTCTTATTTATTCACGTAGGAACGTTTGCCTGCCTTTTTACTTTTTGTTGCTGGAGTGTAATCCTACTAATACTTATATATTTATACAGGGTGTAAACAACCTCATCACGAAACCGTCAACCAAGAATTCTGTACATCAAACTAAGTAACTTTACGCAAAAATTATTGCTGGGAAACGACTTTTTTTTTGGGGTGCAAAATCATGCTTTGTGGTACAACTCAATGTAAGGCACTCAAAACATTGTGCTGATGAATGTATTGAATAGTACGGGGGTCGTGGAGGTGTTTAAAGTAAAAATCTTACATTATAAACTTGTATTTTTTTTTTTAAACTTGTGAATAAGTTGGAACTTTGACCCCCAATATCTCCGTAACTAGAAGGTTCCCAGGTATTATAGAACAAAAAAAATATCACAATGACGGGGCGAACAAGTGCCTTTCGGCTTCATTAAGATTTTTTTACACCCTTTACTAGAAATGCGAAAGTTTGTGAGGATGGATGTTTTTTACTCTTTCGCACAAAAACTTCTGAACAGATTTAAATAAAATAATAATAATAAATAAAAATTTTATTCAAAAAATGTATGGTAAAAGTTTACAGTTTTTCTTAAATCTATGTCAAGTTCACCCATGCTTTGAGCCTGAACTAGGTAATCCTGTGTTTCAGGCGATTTGAGGTAACATTAATTGATTAAATAATCATATATCATTATATGTATTATATTATTGGTACCAATGTAAAAAGGTATATAAAATTATACTATTTTAACTTAGCTAATTTAAAACTAACAATAATATGGTCTATATTTACTTTAGCACAAGTAATATTGGATGATAATTGTCACAGAAACAGTTTTTAACCAGGACAAACATATAGGATACTTTTTGTCCTAGTATACGATCCCACAGAACAATTAGTGAACTTCAAGCGAGCGAAGCCGCAGGCATAAGCTAGTCATAAATAAAAATACTGTGATTACCTTTTATCTTAATTTGACCGAGATCTATCTTTGAGAGTATTTTTACGAATGTACGAGAAATATAGGTACGAATGTACGGTCGAACAAACTATTTGGTTTACATTTTACAATGTAATTTGTGGGTTAAACTATAAACCAAATAGCTTGTTCGACCGTACAAGCTCGTGAAGTTACTGTAGAAACCCTACATAAAGACGATATTGATGCAGCCTCTCGTTTAACATCTTCCCAAATAACCAACCAAGCGGAAAATAATACAATTAACAATCTCATCATTGTTCAAGTAAACGTTTTACGAGACGCCTAAATCCTTTGAAATAACGTTGTTCATCAAAATCTGTTACCAGTTGATTTAATTGAATTAAAAGTAAATCTTCATTTGTGTTGCCGACAAACTGATTAGAATTGCAAATGATACATTCCTGGCTAAACAAATTGGGGGGTAACGACTTCTTAGTAATACCCAAGGGCTATATTTTCTCACTGAATGATTTTACCTACTTGGTCGGTCATTGACAGCTTGGCTTTGGTATGACTTTTATGGAACGTAGCGATATAATTCTGTGAATATTAATTCTCTTTTACCTTTGTTTGTCCTGTCCAAAATCTAAGTCGGTAAGGTTGTTGGTCATTAGTGCTTTTTAGCAAAGCAAAATTTCTCAACAAATGTACTATGCAGATACTCCGCTGCGGTGTGCACTGGCTACCATCAGACTGACTGCATCGCAGCATCCGCGCGCACAGTGTTGCCCAAAATCAGTCTTGGTCTTGCAGTCTTGGTCTTGTTCTTGCATTTTTGCAAGACCAAGACCAAGACCGACTTATTGTAGCAAGACCAAGACCAAGACTGAACCCTGCAAGACTTGAGCAAGAACAAGACTAAGTCTGCAAGACTCTTGCGTCTCGCAGTTACACATCAATATCAATTATTTCATTTCATAAATAGCAGATTTTTTTTAAAGTGCGGTAGATAAATAATATGTGCTAACAAATTAACTACTACAAACAATTTTCGTTCGTCACAAGCCACAATAGATATCCAAGAAATGATATGTCTATATTTATGTATACATTTTAATGTAGGTATCAAAAATTTCATTCATGTTTTAGATTATTTATAATTACCAGCACGTTTGTGCTGGTAATTAAGTCTAGCTGACGACAAATTGTATTAGTTAGAAGTATCAAGTCCAGTATGGCTGTCTGTATGGTGTCGGACGTAAAGAATAGCACCATCCCATATCTTCCCGTGGGTGTCGTAAGAGGCGACTAAGGGACTTACCAGAGAATGGGCAGCAGCGTTCTCTGTGCTTTTGTAACAACCATACTGCGATCGCCAACCCGCCTGCCAAGCGTGGCGATTATGGCAAAACCCCCCCTTTGGTGGAGGCCTATGTCCAGCAGTTGACGTGTTTCGGCTGAGATGATGATGATGATCAAGTCCAGATGAAGATGAAAAGTATATGTGATAATTTATTATTATGACCGCTAGCTGTTTGTGAAGAGTTTAGGATAGCCAGTACACGTACAGAAAATCATTATAGGTACCTACCTACTACATAGAGTTAGTAATTACACTTATGTACTAAATTGCGTCATTTTTTAAAATTAATGTTAAGTTAATTTTATTAATTTGGTGGTTCACTACGCCTATGTCAATTTAAGCTCAACATGTAGGTACCTGTTGAGCAATAACAACGTAAAAGAGTAGGACTCTGTTACGTTGTTAGATCTAACTAAACTAACGTGTTTATTTTAAAGCAATAGGCTAATAGGTATTTGAAAGTAGTCTAGTCTAAGTAGTAGAGTCTCGCAAGACTTGCGAGAACATGAACAGAAGACCAAGACTGAGAGCGGAATACCAAGACCAAGACCAGGTGTATTGATGCGAGACCAAGACCAAGACTGGCTAAGGTCTCGTCTTGGTCTTGCATTTGGGCAACACTAGCGCGCAGTCGTTATATTCAACTGCATGCAGTTGTACGTCGACTTCGTTCGATCATGATATCAACTTTACGCGGTGGGCTGCAGTCGTGAACTGTCGACGCACGCTGTCCATCGCTAACCGCATACAGTTAGTGTGCTTCCATTTTGACGTCAAATCTTACACTGAGCTCCGGCTAGATGCGTGGCGTCAACTGCACACCGACTGCAGATAACTGCATGCAGTTGGATATATCGACTGCGCGGTTGCTGCGATGCAGTCCGTCTGATGGCAGCCGATTTTAAATAAAAATGAATCCCGAACCTGATGCAACACTGCATTTAATTTTGTGTCCTGTTAATATTATTTTAGAAACAATGATATTCTATTAGACAGATATATGTTGTTAGCGCGCAATCGTGAAGACTCGAAAACGGGCCAATTGGCTTGTTTTTGCTTTATTCTGCGTCACTGCGTGTATGTGAGCTGGCTCTCCCCAGCGCCACACTTTTTTCGGCGGTTTTGTAGGTGTATAACATATCTGTTTGTTAGAATATCATTGATTAGAAACAAAATAATGTGAAAAAATATTTTCGTACTTGCTGTTAATGTTCCTTTAACAGACTTTTAGCTGTAAATTCAGTTATTATAACAAGACTAGGTAGTTAGACACTTTAGAGACAGACTTGACATGACGGGACTAGTTTAAGGCACTCCTCTTAAAGTTTATTCAGTTTCTGGAGTATTTTAGCAAAGTATTTACCTAACGTCAGTCCTACTCAAGTTCTGAACAGAATTTAAGTACCTAAGGGTGAATTTTCTTAATGAAAGTGAACGTGATCAGCACATTTAAACCCCGTTCAAGAGCTGTCTAAAATCCATAGCAATGATAACAATAACATTTCTTAAACGCGGTTTAGATGTAGGAGGAGCTCGTGGCAAAATAATAACAGCCGCTCGGGTCGACCGTTAGGTTAAGCCGTGCTTGCCTAGGTTGGTCTGTGGATGGGTGACCGCCCATTACATACCGAGTTTCCTCCGTGCCTCGGAAAGCACGTTAAGCCGTTGGTCCCGGCTGTCATTTGTAGATCTTTGGCAGTCGTTAGGTAGTCGGAGGCCCAAAAAGTCTGACAACCAGTCTTACCAAGGGGTATCGTATTACCCGGTACTAACTGGGTTGTGGAGGTCAGATAGGCAGTCGTTTCATGTAAAATACTGGTATTCAGCTGCATCCGGTAAAACTGCCGACCCCAACAAAGTTGTTAAAAGGCTCGGCAGATGATGAAACGCGGTTTGGATGTCCTGAACGCGTTCAGTGAAATTTATCCTCAGTAATACAAAGTGTAAACGTATCCTTACATCGAAAAGTTATGAAATTAATGTTCAGTAAATAATTGTTCGGGTGTATTTTACGATCGATCCATGTTTATGTTTATTCATAGATCGTCCAGGCTATTCAAGTTATAATTGAATAGCCGTTTGTACCAGCCGGCTATTCAGGCATTGATTTGATGGCTAGGTGAATTAATGCCGATGTAAATTGGAATTTGATATGCGATAGATCGCGAAATATCGGTATCAGAAGCAATCAATTTCCAATCAACTCCTGTTTTCATGGCTGGCAAATGTAATGGTTACAATTGTGTTTTATCCGCCAATTTGCTAACGAGTACCTTGTGGGTCTCGCGGTCGCAAACGCGACTGCTGAGCATGAGGTCCCGGGTTCGATTCCCGGTTTGAGCAGTGTTATTGGGTTTTTCCATCAGGAATTCCTCAGTAACAGTCACGGAGTCCGGATTTGTGCCCGGTTGATGGCAATAGGCTTACCCCCTACTACATGGGACTTAAACATTACTGGGGAAATGTGGGTGTACTGTTAGGTACACCTCTGTCTAACCCTTCGGCGAATAACAGGCGTGAAGCTCGAAGCGTATGGTGTAAGAGGAAATGTTCAAAAGCTCTTACAATCATATTTACAAGATAGGAAGCAAACAACGGAAATAACAACGATTAATGCGAGCACTAAACGTGAAGTAATTTTTACGTCTGGGGAGCGAAATGTCAACTATGGCGTACCGCAAGGAAGTGTATTAGGACCTCCGCTATTTACTCTTTATATCAACGATTTTCCTAAATGTATAGAACACAATATGACACTTTTTGCAGATGACAGCACGATAACCATTCCTTGTGATAATAAACATATATACGAAACTGATATAAATAATACCTTAAACAAAGCAATTTCATGGTTAGAAAATAATAACCTCAATATCAACTTAAATAAAACAGTAATAATGCATTTTGGCCAAAGGCAGTTAAAATTTCCAAATTTTAAAATAAAATATAAGAACAATATAATTGACACAGTAAATTCCACAAAGTTTTTAGGATTAACCATTGATCGTAATTTAAATTGGAAGGCTCACATAGAGGTCATTAGCAAAAAACTAAGTAACAGTGCATTTGCATTATATAAACTATCGCGGATCCTAAAGACTGATGCCCTATTAACCGCCTATTATGGTATAGCAGAGTCCATTATTAGATATGGCATTATTTTTTGGGGTCTCTCCACGGATAGGGATATCGCATTTAAAGCCCAAAAAAAGTGCCTTAGATCCATTTTTAAATTAAAAATGACGGATAGCTGCAAACCGTTTTTCATAAGCCACAACATCTCGCGCTATTTGTTAAATCTAATCCTAAACTATTTCCCCGCATGGCAGACCGGTTTCCTAGAAATAGACGTGATAATAGTCAGCTCTGCCAACATAGTTGTCGGACTGCACTTATGCGCAGAAGTGTTTTTTGTATGGCTCCCATTATTTTCAATAAGCTCCCTAACGGCTGGAAAGAGCTAAGCATAGTATCATTTAAAAGGAAATTAAAATCTTTTTTAGCTAGTAAAGCATATTATGATGTAAATGAATTTTTAAGTGAATCGTTTTTTAATTGACATGCTTTTATTAATTGAATCTGAAATGTATTGTAATGTAATAATGATTATGATAATGATACCTATATTGAATACCTATTGCATATTTTTTGGACCTACGTTGACATTATTATGTTGTGATTTATTTTTTTAGATAATTGAATATTTGGCAATTCTTGTATGTAACTCCTATTTATTTCTATGTGAATCCATTATGTAATCAATCAATTTTATTTTATTTACTAATGTCAGCATTGTCAATGTTTAATTATTGTTGTTTTAATGATATTATTTTAATTATAAACTAGTATTGATATTTGCACACCATGACAATATGGTAAACATGTTAGCACAACTCTATGCACTTATAACACCTTGCATGCATTTATTTCATTATAATTGTATGTACACTCATGTTTGAGCAAATAAAGTTATCTGAATCTAAATCTGAATCTGGATGATATGTTATTCCACGCGCGCCTCTAAGAGAGTCAGCAATAGGAATGGGTCCGCAAGGGCCAATGCCTGCCGGGGTTGCGGGACTGTTCGAAAGAGATTCCGTGGCCTCGGAACACAAAGGACGATGAAGGAACATGGATGGGTTTTAGTCAGTAAAAGTCTGACACTGCCTCCTGCTCCGCCCAGAGCGGGGGGAGTCATTTGATGATTTCCCATCCGAAAAAAAAAAAAAAAATTGTTACTTTTTGCTAACGAGCAAAACTCTGAGTATTAAAATCCTTGAAATTATTAACAAAATCCGATTCAAATTGGGAATTAAATTTTTTTATAATAATTTCACGCGTTATATGGTCAACAGCTAGTTTATCACTGATTTAAATAAATAAAAACCGGCCCAGTGCGAGTTGAACTCGCGGGGAGAGGGTTCCGTACAATGCCACAGTAAGGTTTGCAAAACTTTTTTTTTAGTTTCCTAATTTGTCCCCTGAAAATTACCCTTCATCTGCGTCGCCTTTTCCCAACTATGATGGGGTCGGCTTCCCCGGTCTAACCGGATGCTAGGTAAATGACCCTCATTTAACAAAAATATTTATTTACTTTGCACATCATGTTATGGGTCATAGGATTGCACCTGTGCACGACAGCAGCGTGAACCCGGGCGGCGCAGTCATACCAGCCCGCGTAGCATGACCACTGTAGAAACGAAAGAGAATCGACAAATCTTTTGTTCATCTGTCATTTTGTCGATTCAATGACAGATGAACAAAAGATTTGTCGATTCTCTTTCGTTTCTACGGTAGTCATGCTAAGCGGGCTGTTCAATCATAAGAACATTTGCATCGTACAAAATGCCAAGAATCTCTCGCCGTAATATAAATCGAATAATGTACCGCGCGGAGGCCATTTCATGTTTGAAAATCTTAACACCGCAATTCAGTAATGTGACGTCAATGCACAACGCCATCTAGTATCGAGTAGCGATATTAAAACACTAGGATAGTTAGTTATAAGATTTGTTATGCCTATTTTCTATTATGTACCTATGCTGCCAGCTTCGACGCGAGTTTGCCTTTTGTATGTGTGTGGTCCGCTGGCAAGCACATTTAAATATTAATAAAGATAACGTAACGGGGACTCAGAATAGCCAATAGGAAGCGTTGCACGCGTGTGTGAGAAAGCGCGCGATGCACGACCTTCTAGAAGCATTTTATTATAAAAGACGCCGCACTAGACAGTAGTTTAATCAGTATTTTACGAAACGTCAAGAAGATCACTATGACCGTTTGGCTCCTCTGTAATAGGGTATTTTGAGTCCCAGTCTCATCAAATTTAACTCAGTGTTTTATTCAGTGCATACCCTTTAACAAAACCCTCTCTTGGAGTCCCCAGTGAGCTGCTACAAATAAAAGGTGATAATACAGTCCACTCGCTGCACAGCACCATCCTACCAAATTTCACCTGCTTTGATTCGCAACAAATTGGGGGGTGTGAGAGACAGAATCTGTCTCTGTAGGATCACTCGTGCGTCTATCTGATAGACGCACGAGTGATCCTATAAGGGTTCCGTGTTTTTTATTTTTTGTACAGAACCCTAAAAACAAAAGTCTAGAAAACCCTATATTTTTTCAGTCTCTTGACCTTTCCAAGGCCCTTCTTCATAACTTTCATATAAACTTGACTTAAAAACACATTATAATGCGCTGTTGTCTGACAGTATGTTAGTAATACAAAAGGGTTTTACTCAACTCGGTGTAACTCCTAAGTGATAAATGTAATGTAGATCTTCGCACTTAGCTGGTCCCAAAACAACACAGATGGTAAATGGTACTGTTCTTATTAAGAACTAGATAGTAGTTTTTCTAGAAATATTTTGTAATGAATCAACTTGAAAAACTATCTTTATCATCAGAAATGATTCAATGACGAACGACTTTAATAATTTAAGTTTTTGTTTAAAACATTTTTCAGGAAGGAACACGTTCAACACTTCTTGACAGCTCTTGAACGCAAATGTATTGATCGTGGTCAGATACTTTGATGCTTATTCAGTTTCTAATCGATGTCAAACTCCTGATACTGCAAATTAGATACTTTCTTCTGACACATGTCTCTTCCGAATTTCCCATTGATTCAAGGGAAAAAATTGAAATTGAAAACACAAAGGAGACAGTTTTTTTTAGGCCCTCTTCGATGTTGCGGATATTCATATTACTTACACCAAAAAAAGTAACCATTTTATTCTAATAATAAACGAAAGATTACATAGAAACGAAACCGGAATCTTAAAATCATAACAAATAAGTTGTATTATGATATTTTTTTGCGAGTCAAATCATTCCTGTGTGGTCAATGCCATTTGACGGAAAATACTTACGTAAATAGGGGCGCTTTTTCCGTTTACAAAAAAAAAGTACGGTATCCATTGGTACTAATATCTGCTTTTAATTAAAATATAATATAATATAAAAAGAAATAATATTAAACTGTGAGCTTTCTAATGCTATTTTAGAGGTTTCCGCTAAAATCTTTTAGATGGTATAGAAAATCATCATGGCACGGAACGTTGTAAATTCGTCTTTTTGGTGGTTGACTGACAACTTCATTTGACATTTGACGTGTTATTGTTTATTGTTAGATTCACGTTTTCATTTTCGAATTTCTCATCATTCCGGTTAGACATGGCTTAGCTAATATTACCACTGTAACCTAGAAATTATAAGGAAGAAATCTAAATACGTTTCATTAATATCTGTATGTCTGTTACAATTTTATGTGGGTGGCCTGTTCTCCAAACAAAAAAAAATGCATACAATTCCCAAGTTACTTAGTTTTCACTTCTATCGGCAGTCCCCAAAGACAGCTCCGCATGTTTTTTTTTTTTTATTACCGATGAAAAGTTTATATGTGAAGAGAAATTTCAGAATTATATACTGCACACGTGGTTTTACGTTTTCGCATCGATAACCCTTCAACCGTATAATATGACAAGTGACCCAGTAAAAAGTTAAACTACGAACATAAAAGATGTTTCCTAGGTTTACCAGAACAAACTTAACACCTTTAATCCCCGAAGTATAAGGCAGAATTACACCTTTATCATCAAGATAAGTACACACCCACTGTCAATAACGTACCATCTCCATATTACAGAATAAAAAAAGGAAGTCAAAAATACCTTCCTATATCTAAAACTCTTAATATGAAGGCAGTGAAGTGAAATCTCGTGAGAAAGCCGACACGTTCGTAATAAAACGGGACGTGCCCTGACAACAACTGAGTCGAGGCACCTACGCCTCCCTGTGACTTGTGTCGTGTTTGGTGTGACTAGTGTCACGGGCAGGTTGGTGGTAATGTGTATGGAACACAAGCTGGTTAGTTTATTTATACTCTTGTTATCCACAAATGGAACTGAATTAAAAGAGAGAAAGAAAAAGTATTGCTCTAACTTATTTTATTTGAGATAACTATATTGCCATGCTTTGTTATGAACTGCAACTGCATGGTTACAAGAGTGACAGCTGACCACGGCGTCCTGGGTTCATTCCCAGGCCAGGTAAAGTGTTTCTTTGGGTTTGTTCATTAGGAAGTTCTCGGAAGCAGCCCGAAAGGTTATGGTTAGCGCTGTGATGCCCTATAGTACCTTGAAAAACACCCCAACTTGTTAAACTGTTGAAACTGGACCTGATCTCTCTGGTCGTGTTCCATTGGAGTCCACCTGTGCCTGTGCACCCTTATGCACTATAGATGGCTAATATCCATCTTCTGAGAAAGGCCGCCATGGGCGAAATTCAGGCAGGTTTTTTTTAAGAACTTCGGTTGACGTTCGTAACTGTAGTTCCAAGTAAAGACTATTTTACTAATCTAAGGTCATCAAACTCAAATGGAAATGGGCAGGACATGTCATGCCGGACTGTGGGCCAAAATAGCAGGAAACTGGTGCCCTGACACAGTGAGGTAGGATCGCGGCAGGCCACGAAGGAGATGGCGGGACGAACAGTAGGGCTATTACGTATCTCTGTTAACAGTTCAAAATGATAGTAACTGGCCTCAGTGTCCATCAACTGTCAAAAGGTTAGTTTCTTATTATGTATGACCAGTCGCGATCAAATATGACGTCACTGGTTGTCATCGTGGCTGATAGTCACCTTAACTCATTTTGACAGACGCTTTCGTATCGATACTTATATTATTTCGATTATGCAGTAAGCATAGTGGATAACAAATTGATGACAACTGAGTTTGAAGTGGCTTTCGTGAAAGACGTTACACCGTACCCGGGCTGTTAGTCACCGTAAAGTGATATCCGCTCAGTGCGATACGTAATACCAATATTATGACATTATCAGTTGTCATCAAAGTTCGGTGTACAACCGAAGCTTGATAGTCACTGGATATTAGAAAGATACGTAATAGGACTACTGGACAGGTTCCGCCAAAACCAGAAGGAAGACGCAAGGTCATCCATCAAAAGGTCACGTATCATTGCTACGTGCATGGGTGAATGTTCTTTACGGCGCGACCTCCTCTGGGACTCTGACTGTACGCTAGTGTGCGACCAGGCTTAACTATACGTGACTTACGAGTACGTGCCCGACCCAAATATTGTTGGAAGTCTATGAAATATTTTTAGAATAACAAAACATCAAGCTCGTATTTCCCAAAGAGTTAGGCGGAAGTTTACTTATAGTACCTACTCCCACATTTAGACAAATCGGCAGAGTTATGTTTTTAAGTCCTATGTGACAGGAGCATCAATCGGGCATTAATATCTGTATGGTTCTTTCTTCAAAAGACCATCTCAGACACTAATCTGCATAGTCCTCATGTGAAGTAAGCAAGATTATGTCTCGACTTTTTGTCTGTATGGTGTCGGACGTAAAGAATAGCACCATCCAATATCTTCCCGTGGGTGTCGTAAGAGGCGACTAAGGGACTTACCAGAGAATGGGCAGCAGCATTCTCTGTGTTTTTGTAACAACTATACTGCGATCGCAAACCCGCCTGCCAAGCGAAGCGATTATGGCAAAACCCCCGTTTTGGGGAGGCCTATGTCCAGCAGTGGACGTCTTTCGGCTGAAATGATGATGATGATGATGATGTCTGGACTTCAAAAGAGACTATGAGCTCTGAGTTTGTTTCGGCTGTTTCTTCTCAGAGTAGTCAGGTACGAAACACCGGCCCCATCTAGTTTTAAAAAAACACGTGTAAAAGTGTTTATAAAAACCTACTTGCAAAATAAACATAATTTATCAATACAAACTCCGGGCAACTACTAATAAAATTCTAATAAAAACTCAAAAATACTTTGTCCGACCTGCACCCCTAGCCAAGTTGACAATCTACAATCGTCAACGCTAGTAGAAAACTATTCAAATGTATGGGAATGACATCATCTCAACGTTAAATCACGTGATCAACACAAACGAATAGAAAATTAGTAGACAAGTTTACATCGTTCAAAATGATAGAATAGAATGTTATCGTTTCTACAATTTGATCGCTAAACTCTTTGGTAGGAACGCTCACCATAGACTAAAGTGTAGGTTTTTTCTACAGACATAGGATCGACTCAGTCGTGTCAACTTGGCTACCAATTTAGCGCTTTCTACAATCGCTTACGCCGAGGCGTTTACGAGTGTAGAAAGAGAATCGATATGAAACGTTTGTAACTTGGCTAGGGGTGCTGGGTTGCGAACCCAGGACCACATACACACACTACACCAATGAGGCAATCATGTTTAGAACATCTTACGAAAACACGAAATTATCCCGATATAACTAATCATCTGCCTAGCCTTTTCCCAACTATGTTGGGGTCGGCTTCCAGTTTTACCGGATGCAGCTGAATACCAGTATTTTACATGGAGCGACTGACTATCTGACCTCCACAACCCAGTTAGTACCGGGTAATACGATACCCCTTGGTAAGACTGGTTGTCAGACTTTTTGAGCCACTGACTACCTAACGACTGTCATAGTTCGACAAATGACAGCCGGGACCAAAGGCTTAGCGTGCTTTCCGAGGCACGGAGGAAACTCAGTATGTAATGGGCGGTCACCCATCCACAGACCAACCTAGGCAAGCACGACTTAACCTAACGATCGACCCGAGCGGCTGTTATTATTTAGCCACGAGCTCCTCCCGATATAACTATCAACGCTAAACTTACACATGCGGGATAATACTTTACTCACCCAGCAAAATGACAACCGTGCTGTTAAACTTACATAGTACTAATAGTAGGATACCTGATTCTAATTCAGCCTGTTTCGGACGCAAATCGCGTTATGCCTAGTCAATTTACTTCAAATGGTCCCTCGACTAACCCAAATTGAGTTATGATACGGTATCTTAAGGTATCTGTTCCATTACCGGCGATAAGCGATGAGCGAATAGAGATAGCAATTTAAACGAGTTGGTGAGCATCGAGTGCGCGACCGGGACAGGCGATTATACGGTAGTGCGTATGTATGTACCAAACGAGAGTCTCTCAAAACATATTACAGTGTGTAAAAGACCTCATCACGAAGCCGCCAACCAAGCATTCTGTACATCAAACTAAGTAACTTTACGCAAAAATTATTGCTGGGAAACGACTTTTTTTTTGGCGTTAAAGTCATGTTTTATGGTAGAACTCAATGTAACGCACTCAAAACATTGTGCTGATGGATGGATTGAATTGTTCGGGGGTCGTGGAGGTGTTTAAAGTAAAAACCTAACATTTAATGTAAGATTTTTACTATAAACACATTACTATAACTTGTATTTAAAAAAAACTTGTAGATAGATAGATAGATAGATTTATTTATTTGCCTGAAATATGGTATAAAACTTTTTATGGTGTAAAACTTTGACATCCAATATCTCCGTAACTAGAAGGTTCCCAGGTATGATGTCGAACAAAAAAAATATCGCAATGACGGGGAGAACAAGTGGCTCTCGACTTCGTTAAGAGGTGTTTTACACCCTTTATACATAACATTGCGCATGTAATCCCCGAAAGGTCAAGCAGAGGTATACCTATTAGTACACTCACATTTCGCCAGTTATGTTTAAGTCCCATTTAATGGGGGTCGAGCCTATTGCCATCAACCGGGCACAAATCCAGACTCCGTGGCTGTTACTGAGAAATTCTTGATGGAAAAATCCAATAGAACTATTCCCGACCCGGGAATCGAACCCAGGACCTTATGCTCAGCAATCGCGCTTGCCACTAGACCAACTAGATAGGAGGTAGAGGCAGGTTTGAACAATCCATGACCAATCCATGACCAATCCATAGTCACAGCAATCAGCGTTAAAACACTATCAAGTAAATAAAATAATAATGTTGGGCTTGATTCAGAAAGCAATACTTCTGGACACGGCACGTATTGTTAGGAGGTTCCTCTCTCAAGAGCCCTGACCACCGGCAGCTCGGACCCTGTTCCCAGCGCTCGCGCTGGTGGGCTACTGTATTTTATATTTTTAAATGTATTTTTTATAGTATTTTGTATAGAAATATTTAAAAAAATTAAAAATATGTAAAATAATGAATAAAGGCAATAATGTTGGTCGTAAGCACGACTGCTGAGCATGACGTCCAGGGTTCGATTCTCAGGTCGGGAAAAGTATTACTGGATTTTTCCATTAAGAATTTCTCAATAGCACTTATGATGTCTTGATTTGTACTCGGTTGATGACAATAGGCTCTCTCCTTATTACATGGGATTGAAACATACCTGCGAAATATGGGTGTACTATTAAGTACACGTCAGCCTAACCCTTCGGGGGTTACACGCGTGATGTTATGATGATGTTCATTGTTATCATTCGGTATTCGGTTCTTCGTCAACAGTGGGACATATTCCTTACATTGGTGCCGATTCCCTTGTTCACAAACTAGACTAAATTTAAGTTGAATGCATCTTTTTCTTTCTATTTCATTATGAAAAGGACAGAAGATAAATATTAGTTTAATCCTGTCAAATTAGTAAGCACCTGACGTAATTTGATGTAATTTTAGTAGTCAACTTTTTAATCGCGTCTAAAACTTGTATGGCGCTGATTAATTTGACAGAACATAACTAAAATTTATCTTCTGTCCTTTTCTTAATGAAATAGAAAGAAAAAGATGCACTGAACTTAAATTTGGTTTAGTTTGTGAACAAGGGAATCGACACCAATTTGTATTCATGTTAAATTGTGCATTCTACCGTTAAATTGTTTCCATTAGTTTAAGGATATAGACCGTTGTAATTAATAATTACTAACAGTATGACATATTACTATGTTAACATAACATAATATCACACTACACCTGTGCTTACTCCTTTGGGGATTCCAAAGGAGTAAGCACAGGTGTAGTGTACCTATAGTACACCCACATTGCAGTTATGTTTAAGTCCTGTATAATTGGGGTATTTGGTCCGTTGGTCTCGTGGTCGCAAGCGCGACTGCTGAGCGTGGGGTCTTAGGGTCGATTCCCGGGTCGGACAATAAGTGGTATTGGGTTTTTCATTACAAATTTCTCAGTAGTAGCCCGGAGTTTGGAAGTTGGCGGTGTGATACCCCCCGTGCCTCGGAAAGCGCGTTAAGCCGTTGGTCCTGCACCTGATCTCTCTCCGGTCGTGTCGGATTGCCGCCCCATCGGACTATGAGAGTAAAGGAACACAGAGTGCCCCTGTGCCTGCGCACGCACTAATTGTGCACTATAATATCTCCCGCGCCGATGGCTAATCTCCGTTAAGATTGGCCGCCGTGACCGAAAACGGTCAGGAGGACCTATTAATTGGGTGCGAACCTATTGCCATCAACCAGGCACATATCCGGACATCGGGTCGCTATTGAGAAATACTTAACAGAAAACCTAACATCCCTTTGCCCGACCGGAGAATAGAACCAACACCCGGTCTCAGAGTCCTGTTTGCGGCGACTAGACCAGCTATATTTTAAACTATTTTTTAAGTAAGGCAACAAGTATTCGATGAAATTCGATTCTAAAATTGAGTGATTTTTATTTTTTTACTGATCTACTGATGAAAATCCGCTTACTTGATCATCATCTGCCTAGCCTTTTCCCAACTATGTTGGGATCGGCTTCCAGTTTCACCGGATGCAGCTGAATACCAGTATTTTACATGAAGCGACTGCCTATCTGACCTCCACAACCCTGTTAGTACCGGGTATCCACTTACTTGATATCTCCTCACAACTGCAACCCAATGTATTTTTCACTGCTTCTAAAATTCATGTCTGCTGAAGCAGCGAATACCGTAAGAGCTGGTAGCTTCTTCCCAAAAAGAAAAACCGGCCAAGCGCAAGTAGGACTCGCGCACGAAGGGTTCCGTACCAATATCTAAACAACATTAGACAAAACGGCAAAAACATCACGTTTGTTGTATGGGATTATTTTATATATTATTATTTATTTTATTTTTATTTTTTTATTCTGTTTTTAGTACTTATTTGTTGTTATAGCGGCAACAGAAATATATTATCTGTGAAAATTTCAACTGTCTAGCTATCACGGTTCATGAGATACAGCATGGTGACAGACAAACGGGCAGTGGAGTCTTAGTAATAGTCCCGTTTTTACCCTTTTGGTACGGAACCCTAAAAACCATAAACTAAAAAAGAAAAGTCACTCAGTATATTTGATGCCGTCCTTATCGCTCCGTAATGACACTCATCTATTTTCTCAAACGTGTACCTAGTTGTAACGACAGAATCGATTACGGGATCAAAGCTGCTATCATCGCTCATATTTCTCACAAAGAAACGTTTAATATCTTATTCATTCATCATATTCCATTTAGACGCGAACCTTGAAGAAAGAACTAAAGAAATCTTTTTGTTATTGCTTTTAGCAGGAAGGGTACAACCTTCGAAGAAATATGTAACTATTTAAAACGCATTAAGGGTTGGAGGCCGTTGAAATTGCTTCGGGATACATTTAAACAAGTTTTTTATCTTCTCAAATAAAAACAGACATAAACTATGTATTAAAAAAAGATACTGTAATGTAAGCTATTTTAAAATTATTTTTGATGATGATTTAATACCAAAAATAAAACACTGTCTACGCGACTAGCGTAGCGCCACCGTAGCGCGTAGCACCGAAAGCGTAGCAAATTCGCTACGCGCCGTAGACCATGAAATCTCCGTACAAAGTGACTCGATAAAGTTCTATAAATGTGTTAGTAAGTTCTATAAATAGCTTTAACTTACATTAGTTATTATTAACAACGCCTAGTTGAAATTTAAAATTAAGTGAGACTTCAGGCAAATGATAATTTTATAATCCGCTTTCTTAAAACGTTATACTTAATAAGATTAATTATATACCTCATAATTAATTATGTTAAAGTTTTCGATGTCAATCTGGCCGGTAAAGACTTTTTCTATAAACCGTAAAACTATATAAAATCTATATTACAATTAAATCCAGATTAATCAAACTAAACTTACCAAGTTTCCCGTTGATAATCTTCAAAGTTCACCAAAGAGTATAAAAAGTCTCTGAACTCCTTGCTAAGTCAATTTAAAAATTAAAAGAAAACCAATAGTTTTAAAAATAAAAAGCGTTCGGTATACGAAATTTGAAATGAAGTTCGCGGTTTATTCCCGGTTGCGAGCGCTCGTCCGTTCGGTTGGAGGCAAGGGCGGCATCTGACACAGCCGACATACAGCCTATATTTCATGCCGTTCGAAAGAGGCTGCCTTTGCACTGAAAAGCTCTTTTAAAAGGAACGACAACGATACGACTATTGATTCAAATAGAAAATAAATTATTTTAAACCACTGCCACTGCTAGACAGACAGAGGACAATTATTGTTTTTTGGTCAAACAAATTGCAGTTAGAATTTTCAATTACTGTGTGGATGACGTGGATGTGTCCCATTTTATATCCGTTGAAATGTGTGTGTCAGGAAGACTGCTGTCCACCCTGATAACTATGAAGAAAGAAAATATTAGCAGTTGATGTTGATTAATTTAAAAAAAGGTTTTAATACAAAAGTATCGCACGTATTATGCCTTGCTTACACGTATCGAGTACAGTGATGAGACAGCGCCAAGACAGAGTAGAAACAGAGCATTCGACCGAATGTCCAAAACACTAGTCCGAGTAGTTAGTAGTAGTTCATTAGTCACTTTTGGCAATCACTCGGCACATCTAACCAAGGCGTTTCCAACAGAGATGAGCGGGCGGGGGAATACGTAGCTAGGATGTGTAAAAAATAAGTAATAAGATCTTCTTCTGCATTGGTTTGACAGCCTCACATTTTCAGTCGTTTCAAAGTCGTATCTAAAGCTTTCCGCAAGCTCCGAAGCGCCCCACTCTCTATCAATGGATGTATAAGTGCACGCATGCGTCGAGCGAACGGACGTGACGCGCGGCGCGCCGGTTATCAATGAAGCCACCATCTTGTTGACGTCATCACCTCGGCTTTATGCCATGTTTGTTTTCATTCCGGTCAATTTATGAGAACACCGGCTGTTCGCGGTCGCGGTTATTTCCATCGACTTTAATTAAAATTTTGATGGTTGAGGAATTTTTCGGTAATTTTTTTGTACCTGTAAAAAGTTGTTAAGTTAACAAAAGTATGTGACGAACGTTACCTACTTTGAGACTTCAAAAGAAACCTTTTATGTAATGGAAATGTTTTTGTTTTTATGCTCAGTGGTAATTTATCAAAACAATCATTACATTACTCTTTGTTTTTTGTTTGGTTAACCTCAATTCCCTCCAAAAGGAATACGTGTTACATAAGTTCCTTTGTAATGAAAAGTTTCATTTATTAAAATTTTATCATTGTTTTAGAACAAACACAAAGCTTTTTAAGTTTCTATACATGACTATACTACGGTGCTACGGTTAACTATCGTATTGCGCATTTTCAGTGTTATCGATGGTAGATAACTAGATTAGCCGGCCGGCGGCTATGAAGCTACAGGTTCTTTCACATGGCACCTGCTACTGTCGTTCCGCCATGCAATAGGCTTGTGTCCTGAAAAAATCTAATTAGTCCGTCAGCTAGATTATCAAAAAATATTTGACACGTACTTTTTCTTTTGTTACGTAAACCAAAATTGACTAAGATAAGACGCTTTATATAATTCCCAATACGTCACGCCGTGCTTTTTTTTAGTGCATTGTAACGTCACGAGCCCCCACTCGCGAGTTTTGATGCGTTTTATCTTTGTCAATATTCATTGATTTACAAAAACAAAAAAAACGTGTCTATTATTTTCCAATACTCTAACTGACGGACTAAATAGATTTGCAATTTATTAATGGTGAAAACTAGCCTATTATAAAAATAGAAGAATAACAGTACAAATACAGATAAGGGTCGGCTTCCGATTTCGTCGACCACCTAACTCAATGCCTAATGCCCGTTTTTAACAACACTAAGGAATACCTAACTGAAAGCGTAATGCTTGATTCCACCAACTCTAATTGACACCTAATTCAATGCCTAAAGCCCGTATTCACCAACACTTAGTGACACCTACTGACTGCCTAATTCCGTTAGTTTTATGCGTGGCCACAACTTTGAACCAAAATTAAAATGGCGGACGTTAGGCAGGGCATTTAATTCAAACCGATTTGATTTGATTTGAATAAGTTGGGAGGTACCCCAATACAAGTATTTATCATTATGGTAGAAAGCATAACAAACTTACAAAGTGGCAACAAGCACAAAACCTGAAAATAAATACCTAGCTTAATCTAATAAAGCTTATGAAATATCTTATCTCAGTACAATTATCAGGCTTTTTCTCTTCACGTACATGGAAGATAATTGAATTACTCCGAAACAAACAAACGCAGGGCACTTTGGGAATGTAATTAGTACGCGTTTTACTGACTTCCTAAAATATACAAATTTAATTTGATTAGATATTACCCCTTTCCTTTCTGTTGTGTCTTTTGAACTAAGTATGAACTTATTAAAAGTGAACACATATTCTCTGCCCTATTTTTAAAACTCGGTACGGATAGCGTAGTTTACAACTTTATGTAGGTACTAGCTTCTGCATCGTCGCATCATCGGATCCATCGTCACTAACTTACGCATTTATAAAGTGGATAGGTAGTAGAAAGATGTACCTACAGCGAACTCATTTGGGATTGTTTGAGATTGAATAATGTATCCAGCACTGCTGCAGAGGAGCTCGTGGCTAAATAATAACAGCCGTTCGGGTCGATCGTTAGGTTAACTACCTATACCTTACCTAGGTTGGTCTGTGGATGGGTGACCACCCATTACATACTGAGTTTCCTCCGTGCCTCGGAAAGCACGTTAAGCCGTTGGTCCCGGCTGCCATTTGTAGATCTTTGACAGTCGTTAGGTAGTCAGAGGCCAAAAAAGTCTGACAACCAGTCTTACCAAGGGGTATCGTATTACCTGGTACTAACTGGGTTGTGGAGGTCAAATAGGCAGTCGCTCCATGTAAAATACTGGTATTCAGCTGCATCCGGTAAAACTGGAAGCCAACCCCAACATAGTTGGGAAAAAGCTAGGCAGATAAATGTATCCAGCACTGCAGCATCTGTATATATTTGAGTTAAAATAGTTGTAGAAGAATGAGATGTAAGCACACCCTGATCCGCCTGCTTTCAAAACAGTGAACGAAAACATCTCGAGGATGCCGTCATGCCCTAGAACCAAAGACTTCGAGAACATGTGACATCCATCAACTCGTACGGGGCCCAAGTGGTGAATTACGTTTCACTCCATTTCACAGAGAGAAGTTCCAGCGGCGGAATTTAGATTTTTTTCAAATTAATGTTTTTTTTTGCGGTAATTACGGTACCAAAGATGGTATCACTACATATTGTAAAACAAAGTACCCCGCCGCGTCTGTCAGTCCCTATGTATGCCTAGATCTTTAAAACTACGCAACGCATTTTGATGCGGGTTTTTTTAATAGATAGAGTGATTCAAGAGGAAGGTTTTAGTGTATAATTTGTCAAGCGGGCGAAGCCGCGGGCATCAGCTAGTAAAGGATTTGTAGTGAATAATAACGTTGATCATGCTGCTAAGTATCTACTTACACGTATATGCATAGCTAAATCTATTTCCACTCAATTACTCTTACATCACACGTGCGAAGTCTCAACTCAACAAGCTCAGTCATATTAGCAGCGTGTCTTCCATACTAATATGTTTATAAAGTTCAGCTTCCACGCGATGTGACCTCAACATAGCGCAATAATAAGGTCAACGCACAGAATGATATAATAAGTACTGCACGGGATAAAAGAGTGTCAATTCCTTGCTTAAAAAGTGATCTCCAATAATACATATGTATCGAAATGCCTATTGTAATTGAAATTAACATTTCTTTTTTCTAGCCGTTTGAGATTATTTTATGAAACTTCCTATTGCAACGTACTCTTAGCGCTGATTACACGATGGACTATTTTGCCGCCTGACAGAAATGACCACTATGTCCTGCCGGCTCATTGATTGCTGTTTCATTCATTGGTTTTATCCATTGATTACCATCCATTGGTTGTTGCAAATTATCCACATTGCAGACAAATGGTCCATCGTGTTCTCGGCGCCGTAAAGCATGCAAACCGGATCGCCGCTGCTCGGGTCCAGCTAGTAAACAGCAGTCACCTAGGACCATCTCCCGTTGAACTTGATCACTCGCTAACGACCAGCTGCTACGTAGGGTCTTCACCAAGACGTAAACGGATGGTTGGCCCACACCGTGAGCAGGGCGTCTACAAGGCGATGCCTTTTTTTTGGATGGAAAATCATCAAATGACTCCTCCTGCTCTGGTCGGAGCAGGAGGGAGTGTCAGACTTTTATACTGACTAAAACCCATCCATGTTCCTTCATCGCCCTTTAGCCACGGTATCTCTAAGGCGATGCCTCAGCAATACTGTGGCAATCTGGTTATGCGCTTAAGTTGGGTTGACGCCTGGTTGGAGATATACCGAGGCAACACTGATCTGTGCAGTGTTTATATGTGTGTGTTGACTTATAGGTAATCTGCACTAATACTACTTCAGTAATTTAAACATGCAAGGCAAACTGTAATTACTAGTGTTGGTAGGTATTAATTAACGTGCTTCTACACCTGATTAAATTAGCTGACTTTGTTTGACGGCAAATGAAGTGTACCTATATAGCTGTAGCTCTACGTCCAAGTGTATTGAAAGTCAAAATGGTTAATATACAGGGTGTGACCTCATCACGAAGCCGTCAACCAAGCATTCTGTACGTCAAACTAAGTAACTTTACGTAAACATTATTGCTGGGAAACGACTTTTTTTTTTGGGGTGAAAAATCATGTTTTGTGGTAGAACTAACTGTGGTAGGTAACGCACTCAAAACATTGCTCTGATGGATGGATTGAATATTACGGGGGTCGTGGAGGTGTTTAAAGTATAGTAGGTAAGTTTATGTTTTGGTGGTAGAACTCAATGTAATGCACTTAAAACATGAGCTGCTAAAGTGAAAATCTTACATTAAATACTTGTATTAAAAAAAAAAAACTTGTCAAAAAGTTGGAACTTTGACCCCCAATATCTCCGTAACTATAAAGTTCCCAGGTATGGTGTAGAACAAAAAAATGATCGCAATGACGGGGAGAACAAGCCTTTCGGCTTCGTTGAGTTTTCTTCGCTTGTTTCTTGTTCTTGTTTCTTGTTGTTGTTGTTCACTCTTTATATTCTTACGAGTATATTACGGTTTGTTGACGAAGACGGTTTGTTGGGCAAGACGTCTTCTTTTGTCAAGGATTCGCGACATTTCATCGGCATCATCAAGGACATGAAGTTGGAACCCAGAGATACAATGGTGAGCTTTGACGTTGAGTCTCTTTTTACATGTGTTCCTTTGAAGGATTGTCTTGATGTTGTTAGGCAAAGATTGTGTGATCAGAAACTTCCTGACCAGTATATCTGTCTTCTGGAGAACTGTTTAGACGGAAATTTCTTCTTATACCAGGGGCAACATTACCTCCAGATTGATGGCGTAGCTATGGGCAGTCCTGTAGCTCCTGTACTTGCCAATATCTGAATGGAGCACTTTGAGACTATGATCAACATGACAGCTCACGGTATAAGACTCTGGAAAAGGTACGTCGATGATGTTTTCTGCATTATCAATGGAGGTAAACAAGAAGTTGATCAACTGACAGAACATCTTAACTCCATACACCCGAAGATAAGGTTCACGTATGAGATGGAGGATAACAGATCTTTAGCCTTCTTAGATTTAAAAGTGATGGTTAAGTCCAATGGAACCTTGTCGCATACTGTGTACAGAAAACCGACACACACGGACAGGTATCTGAATGCTGCCTCACATAATCATCCAGCACATCTTCAGTCAGTAGTTTCTTCTCTCATGAACAGAGCCTATGACCTCTGTGACCCAGAACATCTGCCCGGAGAGCTGGAACATGTTCAGGAGGTTCTTAAACGAAACGGGTACAAGACTAATGGGTGGCATCCAGATAGCAAACGCAAGCAAAAGCAAAAACACATTGATGTAACAAGACAGCCAGCATTCATGCCTTATGTGAAAGGGGTTACGGACAAAATTGGGAACCTTTTCAAGAAGTTTTCAATAAAGTCGATTTATACCCCATTCAACAAAGTGGCTAAGCGTCTGCGTACACCGAAGGATGTACCTTTCCAGGTTCCTGGTGTTTACAAAATCGATTGCAGCTGCGGCCGTTCCTACATAGGCCAAACGAAGCGAACAGTCGCTGAAAGGGTCAAGGAACACATAGCAGCGGTCAAAAATCGACAAATAAACAAGTCCGCTATAGCGGAGCATGTGATAGACTCAGGATCATCCAGTGGTTGGGCCACTGGATGGAGTTACACAACCCAAAAATCCTTGCAAATGAGAAGCACTACTATAAGAGAATGGTTCGGGAAGCGATTGAGATCAAGAAGTATCCTAATTTCAATCGCGAAGACGGCTTCAGACTCTCTCCCGCTTGGAATCCAGTGATCACTAAGTGTACTCGTCAAGTGAAATCATCTCAGTATGCGGACACTGTTAGTGTAGTGTGCTGTGATGCTGTCCTAGTGTGAACTGGCCCTAATTAACATTTATGAAGATCAAGTGAGGGTAGTTGAATAAACACCTTCGCTTTGCTGTGGCGGTACCTCCAATACTTCAGTCTTCCCGCGACCACGGCTGGTGCAATCCGGTCGAAACGTCGGGTAATATATTAAAGGTAAAAATTCGCGAAAATACCCGTTTATATGTGTTTTATAATGTGTTTTGATCGTGAACGTTTAAAAAAGACAATTGTTGACGAAGCTCTTCACTTGGTTAGACACCTCACGAAAATGAGGAGGAATGTGGTAACGATATTATGCTTACACTTTAGGGCACATCAATTGACACCCCAGCATACTAATAATGGAATGTCTTAATGTTTGATTACAGAATTCACGATTTTTACATACCTATCTATATATATATTTATACATATCTATTGAAAGTAATTTTTAATTGTTTAGTATAAACGTGACTGCTGAGCATGAGGTGCTGGGTTCGATTCCCGGATCGGTCAAAGTGTTATTAGCCAGTGTTGTTTTGGTTAGTGATGTTATTGTGTTTATCTACACCCATGCTATAAATCCTCTATAAAGGTATCTGAAACAGTTAGCTTATGGCCAACATTAAAACAGCCAGTGTCTTAATAACCATTATAACACCCAAACGGGTGTTATAATGTTGTACTGAATTTCATTATGCAACTCGTTTTAAAAAAAGAACATCGAATGTGGTAGTGAATCGAACGTCTAGCACGTGCGATTCACTACCACAGCGCCGTAATAAAAAAAAAAACTTATAGGTTAATTCGATTTCACGTCGTATGCCGCCATTTTTGTTCGACATTTGGATATTAATATTGCATTATGTACTTTGTTGTTTACAAAAATGAGTGATACAAGCTTTGTGAATTTTGATAATTGAACAATCCAAAATGTAAATAATTATATTACTACATAAACACGGTTTGTTTGTAGTAAATACAAGCAATTAAACTTTCCATGAATTTACATAGACTTCTTAGAACACTGCAACACCATAAGGTTTCAGAACCTTTTATGGAGGATTCATATCATGGATGTAGATAAAGTCTTGTATGCAACTGTACATAATTAGGTATTAAAACACTCATGTGATACTATTATCACACTCGGCTTCGCCTCGTGTGATAAACCCACATTCGTGTTTTAATACCCCTCATTATACAACAGTTGCATAAATAACTATAATTTTTCAGTAGCAGCCATAGAGTCTGGATTAGTGCCCGGTTGCTGGCAATAGGCTTGCCCCCTATTACATGGGACTTAAAACATAGCTGGTGAAATGTGGGTGTAATATATTCGGACAGCTATCACATAAAGTACCTAATTTTATTTTAACTGTTCATTGTTATGAACCTTAACAAATAGAAAAGTTATTTTCACTTGTTGTGAAAATAACTTTTCTATTTGTTAAGGTATCGACCAAAAAGTTTTTAAAGCCCAACTAAAGAAGGTCCCGTTTTTTTGGTTTTTTGCTTATATCTCGAAAACGATGCGTCGTATAAAATTTTGTTGTACTACATAATAAAACCTCATAAAATTCTCTACAACTTTGTTTGTCACACTTTTTATCTATCTCCAATATTTTAAAAAAAAAAGCCAAGTTGTAGAGAATTTTATCAGATTTCATTGTGTAGTACAACAAGTATTCGTGCGACACACCGTTTTCGAGATATAAACCAAAAACAACGAACGGGTCAGAGACTTGGACAAATTTTTAAAAATTGTTCGTTTTTCGGAGCTCATACCAATTCAACGATAAGAGATAGATAAAAAATTTGACAAGCAAAGTTGAAGAAAATTTTATGAGGTTTTATTATGTAGTACAACAAAATTTTATACGACGCATCGTTTTCGAGATATAAGCAAAAAACCAAAAAACGGGACCTTCTTTGCCCCCCCCCCCCGCGGGCTCACCTCGGAGGGGTCAGGACTTTTAATATGTTTATCTTCTAACTAGTCCAAACAAAGTTCATAAGTCACATTTTCTGCTTTCAACTTTTCCAACCACAATCATTCATTTACCAGACTATTTACAAATTATTCAATTCTTTCTTAATTAAGGCACACCACAGTTGCGCGCGGGCGCTTGTTAACGTTAGACGCGCATTCTGTGTGATATCGAACCGGTTTCGACTCACATCGTTCGACCGTGCGTGTGATTCATCGCTTAAAAATGCTTTTCACTAATGGATAGCAGCGAGCAGGAATACGAACAATCAATTGAGACAGTTAATGTGAATAATGGCATAGAAGATTGTTGTGAGATTATTAGTAATAGTGAGAATATGGAGGTGACAGAAGTTATACAAAATAGTGGGGAAAGTGACGCAGTGGGAACTAGGAAGAGAATTAGACAGACAGATCAAGAGGAAGTGTGGACAACCATTTCAAAACGGGGTAGACGTTTTGCCCGAGCTAGTCATGTTCATGATGAGATAAGAATACCTGAAGATAAAATAGAAATTAGCATAACAGCTATAGAAAAGTTACCAAAACAATTTGGATTGGCAAAATTATTAAAAACAGAGAATATTTCGGACATAATAAGCATAAAATATATCAATGCGTTCAAGGTTCTAATCCAGTTCAGTATCGAAGAGAGTGCGAATAAACTAATTGAGTCAAAATGTTTAAAAGAAAAAGGACTGAGATGTCAGAAAACACTGGAGATTAGAGAAACTTACGGCGTTATTAAAGATATAGATTTAGAATCATCTGAGGATGAAATACTGGAGGGTTTGAGTTGTGACACAGAGATCATAGGCATTAAAAGATTAAAACGTCGCAACACGAATAGTGGACAATGGGAACCCGGAGAAACAGTCAGAATAACCTTTAAAGGATCTTCCTTACCTTCCTACGTATACATCTTTGATACGAGGGTGAAAGTGAATCCCTACCAATTCCCCGTTACACAATGCTCACGCTGTTGGAGATTTGGACACACAGTTAAAGTATGTTCATCAATCAAAGAAATATGCCCAAAATGTAGTAAGTCCCACCCTAATTGTGACACTACGTCCTATAAATGTAACAACTGTTCTGGAAAACATATGGCGTTAGCTCGTACATGCCCAATATACACACATCAAAAGTGTCTAGGGATCAAGCATTTTTATGCGGATTTCTTGAGATTGAGATGTGGCTTTGTAATAAATTTATGATTTTATAAATTTATATGGATCCTTTTTGGTGCATTTCATAATTTGAATCAGGAACTCTCAATCAAATTCGAGTAAAAGATGAAAATAAGCTGTCAATATTTTCCCTATAAAAACATACAACGCATTGAAGACATTATTAGTGCTACTGTTTCCCTACTACTGATTAAAACCAACGTTATTATGGAGCGGCGACGTCATTTAAGCAGGGAAGAAATGCTCAGAGCCGTGGGAATGATAGAAGCTGGTTGCCGGCAACGTACTGTAGCTTTAGCTCTGAATACAAGTCAGAGTGTTATCAGTCGACTTTGGACACGTTACCGAAGCACTGGTACCGTGGCTGAGCGCCATGGAGGACGGTATCGCTGCACCACACGGAGACAAGACCGATACATTCAAATCTTAACTCGAAGAGCTCCAACAATAACCGCCATGATGTTAGCCGTGAGGCTTCATCACTCTTCAGGGAACTTAATTAGCGACCAAACAGTCAGAAACCGCTTGCATGAAGTGAACCTTCATTCCCGAAGACCGCTACGGGTACCACCTATAGCAATGCACAATCGTAGGATTCGATATCAATGGGCTCTTGAACACAGAAATTGGGCAGAAGAACAATGGCGTTTCGTGTGCTTTTCTGATGAGTCTCGTTTTGGTATGAGACCGGATACAAGACGTATACGACACTGGAGAACCCCTGGACGCCAACAGCGATTAAAATCCTGCCAGGAAGTCCATCCTTATAGTGGTGGAACCATCATGGTATGGGCGGGTATTTGGATCGGCGGAAGAACTGAGTTGATTTGGATCAGAGGCAACCTCAACGCTCAAATTTATGCTGAGACGATTGTATCAGACGTCATCGTTCCTCTACAAGTGCAAATCGGTCCCTTATTTCAGTTAATGCATGATAATGCACGACCGCACACCGCAAGAGTTGTAAGACAGACTCTCGCCGCAGCTAACATCAATGTCCTGCCCTGGCCTGCTCAGTCGCCAGACTTGAACCCGATTGAGCATGCATGGGATATGCTACAGAGAAGAGCTCTGCCGAATATGGAGGGTATCCAGTCGCAAGAAGACCTTTTTTTGTTGTTGCAACGAACATGGGCGGCCATTCCACAGCGTGATTTGGATGAACTCATTTTGAGTATGCCAAACCGATGTTCTTGTGTTGTTAGTGTTCGCGGTAGAAACACGGATTATTAATTGTTTAAGTTACCCAATAAAATTTTAAAGAAAACTGTGTTTTCAGTCATTTTTTCGAACTTTAATGTTAGTGGTTCAAATGTCAAAAATCCCTTTATTAGGAAAATGGCAAATTTCTTTATTAATGCAAAGGTGACTTGGTTTATCGTTACTGTGACAAACGAAAACACTTTATTTGATGAATCCTTAAAGAAAATTTTAATTAATATCAATCAGGAGAAAAGTTATTGCAAAAATATATGTTGATCCCTAGATACTTTTGATGTGTGTATTTAAAAGAAAGAAGGCTAAGAGAATTGATGGCAGAGTTTAACTGCACATACAAAAGAGCTTTAACACTTTACGTGCCGCCAGAACCCAATCCTGAGGAGAACTCCAAAGAAAGAGAACAGGAAACGGAAAAAGAACATCACGAAGTGGTAAATCAAGAAACAAATATGGAAATGGTAACTATGACACAACCCCAAGATACATATGCTAACACATTAAAGAAGGTGGAAAGTTTAAAATCCAAAGCAAATAAGAAGACTACAATACAAGAAGACACTAATAAAAAGGATGGGGCTAACCCGAAGAAGAAACAAAAAACAGATACTGCGATTAACTGGGCAGCACTTTCTGTCAGTGACTCGGAAATACAACATGTGGAAACAGAAAAAACGGGTAATTCAAACAAGAAGGAAAAAAAGAGTTGGAAATGGTTATGGAATAAATTAAAAGAGAAAGTTTGGGATAGCGAGACCAGTCTGGGAAATAAAGTGTTCGATTGTGTAAAAGTTATCTTTGAGTGGTTGTCATCTTTCATGTTGGATTACATAACGGAATTGCCTTTCTTATCTAACCTAAAACAATGGATAGCAACAACAAACACAGACGTTTAAAAATCAATATCCTACAATGGAATGCCCAGAGTTTACGACCGAAAATGCCGGAATTTGAAGCTTTACTGAATCAAGAGAAAATCCACATAGCTGTAATTAGTGAAACTTGGTTTGACCCAGTGAGTATGGTTAGACTCAGTGGATACAATATATTCAGGGCAGATCGTGATGATGGGTATGGAGGTACAGCTATTTTTACCCACCATTTTATCAAGGCCATACAATGTGACGTAAATATTTCGAATACACAAATGCAAATTGTACACATAAAATTACTCAACTGCAGTCATCTGGAGAATATCATTTCTATCTATTGCCCCTCGTCAGTGCACACAAGCAGAAGTGATTGGGATGAAGTTTTTTCAATAACACAACACAAAGCTCTCATTGCAGGTGATTTAAATGGTCACCATTCAAACTGATCTACCAGAACTGATACAAGAGGTAATCAGATTTTCGACTCTGTGATGGACAACAACCTATGTACACTTAATGACAACTCACATACACGTTTGAAATTGGTCAATGGAGTTCTGCAAAAATCTTCCCCAGATGTAACTATTGTTGCAACAGATTTGTTTTTAGAATTAAAATGGTGGGTCATGAATGAAAACCTGGGAAGTGACCACATGATTATTAGGACTTGCTTAGGAAATAATAAATCGGATACGTTTAAAAAACGCAGGAATTTTAAGAAAGCAGATTGGCAAAAATACACTCGGGAAATAGAATTGGAATTAATAAACTTGGAACTACCTTTAGATAATCAATCTGCATATAATAAATTTATAGATATTGTAAACTCTGCGGCTGACCGATATATACCTACGATTAGAATGAGCGAGAATCCTCTTCAGTCGGACAAATTCATACCGAAACCATATTGGAACCCAAATTTATCACATATAGTTGCACAGAGACGCCTTGCACTAGCTGCCTTTAGAGACAATCCCATCCCACAAAATCTTGAAGCTTTACAAAGAAAAGTGAGTGAAGCACAAAGGCTAATACGAGAAGCCAGGAATAAATCCTTTCAGGGATTTGCAATGACATAGATAGTGTAACTTCTTCAAGAGAAATGTGGAAGCGCATGAGATGGATCAAAGGGTACAAATCACCTACGTCTTTTGTTGATCAGGGTAGGGCCGAAGGTTTGTTGCGAAGTCTGGCCCCGGATTATGTATTTTGCACGCAATTGTCCAGTCCGATTTCGGTACAGGAAGTAACTAACTCAATTAAAAAAAATAGATTCAGCTCCAGGGCATG
The DNA here is from genome assembly GCA_905147715.2 of Xestia xanthographa. Classification (NCBI taxonomy): domain Eukaryota; kingdom Metazoa; phylum Arthropoda; class Insecta; order Lepidoptera; family Noctuidae; genus Xestia; species Xestia xanthographa. The sequence continues at coordinate 3,557,949 of LR990659.1, read as the reverse complement.
ATAATATCTCATATTCTATGATAAAACATTTACCCCATATTGCTAAAATTATCTTAACATCTATTTACAATAAATTTATGTCATCCGGATTCGTTCCAAACCAGTGGAAAAAAGTTAAAATTATTCCTATACCGAAACCGGGGGGTGATCCGAGCTCAGGTGCTGATGTCAGACCTATTGCGCTTATATCTGGCTTGTGTAAGATACTCCATACCATCATAGCACGCAGGCTAGAATGGTTCCTAGAGAAAAATAATTTATTATCCCATGACACCACGGGCTTTCGTAGATCTAAATCGTGTTATGATGGTTTGGCTAGGTTGGTTACACGCGTCGAAACTGGTTTTTCTGAAAATGTACCAGCTGTTGGATGTTTCATAGACATTGAAAGTGCTTACAATAACATAAACTTGACAGCTCTTTTAGGTATTTTAGATAACTTGGGAGTGGGCTCTGTTATTTGTAATTATCTTTGGCAGTATCTTCATCAGAGACATTTATTCATAGAACTACGGGATAACAGCTTAATATGTCGAATTACTGGTATTGGCATAGCTCAAGGAGACCCTTTGTCCCCTTTACTTTTTAATGCAGCCACAATTAATGTTTGTAGAAGCATAACCAATGTATTCATTTCGCAATATGCTGACGACTTCATTTTATATGACATACAGAAGAGAGTGTCCGATTCAGTATCCCATTTACAAAATGCGTTATTTGTTTTTCAAAGTTTGATGTCAGATTTAGGTCTTAATATTTCCCATAAGAAAACAAAGGTGTGCCTTTTTAGTAGGGGGAGAAGAAGAAATGATATACATCTAACTGTTAATAACAGCCGCATTGAACAAGTCCCTTGTGTCAAATACCTTGGAATGTGGTTAGACAGTTCCTTAAAGTGGGGTAAACATATAAACGAGATCCGGGAAACAATATGTCGATTTTTAAATATTTTTAAAATATTAGCTGGTGCTAAATGGGGTGTACATCCCTTACATCTCAGAAGGCTATACATAGCTATAATCCGAAGTATGATGGATTATGGTTGCTTCTTATACGGTAACTGTGCAAGCTGTCATCTTCTTAAGCTTGACAAAGTGCAAAATCAAGCAATGAGAATCATAGGAGGCTTTATTAGAAGCACACCTATCCATGCGATGGAAAGTGAGCTTTGCCTCCAACCGTTATTTATTCGAAGATTGTTTCTAACATGCAAATTTTACCTAAGATCCAAATCGGTTAGTAATAATATTCTTACTAGTACCTTGGAGGAGCTGTCTGACCAATGCCAAGGATTGTACTGGAGAAACAAAAAACTACCATTATTAGTGGATGTCCACAGAGTGTACTCGGAAAAGCCTTTGTACTCTAGCCCGATATTGGATATTTATTCCTTGGCTACTTGGGTAACTAATATAGATTTAACTAGTGTGATAAGCGATACAATTAAGGGTATAAGTTCTGCAAAAAGACTGATTAATGCGGCTGATCCTAACAATACATGTGTAAAAATGATAGAGGATAAGTTTAGTCGACACTATAAAATATTTACGGATGGGTCCAAGATTGGTTCGGACTTGGGAGCTGCTTTTTTTGACCCTCAACTTAATACAAAAGTTAAATTCAAAATTGATACCAAGGTTTCTATTATGTATTGTGAACTCATAGCTATTTCTGAAGCCCTGTTGTATTTATTGGATATAAATCAAGATAACTTTGTAATATTTTCGGATTCAAAGAGCAGCCTCCAACATTTGGCTCGAATACCCTCGAGTCTTCGAGGGTTCCCGATAGCCATAGTTATTGTAGAATCAATCTATAGGATGCATGCTATGAATAAAACTGTCATCATACAATGGATCCCCTCTCACGTCGGAATTATGGGTAACGAGGAAGCAGACCTAGCAGCCCAACAAGCGTCGTATGAAGGGATAAATTACAAATGCGCACCGTTATACTCAGATTGGCTTGGTCATGTGAAAGAACTGTGCAGACAAAGATGGCAAGAATATTTTGATGAACGTTCTAAGTTAAAGGCAATCTGGTATAAAACCATCCAGTCTGAACCGCTTCGTTACCCATGGTTCGAAGGACGAGAGATAGATAGGAGATATGTGGTAGCTCTGTTGAGGTTGCGTTCAGGTCATATCCCATCTAACAAATTTAAATATTTAATGGGTTTAAGTTCCTCACCAAACTGCGAAGTTTGTGGGGTAATAGAAGATATCTATCACGTGTTGATGGAATGTGACCGGAACATACACGTAAGACAAGATTTACCTGGTATGGGATTTGAAGTGGGGGCATGTAACAGCATTCTAGCGTCCCCTTTGTCGGAGGAGGCTAGAATGTTGTGTCGGTTGTTGTATGAATACGAATAGGTCATGATTATAATAAGAACTGTGAATTCACATTGTTTAGTGTTAAGTTGTTTAATGTAGTTGTTACGGGGGTGACATTATCACTGAGTGATAAAACCCCTTAAAATAAATAAAGATTTAAAAAAAGAAAAAGGCATACCACACCATTTGCAATTTTATAAAATATACACACTCTTTACCCTAGATTTATTACAAAAGAGGGAGACGACAATACATCAGAGCTTTTATTTAGCACCCTTAATATGAGGGTCGAGAATCTCATACCGCGCTTGCGTGAATCAATAATGTACCCCTTATTGTGTTACTACTTGTAAACTTCAAATTACGTTTATAGCCACTGATTGCGCGTCCATTGATGGTTTTGTTCGTACCTGATGACTGATACGTTGTGATTAACCAGCAATGGTCTCAAGTATATAGAATAGGTGGTTATGTGAATAGTGGTTAGTAAATGTCGTGGTACAGTTCCGCGCCTGCGCCCTGCATCCGATGGACCAAATTTTTAGCAAGTGTAATAGGAGAACGGTGTAAAGTGCATCTGTTTTGTGTGAAAATTCTATAAATAATATTAAAAAGTGAGTCTGATTGGCATTGTTGTGTTTTGCATGTTGTGTAGATTAAGTTTCATTGGTAGTCGATGAAATACGAGCAAGTTTCCCGTGCGTTCATTTTCTTTGTGTGAAATCGAGTATTTTCCTGTGATAAGTTTTCTTTGCCGTATCATTATAAATTATAGTATAGTATAGTTTACCTAAAAATGACAATAATACAGCAGTTTTTAGCTTTTATATCGGGTACCTATTCCACAGTTTTCATTAGTTTTCCAGATGATATTTTAAATATATAATATTATAATATTGTGTAGACCTAAACGTAACGTAATTTAATTAAATAGAGAAATAAGTATTAGGTAGGTAGGTAGGTATAACCAATGTGGTTTACGGTGAACTATTTTCTTAAAATAGATATTTTTACCGTTGCGTTAATTATAGCCAATTATTGTTCCTAGCTTGACTGTAATTATTTACACTGCTACAACTTTTACCTATAAATTATATGTTAGTGATTTGTAGGGCGGGATCCTAGGTACCTACATGTTCTTAACTAACCTAGGAACACCTTATTTTGGGTGTTTGAAATCTGGATGATACAAAATAGAAAACGTCCCAATAATAGTGACTTTAATTTTTTATTTTTTTTTTCACACCTATATCGTAAGCAATGATATACCAATAAAATATTTAATAGAATATCATTGATCGTAGGTAACTAAGTAGTCAGGATATTTTCTTCGATTTCCAAATAAGGATCTTGGATAAAAGAAAGCTGTAACAGAATACACAACTACAGAACTACACAAAATGCAACCAACATCATATTTTTTAAAATACATAATATATTTTTATCTCTATTCCAGGATGTCGTGCGGGGCGGAATGTCTCTCCCTCGGGCCCCCGCCGGACTCAATCCTGCACATGCCCCCTCCCCCGCTGCCAGCCTTCCTGGCTAGTGCTGCCAACCTGACGCCACCCTGCAGGGCATCCAAGTGCCCCCCCAACAGGAACAACGAGGAGAACTCGCTGTTCCCCGGAGTGGAATACCATGAGCTACCGAGACATGGTGAGATACGTATGTTGTCTTTTGATTTATTTATCCAATAGACGTTATCTTTCTTCTCTATAAAATGCACAATGTTTCCTACATTACTATTTTCATCTGCCTCTTACAAAATCTTCACAGAAACACATCCATTGGTACCGTTTCTTTCTAGCATTAATAGTACATTACATTGTTACCCTAGGGGTGAAAGTAACTTATTTAGTCCCGAGACGGGGTTTGGTGCCCGAGCGAAGCGAGGGCGCTAATAGTTCGAGGGACTAAATAATAGAGATGCAACGAATAGTGATTTGGCCGAATACCGAATATTCGGTGGCGCTCTCAGCCGAATACCGAATATTCGGCCGCCGAATATTCGGCGGGTGATCCAGTACAATTGACGTCGACGCTAACAAGTAACAACACGTTTTGATGCGGTGCGTGCGGCGGTGACGGGGCGGGAAGTATTTGGCTCAGTAGCCAGCAAATCGTGTTACAACGTGCAGTGTTTTAAATGTACTTTGTCTAAAATTTATAAAATGGCTTTAGTTGTGAATAAAAAGTCTCCTATTTGGAAATATTTTGAAGTTTTCAGTGAAGATTCCAAGTTTCGCAATTAATGATTGTTGGATAATAAATGTTTCGATTAAATTGCTTTTTTTATTTCCTTTTATAAGATATTTGCTACTTTTTTATGTATTCGGTATTCGGCCGAATACTACTTACTATTCGGCCGAATACCGAATACTGAAAAAACTGGCCGAATAGGCCGAACACCGAATAGTTGCCGAATATTCGTTGCATCTCTACTAAATAAGTCTTTAACCCGAGGTAAACACTGTGCTTTTCATTACGAATACAAGGAAAGTAAAAATCAAAACATTCAATCAACAAGTGAAGATCGGATTGCCGCTTTCCCGCCTATTTTGCTTTTTTTTCTGTGGCCGGCCAGCTATTCAGCCATTACCTATTTTTCATTTTCATCATCGAAAAAATGGTAAATATTTTGCCGAAATCTATGATATTTTAAAGAAATAGTTGAAACTTACCTAATTATAATAAAGTTATTTAAAAAAAGATATATTCTCTAATTCATACTTAATTAAAAAAAAAATACATACACACGAACATATAACCTCCGCCTTTTTTGAAGTCGGTTAAAAAAACATGAATCAACTCGAAAAAACAAATGAAGGTCGGTTTGCCGCTTTCCCGCCTATTTGCTTTTTTTTCAGCTATTCAGCCATTACCTTTCATTTTCATCATCGAAAAAATGGTAAATAATTTGCCCAAATCTATGTTATTTTAAAGAAATAGTTCAAACTTAATTATACCTTAGGTAAAAAAAAATATTTAAAAAATATAATTCTTTAATTAATACTTAACTTTATGTTATTTCCATTTTACATCGTGGCTGTATAGAAGGTTGGAACATGGTTCAATAGAAGGTTGGAACATGGTTCAATAGAAAAATGTAACAATTTTTTTGAATAATTTGACAGCTGTCAGTTGAAAACGATTCTCCCTAGGGCTGAAAAGTATTACTTTCAACCCGCTCCTCAGGCAACTTCAGACCTACTTTCAGAGTATGAGTAATGAAAATGTTTGCGACTTCCCAGACGTCATCGGTAACAATAGGCATTATACAGAGATCACTTTGATATCTATCAGTCCCCAAGTTCACAGATGACCTGACGTCAAAGATGGATTTAGTACTATAGGGACAATCATACTTACGGAATTCTGTAAAACTTGTTGCAGAGCCTGCTTCTAACGACGACACATGGTTCCTGGTGCTGATCACTTGCTGCATCGCTGTTCTCTGCATAGCTGCTCTGTTGGCTCTGTTCCTGCTCAAATGTAGAGAGTAAGTAGTCTCCAAAAATCGAGTAATGTAGAGCAAGAATAACTATGGTAGATAATCTTGTGAACGTCACCAGCTATCGTGAGGTCACCGCCTCCAAACACCTGGAATAACCACTAAATTCTCTATATTCTTCTTTCTTTCGACCCAGAAAAAGGGCCTGCTTTGTACTTCTATCTTCTCATTGTATCTTCTATTTTCTTGCAGTTGGAAAAAATCTCATGGGTTTTTTCTCGACAGGGCCCGAGGAGGGTGTAAGAGCGGCACTGGTAAAGCTTCCGGCTCCAACGCGTTATACGGAGGTGCGGCCATCGACTCGCGCGTCCTGTGGGCTGCTCTGACCCCGCGTGGCACGCGGCACTTCGTAGCCGACACCTACCCGCACGACGAGACTGAAGACCACCACTATGAGTGCGTCGAACCCCCACTGTACAAGCTGGGACCACCAGAAGACTTGGCCATCCCACGACACTTCAACGTAGAGTACGAAGATCCTGCACCGTTAATCGAAAGCTACAGCGACAGGACAGAAGAGTACTTCCGAAATGGCATGGACACTCTTCGACGTGGAACACGACCTCTCGTCTCCTCTCCCACAAGGATCGAGCGCCCGAACCTGCCTCCCCTGAACCTCCAGCCTCGCACTCTGAGGAGGGCCCCTCACTCCCGCCGAGTGAGTGATGCAAATAACCCGGAGAAGTCGGCCATCTGAACCGAGAGTGGCGCGGTATTCTCCGTCGCCGATACTACCGATATCGATTACGATTGGCAGTCGATCGAAAACTCGAATGTTGATCGTCTCGTTTGAGGACCACTCTTTTCTGACACAACTAGTTCGACACCTGAACTAAAGTTTTAAAATCAAATCTGGACTTTATACTTAGAACGCTTTTATCCGCATCTAGCTCCTAATGGGACGTTTACAAACATAGTGAAATAGAATAAAGAGTTTGCGCGTACTTCTTTCGATAATGTTACTCGCTTATCGCAACAGTGAACAGTTTTGCTTCAATTTAAGTGACACAAATGAATGCACACTAAGTATAGATTTTTTAGATAGTTAGCAAATGGCTGTTTTAGACTTTTAGTAGAGTGGGTTAACGTATTTAAAAGTTATCGGAAGAAGTATGAAAACTACAATATTATAAGTAGTAGGTACTGAAGGTGTTAGACCAAGCTTACGAAGTGCATCAGTGTCCATAATTCGAATAGCCTGTGTATGCGAACGTAATTGTAAATCGGTAGTCATGAGTGTATTTTGTGTAAATATCATAGTTTTATAACAAATTTTATTTTGTTCAATGTGCAATTGTAAATGCTATAAAGCCTCTAGTCTTATATTACGGTCACAATTTCTAGTCATTTATCACAAATGTGACATGGTACAGTGTCTATTTTAATCGATAAACTGCTAGCATCTTTAATAACTGTTAGAATGTTTTATTTTATACAATATGTATCACGAATTTTTGTACTTGTCAATAAAAGATTATAATTTCTTTTGTTTTTTACTTTCGTAACCCCGTTCCTCCGGAAGCAGTTAGTAGCCTACTCAGGCAGGATTATCTATCACATGGTCCTTCGACACAACTGGTGAAATATAGATGCACATCAACAGGTCTAACAACCCCTACCCACAGGAAATAATGCGGGTTGCAGACCAAGAGATAAGCTATACCGAAGCTATACTAAGCTACAAAAACAACAACAGCCCATAACGTCCACTGTTGGACATTAAGCCTCTCCCATGATGGGAGGAATATGCCGTAATCTCCATGCTTGGCAGGTGAATTGGTTAAAGTTTTGCAGCGTGCTGCCCCGATAGGGCTCCGGGGACCGGGAGGGGGAGGGGGAGGGGAAGGGGTTCCCATCCCCCCCCCCTACCGCTAACCGGAAATGTATAGTTTGTTTTTAATGATTTTTTTTAGATGCAATAATTTTGTCATAGCAAATGTACATTTTGGGGGTTCAGGGGAGAGAAAGAGTAGGGGAAGGGAAGCCACACGCGAAGGTGGAGTGTGGCATAGCGACACTCAGGGGTGAGCGAGAGTGTCTGGCGGGAGCGCGTCCGGAATCCGACTCAGACCAACTTGACCGGGAATGTATATATCACGGCAGGAAAGCTCAGAGGAACACTGTCCCCAAATTATTGGCGCCAACCGCCACCATATTGTCTTTCAGTCATCTATCACATCGCCTTGCGATACGATTCTTCATTGTTGATAGATAGGTAGGTGGGTATTTGAAATCACACACAGCACTTGACTCAAATTCCAAACGTTAATTTCTATTAAACCATATAAGTACAGAAACTGATTAACTTTCTAGAGTTGACTCGTCCATTCGCAAATTATTATGGTTGAGGAGAAGAATGGATGAAGAAACTCTTCACACTATTTTAAATCGTATTACAGATCGTTCACTTCATTAAACACTTATAATTACTTAGTATTTCAATTGTTTTTGCTAATCGTAAGCTAACGTGACGGATCGTTGCTCCCTGTCTGTTCTGAGTGGGGGGAAGTACCACAATATCCGTTCAGCAACTTATTAATTTTTTTTATTTATTTATTTTATTCAACACATACATTTGTTTCAACAGGTAAAACCCAAGCTAACAAAAGTAGTCATATATACACAAATCACACAGTGGACAACATACTAAGTGTCACCCTCTGGAATTCCGCCAAAGAGCAAGAAAATATGTCTAAACGCCGAGAGACATCATTAAGTATTCTTAATGCGCGAATCACTGGTGCAAACTTTAATAAGTGTGTACGGGTTGCCGGAACTTTAAAAAGCCCCTCCCTCGGTCCCAACCGTAGCCTCCTGTTTGGAACGACCAACCCCAACGATTCCAATATTTGTGGATTATTCAGCATACCACGAAAAATCATAAAAACATATTTTACCAGGGCGAGGTTGCGCCTTACTTCCAACTTATAGTACCCAACCATCCCTATAACAAAGAGTGTTGGATACATAAGTGGGTAGAAAGGGTAGACACCAAACTGCTTCCAGTACAGGTATCTGGTAAATTTGTTCTGCAACTTTTCCAGCATCTGGGAATACTTCACTTCATAAGGATTCCAGATGATAGCACTAGTTTCCAAGTTGCTTCGCACTAACGCATTGTAAAGGGCTTTCACTGCTGCCATATTAGTGAAGTCACGGGTTTCACGTAAGACAAAACCAAGATTTTTAAACGCTTTTTTGCACACCTGCACTATATGAGCACGAAACGAAAGATCCCCAGCAAAAGTAACCCCGAGATCTCGTACTAACCCAACCCGCGGTATAACGTGACCGCCCATGCAATAATCATGGCGTCGGGGTACTACGGCCCGCGTGAACGACATTACGTTACACTTCGTCACATTGAAGAGTAGTTTATTCTCTTCACTCCACGCTACCACCCGATCGATGTCTCGCTGGAGCATTCTACAGTGTGACTCGTCTGTTATCCGCAAGAACAGCTTGAGATCGTCAGCAAATAACAAGCAGCTAGCGTCTTTAATGACTTCTGGAAGATCATTAATCATAATAATAAATTCTAACGGTCCTAGATTTGTACCCTGACTTACCCCCGTAAGGGTGAAATACGAGTCCGAGGTGCAACCTGCATATTCTACCATTTGTTTGCGGTTGCCCAAGTAGCTAGTAAAGAACTCTAGGAGGGCTGGGGTAAATCCGGCCCTCGCAAATTTACTCAAAAGTATGTCGTTATCCACACTATCAAATGCCTTCCTGAAGTCAAAGTAAGCGACGTCCAGTTGGGCACCCGTCTCCGAGTCCAGCACTGTGGTGGCCTGATTTAAAAAACACATTAAATTAGAATTCGTGCTACGGCCCACACGGAAACCATGCTGTGCGTCGTTGAGCTGTGAGGCTACTTGCGAGTGGATAGTTGAACACAACGCGGACTCGAAGACTTTAGCAAAAGCTGACAGTACTGCTACTGGTCTATATCCGCTAACATCCGAGCTTGGAGCCCCTTTCGGTACCGGAGTAACCCTAGTCAATTTCCAGCCGTCCGGATACGAGCATTCTCTTAAAAAACTATTAAATAAGTGCATGAGCGGCCGGGCCAGTACTGCCCTACAATCTCTAACAACGAAGGGTGGCACCCCGTCTGGCCCAACCGAACGCTTGGGCTTGAGGCGCGAGAGCGCGGCACTTACCTCGCCGAGAGACAGTTGCCCCACGTGAACGCGGGCACCGCGCTCAGGCACCGCCTTCCCAGCGGCAGCCGCATCCAACCGCGGTGCCACCGCCCCATAAACCGAATGAAAGTAGTCAGCAAACGCCTGAGCACACTCATGCTCCTGCAACGGCTCACCATCCCTAGTTATCTTCGGTCTACTACGTTTCGATCGCTTGCCTCCAATGAAACCCCAAAAAGACCTTGGTTCCTTCACAAATTGTTGCTCAGTACGTCTCTGATAATCGCGGTATGCAATACTGATTTTGTCTTTGACAAGAGAACGGTGGTGTGAAAAATTACTATAGTCGCTGGCTGAACCAGTTTTCTTAAAAGATTTGTGCCACAAAGCCTTCTTCTTAATCTGACCTATTATGTCAGCAGTGAACCATTCAGGGTAGTTATAACGAAAGCAATCACCCTTGGAGCTCTTTCTTGGAGTGCTATCATCCAAAATCCTATAAAATATGTATATCATAAAATATTCTATATGCTTCGTTGGCATTAGTCGTTTCATACAGGGCACTCCAGTCTACCCCTGCAAGTCCCAAGTACAAAGAATGGAAGTCCGCCTTCCTATAATTCCATCGTGGTAGGGTGGAAGCCGGCGGTACAGGGTTACCACGGCTAGAAGTCGCCCGCCCCCGACTTATACTTACTCGCAGCGGCGGATGCTGTGGGTCTATGCATGACAAACATTCCTCACTTTCCTCATTTACGACAATATCACCCTCAGGCAAAGTAGTTAGGACTACATCGAGCGTGCGATTGTTGCAATTAAGAATATTGTTACTTTGGCGAAACCCACAGAAAGTGACAAAATACTCATAATAACATTGTACCTCTTGGTTTGTTGAGTACATATTTAAATCAGCTAATAAAACAACTTTGTCATAGCTACCACATAACTGCTCTAGCAAATGAAACATAAACATATATTCCCTTTCTATAGTCTTAGGTGGAATATACGCAACACAACACAAAAACAAAAAGGTACATTGACGGTATACCGTCGCACATACGATTTCGAACGGGTGGTGGTTCAAGCTAGCGTTATCGGGTAACGGTACTCTGCGTAAGTCGAGAGCGCCGCGCGGTGTGGCGATCAGCATGACCCCTCCGTGTTCACGGCCATCCGTGCGGTCACATCTAATTATCGTGTATCCGCTTGGAGCCAGTTCCCCATCATGTATCGAGTCATTAATTCCAGTCTCGGTTATGGCAACTAAATCAACCGTAGACCCTAGCATATTGTTATAAAATGATTTTAACTTCGTGCGTAACCCTCTAACGTTCTGGTAGAATAAATCTAACGAGCACTTAGGTTTCTTGCCACTAGCTTGGACCACATTTACACCATTCGAGCACACAAGTCCCACTGTTTGCGAGCGGGAGCATTTTAAACCACTAGTATTAGCATACCGACACTGTAAATCATTCCTCTTTCGTCGCTCAGTACCGTGTTCACTGGGAACACCCAACGACTGCTCGTGCACTGTCGCCGGTGTGAATCTCGGCGCTCGTATCCCCCCGCTGCCCGCGGGGACGCCTCGGAAACCAGTCAGACAACTTCACTCCTGCGGGCCATGCCGCCGGCGTGTTTATCCTCTCATTCAAGCTCTCAGGAAAAGCGATTACGAAGGCAGCATGCCTAGTAGTATTAATTACACGTTTCTCCACAATGTATTGTTCACAGGCTTGAAGCTTGTTCAAATAGGTGAGCACGTTTTGCTCCGTCGTCTCCGGCTTGAAAGACCAAGCTTGCAAATATTTAAGCTTTTCCACCGTTTTAAGTTGGTCATCTTCTTGTCCGCTGCCAGTGACCACTCGCCGTTTAGAATTACGTGCTTTGCGCACCAGTTGCCACCCTTTATCGGAGATAACATTTTCGTGGCTATTATCACTTGTGTTAACCGGGCGCGTTTCCGCTGAATTCGTGGCCCGACACTCCAAGGATGATAAAGTTGGTTTTGTGGGTAGATTAGGTTTTGCACTCGTAGCAGTCATCGTCGATGTCATCAGCAAATTATTCGAGTTACCCACGTCACCGTCGATCCTCGGTTTCGCAGCGGCTGACTTTTTTGCAGCGGCTGCGTATGCACTTTTGGCTTTTGCGCTAGAATTAACTCGCGCTTGACGCATGGGACGCTGCGTAGTCGCTGGAATCGCTGGCTTCTCTTGACCACCGTCCGCGTCGGTATCCAATGGTATCGGAGGGACTAATTTCGGTGTACCCTCAATAGCTAACGTTAGCAACTTTAAAGATTCCTCTTGCTTAACTATGATAGTGGTTTGCTCATCAATTTTGCACTCGAGAGCACTGATTTTTGTCGCGAGTTCACTAACTACTTTATGTAGCTCGCGCACTACACCTTCAAGGGCCTTCTGGGCCATTATTATATTTTTAAAATACGTAAATACTGGGAGCTGTACTACAGTGCGCGGAATACCCACGTAGTCTAAAATAGTAAATTCAATCAGCCTCACAAATAATAATAAAACACTTTACAATAATTGTGTTACTATTAAATAATGACAGAATTCACCAATTTGAACACGTTTTCAATCATTAATAATAAACTAGTTGTCTCATTACTTTTTAGTCTTTAAGGCTGATGCTCCAGGGTCGCCCGCGAAAATCAAATTTTCTTACGTTTTTTGCAAATTGCAAGCCAGTGCTAGGTTGTATGTTGATTAAAATATTGGACGCGATTGTAAGACGTATGTAGTTACAGAATTATAATCATCAAAACCATCCATACAATCCTCCAAGTTCATAAAGGTCGAGAAACGATTTTTTCAAGGTCAAAGTCATTGCTAGACCTTTATGAACTTGGAGGGTTGTATTGATGGTTTTGATGATTATAATTATGTAACTACATACGTCTTACAATCGCGTCCAATATTTTAATCAACATACAACCTTGCACTGGCTTGCAATTTGCCAAAAACGTAAGAAAATTTGAATTTCGCGGGCTGGTCGAAGCATTCACCTTAATCTGTGCTATCATGGAACATTTCCGGTGATATAAACAGTTATGTTAAACAAAAGCTTTTTACTAGTAAATCACTGTGTAAAATAGTCTTATTAATTTAAAGTTGGGATCTATTATTGAGACTTACTTAGTTCTCGTACTAAATTTAAACATTCAGGTATTGACGGTAAAATCACATTCGGCGCCATTTTCCCTGACAGGTGACGCCGAATCATAATGTCAAGTGATTAACTATTAATTGCTAATATGAATGAAACCCTAAAGTTGTTAAACAAATATTCTTATGTTAATTATAACGATAGTTTTAGCTAGAACATCGAGTTTAGTTTGATAATTGATTTTCAAGTGATACTGATTAAGACAAGCCAACAGATGGCGCTGTTGAGCTTGATACTCAAACGAAATTAGTCAATGGCACTCACAGGTGTTATAATAGTTGCCAGAGTATCTCACAGATGGCAGTATTATCGTTTATGGAATAAGAAATTATAATTCAACTAGTTACAATCAATAACATTATGTAATAAGCTTAGCTTATAGGTGTCCTCGCGGCGACATATATTTGTTTTTTTTTTTTTTTTTTTTTTGTGTTTTTGACCTAACCTAACGATTAGGTTAGGTCAAAAACACAAAAATTTACATTTCTGGCAAGCGAGGTCCCCCTTCCTTTCTCCTACTCTTTCTCTCTCCTGAACCCCAAAAATGTACATTTGTTAAGACAAAATTATTGCATCTAAAAAAATCATAAAAAAAAACTATACATTTCCGGTTAGCGGTAGGGGGGGGGGGATGGGAACCCCTTCCCCTCCGGGTGAATTCTCCAATCTACCTGCCAAGCGTGGAGATTACGGCAGTAATGAAAGACTAACAGAAAACGCTGCTGCCCACTCTCTAGTCTACGGAGGCGCAAGGTGTTCTGCCTCAGACATTAGTCGCCTTATACGACACCCGTGAGTGTAATAGCATAATAGCCGTGTGGTAGCCGTGTGGTATCCGGCAGAGTAAGTAGAATAGAACCGGTTGGTTCAATTCTACCTACTCTGTCGGATACCACACGGCTATTATGCTAAGATAAGCTAAAAATATGTCCTGTGCACACCAAAAACCAAGCGAAAGCTCAGTCCGTGTTGCCGAAGTATTATGTTATTTGTGGCTGTGCATATTTTATTTAGCTCTCATATCTTAGCTTGCATGGTTTTCAGTCTGCACACAAGTATGAAAAACTGCGTCAGATAAGCGAGCTAAGCTAAACCAACTTAGCTTAGCTCTTACCTCTTGGTCTGCAACCATAGGTCATGACGCCGAGATGCTAAGTTGCTATTTTTTTAACAAAAAAAACCGGCCAAGTGCGAGTCGGACTCGCACACGAAGGGTTCCGTACCATTGACTATATCTAATATAATGTTGTTATAGCGGCAACAGAAATACATCATCTGTGAAAATTTCAACTGTCTAGCTGTCACGGTTCATGAGATACAGCCTGGTGACAGACAGACGGACAGACAGTGAAGTCTTAGTACTTAATAGGGTTCCGTTTTTACCCTTTGGGTACGGAACCCAAAAAAAAGCCAACCAACGTTTCTGAACGCATTCATAGATGCCATAGTGATAATGACATGAATTCACTTTGACGTTGACAATGACATGACGCTATCGCATGCGTTTGCTGTTTGTTGACTGAGTTTTCCCAAAAATATGACTAAATTGATAAATTCCTGATATTTTAGTAGTGATAAAAGATAATACTAACTTTATTTAATAAGAAATAGTGTAAAATATAACCAAAATGTCGGAAGAAGTGATAAAACACTCGGTTCACACATTGGTGTTCAGATCTTTGAAGAGGTCTCATGATATGTTTCTATCTAACCAAGGACTGTTGCCGCCAATTGATGAAAAAGCGTAAGTATTACTAACTTTCTCTTTATTGGTAGGACTGTGATCTAAAAGACGCGTACTGTGTGTAATCATATTACAAATTTACAAGATACCAAGGTATCGACTAAGCTTTCAAGACTTAGCCCCCTGTACATGATGTTAATAACATCATGTTACTTGTTACTAAACCCACTTAAGTTTGATATTATCGCACATACTATTTACTACATGCTAAATATGACTATAATATGCTTTTAAATATTATGAGCAAGAACCTGAAATTGTAGAACATGCTAAAATCACTAAGTACTCTACTTGTTCTTTCCAGAGAAAAAATTCTAAAAGGCGTGAAAGCCCGCGACAGCTATGGACAGGTATTGGACACAGTGCAGCTCGCACAGGCCGTCAAACAACAAGATGCAAGGGCAACACCCGACATACCTATGATCATGGAAAATGGTAACCTAAGTACAATAATTTGGTAACCTTAATGTTTTGTCCTTTGTAACTAACCCAGTTCATCATCTTATTTCATAAATGCTTAATTGTTACTATACACAAGAGAAATATTTGCTATTATCAACCATTTAGCAAACAGATTTCTTAGGGGCCGCTTCCACGAGCGAGTGAATCATGGCGATTAAATGACAGCCCAAAAGAGAGTGTATAGAAAAACGTGACAAGGACGATAATATCACCGCGATTCTCTCGCTCGTGGAAGCGGCCCCTTAGTAATTTATAATTATAATCTGCGAGGATGCAGCCCAGCCTTACTGACCTCTTACATTCTTTGCTGGAACCACTAACTCTTTGTTGAAACTTGTTTGTGTGTATATATTCTAACGCTTCCAACTTAAAAGCCAATTATTCTTCTTCTATGCAAGCCTTTATTGGCCCGGAAACAAGGGATCAGGAATCCTCATCAAATGGTATGAATGGTGTGTAGTGTGCACTAAGTGTATCAAAAATTGTTTATGTTTAGAGATTATGCATGCTAAAGTAGCATAATTTACTTTCCAAGTAGCTAAGTAAAAGCTTTTGTCATAGTGATCATGATAAATATGTTTCAAAGTGGAAAAGAGTGTCCATGAAGTTTCTTGCCCGTTCTTCTTCATGAGATTTACTATCTTCGAATGGGCAACTACAGTACATTCACATTTATTATGCCTGAGGCTAGACTGTAGGTAGCTAATTATTGACTATGCAAAAGTACCTGTCATGGGCCTATTTGAAATAAATGCTTTGAGTTAGAGTAGAGTTTAACTCACATGCATTTTCCGAGTTCCAGAAGTAACTGGATTATGTAAGCATGGCAATAGAATTGGTATCCTTACCTATGTACTATCGAGGACACTCCTGCCTGATCACCACTAAGCTAATTTTTGCTTGCACTTACAACATAGAAACACTCTCTAGCCCCGCCCCGTTTACTTTGTATAGAAATGATGGATGAAAAGATACTGATCGGCCGAGCGCACTGACGACGCACGTCAAACGAGAGTTATTGTTATTTTGCGCGCCAAAGTTAACACTTTCCTAACAGGCCTAAACTTTAAGGGGGCGTGGCTCGACGCCTCTGCATGATTTAAGCTAAAAAAAAATTAACTGATCAGGCGGAAAAGACCACAACTGTACAAATTTATCAGTTTCATAAACTTAAATAAAATTCCTCTACTCCTTAGGAGAAATAGCAGAATCAGCAGCCCTAGGTTCAGACGCTGCCCTCCTCCCTTTCACGGGCCCCACTCCTACCGCGGCCCCGCCGACTGGCGCCCTAGCCGTGCCCAGGAAACCTCCTACGATGCCCAAGCCCAAGTGGCATGCTCCTTGGAAGCTGTTCCGTGTCATATCTGGACATTTGGGATGGGTCAGGTGTGTGGCTGTTGAGCCCGGCAATGAGTGGTTTGCTACAGGTATGTTTATCATGATTTATTGAAATCTTAATTAATAAATGACAGCGGTTTTTTTGTATCATAGGTTGCATTTACTTTAACCTCACTTATTGGAAATAGATCACCTGATTTTGACCTCATTCATGAGATTTCTGTGAGCAAGAATTTAAAGAAGAATATACAGCATGTTACAGTCTTCATATTAGAAATAAAATGTTAATCATTTCAAAATAGCCATTGACAACAATTTACTC
Source organism: Xestia xanthographa (assembly GCA_905147715.2). Lineage (NCBI taxonomy): Eukaryota > Metazoa > Arthropoda > Insecta > Lepidoptera > Noctuidae > Xestia > Xestia xanthographa. Next base: position 3,540,890 of record LR990659.1, on the reverse strand, counting down.
CAAGTTTACTTTATTTATAGGTGCTGCTGACAGGGTGATTAAGATTTGGGACTTGGCAAGTGGAAAGCTAAAAGTATCACTCACAGGGCATGTCAGTACAGTAAGAGGTAAGTTCAATTATCAACCTTATTTTAACTTTCACAACACATCCAATTACTTATAGCACAATTTCAATGCTCCAGGGTAGCTCGCGAGATTCAAATTTTCTAACGTTTTTTGCAGTTTGCAGGCCAGTGCTAGTTATATGTTGATTATAATATTATTCGCGGCTTTAAGACAAAATAATATAGTTACAGAATTATAATTATCAAAATAATCAATACAACCCTCCAAGTTCATAAAGGTCCAGGAATGATTTTGACCTTGAAAGAGTCATTTTTCCACCTTTATGAACTTGGAGGGTTGTATTGATGATTTTGATGAATATAATTCTGTAACTACATACGTCTTACAGCCGCGAATAATATTCTAATCAACATACCTACAACCTAACACGCCTGCAAATTGCAAAAAATGTAAGAAAATTTGAATTTCGCGGGCTGGTTGGAGTATTCAATTCTCATGTTGTTTCTGTTCTCAGGTCTGGAAGTATCTTCAAGGCATCCATACTTATTCAGTTGTGGTGAAGATAGACAAGTCAAATGCTGGGACTTGGAATATAATAAGGTAATTTTGATTAACAAATCAACTGAAAAACGTCCATTGCTAAATATAACTTCACACCACCGCTATTTTACCAGAAGCTTTACGCGAACTTACCTCAAGTGTGGCTATAATACGCCTCATCTGGTGGGGATTGTTGTTTATTTTTCCAAAAATCCCCACTAGGCTGAGATTATTTAACTATTGTGGATTTCTGGAAAAAAAAGTAACGGTCCCCACTGGTAGGGATTTGTCGGTGGGGATTTCTGGAATAATCCAGCCTATAGTACACCCACACATCGCACAATATGCTTTCCATATAATAGGAGGCGAACCTATTCCTATTAGGCGCAGCCGGACACAAGTCGACATTTCGACAATAAACTTAATTGCCGTCTCATCGGACTATGAAAGAGAGTTCTTGTGCACTTTAATATTTCTTGCCTCGATAGCTCCGCTGAGAATGGCCGCCATGTCCAAAAACGGTCTTGAGGATAATTTTTTAACAGACTCCTAAAAATGGAGAAAAGGATTCCACGGGCATCTTTTTTTTCCATATCTACTCAAAAACTCCTGCGCCGATTTCAAAAATTCTTTCACCATTAGAAAGCTACATTCACCCTGAGTAACATAGGCTATATTTTATCCCCGTATTCCCACGGGAACGGGGACTACGCGGGTGAATCCGCGTGACGTCCGCTAGTGTATAATAATTATGTACAACGATTACTCCGTGCTTACTGGGCCGATTTATTAGATTATTTTTTTGTAGTAGTTAGAGGACGTAAGCGCAGTGGTCCCACTACCAGATTATTATTTTTTACTTTGCTTGAGTAGTTATTACTGTTCTCCCTTTTCCAGGTAATCCGCCACTACCACGGCCACTTATCAGCGGTGTACACGATCTCGCTGCACCCCACCATAGACGTCCTGGTCACGGCGGGACGAGACGCGACCGCGAGGGTGTGGGACATGAGGACTAAGGCCAACGTACACACGCTCACGGGACACACGGACACTATCGCCTCGCTCGCGTGCCAGGCTGCTGAGCCACAGGTTAGAGACTGTTATTTCTTGGGCGGTAGTAGCAACTGTAGTGTGAAAGAGCTTGTTCCCTTTGTGAAAGAGTTTGTTCCCTTTGTGAAAGAGTTCGTTCCCTTTGTGAAAGAGTTTGTTCCCTTTGTGAAAGAGCTTGCTCCCTTTGTGAAAGAGCTTGTTCCCTTTGTGAAAGAGTTCGTTCCCTTTGTGAAAGAGCTCGTTCGGAGAAGTATATCACACCTATTTATGCCTCCAAGCAGCACTGCTGTGTTCCGGGTTGAAGGATATGCAGGGTTACTGGTAACTTGACGTATTCCTTGCAGGAAGTCCTATTAGGGTTAAAATGCGAGAAATTAAGCCAACAAATGTTCTACCGAAATTCAGTAGTTTTTGAGATAGTTACATTTTTAGTTTTTTTGTGAAATATTCCAGATTAAATCATTTGAAGCCAATTTAAAAAATGATTTAAGCCGGGAATGTACTGAAAGGGACATGCCCAAGTTTCATAGTGATTTTGGCCTTGGGTGCACACATAAGAAATGACGTATTCTAGGTAATAAAAATCGTCAACATTTAAAAAAGAAAGAATTAGTTAAATAAAACTTCGGATTTCATAGTAAAAAGTATCATCATAGCTTGTTATCGGGTCCATGTGAGGAGTTTCGGATGAAGCGGAAGCAGAATCCATATTCACGCCAAAGTCGTTAAAATAAAAATAAATAAAATAAAATTCATTTAATTCAGACAACAAAGATCCATATTTTGTTAGTATTACACACAGCTTATATTCTAGTGTTAGTAACATTGATATAAAAATAATATTATTAAAACAAAGGACGACCAGGCAGAAAGTCCTATACCCAATCAACCTCCGCACAAAATGCCTGATATTTGGAGTATAGCTCTCCGCCACAGCTCTCAGGATATAGTTGCGACTACTCCGCACTCTGCACAGCAGCGAAGCTGTTTTTTTGCGCATTATGGCATAAAAGCCATCTGTGTGGGTCTCAGCAAACATTTCTGAAGCGCTACAGAAACGAGGCAGTCGCAACAACATCCTGAAAGCATTATTATATTGAACGCGGAGGACATCCAGCGATCTCTTGGTGTAGTTGACCCATAGATTGCTCGTGTAAAAACTCTGACAGTAGGCCTTAAAAAGAGTAATTTTACTAGGTCAGAGCACCGAGCAAATCTACGGGCCAGCATGTTACCTCTGACCGCCAATGCCCTACGCTCCCTCTCAATATCTTTATCATCCTTAAGGTCGTCGGTGATAAAATGTCCAAGGTACTTGAAATTGGAGACTCTGTTTAAATGGAGTCCATTCAGCTTTAGAATCTCTGGAACAGAGTCTGGACATCTACCAGTGGCCTTAAATATCATATATTCACTCTTGGTGACATTATAAATAAGTCCATGTGAGGCAGCATTAGTCTCACAAACTTTGAGCAATTCCCTGATTGCCCCAGCAGTCGGGCCCAGCAGCACCATGTCGTCTGCGTAGCTGATGTTATTGACGCTCACTCCATTTATTCGACATCCAACATTCATGCTGCTGAGCTCGGTGATGAGGCCATCAACATACAGATTGAAGAGCCTAGGGGATGTCAAACCCCCTTGTCTCACACCGCGTTAAGAGCCATTTCACAAAATTCAAACGCTCGAGTTTAGGTAAAAGACCGCAGCTTTGTGTATGTGTGCGTAGCTATCCACACTTACACAACGCGAACAATGCAGCGCGAGTGTCGAGACGGACTAAACAATCTTGGGCCGTTATAATCGTAATGCACCTTGGTTTGAGATTTAGGCAAAACGATAATTTATTTATTCAGTATTTTATCTATTAAACCCTTCTAAACTAATAAAACACAAATACATGTTATGTAAATATGTTTTTTATGTGTATGTTTCTATTACATATTTATTATTATACTTTTTATTATATTTAGTAGGAAGAAGATTATCATGTTTATCAACCTTCCTAGGTTGATAAACATGATAATCTTCATTTCGAAGCGCATACTCTTTCTGGTTCCTTAAATACATTAAATTCAAGCGTTTACAGTATTTCACAGTAACGAGGTTTTTCCATATTCTTACTTTTGATCGACTGATTATGCTCTCAGAGTTGAAAGAATTTTTTTAAGGATACCTACTCTGTGTAGTTGTACCTATGATATATCATGAATTGCATCTATTTGCTTTGTTCATAAACTTCTTCCGTGTCGATGGCCATCTAAATTGATTCCCCTAAAAAATTTAGTACGAGTTCCTGTAATAGGTATTAAAAAAAAAATACTAACAAGTTTTAATTAAAATTAACATTGGTGCCGATTCCCTTGTTTACAAACTAAACCAAATTTAAGTTCAGTGCATCTTTTTCTTTCTATTTCATTAAGAAAAGGACAGAAGATAAATTTTAGTTACTTTCTGTCAAATTAATCAGCGCCATACAAGTTTTAGACGCGATTAAAAAGTTGACTACTAAAATTACATCAAATTACGTCAGGTGCTGACTAATTTGACAGGATTAAACTAATATTTATCTTCTGTCCTTTTCATAATGAAATAGAAAGAAAAAGATGCATTCAACTTAAATTTAATTTAGTTTGTGAACAAGGGAATCGGCACCAGTAAGTCAGTTTATTAGTATGTTGTTTTGTAGAAGATGTCAGGAATATACTACGACTTCACGTTCTCATGTAATGTTCCCTGATAATGCCAAAAGAATACACGCTGACGTGAGCGAAACCGCGGGCACAGCTAGTTGTAACTAAAACAATCAATTTTATTAAATCACTTTCCACTAGTACCCTGCACGGCGTCTCTTCTAAAAGTACTATCCTCTGTTTTCACGCGATTTCTCATTCTAAAATGAAAACAAAATAGCTATCAAATTTCGGACCCCAAATATTTCTAAAGGAGTGTTAAGTGTTTTCAAACCCTTCAAATTGTAATTACGGTTCTGTATTCCATGTCGATATAATTATATGTTAAGAAAAGAAAATTTATATGTCAGTGTCAGGTTGTATGTTGAACAAAATATGATTCGCGATCGTAGCAAATAATGGATTTGCGGAGTTATAATCAACTCATCAATGAAATAGTCGTTAGAAAATTTGAATTTCGCGGGGTACCTTACGTGATCGATAACTATGTATATGAATTGCAAATAAAAATAATATCCACCTCGCTTCTGTTTCTTTTTTCTTTTATTCTTTCCTTATATTGACACAATGATAATACAACCCTTACGCCCCATTGATAAAACTAATAAAACAGAAATATAACAATTCATTTACAAACTACTAAAATAATACTTTACTTGATAATAAACAAAATTCCAACCTAATGAAAAAATACAAAGAGAATCAAAATGTTGTAGTCGTAGTATAACAATGCGTTTACGATAGATACGCTCGAAAATCGGGACGCGGAAAAAAATGGCACAGGTCCTTCGCCGATGGGCGCTCGGGCCGTACTAATCCGTGCTCGCTTATGCGTCGTACAGTACCCGGCACGTAACTTGGCAAGAGTCGTTAGATGCGCAGAAGTCGTTTTTTAGGTCTCTTTGGCGGTCAAGCGGGACGCGGGGTATGACGTAGCGCCGATCCGAGCGCGCGATTGGCGCGTCAGTCGACCCCTGCCTCCCGCACCGCGTCTACATTCCGTTCGCTCCCGATTACACTTGCGGTGCTAGTGCACGAGTACTACTCTACCCTTTGTTTTTGTTACGAGTTCAGTTTTAGTTTTAAATTAAGTTTTTGTTACGAGTTATTGTTATTGTTGTTGTTTTAAATTTAGTTTTTGTTACCAGTTGTTGTTATCGTTTTAAATTTAGTTTTTGTTACGTTTTTTACAATGCCAGGACCAAATACCGTTTTACGCAGACATGCCAGAAAAATGGTATACGATGTGTACTGTTTCATGGAGAAAGAATATATAATATTATAGTTTTGTCGAGGATGAGGAGCCAACTCCTTCCACCAGCTCAGGTGGTAGTTTTAATTTGATGCCAGGTGTAACGGTATTAGTAACCGATAGTGACGACGAGAACCTATAATTTTTAATAATAATACTTTTTTTTACATAATAAAAAAAATGCATCAGTATTATGTTTTATTTATAACACCTAATAAAAGTCACGAATTCCTCTGCTTTGTTTAACTACATGATTAAAAATAAATGATGGCAATAATCAAAAATGACAATCAATAAAATTTAAGTGACCAGTGGTTTGTTCCACTAAGTGTACGATGCGCGAACTTGCCTCCACTCCGCCAAAACCTTGCCAACTTACGTGCCGGGTACTGTAATTTATTCTAATTTAGAGTGATGTTAAAAATTATATTGTATCTGATTAAATGAATTGATTTTAATAAAACTTTGGAATTAGTCTAATAAAAGAACATAGTTTATTTTTACTTTTTTTTTTTCAATGTAATTACGCTTTATTCAAACCAAAAAATCACGATAAAATAGCAATATAAAACGTAAAAATTGACCTAAGACTTTATTTTTTTACTAATTAATGTTATTAATTATCGATATTCTAGAGAATTATGTGTCGACAAAAGTATATGTCTGATGTTTTGTGTATTTTTTTGAGTGAAATTTATAAATATTTATGATAGAATTAGGAGTCTGAAATTGACTCTGCGAAGATTTTTTAGTAAACTAGTTGTGGGAGATTAATCACTACATAGTAAACAAATAAGTTTTTTGTAAATGTGTTAAATTAAGTGTCAATAAGAAAAACTGATCTATTTTTAACATGTATTCAAAAATGCCAGGATGTTCTCTAAGATGGTAATTTAGGCGACTAAAGTCTTAGAAATTTGCGCGAAAACGTGAAATGGCTCTTAAGGTTTGCGTTAAGGTTTGAAGAATCTAAGAGTCCATTTTAAGAGCCTGTATTTGCTGTTTTGGTGATATTGGGCGATCTAGATCTCGGTATCTATAAGACCTAAGAGTTCGCTATTTGGACACCATTAAACTTGGACTTATAATAATTAAATCTGTTGAAGCGAAAACACGATTGGATAAAAAATTACGATAGAAAAAAAATACAAAAAAAACACGTTTTTCACTTATTTTGAGTTGGATCTCTGAAACCCTAAAGAATTTAATGATGATTTTTAGCCTAATAGATAGGTAACAATATTATCTAAAATCGTGTTGACTTAATTTTTTATTTTTCTACTTGGTTTTCTCGTAATTAGCAATATGTGATTTGGCGCTTACGTTATTTTATTCTAAGCGAACACGCACTCTTTCTGTCCCTTGTTTTGCACGCGGTAGTAATAGCGCTATCCTTTTCAACCGTTCCCTTCAGTAACGAACGGGCCATCCCAGAGTGAGGACGAATGACTTTGCTGCGCGCGGTCACGTGTTCTACGTAAATTATATTCCGGAGATTGTACGCCGACTACCATATTTTGATCTGAAAAGTTTTTTTTTATAAGTTCATTTTATAAACAAAGAACTTTGCTTGTTTACTGAGATTGTTAAAATTTTGTTCAGCTTCAATACTAATGTTATGATGACGGCGTAAAATTTGTATTATAAGTTTGATTTGCGTGTTTGCAAGTTTAGATGTAGAGGGTAATCTTCGGAACTACTGATTCGATTACGAAAATTCTTTATTTTTTTTTTTTAAATTATATTATCGCCGAGTGTCAAAGGCTATTTGCAGGACGTTCCCGTGGGATAGTTTTAGAACATAATGCGAGTGAAGTCTCAGGAAAAAGTGAGTTAAAAAGCCGGTGCTTTCTAAACCTCAAGTTAAGTCAAGTTGGCCATTTTTATGTTTTATTATGTTCCTATTGGGTCACCAGGACGGTTCTTATTCTTAGCTTGTACTTTCTAAGTTTCATTGTCACCTAGCCAAGGATTTTTAGACAAAATGGCCAAAGAAGGTATCTCTGGTAACAAACTGAAAGGGGTTTGAATTTTGTGGCCAGTCTAACTTCCGCCTTTTTTTTTTATTTCAAAGTTGCGGCTACGCATGTAGCCTGTATTAATAGATAGCTGGTATCAATACAAACAAGTTTTGTATGAGATAAAATGTCACGTTTCCGATATATGAGCTATTAAAAGTTAAAATCCATTCACTGATAGCATCTTCAATACAACTTTGATTTGATCAGACACGCATAAAACGTATATCAATCGATAGCATCAATACAAACAAGTTTTTTTCTGACACAAAATCTTTTAAAGCGTCACGTTTCCGAGATTTAAGCTATCAAAGTTGTACTGGTAGCGATCACAACGCTATATATATTCGAAAACGTAGCTAACGTTGCTGTCTCAGACAAAATGAATGTGTAAATGGACCACCATGAATGGACTTTAGCTTTGATAGCTCATATTTCTGAAACGTGACGCTTTAGAAGATTATGTACCCAACAAAATTTGCTTGTATAAATGTCGTAGCCAATTCGTATAACACGCCGTTTCACATAATGGCGCGCCGGATTGAAAAACGCCGTCGTTATGTAATACGGCGCCCTCACGTTCAGCCGGATTGTGGTGGCGATACGTTCGATAAGCGGCGTCCAACGTTTAGCCGTATTGTCAGCAATTCCGATACCTCAAATAACCTACTAAAATTGTACTAAAAGTCTTGCTAGCTGGCATGAGGAGTGTAGGCCGAAGGCCGGTGGAGCGACGACGACATTTGTGACAAAAAGTGGATGTGTAATATAAAATGCGAGTCGTAACGAGCGCGCGTCATGGAGTCGTAGCAGGTTCTAAATTTGCTTATATCTCGAAAACGGTGCGTCCTATCGCAAAAATAATGAAAAATTCACCCCCCCTTTTAGAAACCCCTCTGCCACGTATTTCTCAACATGTAGGTAAAAAAAAAATGAAAAAAAAAACTGAAAAGCGGGAAAAGCGGCCATTTCATTGTGACATCGTTGTCGATTGTGACGCCATGTTTCTTTGTTATGATCATGCAGCGCCACTTGCGGTGATAAATGGAACTAAAACTTTCAAAGCGGTATCGACGATGCGCCCGTTTGTATAACGGCGCGGCGGCACGTTATTACGCCGCTTTGACGAACGCGAAGAGCTCATTCAATGCGGCGTACTTTATTTCAGCCGAATTGTAATCCAGCTGAACGTGAGGACGCCGTATTACATAACGGCGGCGTTTTTCAACCATACATAATAACGGCGCGCCATACATAATAATGGCGCGTCATACATACGAATTGCCTACGACATTAATATGACCATTTTCTTTCTTTCTTTTCACTTAGTTTTTAACTAATGTCTGACAGTTTCGGTACTTTATGCGGGTTACAAGTTGAACACAACAATGTTTTTTTTTTAGGGATGATCCTGACTAATAAAATATGATTCTGTTTAGTCCGTCCATTAGATTATCGAAAAATATTGGATACATGTTTTTTGTTCTAGCAAATTAATAAAATTGACGAAGATAAAACGCGTCAAAGATAGAGAGAGGCTTGTGACGTCACTTTCCGGTAAAAACTGAGCTCAAATGTGACGTCACACGAGTTTTCGACGCACTGTATCGTCTTCATTTTTAGATTACGTGAAAAAATAAAAAAAACTGTGTCCAATATTTTTTGCAAATCTTTCTGACGTTAATTTTTTGTTTGTCATCATCCCTATTGTATTGTTGATGAGTCGACGGAAACGATAACTGTCAAATGTTGTTGTGTAGCAATGACTTTGACCTTGAAAAAATCGTTTCTCGACCAAACCATCAATACAACCCTCCAAGTTCATAAATGAACTTGGAGGGTTGTATTGATGGTTTTGATGATTATAATTCTGTAACTACATACGTCTTACAATCGCGTCCAATATTTTAATCAACATACAACCTAGCACTGGCCTGCAATTTGCCAAAAACGTAAGAAAATTTGAATTTCGCGGGCTACCCTGGAGCTTCAGCCTTAATGTCAATTCATTGGTTTTATGTAAAATCCAGCATAACAACAACAAATACGAACAACTAAAACGAGACAAAAACGCGCGCGAATCGAGAACTCGAGAGTTTACGTTCTATTATCTATGGTTTACGTGACGTTTCACGTTTGTATTTTGTTTGACAACCATACTGCCCTGATAAGCCGAAAAGCGCTAACTCAATCAGAGTAAGTTTTGAGAAAAACGACTTTTTGTGAATGGATTTTTCCCACCTTCAAACGGGGGTTAAAACTAATATTTTTAAAACTGTTAAAACTTATATAAACGTATTTTTGACCCTAGATATAACTGACATACCTAAATTATCCATAAATGGCACCATTATACCTATTTTGTGAGATACCGCTATTTTGATTAAAAATAAAGGCTTCAAAAATTGAGATAGTGCTTTTAGTCTTATTCTGCTCATAGAAAGTTCCATACAAAATGATGTGTTTTTCATTTTTGATGAAAATACCGAATAAATTTGTAATAAAACTTCATTTAATATTTTTTTAACAACTTTATTAAATGTAGCAGCAAATTACAAAAAAAAGTTAAAGCAATTTATTCGCTTTCTATGAAATAAAATTAATCAAAAGTTGGTAGTCCCCGCCAAAAAGACATTCTATTAGCAGGTATTAAACTGGAAAGAGATTTTAAAATATTGTTTTTTTTTGTTTGAGATATTCCTGCTGGTACTGTTTTTTTAGTTGGGGATGGAAGCTTGTCTAATTTTAAGAACTTTGTACCTACAATGCTAGCCGTAATGGGTTCATTATAGAAACCAGTTCTGTACCTAATGTCAAAACTGCCTCTGTTAACTTCCACTTCAACAATGTCACTAATGTAAGGTCGTGGTGACAACCGGGAAAGTTTGTATTGGGTCGTATAGTCTTGCCACTCATAAAAATCATCTATTGTAATTTTTTTGATATTTACATTTTTTCCAGCACTGTTTACAGCTTCGCAAAAGTCATCAAAGTCATATATTTTATTTTTCATTCGCTTCATTGCCAATTCTACTCTATGGTGAAAAGAGTCTGCAGACATAAATGTGTGTCCGGCTTCGAAGTATTTAACAATAATCTTTTCTGCATTGATCTGATCCGAATTTATAACATAGATTAAAAACGAAAAAAACGTCCAGTTTTTATTTTGAGCAGAACAATTATCCACCCAAAGTACAATATTTTTCATATCCCGATAGAACAAAAAAAATTAAGAAATGATCGTTACTAATGTTTATCTTCATGTCACGACACGCTCTATTGTGAAATGTAAGTGAGTGTAATCCTTATTGCTAAAGATATTAAAGTCAATTTTAATTACCTAATACTTAAGTATAGCCGTATCTCAAACCTTAGCGAACTAATAATACCCACATTTACGTAGCGTAAAAGCGCTAACTCCGGAACTTTTTCGAAACATGAACTTACCGCTTATTGGCTTAAAAATTTACTTAGGTTTTTGATTAACATTTTTTAAGCGTTTCTAGCCTATGTCGGTATAAGGCTATTTGGCTTCTTAAAAACGACATGCCGCCAAATCTCTTCGGAATTTAAGGAAAAATTGAGATATAAAAAAAATTCTTAGTGGTTTATTTTAATGTTTTAAATTAGATATCGCTATTTGGCTTATACCATTAGATGCGAAATTACTCTAGCTATTGAATGGTATAAAAAAAACTAAAAGGGCGTATCTCAGAGATAGCGCCTTTCGGCTTAGCAGGGCAGCATAGACGTTTTAAAATCAGGGAGCGGTTGCCAATGCAATTTAATCAAATCGATACCTAATTGATCTTGATCGATGATAATTTTAATTTGATTTCACTTGATGACTATTCTCTAATAATAAAGGCACCATCCAATTTTTCATAATATGTCAGAAACAAAGTCTGTTTTTATGTTAATTACTTTCAGTGGCGTAGCTATGGGGGGGCGCTGGGGGCCACGGCCCCAGGCGGCATACGAATGGGACATTAAAAGTCGAGGAACGATTATTTCAAGGTCAAAGTCATTGCTAGACCTTTATGAACTTGGAGGGTTGTATTGATGATTTTGATGATTATAATTCTGTAACTACATACGTCTTACAATCGCGAACAATATTTTTATTAACATAAAACTTAGCACTGGCCTGAAAAACGTAAGAAAATTTGAATTTCGCGGGCTGGTCGGAGCATTCACCTTAATAATTTCAAAACCTATTAATTACGTAAAAATATCGCTTACTTTTAAGATGAAGTGAATGAGTTGATAATTCATATTTAATTATCTTGTGTTTTTTTAGCACATATCTTTTTCGTGTGCGTTTCTTGGCCAAAAATGGGCAATTGCCTTTGAGTATTATTTTGACAACCTTCTTCGAGATAAATCGAAATTGCTGTAGGTACTGGCCAGACACATGCGACCAGCGACCGGCAAAAGTTGTATGAAAATCCATATCTGTCGTGTTTAGCGGCCAAATAGTTTTAGTAAACTTATATCTGTCATGATAGTTAAAAATGGAACGGTCTTTTATTCTGAAACATGGCAACCAAGGAGGTAACTTAACAAAGGATTCATTTAAATTTCAAATTGGCTTGTAAATAGAAAGCGGTTTATTGAAAAAAAAAAAAAACAAATGAACTCTTTAACGCGAGAGTTTTAATTTCCTCGCATTATTTGAGAAAAGTACTATATAAGCCTTGGCCACAACTAGGCATTGATGGACTTACGTATGTGTGCCTTTTTTTTTTCGGACTGGAAATCATCAAATGACCCCTCCCACTCTGGGCGGAGCAGGAGGGAGGGAGTGTCAGACTTTTACTGACTAAAACCCATCCATGTTCCTTCATCGCCCTTTACGTTCCGGGGCCACGGTATCTCTTTCGAACAGTCCCGCAACCCCGGAAGTATGTGTGCCTCGGCCCACATTTATACGTTCGTCCATCAATGCCTCTGTTGCTGGCTGCTGCAGTAATGTGATGCCATCTAGCCGATTTCGACCAGCGACTGCATTCGATGGCTTTCTAGTGTGGTTGTAGAGAGCTTTGGTGTGCTGCTCTTTCATGTGCTCTCAAGTGGCTAGCATATCCAACTTTAGCCGAAAAACTCCGAGCACAAGAACACCATTGACGACATTATAGGGTATAGCTGTAGGTGGTCTAGCTTTAAGTTCATCACGCTTTAAGTCCAGCTGCGACCTTCTTCTCTCTTCAAAGGCGTTGACCTGCCGATGCATATGACGTCTCCACTCGGGCCGATTTTGTGCCTGCTTTTCCCACACTAAGGGGTCAATTTCGCATCTTTTGAAGTGTCTATTCTGAACATCCTTGAAACGTAAAAACTGTCCACCACATTTCCGTTTTCCTTCCTGCCCGCTTAGCATGAACGCCGTAGACACGAAAGAGAAACGACAAATCTTTTGTTCATCTGTCATTGAATCGACAAAATGACAGATGAACAAAAGATTTGTCTAGTCTCTTTCGTGTCTACGGCGTTCATGCTAAGCGGGCTGGAGTTCAGAATAGAAGTGCAGTAATGTACTGTAATTTCCTCTTACTTCCAGATAATAACCGGCTCCCACGACTCAACAATCCGCCTATGGGACCTAGCAGCCGGCAAGTCAATGTGCACGCTAACGAACCACAAGAAGTCGGTCCGTTCAATCGTGGTACACCCTTCGCTGTACACGTTCGCCTCGGCCTCCCCCGACAATATCAAGCAGTGGAAGTGTCCGGAAGGAAAATTTATACAGGTAAGAAGAAATTGCTGATCGCGATGAGACTGGTCATTGTAACATCCTTATAGAATACCAATAACAGCCGGCTTTACGTGCTAGAGGTCTTGGTAATTTGTTATGTAAAGAATGGTCAGAAATCATCCACGCCATCCACGAACCGACTTCGTGAAGTCGACAACAGGCTCTGTAGGATTTGACGCAGAATGTGCACTTCGAAAAATGTGCACTTGACGCAAAACGTGCACTTGAATGAGTGAGAATTTTATTACAATGGGTTAAATAAAAACTGTTTGCTTAAGAACTATATTTTTATTTATTAGTTTGCATGATTTTAGCACGATAACATTTTGATAAGTGCTCTTTTTGAGAAGTGCACATTTTGCGAAGTGCACATTCTGCGTCAAACCCGCTCTGTATAATCCTTCTTATATTTAGGTGTGCAATAAAGACTTTTCTACGTTTCCATACAGAATCTGTCAGGCCACAATGCGATCGTGAACTGCATGGCCGTTAATCCCGAGGGTGTCCTCGTCAGCGGGGGAGATAACGGAACTATGTACTTCTGGGACTGGAGGACGGGGTATAACTTCCAGAGGTTACAGGTGAGTTCTGACATCATTTCTGTTTATGATGTACTTTCCGACGCACGAAGGAAACTCGGTATGTAATTAATTAATGGTTACCCATCCACAGACTGACCTTGGTAAGCGTGGCTTAACCTTGAAGATTGCTCTGATTGGCTGTTATTATTAAACCCACGAGAAATATAAATACTATACTTCTATTTATTTTCTCTCAGGCAATGGTAAAAAGTAGAGTACACAACTCTTGAAAAAAAAAATCTAGGTTCTTGTATCCCTTGTTACGCTCGGGAGTCTCTACTCTAGAATCCTTCGCTGCTCTCGGGATCCAACTTTGTCCGTCGAATTAAATTCCTTACTTTTTCAATTGTTGTTTAATCTACTGTTTTCCCAGATTAGCTCAAACAGTGATTCTACCAAATAGAAACAGAGGTCCCTAACCATGTCTTCTTCCTCAGGCGGCAGTCCAACCCGGCTCAATGGACTCAGAAGCCGGTATCTTCGCAATGACCTACGACAATTCAGGCTCTCGTCTGATCACGACCGAGGCTGATAAGACTATCAAAATCTACCGCGAAGATGACACGGCGTCCGAAGAGTCACATCCTATCAACTGGCGACCAGAGATACTGAAGAGGAGGAAGTTTTAATTTAGTTATTGTAGTAATAAATGGAGATTTTTTAACAATGAATCTGGTATTTTATTTTATAATAGCTTCTGCTCGCGACTTCCTTCCACATCTAAGGTTTTTATAATAATAATAATAATCTCTTTAATTCAGAATAAAATTCCATAGTTATAATTTAAGTAAATACAAAGATGTTAGTAACAATAAAACTTAATAACTATGTTAGTAGACATTTATAATATTAACGGGAGCATGAAGCTGACCTAAATACCAGATCAAAGGACAATCCAGTTACCACGGGAACACGGGTACGAAAACGGATTAATTTTGGAGATAACATCAAAACTTACTTACATTAATGGGGGGCGAACCTATTGCCATCAAACGGGTACAAATACAAAATTTGCGACAAATTGAGACTAATCGGCGGCTAAATATGGGAGAAAACATCTTCGCTGGGTGCCCTATTGAGATATAATTAAATGTGGCCAAGCTGGGGAGACTCTTTTCAGATCGGCACCTATAAACCAATATCTTTTGAAACAGTGACCGACAAATTCTGATATTTGGCGACAATTTTTTTTTTATTAGCCTATATTGCCCCACTGTTGGGCAAAGGTCTCTCCCATAGCCTTCCACCCTTCTCTCCGTGCGGCTTTCTCAGGCCAATCTCTAACAAACCCCTCTAAGTCGTCACTCCAGCGTTTTCTAGGCCTTCCTCGGCGACGACGCCCGTCTTCTGGCACCCACTGTGTGACGACTCTGGCCCATCGGTCCTGGTGCATTCGACAGACATGGCCCGCCCACTCCCACTTCAACCCAGCAGTCTTGTTGCCCACATCAGCGATTCCGGTTCTTGAGCGCCAGTGTCAGTCACACTAGGGAAATACACGTCTGGCTAACAACATGTTAAGTTAGCTTGTCGTCAAAACTATCTATGAACAGTAAAATAATACTCCAGAGTTCAGTGCTTTTGTTTATTTGTTAAAAAATATTACATAATCGAATGTTACAAAGCAAAGATATGTATGTGTCCATCACACATGATTGAGTATCGTAAAAATAAGTCTCATTCGCTTGGAATGTCGACAACACAACTGTGCAGCTACAAAATAATTGCGCTTTTAATACTCTAAGCTGCATATAGTTAGTATTCCTAGACTTGACTCGTTATGGCTTTATTTTGATATACATGGCAGGAATCTTGTTGCAAAAATTATTTCTGGCCAGTTCTAGGAATACTACCTATACTTATTATCATAATCAATAGACAGAAATTCATTAAAAATATTCAAAAAATCTAAACCAACAAAACATCCACTTGAGATCGCTTTGACATTTATACAATTATTCTTTGAATATACTTTGCTTATCATTGCTAGTTATTTCAAGGAATACATACAATTTTATTAGTGTTGTGAAAAGATATTTCGAAAAAAGTCATACAATTTTCTTTCACAATCTCGCTTCACATAATTATTATTATGTAAATAAAGCATTATTTATTAGATTTTTTAAATCATAAAGCCTATGTTTATATGTAGCCCGCCAGCAAGCTTTTTACTTAGTGCATACAAAAATATAATAGCAAGGAGGTTCCATACAACATTGTGTTCCTGAAGTGCTAAGTCTTCTGATTAATAAACATAACATTCATAAACTCACGACTTTTTCCCATGGGGTAGGTAACTACAGAACGCGACCTGCTACGATCCTCAAAGCTAAACCTAAGTTGCAGCCAAAATGGATGGAATTTTATTATATAGTCGCAAGTTCCCTTTTTTTAGCCAACTTGATATACAGGGTTAGTTGAATGACCGGCCAAATTTTAAATATATTTTTTTAGATATACTTAATGAAAAAAAAAGAGGAAGTACATTTTACACATATCACAATTTTGTCACAAGTACATGTAAGTAAACAGATCAAAATGAACCCTAACGTCTAAACTAGGCCAAGCCTGTATCTTAGACGTTAGTCTCTTCCAATGTTGTTACAATCAGAGATCTATGAGTATAGTGTGATTAAACATAACAAGGCAAATATTTTATATTACTAAATAAGTAATGTATGTGCTCAGTTTAGAATGTGGGTAGATTGTTAGAGTGTTTACCATTTCTATTTTCTAAGTACCCTACATTCGACTTAATCGCAACAGAAACAACAAAGAGTATGAACATGAGCAACTTTAGAAAAAATGAAATTGATAATTTTATTCAATAACTTTTCTGTTTTCTTGTTGAAAAAAAAAACAACATTTTTTAAAATAAAATTTCATTCCTATCCGCCACGTAAAAGCCAACGTATGGATATTACAACAGCACAATTCAGTTCTACAACCTAGATAGGTAGCAGTTAGCGCACACATAAATTTGCCAGTGCAAGCACGCACACAAGTGCATTGATTCCCACTAGGTTTATGATTTAGCACATTTTTAAGACATTTTCAAATGAATGTTAATATCTTATTTTGTATTTTTCGACAATAATATTTTAAATGCACTTTTGGTTTCACATCTAGATCTTAAATTTAAATTTTGGGTAGTCATTGAAAAGTAACCCTGTATATCTGACGTATCTTGTGTCGAGTATCATTTCTTTGTTAGTTATTTGTTTTCTCAAGTCTCCTGCAAGCTAGTCAAGTTCTGTTTTTAAGTCCTACCAGTATAGTAAATCTGTAGAAGCATACCTATACATACTATACTGAAAACTGCGCACGCTGAAATAGCAAACCCTTACATCCTAGTACACAATATTGTATGAACCTCCTGAGCCCCGCGGTCTACGTATGTGTGTGTTGAGTGATCATATCTCATCTTCAAGGTCGAACTCTTCCTCCGGGAAGTCGCCCACGGTCACGTACACCGGTTTCACGAACCCGCCGTATTTTGGTGGACACGTGAAGTAACGCTTGCCATTTACACTGTTGAGAGAGAGATGGAACATTTATTTGAAATTTATCGTACCTAAGAGATAATAATAGTATTATCTCAAAAGCAATGAGACACAAATAAGAAAGTACACCAGAGGTTACAGAATTATCAGCTCACATTGGAAGGGCATTGTAAATGATATGAAGCTGTACTTACTACTACTACAACAGCCCATAACGTCCACTGCTGGACATAAGCCTCTCCCATGATGGGAGGAATTTGCCGTAATCTCCACGCTTGGCAGGCGGATTGGAGATCGCAGTGATGAAAGACTAACAGAAAACGCTGCTGCCCATTCTCTGGTGTACGGAGGCGCAAGGTGTTCTGCCTCAGACATTAGTCGCCTTATACGACACCCGTGAGTGTAATGGGTTAGTTCTATTCTACTCTGCCGGATACCATACGGCTAAAGCTGTACTTACTAGTCAGTTTTAATCATTGTTGCCTAATAATGCAATATACTTAAACTGCAAAGTATACATAAAGATCCAAACCAGTGTATGCTGCGCTGTACCTTATGGTGAGATCTACATAGAACAGTTATGACTATATAGAGAGAGAAAAATGGCTTGGCTAAACTTTCATAGATTCAGGCGAGCGAGACCATCTGGATACCTTAACATCATGCCTGTATGACCTAAAGCAGTAGGTAGGGAAGTTCACCCACATATTACATAACTGGAAAAATGCAATAAGCAAAAATCGACAAGTTAAGCCGTGAAGTATCTGGCAGAGTAGAATAGAACCAACCCATTACACTCACGGGTGTCGTATAAGGCGACTAATGTCTGAGGCAGAACACCTTGCGCCTCGGTAGACCAGAGAATGGGCAGCAGCGTTTTCTGTTAGTCTTTCATCACTGCGATCTCCAATCCGCCTGCCAAGCATGGAGATTACGGCAAATTCCTCCCATCATGGGAGAGGCTTATGTCCAGCAGTGGACGTTATGGGCTGTTGTAGTAGTGTAGACAAGTTAATGATGACGTTGAGTTGATGATGTTGTTGATATTAAGTTGAAGCGTTAATGCGATAAGTTACTAGCAAGACAGTTTACAGTACTACTATTAGTATACTCACGATCCGTCATTCTTGCCGCGCGGTTCATCATACTGCACGCCGATCCACAGTCCCTTGGCGCCGTCCAGCGGCCCGTTGTACCGCACGGTGGCGCGACGTACCGGCTGCTGAGGTACTCGCACCTCGCACCTAGCGCCTACAAGTACCGCCTCTGCTATCCTGTGTCGAACATGCACGCGTATTAAAACTTTTGAAGTAATTACTTGAGCATTAAGTACAGTCAGTTTCACGATGTGGGTACCCCCTTGGTTGGAAGTAGGGCGTGCAAAACCGGTTTTCCGGTTTTGGTAAAAACCGAAAACCGGAGAAAATTTACGGATTTTTGAAAGCCGGGTTTGAGAGTCAAAACCGGAGTTAACACCGGTTTTCCCGTTATCGAATTACATTTTGATATCAACTTTTTTGAGTCATCAAATAAATCCGAACGCAACCTACACCCTCTTACACTTCTCCCTACACGACCCCCGCACCCACGAAGCGACTCCTGCGACCCGATCCCGCCTGCCCAAACTCAAACCTTACCTTAAACTTTTCCCAAACCCAATGGTGCCGACATATCTGCGACTATTACAAACTTATTGCAGCAGCTAAAATATAAACTCGAGGACTCTGATACCATCGCCGTAGTTGTCTCCGAGTAGTCCGTGCCATCGTTTTATCGTTATCATCTGACGCTGAAGTTGTAGCTGATGAGTTAACTCTTCAAGAGCAGCTTGATAAGGAATTGGATAAATGCAGGAAAACCCCCAAGAATCGGTCTTCTTTCGACCTTGCATGGTTTGTCAAGGTAGAACAAGCCATGTATGAAAGCATGACGTAACTATTTGATGTGTGTTAGTGTTGAGAGTGGGAAAGCCTTTTCGAGTGCTGGGTAATTTTGCAACAAAATAAGAAGTACGCTATGATCTGATAAAATGTTAGATGCACTTCTATTCTTATGAACAAATTATCAAGAACAGCGGTCTCATGGAAAAAAAATATTATTATTTATTTAAATTAGTGTACGGTACACAGTTGGTTTGATCTCGTTTTATAGTCAAATATGAATCCTTTAATGTTGTTAGTAGTTCGTAATTAATGTGCTCAAGATTAAAAAAATCGAGACGTTTTTTTGAATATGATCGATTTATTAATGATTCGGTACTATGCATGTTATAATTATATTGTCTTAAAACATTTCTTTTGGAGAATTAATGTGGATTGTACGTTTGTCGAGTTCCTCCAATATAACACCGTAAGTTAACAGTGGGTACACATTTCCAAAATACGCTTTTCTCATCGTAACACTTACATTTGTAGATTCTGCCAAAACTGACAATGCGATTAGAGATACCACAAACTTACTTGTTGTTGATTTGATATCAGTTAGTTAATCTTTATATTATTTTAAGTTCATGTTATCCATATTCCAAACTATTAATGTGGTCTTCTTGGTATTGGCATAAATGGTTGATTAAAAAGAGGTTTGATACAATTTGTTTTATTTGTGTATCTGAAAATTTTGTTTTGTTGTTAAAATTCAATTGTCTAAAAAAAAAATTGTCGAAACCGGGCCTAACACCGGTTTCCGGTTTTGAGCCCTCAAACCCGGAATGCAAAACCGGTTTTGAAGTCCTTCCGGTTTTGCACGCCCTAGTTGGAAGCACCTACGTTCGAACCCAGAGTACTGGGGTACCCAATTGATGCAGCCTACTGTACACCAGTCAATGTGGTGACACTTGGGGGAGGCCTATGTCCAGCAGTCTGTACACATTAAAAAGGAAAGTACTGGGAGAGTTGGAAAGGAATTGGGGAGTATTCAGAATTGCCTATATTATTTATTTGTATGCCCTATCAAACACGCACAATGGTCCCCTTTAAGGATTAAGTGCTGAAACCAAAACCCCATGATAATGATGCCCTATCAAAGACAAATTAATAAGAATTCTTAATTACTTAGCCTCATCTTCAAGTTCCTGCTGTTGCTGCTCCTTCAGTTTGACCATCTCCTCCTCATTGTACTTGCCGAGGCGGTTGCGTTGCAGGAATGAACGCAGCGTGTCACCTTTCTTCTCATACTCTTCTTCAGATAAACGGAATCTTAAGAAAAGAGAAATATGTAAAATGATTAGGTATGTCAAAACTGGGTAGATAACATCGGCCCAAAATAACCGTAGAACACCAAAGGCTATTCAAATAGATATGGTCGGATTTTTTTTTTTTTTTTTCCTTTTTGGCAACTGAGCCGGTTCCGACTATTCTGCCAGTGTCACGTCGTGACAGCAGCACAGAGAGGCAGGCCGTCGAACTTCGTACTTCGTGGTAGGTGTTAGTCTAGCTGTAAGGACGAACACATAGGTTAGTAGAACAAATAATTTAACTTACAAGAATATAAACATAATTCTACACATAAACTAGTATTAACTATATACAGACTAATTACATAAACGTTGCGCACCAACTAAAATTTTAGATCATTCTCATTTAGGAATGTTGCCAAAATGTTGATTAATTTAGGGGAGAAGTGGGAAAGAAGGGTATGAAAGTTGGTTGGGAGAGGTATATTGAATTTGGAAATTTTTTGGTACAGGTCAACGGATTTATTATTTAGGGAGCAGGAGAAGAAAATATGATCTAATGTACCCTCCGCAAGACCACACTCGCACAGGGAACTATCCCGGGCATGGATTTTGTGCAGGAACACAGGGCTACAACAATGTCCGAGTCTTAGTCTACAGAGGGACGAAACAGTTCTCTTCGACAATTTAGGGCATTTAAAAAACCAAGGCCGACGCTGGATTTCAGGCTGTATAGCAGCATAGTAATGGCCCTTGGTCTTAGAAGTCGTTTTCCATGTTTCCGTCCATGAATTAAATAGCTTGGGTTTGGCACTGTTTCGCAAATCGTAGTTGTGCGCAACGTAGTGCTTTCGATCAGCCGGATTCGTTGTGGCATACTTTGCTAACGAATCAGCGCATTCATTGCCAACAATACCCGAGTGACCGGGGATCCAGGCTATCTCGACGTCCAAGCCGTTTTGGGAGAGATCAAACAACAAGCTCTTTATATCCATAATGATATGACTATTAATGTTACTGTGAAGTTGGTTTTGTTTTAGGGCCTGAATACTACTATGGGAGTCTGAAAAAATTACTGATCTTGTTATTTGATGGGACTTAATATAGCATAGATACAAATATTTCCGACCATATCTCTGGAAACCTGGTCTATTTACTAGTTTAGACCAGTTACAATTGAAGTTTGGCTTCTACAAATAAAGGGATGGAAATCCAGAGTCCAGACATACTGGTTTGCTACAATTCCTGCAACTGGGCATACTAGTCTACTCTATTATCATAATATTTACCTCTCAGCGCTATCAGAAGATCCAAAATCATTAAGTAGAGCAAACTTGTCGACCACATGTATCCTCATGCCATCGTCGATGGGGTAGGAGCCAAGCAGAGCGTCATTGTTATCTATGTCGCAGACATAGGTGTTTTTCTTGTCATAGAGCTTCAGTTTCATTGTGGTAGCAGAACCGCCGGTGACAAGTTCTAGTTTGGTCTGTGATTCAAAATTTTATTTTGTGTTACAGAAAATAATTATTATTATTATTTATTTATTTCAGAGAAATCTCCATATAAGTTGCATTATTATAAAACATAAAACATAATAAAAACATATAAACATAGAATGTTAGTGTGTTAGTAACACAAAAATGTACCTACAAATATGTTAGTATTTTTAGTACCTATATCTAACTTATGCCTATGGCTGTCCTTCCCCACTGATTCTGGAAAGGACAGTCAAAACGGGCGGCTATCATATTTAGAATGCTGTTGCTGCTGCTTCGTAGACGGTGCAGCAAGGAGTTTGCTTTCTTGCGCATGATGGCTTGAAAACCATCCGTACGCGCTTCAGCAAACATACCAGACGCGCTGCAGCGCCACGGCAGCCCCAACAGCATCCTAAATGCGTTATTATACTGTGTGCGCAGGGCTATGTAGGTTCGCTGCGTATGTTTCACCCACAGGCCACTCGAGTAAAAGGACTGGCAGTACGCCTTAAAAAGTGTTACCTTCACCTCGTTGGAGCAGCGTGCAAACCTGCGAGCGAGCATATTGCTTCTCACCGCCAAAGCCCTGCGCTCCCTCTCTATGTCCTCGTCATCCTTAAGGTCACCAGTTACTATGTGACCCAGATACTTAAACCTGTCCACTACTTTTAGGGCTGCACCGTTAAGAATGACAGGAGGAACATATGCGGGATAGTATGTGCCAGCTCTAAATACTAGTATTTCACTCTTATTGGAGTTGTATTTAAGCCCGTGCGACATAGCAAATGCCTCACACTGAGACACCAAATTCCTTAATCCGCTGATTGAGGGGCTCAGCAACACCATGTCGTCTGCATAGCTAATATTGTTAACACATTTGTCGTCAACGAAGCAGCAAAATAATAATAATATAAAAGAATTTTTCATTCACAAACATACCATTTAGTGTCCCAGGCACAGTAAATGGCACGTTTTGTAATCACTTTAATATTATAAAACAAAGTCCGCTGCGTCTGTCTGTCCGTTCGCGATAAACTTAAAAACTACTGAACAATTTTCATGTGCTTTTCACCAATAGAGAATGATTCATGAGGAAGGTCTAAGAATAAAATTTGTCAAAGTTTAGTGTAAATTGGTTGAAATATGACGATAATTGTTGGTAGTGTCGGAAAAAGGCACGCTTGCTGTCGCCCACACTGATGCGACCCTAGGAGAGACAACACATGTAAGCATAATAAGCTCTACAGTGTTGCCGTTTTAGTGACTTTGTCGCTAGATCTAGTGAGTTTTTGCGGTTTATGGTGACTTTTTTTCACGATTTAGTGACAAAAAAAAGTCTGGTGACTTCTAGCGACTTTTCATGATCAACACAACAGTACATATTTTTTATCTTGTAAATGCAATCTATAATTAATATCTATATTTAAATTACCAAGAAAAGTTTAACAGTTGTGTAGTTATTAAGTAACGTGCACTGGGGACACGAAATGTTTATTTGACCCATAGACGTGCTCGGTCCATGCTCTATGTCTATGAATTCTATGATTTGACTAACCGGGTATTTCATCTCGCTTTGTCATGAGAAAAATATATTGCTATCTTAACGCATACCAAGATTTAGCAGATTTAGCCATTGCAGTTTTGTCGCTGCCACACTCGAACGCAGAAGTAGAGCGGACGTTCAGTATAATGAACATTGTTAAATCGAAACTACGAAATAGATTAGCAACAACAACTCTGAATTCGATACTGTTGATACGGAATCAGTTAAAATGTTTAAAAGAAACCTGCAAAAGTTATGTTTTACCCAGTGAAGTCTTGTCCCAAATGACGAAAACCGTTAAAAACATAAATAAGAGTACTGTGCCATCTACTTCCATATTACAACCGCAAGCTTCGACTTCCTCGGCAACTTCAGAGCAACCGTCCACTTCCACCATGCCGGACGAAGACGAAGTGATAATAGATGAAGATTTAATGCAACTAATTAATTTTTAAACGCAGTGTTTTTGGAATTCTTGTTGGAATTATTGTTCGATGATTTTTCATTTTTTTTTTAAATTACTTTTAATCAGTAAATTTGTTTATGAAGATTGATTAAATAATTTAGTGACTTCTAGTGACTTTTTGAGTTTAATTTTTCACCCAATCTAGTGACATTTTAGTAAAAGTTTGGTGACTTTATTTTTTCCTAAGCGGCAACACTGAGCTCTACTACTCGTGCGAAGCCGGGGCGGGTCGCTCGCTAATAAAAAATAAATCTTGAATTTGACCGGTAGAAATAGAATTTGTCGTTTGGGGATTTGGTTTTTTTTTAAATTTGTGTTTTGAACGTACTTACTTCTATCTTTTTGAAACCAAACGTTAAGAGGATAAGAATTTACACTTCGAAGAGACTTTTTAAGACTCAGGAACGAGGATCCATGAAAATTTCAGTTTTTTTAGACAAAATTAAAAAAAATATGCCAATATAACCTTAAACTCCAGTATAGTGATCCCTTTCTTGAACCTCCTCTCGACGGGCGCAGCAGCATCTTCGCTGTCCGACTTCGTGATATGCACGTTAACAAAATCCTGGGTAACTACTTGAATATCTGCCATAATTTTAGAGAAAATTTATACCGACTAACAAAAGAACTTCTGATTGATTCATACAAACAAAACTGTCATAAAAATTAATGTTTTACTCCAGAAGTCCAGAGCCCCCCCAGAAACGAAAATTAAACACCAAATACGCTTATCTCTTTCTTTCTTACTTGTTAAAATAAAGATTGTGAAGAGAAAATGCTTATAATCTTCATAGATTGCGGATACGAAACGCTCTGCGATTTTGTCACGTCTCCGTCTGTCATACTCTACTCAGTGTTGCCAACTCCTATAACTTCAAGTCGCTAGACTCAATATCAAAAGTCACCAGAAAGTCGCTAAAACTGATTCTACCAGGAGCGGACTAAGGATTTTGTTCTGCACAAGGGCACAAGAAGATAGTGGCGGTATTTATAAATATACTTATAAAATACTAATGTTTAATTAAATATATTACCATCATTGTATTTTGTTGTTTCAGTCACAATTTCCCAGAAATTCAACTTTAATTAAATAAACATGAAGTTGGTGGGCAAGCGCGTTTTCGTTTTCCGTTTAAAATCTCTTGGCGCTGTGTAATTATGTGTCGAGTTAACAAAAAACGTATCTATTATCGGCTATAACATTGTTCTGATTTGTACTCCAAAAGTCGTCAGATAAGTCACTAAACCATTTTAGTCGTCCAATCTTTTTTTTTGTCGCTAAGGCATTAACAAAAGTCGTCATTTCTAGCGACAAAGTCGCTAAATTGGCAACACTGACTCTACTCCTATTCCTATTGCCATGACATGACATAAGAAGGAATCAGTGTTGTCACGTTTTTTAAAAGGGCAGTCGGACAAGCTAGAATGAGCTAAATTTAGCAAATTTTGCCATAAAAAGAGCTAAAAACATAAATGCATACATAATACAAAATGTTACGTAATAAGTAAAGTAATCTAAAAATCTAATTACATTATAAAGGGTGTAAAACACTTCTTAGCGAAGCCGAAAGGCACTTGTTCTCCCCGACATTGCGATCATTTTTTGTTATACACCATACCTG
This sequence comes from Xestia xanthographa, assembly GCA_905147715.2. Lineage (NCBI taxonomy): Eukaryota > Metazoa > Arthropoda > Insecta > Lepidoptera > Noctuidae > Xestia > Xestia xanthographa. The sequence continues at coordinate 3,515,145 of LR990659.1, read as the reverse complement.
GAAACCTTCTAGTTACTGAGATATTGGGGTTCAAAGTTCCAACTTTTTGACAAGATTTTTTTAAATACAAGTTTTTATTGAAAGATTTTTACTTTAAACACCTCCACGACCCCCGTACTGTTCAATCCATCCATCAGCACAATGTTTTGAGTGCGTTACATCGAGTTCTACCACAAATCATGAATTTTAACCCCAAAAAAAAGTCGTTTCCCAACAATAATTTTTGCGTAAAGTTACATAATTTGATGTACTGAATGGTTGGTTGACGGCTTCGTGATGAGGTGGTTTACACCCTGTATTGTTAAAAATCAGAGTCTTCATCAGAATCTTCCAAAATCATAACCAATGTGTTCTGTGATCATAACTGCCGAAGCAGAAGTTAAAACGTTCACACATGATGTTACCATAACAAAACCATAGATAGTGATTTTATTGTAATATAGTGTTATACTTATAGATATTCGTGACAAGCTGTACTATCGTATTATGATAACGCAAATTAGGTTTCGCATCGCAAAGTTGCAGTATTTCGCCTGTGAAAACGCCGAAGGTATATAAAATACTAACATATTTGTAGGTACATTTTTGTGTTATTAGCACACTAACTTTCTATGTTTTTATCATGTTTTATGTTTTGTGATTTATAATAATGCAACTTAAATGGAGATTTCTCTGAAATAAATAAATAATAATAATATACCTATAGTGATTGTGAAGTGTGAAGAAAAAAAAACTGGCTGTCTGTAAAGTCGGTTTACGGACGATAATTTTACGTGACAACGACTTTGAGTGGTAAAATAAACTTTTTATGTCTGTCTCTCTCGCTCTTAGGCGGGACGCGTGCCTCTCACTCGCTCTCATTGTAAGCCGCATAACGTGACCCAGTTTCTTGAAGTGTCACCCGGCAAACCAATTTATAAGACGTTGTCACGTCAATAAGTGATTTAGTGATTAAAACGTGAGTGAAATGAGAAAAATAGTGCTTAGTGAGATGTTTAGATTGTTCAACTATCTACACCAAAAAACAAGTGGTTTTGTGTTTTTTTCGTCCAACAGCAGCTGGCAAAAATTAGTTCCCAGATGTAAACAAACAGTGAGTGTAACATCAGGGTTCGTGAAATATTAAAGATTCTCTAATTGAATAAATGTGTTTAATTTTCTTATACGACCACAGATTAAGTATATATTGAGACAAACCACAGATCAGATATTGTCTATACTTTACATCTCCCTTTCTTTGTAAATAAACTGAGAACAAGAATACAAGATAAAACTTACAATATGACTCAAATTTTTCATTATAATTTTACACCATTATATTTTGAAATAGTATGATCTAGCTATTAAAACTCTAATAGATGCCTGGCTCCCATCTTACACTTGAATAATATGTATCATAATTAATCTAATAATCATTATTATTAATAAGGTTCTAATTATCATGAAATTTACAGCATTCATTTTGTTTAGTTTTATATAATATAATAAGATGCATTATTTAAACAGAGCAAGAGCAACCTACTGCAATTGTCACTTGTAAGTATTATTAAAGATCAAGTCTATTTATTGGTTTAATTATCCTACCAAATCTTGATGATCGTGGTGCTGTCGCTGGTTGAGCTGGGTTTGACTTCTGCACATGATTGGAAGTGCTTGGTGATATGTGAGTTGATGCTGGGAGTGACTTAGGAACAGCAGGTGATTGATCTTGTGCTGAAGCCTGTTGTTCTGCTGGTTCATCTGTGTAGTTAGTTTCAGGTACTACCACTTTGTTGCTGGTTATGTCTGCTTGTGTCTTATGCAGATGACTGAAGTTTCTTCGAAAGATTTGGCCTTGATCTGTTTGAATTATTACAGATCTTGGTAGACCTTCAGGCTTTTCTACTACTTTTGCCCCTTCCCAATGTCGATGAGCAACTTTGTGTCTGACTTTATCATTAATCTCAAACTTGAGTGGTCTTGTAGTATGTTTATTACTGTAGTTAACTTGGATCTCTCTTAATCGTTGTAATTCAGCTGTGACTCCTTGGATTATTTTCGGTTTTAAATTATTATCATTTGTTGGTATTGAAGTTCTAGTAATTCTGCTGAAAAGACGTTGGTTAGGTGAACCTAATTGATCATTTCGTAGTGTATTTCTCCAATTTAATAAAGCAAGTTGAACATCTGACTTGTCAATGCTGCATTTTCTTAGTATATTTTTTGCTGTTTGAACTGCTCTTTCAGCAAGCCCATTGCCTTGATGGTGATGTGGACTAGATGTGACATGGTTAAATCTCCACTCTTTTTGAAATATCTTGAATTCTCTAGACATATATTGTGTTCCATTGTCAGTTTGTAGCTCTTCTGGTACTCCATGTACAGAAAACCATCTTTTAAGTTGTTCAATTACTTCATATGATGTCTGACCTTTTAGCTGTTGAAAATCTAAATATCCAGAATAACTGTCGCAGATTACTAAGTAAGTTTTTCCTTTCAACTCAAATAAATCTGATGCAACGATTTGCCATGGAAGTGTAGGAATCTTTTTAACTAGCACTGTATCTTTAGTATTATCTCTTTGGGTTTGTTCGCAAACGGAGCAACCTCTGACTAGTTTCATAATATCATCATATTGTCCTTTCCAATAAAGGAATTGTCGTGCTCTTCTTAAGCAGCTTTGTATCCCTAGATGTCCATAATGAATACTCTTTAACATTTTTGGGATTTGTGATTTTGGCACCACAATTTTATCACCTTTGAAAATAATTCCTTTGAAATAGCTTAGTTCTTCTTTAAAGTTAAAATAATGTTGTAGTTCTGTAGGAATATCATTGACGTGTTCTGGAAATCCTTGCATTATTGTCTTAAGAAGTAACTGTAGATGTGGATCTTCTTTGGTAGCAATATTTAATTCTTCTCTAGCATCTAATGACATAGGTAATATAACAGCAACTTTTAAGTTATCTTCTTGATCATATTTCAGGTTAGATGCATCACAGTCTCTACTAAGGAAATCTGCTAAGGGTATTTCTGAGCCCTTTTTAAATACAACCTTTGGTGAATATGGTGTAAGGTTGAACATTATACGTTGCAACCTAGCTGGAGCGGATTGTATGTTTTTCTTGAAAATTGTCTCTAGTGGTTTATGGTCTGATTCCACTGTCAGTTCTTTACCATAAACATACTCATGGAACTTCTTACACCCGAACAGTATAGCAAGTGCTTCTTTCTCTATCTGTGGATAGTTTTGTTCGGATTTGGACAATGCTCTTGCCCCATACGCTATTGGTTGTCCTTCTTGAAGAAGTGCAGCTCCAAGATTTTTTGAACTTGCATCCACGGTCAAAGTTACAGGTTTGTTTACATCGTATAGTCCGAGTACTGGTGGACTCTGAAGTACTTGTTTTATTTTGTTGAGAGCTTCTTCATGATGGATTTCCCAAATAAAACTTATATTTTTATGTAACAAATCTCTTAGTGGATGTGTTAAGTCTGACATGTTGGGGATAAATTTGTTTAGATAAGTGATCATCCCTAGTAGTCTCTGTAGCTCTGTTTTATTTGTTGGTGTTTTCATTGCTTTTATGGCTTCTACTTTGTCTGGGTCAGCTTCTAATCCATTGGCTGAAACAATGTGTCCTAGAAATTTTATTCTTTGTGCTTCCATAATGCACTTATTTTTGTTGAGTTTGAAGCCTGATTTACTTAGTACTTTGATGACATCACTGACAGATTTGCGCAGTTCTTCTCTACTGATTGCATGAATAAATATATCATCGATGGATACTCTCACATTTTTAAATTTACTGAGTAAATTTGTTAAAATTTCTTGGAATATTTCAGGTGCTGATGATACACCAAAAGGGAGTCTCTTGAAGGAATATCTTCCCCATGGGGTAGCAAATGTTAATATTTTTTGTGTTCTTTCTGATAGCTTAATTTGCCAAAATCCTTTTGTGCAATCTAATAGTGCAAAAAATTTAGAACCTTTGATGTCAGCTGAAATCTCTTCTATAGTGGTAAGTGGAAAATGACGTCTCAGGATGTTTTTGTTTACATCTGATGGATCTATACAGATTCTTATTTTACCTTTTTGTCTGACAACTACCATAGGGCTCACAGCAGGAGTAGGCTCTGTTTCTGGTTTTATGACATCTAACTTTACCATTCTGTCAAGTTCTTGCTTTACCTCATCTCTTATGGCATATGGAATTCTTCTTGATGGTTTAATCTCGAGTTTTGGGTTCTCAATCAGGTCGATGTCATACTCATAATCCTTATAACAGCCTAAGCCTTCAAATATATCTTCTGTGCATTGACTTTCCTTCAAAGTCTTGACTCTTGCGATAAGTCCTAGTGCCTCACAGGTATCAAGTCCTAGAATTGGTGTAACTTTTTCTTGAACTACTTTGAAAACAATATTTGATTCTTCATTTTTTAGTTTACACAGTAGTTCTACTTCGCCTAGAACCGCCATTTTATCATCAGAATAACTGATTAAATTTCTTGTTCGGCTTGCTTTCAGATTTGCCTTTGTTTTGTCCATCAAATATTTTGGTAACACATTGCATTCTGCTCCTGAATCTAGTTTAACGGTAAACTTCACTTTACCAACCTGTATTTTTTCTGTCCAGTTTTTCTTTTCACCTGTGCGTAAAGCTGATATGTATACCTCATCTTCAGAACTTGAGCTTTCTTCCAAAACATTCACTCTATTTTTCTGTTTGGTTTCATATTTCTTCTTTGATCTGCACATATTAGCAAAATGACCATTTTTATTGCACTTAGTACACAATTTATTAAAAGCTGGACACTCTCTGCGGTTATGATTTGTACCACACCTTCTGCAGTCAAAATTCTTGTTTTGTTCTTTTTTTGTATTTTTATGTTTCACCACCGAGACTTTATTGATTTTACCTTCAAACTCATTTAGTTGTTTGGAAGCTTGTTCGCTTGTTTTACAGATAGTTATCGCTTTTGTCAAGTATAATTTGTCTTCTGTCAATAATTTTTCTCTTACTTGATTAGATCTAATTCCAAATACTATCTTATCTTTCAACATTTCGTCGAGTAAATTGGCGAATTCACATTTATTTGCTTGCGTTTTTATTCTAGTCAAAAACTCGTTAAATTGTTCATCTTCGTTTTGTTCAATCTTGAAAAATATGTATCTTTCAAAAGATATGTTTGTTTTCGGTGCAAAATACTCTATAAACCTGTTTTTAATGATTTGCAGGTTGTTTTTATCTGCGTCGCTGAGATTGAAACTGTTGTAGATTTCAATCGCATCTGGGCCTATAACTGCCATAAATGTTGCAGCTTGGACCTCTGGTGGCCTTTTGTCTAGTTGAATAGCAGTGGAATACCACTCAAATTGTTGTAACCAATTTTTCCAGCTCGTTGATTTTTCAGAGTCAATTTGTAGGTTAGCTGGTGGCTTTATTCCAGACACTGCGTCATTCGTAGCCATTTTGCAACTTTTTCATTTATTTCCTTTTTGTTAGCACTTTATTATCACTTCTGACACCATGTAACATCAGGGTTCGTGAAATATTAAAGATTCTCTAATTGAATAAATGTGTTTAATTTGAGTCCCTATAATGCACGTCACAGCAATGCACACACCAGCAATGCACACACCAGCAATGCACGACACAACAATGTACGACCTATGTCTCCAATTGCTGGGGTGTACCTTGCTTGTCCGGACCAAGAATGTACAGCATGATAATTGGCGACATCACGTGACTCGAAATTTTTGGACATGGATACTAGGTAATTGAGCCAGGTAGTGCTGTTCCGAAAGACGTTAGACGATTGATTGCGTGATTGAAAAGTTGATAGGGACTCGATCAGCCATTGACTGTTATAACACGTTCCATTTTAAGTTCACCAGCAAAGTAAAAATTCTATTAAATTAAATTCTGTGGAAATTGCATGTAAAAACACGACAGTCTCGCGCCAGTGTCATTTTGGCTCCGGTATGTTGAGGTTGAATGATGGGTTTAAAAAGCGTAGTCGACGCTCTACAGATAGTCGAAATGGGCAAAAAAAAAAAGCTGCCACCCTATACCCCGTCAGCCATGTCGTCGAATTTCTGCCGGCCTTTGGCTTAGGCTCATGTCCCAAAGTATGACCTTCGGGGATCAAATTTTAAATGCATGAAATAAAAAAACAAAAACAATTACTCGATTCACAAAAAGACCTTTAGCTGGGATCGAACTCAAGGCTCATGATTGTAAAACAGCACTGTACCCCGAGACCAGCTGGCTTATTGTAAACCGTGGCGAATATGTAATCATACGGTGCTTCTACAGGTCGGTAATGTTCGGGATGGCGAGAGCCAAAATGATACTGGCGCGAGTTTGTCCTGGAAAAACAACTACCTATTGGCGACGCAAAGATTCTAAAGGCTGCTTTACGCCGCCGCCGGGGCAACACTGTGCGTCTTTGCTGCATGCCACAAGGCCGCATGCTACAAACATTTAAAATGTTGCACATCGTGGCAAAAATCGTGCGGCATGGCAACAACTTGCGTCATGTGGCAGACTGTCGCAGCCAGTCGCAGTCGCAGCTTCTATTCAAACTAATGATATTCTAGTAAACACTAAACAGATATGTTGTGAGCGCGCAATCGTGAAGTCTCGAAAACGGGCCAATTGGCCTGTTTTGCCTTTATTCTGCGTCACTGCGTGTATGTGAGCTGGCGCTGCCCGCGGACCACTTTTTTCGGTGGTTTTGTAGGTGTATAACATATCTGTTTATTAAAATATCATTGATCCAGACACAATGGATTCCATGCCACATTTTTGGTGCGTCATACAGTTTATAGGTTATGTTTTACGATGCTTTGAAAATTATATAAGCACGATGTTGCCTCCGCATAAAATAGGCTGCAGCATACCGCAATTGCCGCATACATAGGTTATTTGTAGAACACCACAAGATGACGCACGCCACAATATGTAGCATGCTGCAATGCCGCAGTGTTGCCCCGGCGTAAAGCAGCCTTTACAGGTTGCGCACCACAGAGTACTTTTATTATAATACACACATCAACACCGTATACGGATATTTCGTATAAAATTCTTAACTAAAAAAATACTGGCGAGTTTTAAATTCTTTTGAAGAAAGCTTATTTCATAAACCTTTGAGAAATACTTCCGTAGGTACTGTACCTCCACAGAGTGCAACTCGTTCATGGGTTAATTTACAAAAAAAAATGTACGCTTCTACAACAAACTTCCCATTAAAACTCGTAATCTATGTACCCTTCAAGAAATTTAAAAATTGCATTAAAACTAAACTTTAAAAAAAAGTTTATTTCAAAATATCAGATTACCTACTTAAATGTAATGCCCGATCCAGACTCTCCACGAGGCTACACGAGGGAACGCGAGTACGAGAGTGTGGACGGTGCTCTTGTGTCCTCTCGTCTTCCCTCGCCTCGCCTCGCTGTCGCTCCGTTTTGTGTCGGTTTTTCGGACGCGAGTCAAAGGATGCGAGGGGTGAGGCGAGGGAATCATCCACACTCTCGCGCTCGCTCACTTTGTTGTAACTGCTGCAGAGTAAGGAAACAGTTGAAATCTTTGTTAATCAAGAAAGGCTTTAGACTTTACCGTTGAGGAATTTAAAACTGACAAATTGTGAATCGATTTATCCTGTAATAATATTAACTTGACGTATATGTAAAATAATATTAGTTGCTACATTACCTATACCTATGACAAAAATGATTGAACGAACTGATAATAATGATTAATTATAAAATAATAAATAAATTATTGAATAATGTTTTGTATAATTAATGTAATATAATATTTGTAATGTAAACAATTTTAATGCAATTAATTGTAATAATTAGAATCAATATTTTAAGTAATCTAATAATTTGATATATAAAATATTTGCAATGCCCTTACAGGGTGCATGTCTTAATACTGTGTCATGAAATTTTAATGCGTGCCTAATAACCAGTGTTTTACATGTTAGCAAATAAATAAATAAATAATATTGGTAGGCACTTAGAGTAACTAACGCAGTCACTTCAATCACATCCATTTTGTAGAAGACGTAGCGGGCAAGTGAATCAATCGAGAGTGTGGATTGCTAGCACTCGTGCAGCCTCCACTCTGCAGGAGGCGCCTCGCGAGAGTCTGGATCGGGCATTAAACACGCTTGAGAATGAAGTGCTCGCTTAGCCTGTGAATCCTGTGATATCTTATTTTATGCCTCTGGATGCTAGACTACATTTATTTTCATATTAATTTTATTTTTGACACTGAATTAATTGCCTCAAATATTGTATTATTATTAATTTTTCGTATTTTTTTTGGTTGATGACATAATTCATTGACATGATGACATAACTCATTGACATGATTCAGTCAAATGTAACTTTGTTTGTGAATGTGAGTATCATCTATGCTAACGACTCAATAACTAATACGTGACACCAGACTGTCTGACGGGTTTGAGTATTTTGTAAGTGGCCTACTCAAATATTCTGCAGCTCTGGTAGTGTCGTGTGACAGGTCGCTGAGCTCCATAAAAAGTGGTTCAGCTACACGATGACTGATGCATGCGTGCTGTCTCTCGGGACAGGTCAACTCAAACCTGCTATGGCTCTTTCCTCAAAAGACCATAACAGACAATGCCTACATGATCACACTCACATTGATATCGCTACAAATAATAGTGTCTGGACTTTAAAAGAGACCACGATCCCTGAGTTTTTTTCGGTATTTCTTCTCTGGGGTAGTCAGTTAAGAAATGCCGGTGCCTTCGTTCTCTTACAACAAAATACTGACGTTTCTATGTGATTTATATCTAGAGATGTGTCCCTTACTCATGAGGTGCCTCGTTTGTGGTACTCGTGATCGCAAATTGAAAGAGTTACTCGAATTTCAACATTGAATCACCTCATCACCTCACTCGTTCACATTGACATTATTGACGCGAGTACTCGCGAGTGAGTACCGTGAGTACCTATTGAGTTATTGAGCAATGAGCATAGATATTATCTATGGTATTTAGTGATCGAGTGAGCATAGTGAGTGAGCGAATGAACCGACTTATTTATATTACCTCTAATTATATTACTATTAGGAACTCTAAAAACATTAACATTAGGATTGGTAATCAAGTGTCATTGATTTGTGTATTTTGGGGGTCAAAAATGTACAATCGAAAGAAAATGATGTGTGTGAGAGAGACGTAAAAATTTGAATCGTGAGTACATGACCCGCCGCGCTACCTCGGGGATTATCGGCTGAATTCGGCTCGGATTCGGCTCGTGAGGTGATTACGCCAAGTCGCCGACGTTCGACCCCTCGCGCCTCGCCTCAAATGAGGGGTACCTCGTGAGGACCTCGCGACGTAAAATGAGGTACACCCTCAACCTCATATAAAAATGATGAGTTACCCATCACTTATATCCTATTTGCAAATAAATAATTTCATTTCATTTCTTTTTGAACGATTCTAAATTTGAATTTTAAAAAAATAATTATAAACAAAAGATTTACAGAATCAAGATTTACGCGGCTTATTGGTAGCGAAGTCCGAAGGTTTCATTTACCTACAGAGGGAGTTGTTACCCGTGGTCCCGGTGATTATTTTAATTACCCGTGGTTCCATGGCAATAGGGATTGTTTCCTGGACTTCTGAATATATCGATAGAAAATACAAACCCATAATAACAGCATACTATGTACGTTATTTACGAGTACGAGCGGTGTCCTTCGTCCTACTAAATAATATGATCGGTTCCCAGCGAGTCACACCCAATCGTGTCACATTGTGGCTCAGTGGATTTTTTTTCCAACATGTCACGGTTACACTGGGTGTGTGTGACACGTTGGGAACCCTCCTGGAAAAAGGTTGCAACGGGTCACACAGTGTGACTCGATGGGAACCTACCTCTGAAAGTCTGAAGTTGTTTTGTTGATTATAAGATAATCTAGCAAAAGCACTACTTAGCATAATTTCAAGGTGGTACCTATGTATTTTAATTCTGGGTAATGGTGCCGATTCCCTTGTTCACAAACTAAACTAAATTTAAGTTCAATGCATCTTTTTCTTTCTATTTCATTATGAAAAGGACAGAAGATAAATATTAGTTTAATCCTCTCAAATTAGTCAGCACCTGACGTAATTTGATGTAATTTTAGTAGTCAACTTTTTAATCGCGTCTAAAACTTGTATGGCGCTGATTAATTTGACAGAACATAACTAAAATTTATCTTCTGTCCTTTTCTTAATGAAATAGAAAGAAAAAGATGCACTGAACTTAAATTTGGTTTAGTTTGTAAACAAGGGAATCGGCACCAATAGCCACTCGTCTGTTATTCGAATGGCGCGACCCCACAACCAGACCCCACAGACGCGCGCTAGCGCGGATCATGACCACAAATGAAGGGATATGTACGTGATACTAGAATACTACTAGTGCGTGATTCTATGATCGAATTTCCTTTTTTAAATTTTTGTTAGCTTAGTACTTTTTCCAGGCGAAAAAAAAAGCGGACTCTGGCTAATCTGGCTTAGACAAACATGACACTCCAGCTTTCTCTCTGTTCAACCGTTTTCATTAAAGATAGTTACTTAGGCGGACAAGAGAAGTGTAACTATCGAAACTCTATTTGTGGGTTAAAACACCTTTTTTTTCGGATGGGAAATCTTCAAATGACGGGTCCCGCTCTAGGCGAAGTGTCAGACTTTTGCTGATTATAACCCATCCATGTTCCTCCTTGGCCCTTTGTGTTGGCCATGGTATATCTTCGTCTTTGCGGACCCCTTTTTGCTGACATCTTTTTGAGGCGCGCGTGGAACACAAACGTGCGTGTGTATAGAATAGCCCTCCTCCTAATTTTTATGTTGTTATGCCCGACAGGCCCCACAATGCTCCAAAACGAATGTGTCTTTATATACCTACCACCTAAGTTCACATTGTGGAATGCAATAAACGTATTGAGTATTGCCGTCAACATTGCCTGTCGTAAGACGGACGGACGGCGAGCTAGCCCTTATCTCACCGCCCACAAGGGGAGAAAGAAAATACGATATAATTACAAAATCTCTAATATTTACAAGATATAACAACTGAATCTAAAATCTTATTTGATATAATGATCAATTAATATAATAAACGTATATGTAAATATAAAGTAACTATTTTTTTTTGTGCAACATACTTACATTGAATATTCGTCGTCATGTTTACCTTTGCCAAAAAAAAAGTTTGTTGTGGACACTTTGACAGTTGACAATGACATACAGTGATGCCAGATCTACTGATTTAGCAGTAGATCTACCTGATTTAAAAAAAAATCTACTGATCTACTGCCTTGATTGGAAATCTACCTGCTTTTTTCAAATCAGATCGTATCATCTAGGTATTGATGACGTGTCGCGTCATCTGGCTTATAGGCCTAAATAACATGACATTTGCTCAACAACCGTAGTAAGTATCGAAAAATATTGGATACGTGTTCTTTGTTTTATCAAATTAATAAAAATTGTCGAAGATAAAACGTGTCAAAGCTCATGAGTTTGGCTTGTGACGTCACATTTGAGTAAAAAATGTACTTAATTATGACGTTACACGAGTTTTCGACGCAATGTATCGTCTTCATTTTAAGTTTACGTTGTAACGTTGTAGAAACTCAGAATAGTTTCTACCGTTACTTTGTAAACATAACCTATTCAACACTAAATAAGTTAAATGTCAAAACAAACGCCACAGAGTATACATACTCATTGGGCCGTGCAGTTACTATACGACTAAAATTAGCTGTTTTACCAGTGCTGTGCGCGCGTTACGTGTATCTGATCGAATGAGTGAAGACTTGTCTATGCGTAAACACGCCAGTATAAATGTCACGGACTCGCGATGACGAGTCCTTTTTGGAAGTATTCTGCTCCCAGTGACTAGACGCGTTTTTTCATCGGATATTAAATTTCTAGAAGTATTCGTGATCTAGAATATTCGGGCTTAAAGCAGGCAGCTTTAATTTTTGTTAGTAACCTAACTCTTTCCATTTTGTGTCTGCGTAAACCCCATACTGGGTAAGTGTTGAACAGCAATTCACGTTTTCATATTTTGTGTATCACTAGCTACGTGGTCTCAAGATGTGAGCCACTTTCTATCACCGTTTTTGCTATGCAAATTCAAATGCTTAAATCTTGTAGCCTTCAGCCGAGTGTATTTGACATTGTTACAATAACCCTCATGACACTCATAATGTGCAAATCATGTCGTGCTTACCACCACCATCATGTAAACTCCGTACTGATTGTGACTACCACACATCACTTTCATTAGCGCACGGGTATTTCTCGCTTTGCTTTTGCCTTGGTGTCTCAATCAGCGGGGATGACTGCTAGCCATTCCGTGACACGCTGGACGTTATTTTCCAGGGTTCAAGATTCCGGCTGACATTCAAGATTCCGGCTGACTTCAAGATTCCGGCTGACATTCAAGATTCCGGCTGACATTCAAGATTTCGGCTGACAACCGTTTTACCGGCATCCAATTTACCGCGGGCTCCGCAGCGGGTACCTTTTACCTGCGTGGCCGCGTCGGAATTCTACGGGTCGGCGCGATCATCTGCCGTCCGTCACCCTACCTGGCGTCTGCAGCGTGGCACACCGCTACGGTCATCGTCACGCCGGGCTAAGCCAGGAGAGTACCGTGCAAACCCCCGGGCTGACTTGAAGAAACTTGTGACCATAAACCTACCCACACCCGTTTATTTTATTAATATATTTTTATGTTGACCTGGGTCCGTGGTTTTCTTTTATTTACCCCCACGGACACCCTTTCTGTCACAACGTGAAAAAAGAAAAAATACGTGTCCAATACTTTTTGAAAATCTATCTGACAGAATAATTAGATTTTTTTGTCATGTACCCTATTCAAGCTCAATTCCTTTTTACCTCATGTGGGTATGACTTTTTTAATCTACAGATTTTTTCTTCGATCTACTGCTAAAACTTTAATTTTTCTACTGATTTCTTCAGATTCCATCTGGCAACACTGACATAAGACAAGACATTACTTTCTTGCTTTCTTTTGAGGTTTGAGAAAAAAACTTGTTTTGTGTTTCACTAATTTAATTTTAATATCAAATAAATAGTCACACTCACACAGTCAATGTTTCGTCTTTGCAGTAACAGGAATGTTTCACTTTTCAACGTTCTCGGAGATAGCTGAATGAGCAAGGTACGTATTTTTATATTGGAACAGTATAAAATAGTTCTAAAGTTTCATACTTACATAGGATTCTTTAGAACATTCAAATCTTGGGTTCTTGGGACTATTTTGGCCGAAAAAGCAGCAAATAGCTGTAACGAGCAAACAAGGATTCAAGTGCTCTAATCAATTCAATACAACCAACTTTTACAATCTTTGTCATCATCTTATAGCTTTTCACATCACAGTGGCATGTTCACTACTGGAAATTGGTTTCTAACAACAGAGTGAATACACTATTAGCTTTTTCTCAATAAAAAGGCTGCTGGATGTAATTTTATATCATTTGTTTATAATTTTTTCAACTTTAGTTCCAAATGAATTTTTTTGTTTGATCATAATAATGATCACAACATTATATTGTCACAACATGAATCCCTGAAGGGGTGTCAGAGTTGTTCCCATGTGTCACAGTCGACACCTGGTACACCTTCTTTTCACCGATGATTATTACATCCGAAGATTGGTGGAGGGAGAGTCCTATCACAATATTTACTATGGAGATTGAACCCACAACCTCTGAGTTAGCAGTCCACTACCCGAGTAGTAGACTGACTTATCACAGAGGTAGTTATAATAATTACTGTGATTAAGGTTATAATGCTGTTAATGCTTTACTTACAGACATGGAGGGGTCTCAAATCAAGGGCCAAGAGTGCGAATGCAAAGAGGGCTTGAGCTCGACCCTGGGAATTGTGCATTTACATTTAAAAGCCTGCAGTTAACATCGCACTCCTAAAACAGTTTAGGAAAAATAATTAGCATACTTGTATAAGAAGATTGTGGATGTTGTTGGGTACCTAGATACTGGGAGGGGATAAATATATCCTCTGAATGAGTTATTAAAATGTTCTGAAACACTACTGCACCTAAATGTACACTTTTGTAATACTTTTTAATAAATTATTCTAATTCCTATTTAACTTGAAAGAAATATTGGAAGATTTAATTATGGCTTTTCTGTGATTATAGATTGTTAAATAAATAAAAGTCAATACACTGTAAATTGGAAAATAAATAAGTACTAACAAACTGTGTGTTATTGCTGTAGTACCCTTTTTATACCCATATGAGGGCTCATCGGGATTGGTGTTGTAGGGTGTGACTATTGTAACATGGGTGCAATCGACATAACCAAGGCAATCTCGCTTTCCAGTGCTGGAATCCTTCCACGATGGCTCTCCTTTAGCTGCAGTTCCTGGGAGCTTCACGTAGGTAGGTGTGGAAGAGGCGGCGAACTGTTGCCCTCGATACTTCTTGCACAACCTTTCTCAGTTTTGTGGCCAAGGGCAAGATTGTACTCCTGCCCAATGCACCTTTGGTAGATCCAAAATGTCGTTTCGTACTTGCATTTTCGTTGGAAATCGTTAAAATTTTAGTTACCTACAGTTGAAATAGTACTTACGTACTTGCGAAATCGATTCGATTCGATGTAGCTGTTCGATACCCGCAATTACAGACACAATTCTATCTATCTATCATGGGGTTTTGGTTTCCCCACTTAGTCCTTAAAGTGGACGACAATTAAATTAACAATGCACCGTACCATACTCAATTTGTCGAGATTAGCTGTAAGATTTTATCGAATCGATTCCTACGTACCTACTTTCACTGCAGGACCTACAGAAACGTGCCCTCCGAATCCGAAGCACGGAATCATCTTACTTTGTAATCAATCAGGCAGGCGCGGATACAGGGGGGGGGGCAATGGGTGCAATTGCCCCCCCCTGAACCGGACCAATTAAGTCACTAGCCAAGCTTGAACTAGTTTGACGGAATTGAAACTAAATATTCTAGTTGTATATCTTGTCATGGGCGTCGCCAGGAGGAGGCAGGCAGCTGCCCCTAGAGGCTCACTTTTTCCTGCCTGATGCCATAGAATGGTATTAAGAGCATAATTATCTGAGGCAATGTAAAAAATTTCGAGCTCGCTTCGCTTGCTCTTGAAGCCTAGTTTTTCATGAGTGTTAATCTGGGCCACTTATAGACAAATCTATAAGTGGCCCAGGTAACTCCAGTAGGTCGGTAGGAAAAGTGTTACAATTTTCGAGCTCTACAGACTACTTTGTCTTGAATTTATCTTAAATTCGACCAAGTAACTCCTATATGATCGTTCGAAACCATTATAACCTGTCCAAGGCAAGGTGTAGTAAAGAATTTCTCGCTGCGCTCCCCCTCCCCCCCTGGCCCAAAAGCTGGCGCCCTCTTGTAACTTGCATATCATGGATTTCTGTAAAGTAACGCCTATTTACTATCAAAAGTTTATCAATTTTTTTTAATGAATTTTCCAAAAATTGCCCCTCCTTGAAAGAAATCCTGTATCCGCGCCTGCAATCAGGGGATTTTGACCTGCAATGCCTTACCTAAACTTGGAACAGTCCCTTAAAGACATTTTTGTGAGACAGTGTCCCCACCGGTAATCCAACCCAGAACCTCGGATCGCGAGCCAAATACTCTGATCACAGTGGAGGCTTTTACTTTGTTGATGATCTAATAAAAATAGCTAATGGTTCATCATCATCATAACTGCAGTCCACTGCTTGACATAGGCCTCCACCAAGGTGCACCACAAGGTCTAGTGGTTAAATTGGTATTTCTTACTTATTTAATAAGTATAGATTATTATATTTATGAGGCCCATGTTCAATAGTGGACTTTCTATGGCTGATGATGATGATAATATTTATACTGCAGTTTTGTTTAGGTATTTAATTTTACTTATAAGGTATCATGGAAAGAAGCAAGCTAGGAATAGAGATCAAGAGATGATTTATGTATGGTCGCGGGATCTGTGGAGAACAAGGGAAAGGACTATCCTGCAGGACGTACCTAATACGGACGAGGAAGAGTGAAAAAAAGACAATGAAATTCAATATATAATGAATTTAATTAATTAAAACAATGATCATCATTTATTACCTATTTCTTAATTTTAATTACAAATAAAAATATGTAACAAACAATTAGTAGGTGGTACCTACTATTATAAAGGCTATTTATTGTCATGGATCAAAAATAAAAGTATTACCTAGTTGGTGTTTAAGATTACTTTAGATAGAGAGATAAGCTTTAGCATTGATAGAGCAGTAACTATAATGCTATCCTGATAATAATTTACTTTGCCACTTTCATACTAACTGTCTCCACACTTAATCTTAACTCTGGTTGCGCCCATAATTTTGTTTATCCAATTACTATTTTGGTACTGTTCGCTGATCTTATTCTTGAATTTATTTCATAGTAGGTATTTCTTTCGCCTTAGCAGCTAGGTATGTAATTCAGGGCAGCTTTGACTAGGTATAACCAATTAACTTTTTACTAAAGTGTTTTTTCTTTTGCGATGAAACCATAATATATATTGTAATGGAATTCTATGCCAGGCTTGCGGTCCTCTTGAGCAGCAAGCAGCAACACAATAGTGATATGGACTATGTTTGGGGCAAATATTTAATTGCTTTTATAATTATCTCCATCAAGTGTGAGTCACACACATCTTCGATCACAGTGAAAATCTAAAATAAATAAGATTAATTAGAAAGTTATTATGATGGCAGCTACAGGTACTTACTTACCCTCTACAAAATTCCTAGTTTTAATAATATAAACACTGATGAATGTTTTTCATAGCTAGACTTTGCTAGCACGGTATAGTTATAGTATGTGCCTACTTATGTATTACTATTTTTAATTCTGTATTACAGCTACATGTTATGTTGAGATCTTGTCACTGTCTCCACAGCTGCCAGCTGGTGTTAGTAGGTAATATGTAGGAATGTTTTATGGATAGGTATTTATCAGATAATATGGACCTACTTACATAATATAGAGTACCTACAAGGATTGACTAATAAATCACAAAGCCAAAGGGACCAAACTAACAGCCCCCAGCTACAGAGCTCATCATGGTATCACAAATTGAGACGATTTGTAAGAGCTCGTAGTAAGAGCCCTGGTTGCTCATGGAGAAATTGTTGTAATGCTGATACCTATTCAAACTTCCGTATTATGTAAGTACTTATACTTATGTACACCAATGATGTTGTAATTTGTAACAGTTTATGTTCTTACTTGCCAAACATGTTTCAACATCTCAAAGATCACCAATGAAATATCTGTTCTTGTTGAAAACGCTTGCACGTTGCTGATGTTATTAAAAACTACCTATTTCATTAGCTTTTGTTTTCTTCCAGGACCATTTTCTCTTCCTAATTTAGCTGTAGGAGGGTGCCTTACAACCAGAACTCAACAAGAAAACCCAAACTGCGTTTTTATAGTTCCAAACAAACCAAACATAACATCACGATTATTTCATTCGCAGATTACTTCAATTGAACGTCAACCATACCACAGAATAATAACTAACCATACGTCAAATGAAACAAAATCAATCCATAATCAATCAAAATCAATAAAATCTGTGTATCACCCGTCCCTAGTGTCACATGGCTTTTTACTTTTTAAATGTGACGTCACTGTTTGTTTTGATTCCAATTGGCGTGCTGTACATTGTCATGCCGGGCATTCTTGGTCCGGGCCGAGAATGGCCGACATGATAATGTACGTCATTGGAATTCAAAACACGTACATTCCAATGTCGTGCATTCTCGTGTTGTGCATTGTCATGTTGTGCATTGTTGGTTCCCTTTAATTTTCTTATACGACCACAGATTAAGTATATATTGAGACAAACCACAGATCAGATATTGTCTATACTTTACAGTGAGTATCTAGTTTGTAATGAATGTTTTGATATATTATGATGTTAATGAGATATTAATATATTTAGATATTAATGAGATTAAAGTCTTATTGGAAACGTAAAATCTAGTTTATTTTGAAATAATAAACAATGGTAAAAAAGTTAATAGTTTTTGATCAAATTAATATTTTAATAGCAACATATCCGTTTTTATCACTGTTTTTCAAGTTCTACATTATGTTTGGAGTATCAAATTTTATTTGTATGTCTTGATTTTTAGTTTAATATTTTCCTTATCTATTCTGCTATTCATTGTAAATTTTATATAGCTATAACTCTTGTAGTTTGCGATCGTCAAGTGTTTTTATATAACGTGTCAAATTACGTGCCAATATTTCGCGAGCATCCGCGGTCGGCGCGGTTCTTAACAGTTACAAAGTGGCAACACCGGTCAGAGGATAAAGTGTGAACTGACAAAATCTATACTACATGGCGCGCATTGTTTCTTATCTTGGTAATCGCAGTGCATGTTTTCGTATCGCCTGAAAAGGGCTAGATTGCTCTTTTCGGGCTAAAAAACGAGTTTACCTACAGTAAAAAGTGCTAGATCTAGCCCGAAAAGGGCTAAGGTGGCAGCACTGGGAAGGTGACGCAACTGTCAACAATGACAGCACGGTAACGAAAACGTTTCATTTTAAGTAGGTAGTTTTTGTAAACTGCAAACTTCTACAAACCAAACTGTGTCAAAACGCTTTGCAACTGCCTATGCGCGCCACCCACGCCAGTGCAGTTGCTGCCCCGCGATATCATCCAACATTCTCTTGCCCTTATCCCAATTTATTTGAGTCGGTGCTTACTCGTCACTTCCTCAGACACACTTCACACGGTCCATCCATCAGTTCTTTGGTCATAATAATATAAATTCCTTGGGTCTTACCCATCCAGCTGCCGTATTCACAACGCTTCGATTCGACAAGTCGTATATCTATCTCGCTCGATTTCGTAATGGCAAAAAAAGCTAAACATGAGTACGACTTGTCGAATCAATTTAAAGCATTGTGAATACGGCAGCAGATCCACATTCATGCTCAAAACTTTCCCCATTTCGCAGCATCGCATGCTTATACTACGGTCTACGACAACCGATTACCACACAACTTTTCATTCACAGGCGCCACTTTCAGGCTTCCTCTATGTAGGTACCTACTCATTTCTTATTTATCCACTCGCGTAACACCACATATTATTTCCCCTGACATACTCATCTCGAGCACATGCAAATGCCTTTCATTCATCTCTTTTGTGGCCAAACATTCTCACATTCTGATCCATACACGACAGCAAGTCTAGTTGTATAAATCTTCCCCTTAAGTTTAAGGGAAATGCGGGAGTCGCAGATTTTTCCCATGACCTGCCGCCATTTCATCCATTCAGTGTTAATTCTGTACTTAACACTACGACCTACTCGTAGATCACCATCACTTTGCACGAGTGAACTGAACTAAGAAACCGAAAGTCGGCGGAACAGACCGAAATAACTGCGCCATCTATCGCGCTATGACTCCGACTGGAGACCGCCGAAATCGCAGAACATGTAGGTATTGGCGTTTAAGTTCTGCCGACTTTCAAGCCAACATTGTCCAGCTCTCAAATCTGTTGCCATTTCTCCAATCTGCTTTGGATGAAGATGTGACAAAAAAAATGTCGTCGGGCAAACAGCATGCATCAGGGTGCCGGGTGCACTTTCCTGTATATCAGACGTCAAAGCATCCTTAATCAACAAAGCATAAGGCTTGCGGCAACCTCCTGCCGCTGGCTTGATAAATTCTACTTATTATATGGAAGAAGTTTTTTGTAATTTCTGACTTTTTTAGTACTCCCAACCTGGGTTGGTCCCCTATAAGTCTTTGATAAGTATTAAAAACGATCGATTGGCATCAAAAAATATTTTGTGTAAAATGACAATTTTATTGCTAACTATACCGTGACAATCTTTGAATGGGTATCAACATTTCACTCACTCACTTTCACATTTCACGAAAAATTCGCGTTTTCCACTCCGATCAACTGAACGAATCAACTATTTGATCAAAGTGGAAGTCGATTCAGGCATATGTTCCTATCGAATCAACTAGTTGATGCGATACATTTTTTAATATAGTTTCTTTCCTATTTGTTCCTATCGAATCAATTTTTATTTTAAACTATTAAAACCAAGATAAACTTTTTGGTTGAATTCGTCTCACCCATTTTATTTTTTAACTGTCAAATGTCAAAAAGAAAAAGGCACATTGAAGAAATAAGCCTCTTGTTTATTTACAGTATACAGGGTTAGTTTTCGCAAAAATTTAAAAGATATCAAACCAAAAGTATATTTTAGTATAGGATCCCTTGAAATACGACCTTCACAGAGCTGGTTAATGGATGAAAAGTGTTTTAGATCAAATTAAATATGTCAAAATATATATTGCAAATGGGTTGTCTAAAAAATTTCAGTCCAGAATATGATTAATTAGCAATTTAATAATTTTTATTTTTTTTAATCATTTTTCTGGTTTGCTTAATAGACAAATTCCATACCAATTGAGTCTCAATCAGATCATTTTCGTGTAGCTGCATTGCTGCCCCTTACAAGTATTAGGGTATATTATTTGTGCCCTTACTAATCTTTTAATGACGTCTTTCCTTCCTATTCTACGACTTCTATCCATTACTAGATCCTTCGTAAAAGTCACTATGGGCACACTGCATTGCTATGCTATGGCATGCTTCAAGAACAATTTTTCAATACAATTCCTCGAAAACTGGTTCGTATCGCACTACGATTAGGTTCAACATGCAATGTATTTCACACACGTTGACACGTGCGATTTTTTCATATTCCAACACACGTGCGGGAATGAAAATTGCCACAGATATACTATACCTACCTATACTTAGTCCAAATTAGTTCAATCAATGCCTATAGTCGGATTCTCTGTATGGTCCGAGGTGAATGTTTTTTTTTTTTAATTTCGGCAAAGCAATAATGCGTCTTTACAAACATTTTACTTTGCAATAAGGTTGCTGTCGGGTTTGGATCCTGCATCGCTGCAGCGACTCGAACCATAATTGGCTATAGTGCGCGCGGAACTAGTTGGCCGCGCCTTAGGTGCGACAGGGGGCAATTTCGGGGCAATCTCATGTGCGTTTTGTCTAAATTAGCCGGAACTTCGACGCGTCTTGCCGTCGCGAAGTACGGCGCCGCAAAGAGTAATGACAGCACGCGCCCCGCCTCTCCGACCCACCGCTCACATACTTAAGGCGCAGCCAACTAGTTCCGCGCGCACTATAGTCAATCAAGATCATTAATTGATTTTGATAATTAATAAACTTTATTCACGTCACGACAAGATTGCAGTTGTTTATCGTAAATTTTCATATTCTCAATGTGTGTATAATTGAACCCACCGGTTCATTATTGGATTGGGGCACGAACCGCATTATTAGTTTAAAATATCGTTGGCACCGTCAGCACCAGATGGCGCTGATAGGCAGGTAAAATCTGTTACCAGGTCGATAGGAGCAGTAGTTGAGTTTGTGCGCCGAGGGTATTTGGTTCGATTCAGAAATATTTGTATGGCCTTAGAGGTAATAACGGTTGTGGGTAGTCACAGGCGTGTATTTGAGATTTGCCTGTAAACGCACCCACGCACAACACAAGAGAAATTATGAGAACTTTTTTAAATATGCATCTTATTGTATTTAAGTACTAATTAATTTATACAAATATATGCAAAACTTTTACTTTTAGTATTTGGAACTAGTTTTTAATAATTATTACAACAAAAGGGAGGGAAACAAAACAGAATTAAAAACTCTTAGAAACATTAGTTATACTGGAAATGGTTGTATATTTTTGCGCAGGCATGTCGAGTAGAAGCTTCTGATCTGCCTTTATTTGCTGAAGGCTCGGAAAAGCTGTAGCTGAAACGTGAACAAAAACAACGCACAAACTAGTCAATGTGTGCAAAAGGGACCCCGCACGTCGACTGAGGACCCGCTGCACTAAAATGGTCTAGAATGTTCCGGAGATCTAATCAAAAATAGCTCCAATGAATTTTTTAAATTTTTATTCAAGCAAATATGACAAACATTGAAGCATGCATTGAAATTATAATGTTTATCTACACAGCTAAAATATACCTAACATTGAAAATTTTAAAATGAATAGAGTAGGTAAATCTCAATGATATAAGATTCACATCATAATTTTATAAAAAATATGTTACATATAAACATCGATACTATGAAGCGTAGTACACAGCGCGGACTTCGCGCTGTGTTCTTCAAAAGTAAAATATACTTATTGCCAGCCTACTATAAAACCTAAATCCATAAACAATTTAACTACAGATTTAGTGCCTATATAAATTTATAAAACATGTTTATTATTTCTATAAAATAGATTTAAATAGACGTTAATTTAAAATCCGATCCCTACCGCCACCAAATTACCTAAGAAATAGAGTCAATTTTAAATCATTTATAGTTTTTAGAAAGTGCGAAATAGTTTTAACAAATGGTGGTAATTTTGGGTGAAATTACTGCAACTAGTGTTGCCAAAAGAAAAGTATACACATACAATTCAAGTTATCGAAGTTAGTAAAGAATAATAAAGAACTTAATAAGAACGTCATAATGTGGACGTAACACAATAGCTAAACACATGAGTCCGTTTAAACAGTACGATATAGTTAATAAAGTGATATCCGTTCTTGTCGTCCGTCGCAACTCTTCCGTATATCCGTGGCTGATTCGGGTGACGCGGCCGCCGCCGAGGTATTTTGCACACATTGCTAGCGATATAATATGTCGAAATGGTAATCACTTGAATTATGTAAGAAAAATCAATTGAAAAACTTAATTATTAATATAGAGTAATTTACTATTACGTCGATTCCATTTCGACATTATGCAATAATAAAATAATGACGCTCGCCGAGTACAATTGTGCATAACTCTTTCTATTTTAGGCAAGTTCTTACTGTTGCAACATGCGGAATCGATTACTTAATTGTGTTTATGGAAAACATTCGAGTTTATTCAATTTAATCAAAGTCGAATTCGCGGGTGATAGATATTCGTATTTTATTCAAGTTGACTCTGATGTACAAATCGCGGACATGTTGCAACTTTGCTGTGTTGTGTGCATTAGCGTGCAATTGTTCTAGACGCGCGTACGAATGTGTATCATTAGCAACCGTACCTGGCCCGGGTCACTCGACTTGAGCGCCCAGGCTTGTTCCTCTTCTACGCCTCGCGTGCCGGTGATCAAAACAAAACACCACTTTGGTAACCAATAAGGCACTCGTATATTTCAACTTTTTGTTTCGTGTATAAAAAAAATATCTTTGGCGTTATAACGGTTTGGGCGGTCGGTAGAGCGGTAGCTACGCTTTGCGCTGAGAGCCGAAGCTCAGCTGAGAGTAGCTAGCGCTCCGTCGCGGCGCGGTCGGGCCCGCGAGCGTCACCCGAATCAAGTCCACTGGAAATATCCGATGTTCATCTTCCATCTGCGTCGCTGTCAAGCACCTTCCTTGCTCTCCACGCTACTCTGAGACTCCCCGGCTTCGTTATCCTGAGAGCTTTCACTCTGTTCTCTCTCCGGACTGAACATGTCGACGGTCTTCGAGACGTCGGAGTCTGGTTCTACGCTTTGTTTTTGAATGACAGGTGGAGGAGATTGTGATTGAGATGATTCATCTTCATGTTCAACAGGTGCGGGCGCTGCGAAGCTGGTGTCGACAGCGTCGCCTGCGTCGTACAGACCGTGGGAAGGTTCGTCGTGTGCCACCGCCGGGGGGGAGAGTTGGGGCAGTTCAGGGGGAGAGTACTCCGGCTTGTCTTCCTCCTGACTGTACCGGCTCGTTTCCTCAGAGCGCTCCTGCTCGACGGCTGTCACACTATTCACAGCGCTTGCCTCGCGAGGCTCCTCTTGCCTCTCAGCCTCAGTTTCTTCTGAAGGCATGCTTTCGCTCGTGTCTGCTTGCATGCTTTCGCTCATGTTTGCTTGCATGCTTTCGCTCATATTTGCATGAATGCTTTCGCTCATGTTTGCTTGCATGCTTTCGCTCATAGTTGCTTGCATGCTTTCGCTCATATTTGCATGAATGCTTTCGCTCATATCTGCTTGCATGCTTTCGCTCATATTTGCATGAATGCTTTCGCTCATATCTGCTTGCATGCTTTCGCTTATGTCTGCTACCATGCTTTTGCTCATGTCTTGTTGTATGCTTTCGTTCACGTCTGTTTGCATGCTTTCGTTCACGTCAGTTTGCATGCTTTCGCTCATGTCTGCTTGCACGATTTTTTCATCTTGACTAGTAGCATCGATTCGCTCAATTGGCTCAGCGCCAGCGCTCATGGTGGTATTAGCAGCAGATTCATTTTGGGGCACTTCGCTGGTCTCTTGAGGCTTTACATTTTCGGCGTTGCCGGTAGACTCAGCCTCTTCGGCGGCACCCCATCTAGATTTTCTATCTCTTTCCCGCCTATCTCTCCTTTCACTTCTATCATTTCTTTCTTCCCTTGCCGGTCTGGATCTGTTTTGGTTATCATCACGTCGAGCATCATTGGGTCTGTTTGGTTGAGCGTCATCTCCACGTCGAGCATCATTAGGTTTATTTGGTTGAGCGTCATCTCCACGTCGAGCGTCGTTGGGTCTGTTTGGATGAGCGTCATCTCCACGTCGAGCGTCGTTGGGTCTGTTTGGATGAGCGTCATCCCCACGTCGAGCGTCGTTGGGTCTGTTTGGATGAGCGTCATCGCCACGTCGAGCGTCGTTGGGTCTGTTTGGATGAGCGTCATCGCCACGTCGAGCGTCGTTGGGCTTGGTGGGTTGATGATCGTCACCGCGACGAGCATCGTTAGGTCTATTCTGTTGATTATCATCGCCGCGGCGGTTGTCATTAGATCTATTTGGTTGGTTGTCGTCGCCGCGACGCGCGTCGCTGGGTCTGTTCTGTTGGTTATCATCGAAGGGTCTCCTTCTGTCGTTTCTATCCGGTCTGTTGAACCTGTTATCTTCGTTGTCTCTGTTCTGTCTCCGGTCTCTCCGCCGGTCTCCGGTCTCCCAGTCAGGTCGCCGGTCTCCCCAGTCCCGCTCTCGCTCTCGCTCCCGGTCTCCGCTCCAGGCTCGCTCTCCGTAGGGCTCGCGCTCGTCGAAGCGTCCCCTCGGCCCCGGCCGGTCGAAGAACTCCGGCGGCCCGTCGAAGCGAGGGGGGCCGTCGAAGGGCGGACGGTCGCCGTCGAAGGGAGGACCGTCGAAAGGTCGTGCGCCGTCGAAGGGTGGCCGTGGTCCATCGAATGGCGGGCGTGGGCCATCGAAAGGCGGTCGTGGTCCGTCGAAAGGCGGGCGGTTCATTCCGTCAAACGGCATGCGACCAAACGGTGGTCGTTCGAAGCGTGGTCCGCCTTCGAACATGGGAGGTCCGTCGAAGGGAGGTCGCGGGCCATCAAATGGCGGGCGATTGAAGGGAGGTCCCATACCGTTGAATCGCGGCCCGAAAGGTCCCGGTCCCGGTCCTGGCCCAGGTCCATCCATCCAGGGTCCTGAAAATCACAAGAGATGGAACGTTAGGATAAGCTCTAGAGCGCTGGGCGAGCTTACATTATGAGGTAACCTTGTCCAGCCATACCTGACATCGGGGGCCTATGCGGTCCTCTCATTCTCAACTCTGTAAATGGAAATAGTCTTTAATAGACAAAATTTTGCTTGAAACTAAGTTTACGGCAGAACAGTAGATAATATATTATTATTAAAATACTACCACCAATTCAATAGACTAGTTATGAACAGACAATAAGATGAAACATGTAATTTTAAAGAAAATTGTGTAAAATAAAATACGCTTTGAT
Organism: Xestia xanthographa; assembly: GCA_905147715.2. Classification (NCBI taxonomy): domain Eukaryota; kingdom Metazoa; phylum Arthropoda; class Insecta; order Lepidoptera; family Noctuidae; genus Xestia; species Xestia xanthographa. The sequence goes on along the minus strand of LR990659.1, from coordinate 3,489,310 downwards.
CTAAAGATATCGTTGATTTGATAAATGAGGGACCCCATACAAATAGAATGAACAGTCACACATTTTTAGTGCAAGTTGAAAGGAACACTGAAAAATTAAGCACATTGTTTTAACATTGGTAACATTTTATATAATTATAATCTTTAAATAGTGCGTATGTGTGCCTGTTCAAATCAGTGACTTTTTGTTTGTTATTCACTCAATAATTCACGGGCCATTCTTACCATAGTAAATCTATCTATTAACATTTGTTCATTTTAAACATAGCTCAATATTAATCTGAGCTACAAACATGTCAAAAAACTGATTATGTAAATTGTAAATTTTTAAGAACGAAGTAAAAAAAAAGATGATAAAATATATAAGGAAGGCGCGAAGCGCGCATTGAAAGGGTGCAATACAATGAATAAACCAGAGATAACACTAAACAGCACCCCTAGCCAAGTTGACAATCTACAATCGTTTACGCTAGTAGAAAACTATTCAAATGAATGGGAATGACATCATCTCAACGTTAAATCACGTGATCAACACAAACGAATAGAAAATTCGTAGACAAGTTTACATCGTTCAAAATGATAGAATAGAATGTTATCGTTTCTACAATGTTTATCGCTAAACTCTTTGGTAGGAACGCTCACCATAGACTGAAGTGTAGGTTTTTTCTACAGAAATTAGAGAACGAGCGATCGACTCAGTCGTATCAACTTGGCTACCAATTTAGCGCTTTCTACAATCGTTTACGCCGAGGCGTTTACGATTGTGGAAAGAGAATCGATACGAAACGTTTGTAACTTGGCTAGAGGTGCAGATGTAGATAGAAAAGCAAAATAGAGCAAAATAGAAATGCAGGAGTGAATCAAGACAAAACTTTGAAAGGTATTTTAAATTTAAATTAATATGGTATGTTGCCAACAAGGTCTCGGTCAAGGTCATCCATAATTAGGTAAATAAACTAGAGTAACTGTAGGTAACATGTTATACGAATTCTGCGTCAAAATACCTGTCAAAATTTGTCTCTATTAGCCCTGTTTTACCCGTTAGTGAGAAGCTAAGCGTATTGGTTATCTTTCTACAGTTGTTTTAGCTTTAACAGCACAAACTAAACAGTAACCTCATGCTTACGAGAATTGAGAAAAAAGGTCAGCGGTTAAACAAAAGTAAAAAGAGTGCACTGCTACCCTGAATGTTAATGCGAAAACACTGTTAGGTCTCTTGTAAACGCTTAGGTAATTCGACGTGTATGCACACGACTAATAGAATGGGACAAGGGCAGTAAGATGATGAACGACTTTCTTACTGCCATTTTAACTTACTAACAGGTAACGGAAGGTTTCTATAGTTGGTGTTGGTGCCAGTTAAGATGAGAATAGCAGTCATTGCCCTTTCCCTAATATCTCTTCGTACGAACCAAAACAAATAAACCATGTATCGTTTTTCATTACAAAAAATGTTGCAGATCACGATAGATGACGATTCAAGACTTGAACAGGCTTATTTTTGGTTTTCAAAGTTAAGAAGTTTAATAAATGTAGGTGGGTCAATGACCGCTATTCTCATCATAACTGGCACCAACTATATCTCTAACTGTTTGACATTTAGCTTTTCTGTGACGTTTTGTTTCTAACGGTACTTCTATGAATCACAGTCCTCCGAGTGACAGGTAGCATAGGTGACGCGGATAGGATATTCCAAGCTTACTTTGTATATATTATACAAACCGATAGCTAGGAGAACGAGACGTAGGCATATTAACTAACAGTTATATGTAAGTAAGTTATAGAATACAAGTTGCAAGTAACGGTCGTTTACTTGCAACTTGTAACTGTTAGTAGCTGAAGGTGTTTCCACACCAAAGTTACATTTTGTGGAGCAATGTATAACTAGTTAACAAAAAGTTATTGAATGTCGTTTTGTAACATTGCCCAGCTTCTAAAAACAATCAAGGGCGGCAACTAACGCGATAAGAACAACATCCCATTAATGAAAGAAAGAAAGAAAATTGGGCAAAAAATAAAAATAATAATATTTATGCTGTACAGAAGCAACTTCGGTGTTAGTGCCTAAATGCACCAGCCCCTGTATTCACAAACGCTTCGATTCGATCTTTCTTTATCGTGTGGTTAGTGCCTAACCTGGTGACGGAGTTTTTATGGCACCAATGGGCCTCTGACTTGGCTTCACATACTATCGAGTAATATCTCTCAGGCATGCTGGTTTCCTCACGATGTTTTCCTTCACCGAAGCAAATGATAATTATACAATACGCACATGAATCCGAAAAGTCAGAGGTGTGTGTTTTGGGTTCGAAATAGACACCCATGACTTGGCAATTCCACGGTCACACAACTAGGCTATCACTGCTTATTATTTGAACAAGTAAGTTGTCACAATCGGCGGGAGGAAATTTTTCGATTCGGTATGCCAAAAAAAGGTAAGGACCGTACCGAAATCTCAGACCGATTGTTTGTGAATACGGGGAGAGGTAGACCGGTTTATACGCCAAGTTTACTATTGCGGTTTAAGGTGGATGCTCCAGGGTAGCCAGTGAAATTCAAATTGTCTTACGTTTTTTGCAATTTGCAGGCCGTGCTAGGTTGTATGTTGATTAAAATATTGTTCGCGACTGTAAGACGTATTTAGTTACAGAATTATAATCATCAAAATAGTAATAGTAATAAAAACTTTTATTCATCAATTTAATGCAAATGCACTGGGCCCGCGTGGTGCATTATAGCCCATTCCCTCTCATGGAGAGGAGGCCATGTCCCAGCAGTGGGAATATTATAGGCTGATGATGATGATGAATAATCAAAATAATACAACCCTCCAAGTTCATAAAGGTGCAGGAATGACTTTGACCTTGAAAAAGTCATCTATCCACCTTTATGAACTAGCACTGGCCTGCAAATTGCAAAAAACGTAAGAAAATTAGAAATTCGCGGGCTACCCTGAAGCTTTCACCTTAATGAAATGGTCTACAAGCATGCATATAGACGTGTAGGTAGTATCGTACCAGCGCGGAAGTGCGGCGCCATGTGCGGGGGCGGCAGGCGGGACGGCGCCAGCGACGTCCAGCCGCCCGCGCCGCCCGGCCCCGGGACAGGGCCCTCCGCTACTGATAAGGGGAGTACCAGTCAAGTACAACGTAGCGACGATCTATTGCCTATAGCTTAAGGTGACACTACTCGACATTTTTTCCAAAGAAATGTTGGGACCGTATTACTTACACTGTAGGTACATCCAAAGTTAAACATGATATCGTTTTGTCTCATTATTAATTTTTTCTGTGCGGAAACAGAATAGTAAAATAAAAAGCCATTCAAAAGTTACGAGCTACCAAAGATTCGTTTTTATTCCCAATTTTGACGCAACTTTTGGCGTAAATAGTAATAAAATAAGTGACAAATTTCCAAAACAAAGTCGGTACCGACAAAGCACAACTATTATATCGAAGAATTCAATAAATTTTATTTGTAATTGATTTATGCCGTGGTTTTTTCATAAAACTCGATTTTCCAAAGGCCTTCTCGTATTTTTTTACGCGCGCTTTTTACTATGAATTATCGTGCATCTCACTGAACTCACTCTGTCGGGCACGATGCCAGGTGAGACAGCATGCTTTTTGGCCACGCCCACCAATGAGTTGGAGCCTGCGACTAGTGTCACCTTAACAAATCATAACCCTATGGGCGTCCGCTAAAATTCGCGCGGATACAACGGTACAAAATGTCTATTCACATAAGCCGTGCCAAAATATTAATGCGTACAACAATTTAAATCGTTAGATAAAACCTAACCTTAGTTGGGTTGCGCTAAAAGTGCTCACACTGAGAAGAGTAAGCTTACACATGCCCGAATGGATAGATAGAGAGAGAGAAACGATTTCGAAGCCGTGGGAATCAAGAGATGACCAGTCACAACTGACAGCGCCTGTACATCTATGATATAGAAACGTGACGCGTTTGACGCGGATCTAACGATTTAAATTTTTGAATGCTTAGAAAAAAGCTAAAGCATAAATATATTTGGGACACTTAAGGTCTTTAGCCCACGTTAACGATTCCGCTCCCACCCGGAAAAAAGAATATCATTTAAATATGGGCTTTATGTATTGCTCTTTAGATATACTTTACATTGGCAACATAAATTAGCAGACAGCTCGTTGTCAGCGGGCTTACAGCCGTCAATGTGTAACGTGTAACTGGGCTAAGACCTCTAATCATCATCGTATTGACATATCAAACAGTATATATATGAAATAATCGAATACCGACCTATCTATACCCCTTCTGCGCCTAAGTGTGCGTCCACAGTGCGAGCTTAGCGACTAGGCCTAACGCGGGCGCGACCGAAGTACTTAGACGTATTTCAGGTGTCGCAAACTATGGGCGAGGTTTTAGTATTTTTACTAGACAGTCCGATTCTGAGATGGGAGATGTTGAACATAAGAGAGGGGTGCGCACGAAATAAATAAAAACAGAGAAATAAACACTATAGTTGGTGCCAGCTAAGATGAGGATAGCGGTCATTGCCCTTTCCCTAATATCTCTTCGTACGAACCAAAACAAATAAACCATGTATCGTTTTCAATTACAAACAATGTTAAAGATCACGAAAGATGACGATTCCAGACTTGAAGAGGCTTATTTTTGGTTTTTAAAGTTAAGAAGTTTAGTAAATGTAGGTGGGTCAATGACCGCTATTCTAATCTTAACTGGCACCAACTATAGTAAATTACCACTATTTTAACAAAGAAAAAAGAAAGACGCCCTTACGCTGAACGACAAGATCGAATTGGTTTGATACGCGCATTGGGTCGCTTGCTGTCTAGGTCCGTAGTGTGGCCATAACGTGCGGATAGGAACGTTTCAAAACTACGAGCGCCAACTCGGTCATGCCCGCCGCGATAGGCCCAGTCAAAACTACGAGCGCTAACTCGCTCATGCCCGCCGCGATAGGCCCAGTCAAAACTACGAGCGCTAACTCGCTCATGCCCGCCGCGATAGGCCCAGTCAAAACTACGAGCGCTAACTCGCTCATGCCCGCCGCGATAGGCCCAGTCAAAACTACGAGCGCTAACTCGCTCATGCCTGCCGCGATAGGCCCAGTCAAAACTACGAGCGCTAACTCGCTCATGCCCGCCGCGATAGGCCCAGTCAAAACTACGAGCGCTAACTCGCTCATGCCCGCCGCGATAGGCCCAGTCAAAACTACGAGCGCTAACTCGCTCATTCCCGCCGCGATAGGCCCAGTCAAAACTACGAGCGCTAACTCGCTCATTCCCGCCGCGATAGGCCCAGTCAAAACTACGAGCGCTAACTCGCTCATGCCCGCCGCGATAGGCCCAGTCAAAACTACGAGCGCTAACTCGCTCATTCCCGCCGCGATAGGCCCAGTCAAAACTACGAGCGCTAACTCGCTCATGCCCGCCGCGATAGGCCCAGTCAAAACTACGAGCGCTAACTCGCTCATGCCCGCCGCGATAGGCCCAGTCAAAACTACGAGCGCTAACTCGCTCATGCCCGCCGCGATAGGCCCAGTCAAAACTACGAGCGGTAACTCGCTCATGCCCGCCGCGATAGGCCCAGTCAAAACTACGAGCGCTAACTCGCTCATGCCACTCACTATACACTATGGACGTAAACGGTGGTTTCATACGTTTGATAATTCGCGCCCGCGTTCGGCCTAGTCGCTAGGCTCGCATTGTGGACGCGGATCAAGTGTTACTCGGCTATTTATGACACATCGAGCTTGAGAAAGTGACCGTCACAGTGATATAAAATATTTATCACAAAGGTACACTGGATTTTATAAATTTAGCTTCGGGTCGAAGGTTAATTTCTAAAAGCTTGGCTCAACACTGAGAGTTGAAAATACAGTGCACAGTTAAGTGACATATTATGTTTTGTATTTTTAGACGTATAACCGTCTCTCAACTTTGATCAGGGTTTATGAATAAAACCCTGAATCTTTTTCACTCGATATTATGCCATATTAACTGCATAAAGTTCAACTTGTGTTCAAAATAAGTTGATGTAACTCACCAGCGTCTACGGCAGGCGCGGGCCCGTCGTGTCTTGCGGGCCGGTCCCGCAGCTCGTCCCGCGGCTCGTCCCGCTCGCGCGGCGGGAACTCGTCCCGCGGCTCGTCCCGCGCGGGCTTCCCGTTGGCCATCTCCCACAGGCGTTCCTGCAGACTCTTCTGGTCGGGGTTGTTGTCGGTACTGGTGGGAGGTCGCGGGGATTTCTCTCTGCTGTTGGTACTGTCTCTGTGAACGGAATGTTTTATTAGTGGCTTTATTCATTAAGGAAAAAATTCAAGTAATTGGAAATGGTCTATTAAATTATCCATTTTTCGATGTTTTTTCTAGCTAAATTGTGATCACTTCTATTCTATGAAACTGCTTCTTACATTCTGCACAACTCCATTAAAGGCTTTCGCAGACTATAGTCACGATTGTCTTACAGACTAATGCCCTCCTAATGCGAGCGAGACAGACTATTTATTCCCTTTAGCAATAGACCTGTCTTAAGACATTCGTGACTGTAGTCTGCGAAAGCCCTAAAAATAACAACAGTAACTATCTTTGAAGAAGCATACAATGTCAGGATATATGAGTTTTTATGCAGTCTATAAGACTGATCCCCATTTTATCCGAGCAGAAGAAAAATAATCAATATAATGATAATTTATAGTCTGTAAACTTCATGAGCCTTTAACACACACTACGTCTTCCTTTGAGAGAATAAGCGAGCTGAATTCGACCACCTAAGCCCAAATATGGTAATCAATATTAGAGTTCCATTTACGTAGTTATCTTATAGGGTATATACCCTTAAGGGACCTCGTGGCCTACGCGGTCACATCTCGGGCACCCAACTGTTTGGTCATGGAATCAGTTGATCAGAAAGTTATAACATCATATCACTTGCTGCTATGTGGTATTTCTAAAGAAGACAAACTAATAATCTCACCTGTTATTATCTCTAGAAGAGAACCGTTCTCCCCTCTCTCCTCTATCCCTATCTCTGTCCCTGTCTCTCCTGTCACGACCTCCTCGGTCTCTGTCGCGATCCCGACGATCTTCTCTGCCGTCACTGCTTAAATAAAACAAACGAGTTTACAGTAGGGCCGATTTAATGGACCACATTTGACATCTGTCAGTTTAGTACTACATCGTTTTAAAATTAGCTTCATCATCAGCATCATATCAGCCGAAAGACGCCCACTGCTGGACATAAGCCTCCCTCAAAGGGGGGGTTTGCCATAATCGCCACACTTGGCAGGCGGGTTGGCGATCGCAGTGCGGTTGTTACAAAAGCACAGAGAATGTTGCTGCCCATTCTCTGGTAAGTCCCTTAGTCGCCTCTTACGACACCCACGGGAAGATATGGGATGGTGCTATTCTTTACGTCCGACACCATACAGACATTAGACAGAAGTTAGCTTATGTTGTCATTATTACAATAAATATGTAATCGTAATTGAAAAAAGTTAAGCAATTGTGCAGTTATAACTTCGAAAAAATTAATAATATTTTATGCCAGCCGTTACAAGGTTACGTTGTTGTATTTTGATACCCTTTGTATGACCCAAGTTTCCTAAAGTAACAAAAACGAGCTTTGTATTCCATGGTAAGGGCCAAGTTCACCGAAAAGATAATCAGACTGTTATCTTTTCGGTGAACTTGGCTCTATGTGGTGTTAGTTCACCAAACACACCATAATTTAACTGAATAAAAGTAATACAATCATGAAATAACTCACCGATCCCTATCCCTCCCTCTATCCCGCTCCTTCCGGTCTCCTCTGTCTCCCCTATCCCGCTCCCTGCGATCTCCCCGATCGGGGCGCCGGTCCCGGTCCCGCTCGGCGCGCCGGTCCCGGTCCCGCTCCTTCCTGTCGTCGTCCTGCTTGTCGTCGGGCGGCGGCTGGTTGACGCTGAAGGGCGGAGGTTCCGACAGGTTGAAGCCCGGCGGAGGCTCCGCTGAGTTGAACTTTGGTGGAGGCTTTGACAGTAGCGCTTGGATCTGTGCAGGAGACAAAACAAATGTCAGATTTAGATTACTTCTTAAGAAATAGGTATCAGTTTCTAAAACCTGACCTAAACTATATTTGTCCGATTCGGTCACAAACGTTACTTGAGGAGTTGGATCCCCAGCCCGCGTAGCATGACCACCGTAGAAACGGGTTTCTTCGAAGAAAGAATAGACAATTTGACAGATTTCTTTTGTTCATCTGTCATTTTGTCGATTCTTTGTCGACAAATCCCGTTTACATGGTGGTCATGCTACGCGGGCTGATTAGGTCAAGGGTTGCTGCTTTTCCCGCCGCCGCGGGAGACGCATCGGGCGCGGGCCTATGGACCCGTCCGTCCGTCTCATGACGACAGGCCGTGTCGACAAGCAGGACTGTTCCACGCGCGACACATAGAGTCCGCAAGGACCGATGCCTGCCGGGGTTGCGGGACTGTTCGAAAGAGATACCGTGGCCCCGGAACACAAAGGGCGATGAAGGAACATGGATGGGTTTTAGTCAGTAAAAGTCTGACACTCCCTCCTGCTCCGCCCAGAGCGGGAGGAGTCATTTGATGATTTCCCATCCGAAAAAAAGGTAGCTGCTTTTTACACCAGGAATTTATAAGTTGTTGTTTGGAGTCTGGATTTGAGTCTAGTTAGTGGGAATAGGTATACCCTCAATGACATAAGAGTTTAAACATAACTGGCAAAATGTGGGTTTACACCTCTGCCCTTCAGAAAATACAGTGTGGCGTACTGTACTCACTTGGTCAGGCAGTAGCGCGGGCGGCGGGCCGGTAGTATCGTTGGCGTCATTGCTGGGCTCGTCGCCGTGGTTATCTTCTGTGTCCAGATCCATCGCGTCGTCGCTATGCTGTGCGTCACCCGTTCTCTGTTGGAAGGAGGGATGTTTTAATAACTTTGCACTGAATAATGAACAGCGCTAATACCATAAAATAGACACGTTGGTAAAGTTGGGAGGTATTTCCACATTACTAAATGCTGTTGCAATTAAAATACACTTAGGAGATTTCACTAAAACATGAGAATAACGCCTTTAAATTTAAAACGACAAAAAAGTACAAACAACGACAAGACAAAATTTCAGTTAGGAGGTATTGGCACTTCACCGTCGATATGCAAATCATTGTTTATAATGATGTTATTTGCAATTAAACTAACTTATTCTAATGCAAATCAAGTGGATTTCAGAATGAGTAGATTCTTTTGGAGTGCGCGCAAATAAGTTTTTGGACACTCTGCTTCGCGTTCGCTAAAACCAGCGCTGTGCCGTCTCGTATTTTGTCTCGGTGTCCATTTGTTCAATCATTATGCTGAGTGATGGCAATTTTGCGTGGTTTTGACGCATGTGAAAGCACAACATGGTACGTGTAGGGAAACATAATTATTTTTGTGTTTTCTAAAAATGCGTCATGTTTTAGAGCAAATAAATGTTTTTTTTTTATTTCTTTCTTTTTTTTCACTCCATGAAAATCAGTATAAAATCCGAAAAGTGTAGGAGTACTCACGGCAGGCTGCGGCACGCTCGGTGGCGGCGTATCTCTGGCGTGCAGCGCGTGGTGCAGCAGTGGGACTCCTCCCACCAGCCCGCCCACGCCCACGCCCAGCAGACCGCTCAGGAAACCACCCACCATACCTGTCCATAACAAAATATTTAGCGATTTCTTGAAAAAAATAAAGTGTAAAAATAAACTGTACAGGGCCAAATAGGCTAGTTTTAGCATTTATAGATCAGGGACTCGTAACTGCATGGTGTTTTTGTGAGCCATAAGATAAAAGCAACAAAAATAAGAGGTAATTCATCTCATTGTGGTTTACGGATGAAGCAAATACCATCAGAATATTCGCTTTTATTTAATGATCATAAAGCTCTTTCTAACTAAAACTGCGTTGAAAAGTTTGGTTAATTCCAAAACCGCCTATCCTAATAGAAGCTTTGAGCCTTCGTACAGTATAAACAAAGTATCGTGAGGAAACCAGCTGGCCTGAGAGATATTTCTCGACGGCATGTAAAGCTAAGTCAGAGGCCCATGGGTGGCATATAAACTGTGACACTAGGTTAGGCACTAACCACACAGAACAAAATACAGTCACGAAGCCGTTAACCAAGGTACATCAAACTAAGTAGCCCGTAGTATGCAAAAATGTATCGCTGGGAAACTAAATTTTTTTTAGGGTGAAAATCATATTTTGTGATAGAACTCAATGTAAAGCACTCAACAAATTGTACTGGAAGATGGATTGAATAGTAATAGTCGTGAAGGTGTTTAAAGTAAAGATTTTACATTAAAAACATGTATTAAAAAAAATAACTTGAGATAATGTAAGAACTTTGACCCCCAATATTTCCGTAACTAGAAGGTTCCCAGGTTATGTTGTTAACAAAAAAACTGATCGCAATGACGGGGAGAACAAGTGCCTTTCGGCTTCATTAAGACGACATGAGCTAAATTAGAAACTCAATTTGTGGTTGTTCAAACTTCGTTTGAAATACTGTTAGAATAAAGTTCTAATCAGCTTGCACTACAAAGTGGTTGTTACGTCAGTCACTGCTGGGCGAATAGTGCGAAATGAGTGTTTTATTTTGCCATTTACAAAAAGTTTATTGATTGGACTAAAAAAATAAAACACTATGATGCTAATATGTTGCTTGTAGAATTATTTGCCAAAAAATCAGAATGATCGCATGTATTTTAGTATGGTTTTTACTCGTTAAAAGATTTTTTTTAAAGATAACTACGTGATTTTTTTTATCGAGTAAAATTAGTTGTATTATGTTTTCAAAACACTATCGTACTAGCATATTATGTCCTGAAGAATAACATATATTTTTCTGGTTTTGTTTATTGTAGTGAATCATATGCTTTTTTGCATTATAAAACTCGCGTTTAGCTCCTGTCCCCTTTAAGAGTGTTTTTACACAGTTTAGATAAACTTAACTTACCAGACTGCGGCGGCAGGCCGGGCTGGCTCGACAGTCCTGCGATAAACGTTTAGATAACATAACTTACCGGACTGCGGCGGCAGGCCGGGCGGGAAGCGCAGCAGTGGTCCGGCGGGCGGCAAGCCGGGCTAGCTCGACAGTCCTGCGATAAACGTTTAGATAACATAACTTACCGGACTGCGGCGGCAGGCCGGGCGGGAAGCGCAGCAGTGGTCCGGCGGGCGGTAGGCCGGGCTCGCTCGACAGTCCTGCGATAAACGTTTAGATAACATAACTTACCGGACTGCGGCGGCAGGCCGGGCGGGAAGCGCAGCAGTGGTCCGGCGGGCGGCAGGCCGGGCTCGCTCGACAGTCCTGCGATAAACGTTTAGATAACATAACTTACCGGACTGTGGCGGCAGGCCGGGCGGGAAGCGCAGCAGTGGTCCGGCGGGCGGCAGGCCGGGCTCGCTCGACAGTCCTGCGATAAACGTTTAGATAACATAACTTACCGGACTGTGGCGGCAGGCCGGGCGGGAAGCGCAGCAGTGGTCCGGCGGGCGACAGGCCGGGCTCGCTCGACAGTCCTGCGATAAACGTTTAGATAACATAACTTACCGGACTGTGGCGGCAGGCCGGGCGGGAAGCGCAGCAGTTGTCCGGCGGGCGGCAGGCCGGGCTCGCTCGACAGTCCTGCGATAAACGTTTAGATAACATAACTTACCGGACTGTGGCGGCAGGCCGGGCGGGAAGCGCAGCAGTTGTCCGGCGGGCGGCAGGCCGGGCTCGCTCGACAGTCCTGCGATAAACGTTTAGATAACATAACTTACCGGACTGTGGCGGCAGGCCGGGCGGGAAGCGCAGCAGTTGTCCGGCGGGCGGCAGGCCGGGCTCGCTCGACAGTCCTGCGATAAACGTTTAGATAACATAACTTACCGGACTGTGGCGGCAGGCCGGGCGGGAAGCGCAGCAGTTGTCCGGCGGGCGGCAGGCCGGGCTCGCTCGACAGTCCTGCGATAAACGCTGACGCTAAGACGATGTATTAGTGAACATGGCTGCTGCTGCAAGCTTCAATAGGGTAGATGACACCACAAAACAATAATTCCAAGACACCAATATCTAAAAAAAACCCTTTACTTTGGGCCTGAAAACCCGTTTTATTTTCAATTAATTGCCAAATTCGATTTTTAGTTGCTTTGAATTCAATAAATAGTCGAGTCATTGAGTTGACCAAACAGTGACGTCATAGTTTGCTATTGCCATACAAAATCTATGAGAGACGCGTTTTGACAGCTCTTAAAAAGTATTGATTGGTGTGTCATCTACCCCATTAGGGTTTGAATTTTGGAGGACTGTTGTAGGTCTAGTTAGCAGTGAGAGGCTATATCTAGTAGGTCATCAGAGAAGTACAGCTACTAGCTTTTAACTTTTGGTACACATTGTTTAACTGACTGTGAAGGTTTTCGTACAGTGATGTAAAGGTTGAGAATTATTCCGTTTTAAAATAACGAATCTTTTGACTTTCAAATCGCGATGAAGACTTTGAAGATATAAGTATGATTTACTTATACCCAAATGTAATTGAGACTATGTTTTTCAGGCATAATTCCACACCACGGCTGTATTACTCAAGGGAGGTAGACAGAAAACGAATGGTGCACTCTGGCTAAGAATTGATTTCACAACTTGGGAATCGAACCCAGGACTTCATGTTTATTAATAATTTATACCAATTAATATCATAAATGCGAAAATAATACTGTTACCTTTTCACGCCATAATGGCTGAATGAATTTGCATGAAATGTAGCACATGGATAGACTGTGTAATAGTTGTATTTTAGATAAAACAATATGTTTATGTCGATAGTAATGTTAACGGGAACGGGAGAAACCGCGAGCAAAAGTTAGTAGGTATTCAATAATAATGGTATATTTACCAGGTACTCCAGTAGGCATGTTGGGCATGTTGGACATGTTGGGTAGAGTGGGCGGCCGGATGCCGGGCGGCATGCCGGGCGGCAGGCCGGGCGGCATGCCCGCGCTCATGCTGTGGATATCAAGCAATCTGGTTTTACAGGAAAAAAAGAGATTAGTTTACATTCAGGTGTTAATATCAAAACTTATTTTGGAATGGTGCTGCACATAGCTTAACATAAAGTATATAAATTGAATTAATTAAATAACTGTGTGAGCTTAATAGAAAAATTGTTGGTATCATGCTAATTAAATAGATCAATAAATAAGTAATTTATTGACTATTGCTTGCTTTCCTATTGACTTTTTTTAGTGATTATTTTGATAATATCATGTCTAGCCTTTTCCCAACAACGTTGGGGTCGATTTCCACTATAACCGCATACAGCTGAATACCAGTGTTTTACATGGAGTGAGTACCTATCTGATGTTCACAAGTTAGAATTGTGTCATACAATACCCCTTGATAAAACAATGAACGATTTAGTTTGCTCTTCCAGAATGGATTTATTAATGTTTTTGAAAGGTTTATAATTTGCAGCATCCTAAACAAGGCAGTATTGACGAATGTTTTAATTTAATGTAATTAGAAGTATGACTTACCCAGGTGGCGGCATCCTCGGTATATTCATCCCAGGGTTGGGTCCTGGAGGTAAACTAGGCGGTAGGCTCAGGGCGGGCCCCGCCAGGGAGCCGGGGGGCGCCTGCAGCCCCGGGGGGGGCAGGCCCTGCGGGGGCAGGCCGGGAGGGGGCAGGCCCATCGGGGGCGGGCCCGGCATGCCCAGCATCGACATGTTCTCCATCATCGACTTAGGGAGGATCTGTGCACCACAATATTGCCCCATTATTTACCGAATCGAAGGATTGAGTCCGCAAAGAACCAAACTTGTCAATATAGCTAATATTAACCAAGCTAAGGGGTAAAGGGCCGGCCCTATTAGCCGTAGAACCGATAACCGCTGGGGTAGGTAGACGTGTGAATCCCATTTTGATGTGAAACATCTATCGACGCGGGTAAATAAAAATAAAACAAATGACAAATTCGTGACGAGCGTGGTGATCAAACCTGGCCCGAACAATCCCGAACATTACCGACCTGCTGAAGCAGCATAAAATCTACATATTCGCCACGATATACCACAAGCCAGCTGGTCTCGGGGCACAGAGCGCTGGATTACAATCTCGTGACTTCGAGTTCGATTCCAGCGTAAAGATTTCCTTTTTGTGAATCGAGTCATTTTGTTTTTATTTTCTTTTATTTTAATGTTACAATATTGTATCGATTCTGTGTTGCGTTGTTGTGATGTTAGCAAAATGAAATAGATGCTCATGATATACAATGATGAAAACTGTTTGCTGTTTGTTTGAAACTTGTTTAAGGTTTATTGTACAAACTTATGGCAACGTCAATGAGTTTAGTTTTCCTGATAGTGGTACTCATTGAGTGTCTCTTGTGTACACTTACCCTCGGCGGCAGCCAGGGCGGCAGGGTATCCTCGTCCACGGCTCCGCCGTCCTCCAGCGCGTCCAGCGACAGCGCGCCGAGCGCCCAGCGCGCCTGCAGCGCCGCCCACGGCAGGTACGACACGCCCAGCTCGGCCTCCCAGTAGTCCTTCCACTCGCGCCCCTTCACGCCCTTACCGGGGGCCCACGCCACCTATGGACAAGATACTGTCTTAGACCGGATGACTTTCAACCCATCAGGCCCGAAGGCACCTAAGAAGCCCATTCCTACCGGTTTACAAGGCACTCTACACGTAATCTCTAAGAGCCGGCACACATATGGCGGAGCGCAGCGCAGAGCATTTTTCACTGTCAAACATTTATCGATATTGTCTTCATTGAAATAATATCTCAAGTCAATTAAGGCCCTTCTAACCCTAAAATTAGCAACTCTATTTGTGGTGGTTCAAACTTCTTTGAAATACTGTTAGAATAAAGTTCTAATCAGCTTGCACTACAAAGCGGTTGTTACGTCAGTTACTGCGGCCGAATAACGCGAAATCAGTGGTTTTTTTGCGATTTACGAAAAATCTATTGATTGGACTAAAAAAAATAAAACATATAAGACCGTAACGGAGGATCGTGTTAAGCCCCTTGAGCTGCTGCTGTTTTTTGCATTGCTGAGCCATTGTGTAGGGAACCAGGTAAGCCGAAAATTATCGAGTTACGACATTTACGACAGGGGCAGAAAAAGAAAGAATGTATGGGAAAACGAGATAGAATGAGTAATGGTCGAGTATTTAGTACAAACTAGATTTTTTTTCTAATTGACTTATTTAGATTTACAAACATTATTATTTTTTCAATTCTTCTGCATTTTGTTTTTGGGGTCGCTGATAACGAAAATGAGCTGAAAATGAAAATACAAGATGGCGCCGACGAAAATTTACGGTTTAAAGGTAATTAGGCGCAGCCGCGTGGCTGCACCACATCGATGTAAAGAGGTTCAGTTACCGTAATCTCCTTGGAATGCAGCTTGTGCCGGTTGAGCTTGGCGATGGCCTTGGCGGCGTCGCGGCGGCGCTCCATGACGACGAAGGCGCAGCCGCGCGGCTGCACCACGTCGATGTAAAGAGGTTCAGTTAGCGTAATCTCCTTGGAATGCAGCTTGTGCCGGTTGAGCTTGGCGATGGCCTTGGCGGCGTCGCGGCGGCGCTCCATGACGACGAAGGCGCAGCCGCGCGGCTGCACCACGTCGATGTAAAGAGGTTCAGTTACCGTAATCTCCTTGGAATGCAGCTTGTGCCGGTTGAGCTTGGCGATGGCCTTGGCGGCGTCGCGGCGGCGCTCCATGACGACGAAGGCGCAGCCGCGCGGCTGCACCACGTCGATGTAAAGAGGTTCAGTTACCGTAATCTCCTTGGAATGCAGCTTGTGCCGGTTGAGCTTGGCGATGGCCTTGGCGGCGTCGCGGCGGCGCTCCATGACGACGAAGGCGCAGCCGCGCGGCTGCACCACGTCGATGTAAAGAGGTTCAGTTACCGTAATCTCCTTGGAATGCAGCTTGTGCCGGTTGAGCTTGGTGATGGCCTTGGCGGCGTCGCGGCGGCGCTCCATGACGACGAAGGCGCAGCCGCGCGGCTGCACCACGTCGATGTAAAGAGGTTCAGTTACCGTAATCTCCTTGGAATGCAGCTTGTGCCGGTTGAGCTTGGCGATGGCCTTGGCGGCGTCGCGGCGGCGCTCCATGACGACGAAGGCGCAGCCGCGCGGCTGCACCACGTCGATGTAAAGAGGTTCAGTTACCGTAATCTCCTTGGAATGCAGCTTGTGCCGGTTGAGCTTGGCGATGGCCTTGGCGGCGTCGCGGCGGCGCTCCATGACGACGAAGGCGCAGCCGCGCGGCTGCACCACGTCGATGTAAAGAGGTTCAGTTACCGTAATCTCCTTGGAATGCAGCTTGTGCCGGTTGAGCTTGGCGATGGCCTTGGCGGCGTCGCGGCGGCGCTCCATGACGACGAAGGCGCAGCCGCGCGGCTGCACCACGTCGATGTAAAGAGGTTCAGTTACCGTAATCTCCTTGGAATGCAGCTTGTGCCGGTTGAGCTTGGCGATGGCCTTGGCGGCGTCGCGGCGGCGCTCCATGACGACGAAAGCGCAGCCGCGCGGCTGCACCACGTCGATGTAAAGAGATTCAGTTACCGTAATCTCCTTGGAATGCAGCTTGTGCCGGTTGAGCTTGGCGATGGCCTTGGCGGCGTCGCGGCGGCGCTCCATGACGACGAAGGCGCAGCCGCGCGGCTGCACCACGTCGATGTAAAGAGGTTCAGTTAGCGTAATCTCCTTGGAATGCAGCTTGTGCCGGTTGAGCTTGGCGATGGCCTTGGCGGCGTCGCGGCGGCGCTCCATGACGACGAAGGCGCAGCCGCGCGGCTGCACCACGTCGATGTAAAGAGGTTCAGTTACCGTAATCTCCTTGGAATGCAGCTTGTGCCGGTTGAGCTTGGCGATGGCCTTGGCGGCGTCGCGGCGGCGCTCCATGACGACGAAGGCGCAGCCGCGCGGCTGCACCACGTCGATGTAAAGAGGTTCAGTTACCGTAATCTCCTTGGAATGCAGCTTGTGCCGGTTGAGCTTGGCGATGGCCTTGGCGGCGTCGCGGCGGCGCTCCATGACGACGAAGGCGCAGCCGCGCGGCTGCACCACGTCGATGTAAAGAGGTTCAGTTACCGTAATCTCCTTGGAATGCAGCTTGTGCCGGTTGAGCTTGGCGATGGCCTTGGCGGCGTCGCGGCGGCGCTCCATGACGACGAAGGCGCAGCCGCGCGGCTGCACCACGTCGATGTAAAGAGGTTCAGTTACCGTAATCTCCTTGGAATGCAGCTTGTGCCGGTTGAGCTTGGTGATGGCCTTGGCGGCGTCGCGGCGGCGCTCCATGACGACGAAGGCGCAGCCGCGCGGCTGCACCACGTCGATGTAAAGAGGTTCAGTTACCGTAATCTCCTTGGAATGCAGCTTGTGCCGGTTGAGCTTGGCGATGGCCTTGGCGGCGTCGCGGCGGCGCTCCATGACGACGAAGGCGCAGCCGCGCGGCTGCACCACGTCGATGTAAAGAGGTTCAGTTACCGTAATCTCCTTGGAATGCAGCTTGTGCCGGTTGAGCTTGGCGATGGCCTTGGCGGCGTCGCGGCGGCGCTCCATGACGACGAAGGCGCAGCCGCGCGGCTGCACCACGTCGATGTAAAGAGGTTCAGTTACCGTAATCTCCTTGGAATGCAGCTTGTGCCGGTTGAGCTTGGCGATGGCCTTGGCGGCGTCGCGGCGGCGCTCCATGACGACGAAGGCGCAGCCGCGTGGCTGCACCACGTCGATGTAAAGAGGTTCAGTTACCGTAATCTCCTTGGAATGCAGCTTGTGCCGGTTGAGCTTGGCGATGGCCTTGGCGGCGTCGCGGCGGCGCTCCATGACGACGAAGGCGCAGCCGCGCGGCTGCACCACGTCGATGTAAAGAGGTTCAGTTACCGTAATCTCCTTGGAATGCAGCTTGTGCCGGTTGAGCTTGGCGATGGCCTTGGCGGCGTCGCGGCGGCGCTCCATGACGACGAAGGCGCAGCCGCGCGGCTGCACCACGTCGATGTAAAGAGGTTCAGTTACCGTAATCTCCTTGGAATGCAGCTTGTGCCGGTTGAGCTTGGCGATGGCCTTGGCGGCGTCGCGGCGGCGCTCCATGACGACGAAGGCGCAGCCGCGCGGCTGCACCACGTCGATGTAAAGAGGTTCAGTTACCGTAATCTCCTTGGAATGCAGCTTGTGCCGGTTGAGCTTGGCGATGGCCTTGGCGGCGTCGCGGCGGCGCTCCATGACGACGAAGGCGCAGCCGCGCGGCTGCACCACGTCGATGTAAAGAGGTTCAGTTACCGTAATCTCCTTGGAATGCAGCTTGTGCCGGTTGAGCTTGGCGATGGCCTTGGCGGCGTCGCGGCGGCGCTCCATGACGACGAAGGCGCAGCCGCGCGGCTGCACCACGTCGATGTAAAGAGGTTCAGTTACCGTAATCTCCTTGGAATGCAGCTTGTGCCGGTTGAGCTTGGCGATGGCCTTGGCGGCGTCGCGGCGGCGCTCCATGACGACGAAGGCGCAGCCGCGTGGCTGCACCACGTCGATGTAAAGAGGTTCAGTTACCGTAATCTCCTTGGAATGCAGCTTGTGCCGGTTGAGCTTGGCGATGGCCTTGGCGGCGTCGCGGCGGCGCTCCATGACGACGAAGGCGCAGCCGCGCGGCTGCACCACGTCGATGTAAAGAGGTTCAGTTACCGTAATCTCCTTGGAATGCAGCTTGTGCCGGTTGAGCTTGGCGATGGCCTTGGCGGCGTCGCGGCGGCGCTCCATGACGACGAAGGCGCAGCCGCGCGGCTGCACCACGTCGATGTAAAGAGGTTCAGTTACCGTAATCTCCTTGGAATGCAGCTTGTGCCGGTTGAGCTTGGCGATGGCCTTGGCGGCGTCGCGGCGGCGCTCCATGACGACGAAGGCGCAGCCGCGTGGCTGCACCACGTCGATGTAAAGAGGTTCAGTTACCGTAATCTCCTTGGAATGCAGCTTGTGCCGGTTGAGCTTGGCGATGGCCTTGGCGGCGTCGCGGCGGCGCTCCATGACGACGAAGGCGCAGCCGCGCGGCTGCACCACGTCGATGTAAAGAGGTTCAGTTACCGTAATCTCCTTGGAATGCAGCTTGTGCCGGTTGAGCTTGGCGATGGCCTTGGCGGCGTCGCGGCGGCGCTCCATGACGACGAAGGCGCAGCCGCGCGGCTGCACCACGTCGATGTAAAGAGGTTCAGTTACCGTAATCTCCTTGGAATGCAGCTTGTGCCGGTTGAGCTTGGCGATGGCCTTGGCGGCGTCGCGGCGGCGCTCCATGACGACGAAGGCGCAGCCGCGCGGCTGCACCACGTCGATGTAAAGAGGTTCAGTTACCGTAATCTCCTTGGAATGCAGCTTGTGCCGGTTGAGCTTGGCGATGGCCTTGGCGGCGTCGCGGCGGCGCTCCATGACGACGAAGGCGCAGCCGCGCGGCTGCACCACGTCGATGTAAAGAGGTTCAGTTACCGTAATCTCCTTGGAATGCAGCTTGTGCCGGTTGAGCTTGGCGATGGCCTTGGCGGCGTCGCGGCGGCGCTCCATGACGACGAAGGCGCAGCCGCGTGGCTGCACCACGTCGATGTAAAGAGGTTCAGTTACCGTAATCTCCTTGGAATGCAGCTTGTGCCGGTTGAGCTTGGCGATGGCCTTGGCGGCGTCGCGGCGGCGCTCCATGACGACGAAGGCGCAGCCGCGCGGCTGCACGACGTCGATGGCGGCCACGCCGCCCAGCGCCCCGAACAGGTCCGACAGCTCCTCCGGCGTGGCCAGCTTCGACAGGTGCCCCACCCACAGCGTCGTGCTGCACACTGCGGGAGGACGGACCATTACGAAACTGCACAACGCTTCGATTCGACAAGTCGTATGTCTGTCTTTTCTTGGCATTACGAAAGCGAGCGAGATAGACATACGAGTTTCAGAATCGAAACGTTGTGAATAGCTATGCTGATTATCGTTCAAATACAGGGTGTAAACAACCTCATAACGAAGCCGTCAACCAACCATTCGGTACATCAAACTAAGTAACTTTACGCGAAAATTATTGTTGGGAAATGACTTTTTTTTTAAGGTGAATAATCATGTTTGGTGGTAGAACACAATGTAACGCATTCCAAACTTTGTGCTGATGCATGGATTGAATAGTATGGGGGTCGTGGAGGTGTTTAAAGTAAAAATCTTACATTAAAAACTTGTATTTAAAAAAAACTTGTCAATAAGTTAGAACTAAAACCCCCAATATCTCCCTAGAACGTAGAACATTCCCAGTTATGGTGTAGAACAAAAAAATATCGCAATGACAGGGAGAACAAGTGCCTTTCGGCTTTAATAACAGTCTTTTTACCCGACTGCGCCAGAAGGAGGGTTATTACACACTTCATTAATGGTTCACAATCTTATTTTGATTTCGTCATAAATTGTATACTAAACGCTGAAACAATACTAGTAAATGTCTGCGTCGATGTTTTTCACCCACAGTTTTGATTTGTAATATTTAAAAAGTAGCTTATCCTAATTATTTTCGGTCAAATAGGCAATAATTATAATATTGTTAACTGAGAACGAGGAAACCTGTCCCACCGTGATACAGTTTATAACTAGTACGGGGGTCAGTGTGAATTCGGTTTCGTAACAACCAGAATTTATTATTGTGTACCGAGTAACTAATTGGGTGTATAATCCCTTAACTGCATAGAAACTAAGTACCTACTAACTAGTGTAATATTTTTTTCTTTGTTTTTGTAAGGTTGTTATTCTTTTGGCAAATAAAGGTTATGATTATGATTTTACATACATATTTGCACTTTATGACACAGTTTTTAAGGGATTTTATTCCATGTCAGCATAGTCTTTTGCTTCGAGTCCTTACGCTTTGGCCCGTACAGGGCACACTAGAATGTTCAAAAAAACTTCATAATGAGAGTTTTTCGGATTTTGTCTGACACCAGATGTCGCTACGTAAGCGTCTGGTCTAAAGAACTGTCAAATAGTACTGAATTGTATGCTAGTTAAACTTTTTACCGAAATTTCATCGTATTTGCTCTGTTTTACAATATAAATATGGATTACGAACAAAGAAAAGTAGCTGAACTAAAGACTTAAGCTTCTTAGAACTGCAAAAGTCAGTGGTAGGTACATGGAAAAACTTAATGAAAGGTAACTTATGCGGCACAACACTGAGGCATTTTATTAATGAATTAAAAGATAATTAAATGAAAAAATAATCGTAAACTACAAGAAACTTGTATATTTTGAAAGATGTTTAGACCTTACGCCAGTGCTGCCACCTTGTGTCTTTTTAATTTTAGAACACCCTCATTGATTTGATTCTTTTGTTGCTATAAAGAATGCGTAGCCGTGTGGTATCCGGCAGAGTAGAATAGAACCAACCCATTACACTCACGGGTGTCGTATAAGGCGACTAATGTCTGAGGCAGAACACCTTGACTCCGTAGACCAGAGAATGGGCAGCAGCGTTTTCTGTTAGTCTGTCATCACTGCGATCTCCAATCCGCCTGCCAAGCGTGGAGATTACGGCAAATAGTAGCGGTAGTAGTAGTATTAAGAAAAACTTTTTGTGCATAAAGATTTACTACAACAAAGTTATCTACACTAATATTATAAAGAGGAAAGATTTGTATGTTTGTGTGTGTGTATGTTTGTAATGAATAAACTCAAAAACTACTGCGCCGATTTCAAAAATTCTTTCACCATTAGAAAGCTACATTCACCCTGAGTAACATAGGCTATATTTTATCCCCGTACTCCCTCGGGAACTACGCGATAAGTAACTAACTACAGTTATAAGTTACTATTTGGATTGAATGCCCATGTCACATAACTGTTTCAATAAAACAAAACTCACCACTAAGGTTCTCTTTCTTGATCGGTGGCAGACCTTTCTTCTCTCTCTCCTTCTGCTTTTCTCTTTCGACTTCCCGCTCTTTGTAGTTCTTTTCTTTGTCCCTGTCTCTGTCCTTATCTCTGTTACACAAAAAATATTTAAATTAGCACATAATAATAATGTATTTTACCTTCGGGAGCGTTTTACGTAACGCAATTTTTGACCCCTCCCCCCATGTAACAATAAATGTTTTTCTGTACCCCCCTCCCCCCTAGTAAAACGTAACGTAACCACCGAGTGACTATTTTTACCTAAAACTCACAATTATGTGGCATAAAGTATCGGACAGTCGCTAAATTACCTTTGTTATTCTGAAGGGTTAAAAAAAATGTTACGTAACGCGTAGTTCAAATCCCCCTGTAACGTATCGTAACGTTTAACAAGACCCCCTCCCCCCAAATTCATTACGTAATACTTGAAAGCTTCCTTCAAAACTGAGACTTGCTTTTCGATTTTTGTTTTTTGATACAATTTTTTTTTTAAGAAAGATTTTACATGGCAACTGCAAAAGCAGTATTACAGGGTCTGGGTAACTCTGTTCATGATTTCAAGCAAGTTCAAGAACTTTTTGTTTACTTTCTGGTGTCGTGTCGATGTTACGACTAAACCACATACCTACATAGATTGTTCAGTTAAAGCAAACTCAAGTTCTATTTAGACAACTAAGAAAATTAAACCTTATTTCGATTAGATAAAATTCACGTCATAAATTAATTTTATCATTGTTGTGAATTACTGACCATGATCTTTATCAAAGGGATTCGAATCTGCTACATAACGGTTAGATGGACATCAAGTCAAGTCCTAGTTTTACTGATGTAATTTTTAAATAAATGAATGTCAGTTATGACCTATGTTGATTTCAGAATGAAAGTCATAAAATGTTTGGTTTTGTAGAATGAACTTAAACTTTTAAAGTATTTTTTTTCCATAATCACATAATAGGGCGGGCTGGCAACTGTGAAACTAATGGCACTATAGTTGGTGCCAGTTAAGATGAGAATAGCGGTCATTGACCCACCTACATTTATTAAACTTCTTAACTTTGAAAACCAAAAATAAGCCTGTACAAGTCTGGAATCGTCACCTATCGTGATCTTCAACATTTTTTGTAATGAAAAACGATACATGTTTCATTTGTTTTGGTTCGTACAAAGAGATATTAGGGGAAGGGCAATGACCGCTATTCTCACCTTAACTGGCACCAACTATAGCGGAGTTTGTTGCAAGCATCGTCATAGGTAGAAAATCTGGTAACGTCATTATTTATATTTTAAAATGGCTTGAATTGGTCAGATTGGGAACAAACGGTGCTAGCGCCATCTGCTTTCAGCTTTCACCGCCCAACCCTATTGTTTGGATACAAAAACGTGTTGGCAATATAGAAGGAAATGGTAGTAAGTATGTCACCTCTCTCTGTCTCTCTCGCGGTCCCTGTCCCTCCTCCTGCGCGGCGAGCGCGAGCGGGAGCGCGACCCGCGGCGGCGCCGGCGTGGGGACTTGGAGCGCGAGCGGTGGCGCCGGGACATGGGCGACGGACTATCGACAAACATGCTGCATTCATATTTTAGCTCTGACTTACTATATTGTGTACTGAAAAAAACCTAATTAGTCCGTCAGTTAGATTATCAAAAAATATTTGATACGTATTTTTTCTTTTGTTACGTAAACTAAAATTGACGAAGATACGACGCTTTTAAAATTCTCAATACGTCACGCCGTGGTATAATTTTTAGTGCGATTTTTAGTGTTCTGACGTCACAATCCCCCACTCCCGAGTTTTGATGCGTTTTATCTTTGTCAATATTCATTGAATTACAAAAACAAAAAAAATACGTGTCCATTATTTTCCAATACTCTAACGGACGGACTAAATAGATTTGCAATTTATTGATGGTGGAGAGTAGCCTATTGTGGAAATAACATATTGGAAAGAAGCAGTAAGAATTTAGTCCAGTCAAATAGCTCAAAAAATAGGGGTAAGGTTACAATAATTCGCATAGAGCTAAAAATTGGTACGAATGTTGGGAACATCATTAATTCATTACAAATGAAATGTCAAAAGTCCCCATCAATCCGACCTTTGCAAAAAGATATATTCAAGGTCGGTCGTGCAAATAGGTTTTTTGCATTTTTTAGCCGAACGGTAAGTTTTATCATAAAAATATGTTCGAAAAAATTGTAAATCGTGCAATTATCTATAAACACTGATTTTATGCTTTTTCCTGAGAATCACCATTTCTGAGTTATAGCTGTTCAAAAAGATGAACAAGTCGTGTTCTTCATAAAAATCAAAAGTTCCCACGGCACCGCTGTAGTGAGTGGTGTACCTGGCGGGTTTTTTTTTAACGTGGCGAGCCAAATCCACGATCTATTGAGGTCATGTTTAATAAAAAAATATTGTATTGAATAAAAAAATGAACTATTGGGAATTGCGGTGAAAATTATGAGTAAGGAGCTTATGACCGCGGCTTCGCCCGCGTGGAGGTCGATAATTGTCCCACGGGATCATACTACGGGGATAAAATATCCTATGTGTTAATCCAGTCAAAAGCTATCTGTGTGCTAAATTTCATCCAAATCCGTTTAGTAGTTTTTGCGTGAAAGAGTAACAAACATACACAGTTACGCACATACAAACATTCGCCTTTATAGGTACTATGAGTGTGAAGTGTGATTGTAGAAAATGATTCGTCTGATTGAAAAATAATTATTTAGTGGAACTAAAAACGAGTGCAATTTGCTTGTTTATCCATAACCACTGCTTCTGCTTGGAAATTAATTGACAATACATTGGAACCAATACAGACATTACTTCAAAACGCACGATTAAGGAGTTTTTCCGGTGCGGGTGGTACCAGAAAAACGCCGTAATACATTTCTTTGCTATTTCAAGGGGTAACAACGTCAACTGTCAACACGCGTAAAAGTGCTGTTGTAGATTTTCGTAATTGTGAGCGTAAAACTGCAAAGCAGTGTTTAGAAATGTTATAAAACTGTACTTTTGTTCGTGATAATTAAGTGTAATTGTTAGTGGCAAAAAGTGATTGTGATCTAAAAAGAAAACAGTGATTAAAACTAGGAAGTGACAATCGTCTTTTCGAAGTTTTCTTCATATACCCACATAACTATTTACTTTTCCCTGACAATCTAACTCGTCATGTCAATATGTCATCTGACATTTGGAAAAGTGTTGCCACAGTGAAATTTAAATATCTACTATGACTAGCGAAAATAGTAGAAATATGACAGGAGTGGAGCATCAGGCTCTTAGTCAAATAAACACTACTGATGAATCGCTGTCACCTAAGCAACCAGCGCGTGCAACCACTGCCACAAGCAGCAAAAAGGTCATGACTCAACAAGCATTCCATCCTGGCTTATTCCTGCAAAGACCACGATCTGCATCAATTGGAAGTTGTCCAACACAACCACCCACTGAAGACATGAAATCTAAAAATGTGCCCTTGCCACCCATAGATTCACCGCGTCCTCCTTCATGGCAGAAAGTCCCCAGTAGTATGAATAAAAAAAGAAAGTTGTCTACCAGCCCTCATGTAGATTCAACCAAAACATCAAATCGTTATGATGGATTACCTATTGACATAACTGATGAAACGGAGAAACCAACGAAGCAAAGTAAACCACCACCAATCATTCTCTATGGAATTGAACACCTAAAAGAATTAACAAATCTTTTAGAAACAGCAGCCAACAAAAATCAATTTACATATAAAATTGTCAACAAAACCCAGCTTAGGATTAGTACTGCAGATATAGACGTCTACAAAAAACGTATCTCCCTGGTTAGAGAAAAAGGCTTGATAGGGCACACTTTTAACAGGAAAGATAATAGATGTTTCCGAATTGTAATAAAAAACTTACATCCATCTACCCCAGTGGACATTATCAAAGAAGATATAGAGGCAACAGGAAACACAGTAACTGGAGAGATAATAAATGCAAGGTATGGACCAAACAAGAATCCGACATCTACCTTCTTTGTTAACCTGGCTAGTGGTCCCCAAAATAAGGTTATTAGAGATCTGAAATATATCTACCACCAAAGTGTTACCATAGAAGAACCAAGAAAAAAGAAAACAATAGTCCAGTGTCAGAGATGTCAACAGTATGGTCATACCAAGAATTATTGTATGCGACCATACAGGTGTGTGAAATGTGGGCAATCACACAAGACTTCCGAATGTCAAAAACGTGACCGAAGCACTCCAGCACTGTGTGCCTTATGTGATGGACCACATCCAGCTAATTACAAGGGATGTGAAGTTTATAAGGAAATCCAAGCAAGAAAACACAAAAATAATATCCCTCCGATAGTAAACAAAACAGCATCTAAAACAGATATGACGCATAATCTGATTACTAATACAGAGCCAAAAAGTCAAGAACTGAGTTTGTCCTATGCAGAAACCTTAAAATCAGCCCAAATAAACACCACTCCTCAGAACACTTTTGACAATACTCACATCCCAGGTCAAATAAACGCGACCCTAGAACAAATCATTATAAAACAGACTGAAAAGTTTGATATCATCCTCCAACAAATGAGTACTCTTATGAGTCTCATAGCTAAGCTCGTCGACAAACTGACAAAATGACTTCACTACGGATTGCGACCTGGAACATCAATGGTCTTGCTACTAATAACCATGAAGTTAAACTGTTCATGTCTCAACATAAACTAGACATTCTCCTGATCTCTGAGGCCCACTGTAAAGCTAATTCCATAGTAAGGTTTCCAGACTACCACTGCTACATTACCAACCACCCAGACGGTACAAGCCATGCGGGATCCGCTATCATTATAAAAAACACTATCAAACATCATCAAATGCCTAACTATGAAACAGAGCACATCCAAGCCACCACGATAACCGTTCATGACAAATCAGGGGACATCAATGTGGCAGCAGTGTACTGCCCACCTAAACACAATATGACTGAGTTAATGTACTCCAATTTCTTTGACACTCTGGGACACCGCTATATTGTAGGTGGTGATTGGAATGCCAAACATACTTCCTGGGGCTCCCGATTAAGGAATACAAGAGGCAAACAGCTGAAACTGAGCGTAGATAAAAACAAATTAAGCACCATATCCACAGGAGAACCTACTAATTGGCCAACTGATACTAAGAAGGTACCAGATCTTATAGATTTCTTCATAGCCAAAGGTCTAACGAAGTTATATATGAAACCTGAGTCTTGTTATGACAGTTCCTCAGATCACACTCCGGTGCTCTTGACAGTTAGTACCAACCTTATAGAGGTGTCAAGATCAATAAGGCTGTGTAATAAACTTACAGACTGGAACACATTTCAAGAGCACATAGAGGAATCAATAAACATGAAAATGGCCCTTAAAACACCTGAAGATATAGATGAGGCAGCTAAATATATAACGTCGCTCATACAGGAAGCATGCTGGATGAGTACACCTGAAATCCAAACCCGCAACAACAGTGGAGTAAATAACTATCCTCTAGAAATAAAAAAGGCTGTTCTAGAAAAAAGACGACTTCGAAGAATCTGGCATTTAAGTAGGCTTACTGAAGATAAAACTAATCTTAACAGAGCTGTAGAAGATCTCAAGTCACTGTTGCAAAACTGGCATGATAACTCATTCCAAGAAAAGCTAGAAAACCTAACTGCTACAGAGTCTACAAACTATTCGCTCTGGAAAATAACAAAGGATTTTGACAGACCGCAAGTCGCTAAACCACCCTTGAAGTGCGATGAAGGATGGATGAGAAAACCACAGCAAAAAGCAGACCTATTTGCTGAACATCTGTCAAAAGTATTCCGCCCAAATGATTCTGTGGATGAAGAGTTCGACGACCAAGTAAATACAACTCTAAACCAAGACTTCCAGATGGACCTACCGCCAAAACCTGTATCAGTACGGGAAGTGTGAAAAGTAATAAAGGAGCTAAAGGATAAAAACGCGCCGGGTTTTGACCTAATAACCAAAGAAATTATTAGGCAACTGCCCCGAAAAGCTGTAACCTACATCACAACAGTATATAATGGGATATTAAGAGTTCAACACTTCCCTGCAATATGGAAAGTATCCCAAATAATTTTGGTCTACAAAGACGGAAAACCACCAAGTGAGGTCACATCCTATAGACCTATAAGTTTGCTCCCGATATTATCCAAAATTTTTGAAAAACTCCTTCTTCGGCGAATTCTTCCTACTCTAACGAAAAATGGAATCATACCAAGCCATCAATTTGGCTTTAGACAGCAACACTCCACTGTGGAACAGGTGCATAGAGTCTGCGACAAGATAAGGAAGACACTGGAGGAAAAAGAATACTGCTCTGCAGTTTTCTTGGATATACAGCAAGCTTTTGACAGAGTCTGGCACAAGGGCCTGCTATGTAAAATTAAAAGTTGCCTTCCACACAGCTACTTTTTGATATTTAGTTCATACCTCTCAGGAAGACTGTTCCAGGTCAAAGAAGGTGAAACTACATCGATTTTTTTTTTAATACAAGCTGGTGTACCGCAAGGGTCCGTGTTGGGCCCTATACTCTACACTATTTTCACAGCTGACCTCCCATGCTCGAATACCATCACGACAGCTACATTCGCCGATGATACCGCTATCCTGGCGAGTCACAAGGACCCAGTAATAGCCTCAAAAATCTTACAGGAAGGCCTAGACGAGACAACAAAATGGCTTGGAAACTGGCGGATTAAAGCCAGTACTTCAAAATCAGTGCAGGTTACTTTTACCCTACGCAAAGGCAACTGCCCCTCGGTGAAACTAGAAAACGCCACCCTTCCTCATCAAAACTCTGTCAGATACCTTGGTCTTCATCTTGATAGGCGTATGACATGGAATGAGCACATCAAGAAGAAACGAGATGAGCTGAATATTAAATACAAAAGCTTCTTGTGGTTGCTAGGTCGAAACAACAAACTGTCAGTAGACAATAAATTACTAGTGTATAAGACGATCCTGAAACCTGTATGGATGTATGGCGTACAGCTGTGGGGTAGTGCTTGTAACTCCTCCATCATACGAATCCAAAGAATGCAGAACATAATCCTCCGAACAATCAGTAATGTCCCCTGGTATGTGACTAATGCTGAGATCCACGAACACCTGGAAATGCTCACAGTGAAAGAAGAAATTACCAACGTCAAGACTAGATACAGGGAACGGCTAGAAGCCCACCCCAATACCCTTGCACGACAGCTCACAATTCTCAGCTATGCAAAACGCCTTAAAAGAAAAGACATCCTATAGGGTAGAGAATTACGAGTAGATGTTCTCGCTGGAGGACACACTCTGAATGAGAGAAGCATGGAACACATCTGCTAAAAGTGAATGCACTGATTGCAGATGCAATAGAGAAAAAAAAAATTTTCAAGGGGTGTAATGCTAAATGCAGCTGCAACAAAGTCAGGTTGTTTAGTTTATTAGCATGTGCCGGTTGTTAGGAACAGTCGTGCTCCAATGTTGAATCGCCTTTAGAAAAGTATTCATACGATATCAGCGAGGAGATACCTCATGTATCGATCATAGAACAATTTACTTGTACTCAGCAGGAAGAAGATGAAGAAAAGAAGAAGACATTGCATTTAAAGTTCCATTAGATAATTGTATCAATCGGACGAATTATATTCTTTAGTTGGGTGCTCATAGTTTGCACCGCTTTCATATTTTCCAATTGTACCATTTTTTATTTGATACCATAACTTTATGGTTCCGTTTCCAAAAGGTATCCAACGGGACCTTATTACTAAGCCTCCGCTGTCCATCCGTCCGCTGTCTGTCAGCGGGGTGTATCTCATGATCGTGCTGTAACAGCTATGCTGGGGTCGGCTTCCAGCCTAACCGGATGCAGCTGAATAACAGTATTTTACATGGAGCGACTGCCTATCTGACTTCCACAGCCCACTTAGTACTGGGTAATACGATTCGACCCTTGGTAAGACTGGTTGTCAGTCTTTTTGGGCCACCGACTACGTGTAACGACTGTCAAAGATCTACAAATGACAGCCGGGACCAACTGCTTAACGTGCTTTCCGAGACGCGTAGGAAACTCAATTTATGTAATGGGTGGTCACCCATTCACAGACAAACCTAAGGCCAGCACGGCTTAACCTAAAGATCGACCCGAGCGGCTGTTATTATTTAGCCACGAGCTCCTCGTCCTATAACAAGAATAAATAAATAAAAAATTAAAGGCTCACCTACTACGATGGTACGGAACCCTTCATGCGCGAGTCCGATTCTAACTTGGCCAGTTTTTTAACGAAACGGGGCCACAATAGATCGTGGAATACGCTTACTGGGGTAATCACGTTTAAAAAAAACACGCCAGGTACACTACTTCACCGGTGGCGTGGAAACGTATAGATTATTTTCAAAAACACAACTTTTTCATCGTTTTGAACAGCTATCTATATCTCAGAAATGGTGATTTCTAGGAAAAAGTAATAAATCAGTTTTTATAGATAATTGCACGATCTACAATTTTGTCGAACATATTTTTATGATATAACTTACCGTTTGGCTGAAAAATGAAAAAAACTCATTTACACGACATTTGACCTTGAATATTTCTTTTTGCATAGGTCGGATCGATGGGGACTTTTGACATTTCATTTGTAATGGTGTTCCCAACATTCGTACCAATTTTTAGCTCTATGCGAATCATTGTAACCTTGCATGTCTAATTTGACTGGGCTAATAATAGAAACCGGGATATAAAGCGAAATACGCCACTGTCGTTATATGGCATCGAGTTTTCGAAAAAGTTTAGCTTTATAAAGCATCATCTCTATGGACAAAAATACAGACAAAAAAGCGATTCATATGAATTTGAACTTTTTCATATTTTTTTTTTTTTTTTTTTTTTTGTTTCGCGCTTAAACATAAGAGTAACTTTGATATTCTTATGAAGCACATTTTTACTTAGTTTTCCGCTAAAGTTAAGTCAAAGGCAATTTCTTTGTAAAGTTCGATAAAATCATTGCCATAAATAACGCTCAGGTGTATACAACTAGCTACTAAGCGAAGCACCTCACAAACACTCAGTCTATGTCCTTATATATCTTTGTGTCATCATCTGCCTAGCCTTTTCCCAAGTTTTTATTGGGGTCGGCTTCCAGTTTTACCGGATGCAGCTGAATACCAGTATTTGAATACCAGTATTTTACATGGAGCGACTGCCTATCTGATCTCCACAACCCAGTTCATCATCATTTCAGCCGAAAGACGTCCACTGCTGCACATGGGCCTCCCCGAAGGGGGGTTTTTGCCATAATCGCCACGCTTGGCAGGCGGGTTGGAGATCGCAGTGAGTGCGGTTCTTACACAAGACAGAGAGCGCTGCTGCTACCCCTTGGTAAGACTGGTTGTCAGACTTTTTGGGCCTCTGACTACGTAACGACTGTCAAGGATATACAAATGACAGCCGGGACCAACGGCTTAACGTGCTTTCCGAGGCACGGAGGAAACTCGGTATGTAATGGGCGGTCACCCATCCACAGACCAACCTAGGCAAGCACGGCTTAACCTAACGATCGACCCGAGTGGCTGTCATTATTCAGCCATGAACTCCTCTATATATCTTTGTGTATAAAATAACATTGATTATTCAATTTACACCTATCACTGCAGGCTTGTCTGGTAGAAAATGCATGTGACATTTCGCCCGCCTCTGTTCCTTAATTGTTAAATAAATAATGTTCATGCAAAGGAATAGACAGATTGGAAAGCTATCAAATTAAAATATTTTTTGCTTACTTGCTAAAATGGTAAATTATTATAGTAGGGGAACAGAAGTGATATTTACCTAGAATCATTAGCATCAGGTATTTCAATAACTTGCGGGCCGGTCTCCACAAATTCTATGTCAGACTCAACCATGTCATCCTTAGGGTCGTTCTGTTTCTGTGAATCTTGGGGGCCCTGAAAACATAAACAAATATTAGTTTGTTTAGAAAGAAATCCTAACTAGCTAATCCTTCTTTAAAAAAAGTTAAAAATGAAAGGGGTAAGGGTAATTTAGTGAAATGTTCTCTTACCATGAATGGAACATTTTGATTTTGATTCTGTTGCATTTGTAGATCAGACATCGTAGGCATCAGATTCTAAAACAATCAAGAATTAATTGATTGTTAGAAAATTATTTAATTTGTTAAAATCTTCTTTATCGTGTGGTTAAGGCTGCAGTTCCACTGAGGCGGAGCGGAGACGAGCTGTGCCGCGATTCAGCGATCACATGGCAGGAGTGGAGAAGAGATGTGGATTTCAAGCCATGTGATTGGTAAATCGCGGCACAGCTCGTCTCCGCTCCGCCTCAGTGGAACCGCAGCCTAATACCTAACCTGCACTGCAAGTACGTAGCAATCGATAACGATTGAATCGATACGATTCGATAAATCCGACTTTTCGATTGGTTTTAAAAACTCATTTTATCGAGAATAACTGTCAGATTTATCGGATCGTATCGAATCGAGTGCTACGTACTTGCACTGCTGGTGTCACAGTTTTTATCCCGTCCATGGGCCTTGGCTTACAGGCCGTCGAGAAATATCTCTATTTGTTAAAATATAAGATATATACTGTTAGATTACGTTTATATTTAGTCACTTTAATAAATTAAGGGTTGTGTTTGAAGGATTGCCAGTCTTTAGCGAGAAGGTCTACATTATTTGACTTTAGAACACAGAGCTTAATTTAACGCCTTTTTAGTATTGTAGCAACATTTACACTAAAGCAACTCGTAATCTTGCTAGCCTTTCCTCAACTATGTTCCTATAGCTTCCAGTCTCACCGGATGCAGCTGAATACCGGTATTTTACATGGAGCGACGGCCTATCTGACCTCCACAACCCAGTACTAACTGGGTAATAATACGATACCCCTTGAAAATACTGGTTTCGGGGCGCCGAAAAAGATCTACAAAATAATTTAATGACTGCCGAGACCAGGCAGTCGCGGCTTAACCTGCACCCCTAGTCAAGTTATAAACGTTTCGTATCGATTCACTTTCTACAATCGTAAACGCCTCGGCGTAAGCGATTGTAGAAAGCGCTAAATAGGGTAGATGCATGATTTTTTTTTATCACTCTAAACAAAGCGTATTAACATCAGAAATAGCCAAGTGAAATTATTTTTTAAATATCGATTGAAAATACTAAGTTTAGTTCTAAGCATTTGAAACTGCTGATTAGACAGAGAGATCCGATACAACGAATGACGTCATTCTCTGCATCGACGTACAAAATCCATACTAAATTCCGTTTATCTAGAAAGAGATAGAAACAAAAGTTTAAATGGTTATAACTTTTGTGTTGTTTGGCCGATTTATGTGTTGTTTCCGCTTTTTGTCATTATTTTTATAGTACTTTAACATTCCGTATCGAAATAAACAAAAAAAAAATTATGAATCTTCTCTATTGGGTAAGTTGACATGACTGTGTCGATGGCTCGTTCTCTAATGTCTGTAGAAAAAACCTACACTTTAGTCTATGGTGAGCGTTCCTACCAAAGAGTTTAGCGATCAACATTGTAGAAACGATAACATTCTATTCTATCATTTTGAACGATGTAAACTAGTCTACGAATTCTCTATTTGTTTGTGTTGAACACGTGATTTGAGGTGAATGCTCCAGGGTGGCCCGCAAAATTCAAATTTTCTTACGTTTTTTGCAATTTGCAGGCCAGTGCTAGGTTGTATGTTGATTCAAATATTATTCGCGGTTGTAAGACGTATGTAGTTACAGATTTGTATTCATCCAAATCATCAATACAACCCTCAAAGTTCATAAAGGTGTAAAAATGACTTTATCAAGGTCAAAATCATTCCTGCACCTTTATGAACTTGGAGGGTTGTATTGATGATTTTGATCATTATAATTCTGTAACTACATACGTCTTATAGTCGCGAACAATATTTTAATCAACATACAACCTAGCACTGGCCTGCCAATTGCAAAAAACGTGAGAAAATTGAGTTTCGCGGGCTACCCTTGAGCATCAGCCTTAACGTTTTCTACTAGCGTTAACGATTGTAGATTGTCAACTAGGCTAAGCCTGCTGAATATTGATCCGATCGGCTGTTGTTATTAAGCCACAAGCTCCTCAAACCAACACACCACAGCAACTACTGGTTAGTTATAGTAATAAGTTAGCAATAGTTACTTACAGGTATTTGCAATCCAGTCATCATCTGCATTTGAGCCTGCAAACTTTGCAGTTGCCTCATTATTTCAGGATTTGTTAATATACTGAAACAATAACATAATATTAGTATATATTAAGTATATAATCACAAATAATACAAGATAAGATAACGGCCATAGTGACTACAGAAGTGCGGCAATATGTTGAACTAAGGGCCTAAGCACACGGCGTATTTTAAACGCGCAGACGACGCGCGTATACCGCTTCAAACGAGATTTGAATGCAACTTCTTGTAACCTAAGCACACAGGGCGATCGTGAATCGCGCGTCTACTGCGTGTATAC
Organism: Xestia xanthographa; assembly: GCA_905147715.2. Classification (NCBI taxonomy): domain Eukaryota; kingdom Metazoa; phylum Arthropoda; class Insecta; order Lepidoptera; family Noctuidae; genus Xestia; species Xestia xanthographa. The sequence continues at coordinate 3,454,871 of LR990659.1, read as the reverse complement.
GCGCAGATACAGACGCGCTGTATTCGATCGTAGCTTCCGCGTTTTGATCAGAGACTCCTCGTCAGTAATGACGGTTCTAAGCGACAGAAAAGTATAGGAGCATGGAAAAGTGAGATTCCGTGACTAGATGCTGTTGTACGATGGCGTCAATTGAGACAACACTGCTTATGCTGGCTTTGACCCTGTGTACGCGCTTCAAACGAGTTTCGAACGCGCTCCACACGCGCGTTTGTATCGCGTTTTAAAAAAACGCGCGTTCCTGAAACGTACGTCGTCTGCGCGTTTAAAATACGCCGTGTGCTAGGGCTCTAAGTGCTACTTTCAACAACCTGTTGAAGCAGTCTATCATTATAATACTCAGTTAGTAATAGTAATGTAGAATAGTGTTAAGGTTGGCGATATACTAGCTGCATTGAAAATAGGACCGTATTACCATTGTTTAAATGCGCGTGACCTAGGAAATACTTGATGTAAAAACCCAATAAAACTGGCTGATCAGGGAATCGAACCCAGGCCCTCATGCTCAGCAGTCACGCAGACCACCGCTAGACCAACAAGGCAGTGTTTTTATTGCTGATTTTAATAGCTGATGCCCGCGGCTTCGCCTGCTTGACAAATTATATACTAAAACCTTCCTCTTGAATCACTATCTCTTAAAAAAAAAACCCGCATCAAAATCCGTTGTGCAGTTATGAAAATCTAAGCATACATAGGGACAGACAGAGGCGGCGGGGGACTTTGTTTTATAATATGTAGTGACTAATAATATCCGGATAGAGAGGGAGAGGAAGTCCAAAGAAAAGATGGATGGATTGTGTGAGGAATGACGTTAAAGTGAAAGGAGTAAATGATGACGTGACGTGTTGCCGGTTTTCAGCAAGGTGTTTGAAAAGATAATGCTCAATCAAATGCTTAACCATTTTAACACTAATAAAATATTACACGAGCAACAGTATGGTTTCACCAAAGGACGTTGTACAACTGACGCCGGTGTCACTTTATTAAAACACATATTTACTGCGTGGGAAGAGGCACAAGATGCCATAGGAATCTTCTGTGACCTTTCGAAGGCATTTGATTGCGTAAATCACGAAACCCTGATCTTGAAACTTCAGCATTACGGTTTAGGTAAACTTGCGCTCAGTTTAATAAAATCGTATTTGAATGATAGACAGCAGCAGGTACAAATAAATGGAGTCAACTCAATGGGTTTAAAAGTAAAAATGGGTGTACCACAAGGTTCGATATTGGGTCCCTTCCTCTTTTTAGTATATATTAATGACCTACCCCATCTATTTAACAACCATCCGCATATTATGGTGTTATTTGCTGACGATACTTCTTTAATATTTAAAATAAACAGACGTACCACTAATCTTGATGACGTAAATAACGCCCTACTGCAGGTCCACGATTGGTTTACCGCTAATAATTTAGTACTAAATGGGAAAAAAACTAAATGCATTAGATTTGCTCTACCAAATGTCAAAAGTAGTGATTGTGACATAATATTGAATCAAGAGAAACTAGAATTTGTCGATAAAACGGTTTTCATGGGAATCACGCTCGACTCAAGGTTACAATGGGGTCCTCATCTAACATCTCTTGCAGGACGGCTAAGCTCAGCAGCGTATGCTGTTAGAAAAATCCGTCAATTTACTGATGTTGATACCGCGAGGCTGGTCTATTTTAGTTATTTTCATAGTATTATGTCATACGGTATTTTACTATGGGGACGGGCTGCAGACATCGAGTCTATATTTATTCTGCAGAAAAGAGCCATCAGAGCCATTTATGAATTACGTAGACGCGATTCTCTAAGAGAACTGTTTAAGGAAATTAATATCATGACAGTACCTTGTCAATACATCTATGAAAACATCATGTACGTTAGATAAAATCGGCATTTATTCAGTAAGAGAGGGGACAGACACCACTATAACACTAGAAATAGGGACCAACTAGTTCAGCCAGGTTTCAGGCTTGCTAAAGTGGATTCATCTTTCATGGGGTACTGTTTGAAATGTTACAATAAAATACCTCCCCACATTCTTCAACTGAATGAGACGAAATTTAAATCTTGTATAAAACGCACACTATGTAGGCAAGCATATTATAAGTTGGGGGATTACATTGATGATAAAAATGCTTGGCTAAATGCTGGTCCTGCTCCGCAACCATAGGTGGGGGGGCAAACTAATTGTTTGTACTGGTCGGGCATTATTTGAGTCCATCGACACGTAAAGAAGAAGATGAAGAATTGATTCCCATGTTAATGTATTGTGGAAGCTGCAGAAGATTGTAAAAATATACTTGCATTGTATAGATTCCAGTTCTTAGTATTATATAATTGCATAGCACATGTGTGAGTACTTTGTACTGTTCAGCCACCATTTACATTTATTTATCTTTCATTGACTTGAATATGCCTTGGTGACTGAGAGAATGTTATGCTCACTTAAATGTCTCGCTGATGGTGGCGGGTGTGTCGGGTCATTTAATTCCCTTCAATATGGTTGAGTTGAATGGCGCCGGTACATGCGTCATGTCTGTGAACGGGCGCTGTCAGTTGGGACTGGTCATCTCTTAGCTGCCAAGGTTCATTTTAATTACTTTATTCATACATTTTTAATCTAATCTTTCACTCTGGATGCTCTTAGTGTGCACGTCTTTCTACATCGTTCTCACATATATGTATAATCTCAAAATTAATAATGTAACCAAGATTTTGTAACAATATTTTGATTTTAAAAGAGTGTCCATGGAGTTTCTTGCCCATTCTTCTCCATAGAGATCTACGCTAGAGAATGGGCAACTACAGTACTTTCTCAAGTTATTATGCCTTGTGACTGGGACTGTAGCTTTGATTTTCTTTTTTGTATTTTTGACTTTCAAAAGTGCCGTAATGGTCTAATTGAAATAAATGCTTTGAGTTTGAGTTTGAGTCTGACACGGGAGAATGGAAGAAGAAAACGTGTTGCGTCGAACCCAACTATAGTGTATTCACGGAGACGAGTTAGTAGAGCGCTATTTCACTCACACAATTTTTTAACTGCGATTGGTCACTGATCAACACTAAGGGCCGATTTTTCAATGGTCAGTTAAACGACGAGATAGGATTAATTCCAACATTTAACAAGATTCTCAATTTTTCAATTGACAGATAGTCTCTAACGGACAGTTAAGCTCTCGAACTAGCCATGTAACTTAACTGGCCCTTTACAGCTCAGTTAGCACGTTAACTGTCGAAATATCTGACGTATTTGTCATTACGCGCGTTAGTGTTTGTAGGTTATATTTGTGTTATTATGGATCATACGGATATTTTTGATTCTATTGACGATGAAACAATGAGAAATTTTCCACTGACGTTTGTCACGACGCTTCAGTATATTTCAATATATGGCGCTGATCAGTTTATGAGAATATTTTTTTAAGCGCGTTCTAGTAAAATCCAATGAAAAAATAATTTACTACATATAATATGGTCTATGGTAAAATCTTTTATCAGGGCAAAAAAACTCGACACATGTCAAACTCATTGTATAGTAAAATTTCTTTATTATACATTGTTGTTTATAAAGTGAGAACTGTAAAGAACCTTTTTTCTGTCAAACATTTGTAAGAGAGAGACCCGATAATATGTCTTTATGGGACGATAAGAAATTTCACAGGAGATTTCGTCTCGAAAATAGTACCTACTGTACAATTTTTATTAGCACTCATTGGAAGTAAAATCGCCAATACAAGAAACAGTAAGAAATATTAACAAGGTAACAAGAAAAGGGTAGAAAATATTAACACGGAGACAAGCCGAAAAGGTTTAAGGTTATGATTCCCGTGTTGTTATGACAACCGCTGCCATTGCTTTGAAAGTTGTGCATATCTTTGTAAAATCTGTAAACGTACATAAACGCGTCTCGCTTTCCCAAATGTAGTGTGAAACTAGTCACAATAATCGCTCAGTTAACTAACTGGACGTTAGCAAAGCTTCGAAAAATTTAAACTCTCTAGTCGTTCGTTAAAATCTCAGTTAAATTTAATGAACTGTTAGCTAGCTGACGTTTTAACTGACCATTGAAAAATCGGCCCTAAGGGGTGTACACAGTACCGGGATTGCAGGCAGTTCGAAAGAGATACCGTGGCCCCGGAACACAAAGGGCGATGAAGGAACATGGATGGGTTTTAGTCAGTAAAAGTCTGACACTCCCTCCTGCTCCGCCCAGAGCGGGAGGAGTCATTTAATGATTTCAAATACGGAAAAAAAGAAAAGGGGGTTTAGGAGTAGGAGTACTTTTTAGTCTACTCATACTTCCCGTACTGTGCAGACGTGCTCTTACTTGTGACTGTATGCTCAACTCGTGAACTGGTTTGTGTATTGGATTTTATGATTGATTGCTTTTCTGAAACGGACTTTACAGAGAGAGTGATGATATGCTATAAACTTGTATTATGATATAGTAAAGTAAATTTAATAATTAACTCTCAAGTTTATTGCTTTCCTTCATATTTGTCAGTTATAGGTATTTAAAAAAATACCTATAAAAAAATCTTACCAAATAAATGGCTCTCAATTATGACAGATGAAGCCGCAGGTATAAACTAAGCAAACTCTTAAGAAGTGCAGTGTGAACGCGCATTTACATTTCTAAGGTATTGTTAACGCCCACTGACCCTAAAAAAGGTTTTTTGTCTTTGTCATTTGTATGATAATGTGTGATAGAGAAGGCGCTATACTAACTTGTCTCCGTGAACACACTATAGAATGGGGAATATTTACCTTCCCAATGCGTCAGCAGGGTTCTGTTGCTGCGTGATGTTGATGTGTCCGGTGTGAGCCGAGTGCGACGTGTGGCTGTGGCCCGTGTGTGTGGTGTGTGCGGCGTGTGCCGTGTGCGAGCTGTGCGTGGTGTGCGTGGCGGCCGGCTCGGGCGGCGCGTCGTCCTCGCTCTCGTACTCGAAATCGTTCAGCAGCTTCCTGTTGAACTTCGCCGGTTGGCTCGACGGTTGATCCTGGAACTGATGGGAAGTCCATAAATATTATTGATAAAGGATAAAGATGAGTTTTCTTGGTTAGGTATTGATAATGTTAATCTAAGTTACCACACTCATCGAGGAAGAATTGGCTTGACATAATATAAAAAACAAAAGTCGAGCGACTCGACAGACTCGGAATTTCGCTTTTGTTTTATATTTTATAGACTTTCCACATCAATAAGTTTGTTCATTCTGGCGCACATATGGCGGAGCGCAGCGCAAAGCATTTTACACTGTCGAACTATTATCGACATTGTCCTCATTGAAATAATATCTCAAATCAATTAACAGACAGCGCACAGATGCGCGCGTTCTCGGATTAATTGATTTTAGATATTATTACAATGAGGACAATGTCGATACTTAATAGTTTGACAGTGGAAAATGCTCTACGCTGCACTCTGCCTTATGTGTGTCCCTTAGGTTAGACTTTCTAAGTGTTATCACATTTTAATAGTACAGCTTTTATGTTACTACACTTTGCAAATGAATTGATGCTTACTTTGTTTCATGGAATGTTTTGAGTTAGAGAGTGTCCACATAATATATCAGATTTTGCATCAACAACAGGAACATAATTACATGTTAGATTCAAATATAACCGAGAAATGTGTTTATTTTTGTTTATATTTATTTCCAGATTAACATTAAAACTGATATGCATTTAAACAATTGGCATAATATTCTTCTGTTGAGTCATGATTTTTTTTTAAACTTTCAGTAATGAAGTACTTTGATAAGTACCTATTTAAATTACAGTGTTACATATTTTTTATGACATCATGAGTTCATTATAAAACACATATAAACGGGTATTTTCGCGAATTTTTACCTTTTAACCTTTTAACCTTTTAACCTTTTTTTTTACCTTTTTTTTTTTTTCCTTCTTTTTTTATCATGAGTTCATAGAGGTCAAGACTAGCTGATAAGAAAGATTTATCAAGTGGTATAGAGTGCCAAGTTTCTGTTACAGTCATTTTCTTAACAAAATTAGTGAGAAATAAATCCAAGTTATTCACTATAATTATTCTATGTTAGCCAGTTTGGTTTCCGCACTTGAGACTCTCAAGTGGATCATTGTGCATGGAGTTGATCATTGTTTTGTTACATTGTTTAGGAACCATAATTCCTATACTACATATTTTTCTCATAAAACTTTAAGTTTCAATATTTCCTAAGTGGAAGTTTGAATAGGTATTTTTACTTTTGGACACTTATTTAGTAATTCATTGAAACTCGTTAGAGATGTGATTATTATAATTACACAAAAATAATTGGAATTATTAATGGGACAAAGTGGTCATCAACTTTGTCCCACTGTACACCACTGTTGGATATTATATCATATATTTTTGTTATTGTTTATTTTAGACGCTTGTTAGATGCTCAAATGCTTGAACATAATATTTACCTGATCACCCATAGGTGTGGAAGACTGTGGGGTGTGCAGAGGAGGTGGTACTGGTGATATCTTGTTGTCTGATGCATTGTGACTTAGGTTCAGACTGCTCCCTGGAACATTAGGCATTTCAATGTCAATATGAAAAAATACTTGAGCAGTCATTGTTTTATTTAAATCAATGTAGCATAATGAAGAGGGATATAAATTCATTTTCTCAAACATGCTTGGAAATTTGAGTATTATTTTGACAACCTTCTTCGAGATAAATCGAAATTGCTGTACTGGCCAGATACATGCAACCAGCGGCCGGCAAAAGTTGTATGAAAATCCATATCTGTTGTGTTTAGCAGCAAAATAAATTACGTAAACTCATATCTGTTGTGTTATTTAAAAATGGAACGATCTTTTACTCTGAAACATGGCAACCAAGGAGGTAACTTATCAAAGGTTTTATTTAAATTCCGAATTGGCTTGCAAATAGGAAGCGGTTTATTGAAAAAAAAAAAAGTACTCTTCAATCCGAAAAAAAAAGTTGTTAGTTTTAATAAAATTTCCTCGCATTACTTGAGAAAAGTAGTATGCAGTAATGTACTAATATCTGTTCTGAGGTTAGGTAAAGGCTGCATATTATTATTCCAGTCAGTTTGCAAAGATAAAATCTACAATGCAGGTCTTCGAGACCACTTCAAAACTGAATGCATTTTTTAGACTAAATTTCTTTTAATTGTTTGAATGTAAGGAAGTATATCCTCCCCCACACAAAGGCTTGTAACCCAACAGTAGAAACATTAGAGGCTGATTAGGCTTCAAGACCATTTCTTAGATAAACATTCAAATGATATTACCATTAGCAGTGTTGTTTTGTTGTTGCTGTATCTCTTGGTGAAGTGGATGATTGGGGTCTGCCATATCCAGCAATGGCTGGATGACTTGTGGGCTGAATACATTGTTCTTCTGCCACAGATTAAGTACTCTGATGATGTTGCGCTGAAAAGTTTAAAAAGTTTCCTTTTTATTTAGCATTCTAAGCATTAGATAAATAGATTAGCATGGCGAAGGTGTTGTCATATTAGAATTATGTGTGACTTAGTGGAATTTGATCAAGGCAAACAAAATTAATGCTATTGGATTTATCACTTATTAGAAATTAATATTGACGAAAAGATGTTTTTTGTTTATTTGATGTGTGAACTGAATAATAATGTTACAGTATCATGACTGAATGTCAAACTTTACTAAACTTGATTATAACAAAAGCTAGTGACAAAACCGCATCTAGCAACATTTTATTCAATACATAGATAAGAGAGGGACAGAATATAACCTAAAACATTTATTTTATGTAACTAACCTTATCTTCAGGAGGGCATCTGAAGAGGTTTGCAAATGTTTGTTGCATGTTTTTTGCAAATCTTGGCGCGAACACATCCTTGTCTTGCCCGAACTGATGCCGTGACTGTCTCACTATTGAATCTATCACGTAAAGACCAGGCACTTTATACTCTGGCTTGCACTTTTGAATGAACTTTTCAACACTGTGCACTACATGTTTATAAAATTTTATGGCCTTGATAGCACCTCTGGTGATTGCACTCATCTTCGCCTTTGATATAGGCGGCTTGTTGTCGTACAACGCGGATAACTGTAAGAAAAATGTTGTTAATAAAATGCCACGGAACAATTTGATCTAGACGAAAATTCAGAAGTAAGAATACCTCCGCGTTGAACGATTTCACTTCCGGCATTTCCATTTTGGTTTTTTGGTCTCCTTCAGTATTAAAATTAGTAAACTACATCGCCATTACAACTTAAATGCGAAATGAAAATCATTTTGGAGGAGAATCAACATGCTCAAAATTACAAAATGGCGTGTACAGAAGTTGTTGTCTATGGGATGAGTGGCATGCATGAGTTGAAGCTTGCGTTCGGAAATCAAAAACACCTCGTTAGAGCATTGTTCAACAACCCAAGATACATTGTGGAAAGAAACAAATAAATGTTGTGGTATTTTCATGGACTTTTCTAACGAGAAAATCTTGAAAACACTGACAAAGTAACTACTGAAATGATAAAACACAAAAGATTTTAGAAAGCAATGTTGATTGATTCGCTCGGTATTGCTATGGTTGTTATGCCGGCTCCACACGCTCGGCGAACAATGGCAAACAACAAACGCAAAACAACAAACACAAACATGTGGATAGGTGTTTGTTTGTGTTTGCCTGTTTATGTTTGTGTTCTCCCGTGTTCGGCATCGGTGTTGGTTTTTCTTTACAAATCAAAGGATGTTCGGTAAACAGTTTGCGATGTATCCAGACGCTTGGTAGCAATCAGTACGGCGGCGTGCGAACTTGCACGCGGCGGACGTTTCTTATTTGTTTGCAGCAGTTTTTTGCGCGCAAAGTGGCGTAGTAATGATTTTTTATTATTTTTTTCTTTCTTTCTGAAGATTTCTGTGTATTTTGATCATCCACCATCGTCTGCGTTTTGTTCTTTTTCTTTTAACTTGATTTTGCTTGAATTTAAAATAAAAATAGGACAACCCGAAATTTATAGCTGCAACAAGCTCGTCGTCCGCCATGTTTGCTGATCCGGAATATACTAACACGTTCGCCGAGCTTGAGGATGCTTGTTTGTGTTGGGTGATAAGGAACGTGCAGGAACTATAGGTGGCAGCACTAATTGACAAAAGAGACACTATGCGGACAGAAAAGGAAACTTATCACTTCTCATCGTGCTTTCAATTTACTTAGACAAAATTGTCTCTTCAATTATATTATTTTTGAATATGCTAAAAGGTATAAAATATGAGTTCCGGTTTATCAATAACGATCGTCAGCGTAATATAAATGTTTAATAATATGAATTTTATATCTTTCGTTTACTTTCTGATGAAAATTGTGGTGTATGAAGACATGGTGGCTGCTTTCTTATAGCTTTCTTATTTTCAACACATGTTATAATGGATGGGAATCCTTTATCAGCGAGAACAGTATCTCCAGGCTCTAATACATAAATTAGTTCACAATCATTTGATGAAGCAATCAATAAAATGCAGTCCGTAGCATTTAGATATAAAACTTAAAAAACCAAAGGAGTGCAGCCAACTAAAAACATTATTGTGGGTATAACCATGTTTATATTCTGAGGTGGAGTCTTTGATTAACTGTTGAGGGATATTCGGTGTGAACTTTAGTGCGGTCTAGTAGAACACGTGTATGCTGAAGTATAAATGGTTCTGGTATGTTTGCATGGACGGTTGATTTTGAGGGCCTTTTCAATGCAGAGTGTAACAAAAACAAGTTGTTTTCAAATATTTTTCTTTACTGCGTTTATCCATTTTTTGCGTTTTTCACCAAAACATGGTATGTATGATAGTAGTATTCTTTGGAAAGTAATAGAATTTTACGCTAATTAACTTATTTTCATTTTTGTGGATGTATTGGTACCTACATCCAGAAATGCAACAATGCATTATGATTAGTTAATTAATTTTCACTATAAGATTAATTCTGTTTACTTGTTAGAAAAGTCTATGTCAAGCATTAAAAGAGCACAAGATTCGGATTGGCGACGCCAGTTGGCAGCACCGTCGTTGTGCACGTTCCCTATAGTGGTCGATGTTTAGGACGTTTTTTTGTTGTGTTTGGTGTTTGTGACAAACACCAAGCGTGTGGAGCCGGCATTAGACGAACGACGACGGCTCTTTGATTTTTTTTTGGTACCCATTCTCTGTAGTGATGTACTCGTACGTATCAGCATAGCTACAACGACGCATCGAACTGATATTGATATTGATTTGAATTGAAAGCGAGCGAGATAAATATATGACGAATCGAAATCGAATCGAAGCGTTTGTGAATATTATGCTGCAGGGCTATTTGGCTATCTTTTTGATCTCCAGTGATTAACAAGCTTCAGTTGCACACCGAAGTTTAATGAAAACTGAGATTGTCAAAACAATTGGTATGGCGTATCACATTGAGTGGTTATCACGTTACGGTTACTATCAGCCCGAGTACCGTGCTCTTCGCCTCAGCACTTGACCCCTTAATTTTTTATCATCTGCGGCTAAGTTCATCAACTAAATGTCCAATATGCTTATAATACAATCGCATTAATAGAAATATCGAAACAAAAGCGTCAGTCAGAAAGAGTTACGGTGACCATCAGCCACGATGAGCACCAATGACGTCATATTTGATGGTCACTAGAATTTTAATCTACCAATATATAGTCATGACCACTAATAAACTGAACATTTAGCCCAGTGATCATCACTATGAACTCTTAACACTACAGAGATCCTTAATAGCCCTGCTGTTGTGAATGTTTGATAATTTATTTGATGATATTACGTTAATCAATCTCCATTTTGTTGTTGCCTTAGCGCATTGATGATAGATTTCTACTAGATGAATGTGAGTAGGTAAGTTTCATTTGTTTCTTGATGATTGATATTATTATTTTTGACTTGTCAAAAATAATAATACTTAAAAATAATTGATACTTTTCTTTCCATAAAATCATTTTGTTCCTTTCAGTAGTTACCTACATAATTGCTTTGTTGATTTAATGAGTGTTCGCGAGCATGGGCACCGGCAGGATTATTTCCAGGGGGGTGCATCTTCAGTTCCATGAAAACAGTTCGAACTTTTTGTACCCGACCTCTGCCCGACCTCGGATGTGTTTGGGGTAACCATAGAGATAGAAAGAAATAGGGGTAACTCATAACTGTAACGTCAAATCGAAAAAAAAATTGCCCTTTGCGCAGTGCTGCGCGCGAGCTGTCAAAACTCCCAACCGCGCTGTGTCAACAATTATAGCCAATTTTTGACACATTTTCCGCCCGTACCGATAAAAACACCTGTAGTTCAAAAACTACAAGTCCTAGAGCAATTTCAATACTACTGTTGTCAAGCTGATTAGATAAGGAATCTATTTATCTAGAAATCAAAATGAAATACTTTAATTATATACTCCAAGTCATAATGTATAGCTAAAAAATAGTTACGAAAACTGATATTTCACTAGAAATATCAGATTTTTCTTAGTTTTTATCCATTTTAACAATATAGAAATAAACTAGACTATATTTCCTTTCCAACAAGACCACAATCTCATTAATAGCTCAATAGAATCATATCTAAATGTACCTATGAAACTAGATACTCACTGTTTGTTTACATCTGGGAACTAATTTTTGCCAGCCGGTGTTGGATGAAAAACACACAAACCCACATGTTTTTTGGTGTAGATAGTTGAACAATCTAATCACCTCACTAATTAAGCACTGTTTTTCCCATTTCACACACGTTTTAGTCACTAAATCACGTATTTCTTCACACTACACAACCACTGTAGGTACATATAATTACTGCATTTTCACAGGTGAAATACTGCAATTTCGCGATTTGGAACCTAATTTGTGTTATCATAATACGATAGTACAACTTCTCACGAACATTTTAATGTATAACACTGTATTCCAATAACAAATACGTAACTCGTAATAACTTGAAATGTGACACTAACGCAAATACGATGACGCAAGAAATGGCGCGCTCTGTTGACGTAATTGTGTTTTTATTATTTGACAACTTGTCAATGGAGTAGAGCTGTGATTTTTGGTACGTCGTTCAACAATGTTACATAGATTATAAATAAAGCATTGAATACATGGACCGAGCACGATTAGTCGATATTTTAAATAAAGTTTTGGGACAAATTATGCCAACAGCGCGCGGTGGTCATTACAGCCGAGCGCGTACATATGAGTAAAGTTACTGGCTGTGATCTAATTCAGCCGCGGTTTAGAGGGTGTATTCTAGGGCGAGTGTGGCGAGCTTGAAAATTTCAACACTCACCTCGAATGTAATAATAGCTCAATGCTCGAATGCAAATGTAGTAAAATTTTCAAGTCCTAACGAAAATAGGAGTACGAAAGTTTTTACTTTCCGCCTCGGATAGATTTGTCAGAATCTAAGTCTTTTATATGTATTTTCTTATTCTGTTTTTTCCTTGCACCCTGCTGCCGGCGACCATGGTCGCGAGTGTGACTGCTGAGCATGAGGTACTGGACTCGATTCCCTAGTTCGACAAAGTACTATTGGGTTTTTCTTTCAGGAATTTCTGTGTAGCAGCCACGGAGTCTGGATTTGTGCCCGGTTGATGGCAATAGGCTCGCCCCTTTAACATTTTGTTAAATAATAATAATAAAGTATCTACTCTATTTTGTAATTTTTTGACTCAGCTACATCACTAAAATTGTTTCGTAAAGTCAGATGAAAGAAATTAGAAAATTTACTTAAACCTAGAAGAATACGAAAATATGACGAGGCTGAATGGTCTATAGATCGATGCCTGCCTTTTTAGGGCGAACGAAAAAAAAAAGAAAAAAAAAGAAAATAGATGTCATTGTCATTCCATTCATAATCGAAGTCAATGTTGTTACTGTTTTGTAAATAATTTCCTTGCTAATTTCGAGCGTATATTATCTAATTGATCAATTTATGAGACTTTTGCTTGCAGTGGTTAATATCAAATTGAGACTAGTCACGAACTATAGCCAAATATTAGTTCATTTCATAGGAAATAAAGTTCCCGAGCAGTGTTTTTAGAATAAGCTGAAGAGTTATGGCTGATGAGTATGCGGCTGTTAAGCGTGGCAAACTGATTTTCAAAGGAGAAAAACCCAAGTAAGTATTAGCAATGTTACTGTGTAAATAAAAATAATATAACCCATTTGATACGCTGTTCCGTAAAACTCCGGGTTTGTCAGGACCCAAATAGCCATTAATTCCATCTTGTTTTCTGATTTTATCAATATATTCATTTTCAGGGCAAAGAAACGTAAGCATAAGAAAAAAGAAAACTCACATGACTCGAACATAGATGTGGATTTGGTTAAACATGGCGGTTGGTGGAAGGTAGAAAAGATTGAGGACATAACTGGCTCCATATCCATAGAGTTTGGAAATAACTCTTACGTATCAGCTCTAGACAATGGCCTATTTACTCTTGGAGCTCCACATGGCGACGGAGAAGGGCCTTCGCCAGAAGAAATCTTTACAGCATTTCCAGCCGGAGAGAGCAAGTTTGCTTTGAAGTCTGGATATGGGAAGTATCTGGGAGTTGTGAAAGAGACTGTTGTTGGAAGATCTGATGCTGTGGGAGCCATGGAGCAGTGGGAACCTGTGTGGCAGGAAGGTGAGGGATCTGTTTTTTATCATTCTATTTGAAATGGCAAGGGTTAACAAATTTTATTTATTGTAATGAACTTATCATAAATTACAATATATCATGATTCCTATCTCAAAATGTAACATGGCTTTGGATAGTATTTGTTATTTTTTGAGAGTGATGAAGGTGGACTCATACAAATTCCACCATTTTTTTTAAATGATTAAAAAAATAAAATTGTTGAATTTGTCTAAAGATTTCTCCAAGAGATAAGGTAGCAAGAACTTATTCAGAGGTGGTTTAAAATGCCACAAGCCAAGAGATCTTAACAATACATTTGGTGCAGTGGCTGAGCAATTGGCTGTTGCGCTTTGTGATATAAGAGCGTAATAATAACAAAGTAATATAAACAAATTTAGAACCTGCTACGACTCCATGACGCGTGCTCGCTACGTTCGCATTTTACATTACACACCCACTTTCTGTTACAAATGTCGTCGTCGCTCCGCCGGCCTTCGGCCTACGCTCCTCATGCAAGCTAGCAAGTTTTTCGGAATAACGATCCATCGGACATTTTGATTATTCGGAATTATGAAATTCGGACAACAAACAATTCATATTTATGAATTTCGGGATTTTAAATAGTAGACAGAAATTCTAACTTTTGAAATTCGGGCTTTAGTTTTTCGGAATTTTTGAGTGTTCCCCCCTTCGGTTCCCCCTTCCGGTAGCCCCGAATCTTGATTTTTTTCGGGGCGGGACCCAAATGCCGCGCTATAGAAGATAGAACAGCGCCGGATAGAACGCCATAAGGACCTATCCAGCGCTGCTCTATCTGTGTTTATTACCCTATTTATTTACAAATATACATACATGGACGTGTAGGACATAATTATGTTGTTGTTTGGAAAGCACAGTATAGGGTCTGAAATAACCTTTTATAAGTTGTGAGCTTAAATGTTTGTCACACTCATGTTACAGGAGAAATTCCAAGTGCAGGGCAACATTTTTTTATTAAAAAAAAAAAACAGAAAAAAAGATTGTTGGTTTCTTCCTGCGTCATACCACATCCTCACCAAGTTCTTTTTCTTTTTAAACCCACAGGTAAAACAGCAATCCTGAGTTCCCTCAACAAGTTTATGTCGGTGGACCCTGAAGATGATGCAGTGGTAGCCCGGAGTATTGCTGCTGGATCTGATGAGTTTTGCAACATCCGGAGCAATAAGACCAAGGAAGTCAACAAATCTGTGTTACCTGATGAGGAACAGGCCGATTTGTCACAGGTTGAAGTTAATTATGTGTGAGTAGAGTATCATTAAAAAATTCGACGATATAATTTTCAAAATGATTGGTTCAAAGAATAGAAACCATTTGAAATTTTGTCATTTCTGTGTGAGTGATGTGTCTATAACACCAATTCAAGCAAGGGGTTTATGGAACATTAACAGTAGCGAATGTTAAGTTTGTGTTCTCCTTCAATCGGTCCCCATTACCTACTGAGGATCCATTATTCTTTCATTACTAGTTTGTGTTAGTTATGTACAAAATCTTAGTTTGCGGCGGCAACACTTTCGTCTGTACTAGGGTTCTGTAGTCCTGACAAGGAACCATACTTTCATCATGTCCGTCTGTCTGTCCGAGGTTTTGCTAGGAGACCGTAGAGAGAGTACTAGAGAGCTGTAATTTTGTAGGGGTATGTATATCAATTATGTGGTAAAATAAAATTTTGGATTTTTTTTAGGGTAATTTCCCTTGCATGTGAAGTGGGGATGAATTTTTTTTTGTCATCTGACCCATTGTGTGGGGTATCGTTGAATAGGTCTTTTAAAATGACTTGGGTTTGTGGGTTTATAATACTATTTTTCGATTTAATGCTCCATTTACGAAATATTAAACTTTAAAATGCAAATTTTTGTACCAGTAGGTAGTCCCCCCCCCTCCAAAAGCTAAACTGCTGGATTGAAAAATCTGGAAAAATTCATACTGATAGTGCATTCATGAACTTTATATAGAGGAAAACTATAGCGGTTAAGATAACTTTAGTTTAGCAGTAACAGTTGTTCAACTTGGGTGTTGGATAATTTTGTACCAAATACAAAATCCTTTAAAGTGACTAAGATGGAATAGTTGCTTGTTTATAACGGGTGAAGACTTGCATTGAAAAACAAAATCTAAAATATAACGGGCTACTACGGAACTCTACACTGCGCGTGGCCCGACACGCACTTCGCTGGTTTTTTTTTGTTTATATGTTTTATTCACTATAGGTAAATGGCACGATCTTTAGTGTTGTATGGATCACTATCCATTATTTTTAACCACACACTCAACGTTCGTTTCGACGGCGATGTATCAAAACATGAACTAAAATCTAAAACTAATATCCAATTTTCAGTAAAAAGTTCCAGAAGTTTCAAGACAAGAAGCTTCGATTGAACGAGGGTGGTGTCTCAGAACTGAAGAAAGCCAAGACAGAAGGAAACCTGCATGAAACACTGTTAGACCGTAGGAGTAAGATGAAAGCAGACCGATACTGTAAATAGCATGTAAATAAAGATATTTTATTTTGAAGGACATGGTTTTCAGTCACCCACTAAAAAAAAACTTAGCTTTCTTTGATTTTTTTTAACCGACTTCTAAAAAAGGAGGTTTCTCAATTCGACCATATAATATTTTTTTTTTTATGAACGCGGATAACTTCGTCGTTTATGAACCGATTTAGATGATTATTTTTTGTTGGAAAGGAGATACTGTACCACGGGCAAGGAATGATCCCAAGGGTGGTACCATGATAAGGAAACCAGGGATAATGGAATCCCAGAGAAAACGAGGGAATCCTTCGAAAATCGTACTGGAGACTAGTGCGTTTGTTAATTTTTTCATCAAGTATTTTAAAGCACTACTATTTAATGCAGGTCTGGAGTAGATCTGATGATGGAGCCGAAAGATAGTCGAGGGAGACTCCTCTATGATTTACAGCAATTACCTGGAGTTTGGGCTTGACTAATTTATATTGATGAGAACTTTACACCTAGATGGGTTGTGACTGTCATTTGGGATGATGAAGACGAAGGACAGTCAAGGGAACTCCTCAACGTTTTACAGTAGCTCCCTTGTGTTTGGACTTAATTTATTTCTGATGAGAACTTTGCACTCATGTGGGTTATAAGTGCCATTACAGGTCTGATGATGGAAACCATAGACAGTCGACGGAATTCCTCAACGATTTACAGCAGTTACTTTTTGTTGGGCTTACTTACTACATATAGATGCTCTGTGCTTACTACTATTTTCAAATTGAAGTTTGCATGGCAAATATTTGTATAGGATACATTGCAACTAAAATGGAAAAATAATAAACTTTTTTGGAAAAAATAAAACAGACTTAAAAAAAAATGTGAAAAACAACTTTAGCTTCAGAAGTCGGTGACAAAAAAACGAAATCAATCAAACAAAGGTCTTCTGAAGCTAAAGTTATTTTTCACTTTTTTTAAGTCGTTTTTATTTTTTGCAAAAAAGTTTTTTTTTTAAATAGCCTTGTATATTCCACTGCTGGGCTAAGGTCTCCCCCATATCCTTCCAGGAACTCTTCTCCTACGCCACCTCGAATCAGATTTTGTTTTAAATAAAACATTCAAAAAATAATACTAGATTTTCTGAATTCTCATTTAGTCACTCAAGCCACAAATGATAACTACGTATTCAGTAATCAAATCGTTTAATGAGAGCAGAGTTACATAAAGTTACAATCAATAAATCAATGGTAAACAAAACACAAATCACTTTCAAATATTTTATTTATTTCTCATGTAATAACCCCTGGTACAATGGCCTAAACGATTTGCGATAATTTTGGATACACGGTATTTTACAGAGAAACCATTTACTTACAATCAGAGAATTTGAATATACTACCTACACATCTTATATAAAACGATATCTACACCTAAACCTAGTGTTTAGACTAGACATAGAGCTAGTCTATTGGAACATGATTCGAAGTGGCCTCAGCAGTCCAGTCTAAAGTTTGTGGTGTATACGGAGTTATTCTATTTTAATTTTATGTGAACACATCTAGCATTACTCTTCAAGAAACTTTACAAAAATAATAATGACTTACTCTATGCTCTTGTTAAGATTAAGATACTATACATAAATAGCAGATGATTCTATCTAAACAAACATTATTACTAAGGACAGAAGGATGATATTAGAGTAACGCTAGAGATGTCGGTCGCACATTTATGTTACAGTTATTCTATGCATTGTGTTCAAAATCAGTCGAAAGGCCATCTGCAGCAGACCAGACAATATAAGCATTTGATTGAATTGTAATACATTACACTAATCCCACCAAGGATTGGCCACTGGTTCAAAATAAATATCCATATTACTTGGTCAAAAGAAAGTGTTCTCCTTGTTTGTTGTACTGTTTTATTGCAAACATAATAATAACATTCGGTGGGCAAATTAATATAATATTCAATATGTCTCAACAGATTTGATATATAATGAGATTGCGTATTTTTTATTATAATTGTTATAACAGAGGAGCATTGCAAAATCATAATATACATACATACATCTAAAATAAATGCTAAAATATACACGTAAACTTATGTCTACTAAGTTAATAAGACAAATAATATAATACATAAAATACAAAATTATGTACTGACCATTGAAATATGAAGCTCCTCAAGTGGCCAACCAATAACGTAAGTAATTTTATATTTACATAATTTGTGAAATAATGATAATGGAAAAAGTGCAGCATGCTTTGCATAAATAAAGTACAAGGATAGTCATGAGGGCACGTCAAGCAAGACTTTTTACAAAGTAAAACTGCTGTTTTTATTAACAATACCTGCTTGTTTTATTTCTTGACAAAAATCGTTCTCACAATATATGAATAAAAATATTTACGGACCAAACAAACACACCAAACTCACTCATTTCCACAATTTGGCATAAGTGGCAGAATGCCTTCTTTCTACACTAGCATTGTTTAAAATAAAATAAAATTAATTGAGGTGCCATAAAAAAGTAAAACGAAATTAATGTGACAACGCTAGAGTAAAATCGAGACACAAAAGTTCATTTTATACACATATTTCCTTTTTTTTAACAAAAACTATGTTTCGAGTGTCAGTACACAAACGGGATTATCGCCCGCGATAAAATATTACTGACGTACTTAATAATTTCATTTCCCTGCTTTCATCACTGTTAATAAATTAGACCCCTTATGGCTCATGTATTATATACTAAAGAAATCAGCGAATGAGTTTGTAAGTTGTTAAATAACACAGTTCAGTTTGGGAATATCAAATATATTTTTAAGGCTTACAACAGTATAGACATGACACCGATCCCAGAAGTATTTTTATCACCATCACTACTCTATTTCAATACTGTGACGTAAATTATCGCGATCCAAAAAACGAGTATCAAATATTTTATCATTCATGGAATCCAAACTCAGTAATACAAAACCTGCATGTTCTTATTCCTTGGTGAACATTTTCGACAGACCATATCACTGAAAAACCCCAAAAGCTTAAAAATATAGCCAAAAGGCGATAACAATGTCATGTCTACCTATAGGAGGTTATTGAAGGTTCCGACTTACCGTAGTGTTGTGAGAGAGCAACAATCCTTGTTCACAGAAGAACATTTCCTAACTTAGGTCTAACATCCCTCCGATTTCAACCCTTCGTTCCTAATCAAGTCTTTTCCACTTTGCATATATTGGCCATTTCATTATAAAACCTATCCACATTGTATGTCAACCCTGACCAAACAATGATTACACCATGGAGGAGTACACAAATGGAATGCTGGTTCATACATACTTTCTCGTGATCTTTACACGTAAGAGCGTGAGTCGACGGAAAACTAGCGTCAGTCAGACAAAGGTTGTTATATTGGAAAAAAGGTAGGAGTTTGCAGAAAGTCACGCTTTTTTACCATGGGGAAAAAGGCGTGACTTTATGTATGTGGGGAGTAACGTGTTACCCAGTAACTAAGTTATGGTCAGATAGGTGCTTCATGTAAAATACTGGTATTCAGCAGCATCCGATTAGACCTGAAGCCTACTCCAATATAGATGGGAAAGGCTGGTATTTTAAGGTGACTTTATGGCGCACATGGTACAATGTCGCATGACACTTCGCACTTAGTGTAGTATTGAGCCGGTATCTTTCCATGTGTGTACTAGTCCGTGGGGTCCTCATCTCTCACAACACGAGTCACGATGTGCGCTGGAGCCGTGGAGCGCTAGTCCGTGCGGGCCGCACTGCGCCCTCGCTCTCAGCTGTGCGCCGGCATGGCCGCGTCGCTCGCTCGCTCGGCTCGCAACCACTCTACGAACTCGTCTAACATTACTGGCCCTGGAAGCATACAAAGAAAGAAATTAGAAAGTTTTTAAATGGTTGTTTTTTCAGTTTTCAAGTAATTTTCAACTCATCGACCCATCACCATCACTATCACTGGGTTTTGGTTTCCGCAATTAGTCCTAAAAGTGGACCATTGTGCGTGAGCCGTGGTGGCCGTTTAATTATCAACCCATCTCGAACAAAATGCGAGTGTGCAGCTCCAAAACAGGATACTTCACACCTCTCCTGGCCGTTGTGCACAACTAATTGCAGCCTCCAGGACTTGAATGAGGCAAACGACAGAGCTGTCCACATTGCTACATACTGGTCGGACCAAATCTGAGTCATCAATCAAGTCAGAAATTTTCCCAATTTGGAATCCTATTGATATAACTCGTAACTCAGGTAGGCCGAAGTGCCTGAAGTTGAACAGGTTCACCTTACAGGAATAGAATATGACTGGGGGTCATATTATTACTACCAACCTAAGTCAAAGCTAATTTAACTTAAATAATGATGGGAATCATCAACACGACGTAGAAGTGAATATTTATGTACCATTACGTATTTAATGATTAAAATGAAGTATATTCTGCCACATGGCGCGTGGAACGCTCTCGTCGCAGGAACATCATTTAGCAATGTTGCAACATTGCTAAATGAAATAGTAAACAGTATACTAACACGCTCCGTCGGCGTCGTATGTGTTGAGCTGCGTGTCCACCGTCCGGCTGAACTCCAGGATGTTGCACCACTGGTCGCGGTTCACGACGCGGTAGCGCCGCTCGCGCTGCAGGAACTCCGCCAGGGGAGGGCGGAGCGCCCAGCGGGGCAGTAGTACTCCCAGGAGGGCTCGGGCTGTGCTGGTGTCTAGTGAGCGCTGGTCCTTATCCTGGAAAAAGGACAATTTCAATTTGTGTCTTACAATCGTTTTATCTTAGGCTATTATATTCGGGCTGTAATTGTCAATGTTTTCAGCTTTTTTATTTTTAGGCTCTAAGGCAGCCTTTCCCAAAGTGGGCGATAACGCCCCCTTGTGGGCGCTGCAGGCCTAAAGGAAGGGCAGTAAGAGACCCAGAAAAAAATTGGGGCGTTGTGTAGAGGGTTAGGGGGCTATTTCTAATTTTATCTAGGAGGACTCTTAGACACCGACTGAGCTCTCGACTATCGACTACAACTTGTGAACATCAACTAATATTAATTAAGAGATCGAGATTGAGAGAAGAATCGATTATGTTTGTTTTATTTTGAATAAAAGATACTGTCTGAATAGGTACTCTAAAGAAAGTTGCGTTTCAATAATCATTGGCAGGTGTAGCCCGT
This sequence comes from Xestia xanthographa, assembly GCA_905147715.2. Taxonomy (NCBI): domain Eukaryota; kingdom Metazoa; phylum Arthropoda; class Insecta; order Lepidoptera; family Noctuidae; genus Xestia; species Xestia xanthographa. The sequence continues at coordinate 3,433,550 of LR990659.1, read as the reverse complement.
AAGAGTTAACTTGAAACCTGAGCGCCGTTGTTTACTACCTACTGCGCTCCGGTCTCAAGTTAACTCTTGCGGGTTATAGTAAAAGTCTCGTTTAGAAAGAATGTTTGATCTCCGCTAATATTGCTCACAATAATTAATTAAATTTGAAGTTATAGTGGTTTTTTTGAAAAAATGGGAGCGCTAAAAAATAATTTATTCTCAAAGTGGGCAGTAGACAAAATAAGTTTGGGAACCCCTGTCTAAGGTCTAGCTAGAGTATTCATAATAATAATGTAAATTGTGTAGATCTGATGAAATTATTTAGAGAACGAGATTCTGGTGCTATTTTAACGTTAATTTCTTTTTTATATGCAAAAATCTGTACTCACCCTAGCAAAATCATAAGAGTATCTGTAAATGGCCTTAAACATATAGGGATCGTTGAGTAAGCTGCGTAGGTATTCTAGTTTGTTCTGCAATTTGTGCGCGCTGTCACATTGTAGGTCTGTTAGTCCTGAAACAGTTTAGAATAAATTCAGAAAATATGAAAAGAATACTTACGAAAATAATTAGTAAGTACTCCCCAGATATTCTTCCGAGGTACTTAGAGTGTCTAAGATGAAATATTTTGGGGGAAAATATAATGACCAACAAAAATAACTTTGTGACCACTAACATTCCACACCCTTCGTGGTTATTTTTTTTATAAACCATTCAGAAATAGGTAAAATGTTGGTGATCATTTTTTTTTTTTTTTTTTGAAAAGTGACTTTTTTTGCCATTACATTTTGCTAAATCTGGTGGTTCGTTAATTGTATGCCAAATATATTTATATTATATATTTTTTGTTATTATTATATACAGAGTGTAAGGGCTGAAATAAAAGATGACTGGAGCTACATCATACCTCACAGGGACTTTTCTAAGGCCACTATTAGTAGTGGTAGCATTAGTGCTATCGAGCTGCCAGTTATGGTCGAAGCTTATTTAACTTTAAAGGAATCTTCGACACTACGAAGACCGTAATTACTAAATCCATGTTAACAGGTTACGCGTCGTCGTTTACTTGTTAATTTAAATTGGGCCTGCATACTTTACAAGAAATGCAAACGTACCTTTTATCCATTCCTCTTGTGTGAAGTAGCCCATTTGTTTCGCTGCCATTTTGTATGCGATCACCAACATCACAACATTTTCGGGATCCACACCTAAGTCCTCACAAAACTTTTCCATGCCCTCCGGACCTGTTTATACAAAATACACTCATATTTATTGGCTATTAAAGGTGAGTTATCCCTCGCCGGTAGGTATAGTAGATCTAGAAAAATTGTAAATCATGCAGATTTTTTTTTTAAATTACTAACTGGGTTCGCGTTTGGCCGCAACGTGGTTGTAGTGATGTGGCCTAGGGTGTTATTGCTTACACTGTCTTACAACAGTGAAACTACTGCCCGTTTTCACACTAAGCAATACCTAAATTAGCCAATGGCGTTTAATGACGGAAAGAAAGAATGTTGAAAAGCCGGCGGCGAGATGAGCAGACAAGATTTCTGTAATCGGTGGTCGAATGGAAATGAGACTGGTGGAACCAAAGAAAGGTAAAGTCGGTCTGCAGATCATTATTACCTGCCTTTCTCAACTGCGATGGAGTCGAACCAGATGCAGCAGACTACCAGTATTTGATATGGAGCGTCTGCCTATGTGCCTATGGTGATGACGACACTCACCCAATACTTCTGGGTCCAGAGCTGTTGTGTATTCTTTAAACCATGCTAAACATTTCTTTACACTAAAACTTGTGTCTTCTGATTTGGAATGTCGACGTGAACTGAAACAGACAAGCAGATAGATTAGGTAAATACATTTATCCACTCCAAAGAAAGAACAGGCTGTGCAATCTACATTGACGTGAAGATTACAGGAAGGGTATCCAACTTTTAAGGCGGTCAGGGACAAGATGTCGTACCTGAAAATAGTTTCAGTTACTACCACTTTCATGAAGTCTCTTGCCCCTGTTTCAAAGGGAAGCGGTAGGAAGTGAGATTGGTCTTACCTGCTATTTCTAGATCTCTTGTGGTGATGGTGATCGTCAATGGCGGTCGCCCCCGGCAGGACTTCGCCCCCGCTCGCGGGAGCGCCGCTCCGTGTGCGTTTGCTGCAGCGTGGCATCGTTCTACCACCCTGTCCAGTAAGTCACAGGATACTTCAATATTACATTTTGGGTAATAAAATGTATGTTTCATGATAATACTTTAATAAGTGTGATGTTCCAGTCATAAGAATATTGTTGGAAGAATGTTATTTTGCATATAACAATCGGTATGTGCTACATGCCACTTAATAGAGAGGTCAGTTAACCTTGCTCACAACACAATACAAATTGATTGACAATAACAGATATTGCTTATGGAACACAACTAGCATACAGTATTTGTAAAAATGTATATAACTAAACTCTCAAAACGGTGAAGTAAAACATCGTGAGGAAACCGGCATGCCCTAGAACTAAAAAAATCGAAGACATGTGACATCTACCAATCCGCACTGGGCCCGCGTGGTGGATTATTGCGTTAGTGTCCCAGCAGTGGGAACATTAATAGGCTGATGATGATGATGATGATGATGATGATGATATAACTAAACTCATAGTAAGTTCTACAGATTTGAAGCTGGTTCAAAAGGCTACAACAGCTTGTAATTATCCATTTAAGATAAGGATATTTCTACAAAATGGTTGACAGTTTCTGCAACATTAGGACACCTATTTTGAAGTAGTTGGTACTTGATCCTTATTGATGTTTCATTGGTTGGATATACTTGCAAAACCAGGGATATGTTTGTTACTAAAATGTTATAGTTCAAAAGCGCCAGCCAACCTTCTGTTGATTTGTCATGTTTATACTATATCAAGCCATATTTGAAAATGGATCTGATAGTAGGTATATCAAATTAAGCTTCTAACAGCTGCTCCTGTGTTGTGAACCAAAAAATTGTTAGTCAATGTCATCAATGGAATACAAACATGTCTTGCATAAAACAAAATATACCTTGATACCTCAGACCAAATAAAAAACCAAGACAGCGATGCAAACAATAAAGTGATGGCGGTTTCGTAAACGTGTGTGCATTTTTTGAGCTTAGTTTATTTGTAGTTAGATGTAAATGTATGTGTGTGAGCCTGTACGTACAGAGCGGGGCTTAGTTTTGCGCTGGCTTCATTTTATTGTTCGCAGCATTATGTCTTGGTTTATTATTTGGTCTGAGCTTGATACAGAAAGAGGATAAACTACACATACTTTTATAATAACAAAGATTGATTTACTGTTTTGGACTTTCACGGTTTTTCACTACACGAAAAGAACAAGATCACAGATATTATCCCGTAAGTACTTTAAGTGTAAAGATTGATTTAATAAAAAAAGCAGCAAATTATTGAAATTAAATAAAAAGATTCGACACACAAGAAAGGTATAGCAAAGTCATAAAGAATAACTAATATTGTTGAGATAAGTAAACATGTTTTAGTAAAACGCGAGAGCTGCAGGTCGATAGAATACAATACACTTTTATGAGAGATTTTATGGACATTTGTTTTTGTTTTTTAACACAATACTATTCTTTTTCAAAGGATGTGCAAGCCAAGAAGTGTGTTTGCTGGTTTATTATTAGATTATTTTTTATTCCAGGATAGGCTAGTCTTGTATAATTTTCATCATATAAAGATGAAAATTATAGCTTGTAAATAATATGCTAGGTATTTTAATCGAAAAAAGTAAACAAGAAATTCATAGAGTATTATTTTGACATAACCAAACATATCATCAACATGAATGGTTGATATCATTTTGACCATAAAATGGAGGCTATTATTAATTTTTTGGCTGTTGTTATTATCAAAAGCTGACCCAAATAAGTCTGTTATTTAGCAGAGATTTTATACTGATAACTATCCTAAAATAAGTCAGGATAAGCATTGTCCCATGATTTGCGATTATGTACCTACAACTTTAATACATTTTGCACATGTTCAATACAATGTTTCTGAGACATTCAGTCACATATTATAATTATGCAGCCATAAATAACTTATTTACATTATTACTCTTGGCCTTGAGAAAGATTGTTGTTTGATGTTTTCATTAAGTGTGAAAGAACTGGTTTAATCAGTGTTTATATACGTATTAATTCATTAACCTGTACAAGCTTGAGGATTGTTATAATATCATTTCTTTATTGCCAATATTTTTATTTTACAGAACAATGAAAATAATTTTGATAGTAATTTGAATTTTCGATTTAGGATTTGACGACAATCATATAGATAGGTACAGTGGTATTCTAACAAACAGATATGTTATACACCTACAAACCCACCGAAAAAAGTGTGCCACGGGGCAGAGCCAGCTCACATACACGCAGTGACCCAGAATAAAGGAAAAAAAGTCTTCACGATTGTGCGCTCACAACATATTTGTATAGTAGAATATCATTGGATAGGTACCTATATTGTAGACTGTGCTTTGGAATATGTATGGAAAATCACTGTCACACTAGTTGGGAGTATCAACGTCATCCTATGTGCAGTGATTAGAAAAAAACAATGACAATCATATACTTTGTACTCAATTGCCACCCAGAAGATTATCTTTTCAGATAACCACAGAAATCTAAGGCCATCAAGGATTTTTCAACATTTAATTCTCTATATCATACTGAATCTTCTTCCTAAGTGATTATTGCCACTGAATATCAAAGATTGAAGATAAACAATGATTGCTGAGTAATTTATGCAGCCATATTCATCAGCAAAACCTGTTTCTTTGCTAGATAAACATAATCGTGACACAATTGAAGATATAAAATGATTCAGCACTTTTTCAAGTAGCGACTTGAACTGTTTCACAGCATGTCAATAGTGGGATTGTTCTCTAGTGGGATTTTGTAAAAGTGGGAGAGTTATGAATTTAATTAAACTGTGATAATTAGGTTTTTGGTTTGTTAGGAAAAAGAAGACACTTGGGTTTTAATGATGTCTAGAATTTTGTATAATTCACCTTGTATTTATAGGTACCTTGTTTTTAAAGATTCGTGATATAGTTGTCTCTGAACATTTAAAAAGTTTTTAGTGATTAAGTAAGAGAGTAGGTATTATATTGTTTCGACTTTAGAATGTTGATACAAGTATTGAATACATATGTATAGATAAATAAATATGCAGGTTATACTTGTAGTGTGGCCATTACTCTAAGATAAAATGACTAAGCCGATGTTTAATTTGACTAACATTTTTCAGTAAACACTGCTTACTATTCTCACAGCTATGTGTTGACAATACAAAGTTTATTTCCACTTATCTTGAACAAGACAATGTACAATACTCCATCAAATGATGTTACCTCTTGGAATTGTCAACTAAATTTGTAGAAGTTCAATCTAAATCTAACCTTGGGTGATTTAGATATCTAAACAGCTGGGTGTGACAGAAACATATGATATAGGATACAATGTAAGCATTTAGAGGTTATAATACATAATATTCGTGTCTGCACATCGATAATACACAATGTAGAGAAGTAACGCTGGTTAAAAGGACAAAAACACACAATACAATCGATAAATTACAAATATAAAACATTCATAGCAATGGAATCAGCAAAATGTTTACTTACACTGTTACACACCTCAATGATCAAATAAAATGCCTTTGAAGATATAACACGCACTTTGTGGTTTAACTTAATGAAAATTAATCAAACTTACTATTGGTGGCAGATTCGATATGAAATTTGAAAACCTAAAGGGGTTTTCGTCTCCTATTTTGCGAATTTTGCAAGTACAGCTTCACGAAAAAAATGTCTTCTTGACAGGTCGATAATAACCTGAAATTAAAAAAATCAATGTGGGGCACAAGAGAGAATACATTCAATGCAAAATACTAATGATGATATTACGATCAGTATTTCGGTTATTTACTGAAGATCGATAAAATGTTAATACAAAACGGAAGGTGAAACATTTTGTGGAAGACGTCCCCTTCAACAATTTTGCAAACAATCTTACCTTTTCTTTAAATATACAGATAAAAAAATATCCAGTATTACTTTTATGCGAATTAATCGTTCCTAACACATTTCCACGATACTAAAAAATTATAAATTGATAAACCAAACAGCAGACATAGCGGCTGAGAAAACTCATAACGAAGTGAACGTTTAGTTACTGCATTAACTTAGCACGTTTAATTTTTTTGCAAACATTGATTGATCAAAAAATGTTTTTAATTAAGAGATCTATTTATATTGCCACCGTTTTCATATTATAAATTAATAATATCAACCTTAAAATGTAACTGAGAGCATTCAAAGGGTTTGTTTTTAAGCCGCATCGAATGGAAACTAAACGTAGCGGCATTCTTTTTTTATTGGTGGAATAACTTTTTAATTTTACTGGTTCCAAAGTTTTTTTTTTACAAAATATTAGAGAAAAAAGTGTTTTATTTCTTCCAGTCGCGTCAAGTTTTGGCAAAGAATAAATAAATAAGAATACCTACCAAACAGTCTACGTAAGTACTTCTCTAAGCCGAACTCATAAGTTAGCACCTGTATTAATTTAAGTTATGGACACGTGCAGGGATTCCAGTATACAGCCCATTGAGATGTGGCCTTGGACGGAGAACACACAGTGGTACAGCATCGAATCACCTCAGACGTCAATCTCATCTCACTGCCTGTGCCTGCCTGCACTAGTTCCGTCGCTAAGTTGTCGCCGACCGACAGATGGCACTGATCGATATAATTATCATGGTGAAACCATACAACTAACTTGCGAGTCGGGGGGACCGATAGAATACTTGCTTCACCATCATCCTTTTATTAGCAAAGGGTTCAACAAACACGTAACCTTTTAGGTTTGGGCTGATGAACACATCCGTAGTTTTGCGAAAGTGTATAAAAATGTTATAAGGGAGTGCAATTTTGTAAAAAAACTGTAGGTAGACACTCAGTACTTACGGCTACAAGCACATTTACCGTGAACAAAGGTTGATATTTTTACTAATATTCCTACTATTACGAAAAATAAATATAAGAACTTATTTCAGAATGAAGATAACAAGTACCTATATTATTTTGAAAATACCTTTTACATAAATTTCACAGTTCAGTAGCCACAAAATATTTGTATAGAGAGGCACTCTATAGGTAGCGTCCCTACACTTGTAGTATTTAGAATAGGAAACAAAGCACCTAATCTAGTACGAGGGCGCAATTTACGAGGGTGAAGCGTCCCTTGCTATCTGCGGTGCACAACCCCTGACGCGACGCGACGCGCCGTCTAGATTTACTGGAGTAACTCATTATCGATCTTAATTCATTTGAATACCGTTCTTTGGCCCCTCTAACGTCACATCTCTAGTAAATATTTGGCGGGAATTATTTAATAAAGTGCGTAATGAATGGCGCCACGTGATCCCTTTTGTTTTCTGTTTTTTTTTTTTTTCGTTATTTTATTAGTGGATTGTTTTAACGGAATTAGGAATTAGAGTGGGCAAAGCTTAATTAAATGGATCAGTTCTAATTTTCGAGATTATTAGGTGGCGAGCATTGAGGTACAAGCAACCTACCTACATAGGTACATAGGTAGGCTAAATACGCGCTTTGAACGTGGAGTTGCGGACACCAACCTAAAAACATCAATGATCAAGGTATGTAGCTCTTTCCTAGCTAGGGAGTAGGTAGGTTTGTGCCAATATTTGTCACAGACACCTCATGTCTACATAATCTGATAAGAGTTTAGCAGAAAAGTTACAATACAGCCTTAAGAGGGCTGTTACATTTTTTTCGCAAATTTTTGATTTTTACTTCCTGGATCAAATTTTTTCGACCGGCCTACACGACTCGATAATAATATTGATCTCCGGACGATTGTCGATTGTTATTGACGAAAATTAGAGACGAGACTGACATGAGACTGAGGTGCGAGCTGAATTGACGCAGAATTATAGTTCTCCAATTTTATTTTTTGTAATTTTGTCTTATTATATTGACAAACGAAAACTAATAAAACGTATTCGTTGTAGATCGGAGTTTTATATCATATTAATTTATTTGATAAAATTGAGTTTATTTGAAATATAATGGACGCTGAAAATGCATACATTTTAGATCAATATTGCTTTTGAATATCGTTTTTTTTTTGCGTCGATTCAATTTTTATTTCAATATTCTAATCAATCTACAACCTTGAGGACTATATGACCAGTACATATATATTTTTTTTAGATTTTTTCGTGTTACCAGTTTGATACAAATGGCAGGAGAAAACCTAATGTTTAACGTTTGCTTGAAATTGGCTGTCGGAAAATTGCTATTTCTCGTAATATTAACTATTATAACAAAATTCTAATCAATCTACGAACTAAAACAAAGCCAGATTTATGATTCTTCATTGAAATATTATGCCATTATCTTTATATAACAAATATCGAGGACTTGGAAAAGTACCTACGTATTTTTGGTGAAACGCCCAAAATATGTGAGCACGCTCTTAAACCATTGAGCTATAGTAATATTAGCTCAATGCCTTAAACTTAATTAACGAGGAGAGAAACATATACGAGAATAAGAAGAATTTAAAGTTCAACTTATCATGTTGATTACACCTCCCCTCGCAATAAAGAGTTGAGTACAACATTATTCGCACGCAGCAGCTTGTCAGTAATGTTTGTCAGAACGGGCCCTACTCTGACCTTAATGCTCGCATGACTACGACATTTTGTTACAGCCTAACATGGGTGTTAGCGAACACGTGCCTACATCTCTAAATATAATTACGAAAGTTTACTAAGTCCATTTATCATTAACAAACGTGTAGGTACATTTCCTAGCAACGATATGAGATTCTGATAAAAACCAATCAAATGTGAAGTAGGAACGTAGAAAGTGTTCCATTTTCAAATTGTAGCAGGCAGCAGAGAGACAGGTCATATCTAGTATCTAGTACGTGCAATTAGAGGAAATGTTCAAATACCCTCAACTAAAACTGTCGCCAACTCAAATATTTTCGATACAAGTTAAATAGAACACGTTTTAGCGTACCTATAGCCTGAAAAGGCTGTATGCCTATTTTCCGCAGGCAAAACTTATTAAACGTACCCATGTCGTCTTAAACTTTGTTATTTTACGCTTCTCAAGTCTCAAAGTCATTATCGTTATCTTCTACATTCCCGTTGTTAGCCAAGAAGAAAACATTTGAAATAGGTACCAACCCGTAATAATTAGAGAAACATTCATTGCGAAACGTCGGGGGAGCGTTTCTGTGATCGTCGGACGGAAAACCGTCATGCGTTGCGTAGCCGGCGCGTCCATTCAAGCCGGATCGGCGGTACGCCCCCGCTTCACCCTATTTTCACCCCAATACCCACGTCCCTCGTGGAAACAATGTTCAGTTCGCGTTTCACCCGCACTCCGGCTGCTTGTCGCTAGCCGGCTGCTCTGCGAAAACACCGCGATCTTTCCCGAACTAGTGCAATATTCAAAACAATTCGAATTTCAACTTGTGTTCCATTTGCTTTTCTTTTTTCTGTTCGTTACGAACCGTTGTTAGTGTTTTTCTTTTATTAACCAGTGTTGTATTGTTTGTAATTATATTTTCGGCGTGTGTTGGTGTATAGTTTGTGGACATCCGCATTTAGCGAACTTACGTAAGTACTTACTGCATTGCGTTTTAATCTGAGTTTGATTAACCTTGAGAAGAACTCTATTCTTAACGGTAACGGTATATTTGAATTTTACCTGGTAACTACGGGCCAATTTGTTATAATTGGAAAGATCATAGAATCGTGTCTGATTTTCCGGCTTTCATTTGTAACCTTTGAAGCTTTCGTGAACCGAAGTAATCGTTGCTTTTAGTGTATTTCAACTGAAAAAACTTAAGTGAGAGCTCTAACAGGCAATTTGTCTGAAGGCCAGCCTGAAGTCGATTCAATTAAGGACGAATTGGGTCGGTGGAGCAGGGTAGTTGTAAGTAAAAGGCAGGCTGTATAGCTCGCTTATTTATTATCCCTGTTTGTCCATGTGTGACGGGTCAACAGCCGCTGCGGTGAACATTTTACTGTTTATTTGGTTTGCCATTATGTCAACTGACGAAGTCAAAGGAAATGCCGGATATTTCCAAAGTGCCTTTGGTTTTGGTGCACTATTTTTTAAGAAAGGTTTGTGGGTAGTTGTACATTTACGACAGTTTCGTCATGTGAAGTACTGTAATATTATCGTTCGAAAACTCGAAATCATAAAAGCTCTTTATACAGAACTCGCCAAAAAATACGGAATTGGATTTCATTACATTAAAAGCCCAAGGTCTCAAAGGAACAAATGAAGCTATAATTTAAAAGTTTTCCCCCAAGGGCAGGTAGAAAAACTTTTCTCTAATTGTTACTGAAAGCCTGTTTTGTTCAGAAAACGCTGAATTTCTTATACGTATCTAAGAAGTGGTGCGTTTGCGTTTCTTCATCAGGCGTGACGTTGTAATGCGTTCCGAAACGTTTGGCACCCATAATGGGACTATTAACGTTCATACTTTACCTTTGAGGATAAGCAGACTGGCGTCTGCTTGAGTAATACCGGGCTGGTGACGCCATACAGAAATGGTAGCATCCTCACATCTAGGATAAACCCCAATTGTAATCGTGATCAGCAGCTAATGAATGCACTTCCGAATATACAGATATCTATAAATTTATCACCGTGTCTGTTTGCATGCAATTGTAGGTATTAAGGTGGTGAGAGTCCTGCTCTAAAAAGATCAGTACAGTAATATCCTTTATTTCTACCACATTTTGCGCAAAATAAGAAAAAATAGCTTACTGTGTAAAAACACGTTCTTATCCGTTACGAACAAAGAGAGAAAAGAATTTTTTTTTTGAGATGAAATTGAAAAGACAACCTAGTCCTTATGGGAGTAAGTTCAATAGCAGCCTTTTACAGATCCTTTAATCCGAGTAGCTTTAGCTCGCGGCTTCGCCTATGCGGATATCGGAAATTGTCCAATGGATAAAAGGTATTCTGTTAGGACATCCTACAGACACACACAGGTCATGGTCTATCAAGTCCGCTCAGTACCTATGGCAGTGCCCAAGGCGTTTAAACAGAAAAACAGAAGTTACTTTCGCACCTATAATATTAAATATTAGTATGATAGTATGATAGAGCAGCGATGGCCCAGTGGTAGCGGCCCCGACTTACGAACAGTAAGTTGTGCGTTCGAACCCAGACAGGCGCATTACTTTGTGCAATTTATTTCATCACCACTGCTCTCAAAACGGTGAAGGAAAACATCGTGAGGAAACCGGCATGTCCTAGAACCAAAAATTCGAAGACATGTGACATCTACCAATTCGCACTGGGCCTGCGTGGTGGATTATAGCCCATTCCCTCTCATTGAGAGGAGGCGTGTCCCAGCAGTGGGAACAATATAGGCTGATGATGATGATGATGATAGATTCGTGGCTCAGTTCTGGACAAAATTTAGATCGCCATCGATACGCTATAAGAAGGAGAATGATTGAGTATGGATGTTGTACCATGAAGCGGCTTGATTAGATCAATGCTATGAATTAGATACCAGTATCATCTAGCACAGTGTTTTTCAACCTTTTTCATGACACGACCCCCTTAATATCAAAAAATATTTGGCTACCCCCTTCGCTTTCTTTTTTAATTTATCTTATTATATTACAATTAATATTAAATCCATACAATTTTTTTTAATTTGGATTCGGATAAATATATTTTTAATTCTCAATGTAGTAAAGACAAACAAGCGTAACCTCAATAAGATGGATGAGTACTAATAGGTTTTTATTTTGTTAATTTGTATGAACATACAAATTTGTATGTCCTTTAATTAAGATTTTCTTATTAAATTTATATTTCTAGGCTTTAATTTTTTGTTTATTGAGGTAGTTTTCGCGATCTCTTGCGACCCCCCTGTAGAGGCTTCGCAATCCCCCAGGGGGTCGTGACCCACAGGTTGAAAAACACTGATCTAGCAGATTGTCTTCAAAGTTTTATCTATAAGCAAAGGTACTTACTCTTACGCCATGACATACCTAGATCTATGATACCTCCAGCCTGGCTTTTAAGCGTAGTAAAGGGAGAGCTCAGACTAGACCGAGGGGGATCAGGCCTCAAGTATCCTTAAGACATAATCCGGCTCTTGTGAAGTGCAAATGCCTTGCTTAGTGCTTGTACCTAGTGCTATATGTACTGCAGTTTTAAAGTTCTTCCTCAATGAGTTTAGTGTCATTGACGAAGGTTTTACATGTCTGTCTTTTCAAGTTGACAGCTTGTTTTTTAAGACCAAGGAGGAATTTTCGTCAAACGTGTTTTTTTTGTACGGGGATTTCGGATAAGTACTCGGGACTCCAATAATTCACTAATGCATACTTAGCTTCTTAGTAACCGCTTAATTTATATGTTTTAGAATAGCTTTTGGCCTCGTCATTGGTCTTTTCCTTTGCACTTATACTACTTATCATCAATATTAAAGCTCAAATGTTACCCGGTTAGTAGCATTGCTACCAAAAATAACCCACACGTGTTAACCACATCTGGCTACGCGTTTTCGTAGCACATCTCGTAGCACGCTCTACGAAATATTCGTAGACATTTTCAGAAAATAAAAACTCGTTTTATCTAGTTTCACAAGATTACCGCCGACAAATTTAATTGCTAACCTTTTCAAAGTAGAGTAATAAAATAACAATGTTAATATTATTATTCTTTAATTTTTAATATAAAGTATCTTTTGTAGAAGATCTAAAGCGTTTGAGCGGGAATTATTACAGGCGGTTTCCTGCGGTTATTACTAATTATCACGCTCCATTTATCTTTAGGAAGGCCGTGTAAAATTCTGATCTATACTGCTGCCAGTTAGGTGCACTTTTAAACAAAGAAGGATTTACTTTTAATTTGTTACTGACTGTTTAAATCATCATTTTAGCCGAAAGACGTCCACTGCTGGACATAGACCTCCCCCAAGTGTCGCCACAATGACCGGTCCCGTGCGACTCGCATCCATGAAAAGCGCAACTGTTTAAATATGTGAGTTTAAATGTTTGTAGCCGCAACCACGACATAGGAGAAATTCCTAGTGTTGGCCAACTCCCTAGGGGCAATGTTTACAACAAAAAGAAACAAAAATGATCAGTGGCCTGTCCCAGAGTCCCAGCCTAGGATAATATATTATTAATGAACAGAGTAGGAGGCCGATAAAATAATTATTGATGAGATATCATCGAATCTAGGACGATACAAACTATTTTCGGAACTGTGTCATTAGACTATTTTATCATCTGATTCACTTGATTTCTAGAAGTAGAAAGCTTCTGACAGTTTTATGTTCGGACTAGCTGACGTCCCGCGGTTTCACCCGCGTAGTTCCCGTTCCCGCGGGAATAAAATATAGCCTATAGCACTCACGAATAATGTAGCTTTCTACCAGTGAAACAATTTTTAAAATTGGTTCATTACTTCCGGAGATTACACCCTACATACAAACTTACAAACTTACAAACAAATGTTACCTCTATACAATATTAATAATATATCTATACATATAATAAATCTGTAGAAAAGTCATTTTTGTACATTGAAGAAATTGAAACAAAAAATAGCCAGCGTGTGAAAAGATAAGTAACAGAACCCATTTCCATCATTTTTGAAATTTTTGTCTGTTTGTCTGTTTGTCTGATTGTTTGTGCGCACATCACGTAAAATCTACGAATTCAATGCTGACAATGTTTATATACAAAAATTATACGCAACTTGAGGTTTAACTTAGTTTTTGTTTCATCGAAATCGCTTCACTCTATCAAAAGATATGATTAATTTAGTGAGTTCAGCATAATATACTTTAGCAGTTTAACATTTTGGTCCATAGATGGCGTTGGTCATTTCACTCCATTTTCTGAATCGAATGACCCTCGCCCGTGTCAGTAGCCTCAAGATTGGTTTTTTTTACCGACGAAACAAAAAGAAGGAAGTTCTCAATTCGACGCGTATTTTTTTTTGTATATGACCACGGATAACTTTTACAGAGAAGTCCGTACATGGTCCTTTTTTTTGTGAAAAGCGTAGGTACATCTCAAAGTTGATCCCATTTATAATTGAAAAATCGTGTTTGGGCTAATTTCTTGCACCTTTGATGAGAACTTTCGACCTAGCTGAAGTATGACTGTCATCGAGTGTCTAAGGATGAAGACGTAAGGCTGTCGAGGCAATGGCCGGAGCACTGCCGTGTCCTCGAAGCGGCGATTGGCGGCGGCGACCCCTCGCGTCCGGCCCTGCTGGTTCAAGCCATGGTCCGGAGCGAGACGGAATGGGACGCCGTCACCTACTTCTGCGAAGCAGTAATGCTAGAGAAGGAGGTGGCGGAACGTGAGAGGGAGAGAACCTCGCAGCGTCCCGGCCACCGCGGGAGACGCCCCGGGTGTCGGGGACCACCACGTGGCCACCGGCCACCGTAGGCGCGGGCCTGTGGACGGTGGGCTATGGGCTAGCTCGCCGTCCGTTCGTCTCATGACGACAGGCCGTGTTGACGGCGCGTACGTGTTCCACGTGCGCCTCAAAGAGAGTCAGCTTTCACCAAAAAGGAATGGGTCCGTAAGGACCGATGCCTGCTGGGGTTGCGGGGTTTTTCGAAAGAGATACCGTGGCCCCGGAACACAAAGGGCGATGAAGGAACATGGATGGGTTTTAGTCAGTAAAAGTCTGACACTCCCTCCTGCTCCGCCCAGAGCGGGAGGAGTCATTTGATGATTTCCCATCCGAAAAAAAAGGCTGTCGAGGCAAGCCCTTTTTTGGAAAAACATAAGTAGATTATTTTTAGCGATTAATGCAAATATATCGAAGAAATTAAATTGTTACCCACTTGGATCAATATCTACTAATATTATAAAGCTAAAGAGTTTGTTTGGTTGGTTGAACGCGCTAATTACAGGAGCTACTGGTTCGAATTAAAAAAAAAAATTAGTGTTGAATAGTTATCGAGGACGGCTAAGTATAAGTTATCTAACATCACGCTATAATTAAAAGGAGCGGAGCATCAAAGATAAATGTTGCAAAAAAAATTGAAATTTTATTTCTTTTGAGAGCTTCCTTTGCGGGCGCTGCATAAACGGTTAAAGTTACGCAACAAACAATCATGTATTAGGGAATTGTTCGTTTTAAAACGTTCTAAAAAAAAATCGCGATAGCATTATGTCTATCTTTTAAGATTGACTCACACTCTCTCTCTAACCCTCTCTCTCTCATGTGACGCAGACGAAGTTGCACGGGTCAGCTAGTAGATAATATAGATGAAATTGATTACAACCTTTCACTGGTTTAATGTTATTATTTGTATATTAATGGTAGAGACGTAATTATTATTATTCTTTGGTGTAGTGCTCGCAAGAGGGTCTGTTGAGCACGAGGTCTTGTGTTCGATTCCCAGGTCGGGCAAAGTGTTATGGGGTTTTTCCTTCAGGAATTTCTCAGTAGCAGCCATGGAGTCTGAATTTATTCGCGGTTGATGCTAATATGTATGTATGCATATGTTCTGTATGGTGTCGGACGTAAAGACTAGCACCATCCCATATCTTCCCGTAGGTGTCGTAAGTAGAGATGGGCAAATACCCGGTAAAAACCCAGACTTTGGGTAAATACCCATTTATACCCATTTTTACCTTCCCATTTTCAATTTATACCGGGTAAAAATTAAAATAGGTTTAATTTAAACTAATTATTGTATTTTTTTCATAAATACTTTGTCAAACAGAATTATTAATTTATTTTATTAGAGACCATCGTCAGCACAACATACGCGGACATTGTTTTCTCATTCATTAGAACAAGAGAAGAATATAGCATTGTAACGGTCCAATGACGGATGATGTGGAGGGGAGGGTGCATTTCGTCAACTGGCTAGAGCTCCGCCATTTTGTAGTGCACGCGCCGCGAAGTCGCTCTTCGTTTCTGTTTTCGTGTGTTTAACGTCTGAGTTGTACTTTTACGATTTATATTCAGATTTTTCAACGGAATTGTGACGTGAATGAGTGTGAGGTGTTGTTCATAATAAACTATAAAGAAGGTAAGCCAATTTTAATACTTAATACAATATTATACTGTAGATAATTATAAAAAATACAGAACGCACACTGCCTGCTAAAGTATCCAAATAGATAAAGTAGTGCCTGCTAAAGTATAAAAATACATTTCTACATTTGCATAATAGTGTATAATATTACTTTACCTACTTTAAATAATATAATAATTTTTGGACTTTTAGGTCTAGATAAACATGGTCCACGTGGTATTTTCTAACGTTTATTTTGATTTGAATTTTACCGTGAAGAAATACTGTGCAAAAATGAATATTTATTAAATATAATGTGAAATGTGTTTTATTCGATTACTTCATTAAATTCTCAATTTTTTGTTTAGATAATGGGAAAAGGCAGAAAGAAACGAGATGACATTTGGAAACACTATCGTATGGGTCTTGATAAATCAGTAATTTGCAAGTATTGTGATCATAAATATAAAATACCAAACGTCAACAAAATGGGAGGTCATTTAGTCAAATGCCATAAGTGTCCAGCTGTTGTTAAAAATGAGCTAAAGAATCAAACTGACGTAAATATCACCAATAGTACTAACGCTCCTGTTATAGCAACGACCTCCTCGCAACCAGCGCCCCATATTTGTTCGCTGGATTCAGAAAATAGTAATCACAGTCTGAATCAGCTATCGTCGTCATCACAAAGGCAATCAACGGAAGAAGAAGACATCGAAAGGCTGACAGTAAAATTAGCAAAGGCAGTATTAATTTCTGGATCACCTTTGAGCCTGGTGGAACATACTTTGTGGATAGACTTTTTCAAAGATCTGCACCCATCATTTCAATTACCATCACGGAAGAACTTATCAACTACGCTTTTGGATAAAGTGTACACTGAAATTAAAAAAGAGGTGATTGAATGTTTAAAAACAACAAGTTATTTGCATTTGCAGTGTGACGGATGGACCAATGTCAATAACGAAGGAGTAATAAACTTTATTATTTCTAATCCTGAACCTTATTTTGTAAAAAGTTTATCCACAGAAGATAACAGGCATACCAGTTTGTACCTAAGCGAAGAAATTATAAAAGTAATGCGTGCTTATGGGGAATCAAAATTTGTAGCTTTGATTGGAGATAACGCCAGAAATCTTCAAAAAGCTTTCCAATTAGTAAAAAACAACATTCCACAAGTAGTGCCTCTTAATTGTGCAGCTCATACATTGAGCTTACTAACTCACGACATCATTAAATGTGAAGTTATTAAAGGATTTATTGAATTAGCTACGGATGTTGTAAAAACAATTAAAAAGAGCCAGCTTGCGAGCTCACTACTACATAAAATTATAAAAGAAAAGAAAACCGGAGAGACCTTGAAATTGCCAGTAAAAACACGATGGGGTAGCCACGTAGCTTCCTTAAAAAGTTTAAACAAAACAAAAGCAGCCCTACTGGCCCTGGCCATTCACGAAGCCACAGTGATTCCTTCAGAGACCAAATCTACTCTTTTAGATGATAGTTTTTGGAGTATGGTAGAAGATTGCATAACTATTTTGGAACCAGTTACTGAGCCTATTTTCAAACTTGAAGCAAATGAATGTAATATACATAAGGTCTTCCCCATATTCAAAGACGTGAAGTCAAAATTGGAGTTCATGTTACCCAATATAACAATCATAAGTAATGAGGACAAACAAACTATTTTGAATTCAGTGGAAAAAAGAACAAAGGACTGTATAAAACCAATACATTTAGCGGCCTACCTTTTAGACCCAAAAACACAAGGCATGACATTAAATGAAAATGAAGATCTGGAGGCAATGGAATTTATTGAAATAATGGCTCAAAATCACAATTCTGATGTAGTCACAGATTTAGCTAATTACAAAGCCAGGGATGGATTTTGGAGGAAGCGGTTCATTTGGGAAAAAGTTGAAGATATAAGTCCCGTGACATGGTGGAAGGGACTTTGCTCGTCTAAAAACCTTAGCAAAATAGCAGTACGCATTTTAACTGCCCCGTGCACATCTGCAGCAACAGAGCGATCGTTCAGCAAGCACGGCCACATACATTCAAAGAAACGAAACCGTTTGACATCCGAAAGGGCAGCTAAACTTGCTTTTGCGTCTTATAACTGGGATCTGCTCCACAAGTACAATCAAATTGTAGGATCTGAGGATAGTGAATCTCCTGATGATAGGATGACTCCAGATCATGTTCAAAACATTGAACAGTCTGGAGAAAACCAATCTAGTGAAGATGAAAGTCGGGAAGAAGTTCGAAACAACCTAACTACAGCAGAAAATATCTTAGCAATAAGATCACCAGGGCATGATATAGAATTTTTGGACTGTGGTAGTAATAGTAGCAGTAATGAGGACTGAAATTAATATAATCCGACTGAAATTAATATTAATAGTATTATAGTACAACTGACTGTGATTTTTTTATAATTATAATTTTTGTTTTGTGTAATATTGGGAACTAAAACTAACCTCACTCAGTGCCGTATGTGCCCGCTTAATTAAAATAGAGGTTTCGTCAATGTTAGTATTGTTGTGTTGATTATAATTTAGTGGAGTTTGGTCACTTAATGATGATGACTAACACTAATCCTACAAAATGACTAAATAATAAGTAATTCTGATATGATAAGTAATACAAAGGGTTTAGACAATGTGATTTTGATGTGTTGATATTACTAAAATTAAAGGAATTATGAAGACTGGATATATATAATATACGCTATACGAGTATCAAACTAATCGTGCAATTGTAATGCCTAGGTTGCATTGTTATTTTGTATTCTGAAACGAAAAATCGAAGTTATTGTTACTCATTTATTTGTTTTTAATTTTTTTCACGATATACATACATATACCTGTGTTACTTATCTAGATATATTCTTAAAAGTACTGTGCAGCATTAGTTAACTTTAAAACATGTGCAATCTATTATATTTGTTTTTATTCTAAACAGTTACCTTCATTTGAAATTTTATGTTGATTAAAGATTTAAAAGTTATTAAACTTAGTTTTATTTAAAATTAATATTTTATCTTCAATGGTCAAGGTCAAAATTAACATGATAGATCGTAGTATTGGTAACGAAGCATATTACATTATTTAGAGACAGCATCTATTTCATGGCGAAGCCATTTCAATAATATAAAGACAGTACTCATTTTTTACCCGGTATTTTTTATTAATACCCGGTAAAAAAGGGTATTTTTTCATTTTTACCTTTTTTAACCTTTCCTCCCAATTTTTACCTTCCCATTTTTTACCCACCCGCCCATCTCTAGTCGTAAGAGGCGACTAAGGGACTTACCAGAGAATAGGCAGCAGCGTTCTCTGTGCTTTTGTAACAACCGCACTGCGATCGCCAACCCGCCAGGCAAGCGTGGCGATTATAGCAAAAAACCCCCTTTGGGGGAGGCCCATGTCCAGCAGTGGATGTCTTTCAGCTGAAATGATGATGATTATGATGATGCTAATAATAAGCTTGCTCCACAAAATTTAATAGACATTTGGTTCAGCGTACGTAAATAGATCATAACCCTTCCGTGTGGCTTTGTCGTAGTCGGATAAAAAAAGGCACGATTTATTCTAAGATGTTAAACACCTTTATTTTAAATCCAAAAGTTAGGGTTTAAAATACAGCAAGCGTACTAAATTGAATGAAGCCCCAATTTAGGTGGTGTAATTAAATTGTGCTAATTAGTGGACAGCTTTCCTTTAATACTTCCTTTGTCTTGTATTGAAGTAATAAACTTGGTCGTTGATTTAGTATATCGATATGGACTAAGCTCTCTGTGTTTAGACTTGGGTGGATTGTCAGAATTATACTACTGTTTCACCCGCTTTTGCTTGGCCACGTTTTTATGACTTGACGAAACAAAGATTTATTTATTATATCTAAGACTTCCTCAAAATTGTAATTTCTCTTGTACCGTGGGTGCACAAACAGCCAGACTTGGAACAACTGCCTGTGGGTTATACAAATTTTTGTTCTGTGCGGGGATCGAACCCGCGACACGCAGCGCCGCAGCCAATCGCTCAGCTACTGCGCCAACCGTGCCGTCAATCAAAATGGATGATAAGAGTCCGTATCAAAATCCGTTGTGTTGTTTTGCAAGAACAATGCCATGGCTCCGGCCCATCTGGTAACTTTCCCATTTCGACAACTAAACAAAAGACATGCGAAACAAGTGAAGAAGTGTGCCAACTCGTAACTATTTTAATCTTCATACATTAATTTATAATACGTATAACGATTTTTTATTTCTTAAAAAAAACATTTCATCAAGCAATGGTGTCAAATGTAGTAAGTTATTGGAAAAGACATCAAATGACAGTCTGATAAAGATTCTCATGTATATTTTCTGTTTTCAGCTATTCAAAGTTTCTTTTCGTGTATGACAACAATTTCGCACAAATCTGTAGTGATTGGTTTTATTTGAAGCGTGTTTGCGCTACAAACGAAAGACTTTGATGCTCAAAGGCGACAAGCACAAACGCCTCGGGGAAAAATTGAATGCATCTACATACATTACGAGACGTTACGCGTAACTAGGTGGCTAGGTAAAGGTGCATCCACACTGTAGGTAGATAGTTTTGGTAGGGTAACATTTTGCATCTTGAAATTTAGGGCGAGTTTTACCTGTGAAAGTGAACGCTATCATCGTAACACGATGAGCCTTGAACATAGTTTATGATGGGTTGTCGTTTAGTTATTATCAGCCATTTGTGTCCCACTGCAGAGCAAAGGCCTCCCTTCCCTCCTTCCACTTATCCCTATCCAGTGCTGTTATGCGCCAATCCTTGTGATAGGAGTCGAGTTCGTCCCGCCATCTCCTTCTGGGCCTGTCGCGTTGCCGTTTGCTGCTGTTTGGGAACCATTTTGTGGTAGCTTTAGCCCATAGCTCCTCCGGCATGCGACAGATGTGGCCGACCCAGTTCCATTTGAGCTTGGCAGCCGTGTAACCCACATCGGCAATTTAAGTTTTGGAACGCAGTATCGAGTTCCTTACACGATTAGTAAGTTTCACTCTAAGGATACTGCGCTCCATTGCTCGCTGACAGACCCCAAGTGTGGACTTTTGACGGTTGGTTAATGTCGTTTAGTTGCATTCGTGAAATTCGTCTTTAATAATTTTCAATAACTATTGCCTGTAACGTTTTGTAATCCTTTATTGCTCATTACAGACATTTTTAGGATAGGAACTGAAAAGGTAGAATTATTAGATACTTGCATCGATAGATACTTGTTTAAAATAGTACTTATCAAGTTATTCCTCAACCACGGCGAAGACCAAAAGGGGGATTATCGAAAGGTGCAAAGTAAGTGAGGCTGCAAGGCTACGACGTGGATTTACTACGATAATGGCGTGTTTTCGTATCAGCAACTTTTAATTACTTTTTGATGAACTTAGGACTCGGCCAAGTTTGCAATTTTTCTTGGATCAGCTATTTCCTACAACAATAAAAAAATATTGGTGTCGATTCTGTTGTGCACAAACTAAACTTAATTTAGGTTATTGCTATCTTTTACTAAAAGGCAGTGCGAGAAAAGGACGGCAGAGATATCAAACTAGTATACTACTTGCGCTTCACCATGTTTTTAGTCGACATGTTTTTACGTGCACCCTTCATTTGTATAGAAATATTCGTTCCAACTAAGTTTGACAGCTCTAAATTACGTCCGTCTCTTTCTCGTTTTAGAGAGAAAAAGATACCAATGTCAGGCCATCTACTTACACCAAATAAAACATATAAGTATCTTTCTACATGTTGTGTCTACTGTTTTTGATCGTTTACAAGTTGTTTCATTGTTCCTAACGAGACCATTTGTTTTGTTTATGATGTAGATTTTATTCTAATCAGCAGACAGCATTTGTTTCGAGTAGAAAATAAATCAAAGTCAAAGGAACGCTCAATGTTTGATCGTGAACTTCTCAAAAAGCTTTGAGTTAATACACAGATTTGTTCTTAGAAACATTATCATTATTCAAGCTCTTTGTTTTACTTTTACGTTACTGCCTTACTTATTAGTACCTAGCAACCAACATCATCACGAGGCACACAAGGATTGATTCCCAGGGCGACACAATTTTTTTGGGTTATTTCACCAAGATTACTCAGGGGCAGGCCGGAGTCAGGGTTTGTGGCCAGTTGATGGCCTTAGGCTCGCCCCCTATTACATGGGACTTAGGGGCCGCCTCCACGAGCGAGTGAATTGCGGCGATTCAACGTATTTCTATAAGAAAATATCGCCGCGATTCTCTCGCTCGTGGAGACGGCCCAAAAGAGAGTATAGAAAAACGTGGCAATGACGATAATATCGCCGCAATTCCCTCGCTCGTGGAGGCGGTCCCTTAGACATAACTGGTGAAATGTGGGTGTACTATAAGGTTATAGATACTGTTTTAAGGTTTCACGGTTCGAGTTTCGGTATTTTCCATCCACCCGCATTCTCCAGTCAACCCGCGATGATGGCGCTTGCAACAGCGTCGAATATCGGGAGCTCAAAACAATGAACTATCACGAAAGATATATTATCCCGTAAGTGACAATATAAGTTAAGATTATAGATTTCACATCACACACATATCTGCTTAACAGACAGATTACAGGCGACATGTTATGAAATGTGATATTATGTGGTTTCTGTATTACTTTCACGCCTACATAAAATGAATGTGATATAATATTCGCGAATATTTTTAGCACATTAACGTGAGAGCTTTCGCTTCACGGTGTCGCGTTTCAACAAAGCGGTGAAGCAGACTGTGACGTATGAACAATTATTACAATGTATGTACATATTAAATTGTTGTTATCGGTGGGTATGCCTATTGTTTTGTAGTGATTGGAGAGTGTTGATCAACAACGATATAATGTTGATTTTGTTTTAATTTTTGTAAAGAATAAAAATAAAGCTTTTGGCTTGTTCAACGTAGCGTATGACGATGACAAATCGATGTTTAAATTGTGGCAACTTTGACGAAAGAAAACTTCTTGTTTTAAAGTGGCTGGCAACTTTACCTTTCATATTTGAATTAGCTGTTGTTACACTGTAATAACGTGGTATATTTAAAGATAACAATTAGTCGGTTGGTTACAATCAAGAGTTTACTTGTAACCAACCTTTTCGAATACTTATTTTTTATTACATTTAGTACAACCATTAATACTACGTATAAATTAAGTAATGGAATCCTTTCACTTGGTCAGCTCACAGAACCAAAAACATTCTAGCAATATCGTCATCCATTCGTCAACAAGCAAGTCCAATCCAGGGTTGGTCTCCACGAGCGCGTTGAGCATCGTAAGCATACGCGGTACCTTTAAGGCTGATGCTCCAGGGTAGCCCGCCAAATTCAAATTTTCTTACGTTTTTTGCAATTTGCAGGCCAGTGCAAGATCTTAATTATGTTGATTACAATGTTATTCGCGGCTGTAAGACATAGGGGGAACAGTATAGTTATTGGCCCCTACATAGTTATTAGCCATTTCAACATCGGTATTGAAAAACTAGCAACCCACATTACTACATGGTAAATTTTAAAATGCACTATGGCAACACAATTGTTAACTGCCAAAATGTTTCGGTAAAACACCGCTAGGTGAACTCGTTCTTTTTTAGTCTGTGGTTTTTTCGTGCCGGTATCGAAAATAGGTAAGTTTGTTTAATAAATGTTAAGATCATATAATTTTAGAATATCATATTCTGAAATTAATTCACAAAGTTCAGTGATTTAAAATCCGTACAATATATAGAGTGATATGCATAGTACGCGTATTTGAAGTGTAAAACGACAAAATCATAACATAACCTTAAAAAAATGTAGTGGCCAATTACTGTCAATAATTTAAATAACATTTACAGTAAATGGCCCCCTATGTCAATTACTATATTAATTTCACCCAAAACAAAATGCGTTTATAGTGATAAAAAACTCTACTGTCTGTTATACTGTGCATTATATTCGTTTGTCACTCATTTTAGGGCTGTGTAAATAGTTATTGGCATAGGCCAAGTACTATGAAGTCTGGAATAATTTTCTATACAAAAAAGGAGGCCAATAACTATAATATTTTTTATTTTTAGTTTGCACAAAATCACTCATGCTTATCCATTGAACAGGGTCAATAGCGCTAAAAGCGTATATTTTTTGCAACGAACCGCGCCGACCGCGCTAACGATTTGCGAATTATTCGCAAAAATTCGCAATTCTATAAAAACACTTGACGATCGCAAACTACACGAGATATAGCTATATAAACTCTACAATGAATAGCTGAATAGATATGGAACCTATTTAACCAAAAATAAAGATAAATAATTATAATTTGATACCCTCAAAATAATGTAGAACTTGAAACCAGCGATAAAAACGGACATTTTGCTAATAAATTATTAATTTGTGGAAAAACTATTAACTTTTTTACTATTTTTTTTATTTAAAAATAAACTAGATTATATTACCTTTCCAATAAGACCTTAATCTTATTAATATCTCATTAGCATCATATCAAAATAATTATATGAAACTAGATACTCACTATTTGTTGATGATGATGACGAATTAGTAGATTTTATATGCCACAAATGTTACGTAATTAACGATGATTCCGAGCCATCTGATGATGACAACAACATTTTAATTCAATAACCCTCGCTGGGTTATTGGATTTTTGTTAAAGTTTTTAATTTATAATTTAATTTTATTATTTTGTTTTCTATGGCCAATAACTGTAACATTACATGGCCAATTAATGTGATTATGGTGGCCAATAACCGATAATTCAATATTTGTATCTTTATGTTGACTTTATTAAAAACGTGTATGGTAAAAGAGTATGTAAGCCATACCATTGAATAAATACGTTAATGTTATATATTTTAAAAATTATTTCATTTACATCTACCCGTTTTATATTTTTATATATTATAAATAGTGTCTTGAGGTGGCTTAACTGGCCAATAACTATACTGTTTACCCTATAGAGTTACAGAATTATAATCATTAAAATCATCAATACAACCCTCCAAGTTCATAAAGGTGTAGAAATGACTTTTTCTGTTTTTTTTTGGTCCCTACACCTTTATGAACTTGGAAGGTTGTATTGATGATTTTGATGATTATAATTCTGTAACTACATACGTCTTACAGCCGCGAATAACATTTTAATCAACATACAACCTAGCATTGGCCTGAAAATTGCAAAAAACGTAAGAAAATTTGAATTTCGCGGGCTACCCTTGAGCATTCACTTTAAGAGAAGTGGATCGAGCTGCAGTGCAACAAAATGGGATGTTACACAATGTATACACTCCACTAAATATAATTTCAAGATACAAACGCATCCAAGTATCCAGTTTCTAGCTGACGCATCAGGCCTTGACGAATAACAGTCTCTCATGCCCATTGGTCGTAAATGTCAGAAGGTCGCCTGTAAACTGCACTGCGGTCAGGCCGAGTGTTACTGCATAAAATGACGTAGTACTGTAGGGGATTTTGGACAGCTTCTCCCATTATTCTTGTGCCATACCTTTAACTATTATGTACTCTGTGGTCATATTTATACCAAGGTGCTTGCACTTTGGCACATTTGGTATGGAAGATAGGCCTTGTAGATTCCTGCTTTCCTAGATGCCTTGATTTGTTAACATAAACCTTTTACCTTCTTTATTAAGGCAAAAACGCTGTGAAACAATAACATTATGAAATCAAATATTTATAAACTATTTAATACCGTGGATGGAATTTCGGGGCAGTTCTTCTCCATTGGAAACGACCAACCCGAACGGTGCACCCATCTTTTGACTTTTCCACCCATATTATATGAATAAAATGTTATCATTTTGATAACCATTTTTTCCTTATACCTCCGTAAAAGATCTTGTAAGATTTTTTTACATCAAATCACACTGAAATTTAATGTAGGTACAATCATTTCTTACATGTTCTCTTCCTCTTTCCTTCAATTCTCTTTTTAAGTTCCTAAGCACCAATTCTGTGTAGGATATGTACCTAGATACCTCTGAGTAAGAGTATTTCAAAACACACTTTAACTCCTTGAACCGTCCTTCTAAACAAGGAAATTTCCTTCTTGCGACAGTTACCTTGACTTTATTTATGTGTTTACTACTGTGTACGCACTTAAGCTTTAATTAAACAGAGCCCTATGTAAACTTAACGGGCACAGTAAACAAACGAAGCGGGCTTACGTACCAGGGTTCACGTAAAAGTCTAACTTGAAGTCAAAATACTTTAGTACATTATCTGTCAAGGTCCCTTCAAAGTCTGAAAGTGGAACCGGTGGCAGAAACGTGTGGAAAACAGTTGCCATGGTATGGATGTGGTATATGGATGAGGATGGCTATAAGACAAGGAGAAGACCAAAGAAAAGAAGAATGGTGTGTATGAAGGACGGTGTGGCTATAAAGGAGGTCACTGCTGAGATGACGAGACATAGAGAAGTATAAAGAAGATGGAGGGGCTCAATAAAATTGGAATAAGGTCAGGAGAATGTTGATGACCTGTCTGAGTCCAGTGTCCAGAGCCGCGTTCGCAATGAATCCGTACCTTTAAAGAATATTCATCAAAGCTTATAACACTAAAAGCTTTTGGCACTGTTCACAGTTTTTGAAATTCCAGGAAATGGCATTTTGACATTTTTTAGGACATTTTGGCTTTGAGCTGAACTATCGTATTACGGTATTTAGACTGATTTTGTTGTGTAGGTACGACGTACGTTCACAAATTAAGGCTCGGATTTATAAACTTGATATGCTTGAAGACCAATCACTTTCCTAGAAGTAGTAGCTCACATCCTGTTGAAAATATAAGGTTCAACCGTTTGTAGAAATTCGAGCGCGCCTGAAGGCAAAACGGAACAACAGTGAAACACTACACAATTTAACGAGTCTCCCTGAAATTCGACGCTGCAGAATTTTATGGCATAGTGCAGCACAGCATATTTTGGGACAGCCTCAGGCCTTTTAAGTCTTTTGTTTCTGTTTTAGCATGGAGGCACCTATGTTTTGTCATAGTTCGCAAACTATTTTTTGTCGGATCTAACGTAATGATATGTTTCTTTCTATTTCAATGTCGTTGTATCTATGTCTAAAAAGGTCATCTAAGATACTTTTACAGGCGATTAGGGTATTTGGCCAATATTTTGAAACTAGATGTCGCCGGCATTTACTAAACCCTGAAAAGAATAGTCGAGACAAACTTCTTAAGTCATTATTTCACGTTTTATAATGTGTACGATTGTTCACTTTTTTCTAAGTATCAGAGAACCTATCTTGCCTATCTACTCTCATCCTCCTACCCTTATCTCATTCTGCTTGGTGTTCGGCGCAACACGTTTTCTTCTCTCATTCTCTCCTGTCAGACATCACGGCATCATTTACTCCTTTCTCTTTCACATCATTCCTTACACAATCCGTCCATCTTATCACATCAAATCAACATTCATGAGCATCACTCTACATCTCCTCTGTAGTTTAATATTCAAATTCATGGCCGTAAGTCCGGACATACCTACTATTCAGTATTCTCTGCTTCTGGGTCAAATGCCCACCTAGACTGACATAGAAGGACTGAGTATATTGGAAGCTTCACGTCTTGGAATTCGCGAGCTTTAGTGCTTTTGGGGACGCTGTTGCAGGTATTGAGAATTCGGAATAGTATTTGTAGGTAAATACTATTTGAGAATAGGTTAGGTACGCTATTTTGGCAGTTAGACCTTTAGGCTATTTAATAACGTTAGATACCTACGAGCCGTTGAAAAAAGAAGGTCCTTTACAAGTTAAGCAAATAGATTTAGCGCTTAATCTTCTTCGAAAGTTTCGGAACTTTAGTACGTTCCCTAGTTAAGCCAGAATTGGGACCTGTTTTGATAATGTTTATTTAAATAATAAGAGAAACCTTTGTAGTGAACTTCCTGAACAGTTGAGGGCCCCAAAGTATCTGTTTGCCATACAGATATTGCCCTAATCGGGACAAGCAGAAGCGTCCACGATCTAAACAGTGATAACACAGCTGACGCTGTTAATTAAGTCTATAAATAACTGAAGGTTTTTGAAACAGTGTCCCTTTGCTCTGGGTTTTATCGAAACATCCCTTGTAAAGCAAAAACCCTCGAATTGAAAAGTCAACAGAAAGTTCGGCTTACGGGGGACAATTGGAAGGGAATCGTTGGCGGTTAGTCGCCAAATAGATGAAGAGATCTCATAAATTCGTCTCGAACGTAGGTACCGTCAGAGATACCGAGGAGGATAAATTGTAAGAATATTGAAAGAAAGAACCATGACTTAAGTGACAGATAATTCTGGTTTGAGTTTGTTGATTTCGGAATAACTCAGTATGTTTCCTTATTGCTTAGATGCCCAATGATTCCATTGTGCACTGTTGATATTTTATAGAATAGCTTTATTCAGCCCTATAATGG
Source organism: Xestia xanthographa (assembly GCA_905147715.2). Lineage (NCBI taxonomy): Eukaryota > Metazoa > Arthropoda > Insecta > Lepidoptera > Noctuidae > Xestia > Xestia xanthographa. The sequence goes on along the minus strand of LR990659.1, from coordinate 3,405,006 downwards.
CGTAGAGTCGTAGACTATAAGTTCTAACACCGGTATTATGTACCTCGCTTTAAAAAGTTTACAGTGATGATGTGAAAAAAATCAGTCTGGCTTCTCAACATAACTCGTCGCGTAGATGACCCAGAGAGTTTAACGAATTTAACGTTTAGAGAATTTAACGTAGTAAATATTTATTAAAACTCGATATAGCCTAAAATCAAGAACAACATAGGAATTAAATATTTGCTTCTCTATTCAAACAGGCCCAAATTAACATTTCAACGCCATTCCAAAATCTTCTATTTCATCTACAAACCAGCACGTAATTGCTAACGAGATACATACCAAACTAGATTATTATAACATCCGTACATTTGGCAGACTAACACAATTACTCTGTGTTCTTAGTAGAACGTCAACAAACATGTAATTTGCGATCAGACAAATAAATTAATATCGTGTAGTTTTGGCGACGTGAAGGAATGAAGATGTGTCAATAGAGGATTTGTTAGTGGGAATGTTGTTAGAGAATTCCTTCACGTTCATGTAGACCTGGTAGTTGATTCTCGGATACGACCTCCAAATTGCAATTAAAATTAGTTTAATTGCATTTTCATTCGAATCTCAGTGTTTGGAAAGGAGCTTGTGGCTAAATAATAACAGACGCACAGGTCGATCTACAAGGTTAAGCCGCGCTTACCAAGGTCGGTTCGTGGATGGGTGACCATCCATTACATACCGAGTTTCCTTCGTGCTAAGGAATGCGTGCCTTTGTAGATCTTTGACAGTCGTTGCAGGTAGTAAATGGCCCGAAAGTCCAACAACCAGTATTATCTAGTACTAACTGGGTTGGAGGGTTCACATTGCTCCGTGTTAAAAACTGGTATTCAGCAGCATCCAGTTTGACTGGAAGCCGACCCAAACATAGTTGGGAAAAGGTTAGGAGAACAATGATAAGATCAGCATCATCATCTGCCGTGTTTTCAAATGTTTTATGTTACATTCATTGTCCATTTTCATTAGCAGTCTTTTAAGTATGGTGTAATCGTTGACATGGACAATCATGCATATTGCTAGCAGAATTTACGACTACAAGAACCAATTTATTTCAATCAAAATGTTTTGCCAGTACACATATCTATACATACATTCTTAGAATTACATTCATTTCAATATCGCTTTCATGATTGCGTGGGTGTAACCACTCTAAGTGCGGAAGTCAAGCTTTTGTGAGCTTCAGAATGCCACCTACATGAGTTAGTATATCATTTACCGCCTGCTTAGCTAAACGCCTAAACCGACCTACGAAGAAAATGTTATTTCTTTATGGTGTGCATACTATAATTTGTCAACCTCATTGCCAGCGTTTCATATTTTTTTTAGACTTTACTTTTTATTTATTTTTAAGAAAGACCCTTGTTGGGTTTTGTTATGCCTCAGTGCTATTCCAATCTCGCGATGGTCGTTGTATAAACTACGGTAAGCTTTGATTAATGATGAATTTTACGCGGGTTTTTCTTTGCACATTTTAGGTTAGGTTTTATTAAAATAGAGATGAATTTGCAAAATATGTCGGTCTGTTTTTCTGTACATTTAGGTTCTTATATTGTCATGTTTATGCCAACATTTTCTTGGCCCAATTCGAGTATCTAGCGCAATGTTTTCCTAGACAAGTATAAAATATTATCATGGACTTGAAATAACCTCCAACGGTTTTTGCTAACGTATTACCTAATGTTTTTTTAGTTTTATGGCTCCTATTTCGAAGACCAAAGAGTTTAAAATGAAGTGGTAAAATTATGCCTCATGCCCTGGGTGCCAGTTTCGCCTCTGAATGACCCTTCTCACCTTAAGCGTTCCGTTTTTCATAATTTGTGCGTTAAATAAAAAGCAGCAATTTATTAAACTGTAATCCGAGAGTGTTGTTGCCGGTTTAAAAATTGCTATTGTCAAGAAAAGTGAAGATTTTTGTAAAGTTTCTGCTTTATTTGTCTTTTGATTAATAGTAACTTGCCATTCATCTAAGTACTGTCGACGAGTTTCATATTTTTATTAATTTCCGGTGCCTATCTATGAGATGGCTGCTCCTGTCTGCTTTTAAATTTCCGCTACTTTTACTGAAAAAATAAAATATGATGAGGTTGGATATTTGGATTCTCTGTCAAATTAAATGCTTCATAAGATTTTGAACATAAAGTAGAGTAGTAAAATAACGTATCCAATATCAAAAATTCCATCCACGACATGCTATAAAATCGAGTGGCCGTAGGATCTAGTGTAACCGCCTACTTTAAGAGCTATCAAACGATCGTAACACTAGACTTTTGCCAATCGAAGGCCTATTTTCTGAAGCCTTAGCCTATAAAACTTCATGTCATTTTCAGGCTGACAAGTAGACTGTAAAAGAGCGCAAAAAATGCTTTGTTTGGAAATTCCAAAGAAATAATGGATTCTGAGATTGTGTTCAATCTTTGAGAGCGAGGGTTTTATTAATAGTTGGCGTGACATTGCGAAAAAAGTGTTGTATGATGGAGCTGTTGGTGGAATAATCAGGACGTGTTATGGCACCGATTACGGTAACTTTTTAAAGGGGTTCCGTACCCTTTGGTCTGTTTTTGGGACAGTTTTATTCTGTAGCTGAGACCCCTTCTTTTATAATATTAAAAAGACTACGAAAAGTCATCGATCACTGCCCACTTGCAGTATTTTATTATACAACTCGGAATTCTATCGGGTTTACGCAGCCTTTGATCTTTTATAGCCTTTGCCGATATGGCTGTCGATTGAGATCTTCATAATTCATGAAATTGGTAGCAATAGCAATGCCGTGCAATGAGGAGCTCGTGGCTAAATAATAACAGCAGCTCGGGTCGATCATTAGGTAAAGCCGTGGTTGCCTAGGTTGGTTTGTGGATGGGTGACCACCCTTACATACCGATTTTCCTCCGTGCCTCGGAAAGCACGTTAAGCTGTTGGTGTCGGCTGTCATTTGTATATCTGTGACCGTCGTTATAGGTAGTCAGTGGTCCAAAAAGTCTGACAACCAGTCTTACCAAGGGGTATCATATTACCCAGTACTTACTTGGTTGTGGAGGTCAGATAGGCAGTCGCTCCATGTAAAATACTGGTATTCAGCTGCATCCGGTTAGACTGGAAGCCGACCCCAATATAGTTGGGAAAAGGCTAGGCAGATGATGATGGTAGCAATAGCAATGTGATAATTAATAAAACAGAAGCACTATCTTAAAAAAAAAAATCGAAAACAAAAACACGAAAGAGAGCACAATGGTGGAATCAATTTGGCCGGCACCTAGAGAGCGTGAGCGGGGTGGCGTTCCAATTAAAAACTACTCTTTATGGCCCAGTGAACACCTGACGGTTAGCCAGCGGACATAAATACAAGGTGCCATATACATACACTATACGTATATATAAAAGTACATAAACACACGATTTTACACTATATATACGAGTACATAAACACTTTTTGGTAACTGTTCCACAAAATATAAGGCAGCGTTTGTGGCTCCCTCGTTAAAATAACAAGAGGAGGTCAATGTTATTTTAATTAGTGAAAATATGGTGCTACGGTTGCTTAGAAGGTAAAGTAAAATTACTGGTAGTGTTACCAATGCTTTTATTAATTAACCAAACAATCATGACGGATTGTCTGGAGAAGACAAAACACAGAGAGAACTGGAATGGAATGGGGGAGACCTTTGCCCAGCAGTGGAACAGAACAGGATAATAAAAAAAATATAAAAAACGCCTTGTCCCGAGATGTAGGCCATAAATATAACATGAAAGAAGGCAAGCCAATGACGAAGGCTGTAGCCGGAGGATAGAAAGAAATACAAAATTTACTAAAACTTAATTTAATTACGAAAATTACAATATCAATTATGAGCTAGATAGTCGACACAACTGTCGACATCCTCACTTTTGCACAGCATCGGTCAACACCGATGCTGTGCATCACGTTGAGCTGCGTCGGCGCCTCGTGTCTCCGCTGATGCAAGGTGCAATCCGCGGTAATTAGGCTAACGCGCGGTCAGCGTTTTAGGTGCTACGCGTGTATGTAACAAGCCTATTGCCATCTATAATGATATCAACCAATAACAGATTCAGACTACAGGCTACTACTGAGAAATTCAGATGAAAAAGCAAAACACATGGCTCCTCCTGGGTATCGAACCTCATACTCAGCAGTAGCGCTTGCCACAAGATATAACAATGAACTATATTATTCAGTGATTACCAGGATCTTTAGTACACACTGGCCCCTGGAATTGTCACGAAAACCAAACACTACGTCTTCATCAAGACGCATCGTTAGTACACCCATCAACTTCGCGGCCTGCGGTTTATCACACCACTTTGTCACACGTTGAACCCCTGACCTATAAGGGAAAGACCGTGACATATATCGCATCAAAGAGACTTGGTATCCAAGAATCTTGAACTTAAACCCACAAAGAGTCTTGAACTTTTGTGGCTAACTAAGAAGATTTATGTTTAAGTTTGACCGAATATTGCTTTGAGACCCTCAATCTAGTCTGACTTTAAACCAAAATCCAGTTCGAGTTTCCGTTCTAATGAATCATTTACCTATTTACTCGCTCTGAAACTCAGGCGATGCGATTTTTAATTACGTCATAATACAAAGTATGACTTTTTGATATAACATAGCGAAGAGTATAATAATTCACCCCATCCAGTGCTAGACACTTTGTGTAGCAGAAACCCCACCAGACACCTTTAATAAAGTAGATATGTTAAATTGTAAAATAAATAAAAAAATTAAACTCTTATAACATAACTAAGGTCTGGCAGTCACGGGATCTTGGCCATAAGTAATTTCCTTCTGTAAACTCGGTGCGCAATATTATAACGCACTGATCCGGCTCGAAGGACCGTGTAAAACTTTCATTGAAGATCGTCGTGTGAATTAGTGAAAGTTTTACACCTTCATTTGTTTCGCTCGTGATTAAGCGGTAAGTTTGTAAGGATATTGCGCTGATATCTTTAATACCTATCTTGGTTTGTAACCAAAATCCAATGCGAGTATCCATTCTAAAGACACTCCCCTATTTATTGTTAACAGACCATTCGATTATAACGATTCCTGAGACTAGACTATACTATAGACTAGACTATAGTATCGATACGATTCAATACTGAGTTTCAATTTACTCTGCAAGGCATTACTTGATAGATTAATTTAGTCGAGAGCCCAGATATCCGATAGTGTTGAGCTGTTGATTTATCGACTTCTAATCGAGACCAGTGTAAATGTCGATGTATTTCAAGTGATGGTCCAACTGAGATTGGAGACCCTTTGTTATTTGATCAATGGTTTGGCTTTGTTGCTTAGGGAGGCAATTTAACTACAACTTGCTTTACACAGCAATGACTACGCTATAATGTTTTTGTGTTAGGATCAGCTATAATTTGATGTTCCCAAATGTAGAACGTACTGAAAAGTATGAGCACGTATGGTATGGGTGTTAAGAGTTGACTAGAATGATTCATGAAAGACAATAAATAGGTAACACTGGGCTTGAAAAAAGAGCACACAACTCTTCACGAATGAAGAGATGAAAAAATATATCTTGCTACGTTCGTAGCACGGCCTACGCAGTTTCGAAGCAAGTTGCTACGTTACGCTACAGAAGTCACAGTTTGCCTGTTTCTGAAACTAATATGATTTATTACAGTCTTCTAAATAATGTAGAAGACCATAATAATCATATGTATTTTATGTTAATGATCACATTGACCTCTTTTTTTTCATTACCCGACTACGGCGAAGCCAAAAAGAAGGTATTTTATGATTTTAGCAGTCTATTTATGTATGTACCTATGTTTGTATTTACGTATGTTCCACCGTAGCGCCTAAACTATTCATCCGATTTTGATGAAAAAGGTGTCAATCGATTCGTTATTATAGCCCGGGTAACATAGGTTACATTTTATTTAGTAGTCGGGTTTTTTAGTTGTAGATGTAGTCCACCACACAAATACTTGTTTTATGTATTAAAGTAACTACTGTTAAAGTTGTACTATAATTATTATTATAGTACAACTACAGCGCGGTAGTAAAAGTTGTACTATATTTAGTACAACTTTAACAGTAAGTTTAAGGACATAAGTCCTTATAAACATAAATGGATCGAAATAATGTAAGGTTAATTGACTTGTGAGTTGTGAATTCACAAAATTCGTTCCTTATTTTATTGTAACATCATTTATAAAATAAATAAAGTTCAGCAGTGTAGTAAGTTTAGTCTCAATGTTATCAAGATAACCAGCTTGCTTTCAGCCAATTATAGTATAAACTAGATACAAGCTAGGAACTGGAGGCTTCTTCAACATGTATTAGCTTCGCAGCCTCGCCATCCAAAGTTGTAGTAAACGTTCAGGACTCAAGTTCTTCACAATAGGGTCGGCGGTCAGGACTCTGTTAGTTGCAGAACTTGCGAACTTGAGGCCGAGTACCTCTGCAGACAAAACTGGGTTGATTCAGTAGTATATTGAGATCTGTTTATTCTTAAGGCGACTACAGGAGCTAAAGCGGGGTTTATAATGCAAAAAAGCATATGATTCACTGCAATAAACAAAACCAGAAAAATATATGATATTCTTCAGGATATAATATAATTATGCTAGTACGATAGTGTTTTGAAAACATAATACAACGAATTTTACTCGATAAAAAAATCACAAACATATCACTAAAAAAATATTTTAACGAGTAAAAACCATACTAAAATACATGCCATCATTCTGATTTTTTGGCAAATAATTTTACAAGCAACATTTTAGTATCATAGTGTTTTAATTTTTAAGTCCAATTAATAGATTTTTTGTAAATCGCAAAAAACCACTAATTTCGCACTATTTGGCCCGCAGTGACTGACGTAGCAACCACTTTGTAGTGCAAACTGATTAGAACTTTATTCTAACAGTATTTCAAACGAAGTTTGAACCACCACAAATAGAGTTTCTATTAGCTCCTGTAGTCGCCTTAAGAGGTTTGGTGTTTTCTTACACGGGCGTATGGGAGTAGAAGCAGTAATATTATATGTTGGTAAGACATTGACAACTTGTAAAGGTATATTTATTTTGTAAAATATGAGTACGTACTATACAGGTCTTATAAATAAACGAAAGTAGCTACATGTTTTGATATATAGGAATGGCGTATAAAATATGTTTGTCTTCGAAAATAGGGTATTAATAATAAAAAAATGTCAACCTATAGTTCAGGCAAATAAGCAACTGTGTTCTATTTTAATTGTTATTATATTTTATTGTAAATGGGCCCCTTTGTGTAAAATAAAAAATGTTTAAACAAAAAGAAAAAACCAGCCAAGTGCGAGTCGGACTCGCGCACGAAGGGTTCCGTACCAATTATTATAAAAAAATCACGTTTGTTGTATGGGAGCCCCCCTTAAATATTAATTTTATTCTGTTTTTAGTATTTGTTGTTATAGCGGCAACAGAAATACATCATCTGTGAAAATTTCAACTGTCTAGCTGTCACGGTTCATGAGATACAGCCTGGTGACAGACAGACGGACAGACAGCGAAGTCTTAGTAATAGGGTTCCGTTTTTACCCTTTGGGTACGGAACCCTAAAAACATGTACTGGATTCATAGTCAAAAATTTCACGTTGGTTTCCATCACATCCTTAATATCATCACATACTTATAAAATTACAAAGTGAATTCGTAAATAAATTGTTTAAATCTGTAGGCACATTGAAGAGGACCAATTCTTCTTCGTTTCTTGCTTCTAATTCGAGGGCCCTTGAATCTCCAAAATAAAATAAAGAAAAAGAAACAAGATTTATACGATTCCAAGAACTCCAATCCAGTTTTACTTTCAAAGACGAATCTTAGGAACTTTATATCCTTAATACCAGTAAATACTGGGACGCGTAACTACAAAGTACGAACATAAAATCAATTTTATGTGTAGACAGTTCTCGCACAACATAATTGAAGCCTTATGTCCTTGTAATCAAATATGCCTCCGCGAATGTATTAGTGAGGCGACGCGTCGCTGGAACTAAACGGTATCGGTTTCAAGTGTTATATGTTTAGTTTAGGTATGTGTATTATATAAATACGCTTTTGAAGCGATATTTGAAGAGATATTATGTTGAATATTTGAGAGGTTGGTAATGTGGTGTTGAAATAGTAATTGTTACTATAGGAGAGATGGTCATTTGATGAAGCTGTCGCATATATGGTCTTTAAAAGTACACACCAGCACTGTAGAGGATATAAAAAAGCTACTGATTAACGTGGCCACATACTAGGCCAAAGTAATTTGACAAGACGACGTACCATCGCTACGGATTTTTTTTTAAGAATATTACACTGAGCTTGCGTCATCTCATTGTTGGCAAAAGGCCTCTCCTTGACTTCCAGTTCTTCCGATGCAAAGCCATAATTTGACCTACTGGTCGTTAGTTTTGTAGTCGTTAAGCTCTCTATGCTCTTTGAATATCTATTTTATTTTACAGCCAGGTGGCGCAAGGTCCTTTCCCAGCGCCTATGCTATCATGATCAGTACTGGCGATTCCACAGGCATCAAGAACCATAACTCCCTAAAGTACAATTCGTGCCATTTACTTACAAACAAATAACTAAACACTATCACGTTGAACCACAATTAACAGCATGTGGGACTTCGCAGTTATGTCTCGAGGCACTTAAGTCATTAGGTGGATAACTGCGCGTTATAACTTGAGAGTTAACCCCTCTGCGGTTAACAGTGAGTGCTCGTGTTTATAGTTGGACAACCTGCCCATTTGTAGGGTTTATTCTGGTGTTTATTGCGCATTATAATGTTATGAAATACCTGAGACCTCCACCACTTACACGCTAACAAAGTTGTGAAGGTCGTCTGCAATGTTGGCAGGTATATGAGAATAGTAAGGGTTTTGTGATCGCATTGTGTTTTGGGCGGTGACTTTCTCTTGGCCGAAATCATGCAAATATCTTTGCTAAATTATAAGCGATTTCTCAGTTTCAACCCTCCTATTACATGGTAAATAAACATATCTGTAGATGGCATCCTATTCGACCATTGGAAAACGTCAAAGCAAGGGAGAAGTGAAGTGTAACGAAGAGTTCTGTTCACGGTTATAACCCTGAGCCATTGAAGTGCCAGCCAACAGCGAAATTGGACCATTTTCCATGACCTAGCACTAACTAAAAGTTTCGATTGACGCCGAAAAATCGAATTTCACGCCAATATTCTTCGTTTTCGCCTTTTTTCCTTTCTGATGGAAAAGCTGCGCGGATGAGCGATAAACCCTGTAACTTCGCTTCTGCCGATGCCCGTGGTAATAAAAGGCAATGTGATAGCGTGATGGAGCGTGCGATTGCGCTGCGTATGCTCAATTTGTTTTTGAATATCGAATGTTGGAAAACATCGAATGACGTTCGGTTGGTAGGCATGGCCAGTTCCAATGTAGCCACGAACTGATTGACGTAGCTCTTCTGATTTGATGTTTCCGTACTAAGTCACCCACATTGTGATTAGGAAAGGTAACGTAGGTTATATTTTGGTTGAACGACAGAATCAGAGAGAACGCTTTTTTGTCAAGCTTCTATCAAAATTCATAACGGTCACTATAGGATCTAAATCCGAAAACGACCACAACCGGCAGAGCCACCCATCCTTATGACCAACCGCGATGATGAGCGACTCAACTGATTTCTGTGAAACTATGAAAACAGCCATCATCTGGCTAACCTTTTCCAAACTACGTTGGGGTCGACTTCCAGTCTAACCGGATGCAGCTGAATACCAGTATTTTACATGGAGCGACTGCTTATCTGACCTCCACAACCCAGTTAGTACTGGGTAATACGATACACCTTGGTAAGACTGAGAGTATATATACAAAGAGTACTTATTATATTCTATTCTATTCTACTGTTGTAGATTTCAGTAAGTTGCGTGTTCTGCCACAACGCTAGACTGTTATTGACCTTTGCAACCTTTTAAGTAAGGTCTGCCAAAACTTTCCTTCTACCTCACTTTGGTTAAATCGAAAACAAAAGCGTTCGTGATAGGTCAGACCGCAAGCTATCACGACAGGGCAAGAACAAACAACTCTAGGGATGCATCTACTGGCCACGTATCCATCAATGTGAATGGCATTCGATTACTCATCCCTGACTTATCCTTGTTGGTACTACAAAGTATTACTTAGCCTTCTACTTTGTGTGAAAGATACTGGTACATAAATTGCTTTGTTTAGTGTGTTTATTAGAAGTGCAGTCGTAAACGTAAAAGTCGTAAAAACAAGAGTAACATACTGAACCCATAACGTTTTGGAGAAGATAATTAATTTGTTGCTTTGTTCTATTTTGTCAGCAGGCGGCAGGCCACGGGAACAATCTGCGACTCCTGCATTCCCCTTAAACTCAAGGGGAAGATTTATAAAACAATGGTTAGACCTGCTGTCTTGTATGGATCAGAATGTTGGGCCACAAAAGGGATGAATGAAAGGCATTTGCATGTCGCGGAGATGAGGATGCTAAGGGGGATGTGTGGTGTTACGCGAATGGATAAAGTAAGAAATGAGTATATAAGAGGAAGTCTGAAAGTGGCGCCGGTGACTGAAAAGTTGTGTGGTAATCGGTTGTCGTGGTATGGGCATGTGATGCGGAGGGATGAGGAAAATGTCGTGAGGAAAGTTTTGAGTATGAATGTGGATGGGTATATGAGTAGAGGAAGACCAAAGAAACGATGGATGGACTGTGTAAAGAATGATATGGCAAGAAAAGAAGTGTCTGATGAGATGACGAAAAATAGAGAAGTATGGAAGAAGAAGACATGCTGCGCCGACCACAAATGAATTGGGATAAGGGGAAGAGAATGATGATGATGATGATGTTCTATTTTGTCAGCATTGCATTTAACATAAGCTCACGCCTTGTCCCCATGGAGCTGGGCAGAAACCACAGAACGCCACTTGCTACGTTCCTTTCATACTCCTTTGGCCTCTTCTCCGTTCATATAACTAAGGCCAATTCAATGTTTTTTAATAGCCTTCATTATCATTAAAGAGAGGTTTTCCTTTTGAGGTTTTAAAAAAAAAACTTAGTTTCCAAGAACACTATAGATGGCGTTGAACTGACTATGATAGTTGGTGCCAAAGCCAAAACGCTTGAAAAAAAAAACATTGCGTCACGTCAAATACGCTCGTTGACTGACACTTTCGTTTGCTTAACCTTCCGAATATAACCTAGTTTTTTCACGCTTTGTTAAAATCAGTTTTTTTAGGTTCCGTTCCTTGCATTATCATACTAACTCCTAGCGCCATCTATCCAGCGACTAGGGAAGAGCCAAAAAGAAAATCCCTCATTATATCAGCTATCATTCATTAGAGCAGCGGTGGCCCAGTGGTAGCGGCCACGACTTACGAACAGTAAGTCATGGGTTCGAACTCAGACAAGCGCATTACTTTGTGTAATTTATTTCATCACCACTGCTCTTAAAACGGTCAAGGAAAACATCGTGAGGAAACCGGCATGTCCTAGAACCAAAAAAATCGAAGACATTTGACATCTACCAATCCGCACTGGGCCCGCGTGGTGGATTATAGCCCATTCCCTCTCATAGAGAGGAGGCCTGTGTCCCAGCAGTGGGAACATTAATAGGCTGATGATGATGATGATATCAGCTGAAAGACATAAGCCACTGCATTACTGGACAAAGGCTTCCCCCAAGTGTCGCCAACGCCACGTCCACCTGTCTTGTGCTACTCGCATCATCAGCGGAATCCTACGGTCTTCAAAACGCTTGAAAATGCACCTCACCTGATGTTTATTATACCTAGTGATTTTTCCATTAAATTCTAAAACAATTACAATACGCAAATTTTCTAATTATAGCAGGTTCTGTTGAAGGAAGCTTGTACTTACATGCGACATTCCATAACAAGTAGATTTGCAACAAAACCACATAGTTCAGAGCGTGCCATAACTAATATGTAGTTAGTCTGATTGGCCGGAAGCCTTCGGCCAACAGAACCGCAGCAGCCAATTTCCCTTAGTTGATTATTGCTTTGCTATGCATCAGTACTTCAGATGACGTCAGCTACAATCGGGGACAATTAGTGTTTAAACCAACTGAATATGCAGGATGAGGAAGTTGAGCTGAGACTAGTGATAGCAATGTTAGAAAAGTCAACAAGCTTATAGTAAAAAACATTTTTTAAAAACAAGATTGTAAATATGAGTGAGATGATTTTTTTTTTTGTATTTTGCTCAGCAAACCCTTCCAATTGATATCCACATCATGGGGGTACATAAATAATAACTAGTCCACCATCTTTTGGAGTCCGCCATATCTGATATAGGATAATGTTACTTAGCCTAAGAATGCATTGTTATCTAAATTAAACGTGTATGCAAAATTTCAGCTCAATCGGTTGGGGATAACTATTATAAAATTCAGTTGCAAGATTTTACCTAAACAAACATACTCTTACAAAGATTGCAAGTTAAATAAAAAGCTTGTTAAAATATAATCAATTGAAAGCTACCGAAAAACTGTTGAAAGTATTGTAGAAATCGGAACAAGATTGCGGCTTGTAAAAGTCAGGAGTACCAATTATGTATCAATGAAGCCTTTCTCTTGCTGAATAACGGTGCAGAATATTCTGATGTTAAGAGTGATTGATCCGAAAACGTCGCTCTTACTGAGGGAGCTCTTTGGTATTTTCTTAAAATATGTTTGGAGGAGATGGCGAGACGAGCTGGACAAAATCAACGACCAGTGGTCTACATTAACTCTGGATCGAAATATTTGGAAGTCATGGAGAGAGGCATTTGCCTAGCAGTGACACAGGCTAAACAGTAACAGTAATGTTCGGAGGATAAGCATCAACATCTGTGAAAATTAAAAAGCCATTAAATTACCCTGGAAGATCTTTTCTTGTGGGCGGGATTCATATTAACCTTCACTGTCTTACATAATTATGTAAGCAATTAACCTATGGGTCAACCAACACAACCATAACTGGGTACATTACACCCTAAATTCACCAAATCTTAACCATTAACCTTCTAAAACACACATTAATACACTCATTTCATTACTTTACATCGCGGAAACGTGCCCCCGAATATGGTTAGTTTACCTTTTATAACCTGCTCGGTTCCGTAATTTGACGTATTTTCCTTCAAATTACAACCCTTTGCGTGGTTTGGGACTGGATGGGTCCCTTAGGAGTGTGTTTCGGCCTCAATATTAGGCCTTGAGGCCTGAAAGGTGAAGTTTCTTGTGTAGTAAACTAGTGAACTATTTATCGCGATGATTTTTTGGGGAGAAGTGTAAGAAGTTTTCCGCAAGCATTGTTATGGAGATAAATATGGGCTATTTGGCTCAGGAGTTGACTATTATGGAATGTTATTGTGTCTTTAGCTTGTTGTGAAAATGATGAGTAGGGTTGTAAACATAAGTTTTAACGAATTGTAACTTGTTTCTGTTTCGTGGTAGTCTGAATATGGAAGCTTTAATATAATTCGTTCGCGTGTCAATAAAGTAAATATTTGGTTAGCTAACTTTCACAGTTTAGCTGGTTTTAGTTGAATAACGAAAAGGTTTGTTAGGAAAGACAGGCATAGTGCCTATTCAGTTAGTGGGGTCTTTACACTGCTAGATATGAAACCAGCTTATATTTATTTAAACTACTGGCTAGTTTCAATAATTAGAAGTTAGAAACTTTTCTATTTCATAAAATAGTGTTATTTTTGTACCCGATTTATTCGAGCCTACAAGACAAGTCAACATTAAAAGCTCTATTCCGAGTACAAAAAAATACTCCGAACTAACAGCCTTTAATCAATTCCCGGCGGCCCAAGCCTGACCAATGACCTTCCACACAAAAATTACTTCGTAATGAATCAATCTGTTCCGAGAATTAGTTTGAGTTACACGAATATTTTCCAGTCCCAAAGTTGATAATAATGGCTTTCTGAAAAGCTATTAATAATCAAAATGGACTTAGTTATTCATTTAAAATGAATACAAATGGAATTCTGTTTCTACCTATGTATGTACTTATGATATTCATTCATCACATAAACTTTTACTATCTGCGGTTACTTAAAGTATTGCTGAACTAAAAGACAATCCGCCTGCTGCTGTGGGCAAAATAGATTCCATGGCAGACAAAGTATGACGCCTTTGCTTTTAAAGTAAATTGGTCTGGTAACCTCATCTTTTGCATTTTATAGACTGGAATTGTAACATAGATTGTATCAACGGGAAATAGTAGTAGTAGATAATAATATAGTATAGATCCTACTAACATTATAAATGCGAAAGTTTATGACGATAGGCGGATGTTTGATAATATTTCACGCAAAAACTAGTGAACGAATTTGGATGATATTTAGCACACAGATAGTTTTTAACCTGGATTAAAACAGGATAATTTTTATCTCAGTAGTATGATCCCGTGATACAATTATCGAACTTCATACGTTCGAAGCCGCGGGCATAAGCTAGTAGGTACTTTTACTATTGGTTATTAGTTCTATGCAATGATATTCTAACAAACAGATATGTTATACACCTACAAAACCACCGAAAAAAGTGTGCCGCGGGGGAGAGCCAGCTCACATACACGCAGTGACGCAGAATAAAGGAAAAACAGGCCAATTGACACGTTTTCGAGTCTTCACGATTGCGCGCTCATAACATATCTGTTTAATTAAATATCATTGGTTCTATGTATCCCAATAACGACGTACAGAAGTTCCTACTGTCTTGCTTTTATTATAAAATAATGGGAACAGGATACGTCGCGTTTAATAAATAATGTTCTGTAACTGCGTCAGACGTTCGCGGTTGGATGTGTCGCTGAAATATGTGATTCTCTGCCACTGACTACACGCCATTTCTTCTGTTCTCGTGGGGATCGAATGTGAGAAATGTCTGCACTTTGATGTCCTTGACTTTTGGTTTGGTTCTTTCGTTTGGGAAATGTTGGCCTGTGTAGTGTCTGTGAGTGAAAGAGAGGGAAGCATTGTCTGTCTGCAAGCGTCTCTCATCGCGTACAGTCACTTAGCTTTGAGCTTCGAAAGCGAACGGACGGGACGTGCGCGCGTCTGAGAGCCGATAATATAGAGGGATATACCACAGCCTGTCTCGTGTCTCGTTCGATTCGGCATGAATGTTCATGCCACTATTTTGTTGAAATATCATATGAATAGAATTGTCTTGCTCACCCACGCTGGAAATCGCGAGGGCTGCACATATAATATGCATATTTTATTTTAATTTTTATTTTGATATGCAATGTTAAAGTACTATAAAAATAATGTCAAATAGCGAAAACAAGACATAAATCGGCCAAAGAACACAAAAGTTATAACCATTTAAATTTTTGTTTCTATCTCTTTCTAGATTAACGGAATTTGGTATGGATTTTGTACGTCGATGCAGTGAATGACGTCATTCGCTGTATCGGATCTCTCTGTCTAATCAGCAGTTTCAAATGCTTAAACTTAGTATTTTTTTTCGATATAAAAAAAATATTTCACTTTTGCTATTTCTGATGTTAATACGCTTTGTTTAGAGTGATATAAAAAAATCATGCATTTATGTACCCTAATTTAAATCTTTAACTTTGTGAGTTTTTTTTCTATAAAATATCAGTTAAATTCAGAAACTACATTGTACAAAATGAAATACAAACAATGTGCGTGCATCATTAAGGTCGCGTATTACTACTGTTATATAAATCACAACATAATACAGCTATTAACAATTAATTACTTTGTTGTGTAATAAAAGCGTGATATTTTCACGGTAACGATGGACAATAATGTGGTTAATCCATTAGCTGTCCACCAATTACTTGAAACACGAATATGATAAGAAAGGAATTCATTAAATACACAATATCATGGTAAGCTTTGACCGTAGACATAGATGTTGTATTTTATGGGCACCAGGGGGCGTTTGGATCGTGATCGTAAATTATAAGGTGCAGCATTGGGCAAACCATGCATAGGTGTAGGCATAGTATAAACATGGGGTGACAATGTAAAGCGCGCTGTTCACGGTGCGAACTGTCGATCAGGATTAATATTTTTGGTTCAACATGAGCTATTTTTGGGAGATTGTTTTGGATTTTTCCTTGAATATCGGTAAAATATGTTGTGAATAGACAGGACTTTACCCATGGTTTATATTAATAAAGTTATGTTAACTTCCATACTAGGTATCGATTTTATTCAACAACTTCGTTCTCACAAAAATACATTTTTCTATGAGGTAAAACTACTAATACTCCTAAAAATAACAAAATCAGCCCTCTATCAACACACAACCATTAATAAAATGCAGCTTTTTAATCCGTCTCGCCGGACCGTCAACAGGATCCCTTATTAGGGATAAATCAATATTCAGCCCTAAGTTCATGGCGTGACGTGCTCGCATTTTGGCGCCGCTCCCGATTCGCCTGCACCAAACATACACGAAACATGCACACACACATACGACCAAATCAATAAGTAACTACATTTGTGAAAAAAAGCGCGAAATGACCATAAACGATTTTTTTTTTAAACAGGCCAGCTTTTAGTCAGCCAGTTTTTTTGAATACCTTCAGAATTCTGTATGGTTTGGCGCAATAAGGGCAGGATAGAAAGTGAAACACCGAGCTCTACTAAGAGTATATCCACACTCTGCTGCCGTTTTCCAACCGTTTAACATTTTGTCATGTTGACTACCCAGTCCCTGAATGTATAGAACCACAAAACATGCAGTCATAGTGACCTCTGCGCTGCCATCGACGAGTTGAAGAACAACAAAATTTAAAATTAAGAAGTAGAATACACAATTCGGTTTTCAAATTCAGAATTCGTTTAAAATTAAGAAGTAGAATACACAATTCGGTTTTCAAATTCAGAATTCGTTCAGTTTTTATTTGGCGAAAGAGTTACATGTTTTGCACACTTTCATGTACGGTGAAGAAAAATAAACACTCATGCATATTGCACTTACTAACTTTTTAGTGTAACATAAGGCCACGTTGTGCTCGCTGCCATATGCATTGTTTAGTTAGGGGTGTAGTATTTTTTTAATCGATTGCGGTAGGTCAGCGTTCTATTGATCCAAACATGTTAGCTGAATAATTAAGTTTTGGTCAACAATGGCAAACTGAATTGTATTCGGAATGGTATTGTTTCAAGGCTTTGTTCGAGTAATAATTAGATTTCCTTAGCGTAGTGCGTGTTAGAATACCAATGTGTAAAAAACCATTCATTTTCGCTTCGCTGTAGTTGGGTAATTAGGGATTGTAGGTATTCTTAGTAGGGATCTGAATTTTGGCTTTTGTTGAAATTTTTTGGAATCAAATATAACAGCTCACAACTTAGGACCCATTAATGTTAATATTTATCCGTGGTGCTAGGCAACTGGGCCTATCCCAGTTGTTAACGTCCCTCTGTGCCTATTGGCTTTGTTTCGTTCTGTCTCCTGCTGATATGGAGGGAAGTGGAAATTACGGTTTTTTACTAGATACTCTTCCGCTATACTTTTCTGATTAATTTCGTTGCGTGATCCAAGACAGTTAAATTCATTCTCTGGGACTTCGTCGAGCTTCATTGTCTCGGCGCTTTTCTGGTGGTCGCCACTGTTGATTCTGGCTTTCAGGAGTTACAGTGTGCAATAGTGTGGCGGGCTTGTCCCATTCAGAAAAAGCTTATGAATACGACACGTGTTGTGTTCTGAACCACTTTCATTTTCAAAACTTGTGAAAATTATAAAAAATCAAACTTATTTAATTTTTTAAAGAAAAAGAGTGCCTGAAAGGATATGGGAGACACCTTTGCTCAGCAGTGAGACATTAATGGTTACAAAAAAAAGTTCTAATAGCTAAAGTAACATACAAAATTCCTACTACCCCCCAGCCTTACAAATAGGTAGGTATGTCTGTCAAAAATCATCAGACGTACACAATGGAGTCCAATTCTCTTGAAAAAGCGACGTAATAATTTAAATTCATAAAACTGTGACTTCTCGTTACTTGTACTTCGGCTGGGATCACCCTTATAATACAACTAAGGGGTCCTTCGTAGGGCTGTCGCGTGACTAATGCGTTTTTATTTAATGTGGACAAGATTACAACTAATTTTGTAGCGTGTGTGAAATAAATGTGGGATCACTTTTATCTGTTCCGGTTTTATTTTGTTTATAGTGTGTGGTTTTTATGAGCGGTGAAAGTTTGGGATAGTTATGGAAACTCACCATAAAGATTTGTCACTTTTTAGTGTATTTTATAATTTTGCATTTCTGCTTTTTAGGCTTCCGTACCTAAAGGGTCTATCTGTCTGTCTGTCTGTCACAAGGCTGTATCTCATGAATCGTGATAGCTAGACAGTTGAAGTCTTCACAGATGACGTTATTTCTGTTGCCGTTATATCAACAAATAATACAGTACGGAACCTTTCATGCGCGAGGCCGACTCGCACTTAGCCGGTTTTTCATCTGTTTGACCTTCTTTCTGGCGACTTTGGGCAGAAAAGTTTTGGCACTATTTTTTCGCTTTAAATACCGATAGCCATGAAGCCTAGTGACAGAAATCATGCATATTTTTTTCTAACCACTATGAAATCGACCTATTCTTAGAATGGTGTCGATTCTGTTGTGCACAAACTAAACTTAATTTAAGCTATTGCTATCTTTCTCTCTTTAATAAAACGAGAAAGAGACGGACGTAATTAGAGCTGTCAAATTTAGTTGGAACTAATATTTCCATACAAATGAAGGGTGCACGTAAAAACAAGTCGACTAAAAACACGGTGAAGCGCAAGGCATAAACTAGTTTGATATCTCTAACTTCGTTCATAGCTATAGCCGTCCTTTTTTCGCACTGTCTTTTAGTAAAAGATGGCAATAGCCTAAATTAAGTTTAGTTTGTGCACAACAGAATCGACACCAATATCGATGTTTTAAAGTCTTGATTTCCGACTAACTGGTAAGACTAAATACCAACTCGAACATAGCAAGAGAACTAGGCTAATTAGGACTGTTCAACTCTCTACGTTAGCCCAGTAACGTTTCTTTAAAAGAAACTTAATACTGGTTAGCATTAAGTTTCTTTTAACTTATTTAAAGCCAACTATTCAATACAGTAAACTTTTCTTCTATAAAAGTAAATGTTAGGATGTTGAAACTAAAGTTTTCGTTACGTTTGTGGAGTGAACGCGAACTGGTCGGGCGTGTTGCCACTTTTAACTTGAACTTATACTAAGAACAAACAAGTTTTTCCTAGTTCGCGTTTGACTTGTTTCATATTACTTTCTTTGAGCTAGTTTCCATATTTCGTAAGTTGGACTATACATTTCGGTCAATGTTCTTGCGTTTCTGTTGGAAACTTGGTATGAAAATAAATACTGTTTTGTCAAGCATAACAACTTGATTTACATTAATTATAAGAGCATTTTTCATCTATGGAATTGTACGCGATAAACGACGGTAGGGTGTTAATCGGCTGACGCGAGTGTGAAAAGAAAAACGACCGATCTACTTATGTTCCAGGAAAAGTTGACCTGTTCGATGGTCTGAATCACCACCTAAGAGATATTTATTATTATTATTAATTTATTTATTAAACTTACACACTATCTTTACAGGATGAGCCAATATTATAATGGTTAGTAAGCACACACCAGATAAATACTGAAACAACTTACGGCTAATACTTAAAAAACTAAACTTAAAAAAGATGTACTTAGGAAGCAACATTAAAAACAATAAAATACAAGAATAAAATTAAATGTACCTATACTATATTTTTTTTTATACTGCTATAAAATCTCTATTGCTTATTCTGTATGTGTAGCGACTGAAGATGGTGATAACGTTCAGTTTCGCCGGTGTTGTAAAGTACAGACATTTTGACATCAAACTACAACAACCTGTCAAAATTCTTAATTCGATTTTCAACTGTATCGCTAAAGCATTAGGTTCAAGGTTGATTGTTAAAATTTGAAAGTTCCGGGTAACTTGATGTGCTGGCGTCTGTACCTACATTTAAACGAAAACATGTCTGTATTATTATGTTAAAATATTTATATGTTTTTTATTTAATTTCAGATCAAAGAAAACAACATTCCCGTAAGTACACACAACCTAATTAAAGGCCCGCCTAGTAACAATGTTGCCAGCCCTGAAATCGGCGCCGTCATAATTTGCGCGCCACACTCAGTCTAGCAAGGGTTGTCAAACATTCTCAACTTCATTATAAACGACGAGCGCCCCCAAACGGCCGCCGCGCGAATTATAGAGCAAAGAAAATGATGGACGTTTGTGACGGTATCTATCGTAAAATTTCTAATGTTACGGCTTTGAAATAAGGGGTATCATTTTGTTTACAAATTGACTTTATCCGTAAAATAATTGTTTGTGTACTGGTTCTTGCTATATACATTGTTCAGTGCTACAAGGATCTTTTGGCGTTCGAATGACGTTGACACTTTGATGAAGAAGAGGCACTATTGGTATGCATACCAACATTGGTTTTGAAAATCTAAAATGTCGGCGTTAGTTCCGACTATGGTCATGAACCAAAAGCTGAACTCGAAGCAGAATAACAACTATGTACCTACTATTTATTCCTCTGTTGAAAATAGAACTATTCAAATTGGAAACTATCCCATAACCAATGGAAATGCTAATTAATCGCACAGTATTGTAAAACAAAACAAACCGGCCGGACAATAAACTTCCATTTGGGCATTAAATAAACTGTGCTAATAAGGTTTCAGTCCTAAATAAACGACTGATTCTATTCGATATTATTTTAACTCACGCTTGATTACTAGTTACCTACCGTTATTGTTTGTCTATCTGCACTGAAAAAAATGTTTCGTTCTATGTAACCAAAACTTTGTCTACCAGTTACATAAAATTAGTGACAGCCGAACCAGTGTAACATATAGCAAAAGCCAGTTGACTTACTGGAGTTGTGTCGCTTCCAACTAATCTTTTTTTAGTTTTGTATTGCTAATTGCTCTTGATGTTTGTTTTCAAACCGTTTGTCTACGGCTTAACTCATTACAAGTTACCATTTGCCAAACTTTCCAGTCAATATAGCACCTCATTTATGTTTTAGTAAGATATCTGTTTGTCGATATGTAATCGTTTTTGCGGTTAGATTACTTAAACGGTTTTGTAAATTATTACCAAATAACATTATTAACACAACTTAACTTTCTCATTGTCTAATCAAACATTTTTACAGTGTCTAGTCAAACTTCCCAGTAAGTTTAGCTGATTAGGTTTGCTGCCTTTCCAAATGCTATGACTGATAGTAACAAAATTAATTTGTTATTATCAACGTAGTAGTTTGCTTATATAGTGCTTATAGTTTTGATAATATGGATGAATAGTTATGCTTTATTGAGATTACTGTTTTGATATATATTAATGAATAGTTTTGCTATATTGAGAAAACTGCTTTGATACATATTAATGAATAGTTTTGCTATAATGAGAAAACTGTTTTGATATATATTAATGAATATTTTTGCTGTATTGAGAAAACTTTTTTGTTATATATTAATGAATAGTTTTGCTATATGGAGAAAACTGTTATGAACCTCCACGGTAGCCCGGGAAATTCAAATTTTCTTACGTTTTTTGCAATTTGCAAGTCAGAATTAGGTTAATATGTTGAAGTATGATTCGCGCCCGTAAGAAGTATGTATTTTCAGAATTATAATATTAAATGGTTATAATTTTGTTAATACATAATTCTTACGGGCGCAAATCATACTCTAATCAACATATAACCTAATTCTGACTTGCAAATTGCAAAAAACGTAAGAAGATTTAAATTTCGCGGGGTACCGTGGAGGTTCCACCTTAAACAGGTGTCCCGGGTCGAGTGGTCCAAACGAAAATTTGCAATAGGTCATAATATTATCTATTCCAAAAATAAGTGTTATTCTAAATAGTGATAATTTCTATATGTACAGACGGGTGACGCTGTCTAAGTAACATTTTACCTACCTTATTAATAGAATTCAAAAATCACCTATCATACAATCCTAAAAATAGTGATAACTTCTATACTATTAAGTATCGCCCAATCATATGAAGAGGTAATATGACATCTTCGAAATTTTTCTTTGGATTACTCGCTCTAGGCTAACCTGTCTATTTAAAAGGGTGTCCCCTTTTAAATGAACAGGTTAGCCTATATTGAGATAACTTTTCTGAGGATTGTACGGAAAACGAATTTTCTGCGACTCCTGCGGCTCTGAGTACTGCACGTCCACCTTTACAAATTGACTACTAATTTTAAACTGCATTAAACATTAACAAAACAAAAAGCTGAACATTACAATTTAAGAAAAACAGTTTTTATATATTACGAGGAAAGATATTTTACTGTTTTTGTACATTAAATAGGTAAGGAATTTGGTAGTGACATTATAATTATATTGAAAATACACATTATTTTTAATAAAACTTTTATTAATCGTAATTAGTAGGTTTACATTCGCATTATTATATCACAACTAGTACTAAAACACAAATTTTTGGTTTTAAAAGTGACAAATGAAACCTTGTAAAGCTTCGTGCTTCGAAGGACGCCACCGTCTTTTAGAATTCGTAGTATTTTTCTTGACTATAGATGTTGTCATCAAAAATGGGAGTGCCATGAAACCGATCAGGTCAAGGACTTCGTCTTCATCTGTAAAAAAATACAATGTTATCAAGACATTGGCAGGCTTGGTCATTGAAGCAGGCATGTAGGTATAACTTCCCTTTTCTCGCCGCGAGCACTTCCCCTCTCCAACAGTACATGACTGTACAGTCACCAACAAAAGTAAATGAACACTTTAAAACTTTCAAAACTCCTATATGTACCTCAAACATCAAAAGGTAGCTATCTGCTGAAGCCACAAAATATACTGAACAAAGACTGCAGCTGGCCACAATATGTCATTTATTTGTGATTGTCAGTCTCAATGGGTATACAAACATACATTAGTAATTCATATGTAGATTCTAAGTCAAACCCTTGCTAGAACTATGCAATGTATTATTGCAATGTCATTAGGTGCCATTAGGTTATATTGATCAACAGCAACAAAAGATAAAATGATGATGACAAAACTTACTATTTATATCCGTAATAATATCCTTTAACCCAGAATCTGCATTATAAGACCGTTTTTTAGCTTCTTCGATAATTTTTGGTCTGACTATTGGCCAGTTCTGGTATAATTTATCATCAGTTTCTTGGTAAAGATTTTTGAAGTCTTTCAAAAGCTGCAAAAAAATAAAAGTAACATTTATTGTATTTAATAATAAACACATTATTGTTAAGACAAGAAATAAATATTTTTTTACATACTAAAAATACACCACCGGGCTGGTTGAGTGGTTTAAACTTCCGAAGGTAATCTTCAACTGTTATTTCACTAGAATTTAAGTCAGACAACCTTTTTTTGGCTGTGATTTCCCAGTACAATTCAACAGTCACCCACGGGTCACAACAATTTTTCAACCACAAAAGTTGCTCATCAACATCCTCTGTACATTCATTTAATTGATTAATGGCTTCTTGAACACTGCAGCTGAAGTTGGGGCAAGGCGATCCTGCTCCACTGGTAGATGCAGGGCCACGTTTTGAGGATTCAGCAATTACTCCAGACTTAATAAATTCTCTCCTGCGTTGCCTGTAGCAGTCAAGTAACTTTCCTTTGGCTGATGTTTTCTGCCCTGGATTGAAGCTCATGAACGGTATGAAATATACAGATGAGTTTTCTTTTTTAAATACTCTTGGTACGTCATATGCCAATTGGTATAGCCTACTGCTTTTAATTTTTCTATTAGGGTCATCTTTCAACTCATTATCAATAACTATATTGCATAATTTTCGTCTTGAGGCATTGTTGAGCAGTCCATTTTCTTGGAATCTCAATAGCAGTGATTTTCCCTCATTACATGCACTCAAGATATTGTATAATTCCTGAAATAACATAGAATATAATATTATTGTACATTTTCCATATGTATTATATTAGGTACTAAAAATTATCAATGCAATTTAATACTTTCACCACTGTCAGTGGTTTGAAAGAATAAGTGACTACATTATTAGGTAGTCAACATCTGTCTAGCCAGACCAATGTTGATATTACTTCATAGTCGGGACTTAGTATGTTTTTTTTTTATAGCAACAATAATAATAGAATACATAAAGTTCATAATAATCTAAATAGGTTTATAAAGTTGTTGTTGGACTGACTGACTGAGCAGTGACTGACAATCAACACCCAGCCTTAACCAGCAATTGAAATTTTTTCGGCTGACATTCATGATGATGATTAACGATGTATTGTGAAGTAAGAAAGGAACTACCTAAAATCATCCACTAAAATAAAGGGAACATGAAGTTTCATGGTAAACAATGAACTTGAACAAAGCTAAGGTGGTTCCACTAGTACAATATTGTAAGAAAATTATAAAAAATGTGGAATGGATTACTTACACACAATGTATTTGGACTTGTCTCTTCAGGATTATCCACTTCCAGTGCTATGGGTTCCGAATCAATCAAATTTATTGCAGAGGATTCATGGTTCGGCTCAAAAATGAAATTAAGCACACTATCTGTAAGAACCGGCTGCTGGTCCTTAGAAATCTAAAATATATACAAAACATTAGTCATCCCCAAAAAGGAAATGGCATGTACTAGAACCGCACAAAACCCGCATGCTGGGTTATGGCTCACTCCCTCTCACAGAGAGCTAGGAGGCCTGTGTCCCAGCAGTGGGAACATTATAGGCTGATTATGATGATGATGGTCCTCAAAAGGACAAGTTAATAGCTACAGATATAGGTAATATAGCTACAGGCAAGCGGTCACAAAATTGTCATAGTAAGGGTCACTTTTAAATTTTTATCTAACTACTTATACCTACTTACTTTATTCTGATTCTTTATTGTACACAAATAAACAGTGTAGGGATAATGCTTGAAGGTACAAAGGCGCGCTTAACCCAGAATTGGATTTTCGAACAGCAAACCTTAGTGATACAGGGACTTGACAATGAGGACAGAGATTAAGATACTAATGACATAATATACATAAACATCCTAGGTATATAAACTAAACAAATGTGTATGGCACACAAAACATAAACTACTGCACTACTACTACATAAATAGGTACTTACTAACTATAACAGGTAACCTACACTATCTACACATATCTACCTACATAATTCTATGGAGAATTTTAACTAAGTAGATAGGTACCTACATCTAAAGTATGGAATCCCAAAATGTACATGAATCAAACCATTTTTTGTTTGTTTTGACCTATGTACAACTTTTCTGGAGTTTAAAAACATGCTGATAACTTACTGATACTTGATTACTAGCTTCTGATAATGTTCTTAACATTTTGATTTGAGTAGTTAGTTTGGCCCTATGGCCAATGATAGGTATTAGATCTTTTATGTCGTTTTCTGACAGCATTTGAAGTGTCTCTAAATCTATGGCTTGTTCTGCAAATTTTAGTAAAAGCATATATGAATAATAACGTAGGTACACAGCACACAACTGTATGTAGATCTTTGAAAATACAATCATTCGGAAAGAAGTAGGTAAGTAGGTATATATTTTCGAAAGCGAACGATTATGTACTAGGAATTTGGTGAACACACTAGGAACAGAACACACCACCGCCACATCGCGTGAATCTAAAAAAAGTGGTAGGTAAGTACCTAAACTACCAAGCTCAGACCAAATAAAAAAGTTTTATTTGGTCTGAGCTAGTAGGAACCTACCAACTACTAGGTTGATTGAAGTACCTAGATAGCTATGTAGTAATGAACTTGCATAATTACTAAACTACAGTTATGAGTTCTAACTAATAATGACATGGGTCAGTAACGTACTTACCCTGAAACTTGTCTATGTACATTTCAAGACCCCACTGCCTTAGATAGTCATCCACAGGCCGATTATGATAATCTTCGTCCATCATGATTGGTCTTCGAAGGTCTTTCAATAGTTTCACGAACATCAAAGCCAGCACCCGCAACGTAGAGATAGATTTACAGAGTAATATGTCTAATTTGAAACCTTTTATAAGTACAATTTTAATTAATAATTATTTCTCTTCCTTTTCTTTGTTATATTATAATTATTCTATTGACGTGACGCGCGTGTGCAACTCGTACGTACATAAATAAAGAGCTCACGTCCGTCACTCCAGCCAGTTCAGATACTACTTATTTTCACCGCGAAAAATACAGGTTTTGACAGGTTTTCGGTGGCTGTAACTAAAGCGTTCCTTTACACGTTACAATATATTTGTGACAGATAGTTGTTTATTTAATTTACTCATAGCCAAAGTTTTGCAAAGCGCAGCACATTCACTGTGCGTGTTTTATCCACAAAGCCAATGTTAAAATAGCTATTTTTTTAAAGTAATATATGAACAAAATTGTTAGGTAGATTGCTTTTGCTACATAAAGTCAATTTTATTAGGCATAGAATGTCAAAGAGTTTTGTTACATTACGTACAAAGGTTTGGATACAGGATAACGAATCAGTTTATTTATAG
Organism: Xestia xanthographa; assembly: GCA_905147715.2. Classification (NCBI taxonomy): domain Eukaryota; kingdom Metazoa; phylum Arthropoda; class Insecta; order Lepidoptera; family Noctuidae; genus Xestia; species Xestia xanthographa. The sequence continues at coordinate 3,378,385 of LR990659.1, read as the reverse complement.
AAGTTCGGTAAATAACATCAAAAATATTGATTACCTCTAACCGAACTGAACTTAACAAAATCAGTTTACGGCCTGTTAAATAAACCAGTTTTATTATTTTAAATTAACTTTATTTTTGAACAAACAAATTTCGGTTATTGCCAAAATAGCCAAAATAGGTTCAGTTATTTCTTTTTTTCAGTGTGGGGTCATTCACCTGTTAATCCACCAGCCAGGGATTACTAGCAGTTTATAAGTTTTCCTTTGCTCTTTGCTGACGTCAAATTCGGTGTGTTGCCAGATCAAAAAACCTTTATGACACATCTTCGGCGGTGTTTTATCTGTAACCATAAACCTTGTTTATCGTCTCCATGATTCCCTAATAAACTAATGTTTACGCACACATCGTATATAATTCGATTTTGATGGTGATAGCAATGTTTTCATACCGCACTTTGCCGCTCCGCGGTTTGTGTGTCGTAAAATTTTGTGGTTGATTGCCAGGACAGGTGGAACGGGAATTACAAAATAAACATATCACGAATCCGTCTCGCACTTATGTCCCGGGATTTTAGTCTCGTATTCCCGAGTATACGCACCATTCTGTATAAAACCACATTTTTATGTAAAGATATGTCATAACCGTGTATAGGAATCAGGGCGTTGCGAATTCGTCGCGCGATATATTACCTATATCGCTCGCACTCGTTGCGGGGGTGCCTTAATGTCGCACACTTCTCTTCATCTTTATTACGAATTTATTACTCACCCCCCAAGAAATAATGCGAATATTTATGGCTCTTGTATTAATGAATTCCCCTAACATTTTTTCCATTACAATTCCATATTTCTCTGAAACACAATTTAGCGCCAAAATAAAAATGCCTGCATAAATAATGAGAGCAAAGTTTTCTTTCTTCGCTTTAACTTAACTTTCTGTTGTTTTTGCGTCAGGCGCTTCCAAATGAACTAACAAAACGGAACGATAAATTGTCGAACAAAGACTCGAATTCATTGGTTTCAAATCGTTCTAGTCGTAATGTGTTGAGATGTCCCCGACAGACGTTCGTTCCATTTACTTTGTGTTCTCTTTGAAGAGCGTTCTTTTGAAGGCGAAGTAGAGTTAATTCAAAATGTAGGTCTACGCCAAGTGGTCGTATTTTACCGGACACACCTCACTGAAGTGATCGATACTGCTGATTTAGGAAGCAGTAAAGAAAAAGTCGAACGCTTGTGATATTGAGACGGATTTGACGTATGGAATTGTTCACGTGAACTTCTTCCACTTTGAGAAGTAACAGATTTGTAGAAAAATAGTCGCTTTTTTTTTGTAAAGGCTACACTCATCTCGTAACACACAAGTGTGGTCTTCGTGGAGTACGAAGGCGGGTTGCCTTATTATTCAGTAGGGCTCTAACGGTTATAGCAATTACAGAAGTAGGTATTCAAGCTACTCGGACTTATTAGTACCTGCTGTATAAAATGTTACAAAGGAAATTACACAATTATTGAAGTGTTTGTCTGAAGTAACATCAAAATATGAAAAGGCGTTGTAATCATGACACGTTAGAGATCAAAGGAAGAAAATTCAGTACCTACCGTGATTCCGCCTCCAAATTTTCTTCAGAATATTCACCCTCTCACAATTTCACCGATAAAGATTAGGCGATGGTTTAATTGTTCCCAGCGGATTTGTGGTAAGGGCAGAGCTAAGAAGTCAGAGGGCAGATGAAGTAATAAAAGTGGGCGGGGTAAAGAGGGTTAGCTGATATAACGATAACTTATATGTAAAAAAAATCGTCATCTAAATATATAAAAGAAGAAACTGACTGACTGACTGATTGACTGACTGACTGACTGACTGACTGACTGACTGACTCATCTATCAACGCACAGCCCAAACCGCTGGGTCTACAGATTCCAAATTTTGCAAGTAGGTTCCTTATGTGGTCTAGGGGTGCACTAAGAAAGGATTTTTCAAAATTCATCCCCTAAAGGGGTTAAACGGGGCTCCAAAGTTTGTATGGGGAAACAAGATTAGTTAGACTATTTTATTCGAAACTTCACAGGAGTGCTCCTATTGATAAATAAGTAGAAACGGGTTTCAGGTTTTTTCAGAATTCAACCCCTAAGAGGGGGAAATGGGGTGGCAAAGTATAAAAATCAATGCACAGCCCAAACCGCTGAGTCTAGAGATTCCAAATTTGGCAAGTAGGTTCCTTATGTGGTCTAGGGGTGCATTAAGAAAGGATTTTTCAAAATTCAACCCCTAAGAGGGTTAAACGGGAATCCAAAGTTTGTATGGGTAAAACAAGATTAGTTAGACTATTTTATTCGAAACTTCACAGGAGTGCTCCTATTGATAAATGAGTAGAAACGGATTTCAGGTTTTTTCAGAATTCAACCCCTAAGAGGGGGAAATGGGGTGGCAAAGTATAAAAATCAATTCACAGCCCAAACCGCTGAGTCTAGAGATTCCAAAGTTAGCACAAAGGTTCTTTATGAGGTTTAGGGGTGCATTAAGAAAGGATTTTTCAAAATTCACCCCCTTAGGGGTTGGAACGGGAGTCCAAAGATTACGTGGGGAAATAAGATTAGTTAGACTACTTTATTCGAAACTTAACAGGAGTACTCCTATCGATAAATGAGTTAACGTTTGTGTTTCAGTTTTTTTTCAGAATTCAACCCCTAAAGGGGGAAATGGGGTAACAAAGCCTGAAATTCAACATAGGTATTGTTTTTATGGTGAATTGGGTCGGGTGTATTACAAAAACAACGATTTTAAGATTTAATGTGGCAGACCTGAAATACTACCATTCCCTGTTGGGGTGCGATGGGGTTGAAATGTCTAAAAATCAATATGGGTGTCGATACCGAGATTATCAGGGGTGCTGATTACGAAAATGGCATTCATTTTGAGATCCAGATGATAATAATTGCGATTACGATGATGATGATTGTGATAATGATGACGATGTTTGTGATGATGATGATTTTGATTACGATGATAATGATTGTGATTACGATGATGATGATTGTGATAATGATGATTGTGATAGTGATTGTGATTGTAATGGTGATTGTGACAGTGACGGTGATTGTGATAGTGTCGGTGATTGTGATGGTGATAGCGATGGTTGTGATAACGAGCACGGAGATTGTGATGATGATGATTGTGATTAAGATGATAATGATTGTGATTACGATGATAATGATTGTGATAACGATGATGGTGATTGTGATAACGATGATGGTGATTGCGATAGTGATTTTAATGGTGTTTGTGATGGTGATTGTGATGGTGATGGTGATTGTGATGGTGATGGTGATTGTGATTGTGATTGTGACAGTGATGGTGATTGTAATAATGATGTAGATTATTGTGATTACTATGATAATGATTGTGATAACGAGGGTAGTGATTGTGATGGTGATGGTGATTGTGATGGTGATGGTGATTGTGATGGTGATTGTGATTTTGATTGTGATAGTGTTGGTAATTGTGATAATGTCGGTGATTATGATAATGATTGTGAATGAGATAGTGATGAAGATGATAGTGATTGTGATGATGATGATAGCGATTGTGATTACGATGATAATGATTGTGATAACGATGATGGTGTTTGTGATACTGATTTTGATGGTGATTGTGATGGTGATGATGATTGTGATAGTTATTCTGAGAGTGGTGGTGATTGTGATGGTGATAGCGATGGTGATTGTGATGGTGATTGTGATGATAATTGTGATGGTGATTGTGATGGTGATTGTGATGGTCATAGTGATGGTGATTGTGATGGTGATTGTAATGTTGATTGTGATGGTGATTGTGATGGTGATTGTGATTATGATGGTGATTGTGATGGTGATTGTGATGTTGATTGTGATGGTGATTGTGATGGTGATTGTGATGGTGATTGTGATGGTGATGGTGATTGTGATGGTGATTGTGATGGTGAGTGTGATGGTGATTGTGATGGTGATTGTGACGGTGATTGTGATGGTGATTGTGATGGTGATGGTGATTGTGATTGTGATGGTGATTGTGATGGTGTTTGTGATGGTGATTGTGATGGTGATTGTGATGGTGATTGTGATGGAAGATTGTGATGGTGATTGTGATAGTGATGGTGATTGTGATTGTGATGGTGATTGTGATGGTGATTGAGATAGTGATGGTGATGGTGAGTGTGATAATGACTGTGATTACGATGATAATTATTGTGATAACGATAATGGTGATTGTGATAGTTATTTTGATGGTGATTGTGATGGTGATGGTGATTGTGGTAGTGATTGTGATAGCGATAGTGATGGGGATTGTGATGGTGATTGTGATTGTGATAGTGATGGTGATTGTGATTGTTATGGTGATTGTGATAATGATTGTGGTAATTATGGTGGTTGTGTTAATGATGATAATTGGTGATAATGATGGTGACTGTGATAGTAATGGCGATGGGGATTGTGATAGTGATTGTGATTGTGATTGTGATAGTGATAGTGATGGTGATTGTGATAATGATGGCGGTTGTGATAGTGATGGTGATTGTGATAATAATAATTGTGATGATTATGAAATGTGGCACATAGATAGTTTATAACCTGGATTAACATGGAGGACACTATTATCCCTTTAGTATGATCCAGTGGGACAGTTACCGAACTTCACGCGGGCGAAGCCGCGGGCAACAGCTAGTTATGTATAAAATGTAAAGAGGAGATTTTGATGACTAATGTCAACATTTGTCTTTTTTAAACGTTCACGATCAAAACATATTATAATACACATGTAAACGGGTATTTTCGCGAATTTTTACCTTTAATATAAGCCCGATGTTTCGTCGCAATCCGGTCGAAACGTCGGGCTTATATTAAAGGTAAAAATTCGCGAAAATACCCGTTTACATGTGTATTATAATGTCAACATAACATTCACGCGGAGTTAGGTTATAAGTACCTATAGGAGGACTTTATATTATAAAGGTTTTATAATGGCAAATATTATAAAGTTTAGGTAGGTATATCACCACATCTAAAATTTAATGACAAAGTAGTCTTTTGAAATACAGCGATATTAAATAACAATTACGGAGGAATTCAGAGAATTACATTAACACCGTGGTCGTCACATTCCTGTCCGCAGATTTTATAGCCACTATATCCGTAAAGTTTTCTGGGAAGTTTCGTGAATGCCCACCGAATCGCGTGACGAGGCGGAATGACGGAGCGTTCGTGGTTCGTGTGCTCGTCCTTATAATTCATTGCCATGTGGCATGTTCAGCTGTCGGCCATATTTGTTTGTAGTTTTGCCCAACAGACAAATAAGCTTCGAAAAGAATTGCAGTGGAAAGTCTGGGTGAACTTTCAGGTGATTTCGTGGACTTTTTATTGAGTTAGTTTCAGAAGATTGTGGATAAAGATTGTGTCTTGCAATCTTTGAAGTTTAGGTGTTGTCGTTTAGTCGGGCGAGGTGTCTGCGCTTTTATTTTATTTTTAAGACCTGGTATGACCGGCGCGGCGTCGTGTTCATTTAAAACTTTTAAAGGGAACACTTTCCTTTAAGGTGGCGGTGAAGTCTTTAAGATAGTATTGTGCTTCCTGTCGTTACTTCGAAGAATCGTTGAAAGGTCACTGACTTACATTATGCATTTTATTCTTTAAGCTTCCAACGTGTAGCTGCTACATTTGTTTACATCGCAACTTCTCAAGATTCTTACATTTTGTTTAACTCGTTGTCGCAAGACGCGTGTCGCCTGAGCGTGTAGTTTGTGGCCAAGACGTTAGTTTCTTGCTGTAAGCTATTTTCAACCAAAGCTCACAGGCTTGTTAAGTGGCTAATTAGACTTTATTTAAACGGGTTGCTGATTTATTTCTGCATGCATGCAACTTAGAAATGCATTTAGAAGCTCTAAATAGTAGATGTTTATCAACATGACCTATAATTGCGGTCATTCGTGAGGTACCTAGCAGTGTTCGAGGTTATACGGTTGTTTAAATTACAAGTGAAGGTTGATACAGCAAACGGTCATAAACCAGGGCTTTTAAAATGGCGGTGCACGCGACCGCACGCCGCTTTGTGTTCGTAATATTTTCATACCTGAAACTAAGTAGGAACTTAATTAAAGTTGTTGAATGAAATATTTGGTATTACAAAGTATAGTTTAAAGTTTAAACGAAAAATGTCACATTTGCGAACAATATTTAAAAGTAGGTACTGCTTCGTTGTACTAGTGATCGCAATCGTGACTGCTGAGCATGAGGTCTCGGGTTCGATTCCCGGGTCGGGCATATTGTTATTGGGTTTTCTATCAGAAATAACGCAGTAGTAGCCGCGTAGACTGGCTTTGTGCCCGATTGAAGGCTCGCCCCCATCACATGGAACTTAAACATAACTGTCAAGATGTGGGTGTACTATTACACATTTCCCTAACCCTTAGGGAATTACTGGCGTGATGTTATGTTTTTAAAAAGTAGGTACTATCGGGGTCTTTTCCGCCTGACCATTTTAATTTTTTTTTCGCTTAAATCATGCGGAGGCGCCGAGCCACGCCCCCTTAAAGTTTGGGCCTATTAGGAAAGCGTCAACTTTGGCGCGCAAAATAACAATAACTCTCGTTTGGCGTGCGTCGCTAATGCGCTCGGCCGATTCGTTATCTTTTCATTCATTTTTTCTACACAAAGTCAACGGGTCAGGGCTAGAGAGCGTTTTTATGTTGCGAGTGCAAGCAAAAATGAGCTTAGTGGTGGTCAGGCGGGAGTGTCCTCGATAGTACCTATATGTAAAGATCTGATGACACCAAAAATCACTATATGACATCAAAACCTGAGTCCGAAAAAAATAGAATGAGAGAGAAAGATGAGAATTTAAGTTTGCAACGAATAAAAAGTTAAGTTCAAGGTCAAAATCTATACGAATATTATAAAGAGGTAACATTTGTTTGTAAGTTTGTATGTAGGGGGTAATCTCCGGAAGTAATGAACCAATTTTAAAAATTGTTTCACTGGTAGAAAGCTACATTATTCGTGAGTGCTATAGGCTATATTTTACTCCCGTACTCCCACGGGAACGGGAACTACGCGGGTGAAACCGCGGGACATCAGCTAGTATTTTATAAATTGGCTTTCTGTGGCAGTAAAAAGATTAAAATCTACTAAGTACGCATGTCCGTATGAGATTAAATAGCCTGAAATTATTTACATTTAGATTACATTAAACCTTGAAGCAACATTCTACGTTAAAAATAAAGTCTTTATTCTTAGTAAGCGAGTGAGCAGTTAAGGTTCTTAGCTGGTAACTGGCGAATCAATAAGTACGTAAGTTAACTGTAAGGTTTCAGTTTATCGGTTTATTAGCGACCTTACGTGCGTGTGGGTCATTGACACCGTACCTATGTACTTACTATTAAGTATTTGTTTGTTGGCCTGCCTTCGTGAACTGACAACTTCAGTTAGGTACTAGTTTGGCTGGGTAAAAGTTTGCTGGGTAATTGCAAATGGCGGAATGGCAAATGCATTAATTCTGTGTTTGGCGATCTCCTCGCCAATAGGCTAGTTTCCACCATCAATAAATTGCAATTCTATTTAGTCCGTCAGTTAGAGTATTGGAAAATAATGGACACGTATTTTTTATTTTTGTAAATCAATGAATATTGACAAAGATAAAACGCATCAAAACTCGGGAGTGAGGGCTCGTGACGTCACAACACAACGCACCAAAAATTATAGCACGGCGGCGTGACGTATTGGGAATTTTAAAAGCGTCTTATCTTCGTCAATTTTGGTTTACGTAACAAAAGAAAAAATAGGTATGTGTCAAATATTTTTTGATAGTCTAAGTGACGGACTAATTAGATTTTTTCAGGACACAAGCCTATTGTTAACTGATTCACATGATTCTTGTTTTGTTTGGAAGAGTATTTTCCCGAGGTGGTCCCATATTTATTTGATCAAGTTTTTTATTTATTATTATTTGACATTTGCTTTCCACTGCAGCGCAAAGGCCTCCCATCTTTGCACTTATCCCTATCCAGTGCTGTTATTTGCCAATCCTTGTGAAAAGATTCGAGTTCGTCCCGCCATTTCCTTCTGGTCCTGCCGCGTTGCCGTTAATCAAGTTTTTAAGTAAGCTTTCTTGAAAAGCTACTTCTATGTTGAAAATGTAATCATCATGGGTACCTAAGCATTAGACGAAATCATCTAATGGGGGCTATCGCGCATGAATTTGCCGCTAGAGGCGCTTGTGTAGACTAAGGTCCTCCAAAATGTCAGATGTCATACAGTGTTGGCGCGTTGCGTGATTTTTTATCACGTATTTATACTAATACTCATGATTGTGTTCTAGATTGAGCCATTCCTGATTAATTATGACTTGAAGATTTTAAGTAGCAACTTAGGACCATAATATTGTTAGTACTTGGAGGTATAATGATTTTTAAATGTTTCATGCTTACTAATTTTAGGAAGAATATTGTAAATATATATCTAAAGCTTACGCTGTGTCGTTATACGTAATAAAATAAACTTTTCTATGAAGTTATTGGTGCTTTAAAATATAAAATAGAATTATTGACAGGACCTTACTCGACAGTGCGCCATCTGGTGAGCTCAAAAACGATAGCCCCCATTAAGTTACCTCCACATATCGGTTACCTTATTCTACATTGTTTGAACGAGTTCCGTGCACCGACTGTGTTTTGTTTCGTTTAATAACACCAGAGCTTCGGGCAAATATACCATGGTATCGATTAGCCGAGCTTGTACAATAATAATACATAACCTTACTCAGGTGGTACAATGTGTACATAAAATGTAACTACTCAATATCTTCTGTACATGTTTCGACGCTCAAACTGTTGCCAGTATCTTGTGCTGAATTCATGGTAAACTTTGCCCTTCGATGTTAGTTACTTGCACTTATTTAAGAAAATTTCATGATCTAGAGAGAGATAGATATATTTTAGACACTACAGCCAGCAACGAACACTAGGGGAGCATATGTCACTGTGTAGTGGGTTTTGACGAATCGCTTATTGCTCTGTCAATGGTGCCTTACATATACGTAATGAGTTTTATAATATAAATAAAATAAATAAATAAATAAATATTACTAGACATTACACACAGCGCCATCTAGTGCCACACTAAGCAACGAGGCTTGTGTCGTGGACACCAGATAGTTGATATACTACATAGATACTTTTTGTTTGTAAATACATACTTATTATACATATAAACATCCATATAATAATATCATCATTACTCTCTTTTCCTTATCGCAATTTAATTGGGGTTAGCACATCATGTCTTCTTCTTTAATAGAGGAGAATAATTATAATAGCTCGGGTCAATCTTTAGGTTAAGCCGTGGTTGCCTAGGTTGGTCTGTGGATGAGTGACCAGCACCCATTACATACCGGGTTTCCTCTGTACCTCGGAAAGCACGTTAAGCCGTTGGGCCGGCTGTCATTTGTATCTTTGACAGTCGTTACAGGTAGTCAGTGGCCTTAAAAGTCTGACAACCAGTCTTACCAAAGGGTATCGTGTTACCCAGTACTAGCTGGGTTGTGGAGGTCAGATAGGCAGTCGCTCCATGTAAAATACTGGTATTCAGCTGCATCCGGTTGGACTGGAAGCCGACCCCAACATAGTTGGGAAAACGCTAGGCAGATGATGTCAGAATGTCTTCCTTCTTCCATACTCCGCGAATAGTCGTCATTTCAGTAATCACCCTCTATCTGGCCATATTATCTTCTTTGACGCAGCTATCACTGTCAATATAGTGCCGTTAGGAACGACTCTGCCAATATTAAACTTTTGTCACGACGTGTAATAGAGTGTCAAAAGTTTTATTATCAAGAACCTGCGAACTACACACTTATAAATTTTAAAAGACAAAGCTAGCACTATTAAGTCTTCAACATAGAAAGAAAGAAATACCAGCCAATCCATCGTGTCGTTAGGAAACAACGGACGTGTTCCATTTCAAGCAATTTAGCGTCAGAGAAATAACTTTACACCCCTCGTCACATGTTTGTGTTTCATTATTATTGGAGAGAAGCTTGGACGTTTCATTTTCCCGGTCATACATACGCAGTACCTATATAGGTACAGTCATGGCCTAAATACGTTCGTCATATAGGGTAGGTAGAAATTAACGAACCACCAGATTTAGCATAATGTAACGGCGAAAAAATCACTTTTGATTGCCAAAATTAGGAAATGATCACCAAAATTAATCCCCATTTTATCGTGAAATTAGAACCATATATTTATTTTTTTAGTTAATGACCACCAGAAATTGAGCTGTTATGATCTTGCATACGAGTCGAGGGAGACCCGGTCGACGCGGGGCTCCTACTTCTGAATGGTTTTAAAAAAAATAACCATGAAGGGCCACCTCATTAAATTTTGGTGCTCAATTTACTAAATTTGGTGACCAATTGATATTTTAAGGACTAGATGTAAGTGGTCACAAAGTTATTTTTGGTGGTCATTATATTTTCCCTCTTTAAGGAGTACTCTCATAGGGTAGATGACCAAAAGAATCATTAGTCTGTCAGACATAGATTTCCAAAAAACACGGGACACGTGTTTTTTTATTATTTTCACGTAAACGAAAAATTTAGAAGAAGAATACAGTGCGTCGAAAACTCGTGTGACGTGTCGTCACAAATCCCCATTCCCCACTCATATTATATTATTATCTTTGATGTGTTTTATCTTCGTTATTTTGGATTGATTTCATGAACCAAAAACTACGTAGCCAATATTTTTCGATAATCTAACTGACGGACTGAATAGAATCATGATTTTTTTAACTCGGGAATCATACCCATTGTACGTTTGAGTCGTGTCTGGCGACTCAACATTGCTTGTTGTTTGTGTCATAATAAATGATAACACTGCGGAAATGAATGTCTTTCAGAAGAAGAATTCGCACAAGTCAGAAGCAGAACGAAGAATAAAAAGATTTAAAAAAAAGGTAACACGGCAACAAAATATACCTACATTTAATTAAAACCAGGCTATTTAAAAGGTCCCTAAATGGATGTCAACCAATATACTTAGGAAGTGAATGGTGTACTATTAAATTTTATTCTTTCTTTTCAAGTAATTTCATATACCTACGTTTTTCACTATACTTAATGTACTTACGGGATAATATCCGTGATTTTCTTTTGCTTCTATGAGCTCCCGATATTTCGACGCCGTTGCAAGCATCATGATCGCGGGAATACTGAAGAGGTATGAGGGTGGGGCGAAAATTATTTATTATGAGCAGACAAATCTGTCTACCCTCTTTCTTAGTGTCGAAATATCGGGAGCTCATAAATAAAGAAAATCACGGATATTATCCCGTAAGTACTTCAATAGTCTACTCAGTGCTGTAGTTTCGAAAGGTACCTAAAATTAATAAAAAAAAACCGGCCAAGTGCGAGTCGGGCTCGCGCACGAAGGGTTCCGTACTATTATCTATACATTAGACAAAACGGCAAAAAAATCACGTTTGTTGTATGGGAGCCCCCTTTAAACATTAATTTTATTCTGTTTTTAGTATTTGTTGTTATAGCGGCAACAGAAATACATCATTGTGTGTGAAAATTTCAGTGAAAATTTCAACCGTCTAGCTGTCACGGTTCATGAGATACAGCCTGGTGACAGACAGACGGACAGACAGCGAAGTCTTAGTAATAGGGTTCCGTTTTTACCCTTTGGGTACGGAACCCTAAAAAGCAAATAAGTTGAAAACTGACGAAGTAGAAAACACTTGTCTGTACTTAAGTACTAGGTAGGTATAACATAATTCTGTGCGTCAATGATGTGCGTCATTAATCACAGGGCCGCTATCATTCATCACGTTGCCACTTTAGTGTTTACATATTTTTAAAGCTGCATTTTTGGAAACTTCAGCTTTTTTCATTAGTGTGAAGTGATGGGACAGTTTTCTTCATGAGGCTACTAATTTGTCATTTATTTTTGTTGCTATTTATTATTCTGTGTGTGTATGGAATATGGACTGACAGTACGCTGTGAACAGTGTAGTAAAGGCTACACTGTTCACAGCGTACTGTCAGTCGTTCTATACATGCAGTCTGTGCAGCCCCGGATCTTGAAATTTTTCGAGGCGGGGCAAAAACTAAGAAATGCCGCCCCCGCCCGTCTATATTTTTATTTTTATCATTATCAGTATTTCACCCATCAGACGCCTAATGATGGCCATAGGCCCAGGGGTGGACCGTGAGTTTGTTGGGCCCTGGGCTAATACTACTTGGGGCCTGGCCAAGGGCGTTGCCAGCTTTTGGGCCAGAAGAGGGGCCTATCGGAAGGTGCGGTGCGATTTGTAAGTTTACTATTTACGGATGTTAATTTGAAAAACGTTAGCACCTCCGTGACCTCGGATTGGTTAGTTTAGGTTTTGAAGAGTTATTTGAAAAGGTTAGGCACTAAATGAAAATTAGATTCTTAAATAGATGCTACTAAATCAATTTAGGGAGACAATTTAATGAGAAAGAGGAACTAAGAGCGAGCGTAGCGAGCTCGAAAATTTTAACATCCTACTTTGGACAGATTAGAATTATTTCGTCACTTCATACAGGAGTTACTTGGTTGACTTTCAAAGTTAAGATTTAAGAAGAACTTGACTGCATGAGTGAGCGAAGCGAGCTCGAAAATTTTTTGACACCTTGCTTTGGACAGGTTTGAATTGTTTCGATCCTTCATACAGGAATTACTTGGACGACTTTTAGGCAAAGTCTAAAGAAAGTAGTCTAAAAAGCAAGCGAAGCCAGTTCGAAAACTTAACAGTTTACCTACCTTGGACAGGTTAGAATTGTTTCGAACTACCGGAGTTACTTAGGTGACTTAAGGACAAAGTCAAAATTCAAGAGAAATTAGGCTGTAAGAGCGAGCGAAGCGAGCTCGAAAATTTTACGTCTTTCCTCAGAAGAGAGAGATCTAAATCGATGGGCTAGTATGCATATGGGGTGTCTGCAGGGCGCTCCTTCTTCTTCAACAGGAACAGTTTTCCAGTCTTCAACAGAAATCAATGAGTTGTATCGTTACAACTCATCATTATCGCAACTTTGACCATATTATGTCTGCCAAGCTTGAATTTGCCGCCCCCTAAACTTGCCGCCCGGGGCATGGGCCCCGGCTTGCCCCCCCCTAGATCCGGCCCTGAGTCTGTGGGTCAACTACACGCAGAGGGCATACAGCACTCTGCGCGTACAATATAACAATGCGTTCCGGGTGTTGATGGGGTTGCCGCGCTACTGCAGTGCTTCCGGCATGTTTGCAGAAGCGGGCATTGATGGCTTTCACGCCATCATGCGCAAGCGATGCGCCTCCATCATGCGCAGGGTACGCGTCAACCCCAACAGCATCCTGAAAACTATAGCTGACAGGTGGGACAGTCCCATACTGGGGCATTGGATGCGCCTACATGCCACTGTGGCGCATAATTAATAATTGTTTTGTTTTGTTCTTCGGGTAGATATAAGTACTAACACTAGTATATAAGTTGTGTGTTGTACTAACCAAATGGACTTAGTCTGAATAAAAAGCATTTTATTTTATTTATTTATTTAATATGCATCATTACAGAGCGTCATGTCATGTGAAGTTCGTTGACTGAAATACTATAAGAGTTTCATCATTTTTAATAGGCTAGTTTCCACCATAAAAAAATGCAAATCTATTTAGTCTGTCAGTTAGAGTATTGGAAAATAATGCAATACTAAAAAAAATTGTAAATTTTGTAAAATAATGGACACGTATTTTTTTTTTGTAAATCAATGAATAATAACAAATAATAACAAACGCATCAAAACTCGAGAGTGGGGGCTCGTGACGTCAGAACGTACTAAAAATTATAGCACGGCATGAAGTATTGAGAATTTTAAAAGCGTCGTATCTTCGTCAATTTTGGTTTACATAACAAAAGAAAAAATACGTGTCAAATATTTTTTGATAATCTAACTGACGGACTAATTCGATTTTTTCAGGACACAAGCCTATTATGTTTGACTGCTCAATATCGTATTTATCTCATACCCAAAAAAAAATCAACATAATCACACCTGTAGGCAGAAGGTTACCCTGTACAATACACCTATATTTCCCCAGTTATGCTTAAGTCCCATGTAATAGCGAGCCTATTTCCATCAACCGAGCTCAAATGCAGACTCCATGCTGCTACTGAGAAATTTCTAATGACCAGTCGACCAACAAGGCAGCCAAAATTAAATATCATAAAACATTACCATTTATCTTTGTGAAATTAGTAAGATTAGTTACGAAAGATAATTTAAGTAGGCACGGCGGCCATCGACACCCTATCCCAGTAATATTGTACCGGCTTCCAGCGTTACCAGATGCGGCTATATGTTAGTATTTCCCGTACCCTTCGAAACCCAATTACTGCGGAATATCGATATCCTTAGGTTAGGCCTAACTCAGTATTAATATTTCAGGAAGGTATAGGACGATACGACTTGAAGGCATCCTCATCCTTACACATTAATCAAATGACCAAAACATGTTTCAGAAGTAACAGTTTATTTTTGTTTTACACTTACCGCTGTCAGTTGATTCGACTCCCGACTTTTTCAAACTCCAGGATCATTTGCCTTCCGGACATGATTTGCAATAGCATATATATGGAAGGCACTCCATCGATAGCACACCCAAATATGCCAAACACAATTCGCAAAATCGGCGTTTAAAGATCCTTCCGACGAATGCGGTGCTCCCGACCAGACTATGACCTACTTGCTGGAGTGTCCAATGTGTCCTTACACCTGCACATTAAAGAACTTAACAATGCTACAGACCCTGCGACAAATGTGTGGACCCACTTGGCGCAATCAACGTAATAAGTCGTAGCATCGAAACGAAAGAAGAAGAAGACAATTGATGATTTGTGAATCTGGGGACCATGTGGGTCACATTTTTATTTGTTGTTTGTTTTTTCCCACAACTGTTTGGCAGTTTGAATACTATAAGCGACCTTACTCAAATGTCCTTTCTTTGGTATTGTTCGTCGTTTCATTAAGCTCCTTGCGTTATAAGTCGAGCTACACGGTAACTGACAAATGCTTGCACTGACTGGACAGGTCCACTCTAATCTGTGTTGTTCTTTCTTCAAAAGACCATCTCAGACACTAATCTGCATAGTCCTCATGTGAATTGAGCAAGATTATGTCTGGACTTTTTTAAAGAGACTATGAGCTCTGAGTTTGTTTCGGCTGTTTCATCTCAGAGTAGTCAGGTACGAAACACCGGCCCCATCTAGTTTTAAGAAATGACGTGTAAAA
Organism: Xestia xanthographa; assembly: GCA_905147715.2. NCBI lineage: Eukaryota > Metazoa > Arthropoda > Insecta > Lepidoptera > Noctuidae > Xestia > Xestia xanthographa. The sequence goes on along the minus strand of LR990659.1, from coordinate 3,363,087 downwards.
GTGTTTGTAAAAACATACTTGCAAAATAAACATCATTTATCAGATGTCCAGGACAGGTGACTGCTAAAAGTTCCATGGCAACAAATTCACATGCCTATTTTTGTCAAAGGTACACAGTGAAATAACTTTTTAAGGAGCAACAGTTGGTAGTGTTAGTCAAATTAAGAATGTTACTTAATGTTATCATGTTGTAAAATTTTGCTCTACAAAAAGTAACTTCGATATACATAGATGCACCAACATAAAAGTATAAATTAACCCGAGATCGTTTTGAAGGAAACTCCCACTAGTTGAAAAGTGTTCATGTAGGGTGAATTTATAGCTGATGGGACTTCTACTAAGTTGAGTCGTAGATACTCTACAAGACGATGCAGGTTTATAGAATGACATGGTAACTGCTAATATCGATCCCGATAAAGTTACTGTTAACTTCACTTGTTGACTGTTTCAGGGTAACTTGGACTAGATCGGTATAGTTCGAGTTTATGAGAATGTGCACGAGATAGCTTGTGATCCGGTATAGAATGGACCATCTAGCGCAGAACTTGTAACGCTGTAACGTTGAGAAGTTATTACCATTCGACTAAGAAGGGTTATTATGGAAGTTTTTGATTAGTTATCGATGACGTCGTGAGCTGGAAAAGTATTGTTTGGAATATTGAGTTTAAAGAGTTATTTTGCAACTTAATTATTAGACAAGTTTATGGAGATAACTAGTTGTTTGGTGTGGTGGGTAATCTGTTAGTTGGGTTTGGGTACAGTAGTAAGTGTCAACCAGTGTTAACGGCTCAGACTTAAGCATCGTAACCTCATAGGATAAGACTTTGAAGCTAGGTAGACACTTTCGCGTTCCTCTACCTCTCAATCCATCAACATTTACATATATTCATCACTGTTTTAGTCATATGATATTTGTCCCTCTTCATCACATGCCCATATCAAGACAGTTGACTCAACCAGAACCAGTCACCTTTATTGCTAAGAAGTCTATTTACCATCTCATTAATTCTAAACTTGTAAAATGGCAGAATAACTTCTTAATTGTTTCCTATTCCATGAGATACCGAATAATGTATGTAAGCATTTTCTTCAATAGATAACAATCTAAGCCAACTGAAACGGAAAATGTCGGAAATAGACTATTACTGTGTTCCATGCGAATGCATACCCTTTGGTTAAACTTTTACAATTGGAGCCACATTGGAGTAAGCTCTATTCTATGAATATTATTATGGTTAAGGTATATTTCCATTGTTATTTTCTAATTTATTTTATACTAGCAATTTCTGCCCTCGCATGGAGAAGCTCGTGGCTAAATAATAACAGCAGCTCGGGTCGATCTTTAGGTTAAGCCGTGCTTGCCTAGGTTGGTCTGTGGATGGGTGACCACCCATTACAAACAGCGTTTCCTTCGTGCTTCGGAAAGCACGTTAAGCTGTTGTCATTTGTAAATCTTTGACAGTCGTTACAGGTAGTCAGTGGCCCAAAAAGTATGACAACCAGTCTTACCATTATTACTTACATTACTTATTATGTCACATTTTGCAAGTTGTGCATTAGTTCCATGTAATAAGGGATTGTCATCTACTAGGCACAAATCCTAACTCGGTGGCTGCTACTAAGAAATTCTTGATGAGAAAACAAAACCAAACTTTTCCCGACTTGAGCATCGAACTCAGGGTCATATACCGAGCAGTCGCGTTTGCAACCACTAGACCAACGAGGTGCTATATTCAATTAAACCATAATCATATACAGGATGACTTTTTTATCACTTTCCAAAAAAAATGAAAGTGATAAAAAAGTCATCCGGTTTACCCATGCACTTTCCGGAATAAATTCTCTACATGATTGTGAGGACCGCACCAACACCCGTTCACACCGACACAGAGACGACAAGCAAATTGTTTTTATAAAATTCATTTTAACGATTTGGTTTAATAGAGATCCTAGATCATAGATCATGTTGGAGACGCGACGTCTTTGGGCTTGCACATTACGGTCCGCGTGCGTGCTCCGAGGAATGATAAGGAATGTTGACGTACCTAATGAGCTAGTCATTATATTAATTATTAATGTCAATAATATTTTAATTATTATTGTCAAGGTCGACACTAGTACTGGGAGTTGGGCGCGGCGCATAGGGTTGCCAACCATACTGTTAAAAACAGTATCATACTGTTTTTCACTACATTATACTTTTTATTGTTGAACAAAAATAAAGTATACAAAATACTGTTTTCAACGCATAAATATTGTGTTCAAAAAGTTAACAAAAATGGTATGCGTCATTTCATTATAGTGTAGCTGGCCTAAGCCCCGCCCACAGCCCTCGTTTTTTTTTGTTCCCTCTAGAGATTGTTTCAAGATTCAAGATTGTTTCCTCTAACTGCTAGCAGTTCCTGCCACTTCAGCATTTACAGAAAGGGGTTTTTCTGTTATGAATGCGAAGTGGCGGGATGATAGAAATAGAGCCAGCATAGATTTGATAAACAATGAGCTTCTTATTTATTTTAATTTTAATAATTTTATTGTAATGAGGCTTATCTTGACCCAAAAAGTCTGACAACCAGTCTTACCAAGGGGTATCGTATTACCCGGTACTAACTGGGTTGTGGAGGTCAGACAGGCAGTCGCTCCATGTAAAATACTGGTATTCAGCTGCATCCGGTTAGACTGGAAGCCGACCCCAACATAGTTGGGAAAAGGCTAGGCAGATGATGATGATGATTGTAATGAGGCTTATGGAGCCTTCATAAATGATAGATAGTGTATAGATAAGTTTTAAGCAAGAAGCTCTCAAAAATATGTATTTAAAACATTGAAAAAATAATTATACTCTTCATTTTTCTAGAGTACTGGTTACTTTCCTTCTCAGACCTAAATATGCTTTATTTCTTGTAAAAAAAGTTGGCAACCCTAGCGGCGCACATCCACCCGCTTCCTCAGCCACCGATTCCTCGGAGCTCGCGCGCGGACTGTACATCGTCATCAATATTTTAACAAGAAGACACAACTGGACTTTAACCTGGGCATCGCTTGACATAACAGACAGGTCACAATAGCTGCAGGCTAACTGCAGGCTCTCGTGAAACAGTTAGGTCAAGAAGTTGATGCAGAGAGCAGTACTCCTGGATAGGTACAATACGCTTGCGAGGAGGTAACGCAGTCTATAAAGGGTGTAAACACCTCTTGACGAAGCCGAAACTTGTTCTCCTCGTCATTGCGATCATTTTGTTCTACACCATACCAGTGAACCTTCTATACGGAGATATTGGGGGTCAAAGTTCCAACTTTTTGACAAGTTTTTTTTAAAATTCAAGTTTTTATTGTAAGATTTTTACTTGAAACACCTCCACGACCTCCGTACTATTCTACTATAAAAAAAAAACGTTTCAGTAAAAGTCTGTGGACAAAATATTTTAAATTCCGGTGAATAACCCGGGATTTGGAACAATGATTACACTGACAGCTTTTGAAAAACGCAATAACCCTTTGCCCAACCTAGAAATCGAACTCAATACACCATGTTCCGCAGTCGCGTTTGCAACCACTCGACCAATGCTTTGAGGAAGTTGTAAAAAAACTAAATCTATACTAATATTATAAAGAGGTAACATTTGTTTGTAAGTTTGTATGTTTGTAAGTTTGTATGTAGGGGGTAATCTCCGGAAGTAATGAACCAATTTTACAAATTGTTTCACTGGTAGAAAGCTACATTATTCGTGAGTGCTATAGGCTATATTTTATTCCCGTACTCCCTCGGGAACGGGAACTACGCGGGTGAAACCGCACGTCAGCTAGTTTATTAATAAGAAGGTACAACATAACGTCATCATAACATCACGCCTGTAACCCCCAAAGGTTTAGACAGAGGTATACCTGATAGTACACCCACTATTCGGCAGTAATGTTAAAGACCCATGTAATACGCTTGTGTCCTGAAAAAATCTAATTAGTCCGTCAGTTTGATTATCAAAAAAAAATTGACACGTATTTTTTCTTTTGTTACGTAAACCCAAATTGACGAAGATACGACGCTTTTAAAATTCTCAATGCGTTGCGTTGTGACGTGACGATGATTTGATGCGTTTTATCTTTATCAATATTCATTGATTTAGAAAAACAAAAAATACGTGTCCCTTATTTTCCAATACTCTAAATGACGAACTAAATAGATTTGCAATTTATTGATGGTGGAAACTAGCCTATTGAGGGCGATCCTATTGCCACCAAGCGGGCACAAATCCATGCTGCTACTGGGATGTATTCCTAAATGAACCAAATATATACTTTGACCGACCTGGGAATCGAACCCAGAACCCCATCTTGAGCATTCGCGTTGGCGACCACTCGTCCAACGAGACAGTAGTTGTTTCATCCACCAAGTTCTGAACGCACCTTTTTGACGTTTGACAGATTACGTTTCGTTATCTGTGCGAATCTGTGCGATGACGTTTGCTTGTCAGTGCAATTTTGGTTGAATAATGGTCGCTCCGTGTGCTTGTAATTTTGATGCACGCGGCTGTCTTGTAATTATTGTTTGAAAACTTTGAGTTATTGTTAATCCGATGCAATCCTGTTCGGTGTTTGATATTTTGTTGATAATTGAGTGAAAATTGAGAAATCTCGCCATTTTGGGTCTTGACCGCGAGTAATTTGTTGGTTATGTAGACGGCCTTTTGTGTCTTTGAACGCCGTAAATTCCTAAATTCAGTGCTGGACTAATTTACATCCCCGATTGGGTTAGCAACCGGGATAAAATTCAGTTGGACATTGGTGAAAGGTGCCACGTGTGGGATCTTGGAAGGTTTGTCCGGGAGTCGACGGTACGAGCCGCGCGCGTCCCTTGGTTGCTGTCGAATCTGCATGACTACACATACACCACACAAACCACAGTTATACTTACACCCCACTCAGATAAGACGTTACCAGGGACTACGTCACATCACCGGTACCAACGTGATGGTAAGTGTATTGAATAGTTGTTTTTCCTTTGTCAATTGGACAAATATATTTTGATTAGGGCTCCGCGTAATCGCGGACATCGTGAGTCTGTTCGTGCAGTCTCACACAACTGGTAGCAGAGCGTGGTTTAATTGTTAAATTCACCACTTATTGTCGAGTTAAAAGTATTGAGAAGTCTGATTTGTTGCCGTCAGCCTGACTCAAATTAAACATAGATTGTTTGACATAATATATTATGATATGTAGTGTCCCTTGTGGTTTGTACTTTAATTTGCTATTGTATAAACAAGGTATTGCTTGTACAGGGTCGGATTTGAACTTGTAATAATTCAAACTAAGTTTTATTATTTGGTTTAAATTGTAGTTGGGTCCGGGAAAATTATTCCCGTTGATTATTTAATTGAATTTAATTTGTTTATTTGATATTTGTCCCAATGGCTTCATTGAAAGCTGTAAACCAAGCCATTGGTGGATTGACCTCACAGCTAAGATGGTTTGCCTCTGCCGCTGCGACCGCTGAGCGTCGAGACCTGGAAGAGGCCACGCTTGCCCGGTATGAGCAGTTGAACGCGAGATTGAGTGCGGTTGACACTTTGTTTGCTCGCTTCAGTGAATTGAGTTTGGACTTGGACCTGGAAACATTGGGTCAAGCAGCCCGTGATAAGGTTGTTGCGGATTATGACCAGATGTTGAACCTGGGTGACATAATAAGTATGCGCGCCAGGGAAATTTTGAAGAGTCGGGACCCTGCCCAGGTCAAAACAGAGACCTCTGTTGTTGCAGGCCCTGGACTTTTGGGTAGACTGCCTACCCTGGAGCTGCCACATTTTGACGGTCACTTGGACCATTGGTTAAGCTTCAGGAACCTATTTGACAGTTTGGTTGATTCGCGCTCTGACCTCCGACCGGCCCAGAAGTTGGCTTATTTGTTGTCAGCCCTAGGAGGTGAGGCTCGAGCCTTGGTGCAGCACTTGCCGGTGACCGACTCGGCCTATCCCACTGCTCTGGAACTTCTATCCCGACGGTACCAGAACAAACGTTGCCTGGTTGATGTCCATATTGACCAGATCTTGGGGTTGCCGGCCATCACCAGAATGTCAGCGTTGCGTGCTGACCTTTTGAATCCGTTGCTTGCAGCAACCAACGCCTTGAAACGATTGGAGTTGCCGGTGGACTATTGGTCCTATTTCTTGGTGCACTTGGTGTTGCAGCGGCTTCCGTCAGACTTGAGGTCCCGTTTTGAGCAGAAGTATGGTGGGGATAGTGCCACCCATCTTCCCCCCTTTGAGGACCTCGTCAAATTTTTGGAGGATGAGTGTCGTTTCCTCGACAACGCCCGTGGTGCCACGGGGTCAAGCCAACCGCCCTCTCGGCCGAGGGCCCAGGGACGGACTAGGACTGTCGGGCCTGGTGATAGCCGCCCTGCCCCCCGTTTTGGTGGCACCCAGAGTAATCTTGTTTGCGGCTATTGTAAGGCCACGGGACATGGCGTACCAACTTGCGCGGCCTTCTTGGAGTTGCACGTGAGTGCCCGCCGCCGAGTTGCCAATGCACGCCGTCTGTGCTTTTCGTGTTTGGGGAATCATTTTCATCGGGATTGCCCCAACCCCCGCCCTTGTTCAATTTGTAGGGGCTCACATCTGGAAGTTTTGTGCGCCAACGCGAACCGCTCTGTCAGACCAGCCTCTGATGGGGGTTCGCGCAGGGGGGGGTATGATGGAGATGAGCACCGGGCTTCTCGCTCGCTGGATCAGAGTCGAGGAGGGGCCTGCAACTTTGACCGCCGCACTCCAGCCCCCACGCCAGTTGATCGGGAGCCGCGCGACCGCCGATTGACCTCCCCTCGTGAAGGCGACTATGCAGCTGCTGGTAGGCGACGTTGGCCAGACCAGCACCGCCTTCCCTCCCCTCCGTTGGCGGAACGTCCCCGTTTGGAGACGCGCCCCCCGCCACTCAGGCGTCAAGTGAGATATGCCCCTCCAGCGATGGCGCGCGGCTCGGGACATCGCGCGGATGAGGAGTTTGACTACTATCCTCATCGGGATAGACCCCAGCCTGGATGCGGCGATCGGTCGCCGCCCAGGCATTACTAGGAAATTGGCGCCTGTCCCGCTAACGTACCTCCCCAGATCGACACGGTTTTGTTGCCAACGGCATCGGTCAGGGTCTGGGGACCCACGGGGGACTCTATTGTGGTCCGTGCCATTTTGGACACGGGAGCCCAGGGTTGCCTTTTGTCGTCTTGGTTAGCGGGTCGGGTGAACCTGGATGTCCGTGCCTTTTCAGGCACGATTAATGGAATAGGCGAAACACCTATCCCGACTGTTGAGGGACAAACCTTATTTGGGCTCACTCCTGTGAGTTGTTTGGACCCTAAGTTTTTTCCTTCGGCCATTGTTCTGACGAGTATTTTGGGCTGTCATCCCCAACGTCAGCTGTCGCCTGATATTGTCCGGTTGACGTCAGGCCTGGATTTGGCTGACCGCCGGTTTGATTCCCCTAATACAACTCATTTGATATTGGGTTCCGATGTACTAGGGAGAATATTGTTGGGTAATATGAAAGTCTTGCAGCCGAACGGTTTGGTGGCTGTCTCGACCATCTTTGGCTTTGCGGTGATGGGCCCAGTGTTGAAGGCTCCCCCTCCACCTGAGCCTGATTTTGCGTTGGCGTGTGGCTCCGCTCTCTCTGACGCTGTTCAGAGGTTTTGGGAGGTTGAGGAGCCACCGCAAGTGGCCCGCTTGAACCCGGAACATGAGGAGTGCGAGTTGTTCTATCAGAACAACACAGGTCGACTCCGTTCCGGTCGGCTCGTAACACGGTTGCCTTTTGTTGCAGTTCGACCACCTCTCGGCGAGTCCAGACCTATGGCCGAGAAGAGATTGTTGGCGATGGAGCGCCGTATGGCCAGGGATCCGGTGCTGCGGCAGAAATATTTAGATTTCATGCGTGAGTACGCAGACTTGGGACACATGTCGGTGTCAAATTTGGATTGGCGCTCAGTTGAGCATTACTTTCTGCCGCATCACGCGGTCCTCAAGGCATCCACCGGTAAGCTGCGCACAGTGTTTGATGGGTCTGCGCGGACTTCCTCTGGTGTCTCTTTGAATGATTGCTTGCACTCCGGCCCCAAATTGTTGAGGGACTTTTGTGATGTCATCACGTCTTTTCGTCGTCATCAAGTAGTCTTTGTGGCTGACATCAAAATGATGTTCCAGCAAACGGTTATTCACCGGGATGACAGACGTTATCAGTTGATCCTGTGGCGAGAGAATCCCCGGGACCCCATGGTTGTTTATGAGCTCAACACGAATACGTACGGCCTTCGATCGAGCCCTTTTGTTGCTATTCGTTCGCTTTGGGAGCTCGCGGACCGAGAACGCTTGAGGTTCCCTCGGGCGTCCGCCATCTTGAAAACGGACTTCTATGTTGATGACGTCTGCACTGGGGCTTCCACGGTTGAGGAAGCTATCCTGTTGCGTGACGAGTTGGTTCAAATTTTGGATTCCGCTGGCTATGAGTTGCGTAAGTGGGTGTCCAACTCGCCAGCACTGTTGGAAGATGTGGAAGAGGATCATAAGCAGGATCCTCATTTGTTTGAAAATGCTGACAACCCTGCTATGTTGGCCGTTCTCGGCGTTCAGTACCGACCAGTCCAAGACACCTTTACGTATGATGTCGATTTGGAGTCACCACACACTTGGACTAAACGACTGGTATTGTCTACTGTCGCGAGAACCTTTGACCCGAATGGTTGGATATGCCCGGTATTGTTTTGGGCGAAATGTTTTCTCCAGCGCCTTTGGACCGCGGAACTTGGTTGGGATGAGCCACTTCAGGAAACCCTTTTGGAAGATTGGCTACAATTTGTATCCGCACTTCCTGCGGTCAACGAGGTCGCGTTACCACGCGCTATCCTCCCCCCTGGGAACTATACTGCAACCCTTCATGGGTTTTGTGACGCATCTTCGCACGGTTATGCAGCTGTTGTTTATCTGCGCACCGTCAGCGCGACAGGCCAGGTGAAGTTGTCACTGATCATGGCCAAGAGCAAGGTGGCCCCCCTCCAGACGGCATTGACCATCCCTAAGCTAGAGTTGTCAGGGGCGGCGCTTCTTGTGCGTATCTTGAATCACGTTGCTCAAACTTTAGGTGGATCTGTGAACATTCGGAATTCTTACGCCTGGACGGACAGTCAAATTGTTTTGTGTTGGTTGAAGACGTCCGTCCACTCCTTGGAGGTCTTTGTGGCGAACCGAGTGTCACAGATACAAAATTCCGAAACGCCTTTGATTTGGAGGCACGTGCCTGGAGACTTGAAACCCGGCGACGTAGCCTCACGTGGGTGCATGGCCCCCCGCCTGATTGTGCACCCCCTTTGGTGGGGACCGGATTGGCTGACTCGCCCCGAGGATGATTGGCCTCGAACGCCAATTTTGATGTCGGATCCTTTGCCCGGGCTTAAGGTGCACGCTGTTGGGACGAAGGACCCTCCGTTTGATCCGGATATTTTGTTGAATCGATACAGCTCCCTCGACAAATTGTTGAACGTTACCTCGTGGATCAGGCGTTTTGGTCACAATGCTAGGAATCCAGGGGACAAGCGCCTGTCACCGGTTCTCTCTCCTCAAGAGTGACAGGAGTCACTCCTCCTGTGGGTTCGCTCTGTGCAGGCCGTACACTTTGAGAAGGAGATCGAGACCTTGAAGTCCGGTAGAGTTAAGTTGTCGGGAGCCGTTAGTAAGTTGAACCCCTTTTTGGATGAAACGGGTCTTTTGCGTGTTGGAGGACGGTTGAGGCACTCTAGCCTTCCTTATGGGGTCCGTCACCCCCCTTTGTTGCCCAAGGCGGGCCATTTGATTAAATTGTTGGTGACTGATCGTCACATTAAGAACTCGAACGCCGGTTGCAATGCGCTGTTGGCCATTCTGCAGCGAGAGTTTTGGATTTTGTCGGCTCGTCGTACCATTCGTAGCATCGTCTTCCGTTGCATACCGTGTTATCGGACTAAGGCCCCAACGATGCAGCCCCAGATGGGAGACTTGCCTGCTGATCGTGTCAATGAGGCGAGGCCCTTTGCAGGCGTAGGAACGGACTTTGCTGGTCCCTTTTCGATAAAGACGTCTACCCTTCGCAATAGTAAAATTGTCAAGGCTTATTTGTGCGTATTTGTCTGCCTGTCAACTAAGGCAGTGCACTTGGAGCTGGTATCCTCCCTCTCGACGGAGGCCTTTGTGGCAACTTTGGATAGATTTACGTCTCGCCGTGGGTTACCTTCTCTGATCAGGTCTGATTGCGGTACCAACTACAAGGGTACAAGTAACTATTTGAAGGAAGTGTATGACTTTCTTAATGAGAGCCAGGTTGACATTGGTAACAAATTGGCCCGTCGAGGGGTCACTTGGTTGTTTGACCCGCCAGCCTGCCCCCATTGGGGGGGGTATTTTTGAGGCCGCGGTGAAAGCGGCAAAGGGACTCTTCTGGCGGAGATTGTTGGGAGACACCGTTCTCACCTTTGAGGAATTAGCTACGGTATTTTGTCGCATTGAAGCGGTACTAAATTCGCGTCCATTGTGCCCGCTCTCTTCGGACCCGAACGATTTGGAGGCTCTAACCCCGGGCCATTTCTTGATTGGACAGCCACTTGTCGCTCTGCCTGAGTACCCTTTTGTTGATGTGAGCCAAAATCGGCTATCGCGGTTTCAGTTGGTGCAACAGCTCACTCAGAGCTTTTGGAAGCGTTGGAGCTTAGAGTATCTGCACATCCTCCAGCAGCGCGTCAAGTGGACTGATAAAACTCATCCGCCCAAGATAGGAGACCTCGTCCTTATTAAGGATGCCAACCTTAAGCCTCTGTATTGGCGCCGGGGGCGCATTCTCAATTTGGTGGCTGGCACCGACGGGGTACCTCGTTTTGCTGAGGTTTTAGTGGATGGATCGGTTATGAAGAGAGCGGTCGCAACTTTGTCAAGACTGCCAATTGATTAGCGGACGGGACGGCCCGTCCGGGGGGGGTAGATGTTTCATCCACCAAGTTCTGAACGCACCTTTTTGACGTTTGACAGATTACGTTTCGTTGTCTGTGCGATGACGTTTGCTTGTCAGTGCAATTTTGGTTGAATAATGGTCGCTCCGTGCTTGTAATTTTGATGCACGCGGCTGTCTTGTAATTATTGTTTGAAAACTTTGAGTTATTGTTAATCCGATGCAATCCTGTTCGGTGTTTGATATTTTGTTGATAATTGAGTGAAAATTGAGAAATCTCGCCATTTTGGGTCTTGACCGCGAGTAATTTGTTGGTTATGTAGACGGCCTTTTGTGTCTTTGAACGCCGTAAATTCCTAAATTCAGTGCTGGACTAATTTACATCCCCGATTGGGTTAGCAACCGGGATAAAATTCAGTTAGACATTGGTGAAAGGTGCCACGTGTGGGATCTTGGAAGGTTTGTCCGGGAGTCGACGGTACGAGCCGCGCGCGTCCCTTGGTTGCTGTCGAATCTGCATGACTACACATACACCACACAAACCACAGTTATACTTACACCCCACTCAGATAAGACGTTACCAGGGACTACGTCACATCACCGGTACCAACGTGATGGTAAGTGTATTGAATAGTTGTTTTTCCTTTGTCAATTGGACAAATATATTTTGATTAAGGCTCCGCGTAATCGCGGACATCGTGAGTCTGTTCGTGCAGTCTCACACAGTAGTAAAAAAACTTCTTTGAAATCCTCAGCAAATCAATAAGAAGGTAGGTACATCATTTTCATCCAATAGGTAACTGTTCCAAGATAGGTCATGCGTGAATAGTAATGGGCTTACCACAATAGTGGAACGTGGTCTGATTGGAATTACGACCTCTCCTTTGTTGGATTGGGTATTGTGTTATTAAATTGTATCGGGATTTGATTATTCATATTATCTACATAGCGATTGGTATATAATTTACCTATTGGTGTGCAATGAGCTGGTGTAGAATGTTAATTATTTCTCTCGGTAACCCGAGGTAAAAGTTTTTGGTACATGATATTGCGATCATTCATTGCTTTGCGCAGCTTTTTATAAAAGAAACATAAAAAAACACATAACATCACGCCTGTAATCCCTAAAGAGGTAGGTAGAGGTGTACTTAATAGTACACCCATATTTCACTAGTTATGTTTAAGTCCCATAATTAGGGGGCGAAGCCTATTACTATCGACCGGGCGCAACTGGCTGCTTCTGAGAAATTCGTGATGGAAAAACCATCAATACTTTGCCTGACCCGGGAATCCAACCCTGGACCAATTGTTCAGCAGTCATGCTTGCGACCACTAGACCGACGAGGCATTTAAAATAAAAACCGGCCAAGTGCGAGTTGAACTCGCGTGGAAAGGGTTTCGTACAATGCCAAAGTTAAATTTTCCGTAAGTGAACGTATTATATTGTCTTTACGTTTAACGTATTATACTACTTTATTTTCAATTGATAGAATTCTTATAGGTTTTCCTGTAATCTACAGGCAATAAACTATATTTTGTATTTTTTTCAAAATTTTAGCCTCAGTAGTTTCAGATCAGGGGGGGGCAGAATGGTCAATTTTATTATTTATTTATACTTCTTGTACAATAGTGGTACATAGGCGGCCTTAATGCCACAAGGCATTCTCTACCAGTCAACCTTTGGGTTAATTAGGAAAACATAGAAAAAACTTCTTGGTAACGAAAATTTTGATTTAGATCTAGATTGAAACTAATACACATATACAGAAAAAATAAACTAATAGATATTTTAACGAATGCTAAAAATTAAAAGGAAAATAACAAGAAACCTAATAATAATTATTGTGACTAGACTTAAAATTGAGAGCTATTTAGTCTGACTTAAATAGTAGTTACGAACTTTTCTTTTGTAAGTGAATTTTCGTCTTCTTTAATGAATTAAATTAAAACTATTGATTTTATAATGATAACAAAAATATATTTGAGATTTTCATAACGAGCCATTTCATTTGATATAGGTAACGTTTGCAAAACTTTTTTTAAATTTCCTAATTGGTCCCCCGAATAAGGGTAAATAAATAACGGTCTTTTTATTTAAAAAAAATATTTATTTCCTTGCACATTTGTGTTTGGGTCATAGGATTACACCATCGTACCAAATTTCACTTGATTTGGTCCAGTAGATTCGGAGCAAATTGGCTGTGACAGACAGACGTACAGACAGACAGACGCACGAGTGATCCTAAAAGGGTTCCGTTTTTTTTAATTTTTCGTACGGAACTCTAAAAACACCTGCAGACGTTTCTTTGAGCTGAACAAATACACCATTCAATATCTCTGAAACAAAGGTTTGAGGTTGACATCTGAATTTATTGAGAATCAACTATCACACTATCGCAGTGTGATAGTAGTAGGGGCATAGCTCCACAATCCAAACACAAGTTTGCTGGCAGTGCAGTGACGCTGCCAATCAGCTGCAGTCCAGTGATTTATTTGTGAAAAGCGTGGTGCGAACCACTATTTATAGTCATATAGTCATGGTGTTGTTTATAGCTCGACGACTATTGAAGTTGGCAGACAATATTTTGTACTGAAGGATTGTTTTTAGGGAACGAAGTAATGAGAAAAGGGATTTAACTTACGAGTGTGGATTAGCAGGAAGGTAATATGTGTTATTGCAAAGTTATTACGAATTAACGAGTAGAATGTATGTGCTTAGGAAACGATAAAACTGGAATAGTATTAAAATTAGTGAAAATAAGGATGAAGTTGTCATAACTTATTGGACAAATATAAATTAAAACTAATTTGAATGTTGCCTAAAATACAGATTTCTCGGAAGGTAGGTAATAGGGTCTCCAAACGTATTATTCGATCGAAATAGGGTCTTCAAACCACACATGTTTTGAGAGTTAGTCCATTATACTCCAACTTCATAACCCAAGAAACGAGTACGTAGATTCAAGTTACGAATTCGAACCCATTTCTCAGTCTATTCAAGTTTCCCTAAAGGAGTATTCCTTTCTATACAATCGGAAGGAACTATTATATCGATGAGGTCGTCCCAACAATGCTTCTCTACTTATTGTTAATATTATAATACACTGAAATAGATACATCATTATTAAGTTGTAAATAAATCTGTGTCAAGATGGATGGCTACTAAACGGCCTGGAGATTAGGCTAGATTTTTTGCCTGTAATAAAGTGGATGATTGCTTTTCTTAGACTCCTTGTGGTTGGACTTGTAATGTGTTGTTTGTAATATATCGTCGCAAGTCCTAATGTGTTTTTGAGAGGTTTTGGTAGCCTCTATATGATTTAATGCCTCTTAGAGAGCTTATTAAGGCAGCTTAGCCGACGTAGCAAGAATGCCTGGCTTAGTGGCTAGAGCCTAGTCGAGTAGTGGAGTAAAACGGACGTTCTAGAATCTTCGCACCCGGCTACTTGCACTGCGCACTACTTCGATACACGTTACGCTAGGCGATTAGCGTGCAGTGCGGACAATACGAGGATTCAGGTACTAAGCAAGCTACCTGTCAGTCCCTTACTGCTTGACTACGAGGTATGCGTTCAAGCAACAGGTACTGTAGAGAAAACAAATGAAATAAATTGCTGAGAGCATAACCACGTGTAACCGCGACGCGTGACGCAACGGTACTCACGCGAAGAATACAAGTGGTCTATGCGCGTGTTGGTTGCCGCAAGTCCTATTGTCTGAAGACGCGGACGGGGTGATAACATCACCCCTAGCCAAGTTGACAATTTACAATAGTTAACGCTAGTAGAAAACTATTCAAATGAATGGGAATGACATCATCTCAACGTTAAATCACGTGATCAACACAAACGAATAGAAAATTCGTAGACAAGTTTACATCGTTCAAAATGATAGAATAGAATGTTATCGTTTCTACAATGTTGATCGCTAAACTGTTTGGTAGGAACGCTCACCATAGACTAAAGTATAGGCTTTTTCTACAGACATTAGAGAACGAGCGAACGACTCCGTCGTGTCAACTTGGCTGCCAATTTAGCGCTATCTACAATCGCTTACGCCGAGGCTTTTACGATTGTGGAAAGAGAATCGATATGAAACGTTTGTAACTTGGCTAGGCCTGCATATTGGGGTAGCATCATAAAAAGGAGGAACATCTTGTGGCTCAACAGTTCAGTTCAAGTTGTATGAACTTTCACGTAGGAACTCTGCATTGAAACTGGAGCCCTAGTACTTTAACGCACTGTTGGGAAAAGGCGGAGGTATAAAAACGTGTCGCCAACGGTCCCCGATTGGATTTAGTTGAAGCTAACCCGTTATATTTTATTATACCCGTTATTTTCCGACCGTGGAGGAGGGCCGAGGAGCATCAAATCTTCATCAACAGGCTTGTGCAGCTCAAGCATCAAGGTTTCCAGGTGTTCTAGGTGAGGGTGCGGCACGGAGAGAGGCCGACTTAAAACAGAAGAATAAGGGGAACTGCCCTTTTAAATATACTTTTATGGAGCTTCTCAGAGGTGTTCCTGCTCTCAGCTCTGAACGTAGACTGCCCATTCCACCACCAGGCTCCTGTCAACTCCAGATAATTTACATTTTAAAATTAGAAAATTATTAAAAAGAAAATCGAATGAGGTCGATGTGATTTACCTATACAACCTACAACTAGCTCCAGCAATAAATTAAAAATAAAACTAGGGTTGCCACTAACTGACTTCACAAAAGTAAACAAAGATTTAATAAAGATAAAAACTTAAATAACATGAATTACAAGGTAAAAAGGCCAAAGCCATTGCTAAGCCTCCAAGAAATGACCATGAAGCTACCTAGGGAGGACAAATGCTTAAATTTTCAGGTTAATAATATCCAAAAATGTAAGTAAAAAACCATATAAGACATACACATTACAATATTCATCCTCAGTTTTAATGATAATTTTCACTAGAAATCCATTTAACTATCTGTTAACTATTTCAGACGTA
The DNA here is from genome assembly GCA_905147715.2 of Xestia xanthographa. Lineage (NCBI taxonomy): Eukaryota > Metazoa > Arthropoda > Insecta > Lepidoptera > Noctuidae > Xestia > Xestia xanthographa. The sequence goes on along the minus strand of LR990659.1, from coordinate 3,347,158 downwards.
AGTAAATAATTTGATTACGTTTCACGTTGTCCAGGCAACATTGAAAACGAATAGTTGGAATTAAATAAATTAATTGAGTCTGATTGAAAGTGAACTTCGTTACTGGCTTTTATTCTCCATCAAATATTTATTCATTGAAATGAACGCCGAAGAATAAAATAACTAGGTATTCAAAACTTTCCAAGAATATAATTACCAAAAACTCCTGAAGTCTAATCCATTAATAATTTCTACTAATCTAGACGAAATTTTGTTTGCAACTATACTACTACTACTACTACTATAACAGCCCATAACGTCCACTGCTGGACATAAGCCTCTCCTATGATAGGAGGAATTTGCCGTAATCTCCACGCTTGGCAGGCGGATTGGAGATCGCAGTGATGAAAGACTAACAGAAAACGCTGCTGCCCATTCTCTGGTCTACGCAGGCACAAGGTGTTCTGCCTCACACATTAGTCGCCTTATACGATACCCGTGAGTGTAATGGGTTGGTTCTATTCTACTCTGCCGGATACCACACGGCTTGTTTGCAAAGGAGCTGATAAATCTATGAATACTAATAGCGCAACTGCTGATCATTAGGTCCCGGGTTTGTTGCCCAGGTCGAGTAGTGTTATTTGGTTTTGTCCATCAGGAATTTCTCAGTTCCACGGAGTCTGGATTTGTGCCCAGTTGATGGCAATAGGCTTCCCCCTATTACATGGGACTTAAACATAACTGGCGCAATGTGGGTGTATTAATTAATGGGTACACCTCTGCCTAACCCTTCGGGGATTACAGGCGTGATGTTATGAAATGTTTCTAAATTCATCAAAATCAAAGCATTTATTTCAAGTAAGCCAGTTACAGGCACTTTTGAATTGTCGAAACAAAGATGAAAATTAAATGTAGCTACAGTCCCAGTCACAAGACATAAAAACTGTGAAAGTAATGTAGTTGCCCATTCCCTAGCGTAGATCTCTATGGAGAAGAACGGGCAAGAAACTCCATGGACACTCTTTTAAATCAGAATATTGTTACAAAATCTTGGTTACATCATTCACGTTGAGATGGTATATTATGTGAGAACAATGTAGCAAGATGTGCACGGTAAAAGTGTCCACAGCAAAAACACACAAACAAAAAAAAATACAATTCAAAATAATTCATCGTGAACAACACTGCGATGAATGAGTTTTCCCGACTTGACATACAATTAATATAAACTAGCTGATGCCCGCGGCTTTGCTTGCTTGAGTAATTATATACTAAAACCTTTTTTTTTTTTTTTTTTTTTTCGGATGGGAAATCATCAAATAACCCCTCCCGCTCTGGGCGGAGCAGGAGGGAGTGTCAGACTTTTACTGACTAAAACCCATCCATGTTCCTTCATCGCCCTTTGTGTTCCGGGGCCGATACCGTGGTGATCTTTCAAACAGTCCCGCAAACCTTCATCTTGAATCACTCTATCTATTAATAAAACCCGCATCAAAATCCGTTGCGTAGTTTTAAAGATCTAAGCATACATAAGAACACAGACGTGATGGCGGGGATTTTTGTTTTATAATATGTAGTGATGAAATTGTCAATACGTCTTGAGCAAGTGTGGTGGTTAATGCTCGTGCCTTGAGAATGTGAAGATGCTTTTGTAGGCTGGTATTATTATTTTGATCCTTCTATCTTTTCATATTTCCCATCACATCACATCGATACCCGCCTGCCCCGACATTTTAGTTCACAACGCCTAAATTATGTATGTGCCGACAGACTAATAGCGATTGCCAGCCAGCTGACAGGACCTACCCTGTCTGTCAGAATGACAGGTCATCGCGACCAGAACTCTAATATATTCGAGCCACGAGCCCCATGTTTATGGCACATTGAATTAATTTGCCATTCCGCTCAGGGGGCAACACGAGATATTTTGTTTAGTAACTTTGAAGGACACAAATAATTACAAGAAATATTATGGAGCTGTCATGTGCCAAAAATTAAAAAGACTTTGAATAAAAAAACTCAATAAATTGTAAACACCAATTAGGGCCACAACACGAAAATCACGAAAGTAATAAAAAGGACATAGGTACATTAAATCACGCTTAGGTATTTTTCTCTAGGGGTTAGACAGAGATGACCTAGTAGAAGGGCGGACATCCATCAACCGGGGACTAAAATCATCCCAATGATACTTTACCCGACCCGGGAATGAAACCCAGGATCTCCTGTTCAAAGTAGCTAGTAAGCTAGACTAAAGGCAATGGGGATGGCAACTGTGAAACTAATGGCGCTAGCATAGTTTGTTCCAAGCATTGTCTTTGGTAGAAAATCTGGTAATGTCATATTATATTTCAAAATGGCTTGACCTGACTGGCCAGATTGGGAACAAACTATGCTAGCGCCATCTGCTTTCAGCTTTCACCGGCCAACCCCATTAAGGCGGCTCCCCGAGCAAATGACCTTGAGCGAGCAGTTTTTTGGAGCCTACTCCTCTTTATCCAAAAGAAATACCAACTAATAAAAAGTACATTAAATTACTACATATTCTTGACTCCAAAATTATCGTTTCATATTTTTTTAAAGTAGCTTAATGTTTAATAAATGCCCTCACAACGAAACCACAGAAATGAGAAATAATGATTTATAAAATGCAACTCCTCGTAAAGTAACCATTATTTTGATTTGCTACTTATACTAATGGATAGGCAATTTAATAATGAACATAATATTGTCGTTTTATTTTTTCCAAAAGACGTAAATTTGATTTTATAAAGAATAAAAACCGGCCAAGTGCGAGTCGGACTCGCGCACGAAGGGTTCCGTACCAATTATTATAAAAAAATCACGTTTGTTGTATGGGAGCCCCCCTTAAACTATCCTGTGGTGGCCAAAAATTACTTTAAGGCCCCCAGCCAGGGCTTACAAGCTAGGATTTTTAATTAAATGAACAACACTAAGGGCACTCCCTGTGGAGTTCGGGCCTCGGCTTAGTGAGTCATTGAGGGAGGGCAGCAAAGGTGGCTGGGTCGGATTATTATTTTGGGAATTTGAAGCTACATGCTCAGCGGCGCGGGCTGGCTCGTCGAGCAAGGGTTGGTCGGTGATGTTACAGGGGGGTTGCGCTCGCGGTACGTCACGGTGGCGGGGTCGGTTTCGAGTTCGCGGTTTGTATCTGTGTTTGTTTTTACGTAGAGTGCTACTTTCCCTACAGCTTTCTTGAATGAGGGTGGTGGGGTCATCGGGAATGAGTAATGTATGCCTGGGGCGGCGAATCTTGGAGATTTTAGATGGGGCATAATGGGCGGCTGAATAGATCAAGGGGTTGGTATGCTTCTCGGCCTTATCAAAGAAACTCTTAGAAAGACGTTTCATGAACTGTTGAATGGTTGGGATTTTAAGATCTACGTGAAGTTGCTCGTTCCTAAGGTACCACGGTGAGCCCGTAGCCCTTCGGATAAAACGGTTTTGTAGGGTCTGCATCCTGTGGATTAGGTAGGGTTTTGAGTGCACGAACACGGGGCACGCGTATGTCATGATAGGCCGAATGCACGCGGTGTAGATACGCAATTTGCACTTAAGTGACAATTTGCTGCGTGCATTCAGCACATAGTGGAGCCTACCAAGAGCGAAGGCGGCACGCGAGCGTACCGTCCTTATGTGCTCTCGAAAGTTTAGGCGTTGGTCTAAGATGACCCCCAAGTATTTGGCTTGCGTCTCCCAAGGGATCGGCTTGTCAAACATGGTGATCGGACTAGGGTTCGGGGGAACAGAGCGGTGGGGCCTGGTGAAAAGTACCGCCTGGCTCTTGTCGGGATTGACTTCTATTCTCCATCTCCGGAACCAATCGCCTAAGGCGTTTGCGGAGGTTTGGAGGGTGCTGGCGATTTTTGAGGGATTCCTTCCAGAGCAATAAATGGCCGTGTCGTCAGCAAAAAGGGCTAACTGGGCTGTATTGCTCTTTGGGATGTCGCTAGTGAACAGCGTGAAGATTAACGGGGATAGCACCGAGCCCTGAGGGACACCGGCGCGAATCGGATGAGGGGCGGAAAGCGCACCCTCGATGCGGTACTGGAAGGTGCGATTCGACAAAAAGTCTCGGAGGATGAGAACTAGACGATCTGGCACACCGAGCCGATACAGCTTGTATATGAGCCCGTTGTGCCAAACCTTGTCGAATGCTTTAGCAATATCGAAGAACAAGGCACCGGTCATCATACTTCGCTGGAAGCGGTCGCTGATGTGTTCTACAATGCGGTGCACTTGTTGGACACAAGAGTGTTGGGATCTAAATCCAAACTGCTCTTTCGGAATTAAGCTCTTTGCCTCGGCGTAGTCCTTGAGACGCTTATAAATAAGCCTCTCGTAGATTTTGCCTATGACATTGAGAAGACTAATGGGGCGGTAGCTGCTCGGGGAAGATTTAGGCTTGCCCGGTTTGGGAATACCAATAACGGTAGCCTGTTTCCACGACTGAGGGAAAATATTATTGGACATGGCGCTATTGAAGATAGCGGTTAGTAATACTATGAGGGCGGGGGAGAAAAGTTTGAACACCTTGTTGGTGATTCTGTCAGAGCCAGGGGCTTTCCTAGGTTTGAGACCTTTTATGATGTCCTCTACCTCGTCTGGAGTGACTGGGGGTAGTGGGTCATCAGGGTCTTCGACAGGGGGTAAGGAGGCCCGGCGTTCGACTTCAGCATCCACCTTAGCAAGGTGAGCTTGGTCTACTGGCTGGGTGCTGGGGGAGCATTGAGACTCTTAAACTGTCGGCCAGACATTCGGCTTTATCGTCGTCGTCGAAGGCGACACTCTGATCAGGGTTAATGAGAGGGGGCATGGGAGTGACCTCAGAGGAGCGGAATTTCCTCTGCAGGTTCCAGAAGGCCTGATGGGTCGGTTCTAGATCGTCGAGCATCTTGTCCCATTGTTCTTCACGCAGTTTTTTGACGCATCTACTTACTTTGCGTTGTAAGCGACGCATAAAAACTTTGTTATTGGCACAAGGGAAGGCTCTGTAAGCACGGATAGCCGCGTTCTTCTCGGTCACCAGTTCACGTACGTCATCCGGAAGTTTCCAGCGGAGGTGATCCTCCGCCGGAACCTCCCTTGAGCATTCGCTCAGGATTGACTGAACGTGGCCAGTGAACAAGCCGATCGCGGCCTCCGTGTCGGCTACGGTTACTATGTTGTCGGGGATTTGATCTAAGTGAGGGGACTGGGTGGATTTCAGCAATTCGCTTACTTTCCCCCAGTCCGTGATCACTTTGGTGGGGGGGGGTTGAGAGGGGCAGAAGGACCGTATCTGGGGGCAAATTCTATAATCACAGGTCTGTGATCCGAATTGAGCTCATCGATCGTTTCCATAGAATGTAATCGCAAGTTTACATTCTTCAGAAGCGCGACGTCTAGCACATCGGGGGTGTGATTAGGGTTATTTGGAAAATGTGTGGGATGCATCGGAGCGATGACATCAAAATCGAGGGAGGAGCAGAGGTTGTAGAGGACATTACCTCTGGTATTGGACAAGCGGCTATTCCATGCGGGGTGCTTTGCATTAAGATCCCCCGCCAGAAGGACGGAGTCACTTAGGTTGAGTAGGGTAGTGAGGTCATCCTTGATGGAGGCGTTAATCGCCACAGAATCGGTGTTGGAGTTAGGAGGCGGAAGGTACGCCGAGATAATCGTAATAGGTAGATGACCTGTCATGCCCAGCCGACAGACAGAGACTTCGAAGTTGGAGAGGGTAGGGGGGTCTAAGGGGATGCAGTACAGACTAGATTTATAGTAGATGAGAGTACCTCCCTTGTGACAGCGAGTCCTGTCATTGCGAACTAACCTGTAGTTGGCAATTTTAGGGTCTCGCTGGTGGGGTTTGAAAAAGGTCTCTTGGACTAGGAGGATGTCTAGTTGATGGTCGCGGAGGAAAGTGGCGATCTCATCACGTTGGCCATTCAGGCCTTCGGCGTTGAAGGTCCCTATTTTTAGGGATTTCGGTTTGAATCTACAAGGGGGGAGGAGCTCTATGGATTCCTGTTATGGGGGAGGTTATGAAGGGATTGCGTAACATCCGGGTACGCGTTGTATACTTGGAGCAAGGCGAAGAAGTCGCCGTTGCAGGCGATTATGTCTCTCGCCATTTGATGCCCTCTTGGGGAGTGGAAGACTGCAAAGGTGCTAGAGATAACCCTGAAGGGGTCAAATGGGTCTAGCGCCGGAGCATTGTTTGTCATAGGGAAAGGGGGGGGGGCCGAGAAGGTGTATGGTGCTTGGTGCACTTTGGCTGGGTGATGGGGCGCTAAGGGCGCTGGAAGACGGGGCGCTGAGAGCGCTGGAGGACGGGGCGCTGAAGGACGGGGCGCTGAGGGCGCTGTGGGACGGGGCGCTGAGGGCGCTGGGGCAGTGTGTTGAAGGGGGGGTCGAGGCGCTGAGGGCGCGGTCGCTTTAATGATCGGTCTGGGGGGAGGGGGAGGCGTGACTGCCGAAGCCATCAGAGGTGGGATGGGCTTGGAGAGCGGCGATTGAGTGGGCCTCAAAGCCGGGAAGTGGGCTTGATGGTTCAATGCGTTCCAAGGGCTGGGACGCTGAGGGCTGAGAGAGGTGGGGAGTTTCTCAACTAGAGAAGGGCACTCTCTCATTTGCGTGTTTCTAGCACGACTGGTCAGTTTTGGGGCTGAGGATTTGTTGGCCTTAGGGCACCCGCGGTAATTTGCGGGATGCCCAGACTCGCCACACAGCACGCAGCTGGGAGGCTCCGTGCAGAGTGTGCGGTCTTTGGGACGGGTGCAGTCGGCAGTGCCGTGGTCTCCCAGACACTTAACGCAACGCGGTTTCCCGAAACAGTTGCGTTGGGCGTGGCCATAAAGTTGGCAGTTATGGCACTGGGACATAACGCCACTTTTGTGGGGTTTTTCAATGCGGATTCCCGAGAGTCCGCATATCTTATTAACTTGGTGGATGGGGTGGTGCCCATCCACGGGGTCGCATACGACTAGAACCATATTGTATGATTCCGAACTTGTGCGGCCGCCAACTTTGCGGTGCATACGGTGCACCTCTGAGACGGGGATGTTCTGTGACTGAAGGTCACTGAGAATCTCCTCAGGGGAGATTTCAACCGGGACGTTTTTAATAACAACCCTGGTTGGAATGTTCTCACGAGGGGTGTGGGTGTGGTAGAAGATGCTCTTGGAGCGAAGGAGCTTTGTTAGCTCTCGGTAGTCGTTAGGCGTTGGTACGCTGACTTTAATGCCCTGCTCAACAGCACGGGCACTGGTGTAATGAATCGAGCGTTCATTACATGCTCTCGACACCTCTGTCCATCTCCCCTTGTCATGTATGAAAACGGGGGGGGGGACGGGCGTATTTGGGCGGGGCAGCCTGGGTGGCTGTAGCCATAGGGCTCGGAGGGCGACTCTGGGGAGAGTCCGATGGGGCAACCTGGGAGGTTGTCTGTGAGGCAATAGCCAGGGTGGTTATGGCCATGGGGGTGGGGGGGCGGCTAAGAGAAGGGCCAGCATCCTCCTCCGATGGCGTGGGATTGATTTTTTTGGCCTTAACGACCGACGACGAAGAGGACTTTCCCTTCTTCCTCTTTCCCTTTCCGACGACCAAATAGTCGTCTTCAGAGGACGAGGTGGGGGTAGATTCAGAGGCGGAGTCCGCCACGGATTCATCGTCCGAGATGTGGATTTCCATCTCAGAGTCTTGGGGTAGGTTGGAGGGAGTTACCTCCTCGAGGTGGGTTGGTGCCTCAGTAAGAGGCGGCATGAGTATGGGTGAGAGGGGGGACTCTAACGCATCACTGAATTCAGTGAACGTTGCGAGAGATGATGGGGCCTCGGGAACGAAGCCACTCCATCGGAGACGAATCTGGGCTAGTATGCCCTCGTATTTCCCGGATGACGGGGTTTCCTCCTCAAGCAAGGTCTTGAGGAGCTTGCAGACCAAGTGGTCGAGTATTTTCTTGCCTTCGTCAGCCATGGTGGCTGAGAAAGCAGGGGTAGGGGGCAGAAAAATGTACGGAGTACAGGGGGACCTAATAGAGGTTAAAAGCCTAACTAAGCCTAAGACCTAGTCCCGAGGCGACACGTGAGACGTGAACACCCCGGGCAGACAGTTCCCCAAAGGAGCCCAACCCTATGTTTTTCCTAGTGCTTCACTGGCGAGAAGAAAAACACAAACAAACTCGCCAGCTACACAGCTGTCTGAATGACCGGAGGGGTCTAACGGAGACTACTATCTAGTCCTAGTTCCCCCAGGTGGGATGCCCGGGGGTGTGTACGCTCCCTGTCGGTGTCACAGGGGGGTGTGTACTATTGTGAGCCCTAAGCTTGTATACCTGCCGCCAATCTCAATGTGCGGCAGGGCCCTATGGGTCTTGCGACCGATCCGGGCCGCTGGGGTAGACACACCCAGACGTCCCGGGTGCAAACTGTGGACAAGCGGGGGTTAATATGCTTCCAGACCGCGACTAGGGAAGCCCCCAAGGCCGCAGTCGGAGCCCCTCCAACTAACTGCCTTCCCCTGAAGGGGGTCGGCGGGTGTGCTGGGTCACCACCCACTTGGGTTCGTTGGCACCGTAAGGTTTCCCCCAAGTACCAACCGAAAAAACAGATGGTTTTTACTCGTAAGGAGTCAAAAAACACAACGAGAACGCGAGCGTAGAAGGCCGACTACGGATGCGTAGCAACCGTAGCCGGTTTGCTACGGCGTAGCTGCGCGTAGGCGAGTGCGTGAGCACTTACCGTAGCGGCACTACGAGTGGGCGGTGGGCGGGGCCAGGTGGCCTACGCGGCGAGAGCGGCAGTGCTACGGCGTAGCACTGCGGCGCTCTAGACGGAGTCGGGCTTCGCGTGCGGCTCGCTTGGCGCGAGCGAGAGAGCGCGGTACGGGGCAGGGCACACGTGTATGCGCAACGGCTGCCGAACGCGGAATGATTAATTTTATTCTGTTTTTAGTATTTGTTGTTATAGCGGCAACAGAAATACATCATCTGTGAAAATTTCAACTGTCTAGCTGTCACGGTTCATGAGATACAGCCTGGTGACAGACAGACGGACAGACGGACAGACGGACAGACGGACAGACGGACGGACAGACGGACAGACAGCGAAGTCTTAGTAATAGGGTTCCGTTTTTACCCTTTGGGTACGGAACCCTAAAAACCACTAATTTCGCACAATTCGGCCTGCAGTGACTGACGTAACAACCACTTCGTAGTGCAAGCTGATTAGAACTTTAATCTAACAGTATTTCAATCGAAGTTTGAACCACCACAAATAGAGTTGCTAATTTTGCTCGGGAACCGCCTTAACGAGAAATAAAAAATTCTTTTGTTATGTATCGGTAGATAGAGTGATATTATTTTATTTATACCTACTGTGTTAAAGTACCTAATCAACACACACACAAAAAAAACATGCCTGTTTTCAGCGATCGCGATACCCGTATAGGGCCCGTGCACAAAATTAAGGCATTTTGAACATTTTTGATCACTGCTTGTGGGAAAGGCAAGAAGAATTTGAACCTTATTTATTTTTATTATAAGAGACAGGTTCTTCATCTTGTCGACTGCTTGAACAATTTTTTAAAATAATGTATATATTAATGGCAATCACCCATATTCAAAACCCCTTTTCCGCAAAAGTAACGAGCGAGTGATGTTTGTGGTTCGCTGAACAAAGAACTACAAAATATTCTGAACATTAAAAAATATGAATAACATCATTATATGGTCTACTCGTAACATAGCAAGAAACATTATTGATTTCAATACGAAATATAGCAGAAAAAAAATGTTGAAAAAACGTAATTTGTGGAAAACGTCGGGACAAATAAGTATTTTTTTCTATACCTTAGAAACACTTTAAAGAAAATTAAAAAAATAATTCTTAATCTCAAGGTAGCGTTTTAATAGAATCTGAATTTTAATTTATAAATAAACAATAACTTCATTTCGTAAATTAAATGCAAAGTGAACTATATAATCGACCGCGCAAACCCGATCCCGTCAGTAACGAAAGGGCTCTCCCAGCGTGAGCACGTATCACTTTGCTTCGCAAGCGCTCCCGAGTTATTACGTGAATATATTTCCGAGATATACGCAGACTACCACATTTCGATCCAGTATTTATATTAAAATTATTAAACTTTTTGATTGTATTAAGATAAGTTTTTTTTGACGTTGGTTGTTTATTAAGATTTATTTCGTCTTCATATTATTTAAAGTTAAGTTTCTTTGTTTGTACATAATATGTTGTATGCAAGGGTAATAATCTGCGGAACTACTGATCCAATTCCGAAAATTCTTTCATTTAGGGGATTTCACTACTTCATATTATTATTGGTTTTCATGGTAACCTATGGTACCTACAATTTGATTTTAAAATAAAGATAATTTTCTATTTTGGAAGTGCGATTTGGTAGAAATCGTCACGTAAGAAAATGCCGTATGTTTTTGTGTGTGTGTGTGTGTGTAGTAGGAGGTATACAAGAAGGGTATGGCGGGGTCGAGTGAGCGAGCGATATTTTTCTTCATAGGTGTCGATTTCGTGGGTTTTGGGGTTGGTGATAACGAAAATGAGGTCAAAATGAAAATCCAAGATGGCGCCGAGGAAAATTTTTGATTTTCCGTCATGGGTGTCGTTTTCATGATTTTTGGGGTTGCTGGTTACGAAAATGAGGTCAAAATGAAAATCCAAGATGTCGGCGAGAAAAAATATTGTTTTTCCGACATAGGTGTCGTTTTCATGGTTTTTGGGGTTGCTGGTTACGAAAATGAGGTCAAAATGAAAATCCAAGAAGGCGCCGAGGAAATTTTCTTGATTTTCCGTCATGGGTGTCGTTTTCATGGTTTTTGGGGTTGCTGGTTACGAAAATGAGGTAAAAATGAAAATCCAAGATGGCGCCGAGGAAATTTTCTTGATTTTCCGTCATGGGTGTCGTTTTCATGGTTTTTGGGGTTGCTGGTTACGAAAATGAGGTAAAAATGAAAATCCAAGATGGCGCTGAGGAATTTTTTTTGTTTTTCCGTAATTGGTGTCGTTTTCATGGTTTTTGGGGTTGCTGGTTACGAAAATGAGGTCAAAATGAAAATCCAAGATAGCGCCGAGGAAATTTTTTTGATTTTCCGTCATGGGTGTCGTTTTCATGGTTTTTGGGGTTGCTGGTTACGAAAATGAGGTAAAAATGAAAATCCAAGATGGCGCTGAGGATTTTTTTTTTATTTTCCGTAATGGGTGTCGTTTTCATGGTTTTTGGGGTTGCTGGTTACGAAAATGAGGTCAAAATGAAAATCGAAGATGGCGCCGAGGATTTTTTTTTATTTTCCGTCATGGGTGTCGTTTTCATGGTTTTTGGGGTTCCTGGTTACGAAAATGAGATCAAAATGAAAATCCAAGATGGCGCCGAGGAAAATTTTTGACTTTCCGTCATGGGTGTACTTTTCATGGTTTTTAGGGTTACTGATTACGAAAATGAGGTGAAACTAAAAATCCAAGAAGGCGCCCAAAAAAAAATTTCGGTTTTATTGTCATGGGTGTCGTTTTCATGGTTTTGGGGGTTGCTGGTTACGAAAATGAGGTCGAATGCAAATCCAACATGGCGTCGAGAAAAAACTTCGGTTTTTCCAACGTAGGTGTCATTTTCATGATTTTTGAGGTCGCTGATTATTTTAATTTTTTTGCTTCCTGGGTGCCATCTTAGATTTTCATTTTGACCTCATTTTCGTAATTAGCGAACTCGAAAACCATGAAAACGACATCCATGACGGAAAAACCAAAAATTTTCCTCGGCACCATCTTGGATTTACATTTTGACCTCATTTTCGTAACCAGCAACTCCAAAAACCATAAAAACGACACCCATGACGGAAAATTAAAAATTTTCCTCGGCGCCATCTTGGATTTGCATTTTGACTTCATTTTCGTAACCAGCACCCCTATAAACCATGAAAACGACACCCATGACGGAAAATCAAAAATTTGCCTGGGCGCCATCTTGGATTTGCATTTCGACTTCATTTTCGTAACCAGCAACCCCAAAAACCATGAAAACGACACCCATGACGGAAAATCAAAAAAAATCCTCGGCGCCATCTTGGATTTTCATTTTGACCTTATTTTCGTAACCAGCAACCCCAAAAACCATAAAAACGACACCCATGACGGAAATACCAAAAATTTTCCTCGGCACCATCTTGGATTTACATTTTGCACTCATTTTTGTAACCAGCAACCCCAAAAACCATAAAAACGACACCCATGACGGAAAATCAAAAATTTTCCTCGGCGCCTCTTGGATTTTTATTTTAACCTGATTTTTGTAACCAGCAACCCCAAAAACCATAAAAACGACACCCATGACGGAAATACCAAAAATTTTCCTCGGCACCATCTTGGATTTACATTTTGCACTCATTTTTGTAACCAGCAACCCCAAAAACCATAAAAACGACACCCATGACGGAAAATCAAAAATTTTCCTCGGCGCCTCTTGGATTTTTATTTTGACCTGATTTTTGTAATCAGCAACCCCAAAAACCATAAAAACGACACGCATGACGGAAAAACCAAAAATTTTCCTCGGCACCATCTTGGATTTACATTTTGACCTCATTTTCATAACCAGCAACCCCAAAAACCATAAAAACGACACCCATGACGGAAAATCAAAAATTTTCCTCGGCGCTTCTTGGATTTTTATTTTGACCTGATTTTTGTAATCAGCAACCCCAAAAACCATGAAAACGACATCCATGACTTAATAACCAAAAATTTTCCCTGGCGCCATCTTGGATTTTCATTTGACCTCATTTTCGTTATCAGTGACCACTTAAACCATGAAAACGACACCGATGACGGAAAAAACAAAAATTTTCCTATGCGCCATCTTGGATTTTCATTTTGACCTCATTTTCGTAATCAGCGACCCCGAAAACCATAAAAATGACACCCATGATGGAAAAAACAGAAGTTTTCCTCGGCGCCATCTTGGATTTTCATTTTGATCTCATTTCGTTATCAGCGACTCCTTAACCATGAAAATGACATCCATGACAGAAAAACCAAAAAGAAAAAACCACCTTCAAGTATAAATAACAGGGGTATGTTATGTTTACCCTACAGAGTGAACCTCAGTGGCCATTAAGTCGCGCTAAAGTCCAGTCGCGCAAGTGTCCTTTCGCGCAAGAGTCCATTCGTGCAAGTGTCTTGGCGCGCAAATGTCCGTTCGCGCATAAGTCTAATCGAGCAAAAGTCCATTCGCGCAAGTGTCCAGGCGCGCAAAAGTCCGTTCGCGCATAAGTCCAATCGCGCAAAAGTCCATGCGCGCATTTGTCTTTTCGCGCAAGTGTCTTTCGCGCAAAAGTCCCAGATCCAGAAAAAATAAGTTTGTCCTTTAAAAAGTTTGTACGGAACCCTCAGTGCGCGAGTCCAACTCGCACTTTTATTTATCATTTTGTAAAATGTTTATATGTATCTAAATTCTTCTAATACAAAATTAAACCATTTTTATTTTGATTGTGATAAATATACAGTAGACACACATTCCAGACTTTTATTTCTAAACCGTACTGACTTTATAATTATGTATCATAAAATAATATCGTCTACAGGATCAAAATGGTTTAAGCGATCACTACGCTCGATCTTCACCCGTGTGTGCGTGTATCTGCATGAACAATGCACACTAACATAGGATCGCAACGAATTTGCCTAAACTCTAGCGACTGAACTTTGTGCACGGACTCTTAACGCAAAAACATAAAAACTTTTTTTTTCCGTAACTCAAACCGGCCACTTTGAAACTTCCCTTTGTTTGATAAATGGGAATTTTCGTATTTATCTTTCCTTGTCTGTCGGTACTATAAATGTTTGTTTTAAAACAAGCTCTGTAGAACAGTTACGAGCGAGGAAACCGCAAAATAAATAAATAAATAAATATTGCTGGACATTACACACAGCGCCATCCAGTGCCACACTAAGCAAAGGCTTGTATCGTGGACACCAGAGAGTTGATACATACATATACGATACTTTTTGTTTGTAAATACATACTTATTATACATATGAACATCCATGAAAAAAAATGAGTTGTAGTCTCCTCCACGTTTTTTTTGCTGTATGTGGTTGAATGTGAAACATAACTGACTGTATATCAGATTCCCCGGAGGAGCCTGTAGGTGTACCAATGTGTGTAGGTATATTACAAGTTCACCTAATTGGGATACATGTGTATTAGCGAACATAATTATAATCATCGTATTAGCCCCAAAATGTGGGTGGTTGTTGGTTGATGAGAAAATAATTATGTTCGCACTTCGCAGACGACTTTTTGCGATATGTGACCTTTTACGACTCTATGTAAACGTGTTCTTGCGTTTAACCTATGTAGGGTTATGGGTGATAATTCAATTTTTGTTCGTGTAATTCGAGAAATTGTAGGCTTTTTTCTTGATATTTGGTCTCATGGATTGTTGATATGAAAGAAAAAGGAGTAAAAATGATGCCGTGACGTTTGACAGATGAGAATGGATGAAGTAAACGTCGCGCCGACCACAAATAGAATGGGTCAGGAAGATGATGATGATTTGATAAAAAAAGCATGTCTTAAGGCCCTTCTAACCCTAAAATTAGCAACTCTATTTGTGGTGGTTCAAACTTCATTTGAAATACTGTTAGAATAAAGTTCTAATCTACTTGCACTACAAAGCGGTTGTTACGTCAGTCACTGCGGCCGAATAGTGCGAAATGAGTGGTTTTTTGCGATTTACAAAAAATCTATTGATTGGACTAAAAAAATAAAATACATAAGACCTGCTTTATAGTTAGTTAAGTTAGTATGCAAAGTTTGATGATCTAATTTGAAGTACTTTTTGGTTGGTTTATTGTTTGATTTGGAGGTAACTTAGGATATTTTTTCTATCGAGAAAAGTTTATGGAATCGTGTTTTCGTCACACAGTACTTAGCATTAATCCTCAACTTTACCATATATTTATTTCAAAATTAATATTGCATTATTTTAGGCGTAACGGAGGATCAAGCTAAGCCATTTGAGTGAGTATAGGCCCTTAAGCATGTCTCTCGTTTAATCTAACTTAGCATTAATATACTAATAATACAGATCCCCATGTTGTTTACTGACTTTTCCTGCTTATTTCCCGCAATAAAATGCACCTTATTAAAAGCATTATGAAACCTAACACAAACGGTTCCCAACATCTTTCTCATTCATCTTGAAAAGATAAAATAGAATCGAATTCAGCCGTTTCGTCGGGCTTAACCGCGGGAATCTAATCACATTTACGGTTTTGTACTGTTTTATTTTACAAAACCCGGGGATTTACTTCGTGTTGAATTCGTAAGAATACGGTGAGCGACGAGGCTGGAAGGTGATTTTATTTCTAAGGTTATGATTGTTTCGTTTATCTTATGAATGTTGATTTAACCAAGTTTTGAAATATTTTTGTGATTGTTTCTGTCGTGTGATTGTGACTGGAGTTTAGAGGTTGATGTTCATGCGTAATCCATATCGTAGATATGATTTTACTTCAGAATTCTCGATATTCTCCATTTATAGGAAAATATTGTAGTATACAAAATATTGTGGTACACTATTTTTTCGTATAATGTAAAGTGAGCGAGATACGCAGTTTGCGAACATCGTAAAATTTCAATCCATAAAAATGTCAGCACACAACAACCAGTCTATAAAACACTATTTTATTTTCAAATCCAGAAGCCCATAAAATCTAAATTAATGTCGTGAGCAATCCTATTGCAGTCCAGTCCCACATGAGTCCACTAATCTGGGGAATTTGCTACATTTACGAGTCGGTCAAAAGTAGCGAGCTACTAGGAGCACATAAGTTGGGTGGATATCTGTTATGTAAGTAATGCGGTGGCCGGCTCAGGTGACGTCACGGGGTAACGAACCGCTTCGAGATAATAACCTACTTACGGGCAGTATGTCGAGTGGATTTCTAGTTATGTAACCAGGGAGGCATGGACGTATGGGAGGTACAGATTTATACTTGAGAATGTACGAAGAATTCCCGTTCTCGATATTACAATACTAAGTAAACAATGCCATAATTAACATACTTGGTATGCTAATTAGTCATTATGTTAGAACCCTATGAATATTTCAGGATTGTTATTACATTGTCCTATTAAGTACCTGCTTCAAATGGACACATCAGGAGGGGTCTACGAGAGCAGTTTTGTGCCGTAGACGCTCTACGCCAGCGCCACAGCAAGTTTTTCGTAGCAAAAAGCGTAGCGAATGCATTTGTAGCTCCAATTTCTTCACTACAGATAAATCACGATTGCTCGTAGACCAAAAGACAATAGTCCGAACTCCAACATTGATAAATGTTCCCTCCATTGATGTACTAGAGGCTTTTAGAAAAAAAAGACAGTATTTTCCTTTTGACTTGAGCTTGTTTTTCCAGGTTTAAATTCCAGTTCTATTGGACTATTGTGGTGTCTGCGGGTTCCACTCACTCGGGTAGCTTTGTTCAGTTTAGCAGTAGTGGAACATTGATGCTGGTACATGAAGAATGCGCGTTTATTAAAGTTTTGCGAGTCAGTAGTCCGGTGCGGCTTCTATTGTGCAAAGCAAACAAAGTAAGCCTCGGGCTGCGG
The DNA here is from genome assembly GCA_905147715.2 of Xestia xanthographa. Lineage (NCBI taxonomy): Eukaryota > Metazoa > Arthropoda > Insecta > Lepidoptera > Noctuidae > Xestia > Xestia xanthographa. The sequence continues at coordinate 3,330,535 of LR990659.1, read as the reverse complement.
GATCCGACACGGGTGGATGATGTTTGATTGGATATTTTCTGGTTTAAAGGATATTTAACAGAAGATAATAGTTCTAAAATGCAGCCATATTTATGGGTCTATACGTATAGTGCAGCATGGTTCTAATAATGTTTTAATAACATTGTGAGGAGCGCGCTGTTGGTAAACATTTGCGAAATTGCCTTGAGGAAATTTAACTAAAAAACAATATGGCAGCCCAGTTTCGGCTATGGTCAGGCGGCAAGAGCATGCATCAGCTTTATATTAGGTAAACTTGCTTTTGCTCGCGGCTTCGCTTTCGTTATGTACGGAAATTGATCCACGGGAACGTCGAACGGTTTAAATGTAGCCTTTGACACTCGGAGATAATGTATAGCTTCCTGTTAGTGAAAGAATTTTCGGAAAGGGATCTGTAGTTTCGAAGATTACCCCTTACATACAAACTTACAAACTTACCTCTTTATAATTTTAGTATAGATGCCACAAATGAGGTTTTATCTAAACAATGCGAATGTTGTGTCTCAGTAACCTTAAACCATTTAGATAAAAAAACAAACGCATAAATCATGAAGTTTGCTTCATCGCTAAATAGCGTCCGGGTTGGATGCGTGTTTTTGAGCAAGAATTATCTCCATAAATTATTTCTAAGACTACAAAAGAAAAAGCAACTTTATAATATCACTTTACAGTTGATCAATAGTCCCTTCCCACAAACAGACCGGACTATTGTAAATGATAAGGAAAAGTGTCAACCGTATATTTGTAGTAGGTAGGTACCTGTGGACTTCTGTGCGCCTGGTAGAAAGGGGAGCCGTGTAGGGAAACAGTTTAAATAATATGTACCTACCGACCGGACCGAGGGACGGAAGGTCGGGGCGAAAAGTGCATCGTGTTGGAAATATTGTTAAAATGTTTGAGTAAAAAGTACTCCACAAGCCATTCGAATAGTAAAGTTTTAATTAAGCTTCTTATTCTGTTGCCGTATGTATATAATATGTGCAATGTGAAAAGTTTTTGTAGATTCTCAAACAAAACAATATTTTGACAGGAGTATTTTTGTTAAACAACACCGTTTATCATCAATAATTATGGTCTCCTGGTCTATCCAAATATTGTCTGTTAGATATTACCGCGGCTGATTCCGCCGTTTTACCCTGAATAATAATTATGTTTTTGTAAATGAGCTTTTTGAATGGAAACTGTTGAAATAATTGATTTACAAAAATATTAGGTATAAGGCTTTTTTCAAATGTAACTGAGCATTAAAGAAAGCTGAGCCACATCAATCTGGTGTTGTTATGTCAAAATGGCCTGCGGGAGTCCCACGGCGCGATTGACGATTCACTGCATTACGAGCTTCCTATTCAGTTACTCAAAACCATGATTAATTAATGGACATTCGAGAAACTTCAAGTCGTATCTAAGCTAATTTATTCACTACTCAGGCTTCAAGTAATTGAAACATGCATGAGTTTATAGCGAACATTAAAGTTGTAGCCTCTTATTTTTCACAACGTCAGCTAAGTTCTGGTCTAAGAAATAAGTTGGCATCACTCCAGTTTGCTCATAACTTGTAATTGCAGAAAAGTCGGACATCTATGCCACTCTAATAAAACAGAAGCAGATTATGACACAGATTCATAATTTAAGGGGGAAAGTCCAAGAGAATTAACGAGCATATACAATTCTGACGTCATAACATCCTTGGCTCTCAAGATTTATTCTTAAATTTAATCTTAACGAAATTTTCATAAAATCCATTTTCCAGTAGCAACCGTTTAACTAAGATGGATAATAAGGGTCTGAAATTAAAAAAAAAGTAAACCAACTTTTGTTCACACCTGTACCAAAAATTCGTGTCTCATTTCCCTCCCGGAGGTACACAAAGGGGCGACTGAACGATACGCACTACGTATACTACCTTAACCGTATCGACTACTAATCGAATGTCCGACTATTACGCCTACATGTTTTATACTTGTTATGCTTTGGCCACGAGATACACGGTCGAGCGACAAGCGTCTAACGGAAAAAAGAAAAAGAGAAAAAAAGAGCCAATTCAGAGCGTCCCACTGTGATAGGTAATATTCATAAGTGGTTACATTTATAATGTAGGTGGTGCCGCAGTGGCGTGCCTAGAAGTCTAGAATACGGCAAACCCATAAGGCAAGGCTAGGTAATAAGGCAAACAGACTGTTCCGAAAACATAACTCCATGAAGAGGATATAAAGGCAAGCCAAGATTTTAGGCTTATTTATGAAAAAACCGCCACTTGGTGGTGGTATAAAACTGATTTATTAAATATGGCAGTAATTACTGGAGCTCGCTGTTTGATTTACGTTCCGCATGGCATGACTGCCACAAGACACAACAACCTAATATTTACACTGTTAGATTCGCCTTGACCGCGTCAAAAAATGATTACGTGTCAATAACATTAAAATAGTACTATCTAGTTCACTCATACTGAAAATCATATCTTTCGTTTCATGCGGGATGTGCGATGTGCGCACTGAGAAGAGTCTCAGTGAGCCTCAGTGTGAACACTTACATGTAACGATGAACGTTTTTAACTGCGACGGTATTCACGCGAAGGAAAAAAGTGACACAGGCTGCACGAGCTCGTCGCTTGTCACAAGTCTTATTTCTTGAGGTCGTGAATGGGGCCTTACAGAATACACACTCCTTACGAAGTTGAGGCAAACGGCTAATTAGGGTGCTACGCGACCACAGTTTTACTTATTTACTTTATTTTTCCGGGCTTTTCCTGTTACAGTCGGTGCGGTTAGCTTATGTCGGCACGAGCTCGACATGTGTTTATGAGCAAAAGTTGTGTTGTGTACACGGTAAGTTACACATGCGGGTTGTTGTCAGTGTGACATAAAATGAAGCAATTAATTGTTGACAGTGTTATAATTAATTAACCCGGAACAGATCTGAAATTGAAAATAATTATGTGTAATTGGGTATTATGACCAAAGATAGGATCGGAATCGGTGGAGTATAATATTTGCCTTAACTTCTAACACGTAGGTAACATGTGGATATATGTCAGTGGCGAAGGATCCATACAACTCGATTCCTACCGGATTCCATTTGAAAATGGCACAGTCAATATTCTATAGACAAATAATATAATCACATTAAAGATATATGTACTCCGGCTTATCTCTGACAAAAATTAACCCTTCGCTACTGATATATGTATAAAGTCCCGGAATGATTTTAAAGTTCCGAAATAAAACTATTAAACTAGAGGGAGGGATCCATTATATTCCGATTTCTGGTTATGAATTCACAACCAATAAGTTCAGTTCAGCTTTTAAGTAATTATGTTCCTGAAAGAGTAAGTACAGTGAGACTACTAGCATATATTTATTAAACTGCCGTATATCGCAAAAAATACCGAATCAAAATCATCGTGTCGAAACCGGGATGTTCTAGAACCAATGCGAAGACATATTATTATCCACCAATCTACACTGGGCCCGTATGGTGGATTATAGTACTTATTGCCAATTCACTCCATCTCACAGAAAAAAACTGGTTTGCCTGCCGAAGGAACATTATAAAAAAAACCGGCCAAGAGCGTGTCGGGCCACGCTCAGTGTAGGGTTTCGTAGTTTCCCGTCCGTCACAATAAGTGTTCCCACTTATGAGTTAAAAGAATCAGACAAAAAGAAACAGAAATCAGACAAAAAGTTGTACAAAAACTGTTGTTTCCATCAAGTTCAAAATAATTTTCCTAGAAAGTCCTTATAAAGTTCTACTTTTCAGATTTTTTTCATATTTTCTAAACTTATGGTTCAAAAGTTAGAGGGGGCACACATAGTTTTTACTTTTGGAGCGATTATTTCCGAAATTATTGACATTATCAAAAAATGATTTTAGGAAACCCCTATTCATTTTTAAATACCTTTCCAACAATATATCACACGTTAGGGTTGAAATTAAAAAAAAAATCACTTCCCACTTTACATATAGGGGGGCTACCCTAATAAAACATTTTTTTCCAATTTTTATTTTACCACTTTGTCGGCGTGATTGATACCAAATTTCAGTTTTCTAGTGCTAACGGTCACAGAGATTAAGCGAGGACGGACAGACGGACAGACATGGCGAAACTATAAGGGTTCCTAGTTGACTACGGAACCCTAAAAAACAGCAAAAGCACCATACAAAATTACTTTCTACTTCTTTTACCAAACTCAACACAAACATTTCTTTTCAAAACAATTTTATATTTATTATTACAACGTGGAACACACAGCTAGTTTGCACACACGAATTGCATCTGAAAATTTAATCTTGTAAGTACGTTTTTTGGTTCTTATTCGTATGCCGTAAATTCGGGTAGCTTTTCCCAAATGAATGGATAGTCTGCTGGCCGTGAAAAGGGATTCCAGAATGAAATAGGTACTGTTTATTTAGCGATGTCCTCGACGATCGTTATTTTTGCATAAACCCGTCGGAATTAATGCGGTGATGAAATATTGTTTGGTCAGTTTTGAACGGGAACGCTGGAAATTCTTTTTTGGATCACCTGGTGTTATTGGCGGCGGTAATTACTTTTTTCTGATAGACCATGGAACCGATTTCAATGTGAAGGTTCGGTCAAAGCGATATGGACGTGAGAAGCGTTCGCAATTTGTTCTTACCAAAACCGAACATTGACTAGTCACATTTTCAGGACTAACACATATTATATGCTTCAGTGTTTTTAGACCAAACTAGGCCTCCGCCTACGTTTTGACCGTATCGCACGCATTTACACGCGCCTTGGGACTTTATCCCTACTAGCACTCAGGAATTTTCGAATTTTCATAGTAAATCTTCAAAATTAATTGATGCTTTGCTTTTTCTTAATTTTAAAAATCTAAAAAATGATCAAATATCCATATCGTGTATCCAGACTATACCAGTACATAATGTCAGCTAGCTAACATGATCCCTCTTTGAATAAATATTACAATATATCATGTTTGCACAACAAACAATGTTCCGTATTTATTGTTTTAGTTGCAAAAAATAAATTGGTATCGCCAATCGTCGATTGATCAATGTTTGATCAGTAAACAGTGTCGAGTTTGTTATTAATAAGTATTTTATGTGTTATTTATATAACAGAGCTACTACATTTTCACGTACATGGATTCTATAGATTTTTTCTTGTAGGATTCCTGTTTTCATTGTGTATTAACGTCAGCTAGCGTTGCACAATCCTGCTATTCTGTTCACGATTCTATCCCCATTTAAAGTGGTTCTTCTGAACGCTAAAATATTATTTAACTAACTCTTAAACAAGTGAATATGATTAAATTTAAATAATTTATGATTAATATTCGAACGTTTTGTAATGCAATATCCATTCGTATGTTTTCCATAAAGCTCTTCACTTCAGAGTCTGTTGAATACATTTAAATGTGGAATCTTACATTATTTAACAAAATGAGCCCCTTTTCCCTCTCCCACCACCCCTCCCTGTCCGTCGATGCACCTCCACAAAACCATGCGTTTACCAATTAATATTAAATTCCAGCCAAAATGCCAAACGCGGCCATTCGTAATTAAGTCTATAAAGTTGAGCTACAGTTATTTAACTTCGACGAAACTTAAATTATTCATTGTATTTTGTACGTAGATTAGTAGTATTAGTACTGACTAAGTAGTTTGTGAATAAATGGATGGATTACATAAATTCGACCATTAAAAGTTGGTTCACTCAAATGGGTTTCTGCTCCGACTAAATTGATTTGTAAAAAGTTGTTAATTGGCAACTTAGATAAAGGCTGAAGTCCTTCATGCGTAATAATGGTATTTTGATTTCTGAAATATGAGCAAAAGAGCTGATTTTGAGGAAACCTTTTGTCGAAATTTCTTTTGTGTTGCGCATGTGGCAATAACTTTTCAACTTGGTAATTCGATATAATAACACAAAAGCAACCCCGAATAGTCCTTAAAATTAATGCACATTCACCCTCTTATTATAAAACGTGGTCTTAAAAAAGTACCGGCTTTAGTACTAGGTTTAAACCATGACCTTGAATAAACGTTATTACAAAACGAAGTTTATCGCTAGTCCTAGAACTATCTATGGTACCAAAGTTAGACCATCGTGACCCCTAGTTTAACTATGGTACTAAATTGTCAACTCGTTTTTTAACATATTTATATTGGTTTTCGTCGACTTATCTTCAAGTATTTTAACCGACTCGGCAATAAGTTGACGTAGTATAAATCCTAGAATGAAATTTGTATTAATGTAAGTAATGTGGCCTAAGTACATGGTTTAGCTTATTGCATCAAATACTGTGTGTAGTTGTGTCCGTAATCTAACATGTCAGTTATCACTAACCTTTTCTTCTGAACTCCAATTTTCACCTCTTTTTTTTGTTTGGTTGATCCATTTTTTTTAAATTGAATGCACACACGATCTCACCACAAAGAATACTGTGCCCAAAGAACTGTGCCTTTACTTGTATTATTACTCTTGAAGTGAAACCGGACATATAGTTTATTATAAGATGTAACATAAACATTTCGAAAACATTACTCAAATTACGCGCGCCACCCAGTTCACTCCATTATACGCGCTAGCTCGATAGTTGTTCCAAAACAGAACAATTGGATTGATGCATTCAAAAAAATACAAGTCGGAATATTTAAATACCTTTAAATAACAAAACTTTGTATTTTACCACTACAAATAACAATTTATAAAATATTTTTTCTTTAAATTACGTAACAACATTCTGTAAAAAGGAACGGTGCAGAGAACGCTGAACGAATGATTGAATAGTTTTAGATATTTTGTTGCTTATAATCTGTGGATTATGTTTAGACCAGGGACTATCTTTGGTACTATGTTGTCCTTTGTTGGTCTACGATTTGTAATACGAAACGTTAGTACCGTAACAATCCTAGACCTTTTAGTCCTGGTTTAAACCTGGTAGGTACTTATTGGAAGTTTTATAATAAGACGGTCAAAGTTTATAATACATGTTTAACAAAGTAAATAGCCAAGAACCTTGGCTTTATTGATTACAAAATTACAAATCGAATTATTGACGTTTTGAATAAAGACTTTTTGGTATTTGTTTTTTTTTTTGGAACTGCCATTCTTCTCTAGAGCCGACTGGCCATTAATTCAGTTACTGACCATTCCACGAATATTTGAAACTAGAACACCTGTTCTATTTTGTTTTTTTTTCAGTATCAGTCAACCCAAAAACAAATGAATCAGTCAATCCAAGAATATAGCATAAAATCGCACCTGACTACGCATTTAAACTTTACCAAAACAATGTTCGTTCATCAAATCACGGACAAATAAGTTATATTGCGGATTTTACGCCAACTTTACGATTTAGAAGTTTTTACATCAAATAGGAAAGTTATTCCAAGTTACATTCGAGTGTTGACTGCCCTATGCAAAGTTCGTTGACTTGTAAGTGCCGAAAACGTAACATTTCGTCAAGATGTCTAAACAACGAACAACTATAACATTTATCTGTGTTTCAAGGGAGATTGGACTCTGTTACTTCGTAATAAGGTTGAAGCGTAGTATCGTGGGTGTAACAATAGAATAACGCATCTCTAGAGAACTGGAGGGTATAAATTGAACAAACAATGTATTGCAAAATGGCTACGGAATAACCTACGGTGGAGAGGTGAGTGGTGCTCAAAGTTTTATGTGTTAATTTGCGTGCAGTTAACCAAACTGTTTCTTGTTCGGTTGCAAAAAACTTTAATTTACTTTGATCGTTGAATTTAGGCAAAAGTTTCAGTTAGAGAAATGTTACATAATGGTAAATAGCGAATGAAAAAGTTCGCTTCTCGGAACGTATGAAAGAAATAAAAACAAACTATGATTTATAACCACAATAATCATTAAGCCAGCCACAACTTTTCTTTTTCTCATTTTTATCTGTAGCAGATTACACTCTGCCCTCAATTTCAGTTGATTTATCAATACACATTATCATTTTAATCGTATTTGTACGACATAATTCCCTTAGTCATAAATTCATCTCTGTACTAAGATCCGGGGATTAATACTGAAATAACTTTGAAGGAAGATCAAGTTTTACATATATCTACAGTGTTCCGTACACTTTAACTTTGAGATAAGTATATTGATTACAAGATCGCTGCCACTTTACAGCTTCGGCTGCTACCAGGGTGGCAGAAACGGCGTGTGGAGATTTGTAGATTGGATTACACTTAATATTAATTTCATAGTATAGGTCTTGTAGCACAACTAAGTAATGTGTTTATGGGGCATGCGATGTTAACCTGTAAGGAATTGTTACACTAACTTTAGATAATGGTAGATATTTACTTAAAATATTTACAGTGTAAACAATTGTTGATTGAAATAGCTAAAGCCACGGCTGAGGGCTAATTAATTAACTAGCCATTTTTGGCCTATTTCTTGGCAAATGAATTAGCATTGCCACCTAACGTGGCAAGGCGAATTTTTAACGCCCTGTAGTTTTCCCCTGTATATATGCTAGCAGACATTTTTTAAAATTTGTTTTTATTACATTATGAATTTTTAAATAAAATAACAAACTAAAAGTGAGCAAATTTTATCAAATCGAAAACTAGGTAAATTAGTTAAGTAGTGAGCCCCTGCGGAATAGGCGATCTAAGTACTTATTTTAATGAATTTAGATTATTTTAGATCAAAGAACTTATTATAGGTGAACAATTTTGTTTGTTTCGTTAATGGAAGACAGAATAATTAAAAATAAAGACGAAACGAATTTAAGTGATCTAAGCTTGAAATTAGTTTAATAATAAAGCGAAGTACCTATTCCTGAAAATTGTTTTATCTTGTACCTTAGGAGGTACGTTATAATTGTGATATGATTAGAAGGGAACGTAAGCTAAACGGAAAGATATGGGGACGCTATTCTAAATTTAGTTATTTATTTACCATCAATCTATATTACATAATTATAATAAATCTGTAGAAAAATATTTTTTGTACATTGATAATATTTAAAAAAAAAATTGCCAGGGTGTTAAAGGATAAGCAACAGAACACATTCCCAGCATTTTCGGAATTTTTGTCTGTTTATCTGTTTGTTTGTTTCGATGATCAAGCATCACGCAAAATTTACGCAACCAATGTAGATTAATTCTATCAAAAGATATATGAATTTAAAGTGTTCAAGAAGAACTAATCATCAAATGTAAGATGCATACATGTAGCGACATCTGTTGAACTAAAATGGTACTAATGACTAAAAATGTGTTTAACATTTAAATATCATGATTTCCATGCATTACATTATAATTATGTATATCTTTTAAGGTTGAGCTTTCTCTCTCTTATGTGACGCAGACGAAGTTGCGCGGGTCAGCTAGTTATAACATAATTACAGACTCGTCCAATACAATGCTATAAGACATACACTAAAGAAAACATACATTGTAAACACATGAAATAGAAAAACACACAATATAAAATAAGTAAGATTACCCAGTAAAAATAATAATACCTAATTACTTGAACATGATAATGTTCACAGTTGCACACCTTGAACCACAATGAACTATTTACAAAAAGTAGTAAGTAAAAAAAAAAAACCGGCCAAGAGCGTGTCGGGCCACGCTCAGTGTAGGGTTCCGTAGTTTCCCGTCCGTCACAATAAGTGTTCCCTCTTATGAGTTTAAAGGTGGGTATCCATTATGTAAAAATGCTTGCATATACGAATATACTAGAAACTTAGTCCAGAAATTATTTTGTACAACTTTTTGTCTTTTTTGTACAAAAACTGTTGTTTCCATCAAGTTCAAAATCATTTTCCTAGAAAGTCCTTATAAAGTTCTACTTTTCAGATTTTTTTCATATTTTCTAAAGTTATGGTTCAAAAGTTAGGGGGGGGGGGGGGACACATTGTTTTTTACTTTTGGAGCGATTATTTCCGAAATTATTGACATTATCAAAAAATGATTTTAAGAAACCCCTATTCGTTTTTAAATACCTTTCTAACAATATATCACACGTTAGGATTGAAATTAAAAAAAAAAACACTTCCCACTTTACATATACGGGGGCTACCCTAATAAAACATTTTTTTCCAATTTTTATTTTACCACTTTGTCGGCGTGATTGATATACATATTGGTACCAAATTTCAGCTTTCTAGTGCTAACGGTCACAGAGATTAAGCGAGGACGGACAGACGGACGGACAGACATGGCAAAACTATAAGGGTTCCTAGTTGACTACGGAACCCTAAAAAGAATAAGATCACGTCTAGGTAAAATTTTCTGCAATTTACCTTCTGCTAGACTTCCTCCTGTTCTGTTAAAAAATCCAGTTCATCATTCATAAACTCTTGCCATATTCCCGTGGGTAGAACTACGGAACGCCACCTGCTACGATCCTCACATACTCCTGTCGCCTCGTCCACGTTTATACGTCTGGTCATACACGCAAGCTGGTTGCAAATATCTGAACTTGATCTTCAGTGTCCACAGCTGGACATAAGCCACTTCAATCGTACGCCAATCAACTTGATTCTCGGCAGTGTTCCGGGGCCACGGTATCTCTTTCGAACAGTCCCGCAGCCCCGGCAGGCATCGGTCCTTGCGGATCCCTTCCTTTTTGCTGACTCTCTTTGAGGCGCGCGTGGAACACGAACGCGCCAGCGACACAGCCTGTCGTCGTGAGACAGACGGACGGCGAGGTAGCTCATAGCCCTCGGTCCACAGGCCCGCGCCTACGGTGGCCCCCGAGACGCCCGGGGCGTGTGAACCCAATGGTTATCGGTTCTTCGGAAAATATGGCTAGCCCTTTGACATTTCAGCTTACCTACTCTGTGTCGACAACTTAGGTTCTTTGTCGGAATGTCAATAATTGTCCCAACTCGTTAAGCCCATCAACATGCCAGCATCCTTACAATACCATATAACTCTGTCGAACTCGCGAGCTAGAGCGCTTCGCCCCAACTTTCATTCCTTCATCTTTGTTGGTTTTGTCTCAGACAGTAGTTCGTCGAGGATTAAAATTTAATTACAACAGCCTTCTGTTAGTGACAAGTTTCCCACAGTTTTCAGTTTTAAAGGGAAACGCTTGAAGAAATGAGTAATAAAGAGAAACATGGCCGTAGCTTTGTTTATATTTTAGATTTTCTGCTGAGACTGTTAAAGTGGCGTTTTGTTATTGTTTTGTTGAGTTTTAATTAAATTTTGTGTTGTTAATGTTAAGACAAGGAAGGATTAAGAGTTCTGTTAACAAACGTTTTGACCTTGTCAGTCTGGGATGTAGCGATTTGTTTGTAAATAAAAAACCAGCCAAGAGCGTGTCGGGCCACGCTCAGTGTAGGGTTCCGTAGTTTCCCGTCCGTCACAATAAGTGTTCCCACTTATGAGTTTAAAGGTGGGTATCCATTATGTAAAAATGCTTGCATATACGAATATACTAGAAACTTAGTCCAGAAATTATTTTGTACAACTTTTTGTCTTTTTTGTACAAAAACTGTTGTTTCCATCAAGTTCAAAATCATTTTCCTAGAAAGTCCTTATAAAGTTCTACTTTTCAGATTTTTTTCATATTTTCTAAACTTATGGTTCAAAAGTTAGAGGGGGGGGACACATTGTTTTTTACTTTTGGAGCGATAATTTCCGAAATTATTGACATTATCAAAAAATGATTTTAGAAAACCCCTATTCATTTTTAAATACCTTTCCAACAATATATCACACGTTAGGGTTGAAATTAAAAAAAAAAAAAAAAATTACTTCCCACTTTACATATAGGGGGGCTACCCTAATAAAACATTTTTTTCCAATTTTTATTTTACCACTTTGTCGGCGTGATTGATATACATATTGGTACCAAATTTCAGCTTTCTAGTGCTAACGGTCACAGAGATTAAGCGAGGACGGACAGACGGACGGACAGACATGGCGAAACTATAAGGGTTCCTAGTTGACTACGGAACCCTAATAAAAAGCCATTTTATATCTCATTTTTTACGTAAGTTCAGAGCCAATCAAGATTTTTAAAGAGTTTATAGTGCTGTCTTTTGTAACTGTTTATTTCAATTATCATCATCATTTGCCTAGCCTTTTCCCAACTATGTTGGGGTCAGCTTCCAGTCTAACCGGATGCAGCTGAATACCAGTATTTTACTTGGAGCGACTGCCTATCTGACCTCCACAACCCAGTTAGTACTGGGTAATACGATACCACTTGGTAAGACTGGTAGTCAGACTTTTTGGGCCACTGGCTACCAGCATATTTCAATTAATAAGTTATAAATGACTTCAGCCTATAAAATAGCTTACTTGCCTGAATGCCAAAATTACAATTCACCTGTTACCCAAAATCTACAATTTCATTTCATTACCTCTCTCTTCTATAAATCATCTAGATTTGCATTCACGCTCACATTTATAATTTATAGACTGCGCAGATCAGAGAAACTAAATAAATCATTGAAAGGTACTCAGATAGTTACTAACCGCATTGAGATCGAATCCAATCGATGTTGGTTCGCTGAGCTGTGCCACAAACATTCCCACCGCAAGAATGTTGATTAACTGGAATGTTCTATTATTTAATTTCTCGTTGATAGTACAGCAGTATACAGGGTGTAAAAAGACATCACGAAGCCGTCAACCAATCATTCTGTACATCAAACTAAGAACTTTACGCAAAAATTAAGTATTGCTGGCTGTTTTTGGGATGAAAAATCATGTTTTGTGGTAGAACTCAATGTAACGCACTCAAAACATTGTGCTGATGGATGGATTGAATAGTACGGGGGTCGTGGAAGTGTTTAAAGTAAAAATCTTACATAAAAAACTTGGATTTAAAATACAAACTTGTCAAAAAGTTGGAACTTTGACCCCCAATATCTCCGTAACTAGAAGGTTCCTAGGTATGGTGTAGAACAAAAAATTATCGCAATGTCGGGGAGAACAAGTGACATTCGGCTTCGTTAAGAGGTGTTTTACACGCTTTATGACAGTAGGTAAAAGGAAATGGAAAGGTAAAAAATGAGTCCTAAATGTATACCCCGTCTGCTTCTTCTCAGCGTGTCGATGACAATTTAAATTGAGTCAGCCCAAAAATTTGCGACAAGTTTGGCACTTAAAGTAGCGTTCATCAGCTCCAATGATATACACACAACAGGACAGGCAGGACACGATATCAAGTGGCCCATCGTTAGTGGAACAACATCAAATTTACACTTCAGGGCAGAGTCATCTTTGAATCTCCACCTGAACAGGTTTTCCTTGCTTTGGCCAACCTGTGTCCGAAATATATTTCAAGACTTCCAGGTCAGCTATGGCAACTCGTGTCCAGGTTGGAGATTTTCAGCTAATGACACAAATGGGTTGTATAAGGACACACTTTCGTGCCACAGCTTCAGTCTTTCCTAAGAGAGTTCGCCAGTGATCGGAGGCGGACTTTAAAAACTGTTACGGCTTTTTACCTTTTAAATAGGCTAGCTAGTTGTTAGTTAGGCTTATTTTCTTAATTTTTTCGTCGCATGCACCTATTTTGCATGCAGTAACAGTATTGTTTTAGGAAAGACTCGGGTTACCGCTTAATAGAAAGTAACTGCTTCCGTGTTGACACCAGAGACGTTTGAACTACGTATAATATCGAGGGCTTGTGCTAGGACCTAGTCGAGCTAGATATTCAGTGACAGAAAAACATTAAGTACAGTTTTTCTAAGAGAAATTGTCCAGTCAGCTTTATAGGCGGCGTAACTGATGTTCAGAGAAGACAGAGAAATAAATGCACAAAATAACGTGGATGAAAAGAACATTTTCGATAATTAAGCATATAATATTTTACTCTTTAAGTCTTATCACATTTATCTATGAAAGCATTCCCATGTACTTGCAAACAAACAGCACAGTATTAAAACGCATTAACATAAAAGTATAGAGATGTAATGCTGACAAATTACCTGTTCCAAGTAGGTTACATCGTATTTGGGAACGAGCTCTAGTTTATTTGGCAGCCTCCGCCATATTTGTTTATCCCGAAGAGAATGTCGTACCTAAATTAACATAGGGTCATGTGTTTAAATATTAGTTCTGTCCTTGTTGTGTCGTTTCATGTATTCCGGACAGAGTCGGCAGATTATTTCCAGGCTGACTGTTTAGCTGGATATTTTATGTAGGATTTAGGTCTGCCATATGTTGGTCTTTTTTATTTTATTATTTAGACGCTTGACCGTCATATTCTTTTATTACTTTTCATTGTTCAGTGTATTTCATTTATTTAATTTTTTACAATACAAAAGCAGTGGCTATTTTGAAATGACCTGTATGTCTAGTTTAGTCGTGTAGATAAATATGTTTCAATTTCAATAAAGCGACCCGAAACAAGTGTCGGAATCCTTCAGTCTGTAGTTGAACCTTTGTCACTTTTACAGCCAATTCACCCTACAGTACAAAACCATTTCACACACATGTCACATGCAAACATCATCGAAAAGGATCCCAAAACGATAATATGACACGAGTCTATCGCCGCGAGAATTTTTATCGGCCATAGTTTGAGAACCGCTGAGAGATGACCCTCTCAATATTTCACGGGAGATCGCACCCTGCTATATCCCGGGATATTCTGGCGTATCCCCGGCGTATTCCCGGCGTAGTTGGTGGACAGTCTTTGTGCTCTTTACCACCTTTATTAAGATTGGTTGGGTGTCGATGACTTGAGTTTTTGTTGTTGAAAATTTAATGAATTTAGGAAGATAGATTCTTATTTTGTACGAGCCGTGTGGTACCAGTGGTATTTCCATCGGTAAAAGGAAGGAATTTCTTTACGAATTTTCATCTCATCCTAATTTATATTTCTTCTGTAATGATGAGGAAATCCACCCAGCGGTGTAGGTTGTGTCAGTTAATTTTAGTTTTATATTAAGTAGATATACTTGCTTCAGATGTTATAAAGACGAAATAAAAATTGTAAATCGCTATTTCGTTCGTATCTTTATTGGCTTTGAACTCATTTAAATATGATACAATGACAGTATTGATTCTTGCAAGCAGATTGCAGGTCGAAAAGAGGGTGGCAACAAGTGAAGCGAGTTCAAAATGAGAGGGAGATTCTGACTAAGAGATAAAATGAACGTGGTTAAACTATGTTAGGGGGCCAAAAAGGGGTTCAAAAGATAGTTGCGTAGAATTTACATAGAAGTTCTTTGAACTCAGTGATAATGAGGAAAAAGATTTGTCTTTACGCGTTTACTGAATTCTAATTCATTTTATATTAAGTTCGGCTAGTGGATCATGTTGAATCCCGATTAAAATCAACTCACACCCCCAATATATAATTTAATTCCCATTAAAATGCTACCATCGACTTTTTATTACAGCAACCTCATTATAAAGAATGGCGTATCGCCGAGCGCAATAAAAAAATAAAATAGTCCATTAATTTTTATCTATGAACCGAAACAGGGGGGTGTGTTTGATAGGGAACACTCTGGAGCACTCTACTCCACCGTGATTTCAAGTGCTATGAAATAACATTGGGAACCTTTAATAATACCTTGGAATAACGTTGCAAATGGAATACAGTCCGTGTTTGTTGTCTTTGCAGCGGGAGCTAGGAATATTAGATGTTGTCGAATGGCACGAAATGCAAGCGATATTACTGTGTGCTCTATCCCGAGGGAAAGTTGAAAATATTGATGTTGTTGGAAATAAGCAGAAGTGTGCTGTGTGGTAAGGTCAGGATTTTAATACGTTTATGTGTAGCTAATCATCATCAGCCTAGGTTTTTAACATAATACAACATAACCTCATTTATTTCTAGGCCATTATAGCCATAATGGCCCATAGATCCCTTATAAATTAACATAAATATAAAGTAAATACAAAGCTTGTGTTAATAAATAAGATTTGAAACTATGTTAGTGGCACTTCACATTGTGCTGGCTGACCATTGGAACTTGTCTGCTGAAGCAACGGAAAACCACCTCCTGAGGCCAAGCTACCTTAAACCTTATTTTTACGTAAAATATGGCTCCAAATCCTATGTTCCCAACCTAAGGTAGACCTCGAATATAGTCCGACCACGAATGCCTTGAAGTTGACGTTGCGGCGCGACTCCATGTAACTGCACCCTCGGTGTGTACCTTTTTCCAACTATGTTGGGGTCGGCTTCCAGTCTAACCGGATCCAACGGAATACCTGTATTTTACATGGTGACCCTGCATATCAGACTCCTACAACACAGTAACTGAGTAACAACTTAGTAAGACTGGATGGTAGAGATTCGGGATTCTGACGACTCATATCTACTCTCAACCATCTACGCATGACAACTTGTTTCAAAACTGTTGATAGTTGAGGTAGCATTATAGTTGGTGCCAGTTAAGATGAGAATAGCGGTCATTGACCCACCTACATTTATTCAACTTCTTAATTTTGTTAATTTTGAATAAGCCTGTTCAAAGTCTGGAATCGTCATCTATCGTGATCTTCAACATTTTTTGTAATGAAAAACGATACATGGTTTATTTGTTTTGGTTCGTACGAAGAGATATTATGGAAAGGGCAGTGACCGCTATTTTCATCTTAACTGGTACTAGCTATGTAAGAGATAATGAAACATACAACATTACATTTTCAAGGCAAATGTACAGTACAGTTGAATACAAAATGCTCACTCATCTGCAATAATGAAGTCGTATAGTATCAGTCAAGGCCATTTCTATCCTTATTTCGATTAACTCTTCACACTGACAAGGCCAACCCGGTCTAGCCAACAATCACTATGAGCATCGCCCATATTATTACTTGAGATGACATAGCTCCTAGGCTGTTTAAACATTCAAGTTCATACAACAATGGGACATCCGTAAGTGACATACATTACATCGTCTCTAACATTAGTCGGTATATTACTTGCTTTGCCATTGAGAGTCTCAACCCCATTTGCATACAGTTCAGTTTAGATTTTGCATATAAGTGAATAGTTTTCATGACAGTTTCATCTACTTCTGAGTTACGTCATTCTGAAAAGTGTCTACATTGTGCTCAATGTTGGTTGTTTAAGTTGTAATAATAGGCGTACAGACGAAAACAGGATAATCATCTGCCTAGCCTTTTACCAACTTTGTTAGGGTCGGCTTCCAGTCTAACCGGATGCAGCTGAATACCAGTATTTTTTTACATGGAGTGACTGCCTATCTGATCTCTATAACCCAATTAGTAGGTACTGGGTAATACGATATTCCTTGGTAAGACTGGTTGTCAAAATTTCGGTATGTAATGGGTGATGACCTGACCACCGGCAGCTCGGACCCTGTTCCCAGCATTGGTGGGCTACTGTTTTTTATATTTTTAAATGTTTTTTATGTAGTTTTATTCAGAAATATTTAAAAATGTTAAAAATATGTATATAAATGAATAAATTTATTCAAAAATATGTAAGATAAACGTTTACAGTTTTTCTTAAATCTATGTCAAGTTCACCCAAGCTGTGAGCCTGAACTAGGTAATCCTGTGTTTCAGGCGATTTGAGGTAACATTAATAAATTGATTAAATAATCACTTTAGTACAAATTAATATTATTGGTACCAATGAAAAAGGTAAATAAAAATAATACTATCTTAACTTCACGAACTAATTTAAAAAATAACAATTAACAATAATATGAACAATATTTACTTTAGCACAAGTAATAACTTCTCTGTATCTTCATAGGACATAGTTTGAAGAGCTTCCTTAAGCAATAAACATAATAACTATTATAAATAAGAGCCTCGACCAATATCTTAGGAGGCTCTCGCTTGGCAGCTGGATCAAGGGCTTGATTCAGAAAGCAGTACTTCTGGACACGGCACGTATCGTTAGGAGGTTCCTCTCTCAAGAGCCCTGACCACCGGCAGCTCGGATCCTACTCCCAGCGCTGGTGGGCTACTGTTTTTTATATTTTTAAATGTTTTTTTAAGTTGTTTTACTAAGAAATATTTAAAAATGTTAAAAATATGTGAATATAAATGAATGAATAATTATAAATAACAATATACACGTGGTTGTCAATTTAAAACTTGATTAGTACTGGGCGGTCCCCGACCACTATAAATTAATTTGTTAGTTGTTGACGGCATACAGGGTGTTGGTGCTTTGATTCCTTTGTTCACCGTATATTTATGTACTTATGTAATGGAGGGTGGATTATAATCGGTTGTTTGTCGATACTGTATCACTATGTTTGTGATAATTAACCTACGATTACAAGTAATTTTATGTATTCTGAAAGCGTCGCTGAAAATTGTATTGCGATTTGTTTTATTATTATTGAAAGGTTTACTACAACAGCCCATAACGTCCACTGCTGGACATAAGCCTCTCCCATGATGGGAGGAATTTACCGTAATCTCCACGCTTGGCAGGCGGATTGGAGATCGCAGTGATGAAAGACTAACAGAAAACGCTGCTGCCCATTCTCAGGTCTACGGAGGCGCAAGGTGTTCTGCCTCAGTCATTAGTCGCCTTATACGACACCCGTGAGTGTAATGGGTTGGTTCTATTCTACTCTGCCGGATACCACACGGCCAAGAAAGGTTGAAAGGTTTATCTTCTCTCTTTTAACTTCTCCCTGTTTAAACCTGCTAAGGACAGGTTCTTTTATACTTAACCCGTATGCTCCCGGCCGTGCCTCCAGAGGCACGGTGCATTGTTATTTTAATTGTGTCTGTAATTGCGGGTATTGAAGTGTTAAAATGTCACTTACGGGATATCTTCCGTGATTATTGTTCAACAGCGTCGAAATATCAGGAGCTCAAAACTTAATCAATAATCACGGAAGATATCCCGTAAGTGACATTTTAAGTATACGTAGTTATGAACCGTGAAAGCTTAAAACAGGTTCTTTTATTATAGGATATCAGCTCATCCCGCCATCTGTTGCCTTTCAGACGAATTGCATGAGACCTACTTGTTTTTTTTTACAACATAAACACATAACGTCACGCCTATAATCCCCGAAGGGTTAGGCAGAGGTGTACCTAACTGCACACCCACATTTCGCCGGTTATTTTGTGCTGTGCTATTTTTTTACGTTACTCTAGAATTAACTTTCATTTCATTTCATTTATTCAACAACAAATTACATTGTGTCTGAATGTGATCCATATAAAAAAATAAAAAACAAAAACTAAAAGCAAATAGAGCTAATAATTTCAATCTTAAAATTTGTTTCAGGTCCAAATCAACTTCTCTTTCTTCAGAGCGAATAACGGTGAGTTTTCTAAGCAATATCAGAATTTTTTCAGCGTATTTTTGAGCTGGGTTTACTGATCACGGCAAGGTTTCAAGACCTTCTCCTTGATGATCTTCCATTTGCTCCATCTTTCAGCAACACACGGCTTCGGAGGCTTCGAGAGTAACTGTGGAGTCTCTTGCCGGTTCTTCTCCATAGGAAATGACCACCAAGCACCTAAACACTGACGTTTATTATAAGTGCATAATGTAGGTTTCTGTGAAGTATATCCAATTTGAATTTTGATGTATACTGAGGTGCGAGGCGCAATAACAGAAAATATCTACTCCATATTTCACTCTATGTTTCAGTCACTCTAACTTTTAAAAACTAAATTACTTTTCCACACGACAGCAAAGTAAATAAGCTTCCTTTATTTACCGCACAAAATATTACCTCCGGAACAATGTTAGAATATTTCAGTTTTACACTTTTAATAAAGACGGTAGTCGTCAAAAGGCGCGTGGTGTGTTGTGACGTAATATCACATGGTTTACGATGTACCTGCTCTTGCGGCTTATGGGTAGGGTTGCTAGGGGTTCAAATGTTATAAGTCCGGACAAAATTATGGACATTTGCAGAAAGAACGGGCTTACTTTAGAATATTTCGCTATTTAGAAATAATATTCTAGATTTAATTTAAAAAAAAAATTGATTCTAAAAAAAAAAATCTGGGAAATGTTGTCGAAAATTCCGGACATATCACAAGGTTGGACAAAAACTGGAAGAGGAACCGAGAAGCCAGTCATGTCCAGACAAATGTGGATAGGTGGTCACCCTACTTATGAGAGTCACTCGGGGGATTTGGAGCTACCTTTACTGTTATGCAAGCCTTATTAACATACTTTAGCTGGTGGCTGTGGTGGTACTGCGTTTTCTCTTTTTTATGTTGTGGAATGTTGTAGTGAGTTAGCCGTGTGGTATTCGGCAGAGTAGAATAGAACCAACCCATTACACTCACGGGTGTCGTATAAGGCGACTAATGTCTGAGGCAGAACACCTTGCGCCTCCGTAGACCAGAGAGTGGGCAGCAGCGTTTTCTGTTAGTCTTTCATCACTGCGATCTCCAATCCGCCGCCGCCGCAAGCGTGGAGATTACGGCAAATTCCTTCCATCATGGGAGAGGCTTATGTCCAGCAGTGGACGTTATGGGCTGTTGTTGTTGTTGTTATAGTGAGGAGAGATGAAAGGCGTCTAACAAAAAGTATTGAAAAATTACAAGACAGATGTGAGTGGAACTGCAGGTATATATATAAGGATTTCCCTATTTGTGATGTTCTACATAAAGTTCAAGTCCGTAGTGGACAAAGCAAAAGGTAGGGATCGTAGGAGTTGATGTTCTGTGATTTCTCCACTGAGTGTGTGGAAGTTTTGACTGACCTAAAGTAGAAAATGACGTAGGTATGGCATTTGTAGAGATAGAAAATCAGGAATCGTCACTTGTTTTTTGTTCACCACCAGACGAAGACAGGTATTACGTGAGAGTAAGAGAGACCACATATATTGATTAGAATATCTACAGAATAGACAGTAGGAACATAGAGCATAGGATAGATTTAGGAGTTTTAGCGGGAGAGAGGGTAGGTAATATTTTATACTGATAACTTATTCATCATAATCATCTGCCTAGCCTTTTCCCTAATTATGTTGAATTCGGCTTCCAGTCTAATCAGATGCAGTTGAATATTAGTATTTGACAAGGAGCGACTGTCTATCTGACAATATCCACAATGCAGTGACGGGGTAATACGATACCAATTGGTAAGACTGGTTGTTAGACTTTTGGGATAATTACTATTCGTAACGACTGGTAAAGATCTACAAAATACCAATAATATCGTGCTTTCCGAGGTAATATGTACGACGTAATGATGACCACCCATCCACGGATCGACCTAGTCAAGCATTGCTTATCCTTGGATATCGACGCGTGTGCCTGTTATTATTTAGCCACGACCGACCTGAAAACATATTATTACATACAATTTGTTAGCTACGAGTAACTATCGTATTGTGAAGTTAAGTTTCGCTATTGCCAGTTTAGTTTATTCTGTACGTATATACTTACAATTAATAGTTGTTGACATAACAGTACTGTTAGTAATTACTCAATCTCCTTAAACGCCGTCTTACACGCCGAGACTACAAGTCAATCATATATTTAATTATAATTTCAAGTTTATAATAGTAATTTTCGTAAATTAAGACCTTTGCGTGTATACTATATAAGTTAATTGTTTCCGTGCCAAACAAACTAAAATAATTACGAAAGCAACTTTCTTATTAATTAGTCCCAATAACGTTTTTTTTTTAAAAGAAAATTTGGTTTTCCTGCCGTCTAAAATTAAATGTTCAATCAACTTCCAAAGTAAGTTGTTCGTTAATTATTTATGTTTTAATATTATTTTGTAGAGGTAAAACTGAACGATAATTAATTGACTGTAAAACAAAATTAAATAAACTGAAAATAGTTAATATTTTATCTACAAATTGTTATGAGTATCGCATTCAGCCAAATATGTAAACAAAAGCAAATCGCAAACATTCTTAATTTACGGGGGAAGCCCCTGGGCTTCCCCCGTAAATTAAGAATGTTTGCGATTGGGTTTTTGGGTTTTTATTTGACAAATAAAAACCCAAAAATTAATTTTGGGTTTTTGGGTTCTTCTTACGTGTTTTGCCATTTGCAGGTCAGTTTGAGGTTAGATGTTGATTAAGGGCAGGTAGTCCCAATTTTCCCAATTTTACATAACTTTGATTCAATAGTAAACAAAGAAATAGTGATTTTTTAAAGCCAAAAAAAATAGATATTATAGTTGACTATATTTACTAAGATAATTTGTGGTTCAAAACATGATATCAAAAACTTTACTCGATGAAAAAAATATCCGAACAGGAGCCTAATTCGAATATTTTTTTATGTTTTTCTTATTTTACTTGGAGAATACGAAAGTTTTACTTCCAAAAAAAATATCTAAGCAAAGTTAATAACATATAGAACAATTATTTGTGGTTAAATTTTTCAAAACAATTTAATCCTTTTAATAATAAATTATTATATAAGAAAACGGCTTGCGCACGTGGATTCAGTCGCCCGCCAGGCCTTGACGAGGTAGGACCTATGTCCCTTTTGCTGGCGCACGGCTGTCCCGCCGATTTATCGAACGATTTATTTAAAGAACGTAGTGTAATTATAACAGTACAGTCTTTTTTAACCGACTTAAAAAAGGAGGAGGTTTCACGATTTGACCGTAGGATAACTTCGTCGTTTATGAACCGATTTAGATGATTCTTTTTTTGTTGGAAAGAAGATATTCCAAGAGTAGCACCATGACCATGAAACTGGGATCTGATGATGGCATCTCAGAGAAATCGAGGGGAACCTTTGAACATCGTAGTGCGACTAGTGCGTTTGTTTTTTTGTTCATTGAGTATTTTAGAGCACTACTATTTAAAGAAAGTCTGGACTCGATCTGATGATGGAACCCGAAGACAGTTGAGGGCACTCCTCAACGATTCACAATAATTACCTGGTGTTTGGGCTTGATTAATTTGTATTGATGAGAACTTTACACCTAAATGGGTTGTGGTCATCTTTAGGGGTCTGATGATAAAGACGAAGGACAGTCAAAGGAACTCCTCAACGTTTTACAGTAGCTACCTTGTGTTTGGATTTAATTCATTTCTATTGATGAGAACTTTGCACCCATATGGGTTGTAAGTGCCATTGGTCTGATGATGGAGACCATAGACAGTCGAGGGAATTCCTCAACGAACGAGTTTACAATCTCACGAGATAGATTATAATCTAACGGTATTTACAATTTTACGGTGACACATACAACAAATAAAGCATGTGTCTCTTCGTGAGATAAAAACAATGTAAGAAACCTAGTCAAATTGTTCGCGACAAGTGTCTAAAACAGTGTTTTTATATAGTCTATAGAAAGAACGTTCGAGAAAGTACGCTATTGCCGTGTTTGTGATTCTTTGTCGAGTACTTTCTGTTATTATTAGTTTTAAAAGTAAGTAGGTACAAATACCCTCGAGAATAGTATCGTCACAGGTGAGCGTACGCAAACTACTTATAAAAAACATCGAGAAATGTTAATTTAATTTCGACCGTACGCCGAGAGCGTAAAGTACCTACTTCCTTCTTCCGTTCGGGTTATTTATTATCTTTTTGCTTATAGTTTCCTTTGTATTTTTTTGTTAATGTTTTTTGTTCATGCTTTTTGTATGAATTAAAAGATTGTCTAGCGAACAAATACTACACACCGCTAGAGGATTCGCGAATATTTTTTGTGTGTCTGCTAATAGTATGAAAGCACAGCGCAGGCACCGCATAGTAAGTTTTGTTTTCGACATTGGAACAGTCAGTTTTGTTTACGATATTCAAGCAGTCGGTTTCGTTTCGATATCCGAATAGTTAACAGTTCTTTCCGATTATAGTTTCAGCTCAGTTTTTCCAGTATTGTGTGCTTGTAGTGTCTTACCATAGTCAAATAGTGTTTAATTTCTTCTCCATCTACAATAATAGTGCAGTATTTTCCAAACCCACCTCTCCGTTCCACGAAGCTAACGTTTACACCCGGAACTTTCGGTACAGGGCGGTTAGTGGCTCAGATTTGGTTCCGTTATAGTTTTTGAATTTCCAAACACGAGTCCACCCGTCTGGTACACAAATAATTGAATAAATTACGACTTGCAGCAATTTGTATTTACAATATCTATTCAAATTAATTTATTACATTTAAATGTTAGGTTTTCGCAATTACTACCTATTATAATTAATCAAGCTGACAATTTAATAAAATAAGTTGACCTACTGCCTACACGACACGCTTACCTATACTGTGACACTTCGCTCAGCTTTGGGTTCAAGTCGGCGACGCGTGTGCACGACTCGTTTCGCGTAAAGGGTGGTAGCGTTAAATACCTACTTTGCTTGGCGTAGACGGCCTTAAAGTATGATTCATGACCGTCTAATATGGCTCTACACAGTAAAATAATTAATTACAAAATCATCAATACAACAACTCTCTAAGTTCATTAAATTGAATGATTTTTTCATGAAACAGTCAACATACAGCCTGACACGAACTGGCAAATTGCAAAAACGTAAGAAAATTTATATTTTCTAAATTTGAATTTCTTACACCTTAAACACAATTCCTTATTCCATTGCATCACGAACACGATTCACGTGCCGTTTGTTCACGGAAATTGTTCTCCTACCTGTCCAGTCCAGTCGAGTTATAGGACTTACAGGTACTGTTTCTATATCGCCAATTTTCTTATGCTCCCTCGCGCGTACGGGAATGTATTCGACATTGTAGACAAAGAATCGTATTGCTTTGTCACAGTACCTGGTTGTACGTATTGTATGATTTGATTTACTCAAGAGTTCTTTGTGTAACGCTACTCAGAAATAACAATTCTAGAATTTGTTATGGACCCCCAATTAGAGAATGGAACTCGTTTGTTGTTTTTAGGGTTCCGTAGTCAACAAGGAACCCTTATAGTTTCGCCATGTCTGTCCGTCTGTCCGTCCTCGCTTAATCTCTGTGACCGTTAGCACTAGAAAGCTGAAATTTGGTACCAATATGTATATCAATCACGCCGACAAGGTGGTAAAATAAAAATTTGAAAAAAATGTTTTATTAGCCCCCCTATATGTAAAGTGGGAAGTGATTTTTTTTTAATTTCAACCCTAACGTGTGATATATTGTTGGAAAGGTATTTAAAAATGAATAGGGGTTTTCTAAAATCATTTTTTGATAATGTCAATAATTTCGGAAATAATCGTTCCAAAAGTAAAAAACAATGTGTCCCTCCTCTCTAACTTTTGAACCATAAGTTTAGAAAATATGAAAAAAATCTGAAAAGTAGAACTTTATAAGGACTTTCTAGGAAAATCATTTTGAACTTGATGGAAACAACAGTTTTTGTACAAAAAAGACAAAAAGTTGCACAAAATAATTTCTGGACTAAGTTTGTAGTATATTCGTATAAGCAAGCATTTTTACATAATGGATACCCACCTTTAAACTCATAAGTGGGAACACTTATTGTGACGGACGGAAAACTACGGAACCCTACACTGAGCGTGGCCCGACACGCTCTTGGCCGGTTTTTTAAATATAAAGAACGTTTGGAATGCTTGTATTCTAAATGTCGATAGTACTAGTAAGTAAATATGTCTGTTCAAATCGACTTCGTCAGCGAATATGTTTCATTGTGAGATAAAATAGACAATATCTCTACATTCATATTATATGGAGGTAAAGTTTATAAGTTTGGATGTAGGTGGAATCTTCGGAATTAATTCCGTTTTTTTTAAGCAATGGGAAGCTACATTATCTTTTCATATAACAGGACGTTCCCGTTTGATAATTAATCCAAGGCCATAAAGCGAGCAAAGTCACGGCATAAACATTGTATTAAATAATACTGATAAAGATCAAAGAAAATCTAAAGGTATGCGTCCTTTAGATTTTTAGAATAACGATATTAAATATAAAATTTAATTTAATATCGTTTATTCAAATGTTGATTCACATAGTAAATAAACTACTACGTTTATTTACAGTCTGCGTGTATTTATTATTTTCGTAAATAATGAAACATTGAATATACATGTAGCAATTATTTTAAAGACCCTATTATAAAATAAGCAAAAAAACATGAAGTTGAAGGATTTTATTAAACAGTTATTTTTCAATAAAAAAACCGGCCAAGTGCGAGTCGGACTCGCGCACGAAGGGTTCCGTACCATTATCTATACATTAGACAAAACAGCAAAAAAATCACGTTTGTTGTATGGGGGCACCCCTTAAATATTAATTTTATTCTGTTTTTAGTATTTGTTGTTATAGCGGCAACAGAATTACATCATCTGTGAAAATTTCAACTGTCTAGCTGTCACGGTTCATGAGATACAGCCTGGTGACAGACAGACGGACAGACGGACAGACGGACAGACAGCGAAGTCTTAGTAATAGGGTTCCGTTTTTACCCTTTGGGTACGGAACCCTAAAAAGCACGCAGTGATAGTATTAAAACAACGTATTAATTTGTTATGAATAGATGTCATAAAAAGCATTCGTTATTTTTAATCACCCGACTACGACGAAGCCATTACGCATTAGTGGTCAAACATTAACACAATTAATCTGATTTATTGTTAGTATTTCTAGCAGGATTGGGTTTCACTAGAAAACATACTTAAAATAATCATGATGGCATCATGATATTCGTTGTCATCATGTCATCACATAAATATTACAGAAACATATACAGAGTGTAAACAACCTCATCACGAAGCCGTCAACCAAGCATTCTGTACATCAAACTAAGTAACTTTACGCAAAAATTATTGCTGTGAAACGACTTTTTTTTTGGGGTACAAAATCATGTTTTGTGGTAGAACTCAATTTTACGGACTCAAAACATTGTGCTGATGGATGGATTGCACAGTACAGGGGTCGTCGAGGTGTTTAAAGTAAAAATCTTACATTAAATACTTGTATTTAAAAAAAAAACTTGAAAAAGTTGTAACTTTGACCCCCAATATCTCCGTAACTAGAAGGTTCCAAGGTATGGTGTAGAACAAAAAAAACCGGCCAAGTGCGAGTCGGACTCGCGCACGAAGGGTTCCGTACCATTATCTATACATTAGACAAAACGGCAAAAAAAACACGTTTGTTGTATGGGAGCCCCCCTTAAATATTAATTTTATTCTGTTTTTAGTATTTGTTGTTATAGCGGCAACAGAAATACATCATCTGTGAAAATTTCAAGTGTCTAGCTGTCACGTTCATGAGATACAGCCTGGTGACAGACAGACGGACAGACGGACAGACGGACAGACGGACAGACAGACGGACAGACAGCGAAGTCTTAGTAATAGGGTTCCGTTTTTACCCTTTGGGTACGGAACCCTAAAAATGATCGCAATGACAGGGAGGACAAGTGCCTTTCGGCTTCGTTAAGAGGTGTTCTACACCCTTTATTATTCAAGCCTTGCTCGATGGGGTTTCCAATGACGAACATCCATACAAATTTTTATCTGCTATTTATTTTAATGAGCGTAACTTAATAAGGTCATCCTAATTCTTAGGAGATTATGTTTTGTATTCAAAAAAGTCGTGGCTATTTTTCCGACCAGCAAAGTTGTCACATTTTTCATTAAGCGCTGTTTAATTTAGTGCTGAAGATTTAAGGCTATCCGTCTATCGTCTATTAGCTAGAATGTCGCTGGTTTATCTACCCCCCCCTCCCCTTCACCCCGATACTCGTTTACAGTGTAAACAGAGTAAATTGTTCTGCCACCCGAAGTTATTATGCTGCCGCAATATTACCGGTTTACGACTAAAGATACTGCTAGACCGTAGCGATGTGTACAAATTAAAGTGGGTGTAAACCAAAGAGATTGGTTTATTTTTGTTATACTTTTTGCTGTTTTGGGGCCGTTTTCTCTAACTTACTTACGTATAACTGTCAGTTAATATGCTTACTCTCGTAGCTATCGGTGTTTGTTATGAACAAAGTTTGTCCTATTCTCGTCACCTACCTGTCACTTTATTTATAGAAAAATTGGCTCCAGCCCATCTCGTAACTTTCCCATTTCGACAACTAAACAAAATAGCATCACAAAAGTCCCATTTCGTAATTATTTTGATATTCATACATTGAATCCCATTTCGTAACTATTTTGATCTTCATACATTAAATCCCATTTCGTAACTATTTTGATCTTCATACATTGTATCCCATTTCGTAACTATTTTGATCTTCATACATTAAATCCAATTTCGTAACTATTTTGATCTTCATACATTGAATCCCATTTCGTAACTATTTTGATCTTCATACATTAAATCCCATTTCGTAACTATTTTGATCTTCATACATTGAATCCCATTTCGTAACTATTTTGATCTTCATACATTAAATCCCATTTCGTAACTATTTTGATCTTCATACATTGAATCCCATTTCGTAACTATTTTGATCTTCATACATTAAATCCCATTTCGTAACTATTTTGATCTTCATACATTAAATCCCATTTCGTAACTATTTTGATCTTCATACATTGAATCCCATTTCGTAACTATTTTGATCTTGATACATTGAATCCCATTTCGTAACTATTTTGATCTTCATACATTAAATCCCATTTCGTAACTATTTTGATCTTCATACATTAAATCCCATTTCGTAACTATTTTGGTCTTCATACATTGAATCCCATTTCGTAACTATTTTGGTCTTCATACATTGAATCCCATTTCGTAACTATTTTGGTCTTCATACATTGAATCCCATTTCGTAACTTTTTTGGTCTTCATACATTGAATCCCATTTCGTAACTATTTTGGTCTTCATACATTGAATCCCATTTCGTAACTATTTTGATCTTCATACATTTAATCCCACTTCGTAACTATTTTGATCTTCATACATTTAATCCCATTTCGTAACTATTTTGATCTTCATAAATTTCAAAGAAAGCTTTTCTGTGACGTTTTGTTTCTATTGGTCGGTAAAATAAATGTCAAACAGAGAGAGATAGTAACCTGATTTTGAAGCGTGTGGGTTTAAAAAGCAATTGCAATTTGGTCAACGGTTTTTAAAACTATTGTTATGGCATATAAATGGGATCAGAGAAAGGTTTCGATCCAAACGATTAGTGGACTCGACGTGGAACCTTTCTGGGTTGCTTTCAGGAGGAACTAACGGTTTGCTAAATATCAGCTAGTTTTCTTACGATGTATTATAAAACACATGTACCTAAACGGGTATTTATCGCGAATTATACCTTTAATATCTTGTCTGGTCTTTTGAAGAAAGAACCACAGATTTGAGTGGACCTGTCCAGTCAGTGAAAGCATTTGTCAGTTATCGTGTAGCTCAACCTCAACGAAAGTACAGTGATCAAATAAAACGGTTTGAAACCAATATCTTTAAATAACCAACTACTGTCCGGGGCTTTGCCCGTGCGGGCTGATACGGTTAAAAAAAAAGGAATGTGCCAACTCGCGAGCACTACCGATATTCATAGTCGCGAGTTGACGAATAAGCCCCTGTTTCCTGCTTACGATACTCCCAAATGATTATCAACAAAATCCAAGAGTTCAGCCTTAAAAGCCAAAATCAAAGAGTGCCTTTCTTCCTTTTAGAATCTTTGAACCATGCTTTTGCTTCAATTCCTATCCATTCTCGTCTAAGCCCGATGTCCTGCAAGAATTATCGTCACAAAATCTCAGGTAGAATCATGGCCGCTTTAAATTTAAAACGCTTTGCTTCAGACGGTATCGTACTACGTCTCAAAGGTTCCTGATGAATAATTTATGGACTTTACTTGTAGTCTATTATTATCCTGCACGTAGAATTTCGGGGACTATTTTCTGTGTTAGCCTTTGTATTATAAGGTTAACGTTTTTAATGGCTAGTCGAGAGGAATGAAGATGAGGTACGTACTTAACTGAGATGGTGTTTTGCTTGCATTAGCAAGTTTGAATAAGCTGTAAATATACCTTGCTTAGCCGTGTGTTATCCGGCAGAGTAGAATAGAACCAACCCATTACACTCACGGGTGTCGTATAAGGCGACTAATGTCTGAGGCAGAACACCTTGCGCCTCCGTAGACCAAAGAATGGGCAGCAGCGTTTTCCGAGTCTTTCATCACTGTGATCTCCAATCCGCCTGCCAAGCGTGGAGATTACGGCAGATTCCTCCCATCATGGGAGAGGCTTATGTCCAGCAGTGGACGTTATGGGCTGTTGTTGTATACCTTGCTACATCTTATTTGCTTAGATATAAAGATTTTTTTAGACAGATAATGAGACGCTCATTGAATAAAAATTAAAGAGTTTTGATCCTGTACTATAAATTTATTTGTCAAAAACACTTGGAGCATTACAATCAGGTGGAACGATTATAAAAAAAGTTTAAACATGTTTTGTCTAGAATGGCGTACAATACGGCCGATGTATCTTGGCGAGTCTGAACATAGGCTCTGCGAACTTTAGCGCATGTACACTCGTGAAGAAAACTGTTATTGTCTTTATTTTTTATAAAGCAATGTACGAATGAAATAGCCATAATATGCTTTGTTTGGCATATTTGGCGAATAATATAAGTAACTGACACTTACAAATACCGCAAATAGAACAAACTTAACACTAAACAAAAAAACTAAACAATAATAATAACCAATAATAAATAATTCACAACAATAACAACGAAAACTTTTATAACCGACTGTACTCAAGACAGAGATAGTGACACGAAAACGACACCAATGCTAACGTGTGAGTGAGACATATTACCGTGTACCGAGCATTGCCGAATAAGCACGAAGGATCACGAAGTAATCAAATAGGGATGTCCAATACGCGTTCCTGAGGGTGCTGTTTAATCGATTTTTATTCAAATCGATTAAAAATTAAGTCAAAAAATATATTTATTTTTAATTTTTTAAGGAGGTTTTAAATTTTCTCAAATAGTCGTTACTCAAGTAGTCGTTAATAGATAACTGATATTTTATGTAAATCATGTCTTTCAACCGAGAAAATAATATTTAATAAGTTTTTTTTTTTAATTTCAATCGAAATCCCGTTTATTCACACACAAAATACACTATATTTGTAAATCTATTTCGTTTAATATCCTAAATAAACAAAAATCAATTAATTATATTTAAAACTAATCGATTACGATATTAGATTGAATAAAGGGTCGATTGTGTTTATTTTTGGTCAATCTCTAGCCTAGACCACCGCCCCCCGCACGTCGCCTCATGCCACCATTTGGTTCCTCAAAACAGTGATTGCGCAACCTTCTGCGCGAAGTTCGGACTCGCCAAGATACGTCGGCCGTATTGTACAAATACACAATTATTGGATAGGCAGAATGCAAAATTCTTCGTTCTTTTTGTGTTAATATTAATTGTACTCATCAAATTGGTGCGTAGTTTTTTTAATGAATAAGCGGTGACATATAAGTAACAAGAACGACTTTTCTAAATACTGTAAAAAGTTTCTTACTATAGACAATTTACCAAAAAACAATCTAAAAGGTTCATTATCATCATCATCATCATTTCAGCCGAAAGACGTCCACTACTGGACATGGGTAAAAGGTTGTTCTTCCCTAAAAAGTAATCGACCTATTTCAAAACTATAGGTACCCTAATCTCGCGTTCCTCTCTAACAATAAATCTTTCATGCTTGAGCGGACTTGTTCGAATACCTATTACAACTAACATTTGGTAACTCGCAAGAATGATGTTTGACGTAATAAATCTGCAAAACATACCGACACGCTAATTTGTAGCTCGCGCCAAACAGTGAATTTTGCGTCATGTAGTACATCAATATAAACAGAATCGGTCAAAGGACTAATTGGCGAGGTGTTAGGTGTCAAACAAAACTAAATACGGGAATCTGGTACACACGTGAAAATGTTACAGCGGCAGTATAGATAGCGCGTTTTATAGATGACTAGCGGACGTCCCGCGGTTTCACCCGCGTAGTTCCCGTTCCAGTGGGAGTACGGGGATAAAATATAGCCTATGTTACTCGTGGATAATGTAGCTTTCAAATGGTGAAAGATTTTTTTAAATCGGTCCAGTAGTATTTGAGCCTATTCATTACAACCAAACAAACAACCAAACAAACAAAGTTTTCCTCTTTATAATATTAGTATAGAAAACTAGCGATCCGCTTTGCGTTGCACGGTTATTATTGGAGTAAAAAATATCGACTCTTTTATTATAAACTAGCCATGTCTTACGGGATCGTACTGCCGAGATATTTAGTATCCTATGTGTTAAACCAGGTTATTAACTATCTGTGTGCCAAACATCTAAATCCGGTCACTAGTTTTTGCGTGATTAAAGAGTAACAAACATCTAGACATCCATAGTTCCATACATCTTCTTCACAAACCTTCCAAACTTTCGCATTTATTATTAAGTAGGATGCAGGTTTAATATTCAAATAAATCAACCAAGATAAATTCACCAAATTATAATGAAAACCGCATCAATGTCCGTTGCGCACTTTAGAAGAACAAAGCGGACACAGTGTCACTTCAATTATACTAATGAATTTTTAGAAGTCTATTTTCTATGGTTATTTGGTTGTTTTGTTTGTTATGTTTTTTTTGGTCTTTTTGTCTGTAAACTCAAAAACTCAAACTCAACATCCCCCCGACCCCGAAATTTCGAACAACGCAAAATAGGATTAAAAGGAAAACTTGCATACTGGTCTGGTAACTTTTTATTCGGGTACGATGCTATGACTAAGATTTGGTATTTGTATACGTATCCAAAGGAATGTTGAAAAATAACAAGAGCCTGTTTATTGACCCGCACTATATTTAGGCAAATACTCCTGAAACACACTCTCCCACAAGTCGTCTTCTTCCTTGTCCGGTGATTGGCGGGCAACCAGCTGATTGCCAATGTCCAAGTAATCCTGCGCAGCCAAGGTGTAGGGCTTCCATTTTACTCCAAGGCTGTCATCTGGGGTTGGGTTTCTAGAAACAATTTAAATAGTTTAATTGATATGTTCATAATAAATTGCGTCATCGTATTAATCATAATATACATAAAATAATGGGAAATTATGATTTCTAAACTAACAATGATTCAGATTATAACTACTGTGCTTTTTCTGGTCTCAACTGCTATTCATGAAAATGGTTCTCAAGAATCCGTGTGAGGCGTAATTTGCTATTGCTTGATGATAATGTCAAAATCTTTAATTAGATACATAAATCGTAGTTAATGGAATAAATGCATGAGTTTATGTATTTATAGCTCCATTAATTAAAATAAGTTGTTACTAACCCGTATTTGGCGAAATTAGTCCAGAGTTTAGTAACGTTATCGATCAGTTTGAAAGCCTCCGATGTTTTATCAACTTTCTTACAGAACAATTGAACAGGGAAGAGATATGTAAGATCATCACAATGACACACAACAGACATATCTTTAGTAAGATGCTCGACTTCAAACACACGGTTGAAACAGTTCCTCTCAGATTGACAAGTGAACTTGTAAAAGTACACTTTATTCTTCCTTGATTTCAATTTAGCTGAGAGCATCACTCCATGTACAAACATGTCTCTACTCAAGAACTTCATCAGTTGGACATAATTTTTCATTGATACATCATCATCTCTGAAATAGAATTTCCGTATCTTCCTTGCAGCTTTCAGCTGATCAGCTATATTACAGTTGTTCTGGATAATCTTGGGAGCAAATACTTCACGGTAACGTTTGGCTTTAGCAACTATGTCTTCCAAAGGACCACCGATGGCTAGTGATATCAATCCTTCATCTTGGGTGTACCCGGCCATAATATCCACACCTTCATGTGTTTTGTGTTTTATTGCGTCAACGACATCACCATAGAAGAACCGTTCTTTTCCAAAATATTTTTCACTTGTTGGGCCAAAATGGATTTCATAAGGTTTTTGTGCTAGTGTAACCTGTAGATTCAAATTGACTAGAGCCTCGAGAGGTTGATTTTTGAAAAAATCGTATAGCTCTTTGTCGTCCTCTGACTCGAATCCTAATTGTTTGGCTAAAAGCAATGCTTTTTCTCGTGGTTCGAACGCTTGTGCCCAAAAGCATGTAAGTGCTCCACTCTGAGGTATTGCTCGATTGAAGAGGCCCTTCGACATCGGTGATACTAAATGATAGGAAACACAGCCGGCTCCAGCACTTTCGCCAAAGATCGTTATGTTTTCAGGATCTCCGCCAAAGTTTGCAATATTTTTCTTCACCCATTTGAGTGCTAATACTTGGTCCTTCATGCCAGCGTTACCAGGTACGTCTTCGGTGTCAAAGCAGAGGAAACCTAGGACTTCTAGTCTGTAGTTAAATGTGACCAGAACTACTCCATGTCTGATGAGATATTCTGGGCCGTAATAGTCATCATCACCGCTACCCCAGACGAATCCTCCTCCATGAATCCAAACCATGACAGGAAGCGGGTTGGTAGGCTTAACTTCTGGTGTATAAACATTGATGTACAAGCAGTCCTCACTCATGTTACCAAGACCCGGGTTTGTTGAGTTGTATTGGTAGCAGACTGTGCCAAATTCGTTTGCCTTGCGTATGCCTTGCCATGGTTTAATTGGTTGTGGAGCCTGAAATAAAAATGGAAAACGTTCTGAAAATTTTCTCATTCAAAACCGTTATTTTTAGTCAAAAAAAAAGAATTATTGTTTTATTCTTATTATCACGTAATTTTTATTTTAACAAGGGTAAATGCATGATTCCAATTATGTTGACATGATAAAATGTGGTGCAAATCGCAAAAAAGATTGAAAAAAATTGTAGCAGTTTATGTAAAATATTGACTTATGTACGCAAAGAGCTTAGGCATTTTTCGTCAATCAATGTGCCATTGGGTAACGGAACTATGTTTTTTACATGAATTTGAACTCTCTTACCTTAAACCTTAGGTCACCTAGGGGAGGTTGTGCATACGGGATGCCCTTGAAGCTGTAGAATGTGCCGCCGTACTCGTTGTGCACCAGCTCGCCTTCCAGCAACCCCTCACTCACTCTCACTTGCACCATCGTCAACAAACTTCTATGCTCAACTTACTACCTTGACAAAATGTTTAGGACTGGCTCGAAATCCGGTAGTCTCTCCATAAATACTTTACAAAATGACAAAAAAAAATGCTTGAACTCGAAATCGTTTATATCCGAATTGCCTAAATTTATTGCCTCTTGTTACTTAATAGTCCGCTGTCTCGGACATTAGTTTCTTAAGTGGCCTCAACTACCATATATAGGCATGAAAAATAATTTTAATTTTTAATTAAAATTAAGATAATATTTGATAAAACAAATTATCCTTATGAAGGTTTGATATATTAATTTCATTTATCACCGTCACGAATCGATTCGAATCGTCTGCTGTGGAGCGAACAAGAGCTCGTATTTATACTGCGGTTATGAAGTTGAGGTGTTTGGAAGGCTCCTTTTTACACAGAATAAATATTATGAGCACTATTATTACCCGCCTCACTAATAGCTCTTAAACAAGTGCACTTATGTATGTTGCTGTGTATGTCCGAAGCGCAGTATATTTTAAGAAACACAGCTACAATACAAACCCCGATGACTTGGTTAATCCTCATTTTCGTCGTATTGGTATTCTGTCCTATGCAAAAAAATTAATTAAACAATTTCTGACTTACACCATCGAATTAGGTGATTATTGACAACTCCACTAATTTCGAACGTTAACATTAACATGTACACATGTTTGTTAAAACAAACAAAGATAAGGATATACTGTTTGACGTACAAAGATAATGCACGGCAAAGCTATAACCCAATAAGCTGTTATGTTCTTATTAGTGCAATAATGCACAGATACCTGATTGTCTCTAAGGTGATGAAAGAGCATTAGGTATAATTTAATATACTAAAATATAATTATGTACGTTTCGAATAACAGAAATAGTAAATATGAGAATCCTTTATTTATCTTCCAATACGTTAATTACAATGTTGATTAAAAAAATATATAAAAACATTAAAAAAAATGTGGTCCACTGGTATCGGGAACAGGGTTCAAGCTACCGGCGGTCAGGGCTCCAGAAGAGGAACCTCCTAACAATACGAGCCGTGTCCAGGAGTACCGTGCACTGAATCAAGCCCTTGATCCAGCTGCCGAACGAGAGCCTCCTCAGGTATTGATCGAGGCTATGGGCTGATACGACTATCGGCACAATGATCGCTAAGTCCACATCCCGCATATCGACAACCTCGCGAGCTAAGTAAAGATACTTGATTTGCTTACCTTTGAGAATCCTTATTGTTATTTGTACCGAATGTAACATTTACGTACCACCTCTCTACCCATACGTACATCATATAAAGAAAGACTAAAAAACTACTGACCATCATTTTATATTCTCGCTAATCTTTTCCCCGTTACTTCGGTGTGAGCCAAAATTCACTTCCAATCTAACGAGATGCATCTGAATACCAGTATTTTACATGAGGCAGTTTTACTTCCACAACTTGTTACTGGATAACACTAAACTCCTTGAGTACGATTGCCTGGCGAATTTTCTGGTTTCTGACCGTCAAAGATCTACGAATAACGACGATTACGATCTATGTTATGTTAGTGTTTAAATAGTAATTCAGTTAGTGTATTGCTAAAACTTAAACATGTTTACGTCATCGTACGTGTCCTCCACGGTACGTGAAATTGATAATAGACGATAACACTTAAATTGTTAAAGTGTAGCTGGGCCCGCGGCTTCGCTCACGTCAGCGCGTATTGTTTTGGCATTATCAGGGAACATTACATGGAAATGTAAAGTCGTAGTATATCCCAAACATCCTCTACAAAATAATACACCTACTAATAAACTGACTTACTGTTAATAAAATCTGTTGGTACATCTTTGTTTTAAGTATAAACGAACTTGTAGTCAATTTCTGGGAGGAACAAATTTAGATAGCCATCGACACGCTAGAAGAAACACCCAATAACGCTTTGCCCATCCCGGGAATCGAACCCAGGACCTTATGTTCATTAGTCGTGCTTGTGATTACTAGACCTTTATATAACTCGTAAATTTCAACCATTTCCACCACTTGTCTACATTAATAAGTATTTAATATGTATAATTATACCCGTGTGTGTGGCTCTACTAATAAATACTGTAATAATATATCCAATAAAATATGCAGCTTATTATGCCTACACTAACGAATTAACATAAATATTGATGTTGACATTCACCCATATTTGACTATGTAACAAGCTGTTATTGACTATTTTTAGAGTTCCGTCCGAAAAAAAAAAAAAAAAAACGGAACTCTTATTGGATTATTCGTGCGTCTGTCTGTCTGTCCGTCCGTCTGTCACTGCCGATTTGCTCCGAATCTACTGGACCAAATCAAGTGAAATTTGGTAGGATGGTGTAATCCTATGTCCCAAACACAGATGTGCAAGGTAAATAAATAGTTTTTTAAAAATAAAGGTCATCTTGGGGGCACAATTTAGGAAATTAAAAAGAAAAAGTTTTGCTAACCATACTGTGTCATATATTAAAAAAGGTCTCGTTATGATATTATCATTTTGTAAAATAAATAGTTTTCATTTTATTCATGAAAGAAAACGAAAATTGACCTCTGATCTCCGAAACTACTGAGCCTAAAATTTTAAAAACTTATAAAAATTATATCAATTGAAAATAAAGTGGTAAACTCAATATAATACTTTGCCATTGTACGGAACGCTCTCCACGCAAGTTCAACTCGAACTTGGCCGGTTTTTCATAATAATCAACACTATAAGAAACAGCTGTCTTTGTTGTCTTAATAAACTGTTGCACCAATTCCAATACTTACTTCGTATTTTGACAACTATATAAAATTATAATGACTAAACAATAGATAACTTTTTGGTTTTTACAGGCTGAGTAAATTACGGAAAATGATCTCACAAGAGAACATGGAAATGATTCAAAACAAATTGTGACTGTTGTAGAGACTAAAAAAGTAAGAAAGAAAGAAAGAAAAAAAGAAAGAAAGAAAACATATTTATTTGGCTTAAGCCGCAAGTGTGTGTAAGTAAAACAAACTTCAAGCGTTGGCTTTATAAAAAAAAACAAATTCCTTATTTACCAGTTAGTATCGTTATTATACACATTGAAGCAGTGATAGCCTAGTGATGTGACATTCGGCCGTGCCGTGTGGTATCCGGCAGAGTAGAATAGAACCAACCCATTACACTCACGGGTGTCGTATAAGGCGACTAATGTCTGACGCAGAACACCTTGCGCCTCCGTAGACCTGAGAATAAGCAGCAGCGTTTTCTGTTAGTCTGTCATCACTGCGATCTCCAATCCGCCTGCCAAGCGTGGAGATTACGGCAAATTCCTCCCATCATGGGAGAGGCTTATGTCCAGCAGTGGACGTTATGGGCTGTTGTAGTTGTTGTTTGTGACATTCGGACTGCCAAGTCATAGATCTCGAGTTCGAACTCGAGATCTATGACTTGGCAGCCCTAGACTTAAGTCGTACCTCTGATTTTTCGGATTCATGTGCGTATTATATAATAATTATCATTTGCTTCGGCTAAGGAAAACATCGTGAGGAAACCAGCATGCCTGAGAGATATTTCTCGACGGCATGTAAAGCCAAGTCAGCCCGAGGCACCCTGACACCAGGATAGGCACTAACACTCGAAAATAAAGATACAAATTTGTATTCTTCTCCATGAATAACTTCGACACATTACAGTTATTTATTATCACGATGTCCACTGCTGGATATAGGCCTCCCCCAATTGACCGGTCCCGTGCGACTCGCATCCAGCGAATTCCCGCAAACTTCACCAGGTCATCGGTCCACCTAGTGGGAGGCCTTCCAACGGAATGCTTTTATTTATTATGCCTAGACAAAACTGTAACTAACTATTTTTTTTCATGTTGATATTAATTTGGGTATTAAATTATTAAAATTATTAATAAAAATAAAATTGAGTATGTAATAAGCTATTGTATCATGTATGCTTGTTTATTTAAACTTAAAGAAACAGCTGTATTTGTTGTCATAATTAGCTGTTTTACCTATTTATTATATAGGTTCGTGTTTTGCCAACTGTTAATAACTAAAAAATAGGTAAGTTTTGGTTTTACTGACAGGCTGAGTAAATTACAGACAAATGATAATGACGTCATGAGCAATTTATTACAATGAAAAAAGAACATGGAAATGCTTATAAACACATTGTGTCTGTTCTAGAAAATAACCATGTAAAACAACTTTAAGCTTTGTGTTCTTTTTTTTTAATCCAAATTCCTTGACTGCCAGTTTCTATAGTGGATTTTCTATCGCATTTAGAAGTTTTTGTTAATAAACTCGTAAATCAGATTAATTTGAATATAAATCACTACCTACATAATAATATATTGTATGACTATAAATTTATTATATCTTTTTTGTCTATACATTTAAAAGATCGAGCATCACCTTTGAACAATGTTTTTATAATAGACTAGCGGACGTCACGCGGTTTCACCCGCATAGTTCCCGTTCCCGTGGGAGTACGGGGATAAAATATAGGTTTTGATACTCAGTGAAGACATGGCTTTCTAATGGTGAAA
Source organism: Xestia xanthographa (assembly GCA_905147715.2). Lineage (NCBI taxonomy): Eukaryota > Metazoa > Arthropoda > Insecta > Lepidoptera > Noctuidae > Xestia > Xestia xanthographa. The sequence goes on along the minus strand of LR990659.1, from coordinate 3,291,102 downwards.
GAATTTTTGAAATCGGCGCAGCAGTTTTTGAGTTTATTCATTACAAACATACACACACACAAAAATATAAAAATACAAATCTTTCCTATTTATAATATTAGTGTAGACTAGCTGTTGCCGCAGACTTCATCATCATCATCATCATCATTTCAGCCGAAAGACGTCCACTGCTGGACATAGGCCTCCCCCAAGTGTCTCCACATTGACCGGTCCCGTGCGACTCGCATCCAGCGGATTCCCGCAACCTTCACCAGGTCATCGGTCCACCTAGTGGGAGGCCTTCCAACGCAACGTCTTCCGGTTCGCGGTCGCCACTCCAGAACTTTTCGGCCCCATCGGCCATCCGTTCTGCGAGCAATGTGCCCTGCCCACTGCCACTTAAGTTTGGCAATTCTTCCGCAGACTTCGTCCGCATGAAATTATTATAAAAATATTAGTTCTCTATTTGAATCTGATTTGGTTAACAATTTCATGGGTTTCAATTTTTTTGCCTATTTTGCACTAATATTTTCCTAAAAAAAGTAGCCTATGTTACTCCCTAAAAAATCAACTTTCTGGCCGTAAAAGTCCCGTCAAAATCGGGTTTCGGAGGTTAGCCGGAACAAGCAGACAGACAAAAATTGAAGATTTTTTTTTTATATTATAGGTACGTAAGTAAACGTACTTATTATACTTTCATAAGTATGCATTGTTATTTTGAAATTACAAACAAACACTTCATTTTATTTATTTGTATAGATGCACCAGCAATAAAGCGAGTAATTAACTTTTTGTTTGTAAATATTTGTGGCTATAAATATAATGTATCAAGGTTGAGGCAATTTTAGGTTACATAACAAACAAGGAGGTATTAAGATAAGGATCAAAACAACTTGTGTAGTCATGCAGGTTTGAAGGCAAGGTAACAAACGTATGGTAATAACTAACATGCACCATGACAACACTCAGTTTTAAGGGGTTTTTAAGTAAAGCTCTATATACTCATCATCTGCTTATCTGTTTCCCAAGAAATTTTTCACCCGGTCATAAAGGAAGATGCCCAACATGGCTCGTTCCATAGCTCTCTGAGTGACTTGCATACGGTGGATAGAATATTTGGTGAGCGACCAAGTTTCAACCCCCATACCTACGTCATGACCGGGAGGACACGGTGCTCAACATGGTGTACTTCACTTTTTTACTAAATCAAACATTATTTATTGTCCTTTTAAGGCCCTTCTAACCCTAAAATTAGCAACTCTATTTGTGGTGGTTCAAACTTCGTTTGCAATGCTGATAAAGTTGTAATCAGCTTGCACTACAAAGCGGTTGTTACGTCAGTCACTGCGGCCGAATAGTGCGAAATTAGTGGTTTTTTGCAATTTACAAAAAATCTATTGATTGGATTAAAAAAATAAAACACATTTATAAGACCTGCTTTATAGTTAGTTCAGAGTATGCAAAGTTTCATGATCTAATTTGAAGTACTTTTTGAATACCAGCGGTTTATTGTTCGATTTGGAGGTAACTTTGGAACTTTTTTCTATCGAGAAAAGTTTATGGAATCGTATTTTCGTCACGCATAGTACCTAGTATTAATCCTCAACTTTAACATATATTTATTTCAAAATTAATGCTGCAGTATTTTAAGCGTATCCTCCGGATCATGCTAAGCCATTTGAGGCATGATTCATCTTAACCGTAGTAAGCACCATCCATCTGTATGGTAGTCTCCTACCCATTGCGTAATTAATAAGCGCCTGTGAAATTTCAATAGTAACAGGTAAGTTGTCAATTTGCGCTTGTCTTTTTGACCGCGCATTCTGTTAAGGAATTAAAGTGATTTGCACTGTTTTAGACTTTCACGGTTTTTCCGGGATAATTTCCGTCGAAATATCGGGAGCTCATAGAAAAAGAATCACGAATATTATCCGTGAAGTGATTTGGTATTATACTGTATTTACGGTGCATTTTTTAAAGAAAAGTCTTGTAAATAATTATTTCATAGTAATAATTTAGTGGATTTCGGTCTATCTCAGCGTGACCTGTTTACAATATTGTCACTGCACCGCGCTAGATGTTTGTCGACCTCTTTCCTTTATGATTATGACTAAATCATAGCATATCATTATACTTTATTCCTCTGAAGAGGTAGGCAGAGGAATATTATTCTCCCAATATAAGTTTTTAAACTGGAGGTCACTAACACTATCATTAACACTTAAAAGTCGGATTTATACCATAGAACTTACTATTTATTTTGAGTTCCCGATACATCGGCGATGTTGCAAGCATCAAATGACGGAAAAACTGAAGTTATTGCGGGTGGGTGTTTATGGGTGTTTTTGTCCCAATGTAAAAACCCAATAACCCTTGACGCAAGATAAATCAGTTTTCAGAGTTCCTAAGAAAGATTATTTAGTTTTCAGAATTCTATGTTCCATAATTCTAGGGTAAAGACATTGAGGGTCAAAGGTTTCTATTTGATCTGTTAGGCACATAATTCTAATCCTGGATACGCTCCTACTGCTATCCAAACAGATCCTTTGCAAATATTGAAATTGTATTTGCAGGTCAATATTGGTTCACGGGCTTTGTGATAAGTGTTGCCAATTACTAGACCCTCGGAGATAAGGTCAGACTAGTTTCATGATCAATTGTGAATATTTTATTCGTAAGAACACTTTTTTAAATCAGTATTTCCATTAGAATATCTCGGGAACACCTAAATATGTTTTACATGTTTTTAAGCTATTAGGTTCAAAAACGTGAGCCGTCACAGGACGTCTGGGAGATGTGAAATATCGATATTATTTTGGACAAGTAATATGCTTAAAAAAAGTAAATGTAAAAAATAAACGTTTCACAGAAAGAAAATCGCTGGGATCGAACTCGAAGTCTCGAGATTGTAACCCAGCGCTGTGCCCCGAGACCAGCTGGCTTGTTGTAAACCGTGGCGAATGGTGTGGATCTTATGCTGCTTCAACAGGATGGTAATTTTCGGGATTGTTCGGGCCGGGTTGACAACTTGACAGTTGGCGACGGACGAGTCGCCACGGCATGCGTTGCCACGCCATTTTTTGGTTTTTTCCGCGCCTGTAGATGTTTCATATCAAAAATAAATGGAATACAATTATCTGTCAAAGAAAGCCAATTTCATGAAAACATTTTTCTTTGTTTTACCTATTTCAATTTAAAGTTCTCTGCCTCGGTAAAAACGCCCGTTTTATCAGTTTTTCCGTACGCAAAAATGCGCTTTGCGGACACCAGCCCGCTATAGAATCAATATTGTTCACAGACAATTTAACAGTACTGTCATTCGGTGACGCTCGTCCCACACACACCAAATACTTGGCTCGTATTTGGTCATCCACTGGGGTTCAAAATAAGTAAGAAAAAGTTCCATAGGTTTCATAGTAGGTATTAAACATACAGCGATTAACAATACAGCTGCTGGAGGATCTCGTGGCTAAATAATAACAGCCGCTCGGGTCGATCTTTAGGTTAAGCCGTGCTTGCCTAGGTTGGTCTGTGGATGGGTGACCACCCATTACATACCGAGTTTCCTCCGTGCCTCGGAAAGCACGTTAAGCTGTTGGTCCCGGCTGTCATTTGTGATCTTTGATAGTCGTTACAGGTAGTCAGTGGCCCAAAAAGTCTGACAACCAGTCTTACCAAGGGGTATCGTATTACCCAGTACTAACTGGGTTGTGGAGGTCAGATAGGCAGTCGCTCCATGTAAAATACTGGTATTCAGCTGCATCCGGTTAGACTGGAAGCCGACCCCAATAAAACTTGGGAAAAGGCTAGGCAGATGATGATTAACAATACAGCTGCTCTAGATGACATTTTATGTCTAGAATGATAGAATGGTATGTGTTTATTATTAACTAGCGGACGTCACGCGGTTTCACCCGCATACTTCCCGCCTATGTTACTCAGGGTGAATGTAGCTTTCTAATGGTGAAAGAATTTTTGAAATCGGTTCATTACTTCCGGAGATTACCCCCTACATATAAACTTGCAAACATACAAACTTACAAACAAATGTTACCTCTTTATAATATTAGTATAGATTACTATCATAAACTTTGTTTTGGCATAGTTGGTAGCAAGCAGACGAATTGGAAATATCAGGAAACCCTTATGTCCCCAGCCGTGCCCGATCGGGCCCGGTGCATTGTTATTTTGTGTCTGTAATTGCGGGTATCTAAGTGCTACAACGACGATAAATCTATCTTGTCATATCTTTGTGGATTTTTTTATTTTTCATTGACAGGTGGGTATGACTGTTATTAATTAAGTGTCAAAAAATTCTCGTAACTTAAAGGCTGTCTTTAAAGGTAATCTAATCTCGACACAGCGTTTCCGCCTTATAAAATAATGTCTCAAAATTCCAGTCCAGCGTATTCAAAGATGCTCTTCCAGAAATAGAGAGTGCTTCCGCGTCAGGTGCTGTTTTCGCAGTCAGGGTGTCTCCTATCTCCACGTAGGCTTTTGTGGAGTTGTTGTATTCAGGCCAGATTGTGCCAAGAGAGGAGTTGGACGTTGGGTTACTGTAAAAATAATGTAAACTAGAAATTGATATTGTAGGTCAAAAATGATATTTGATTTGCGAAACCCTTTTTGTTATATTTTGGTAATGGATAAAAAACATTCCAAACATTTTGACGACCCGAATGGCGCAGCGGTAGTGAGGCTGCCTTACGTTCTTAGGGTCCCGGGTTCGAATCCCGGTCGGAGCAAATGTTTGTGTGATGAGCATGGACATTTGTTGCCGAGTCATGGATGTTTATATGTATAATAAGTATGTATTTACAAACAAAAAGTATCTATGTGGTATATCAACTATCTGGTGTCCACGACACAAGCCTCGTTACTTAGTGTGGCACTAAATAGCGCTGTGTGTAATGTCCAGCAATATTTATTTATTTATTTATTCTAGTCGCGGCCAATGTCGTGTCTATTAAGACATGATGTGATTACTTTGAACAAGTTTGCAGTAGTTTCAGGAAAATTTAATACGTAACGTATGTTAGGTAATTGGAGTTTCGTATTGGCAGTGGCTAGCCAATTATTTGATACGGTAGTGATTATCCACTGATAAAAAAAGATACTTAGACAGTTATAAATTATAATGTGAAAATTGCTAAAACAATTAAATTGATAAATGAAGTAAATTATACATACAAAAAGGACTAATCACTCACCCATATTTTGCGAAGTTGGTAAATAATGTACACACTAAATTAATCAGCTCAAACTCTTTTATCGTCATATATATGTGCAGCTCCTTTGATCCCATACTTCAGACCAGGTCTCACGTAGACGTTTCTATCTGATACACAAGGAAACTTGTACATGTATCTTCGACCAGCACCAACCTTCGGCAAATGTGAAATGTATCGGTTTATGTCGCAGGTAAAGTACGCATGAGTAGCATAAGTTACAAAGTCTTTCATATCCGCATCCTTAAGAAGTTTCCCTTTGAAATAATATTCGTGTATCCTCTTCGATACTTCTAAAATTGTTTCCGGATTGCATTTCATTATGATCATTCTTGGCACCAACAGCTCAGGGTATAGATTCGACTGTTGTAAGATTAATTGTTCCATTTTAGGGATATCAGCTGCAGCGTCGACAGTTGTGTATCCAATAAGTACATCTACATCGTTTATTCTCTTATTTTTCAATGCTTCCAAAGGATCTGCTGTCAAAAAATGTTCCTGACCAAAATCTTTTTCTACAACTGGAGTGAAATGGAACAGTTTTAGTATATTATTGTTGAATTCTTCAAAAGAGATTGGATTTGTGCCTATGAGTTTTTCTACAGGAGCACTTTGTAAGAACTCTAGAAGCTCATTGAGGTCATTCGTCTCAAAACCCAGATCTTTGCCAAGCACGAAAGCCCGCTTTTGAGATACAAATGACAAAGCCCAATCATTGAATGGCACACCACTCAATGAAGCAGCTTTCTTGAATAGACCCTTAGACATAGGTGAGATAATATGGAGGCAAGTAGATCTTTCTTGATTTTGGGATCTCCGCCAAAGCTTGCAATATTATCCCGCACCCATCGCAAAGCAGCCACTTGGTCTTTTAATCCAGCGTTACCAGGGACTTCTTCGGTGTCCAGGCATAGGAAACCAAGTGCTTCTAATCTGTAGTTAAATGTTACAAGTACTACTCCGTGGGATACGAGGAAATCTGGTCCATAGTTTTCATCGTTCCCAGAGTCACTCTTGAAGCCCCCTCCGTGAATGAACACCATAACTGGCAATGGTTTAACGGGCATGATATCTGGACTGTACACATTGAGGTACAAGCAGTCTTCGTTTCCTAGATCAACGTCTGTGAATATGCACTTCTGAGGGCATTTAGGTCCATGTTCTGTAGCTTTTCGTAAACCTTCCCATGGAAGAGCTGGGTGCGGTGCCTAGAAACATAATATTTTCTGATTAGCTATGGATTTCCGAGTAATTGCTTCTGTCAACATGTTCTGCCATAAAAGACAGATTGCCATAAAACGAGGATGAGCAAATATTTCGCGCTGATTACAGTGACTCATTCATGTCGTCATAACTCCGTCTGCATATCCATAAGAAAGGGAGTATTTTTTTGGATTTGAATTAAACCGGTTTTGAGTAGGCAAATCTAAATGCAATAATAGAATGTTATGCCTACTATTTATGTCTGTCCAACTCTCACAGAACTGAAATTGTGATGCCGTGGTAGCTAAGCTATACTTGTAGACAATGACATAGGAAACAATAACAATAAAACCGGTTTTCTGCAAGTTCAGAAATAAATAAAATAATTATGTTTATTTGTGCACATAAAGCTATAAAACAGAAATAGAAAACCAAAAACCCTAAACAAAAAAATATAATATTATTGAGTGTCGCGTATGTACTCGTACAGTGGGCTGCATCAATCGGATATCCCAGTTGGGTACCCATTTACCCCAGTACTCCGGGTTCGAATGGTGCTTTCAAGGGTACATACAGTCAGCTTCACGATGTGGTACCCACCACATCGTGAAGCTGACTGTATGTTGGTAAGAAACACTTGAATGAGTTTTTCTATGACATAGACTATTCATCATTTATGATTGATGTTTCATCGTTTATGATAGGATACTTTGCTGGTTTCCTTGAATCTCAGTTTCCCCACCGGTGGTTGAGCGTAGGGGATGCCTTTGAAGCTGTAGTACTTGCCGTCACATGTGACGGTCTCCAATACTTCTCCTGACAGCCATCCTTGTTGCACTTTGACTTCTGCCATCGTCACTTAGCACTGACAAATTATGAATCGTGATATCAGCGTTCAACTCGCATCAATTCGTTGTATTACCTTGTGGATTTTGACATTCTACAGTACTTTTGGACGGCTTAATTAAAATAAATGGTTTGAAAAATTGTTTAGACGAACAAGGGTAGAGATGTTTTTTTTATTCTTTGGGTTTTATACTATAAACTGTTACGCAGTTTTTCAATAGGTTGAGAGCAGGATCAACACAAACACAATAATAATTAATAACTTTATTCTTGATCACTCAAATATCTATGAACATCCACACAAAACAATTCATAGTTTCACGCAAACCGCTTGTCATGTCTAATGAATTAATCATATTATGGTGTAGTTAAAAGAATTAATAAGTAAACAATGTTCTTACCGTAATTGAAGATACAATATTACACTGTTTAAAAATAGACAGACGCTGTCTTTGTTTTGAGACGGCTCGGAGACTGGCATGGGCGTAGTTAGTAAACAACTTGATTCAGACAAGGTTACATTCACAAATGAGATAATCGTGATGCAAGGCCTTGCAAATGCACAGGTCGTTAACCTCTGTGGCGAACTGGCCAAATTAGGAGATTAGGAAGAGGGGCGCGCTATTTTATGCTATCATTGTCCACCAAGTGTGTGCCAATAAGTTTTTCACGACCCTTCTGTAATGTTATGCCAACTAATAAAATTAATCATCATCATCATCAACCTATTAATGTTCCCACTGCTGGGACACAGGCCTCGTCTCTATGAGAGGGAATGGCACCACGCAGGCCCAGTGCGGATGTGTAGATGTCACATGTCTTCGATTTTTTTGGTTCTAGGACTTGCCGGTTTCCTCACGATGTTTTCCTTTACCGTTTTGAAAGCAGTGGCGATGAAATAAAATACACAAAGTAATGCGCCTGTCTGGGCTCGAACCCACGACTTACTGTCCGTAAGTCGGGGCTACCACGGGGCCACCGCTGCTCCACTAATAAAGTTACCATTATTTAAATAGTCATATAGATCGTCACATACATTATTTAAGTTATAGTTTTATGACCGGGGCGGTCAAGAATTTCATCAATTTTTTATTAGGATAAATTAAAAAATTGGTTCTATAATAATTTTATTTAGGACTCCTAAAGAATAAAAAACTGAAAGCAATGTAACGAAAATTTGTTCGAGGCCAAACGGGCAAACCAAAATCTTAATAGCTACGACATTTGCAAATATATGAGGTAATATATGAGTGCATAGTAATTAACGTTACCTAAGTTTTTATGCATTCTTAGGCAACCTATGTGACTTAATAGTTCCTAAGTGTAGGTACAATCTATAAAAAAAAAACATTATTATTTCTTTGTCCCGTCGGACCCTGATTCTTAAAGTTTTAATTTTTACGACAGTTCTTTTGTCTTGAATACATAAAACCAACACAGTCTTGTTATCTGAGATTATTTATTATTTTAAAACATAGTACAGTCAATGCCCTGCAGTACCTACTAGACCCCTCTTACAAAAAAGAAAAGGGCAAGCAAGCGGTCAAGTAATGCTGGGCACCGACTGACTGACTTCACAATTTCTTAATATTCTACTCCAGCGTATTCAAAGATGCTCTTCCAGAAAGCCACTGCTTCGGGTTCATGATTTGTTTTTGATGTTAGGGTGTCTCCTATCTCCACGTAGGGTTTGGTCGAGCTGTTGTATTCCGGCCAGATTGTACCAAGAGAGGCGTCAGGCGTTGGGTTACTGTAAACAGATACATCAGGTTTTAAAATATTAATAATCGAAACGACTATGAAGATAACGCATATAAATTGTGTCCGACCGAAACTTCGGCTTCGGCTACCTTCGGCCCAAAAAAACCTTCGGCCAAACCTTCAGCTTCAGCCAAAATTGACCAAAGGTTTGGCCGAAGCCATATGTTTCCAGCAAGCGCTGAAATTGAACAAACTGTGATAAATGCGCAAGAGCACGATGGAAGAGGCGACGCACGGAAAGCAGGGATCACATATTTAGAAGTGTTATTATTTGTGTTTTACAAGTTGCAAGGTAGGAGGAACTCGTGGCTTAAAAAATAATTATATTATTGACTTGTTGCCACTCTTGCAACTGAATTTCTTAGGGTCGAAGGTACCTTCGACCCTAAGATAACCTAACCCTCGATAACCGATGGCCTCGGTTTTGGCCAGAAATTGACCTTAGGTCGGACACTTGAAAACGGAACAGACCGAAAATCCGAGTGTGTATAATTAAATTAAATCATTAATTTAATAGAGACTTGCAGGCTTTCTTAAGGTCACTATCATGCTATTTTTATCAATGGCCTATCTGACGTTTGTGTTGGCTCTTTCGATCCAAACATTCGATAAAGTCTTATGTAAGTATATTATCTTAGTTCGATAAGAATATCTTGTATCAACTGATAAAAGCATTACTCAGAATAAACATAAAACTTATCTTATCATTACTCACCCATATTTAGCGAAGTTGGTAAACACCGTACACACAAGATTAATCAGTTCATACTCTTTAGTATTTTTCTCAACCTTCAAATTTTGTGCATTTGCATTCAACAAGTACATCAAGTCGTCCAAATGTCCGACTCCTTGAATCCCGTACTTCAGTCCACCGCTCGCGTAGACGTTTCTACCAGAAAAGCAGGAGAACAGATACAAATATCTTCGACCATTACCAACTTTCGGCAAACGTGTAACAAATCTATCGACGTCGTAGACAAAACACGCATGGTTAGCGTAGGTTATAAATTCTCTCATAGCTTCCATTTTCAGAGGTTGCCCTTTGAAGTAATATTCTTGTATTCTCTTCGATATTTCTAAAACTGTCTCCGGCGTACTCTTCATTAGGATTTTTCTTGGGACTAACAGTTCTGGATACCGGTTGTAATGCTTCAAAAGTGATTCCTCAAACATTGGAATTCCAATTGCGGCTTCTTCATTAGTGTGTCCAATCAACACGTCTACATCATTTATCCTTTTATTTTTTAATGCCTCCATAGGATCTTCTTTCAAAAACGATTCCTGGCCAAAATCTTTTTCTGCGACTGGAGTGAAATGGTAGAACTTAAGGATATTGTTGTTGAATTCTTCAAAAGATAACACAATTGGATTTGTATGTATTAATTTTTCAGCTGGAACATTTTGTAAGAATTCTAGAAGCTCATTAGGGTCATTGGTTTCAAAGCCAAGATCTTTGCCAAGCATGAATGCTCGCTTTTTTGGTACAAACGACATCGACCAATCGCAAAAAGGCACACCACTCATTGGGATAGCTCTCTTGAAAAGACCCTTTGACATAGGTGAGATAACATGTAGACATGTGGACGCACCGCCAGCGCTTTCTCCAAAAACTGTGACATTCTTAGGATCTCCACCAAAGCTTGCTATATTATCCCGAACCCATCTCAAAGCAGCCACTTGGTCTTTCATTCCAGCGTTACCAGGAACTTCTTCGGTGTCCAGACACAAGAAACCAAGTGCTTCTAATCTGTAGTTAATAGTTACAAGTATTACGCCGTGGGGAACTAGGAAATCTGGTCCGTAGTTATTGTCGTTACCAGAGCCGCTTTTGTAACCTCCTCCGTGGATGAATACCATAACTGGTAATGGTGAGGCAGGCATTATGTCTGGGCTGTATACATTTAGATACAAGCAGTCTTCGCTTCCTAGTATAACAGCATTTGTGAATATGCACTTCTGAGGGCAGGTAGGACCGTGTTCTGTTGCTTTCCGTACACCTTCCCATGGAAGAGGTGGCTGGGGTGCCTGGAAAAATAACAGCTATTGATTAGCGGATACAAGGATTTGCAAATTCAAGCACAATCATCATAGAAAAAATCCGGCCAAGTGCGTGTCGGGCCACGCGCAGTGTAGGGTTTCGTATAGTAGCCCGTTATATTTTAGATTTTGTTTTTCAATGCAATTCTTCACCCGTTATAAACAAGCAACTACTCCTATCTTAGTCACTCTAAGGATTTTGTATTTGGTATACAATTATGCAACACCCAAGTTCAACGACTATTACTGCTGAATTAGTAAAGTTATCTTAACCGCTATTAAGGCCGCCTTTAGAGTTCATGAAATGACTATCATTAAGATTTTTTCCAGATTTTTTAATCCTTTTAGAGGGGGGAAGACTGGAACAAAAATTTGCAATTTAAAGTTTAATATTTCGTAAATGGAGCATTACATCGAAAAATAGTATTGGCAACCCCTAAATCATTTTAAAAGACCTATTCAACGATACTCCACACAATGGGGCTAATGACAAAAAAAAAAAATCATCCCCTCTTCACATGTAGGGGAGCTATAGCCTAAAAAAAAATATTTTCCAATATTTTATTTTAGCACTTTGTTGGCGTAATTAATATACATACCCCTTTAAAATTACAGCTTTCTGGTACTTACGGTCTCTTAGAAAAACCTCGGACAGACAGACAGACAGACGGACATGACGAAACTATAAGGGTTCCTTGTCAGGACCACGGAACCCTAAAAATTAAAGCCACTTAGCCAACGTCTCACATGGCGATATAATTGTTTTCTCAATGCCAACCACTCGTCTGACTGCCATACATAAAAATGTAAATGGATAAATATTACCTACGTGTTATTTACTTTGTTATATTTATGTCATCGTAAAGGTTTGCTTATATAAATTGAATGGTTCAGAATGTCAAAATTGAATTACTGTTACAAACTCAATTGTTAATTGTTTACATTCGATGAACTTGCGTTTCGTGACTTATCCTTGCATGATGTTGCGCGCCAGTTTCGTTCATTGTCTTTTGGGTTTTGAGACAACAGTTGCATCTTACCTTGAATCTCAGTTTGCCCACCGGTGGTGCAGCGTAAGGGATGCCTTTGAAGCTGTAGTACTTGCCATCGCCTGTGATAGTCTCCACTACTTCTCCAGATAGCCATCCTTGTTGTACTTTGACTTCAACCATTGTAAAGTGTGAATGCTGAAAAATATACAAAAAAAATCTTTTGTTTACGTTCAGTTTCTTTGAAAGCATGTTCTATTATTAGTGTTGTTTGAATCTTAGTTATTGAAATGGTACGGAACCCTTAGTGTAAGATTTTTTCTTTGAAATATATGATACCAAATTAAGAAAACAGTAAGCACTTTTTAAGTAACTGCCAGTATGAAAAAAAATGTATATTAGGTCAACGGAAAAACGATGCCACTCAAGTTTAAAATAAAATGTTAAATTAAAATTAAAATAAATTGAAATTTTTTAAATGATTTGACTTACTGAGTTGTTTATTTCTTTTATCAATATCACTTTATGCAAATACAGGTAAGTAGGATAAACTGTTTTTTATTTAACTTCAATGTAACTAGAAATTGATTTCCACTCACAAGTTAATTTATTGAGTTGTTATTCAATGGTCCCACTTAAATGAGTAAATAATCTTACCGTGTTACTAAGGACTCGAAGTTATTACACCGTTGTTTACAAGTAGTGAGAGTGAGACGCCATATTCGTACCGAGGTAGACCGGGTACTGGCGCGAGTGGCTAACAAAACAAGAACGGGATGTACACTTATTGAGTAATCGCGAAACAAGTCTATATAAGCGCAGTTACGTCTGATAAGCGCAAGACACGACAGATACTATCAATATACAAAGAACTGCATTAACAGACAAAAATATACTTATTGATTGTTGAACAGTGACTTGACTTTTTTTTATCAAAAAATGATTTTCAGTTTTCTGTGGGTTTATTGATGTACAAAAAAAATAAACATCGAAGTCATTGTCATCCGACGACGTTATAAATACACTATCTATGTTACGTATCAATATTATTGTCATTATTTAATTGTGACTTGCTTAATTGACTGCGTGTTGAGTTCATGATCTCGGTTTGAGACTGAGAGTATTCGTGCAGTCACGAAACAAGTTCGTGAGTAGGACCGTAAGTAGGTACTCGTATAATGTACCTTTAATAGAGAATATTATTTTACCCTTTTTAAGTTGAGATATCCTTACCTATACAAAATTGTTGTCAAATATAAATTTTACTAGGTTAATAATATGGGACCACCGCCGCGTCAGATTCCTATATAAAATAAAATAAAAAATCACAAAAATCATACCAATAATCACAGATAATACCGATTTATCTGTGATTATTGGTATGATTATCGTGTGTTTTTTTTGGTTATTTATTCTCCATAATTTTTTTGCTTATATTATGTACACCGGTACATAATAAGCAAAAAAATGATGGAGAATAAATAACCTCCTCCTTTTATAGAAGTCTGTTAAAAATGGGATAGACATTGTCTATTATAGAATCTCATTGCACTGTATACTTATAACCTATTTATGCAATGATTTCCTGAAATACCTAGATTAAAATAATAAAAACGTATTATTCTTGTATGGATGAGGCTCGTTATAACTCATCATTTATTGATAAGTGCACCGAGGACAAGCAATCAGTTTGTCTTGTCACATTTAACCGTAACTGAGGGAATAATAAAGACCTCCATAGGAATCATAATTATATCATCGTTGGCAGCCATGTTCTTGTTCTACGTCATCATCTGCCTAGCCTTTTCTCAAGTTTTATTGGGGTCGACTTCCAGTCTAACCGGTTGCAGCTGAATATCAATATTTTACATGGAGCGACTGCCTATCTGACCTCCACAACCCAGTTAGTACTGGGTAATACGATACCCCTTGGTATGACTGGTTGTCAGTTTTTGGGCCACTGACTACCTGTAACGACTGTCAAAGATCACAAATGACAGCCGGGACCAACTGCTTAACGTGTTTTCCGAGGCACGGAGGAAACTCGGTATGTAATGGGCGGTCACCCATCCACAGACCAACCTAGGCAAGCACGGCTACTGAAGAACCGATACTGTTCTGCTCAGTAGGTTCACTGAACTCCATGTGTTGCGGGACCAGTGAGCCTACTGTGCAGGGGTAGACGGTGTGTCTAGTTTGTTACTTTTTAATTACTAACATTAGATATAAGCAAAATTCTTGTTACTAACAACCTTGCCTTGCCTATGGACTTTTTTGTCTGAAATAAATATATATATTTTTTTGTTTAACCTAACGATCGACCCGAGTGGCTGTTATTATTTAGCCACGAGCTCCTCTTGTTCCACGTACTGCTGAGAATAAGCATCCTTCATTTTATGCCATGCCATGCTTCCCTGGTCTGTGTCTCATCCAAGTCATTCACAAAATTTTTGATGGGTCGTACACCCTTCTGGCTGTAGGTCTGTCAACAGGTACTCTGTCGTCCACCTCTAGGAAACCATTTTGTTATTCAACCAGATCGTCTACTCATTGGGTAGCTACAGAAAAAAGAATTACAGGAATCCGCCATCATACTGGGGTATACTTATTTCCTGACTTATAATTTTAGACATACCCGACAAAATAGGGTATATGCATGATTTTTTTTATCACTGTAAACAAAGCGTATTAACATCAGAAATAGCAAAGTGAAATTATTTTGTAATATCTACAGAAAATACTAAGTTATGAGCATTTGAAACTGCTGATTAGACAGAGAGATCCGATAAAGCGAATGACGTCATTCGCTGTATCGACGTACAAAATCCATACTAAATTCCGTTTATCTAGAAAGAGATAGAAACAAAAGTTTAAATGGTTATAACTTTTGTGTTGTTTGGCCGATTTATGTCTTGTTTTCGCTTTTTCTCATTATTTTTATAGTACTTTAACATTCTGTATCGAAATAAAAAAAAGAAAATTTATGCATATTCCCTATTGACATATCGATCGGTATTCATCGGTGAAAAGGTTAGAAGCGGACTCCAAGATGGTAGACGTAGAAGAAAAGGCTAGGTAGGTATTGCCTATTGTAGGAAACAGATTTTTTTTTTTTGTAATAACTGATAAAAAAAATCTATGGGGCTTCAGAATGATGTACTAAATACCCTAAATACCTGGCGCGGCGTGGCAACCGTTTGTAAGTTGGTGACTCCCAGCCAGGGACCGAATTACCGTTACTTTTTGTATAACGTTACCAAATACCGTTATGTTAACGATAAAAAGTAACGATATGAATAACGATACCCGCAAGTCCGTTAACGTTATCTAATAACTAAAATTAGTATCGGTAAAAGTAACGATACTTATACCGGTAATGACGCCAGCGGCGGGTGGCTTTGTATGGGAAAAGTTGCATTGCCCTTTTAAATCAGCTGTTCCGTACATGCACACGCATACACGTAAGTATTGCAGTTTGCAATTTGTGTATGTAGGTAAGGTAGTATGTAGGTAGGGTGGGTAGACTAGGGTAGGTACGGTATGTATGTAGGCCAGGTGGATAGAGCTTGTAGATTAGATGATTAAAAATTAACAAACAAAACAATTACATATTCAAAAACATAATTTAAAAAAATAAATAACCCGCCTGCGTAAATAAAAACTGAAAAGAAAAAAACACGTTTAGGAAACAGGATAATATATTGACTGCAACAGTCGGGGCCCATTAAATAATCGAGTCTAAAACTAATTATAATAATAGAACAACAAAACAAATCTAATATTACAGATAATATACGGTACTAATTTGGCGTACGCGATGTTCGTATGACGTATTGACGTACTGGTCTTACTAAGAAATGAAGCACTTCGATCGTTGTAAAATTCTAGCTGTTGCCGCTCTGATTAGCAGAGCCGAACGAAAAGATGCGCGGCGCGCGTTCTGTTTGGCAACGTCGTGCCAGTTATTGTTAGTTTTTATTGAATTAACGTTATTAGTAACGTTACTTAAATACCGGTAAATCCTATAAATTACCGTTATGTTTAACGTTAATATTTAACGTATCATAACGTTAATGTTTGGGTAATTTTACCGGTATTTTTCTGGTAACGGTAACCGTCCCTGCTCCCAGCTACGTCCCATTATTATACGGTGCAATATAAGCTTTTTACTCAACACGACTACAGGGGCTAAATTAGCAACTCTATTTGTGGTGGTTCAAACTTTGTTTGAAATACTGTTAGAAGAAAGTTCTAATCAGCTTGCACTACAAAGTGTTTGTTACGTCGGTTACTGCGGGTCGAATAGTGCGAGACGAGTGGGTTTTTGCGAATTAGAAAAAAAAATTATAGATTGGACAAAAAAAAAAACACTATCATGCTAATATGTTGCTTGTAGAATTATTTGCCAAAAAATCAGAATGATCGCATGTATTTTAGTATGGTTTTTACTCGTTAAAAGAAATTTTTAGAGATAAGTTCGTGATTTTTTTATCGAGTAAAATTAGTTGTATTATGTTTTCAAAACACTATCATACTATTATAGCATATATCCTGAAGAATATCTTATATTTTTCTTGTTTTGTTTGTTGCAGTAAATCATATGCTTTTTGCATTATAAAACTCGCGTTTAGCTCCTGTAGTCGCCTTAATACGGGGTGTAACCACCACCGACGCGGGAACGGTTACCACGTAACCCATAAAAATTTTACATAAGTTATTTAAAAAAAAATCATAAGTAATTTATCAACTCGTCAAAGTGTCTGTTTCCTACAAAAGCATCTGCCTAGGCAGATGATGATGATTTTTGTGCCTGACAGTACATTTGATCAAAAATTGCTTTGAATTAA
This sequence comes from Xestia xanthographa, assembly GCA_905147715.2. Taxonomy (NCBI): domain Eukaryota; kingdom Metazoa; phylum Arthropoda; class Insecta; order Lepidoptera; family Noctuidae; genus Xestia; species Xestia xanthographa. The sequence continues at coordinate 3,274,212 of LR990659.1, read as the reverse complement.
ATTAAATTTATCGAATCGGGGACGTCGGCCACGGGTGCCTCGACCACTGGGGGCCTAAGCCACGGACCCATACCTACACGGTCAAAATGTATGGAACAGATTTTGACCGTGATTTTTGTTTTTGCGTCGGCGTATATATACAGAGTGTTAACAGACTCATCGCGTAGCCGTCAACCAAGCATCATGTACGTTTACAGTTTAATCAACAAATTACATTGTAAAATGTAAACCAAATAGCTTGTTCGACCATGAAATTAAGTAACTCTACGCAAAAATGTTTGCTGGGAAATGACTTTTTTTCTGGGGTGAAAAATCACGTTTTTCGGTAGGACTCAATGTAACGCACTTAAAACATTGTGCTGATGGACACATTTAATAGTAAACGGGTTATGGAGGTATAAGTAAAGTTATGACCTCAAAAACTACTATTTAAAAAAAACTTGTGAAAAAGTTGGAACTTTGACCTCCAATGGTGTCGATTCTGTTAAGCACAAACTAAACTTAATTTAGGCTATTGCTATCTTTTTCTCTCTAATAAAACGAGAAAGAGACGGACGTAATTTAGAGCTGTCAAATTTAGTTGGAACTAATATTTCCATACAAATGAAGGGTGCACGTAAAAACATGTCGACTAAAAACACGGTGAAGTGCAAGGCATAAACTAGTTTGACATCCCTAACTTAGTTGATTGCTATAGCCGTCCTTTTCTCGCACTGCCTTTTAGTAGGTAAAAGATAGCAATAGCCTAAATTAAGTTTAGTTTGTGCACAACAGAATCGACACCAATATCTCCGTAACTAGTTCGTACGTATGGTCTAGAACAAAAAAATGATCGGAATAACGGGGAGAACAAGTGCCTTTCGGCTTAGTTAAGGGTCTATTTACACCCTTTATATTTCCATGTATCGTACCTACTACGTATTTACTGGTGTGACATACTCACAAACAGCATCCCAATCTCAATAGAAACACCGCGTCCATACTTTATAATATTTATTAATTCCACATTAACCTATTAATCTTTCTTATTTCTTCATAATTCGTTAATACATTTTTGATGATTAACAGTTTTTTATTAAGATTATTAAATTATATCGCACCTGACATTTATGGTTTATCAATCACTAAGCAATGCTTCCGATATAAATTTTATTTGCATCAGAATATTACTAGTGTTGGGGGGATGCATTTGGTACCCATATCATGTTTAAATACATTTTTGATTTTCTATGTTATTCAACGACACAATTTTTTAAATGATTAATAAAAAAATGCTGGCGTAAGTGTGTTCACTTTATTACTAGTATTTTGATAAAAACAGGTTAGTAAAAAGTAACATAATTACGTAAAAAGTAACCCTCATAATATTTTTTAAATCATTACACAAGTTTTAATTTTATAAGTGTTTGTGACCTTGTAATTTGAAGGTAAATCCTTCGTCAAATAAATATAATAAATTATATACATTACAAATATTAATAAGTTTAAAAAAATAAGCAATACACTGTCTTAAAATTCCAGTCCAGCGTATTCGTAAATGCTCTTCCAGAAAGCCAGGGCTTCAGGTATGGGTGCAGTTTGACGGGTCAGGGTGTCTCCTATATCCACGTAGGATTTGGTCCAGTTGTTGTATTCCGGCCAGATGGTACCAAGAGAAGCATCAGGCGTTGGGTTACTTTAAACAGAAAGATTTTATTAAATTTATTTCTATTATAAGCACACGAATGTTCAAGGAAACCTTGTTTTGTAAGATATAAGTGGTGAACGAATAATGCCTGACATTTTTGATAGGCAACGAATAGACAATGCACGGACCATTATAGAGTTTGTAAGTCAAACAAACAGAACACAAGGCACTACTGAGAATAAAAAAACACACTAATAAGTAATGACGGTGTACTCCAGTCATCATCATCATCATTTCAGCTAAAAGACGTCCACTGCTGGACATAGGCCTCCCCCAAGTGTCGCCACATTGAACGGTCCCGTGCGACTCGCATCCAGCGGATTCCCGCAACCTTCACCAGGTAATCGGTCTACCTAGTGAGAGGTCTTCCAACGCAACGTCTTCCGGTTCGCGGTCGCCACTCCAGAACTTGGTGCACGAACTGAACTGGTACTCGAGTAATATGAATATTTTTGTGATATCACGTTAATAATGCTGCAATAAAAGTGTTTTAGAATTGAATTACTCACCCATATTTAGCGAAGTTGGTAAATACAGTACAAACAAATTTAATCAGTTCATACTCTTTAGTTTTTTTTTCGACCTTCACGTCAAGTTTTAACGGGTTGAAGTTAATTTTGTTTGGGTGAAATAAATACATCAAGTCATCCAAATGGGAAGCTGCTCGAATCCCGTACTTCAATCCTAGGCTCCCGTACACATTTCTATTAGAGAAACAGGAGAATCTGTACAGAAATCTTCGACTATTACCAATCTTCGGCAAATGTGAAACGAATCTGTTAATGTCGTAGACGAAACTCGCATGGCTTTCGAAAGTTACAAATTCTTTCATCAGATCGGTGTTGACAGGTTTTCCTTTGAAATAAAACTCGTGAATCCTCTTCGATATCTCTAAAACTTTCGCTGGAGTACATTTGAGTAAGATCTTTCTTGGTACCACAAATTCGGGATATCGGTTGGCACGTTCCAGATATTCTTGTTCAAAAACATGGATTCCATATAAGGTTTCTTCGCTGGTGTGTCCGATAAGGATATCTACATCGTTTATTCTTTTATTCTTCAATGCCTCTAGAGGATCCTCTGTCAAAAAATGTTCTTTGCCAAAATCTTTTTCTATAACTGGACCATAGTGATAAAACTTTATTAAATGGTTAACTTTCATGTCTTCACAAGATAACACAACTGGAAACGTGTCTATTACCTTCTCCACTGGAAGACTTTGCAAGAAGTCTAGAAGCTCATTAGGGTCATCAGTTTCGAAGCCTAGCTCTTTACCAAGTAAGAAGGCTCGTTTTTGAGGTACGAATGGAGTAGACCAATCGCAGTTTCCTACCCCACTCATTGGAATAGCTCTTTTAAATAGACCTTTAGACATAGGTGAGATAATATGGAGGCTAGCCGATGAACCACCAGCGCTTTCACCAAAAACTGTGACATTGTTGGGATCTCCGCCAAAGCTCTTGATATTATCCCGTATCCATCGCAATGCTGCCACTTGGTCCTTTAATGCAGCATTTCCAGGAACTTCTTCAGTATCTAAGCACAGGAAACCAAGTGCTTCTAATCTGTAGTTAATAGTTACAAGTACTACGCCATGAGATATAAGGAAGTCTGGTCCGTATTCGTCATCGTTACCAGAGCCACTTTTAAAACCCCCACCGTGAATGAACATCATAACTGGCAATGGAGAAGCTGGCTTGATTTCTGGGCTGTACACATTTAGGTACAGGCAGTCTTCATTTCCTTTTATAAAACGTTGAGTAAATATGCATTTGTGAGGGCATACAGGACCATGCTCTGTTGCATTCCGTACTCCTTCCCAAGGCAGAGGTGGTTGCGGAGCCTGACAAAATAAAAATGAATGAAATACAGAGCAACTAAATTATAAAAAAGGTCTATCAATATTTCTTCTTTCTCATAACTAACGCACATGCGTTAGTGGAAACAAGATTATTTTATTATCTACGCATAGAAACTGAATGACCAAATCTTACGAACTGCTTGCGTGGATGAGCTCCATTATGGTTAGAGAAAAACGAAAAATTCTCTTGTATTTTTGTTGATCTGTCTTTCTTTTAACTGAATTAAAATTATATGTTCGATTGACATAATATGCATGTATAAATTAAAGATGGCGCTCGCAAAGTTACTGAATTTAATACTAAAACTTACCTTAAATCTCAGTTTTCCCACCGGTGGTGCAGCGTAAGGGATGCCTTTGAAGCTGTAGTACTTCCCATCACCTGTGACAGTCTCCACTACTGCTCCAGACAGCAATCCTTGTTTCACCTTGACTTCAACCATTGTCACTGAACTCTGTTAAAAATAAGCTGAATTATATGTGGATATAAAATCGTCTGTTTTAGCAACGGAAAACTTGCTATCTCAGTAACGGCTGTGTATAGCAAATTGTTGCTGTGGGGTAATCGGTGGCAAATAGCAGTACACACCTTTGATACCCGATGTGAACTTCACGAATGGAGTCTTTCTACTGCAGTCAGATCTAGCTGGCTGTTTTATATATAAGTTCGAGTAAATACGAAAGATGCATTTGTTATTTCTTATTAATCTAATTTTAAGATTTAAAGGCAACATGACGACGACGAGTCAGGCGTTATTTAACGTTCACTTAACGTTCTAATAAAAAAAACTGTTGGCTGTAATTATGAAGCCAGTTTTTTGTTTGTTCTGACTGTGCACAACCAGTAAAACAGCTTAATAATGTACGACTGTCGACCGTAAATTACGTTTTACTAAACAACTAGCAATCCGCCCTTGCTTCGCACGACGCTACCCATCGGGTCTCAAACTATCCTATCTTTCGATCTAGATTCACAAAATTTCATTGAAATCGATTAGGTGATTCCAGAGATTAGCGTTTACGAACATTTGCGGAAAGTTAATGAATGTTGATGTATGTAGGTGAGAAGGAAGACTAAAGAAAAGATAGACGCCTTGTCCATCTTGTGTGAGAAATGAAAGAAAAAGGGGTAAACGATAGCGACAATTGAGAGGCGAGAGAAAACGTGTTGATGTATAAGTCCATGTAAATAAATTGTTTTAGCAAATAATTACGTTTTTGTAGGGACTATTGGCTATCTATACTAATATTATAAAGAGGTAACATTTGTTTGTAAGTTTGTATGTTTGTGAGTTTGTATGTAGGGGGTAATCTCCGGAAGTAATGAACCAATTTTAAAAATTGTTTCACTGGTAGAAAGCTACATTATTCGTGAGTGCTATAGGCTATCTTTTATTCCCGTACTCCCACGGGAACGGGAACTACGCGGGTGAAACCGCGGGACGTCAGCTAGTCTATCTATATCTATATATACATATAATAAAACAGTAAAAAAACTGTGTCTGTACATTGAATATATTAAAAAAGAAATAATTGAGGGGGATTTAGAAACAGTAATAGAGCACGAATCCAAAAAAAAAGTTATGTCTGTTTGTCTGTATGTCTGTTTGTCTGTTTGTTTGTACACGCTAATCTTCGGAACTACTGGACGGATTTGAATGATTTTTTTTTGTTGTATAGGTATTAAGTCTGGGCAACATATAGGTTATAATTTATCTTGGAAACTTGAACACCTGATGCAGCAGCTAAACTATAAGAGATACATAAATGGTACCATAGCAAAAATTGTTCCACGTGATGAGAATTTTCTGCTGAGAGAATAAATTTGAAGATCTGGAACACCTGATGTGGAACTCCAAGAGCCCAGCTACACTATAACATATCTAAAGGAATGACGTTTTAGCAAAAGTTGTTCAATCTGATGAGCACTCTCTGTTGACTTATAAAAATCGAAGATCTGGAACACCTGTTGTGGAACTCCAAGAGCCCAGCTATGCCATAACACATATAGGAATGACGTCTTAGCAAGTGTTGTTTGGTCTGATGGGCATTTCCTGTTGACTTTTATCTTGGAAACAAACACCTGATGCAGAACCGCAACAGACCAGCTACTATAAGAGATACAAAAATGGTACCATAGCAAAAATTGTTCCACGTGATGAGCATTTTCTGTTGAAGATCTGGAACACCTGATGTGGAACTCCAAGAGCCCAGCTACACTATAACATATATGTATATAGGAATGAAGTTTTAGCAAAAGTTGTTCAATCTGATGAGCACTCTCTGTTGACTTATAAAAATCGAAGATCTGGCACACCTGTTGTGGAACTCCAAGAGCCCAGCTACACCATAACACATAGGAATGACGTCTTAGCAAGTGTTGTTTGATCTGATAGGCATTTCCTGTTGACTTTTATCTTGGAAACAAACACCTGATGCAGAACCGCAACAGACCAGCTGAACTATAAGAGATGCAAAAATGGTACCATAGCAAAAATTGTTCCACGTGATGAACATTTTCTGTTTAAGATCTGGAACACCTGTTGTGGAACCCCAAGAGCCCAGCTACACCATAACATATAGGAATGACGTCTCAGCAAGTGTTGTTTGGTCTGATGGGCATTTCCTGTTGACTTATAAAAATGTTTAGTCTGATGGGCATTTCCTGTTGACTAACAAAAATGAAAGATCTGGAACGTCTCGAACCGTCTCGTGTATCCCGTTGTATTCCCGTCCCCGGGCTCTTAAAATTCGACATCAGACGTTTCAGGTCTTCGATTTTGACGACCCCGTTGTCGCTGGCATAAGCAACAGGATCCGCGTACGCAGTCGCGGGCAGAAGCTAGTTATAAATAAAACAAAAATTCTTACCTTGTTTAAAGTACTCGAAATTACTATAATGTTTACAAGCTTAGGACTGTTTTCTGGCGGGTGCAGTACACAAGCTTCAACTTATTCACTAATCGCCGTGCAACTGTATATAAAGCAATGTTTTCTAAGATAACGAATAGATGCGATACAATGATCTGCATTCTATAGAGGTAATCTAAGATCTGTAATTAAAAATTAAGTAATTATTACCTAGTTTCTTTTTTAATTACTTAAATCATTTTTGTCACTATTATTAATCATGATATCATAATCATGCACTATCTGTGCATTTTCATGATTGTCGTCATTGGATTAAAACTGTGACATGGCTTAATGGTGCTGTGATTAATTATTTTTATGATTAACTAATTTTTGTATGAAGGCTGGCCGGCCTAACTTCCGCCATTTTATTTTTTGAAAGTAGCGGCCACGAATAAAAACAAGTTTTGTGTAAAGCAAAATGTTCTAAAGGGTTCATCATCATCAGCCTATTAATGTTCCCACTGCTGGGACACAGGCCTCCTCTTTAAGAGAGGGAGTGGGCTATAATCCACCACGCGGGCCCAGTGCGGATTGGTAGACGTCACATGTCTTCGAATTTTTTGGTTCTAGGACATGCCGGTTTCCTCACGATGTTTTCCTTCACCGTTTTGAGAGCAGTGGTGATGAAATAAATTACACAAAGTAATGTGCCTGTCTAGGTTCGAACCCACGACTTACTGTAAGTCGGGGCCGCCACCACTGGGCCACCGCTGCTCTCTAAATGGTTACGGGTTCTAGGGGTCGAAATTTAAATCTTGTATAAAACGCACACTATGTAGTCAAGCATATTATAAGTTAGGGGATTACATTAATGATAAAAATGCTTGGCTCAATGCTGGTCCTGCTCCACAACCATAGGGGAAAACTAATTGGGCAAATTATTGTGGTACTTAGCTGCAGAAGATTGTAAAAATATCCTTGCTTTGTATAGACTCCATCTCTTAGTATTGTATAATTGCATTGCTCATGTGTGAGTTCCATGTACTGTAAAGCATTTGCATTTAGTTATCTTTCATTGACTTGAATATGCCTTGGTGGCTGAGAGAATGTCATGCTCACTCAAATGTCTCGCTGATGGTGGCGGGTGTGTCAGGTCATTTAGTTCCCTTCAATATGGTTGAGTTGAATGGCGCCAATACATGCGTCATGTTCGTGTACGGGCGCTGTCAGTTGGGACTGGCCATCTCTTAACTGCCAAGGTTCATTTTAATTATCTACTTTATTTATACATTTTTGATTTCATATTTTGCTCTGGACGCTCTTAATGTGCACGTATTTCTACATCGTTCTCACATATATGTATAATCTCAACATGAATGATGTAACCAAGATTTTGTAACAATATTTTGACATAAAAGAGTGTCCATGGAGTTTCTTGCCCGTTCTGCTCCATCTACGCTAGGGAATGGGCAACTACAGTACTTTCTCAAGTTATTATGTCTTGTGACTGGGACTGTAGCTTTGTTTTTTTTTGTATTTTTGACATTCAAAAGTGCCGTAATGGTCTAATTGAAATAAATGCTTTGAGTTTGAGTTTGAGTTTAGTCTCACGTTTCCGAGATATGAGCTATCGGTTTTATTTTTTACAAAAAAAGTTTTTTATTTTTCCTTTTCTAGTTGTAATATCCTTTACAAATATTAGCTATACATTCATTTTAACATAACATCACGCCTGTAATCCCCGAAGAGTTGGGCTGAGGTGTACCCTAATAGTACTTACACCCACATTTCGTGTAATGGGGGGCGAGCGCTGACGCAAATCCAGACTCCGTGGCTGCTACTGAGAAATTCCTGATGGAAAAACCCAATAACACTTTGCCCGACCTGGGAATTGAACCTAGGATCTCATGCTGAGTAGTCGCCACCACTAGACCAATGAGGCAGTCATTTATTTCATATTGTTAACAATACATGTCATGGTAATAGGCTTATCCCCAATAAAATGGAACCTAACATACCTAACTGTCGAAATGTGGGTGTATTGTACACATCTGTATATCTCCTCAGAGCATACAGGCATGATGATAGTGTGAAACATCATAACATATCTTTACGCCTGTATGCAATATCCAAGCGATTGCAGCAATCACGACCGATTTGCTGTCTATAATTGAAGAGTTCCATTGTATTTCTCCGAAGATCACCATCAGATCTTCACCAAATTTAAACGGGACCACCGCGAAGTAATTTTCTTCCAAACAAAAAAGAATCATTGAAATCGGTTCACAATTGGCGAAAAAATGGCTGAACGTACACGAAAAAAAACAGACGAATTGATTACCTCTTCTTTTTGGAAGTCGGTTAAAAACTGGTAGGTATTAATACCAGCTATCGATGTCTGATGATTATAAATCCATACTCATCATCTGTCTAGCCTTTTCCCAACTATGTTGGGGTCGGCTTGGAGTCTAACCGGATGCAGCTAAATACGTGAATTTTACATAGAGCGACTGGCTATCTGTCCTCCACAACCCAGTTAGTAAAATTTACCTGGTAAGAATGTTTGTCTAATTTTCGTGCCCCACCAGCTGTTACGACTGTCAAGGCATAATGTGCTTTTCAAGACTCGGAGGACACTAGGTATGTCATGGATGGTCATTCATCCTCGGACCAACCTTGCCAAGGGCTGCTTAACCATGAAGATTGAACCATGTGGCTGCTATTATTTAGCCACGAACTCCTCTCCCTTCGTTCATCAGTCCTCAACGTTTGTCACTCATGAAAGTTATTTTTCAATGCACCCTGCTGCTATGTTTTACTATATATCGTAATAAAGAATCTATCGAGTATTCAGAAGATAAATAGTAGGTGTAACATCAAGTAAACGCCCCTGATTTGTTATAGGATATGAAATTAAGAGTCCGCCGTATAAAATCCACTCGCTAGAGTTTAGGCAAATTCGTTGCGATCCTATGTTTGTGTGCATTGTTCATGCAGATACACGCACACACGGGTTAAGATCGAGTGTAGTGATCGCTTAAACCATTTTGATCTTTTAGTTATTTTTAAGTACCTAACATATTAAGTAGTAAGTACGGTTTAGAAATAAAAGTCATGAATGTGTGCTTATCACAATCAATGTCGTCTTATTGGGTTTTCCATCAGGAATTTCTCAGTAGCAGCCATGGAGTCAGGATTTGTGCCCGGTTGATGGCAATAGGCTCGGCCCCTGTTACATGGGATTTACACAGAACTGGCGAAATGTGGGTGTACTGTACTGTTAGGTGCATCGCTGCCTATACCTTCGGGGATTAAAGGCGTGATGTTATGATGGTTAAGTAATAATTATTAGATCCACGCAGATTAATATCTAAGATGATTTTGAGGAAAGAACCGTACACCTGGGGGTCTAAAATGGCCGCTTTAGCAGAATCGTAATATGAATCACGTTAAAAATTTAAAATTCTTAAAATGGACTTTATGACCATAACTATAAAGTCCATTTTAAGAAATTTATTTTTTTAACGTGATTCATGCTAAGATTCTGCGTGGATTCTGCTAAAGCGGCCATTTTAGATTGCAAACATTTGACAGTTATCGTGTACGTCGACTCATCAACAACAACAATACAATAGGGTAGATGACAAACAAAAAATTAACGTCAGAAAGATTTGCAAAAAATATTGGACACAGATTTTTTTATTTTTTCACGTAATCTAAAAATGAAGACGATACAGTGCGTCGAAAACTCGTGTGACGTCACATTTGAGTACAGTTTTTACCGGAAAGTGACGTCACAAGCCTCTCTCTATCTTTGACGCGTTTTATCTTCGTCAATTTTATTAATTTGATAAAACAAAAAACATGTATCCAATATTTTTCGATAATCTAATGGACGGACTAAACAGAATCATATTTTATTAGTCAGGATAATCCCTAAAAAAAAATATTGTTGTGTTCAACTTGTAACCCGCATAAAGTACCGAAACTGTCAGACATTAGTTAAAAACTAAGTGAAAAGAAAGAAAGAAAATGGTCATATTAATGTCGTAGACAATTTGTATGTATGCCGCGCCATTATTATGTATGGCGTGCCGTTATTATGTATGGTTGAAAAACGCCGCCATTATGTAATACGACGTCCTCACGTTCAGCTGGATTACAATTCGGCTGAAATAAAGTACGCCGCATTGAATGAGCTCTTCGCGTTCGTCAAAGCGGCGTAATAACGTGCCGCCGTTATACAAACTGGCGCATCGTCGATACCGCTTTGAAAGTTTTAGTTCCATTTATTACCGCACGTGGCGCTGCATGATCATAACAAGAAACATGGCGTCACAATCGACAACGATGTCACAATGAAATGGCCGCTTTTCCCGCTTTTCAGGTTTTTTTTTCATTTTTTATTTCGATTTTTTTTATTTTATTTTTACCTACATGTTGAGAATTACGTGGCACGGGGTTCCTAAAAGGGGGGTGAATTTTTCATTATTTTTGCGATAGGACGCACCGTTTTCGAGATATAAGCAAATTTAGAACCTGCTACGACTCCATGACGCGCGCTCGCTACGACTAGCATTTTACATTACACATCCACTTTTTGTCACAAATGTCGTCGTCGCTCCACCGGCCTTCAGCCTACACTTCGACCTAGCAAGACTTTTAGGACAATTTTAGTAGGTTATTTGAGGTATCGGAATTGCTGACAATACGGCTAAACGTTGGACGCCGCTTATCAAACGTATCGCCACCACAATCCGGCTGAACGTGAGGGCGCCGTATTACATAACGACGGCGTTTTACAATCCGGCGCGCCATTATGTGAAACAGCGTATTATACGAATTGGCTGCGGCATTTATACAAGCAAATTTTGTTGGGTACATAATCTTCTAAAGCGTCACGTTTCAGAAATATGAGCTATGAAAGCTAAAGTCCATTCATGGTGGTCCATTAACACATTCATTATGTCTGAGACAGCAACGTTAGCTACGTTTTCGAATATATATAGCGTTGTGATCGCTACCAGTACAACTTTGATAGCTTAAATCTCGGAAACGTGACGCTTCTATCTATCCCACGGGAACGTCCTGCAAATAGCCTTTGACACTCGGCGATAATATAATAAAAAAAAATATATAATGAGTTTTTGTAATCGGATCAGTAGTTCCATATTACCCTCTACATCTAAACTTGCAAACACGCAAACCAAACATAGAATACAAACTTTACGCCGTCATCATAACATTAGTATTGAATCTGAACAAAATTTGAACAATCTCAGTAAACAAGCAAAGTTCTTTGCTTATAAAATGAAAATGTAAAAAAAAACTTTTCAGATCAAAATATGGTAGTCGGCGTACAATCTCCGGAATATAATTTACGTAGAACACGTGACCGCGCGCAGCAAAGTCATACGTCCTCACTCTGGGATGGCCCGTTCGTTACTGAAGGGAACGGTTGAAAAGGATAGCGCTATTACTACCGCGTGCAAAACAAGGGACAGAAAGAGTGCGTGCTCGCTTAGAATAAAATAACGTAAGCGCCAAATTACATATAGCTAATTACGAGAAAACCAAGTAGAAAAATAAAAAATTAAGTCAACACGATGTTAGATAATATTGTTACCTATCTATTAGGCTAAAAATCATCATTAAATTCCTTAGGGTTTCAGAGATCCAACACAAAATAAGTGCAAAACGAGTTTTTTTTGTATTTTTTTTCTATCGTGATTTTTTTATCCAATCGTGTTTTCGCTTCAACAGATTTAATGATTATAAGTCCAAGTTTAATGGTGTCCAAATAGCGAACTCTTAGGTCTTATAGATACCGAGATCTAGATCGCCCAATATCACCAAAACAGCAAATACAGGCTCTTAATCTCTATCTGTATTATCTCTGCTACTATAATAAATGAGAAAGCTTGTTACATTGTCTATTATTCAATCAATAGAAACATTATCAGCTGTTCGTAATTAGAAGATAACTGTAATCTGCTTTTATCTTTATTTGTTTTGTGTAAATAGGGTGGAAGAGAAATCTTCGCACAAACTGTTACCGTAATAGTATGATGATAATGATTCCATGATTCCGGACACTCACAGAAGTTAATCATAGGTAATTAAAAAAACTTTTTCAACACATTTGCTCAAAAAATGCATTTACGGAGCCTGTATACATTGTTCGAAAGTAAAAAATTACGCACCATACAATGGAACGTGCGGTAAAATAGGTACTCTCACCTAAGTACCTATTTTACCGCATACCCCGTTGTATAGCACCGTGCGTATGCTTTACGGTTTCTTTTTTAATTAGATCAAAATAAAAATCCAAGATGGCACCGATGAATATTTTCAGTTTTTTCTTCATGGGTGTCGTTTTCGTGGTTTTTGGGGTCACTATTTGTTTTATTACGTATTGTACTGTTTTCTCGAAAATGTGTTAAAAACGTTGTATGGCACACACACACACGTGCAGAAATTGGTATTTACAAACTCGTTACTTTGGTAAGCCCTCGACTTCGTCTCGGGCTTACATTCGTCTACTCGTTTTTAAAAACCAACTTACCGCACTAGTATCATAAATAACTATTTTTTTGTTGTGCAGGTAAGTTCAACCTAGAAGGTTGTCGTCTGCTCAAGCGAACTATCCTGGCACCCACAGGACGGAGGGCAAATATTTCGCTACTTACAGGTATTGCACTTTTATAGAAGACCAGATTTTTTTTTTATACTTGGCTTCTTAGGGTTCTGACTCTGAGGGTTTCTGACAGAATTGATCTGTACCTTTTGGTAGTTTATGTTCAATAGGTACATCCTTTTTGACTTTCCGTGTCTGTAATCGCCGACAAAATGTCACTTTGTCTAGCTAGGTCCTTTGCTACCCCCTTATCAACCCAGGAGCTAGTGAGTAGTGTTTAGAATTTTCTGAATCAGTGGAGCAGTGTGGTTCCAAATACAAGCCCACACACAGTGAAAGCATGGGGACACACAGTGTATGTGGGGCATATCGTTATAACAAATCCTGACTAAGCAAATAGTCACCTCACATCAGTTTGTCATTTCTTACAATTGCCCAATCATGATAGTAAACAAACTGTAGATTTACACACAGTGTGGTGTGGCTCAAAGTTTTATTATTCCCACTAATTTTGGAGATCTCATTTTTCAACACGCTTGAGGAATTAATAAAAAAAAATACAAAAACATCAAATGAGTATGAATTTAATATAATGTAAATTCTTGCGACTTTTGATAGGAACATAATTTAGCTAGTATTTTATCTTAAAATATAAATTATAAAATAGTAAACAATGTCTTAAAATTCCATTCCAGCATATTCAAAGATGCTCTTCCAGAATTCTAGAGTTTCAGCTTCAGGTGCATTTTTAATAGTTAGGGTGTCTCCTATTTCCACGTAGTCTTTGGTAGAGTTGTCGTATTCCGGCCAGATGGTACCAAGAGACGAGTCAGGCGTTGGGTTGCTGTGGACGGAGAGATCAGGGTTTAAAATGTGAAAGGTATAAATATTGGGCTAGATACTAAATGGTGCCATATTCAATTTGGTATTTTACTATCCGTTGTCGCTGTTTAGACCGCCGCGCCGCAAGCAGCTTACTGCGATTTTGATGGATCAGTGACAAAAACATTGACGAGCCATACCATGTAACGAGTTATGCCCAACTATGGTACATTAACAAATGAATCACTCAAAAAAAAACTGTAATGATCTTAAAGTATCATAATAACAATTGCTCACCCATATTTAGCGAAGTTGGTAAACACAGTACAAACTAAATTGATCAGGTCATACTCCTTAGTGTTCTTCTCAAGCTTCAAATTATGTTGGTTGGCGTTAAATAAATACATGAGGTCATCCAAATGGGAAGCTCCTTGGATCCCGTACTTCAGTCCATCTTTTCCGTAAACGTTTCTACCAGAGAAAGAGGAGAATTTGTAGACATATCTGCGACCATTACCAACCTTCGGTAAATGTAAAATGAACCTATTAACGTCATAGATGAAGTAAGTATGACTAGCATAGGTTACAAATTCTTTCATTAAATCAACTGTGAGAGGTTTCCCTTTAAAATAGTATTCGTGTATCCTCTTCGATACTTCTAGAATTGTCTCTGCTGTGCATTCGTTAAGGATCTTTCTCGGAACCAACAGTTCTGGATAGCGGTTGAAATGGTTTAGGAGTGATTGTTCAAACGAAGAGATCATAAATGAGGCTTCGTCACTAGTATATCCAATAAAGACATCTACATCGTGTAGTCTTTTATTCTTCAAGGCCTCGAAGGAATCTTCTGTCAAAAAATGTTCCTTGCCAAAATCTTTTTCTACAACCGGAGTAAAGTGATAAAACTTAATAAGGTTATTGTTGTGTTCTTCAAATGATAACACAACTGGGTTCGTGTCAATAAGTTTTTCCACTGGAACGCTTTGTAAGAATTCTAGTAGGTCGTTAGTGTCATTAGTTTCAAACCCTAATTCTTTGGCAAGTATAAAGGCACGTTTTTGTGGTGCAAATGAGACAGACCAATCGCAAGAAGGCGAACCACTCATTGAAATTGCTTTCTTAAAAAGGCCCTTAGACATAGGTGAGATAATGTGGAAGCAAGTAGATGATCCGCCAGCGCTTTCACCAAAAACTGTGACATTGTTGGGATCTCCACCAAAGCTCTTTATATTATCCCGTATCCATCGCAAAGCTGCAACTTGGTCCTTTAATCCAGCGTTTCCAGGGACTTCTTCGGTATCCAAGCATAAGAAACCAAGTGCTTCTAATCTGTAGTTAAATGTTACAAGTACTACTCCGTGTGAGACGAGAAAATCTGGTCCATAACTTTCGTCGTTACCGGAACCAACTTTATAGCCCCCTCCATGGATGAACACCATGACTGGCAATGGAGTGGCTGGCTTGATTTCTGGACTGTACACGTTTAGGTACAAGCAGTCTTCGCTTCCTAATTCAACACCGTTTGACTTCTGAATGCATTTGGGACCGTGTTCTGTCGCTTTCTTTATTCCTTCCCAAGGAAGAGGTGGTTGCGGAGCCTGGAAAACAATATTTTTTACATTAGTCATGGAGAGGTTTTTGGGTTCTAACTGTTAGTGTATCTAAGGCGAACTTTCTATTAACAAAGGATAGAAACGATTCCTTTTGCTTTATTTATCTTTTGTACTTGTTACGTAATTGGAACTTTATGGATAACCTTGAAAACCATTTGAATATTTGTTTTACTTTGTTCTATTTTTGTCACTGTATATGTAATAGATATGAGCGCCGATGGCCAATTCCGCGGCGGCGGCGTGGCCTGAAAATTTCCACGGCGGCGGCGGCGTCGCGGCGGCGTGGAGTGGCCGGCCGTGGGCCTTAGATTTTTTTTTTATCAGAGAGAGATTTCTTAAAAAGAACAAAGAAAACCATATTGGTGTTAAGTACCAAAAAAAGTTTACAGTCTTCTAAATCACGTTAACTGTAAAATAATCATTTCAGCATTTTGAATTGAAGTGAAACCGAGTTTTTTTAATCAGTGCACTATCTATTTATTAAAAACTATTAAAAAAATAAAAATAAATAAAACAGAAAATATAAGTACCTATTTAAAGTAGTACCATAAATTTTAGTTGTCGTTAACAATACACGATTACTGGGTAAAATATTCGACTCAACTGCGTGACGTGAGCGACGAGTATGGCGAAGCAATATCGACAATAGGCTAACCAATTGCGGAGACGCGGCGCGTCGCACGGTGCGTTGTGCGGCGCGGCTCGCTTTCAATTCAAACATGATATGAGAGCGTTTACGCCACCACCACCCACCACCACCGGACGGTCGCTCAGCGGACAGACTTCCGACGGGATCTCAAGGCGACATGGAGAGAGCGACTGTCGCAACCCCGTGCAGGGCACGCCACAATAGTGGCGATAAGTCATCTCTTTGAGGAGTGGCTTGAGAGACGCCACGGCGTCCTCACTTTCCGCCTGACGCAGGTCCTCACCGGACACGGTTGTTTCGGGAGGTTCCTGCACCGAATCGGGCGGGAGGAAACTCCCGGGTGCTTTCATTGTGAGGATCGACCGGAGGACACGGTGGAGGTGTGCCCCGCGTGAGCGAAGCACCGCCGTGTCCTCGAAGCGGCGATTGGCGGCGGTGACCTCTCGCGTCCGGCCCTGGTGCAAGCCATGGTCCAGAGCGAGACGGAATGGGACGCCGTCACCTCCTTCTGCGAAGCAGTAATGCTAGAGAAGGAGGTGGCGGAACGTGAGAGGCAGAGAACCTCACAGCGTTCCGGCCGCCGCACGGGAGACGCCCCGGGCGTCCGTGGGCGCGGGCCAGTGGACGGTGGGCTATGGGTTAGCTCGCCGTCCGTCCGTCTCATGACGACAGGCCGTTTCGACG
The DNA here is from genome assembly GCA_905147715.2 of Xestia xanthographa. NCBI lineage: Eukaryota > Metazoa > Arthropoda > Insecta > Lepidoptera > Noctuidae > Xestia > Xestia xanthographa. The sequence continues at coordinate 3,257,406 of LR990659.1, read as the reverse complement.
GCGCGTTTGTGTTCCACGCGCGCCTCAAAGAGAGTCAGCAAAAAGGAAGGGGTCCGTAAGGACCGATGCCTGCCGGGGTTGCGGGACTGTTCGAAAGAGATACCGTGGCCCCGGAACACAAAGGGCGATGAAGGAACATGGAAGGGTTTTAGTCAGTAAAAGTCTGACACTCCCTCCTGCTCCGCCCAGAGCAGGAGGAGTCATTTTAAGATTTCCCATGAGAGAAAAAAAAAATAGCGTTTACGGAGAAGCGATTTCACGCGCGTTTGCTGAAATGCAGCGTTGCCCGCCGCGGTCAACACGGTGATGCACGCGGCTTCACACGCGCATAAAAATTATATCGCAGATTACACCGCCTCTCCGTAATCGGGAAAACGCGCAATGCGCCGCATGACGCGCCGCACAACGCACCGCCCGACGCGCGCGCGCCGCGTCTCCGAAATGAGCACTTATTATGCGGTCGGGCCGCGGGTGCGAGCGAGAAAGCAAGATGCGACTCGTCGCGACGGCGCGCTGCGCGCTGCTCTCGGCGACGACGCGTCGACAAGAACTCACGGCGACGGCGGCGCGCCGGCGCGGCGCTCATATCTAATATGTAATAGTTAGGTAGGAATCAAATAGAATGAGAAGTTGATTTTGACTGTGCGTTTTCGATAACTTATCGGGTATTAAACGTTGATGCACACTCGTGATCTGTATAAATCTTTGTTCATCCAGTACAGATTATAATTGGACGCATATTTTAAAAGAAGTCCATAAGTAACTCACCTTGAATCTCAGTTTGCCCATCGGTGGCTGAGCGTAGGGAATTCCCTTGAAGCTGTAGTATTTGCCATCACCCGTGACAGTCTTCACAACTGCTCCGGACAACCATCCTTGTTGCAATTTGATTGTTGGCATTGTCGCTCAATTTTGCACTGTAAGGATAACAAAGTGATTATAAACACTTTTTGTTGCTATCAGTGCAAAAAAAAAACATTATTGAGATGATATTCTCATTGCATCGAATGCAATCTCTGTGGTCTGCAAACATAGAGGTGTCTTGCCTTTGACATTTCTGTCAGATCAACAGTGTCACGTCAGCGTATTATATAAAACCATTACTTCTGTAAAATAACGCTTTGTTTTTATGTTTATTAAAGCCTATAAATACGAGGTTCATGCTATATCTATTTCAATTTAATAAACATAAATATGGACAAGTACCTAAGACCGGAAAGGTTTGATGCCAACTCGACATCGAACTCCAGTTCAAAGGAATGGCGGCACTGGAAGATGACATTTGAAAACTTCTTAACGGCACAACAATATAGTCCAAGTGCTACAGATTCACCAGATGCCGCAGCTCAGAAGGAAGCTATGTGGAACTCAACCAAGCTACAACTCCTCATAAACCATATCACTCCGAGGGTGTACGCAACTGTAAGTGAGTGCACAACTTATAACACAATGTTGGCCGCGCTGGACAAACTCTACGTGAAAGCAAAGAATGTCATTCATGCTCGACATTTGCTCACAAGAAGACGCCAGCAAGTGGATGAATCGATTGATGTGTACCTCCAGGCCTTAAAGCAACTAGCCAAGGACTGCGAGTTCACCGCTGTCGACGCTGAAACGAATAAGAACGACAGCATCCGAGGTGCGTTCATAGCGGGCATTTCATCAAACAAAATCCGTGAGCGCCTTCTCGAGAATCTGACCCTTACATTAGAACAATCTTACAATAAAGCCCAATCGATGGAGATGGCAAAGCGGAACAGTCAACATTTCACCATGGCAGAAGTCTATTCGGTTTCAAATGTTAATAATGCTGGGAACGGAGATTCTAACACTTCTGCTGCTACTACCGCTGCTGTACCCAAACGAAAATGCTTTTTTGTGGAGCATCAGCTATACACTCTCGCAGGGACTGTCCTGCTTGAGATGCTACATGCGAAAAGTGTAATAGAAAGGGCCACTATGGAAAAACCTGTCGTAGCAGGGCTCCGACAGCCGCTTCAACAACGGCAACAGACGACTGCGGCCACTGCAGTTCTATAATATCTGCTGCGGCACCGACTTCACTGCGCAAGGCAATGGTGACAGCTTTCATTAAGGGAGTTCGAGCAGAAGCCTTGATTGACACCGGGAGCTCCCTGAGCTTCGTCAATGAGGACTTCGCCAATCTCTGTCAACTCAAGAAGAGACGTTGCGACCAAACTATTTCTATGGCTTCCTTATCTCACAAGTCACAGGTTAATGGCTCGACTCTCCAGAATGTTAGGATCGGAGACAACATCTATAACAACGTCAATCTCTTGATTGTGAAAAACTTATGTGCTGATGTTATAATTGGCCATGACGTCTTAGAATCACATTCGACTCTAGAATTCAAATTTGGTGGGCCTAAAGATACGTTAAAAGTATGCAGTGTAGCTGCAGCATCTGTCCCTGCTGTACCCCTATTTGCTAATGTCGCGGCGGACTGCAAACCTATCGCTGTGAAGTCAAGGAAACACAGCATAGAGAGTAATGCTTTTATAAAAGCAGAAGTGGATAAACTTTTAAAAGAAGGAATCATAGAAGAAAGTCTATCGCCTTGGCGAGCGCAGGTGTTAATCACAAAAAATGCGAATCACAAGAAGCGGATGGTAATAGATTACTCGCAAACCATCAACAAATACACAGAACTAGATGCTTACCCGTTACCCAACATTGAAGAGATGATAACAAAGGTAGCTAAATACATGATTTTTAGCGCTATAGACTTACAGAGCGCGTACCACCAAGTGCCCATCCTGCCTGACGAAAAAACCTTCACAGCTTTCGAGGCATGTGGTAACCTGTACCAGTTTCGCAGAATTCCGTTTGGTGTAACCAACGGTGTGTCTAGTTTTCAAAGAACTGTCGACTGGCTCATCAGAACCGAAAACCTAAACGGTACTTTTGCCTACATTGATGATATTACTGTATGCGGAAAGACACAGGAAGAGCACGACAAAAATCTTAGACTATTTCTCAAAGCTGCGGAGAAGTACAACCTTACCCTAAACAAAGAAAAGAGCAAGTTCACACAGTCGACTATAAACATTCTTGGCTATACAATTGAAAATCATGTTATCAAGCCGGATAGTGAGCGACTAAAACCTCTTCTAAATATGCCTCCACCCAATGACGTAGCCTCTCTTCGAAGGACTCTCGGTATGTTCGCACATTATTCGAAGTGGATTCCTAGTTTTTCACAGAGAATCCATCTTATGGCGCATACCAAAAGTTTTCCCTTAAGCTCAGATGCAGTGAAATGTTTCGAGGACCTGAAATCTGTTATAGCAAAGTCATCAGTACACGCCATAGACCCAGAGATCAGCGGTTGAGAAAGAAGCCTATGCCATCGTAGAAGCTCTAAAGAAATGGCGCCATTTTCTTATAGGTAGACCGTTCAAGCTCATCACGGATCAACGATCGGTTTCCTTCATGTTTGATGCAAAACATACAAGTAAAATTAAAAATGAGAAGATCCAGAGATGGCGACTAGAACTTGCACCATACAGATATGATATTGTGTACAGACCTGGAAAAGAGAACCATGTTGCTGATACCCTTTCCAGGGTTTGTGCCTCCATCGAATCTCGAAAAAGCAGACTCCTATTTCTACATGAAACTATGTGTCACCCTGGCGTTACTCGCATGTACCACTGGTTAAAGATAAAGAACCTACCCTATACTGTCGACGAAGTAAGGGCGATGACTGCAAACTGCCGTATATGTGCCGAGATCAAGCCAAGGTATTTCAAGAATCCTGACCCACTTCCTAAGCTGATAAAGGCTACCTCACCCATGGAACGCCTTAGCATTGACTTCAAGGGTCCTATTCCATCGAAAACGAATAACCGCTTCATCCTCACGGTAATAGACGAGTACTCAAGATTTCCTTTCGCATTTCCCTGTTCGGATATTAGTGCCAAGACAGTAATAAAACATCTAAATAGCATTTTTATGATATTTGGATTCCCGTCGTACATCCATTCAGATCGGGGGACATCGTTCTTGTCGTCAGAAGTGAGAGGGTTTCTACATTCTCGTGGCATCGCGACAAGCAGAACTACGGCCTACAATCCTCAAGGCAACGGCCAAGTCGAGATATTGAATTCCACGCTATGGAGAACAGTACAGCTCTCTCTGCGTTCGCACAACATGCCTATAGAAAATTGGGAGCATGTACTTAATGTGGCTCTCCACTCGATTAGATCGCTCTTATGCACAGCTACTAACTGCACGCCACATGAGCGCATGTTCACACATCCGCGAAGATCAATGAATGGACACAGTATTCCAACATGGCTAACCAATTCGGGGCAAATTCTCATGCGCCGTTTTGACCGTTCTAATAAGTATCAGCCAGTGGTGGAAGAAGTGGAGCTGCTTCAAGCAAATCCAGATTACTCTTATGTGAGACTCAGAGATGGAAGAGAAACCACCGTCTCGAATCGACACCTTGCGCCTGTCGAAGGACAAGGAGAAATTATTTTGGATCGACCGGATGACCCGATACAGACTGAAATAAACGCGGACTCCGAAAGCCAAGATGACAGTAGTGAATCAGTCACTTCTCCAGAACCAGAAGCTACAACTAGCTATGAGCCACGTCCTCCCAATGATGATCTTGAGCCAACTCCTCCACGTGTGGAACTTAGAAGATCTGCCCGGAGCAGAAGGCTGCCGCGTCGTCTGGAAGACTATGAGCTGTAATACATAAATATAGTGTGGGAGAATGAGATGATATTCTCATTGCATCGAATGCAATCTCTGTGGTCTGCAAACATAGAGGTGTCTTGCCTTTGACATTTCTGTCAGATCAACAGTGTCACGTCAGCGTATTATATAAAACCATTACTTCTGTAAAATAACGCTTTGTTTTTATGTTTATTAAAGCCTATAAATACGAGGTTCATGCTATATCTATTTCAATTATTTACGCCAAAATATATTTTTAACTTGTACAACGAACGATTCCTTCAAAGATTGTTAAAATGTTTGCCGGTTGTTGATAAAAAAATCAATTTGTGGCCATCATGATTTATGTCATGCAGTGATATTATTACATTAAAATGATTTAAATGATAATTACTTCGTTATTTTTTTTATCGTAATTAGCGCAGATTAATTGATGCACATGCACGCGACACAAGCTCCGCAATGGGAATTGTAATTTTTTTTTTAAAGAAATGTTGAAAGCCTGAATCTCAAGAAGGAATATCGTGAAATAAGCTTTTTGCGGTTCCAAACTCCATGACTTGAAGTCGCGCGGTTCTTGCGTGTCTGAGCAAGCCCTTAGCTTCATGTGAATGCCATTAAGAAATAAACTATCGGAGTGTCACTCACACTCGTGTATTAAATCGTTGAATGAGCAAAGGAATCTTTTCTAGTGATGACGCCATCAGCTTTTCATCTTACTTTATATATATAAATAAAAATATAATACCTAATAAAATAAAATATAATAAAATATTAAATTTATGTTTAACTAAAAATAAATAAATGTACGGGTTAGATTTTTTGGACAATGTCCATGGACAAAGAAACGATTTATAATTTAACGAACTACCCTGCGGGACTCTTATTAAGAGCGGCCAACCCGCCATACTTTTCACGAGAATTTTGACAATAGCTCGTGCGTGATTATGCCGTTGTTTTTTTTTTTTTTTTTTATTTATTTAAAATTACGTAAATAACACCTTAACAGCTATGACGCCAATGCGATGTTACTACTAAGATACACATACAAAAAGAAAAACAATAAGAAAAAACAATTGACACACATCTAAACATTCTCGATGCACTTCAGTGCTACTCCTGTGAACTTCATCAGACTGCAGTGAAATATATCTACCTCATCTGAAATAATATTTAACAGTCTTATGGCGCGAGACAAGGGGGCAAACTTGTTCAGGTTAGTCCTAGAGAATGGCTCCAGTAGCGTAGGCGTGGGGCGACGCGCACCTCCGCAACCAGGTGGCGCGCGCAGCCCCAGCTCCGCTAACAGCTCGGGGTGGTGCAGCCAGCCGCGCAGCACCCGAAACACGAAGCTACACAGAGCGACGTCCCTCCGCACCGCCAGCCTACTGTACCCTACCATCCCTATTACAAAGAGACTCGGGTACATGAGCGGGAAGAAGGGATATACGCCGTACTGTTTAAAAAATAAAAAACGAGTGAATTTGTTTTGGATTCTTTCCACCATGATACTATATTTGGCCTCATGGGGGTTCCACACGATCGCACTGGTCTCAAGACGGCTCCGTACCAGCGCATTGTACATGATTCTAACCACTGCCGTATTATGAAAGTCTTTACACTGCCTAAGTATAAATCCAAGATTTCGGAAGGACTTGCCGCATATGTCTAAAATGTGCTGACGAAACATTAATTCTGGAACCATCTCCACCCCCAGGTCCCTTACATGCGTGACTCGTGACATGACTGCGGCTTCCATCTCATACTGATGCAGCCGTGGTTCCCGCGCGCGAGTGTAGCTCATTATACCGCATTTAGAAACGTTAAAACTTAATTTATTATCTAGGCTCCACTGCACCACCCTATCAATATCCTGTTGAAGCCGTTCACAGTCCGAAGTATCTGCTACCGACAGGAACAACTTGAGGTCGTCTGCGAACAGCAGACACTTCGCCTCTTTCACAACTTCCGGGAGATCATTAACCATCAAAATGAAACCTAATGGACCGATATTGCTACCCTGACTCACCCCCGAAAACGTGAAATAAGGCTTGGAGACGTATCCACCATATTCGACGTACTGCCGGCGATCGCCAAGGTAGTTCGCGAAGAATTGCAGAAGGTGCGGTGTGAAACCAAATGCCGCAAACTTAGCCAACAGCACATCGTTGTCGACGGTGTCGAACGCCTTCCGAAAGTCGAAGTACGCAGTGTCCACTTGCCCCCCAGCGTCAACAACCGGCGCCAGGTATGTCATGAAAGACAACAAGTTACTCCCCGTACTTCGACCAGTCCGGAAACCGTGTTGAGCGTCGGTCAGACGAGAAGTTACTTGATCTAAAATACACTTGTGCAACACCGACTCAAACACCTTAGCAAACGCCGACAGCACCGCCACCGGTCGGTAGCCACTAACATCAGTTCCCGAACCTCCCTTCGGGACTGGTATCACTCTAGTGATTTTCCATTGGTTGGGATATTGTCCTAACTTTAAAAACAAATTAAATATGTGGAGCAATGGCCTTTCAAACACCGCGCTACAGTCTTTAACTAAATAAGGTGGTATCCCGTCTGGCCCCGCCGAATACTTTGGCTTGAGGCGGCGGAGCGCGGTGCGCAGCTCGCGCAGGTCGAGCTGGCCAACGTGCACGCGCGCCGCGCCCGCGCTCGCACCCGCCGCGCGCTCCGCCTCCGCGGGGTCCAGTGCCGGGTGCACCTCGTTATACACCGAATGAAAGTAAGAAGCCAAACATTCCGCACACTCTTCGTCACTCAACTCCTTTCCATCTTTTGTGACTCGAGTTTTGTTGCGTCTAGCACGCTTGCTTCTAACAAAATTCCAAAAAGATTTGGGATCGTTTTTAATATTCGCCTGTAGCCTACGCTGGTAATTCTCATAGGTTGACTTTAATTTATATTTAACTTGGGTTCGATAGTACGAAAAACAATCATAGTCGCTACTTGAACCAGTCATTTTAAATAATTTATGATACCTCCACTTTATTTTGATGTCACTTATTACATCAGATGTGTACCAGGTTGGATACATGTATTTGTATTTACTCCCACTTTTTTTTTTCGTCGGTGTACATTCACTAATGGCTTCATTAACTACGCTATAAAAAAACGTCAATGCTTTATCGGGGTCTAAAATCTCATACAATGCCTCCCAATCTATTGATTGTAAAATACGATATAGCCTAGAAAAGTCACATTTGGTAAAAATCCATTTCGGTTCACTATTTAAAACGGACTCTTCCTCGCAATTCGAACTCGGTTTGTGGACCGTCAATGGGTTATTGAAACCACCTCCAAACTTCGCTGTAGCTATCAGTGGAGGATGCTGAACGTCAACATTCACCAATGGTTCACCCGACAGTTCTACCCCCACCTCACTCGCCAAAAACGTAGTCAATACTAAGTCCAGATTACGATTATTTATATTACAAACATTATTTACCTGATGAAATCCACAGAAAGCGTTTACATATTCCAAGTAACTTTGCACTTCCACTGATGTAGATGGCATATTAAAATCACCCAACACTAATACATTCTCATAATTTACACATACAGTTTCCAAAATATTAAACAATCGCATATATTCATTACTGTCACATTTCGGTGGAATATAAACTACACAACATAAAAACAAACAATTATTTCCCAGGTGCACGGTAGCACATACAATTTCAAATAAGGCTGACTCCACATTAGCGATTGGAACGCACTTTAAATCAAACCGTGGCGATGTTGCCAAAAACACTCCTCCTTGTTTGCGCCCATCTGCTCGATCACACCGCAGTATCTTATAATCCGGTGGAATAAGTTCGCCATCATGAATTGAATCATTGAGGCCCGACTCTGTGATGGCAAAGAGGTCATACGAGGATGCCAATAGATTTGTGAAGAAAATCTTAGTTTTTGTTCGCAAACCCCGAACATTCTGGTAATATACTCGAATGCATTTATTGCATTTATTGGCTTTGGTTGCCTTGTGTTGGTTTACGGGAGTTCCGAAACCACACCCATTGGTTGAATTGGGCATTAAGTGGCCAGCTATCTGCATTGTCCACCTTCTCAAAAAGTGATTCTGGGACCCCAATCATAAATGACGCATAGTCTCTTTTACTTTTCGGGATTATCTTCTCGACTTTAATATCGTCAGTACCACAGATTTTCGTCACGTGCTCACATATTGCCTTCTCAGATGTGTCTGGATGTAAAGACCATACATGTAAAAACTTTTTCCTCTGGATTGCATGAATTACAGCAATTTGCGCATTTCCTCCTTTTTTTATGGCATTATCAACAACTTTCTTCGCCTTCTTTTTGTTATTGACTACATTCCATTCTTCAGATGAGAAGTCTTTCTCCAAAGCAATCTCAGGCGTTTTTAATAAACACTCGCTGGTTTTCTGCGGTATGGACGCAGCCTTATTCTTAGCTCGCTCTGTCGCACGGCGCGCACGTTCCGTCTCCTTTCTTTGCGGTTCTTTGGCATCAGTCGCAACACTTGCCTCGCTCACCCGCTGCGTAGCTGGTATTACGCAAAGTTTATCCATCTCACTCTTCGATGTATTCGTAGATATTTGAACTTCGAGCTTCTCAATTTTGGCGGATAAGACTGCAAGTACCCTCGACTGTTCGGTAATGGTGACGAAATAATTTTCTATCTTTTGCTGCTGATCGTCTAATTTCTTGTTTTGAGACTCAATCACAGCTGTTTGAGTCGTGATTTGCAACGTCAACGCTGCCACTTTCTTTAATAAATCGTTGAAAGCCGTTTCAACGTTAAACTTGGACATTTTACCGGTGAACGGAATAAAAAAACACGGACTTAATTTTAACGTGCCAACGTAACGCAGCAGTATAGTACTAAGTTGTTAGACATGTATCTTTGATTTTTTTTAACTAATACGTATCTTGTGGACTATATCTAGGCTTCTATTGCAGAAAATAAAAATTTGTAGAAACAAATTCAGTATAAGCCTCCAAAAAATGCTGTTTTGCACAACTTTTACCTCAACTTTGGCCGTTCATAATGTACTTATAAATTGTAAAAGTAAAGAAAGCACCCTGATAGAAGCCTTACAAATGTAGTGGAGATTCTAAATAACAAATATTTATTTCACATACTTGTAAGACTAATCCAGAAACACGTATTTCCTGGAACAAGTTTTATAAATTTTCGAACAAAATTTTTCGTTCAATGTCCTCGCGTTAGGCGGTATGAGGTAAGCGGGAGGCAAGTTTCGCAGGTTCGGGGCTAGGTAAGACAGGGGAGTTGAAAGAATACCACCGCTGTGGCTCTGGATGAAACAACAAGCTTTTCGACCATGCTCGCATTGACGAAAGGCGGGCCGACAAGGGCCCTCTTAAACAGGAAACGTCAATTTTCACATACCAAATTACTTTGACATTTAACACATTTTACAAAGGGGAAAGGCAGACTTGGTGTACACAGCTCCAATTTCATTCACATTATCATTTACACTTTAAAATAGTAAACAATTAGTATTGTGACCTTACCTTAAACCTTAAGTCCTCGAAATATATAAAACCGCTCCAGTTATACACGAGTTGTTTACAAACGGACATGCACGGTCGCCGCTCTGCAGTGGACTAAAATATTTTGATTATCGTCCTTCAACTATGTACATTATTTATGATACGATAGTCATGCGCGCCGCTTAGAAAATGATCAGCACTATTCAATGTCCAAATACTATTGGACGTAAAGTATGAGGTAACCATGACAGGTATATTTTTGTAGAGTCATCTTTTACGAATATTTAAATAAATACGCATGTCATCCATCATTACGTATAGTGATATGATTATGGTCGTATTGATTACATTTTTTTGATTTTGGCGTATTGATAAAATTATAAACATTTTGGGTTTTACCGCTGGACTGGAATGCTATTGAAACAATATGAACCGAGCGTTAGAAATTGCTTAGGTGTCCGTTTTTTTAAAATATAATTATTAAAGGCGGGTTGTTATGTGTGTATATGTCACCGTAAATTTGTAAATACCGTTAGATTATAATCTATCTTGCGAGATTGTAAACTCTCAAAAGATGGTAAACCTGTCCCTGATTGGTCCGTCTTACAGTAGGCCGTTCTGTTTGTTTCTTCGGTTAATCACAGATTCATTTTATTTCCACCACACCTTCGTATAACGAATTCTAAAGTTGTGAGTTATTTTCAACACGAAATCAATTGACAATCACCAAAACACTGTTCGTTTACATTCAACAACAAACGAATTAACAAACAAATATGGCGGGGCACATGACGTTCAACCAATCAGCGCTCGAGGTGCGTTCTGTGTTCACAATCTTTCGAGAGTTTATAATCTCGCGAGGGATAGATTATAATCTAACGGGATTTAAAATCTTATGGTGACATATACAGGGTGTCCGGTAATTAATGGATAACCTTGAAATGGCTTATAGTAGAACTTATGGCCATTTAGAAAAAAATACGACAAAAATTTATCATAAGGTACCTGTAAGCAAGTTCATTTATTTTGGAAAATTAGCATGAATTAATTTTTAAACAGAGTTTAAACATCTTGGGTAAAAAAAAAAATTATGCATACATGAGTGACCCATAACTTTAAAATAATGACGGTTACAAGTTGATTTTATAATGGTACCTACAATTCATATGTTTCTGCCATATATAGTGAATTATTGCTATTAAAGTAGACAAGGAGAAAAAATTACTGAAGCCATAAAATGTAATAATTATGGCCCCCCATATTTATGTAGGCCCTACATCTGCGGATGATTTTTTTTCTTAGATTTTATTTTGTACTAGCGGGCGTCACGCGGTTTCACCCGCGTAGTTCCCGTTCCCGTGAGAGTACGGGGATAAAATATAGCCTATGTCACTCAGGGTGAATGTAGCTTTCTAATGGTGAAATAATTTTTGAAATCGGTTTATTACTTTCGGAGATTACCCCCTACATACAAACTTACAAACAAATGTTACCTCTTTATAATATTAGTATAGATTAGTATTAGTAATTAGTATTAGTATATTAGTATTAGTATATTAGTATTAGTATACTAGTATTAGTATATTAGTATTAGTATATTAGTATTAGTATATTAGTATTAGTATAGATTTTTTTATGAATGGCCATAGGTTCTGCTATGGGCCATTTCAAGGTTATCCATTCGTTGTCGGACACCCTGTATGAGAGTTTAGTTACACTTGCTCGTTAAACCGCATTCGGGTTCATAAATTTGCGTGTATCATCATTAGCATCATCATCATCCTCCTAGTTTTTTGTTGGGATTGGGAACTTCTAGTTTGGGTGATGTTTTATAGAATTAATGTTAAGTACATTATTCGTTTCACCTACAACTCGTACAGTAATATTTTCGTGATTTTTAGTATACACAGCGTGTTTCAATAAAGTATTATTAAAATTGAGAAACATCTGCTCATATACTTTTTGTCGTTATCTGTCATACAGCAAATAATAAGATAAAAGTAATATTTGCTTCAATATACATTATTTTCAAGGCTTTTACGTTATATTTTGAATTAAAAAGAGTATTTATTTTACAACTTTCACCTGTGCCAACAATACCATCGAAAGCAATCGATCCAGATGTACAAATTAACGTCAATTTCATTATACCTACCATTTGTATTTTGATATGACCAAACAAATTTTGAATAACTAGCTGTGCGCCGCGGTTTTATCCGTTGTTTGGCTCCTAAGTAGGTACCTACTATTATTTTTTATCTTTAAATTTCCTCAATAATTGGGCTATCAACTGCAAACAATTTTTTTAAATGTGAGTGGTAGCTCCAGAGATTAACGCGTTCAAACAAACAAACTAACTCTATAGCTTTATTGTATTATAATAGATATCAATGACATAATACCGAAATTGGTAGTTTTTTATGCATTTATAATGTTCTGTATAAGGAGAAAGAGGGGGTATTTCTTATAGGTAAATTGTTTATACTAATATAAAAACGTCACTTAAATATTTTTTATTTATTTATTGTTTTCAAATGTTAAACATTTTGTTGCTTCGTATCAACTTAAATTAAAACAAAAGCATGACAATTGATGGAACAAAAATTGTCTTCGTAACAAGAAATATATTGCAATGAACAACGAAAAAGAAGAATAATATTGAGTACAATAGGTACTGAACAAATCTAAAAAGATCTGTACCTACCTACCTACGAATTTAGCGAAAATATTTTTGTGCAGGAAAAACAAACAAAAAAAATCAAATTTAAGAACCCATGCAAGTCTCGTAAAAAACTACAGGCTGTTTACATTTTGCTTATAGCTCACATATTAACTTCGTTCTACAGGATAGCTAAAATCTTATTCCACCGTATTTGAAGATTCCCTTCCAGAAGTTGTAGTCAGCTTCGTCAGGCTTGTAACCTACCTTGGGGCCATCATTGGTAAAGGTCACGAAAGCCTTTTTAGAAGTAGTGTAGACAGGCCATTTCAAGTCACCGACACTTGGATTACTGAAAATAAGGGTATGAGTTATCATAAAAAGAAAATATATTAAATAGTAGCTTATGCCCGCGGCTTTGCTCGCGTAGAGTTCGGTAATTCTTCCAAGGGATCGTACTATCGAACCCTGATTCCCCGTTACCCGTGACAACCATGGTAGTCGCAGAAACTACCATCGAAAGTTGATAAGGCAGACATTTGAAAGATGCGTGGCCGGTACTGGACCATGCGATCGGCAAAAGTTATCCAGATTCATCAAAATTAAGGACTTTGGACGCGAGGCCCTCCGTCGATTGGTTTTGATCTAATAAAAGCACTCATCCAATCACTGGTCAGAGTTATTGCATGTATTAGCTTAGCTCTAGAATTACCACAGTTATCCAAGTAACTGAGTAAGATCTAAGGAACCAATAAAAAATATTATAAGTGTTAATCATCCAGGTTATAAACTATCTGAGTGCCATTTCATGAAAATCCGTTCAGTAGTTTTTGCGTGAAAGAGTAACAAAACAAACATCCATACCTACCTACCTACTCACAAACTTTTGCATTTATAATGCATTTCCACTGGCGTGCTACCTAATGCTTAACGTTATTGCGCATTGTTAGCAGACACTTCCTTTTACTATTGTTCTACGAAAGGATTAGACCTTGTTTTAAAAAATAGGTTAGTATGGTAGGTAATTTTGTTGATTACAGTTGGCCATCATGATGATGAACAGTTGGCCGGACATCGGTACCAACATTCTGCTCTTGAGCTTGCCTGGTGACTAACCTGCACCGCCAATTCTTTTTCACTGAACACGAGGTGACATTAGTCGTTTCCACACACGAAACATGGAGAAATAGAGCCTAAAGCATTTTATACATTTCAGTTTTGTATGCTTTCAATTATTGCGGTTTGTGGCAAACAGTGACTGTCACTTATTGTACTTAGATAAGCAAAAAACCACTAATATATTAAGTAAGTACATGGATCTTTTGGCGCGTCGCCTTGAGCGCCAGCGGTAGTCCGCGAAAAAGCATATTTTCTTTGTTTTTTTTCAATTATCAGGTCAGTGTTGGTTTGTTTAAACAGGGTTAGTTTTCAATGAACAGCCAAAATTTAAAATTAAGATCTAGATATCAAATCAAAAGTGCATTTTAAATATTATTGTCGAAAAATATTAAATAAAATAATAGCATTTATTTGAAAATGTCCTAAAATTTTTCCTAAATCATAAACCTAGTGGGAATCAATGCACTTACATATGTGCACTTGTGTGCGTTATTTGTGTGCTAACTGCTACATACCTTTTTTTTTCGGATGGGAAATCATCAAATGACTCCTCCCGCTCTGGGCGGAGCAAGAGGGAGTGTCAGACAATTACTGACTAAAACCCATCCATGTTCCTTCATCGCCTTTGTGTTCCGGGGCCACGGTATCTCTTTCGAACAGTCCCGCAACCCCGGTCGAAAAGTCCCGCAACCCCGGAACAGCTGTTGCAATATCTACACGTTCGCTTTTTAGTGGTGGACAGGAATGAAATTGTATTAAAAAAAAAATGTTTTTTTTTTCATTACCTATATCGAAAATATTATCGATTCTAAACCATCTCTGAAAATTTGGCCGGTTATTGAAAACTAACTCTGTATGTTGATGTTTTTTTTTTCTCTGCCACCATAGATAATTTCATTGATGTTTACTAGCAGCGCTCCTGTCAATCTCATGCAAGCGCCAAAAGTACCATGCAGCACTGTAGATTATAAAATATTTACCTAGATTTGGCAAAGTTGACAACGGATGAAACGAGTGTCTGCGAAAGCTGGTATTCCAAGCTATCTGTGCTCACGGACCAGTTCAGTGAATGAGGGTAAAACCAGTAATATCCCACATCAAAATGCGAAGTTTTATTGATTCCGTATTTAGAGCCTTGTAGACCAAAGAAGTTCCAGCTTGTAAAGTAGTCGAGTATGTAGAAATAGGTTTTTTTTCCCAATGGGCTCGCCCATTTGTTAGCGAATCTCTGGGCGTGATATCCTATGCTGGCACTGCTGGCGTAATCCGCAAATAAATCTATGTTATCAACAGTTACAGGTTTGTCCCCGAAATAGAACTCCTTAACTCGACGAGCCACCTCAAGATTTGTGTCTGGAGTACATTTGGTTAGATGCTCGCTCGGTGCGAACAGTTCTGCGTATCTGTCATATAGAGATATGTACGAAGCGTTGTAAAGATCGATTAGAAGCACCGCCTCCTTGCTGCCGTAGCCGATCATGAAGTCAACGTCCTTGTTTACGAATCCACGCTCCAGTATGTCCAAGTAGTCTTCCGTAAGGAAGTTGTTTCCGGTCTTCCTTTCGATCACTGGTTGGTAGTCTTGCTTTTTAAATAAAACATCGGTTATTGGTTCTGCAGCCAGAACCTTAGGTGACAAAAGATAGAAATCGTCCGCTGGTACTGCTTGAAGGCAAGTTAGAAGTTCTGTGCCGTTTTCAACATTCGTACAGTTGTTTATTTTACCTAAAACTTGTGCTCTTTCCTCTGGTTTGTAAGAAACTGCAAAATCAGCAGTAAGTGAACCACTCATTGCAATAGCTTTTTGGAAAAGTCCCTTTGACATCGGTGATAGCATATGTAGAGTAACTGAATGTCCACCGGCAGTATCTCCAAGAATAGTAACACTGTTAGGATCTCCACCAAACTTTGCGATGTTCTTTTGCACCCAGTTTAGTGCTAGAACTTGGTCTTTTAATGCAGCGTTACCGGGAACGTCTGCACTGTCTCCGCCTATTGCGAGGAATCCGAAAACGGCTAATCTGTAGTTAATTGTGACTACTACAGCTTCTTCAGACATAAAGTAATCGGGTCCATACAAATCTGAATTCCCAGAGCCAAATATGTAAGCACCACCGTGAATAAAAAAGATGACTGGATATGGTGTCTCAGGGTTCATGTCAGGGCTATAAACATTGAGGAACAAGCAGTCTTCGCTCCCGGGGGTGTAAATTGCAGTTATTGGGTTAAACTGTGGACACACGCTTCCATGTTTGGTGGCATCTAGCACTCCGTCCCATTTCTTAGCTTCTTCCGGGGCCTGTAGAATAATACCGAATCATTTTTGGGGAATTTGTAAAACGCATTTTATCTGATTTTGTGATGACGCCTGTCGCCTCAGGGCCAATTCTTGTAGTTAAACTACATGCGATAAGCACAACTAAGCTGTGTTAAGAGCTGTTTGCTATGGAGTATTTACACTGACAGTTCTTGAACGCGGTTTAGATGTGTTGATCGCGATCAGTATCATTAGTGAAACTGCTTTTAAACCTTAACTTAACTTTACTTGGAAAGTTGGTAATTTGGTCAAGTTGAAAAGGTATTCGCGTTAAAATATGGATATTAGCACTGACCTTGAACCTCAGGCTGCCAGTGGGTGGCTTGGCATACGGGATCCCTTTGAAGCTATAGTAGTAATCGTTTCCGACGACGGTTTTCAGTTTCTCACCACGTATTTGACCTTGCTTTATTTGTACTAGGGTGTCATCGTCATCACAAGCGATGTTGTGTATTGTGCTGGGAACAAAGACATGCCGTTAGTTATTCATGCATTTCTACTGTGCTTTGCCGACAGATTTGCGTCTTTTAAAAGTAAAGCAGCTTGTAATAGCAATAAAGAACTTAAAAAGTGTAAACGAGACGTAGTTCTCATAAACACTATGCTCTTAAATCACTCCATGCCGTCGGTAGCTACCTATTCGCAAACTGATTACCCAAGAACTTAAGTGGCTTCCTAAAACGACGTCATTTGGATGGTGTTCCCGAGCCGTCTTATACAAATTGTCAAAAATTGCACAATTAATTAAATATCAAGTAGTATCAACACACGAACAGCAAATTGATGGTGAATTTAGTAGACACGGACAGTAGGAAGGTATTGTAACCGTTACGATTTCGTCGCGATTTGTCAGCATAAACTATTTGATGTGCTATCAGCAATTAGAATAAAAAAAAAACATTTATTTCAGGTCCGAGACCCATAAAAACAAAAATAGCAACCAAACACATAAATAAAAAAAAAAAAAAGAAATATAACAGTAAATAATTTGTAATTAAGGTTTATCTGTTAGTGGACATCGTTTATCAGATGAGTAAGTGCAAAGTGAGTAGGTGAGGTGAGTGTGCCTGAACTGAAGCCAACATTTTTCAAGATCGATAGAAATTGGTCAGTTTTCGCGGCCAGTCAGTGTTTAGAAGATCATCATCATCATCATTTCAGCCGAAAGACGTCCACTACTGGACATGGGCCTCCCCCAAAGGGCAAGTGGCGATTATGGCAATAACCCTATTGCCATAATCGCCACGCTTGGCAGGTGGGTTGGCGATCGCAGTGCGGTTGTTACAAGAACACAGAGAACGCTGCTGCCCTTTCTCTGGTAAGTCCCTTAGTCGCCTCTTACGACACCCACGGGAAGATATGGGATGGTGCTATTCTTTACGTCCGACACCATACAGAACCTATAAGAACCTATTTCTACCCACTTATGTATCCAACAGTGTTTGTTATAGGGATGGTTGGGTACTATAAGTTGGAAGTAAGGCGCAACCTCGCCCTGGTAAAATATGTCTTTATGATTTTTTGTGGTATGCTAAATAATCCACAAATATTGGAATCGTTAAGATTGCTCGTTCCAGACAGGAGGCTACGGTTGGGACCGAGGGAGGGGCTTTTTAAAGTTCCGGCAACCCGTACAAACTTATTAAAGTTTGCACCAGTGATTCGTGCAGTAAGCATACTTAATAATATGTCTCGGCGTTTAGACATAATATTTTCTTGCTCTTTGGCGGAATTCCAGAGGGTGACACTTAGTTTGTTGTCCACCGTAACTTGTGTTTTTACCCAGACCCGTTACTTGGGACTGACTAATTAGCAATTTATGACTACTTTTGTTAGCTTGGGTTTTACCTGTTAAAAATGTATGTGTTAATGAATAAAAATAAATAAATAAAAGATGGTGGAAAAAAAAAACTTGCAAGTCGGCTCGTGGTGAAAAACACAATAATATAAAGAAAACAAATAAATAAATAATTTAAAAAATATGTCTTTCTAACTTACCACACAATTAGTACAGCAATAGTAGCCAGTAGTCTCATCTTGACGCTTACAGATACTCACAGCGGGGTTTTCTGCCAGCCGAAAACTGTGACAACCGAATATCGAAACCCCTTTTTATATGAAACTATCCTATTGTGTAGCTTTCTTCAATTTATTTAAGGTATTAAATATTTGAACAGGACAGCCACTTGTATCAATATACTCGTACGACAATTTCATTCTTAGAGATTGCAGAACTATTCGACTTTTTGTTTATTCGAATGATATCGAGTAACGAGAGTCGTTTATTCGATTGTAGGTATGTCAGTTATTGGAACGGCCGTCAGTGAGGCGGGTTAGGTTTTGGTGGTTCAAACGGGTTAGTATCATTTCAAGACAATCAACTGAAATACTGTTGGACATCAAATGGAAAAATTTTGGTCAAAAAGGGTGAATTGGAACCTACTATTCATATCAAATCCGAAGAACAACTGGAAAAACTAATAAATAAAAAAATATGACTCATAACGGGGTCATATTGTTGCCATAGATACTATTTCATGCTCGCATTTTTTTTCTTTAGTCATACGTTATGCTTTTTATCGCTAGATTTACGGGTATTTTTGTATCAAGATCATCTTATTGTTTGTTTTGCATGTAAAACGGTAAACTTTCGCCAAATCATACACAAAATAACTCACAATTACACAACACAACAAACACACACACGTACTCACAACTCACTGTTTACTCATACCACAAACCTACTGAAAACTAAGGATTACATAATACATAACAACAATCTTAATCTTAAAAAACTTTCGACAACAAATCATCATTACTGTTGCATTTATATTCTAATTACTTTACCAAAACATATCTCGCAGAATAGGTACTTGACAATGTTTACAAACAAATGTCATGTATTAATGTTGTACACCATTGTAATATTACAATTCGATAAAGATTTACTAAGTGAGATTGATAACTATTCTATATCCGATTCGATTAGCTGTGAACCTGAATGTTGTGCATCTTTTCTGAAACAACCTAACCGCTATCTAAAAATTTTGTCGCAAAATATTCGTAGTCTTAATGCTAATTTTGATAATTTAAATATTCTCTTGCAAAGATTACAATTTGATTGTGACGTTATAGTTCTGTCTGAATGCTGGATGTCGTGCGTCAGAAATCTTCCTGCATTAGATGGATATTTAAGCATGTCCACGTCTTCTCATTATAACCAAAACGATGGTGTAGTAGTATTTATAAAACATAATATGAAAGCCTCTCTCGAAGAACCCATTATACAGGAAGCAAACTGTCTTCTTATCAAAATTAATAATGAAGTGGCTATTTTGGCTATATACCGCCCTTTTTGTTTCAAAACCATAAATAATTTCCTAATTTCCTTACAAAAAATAATAGATAGTTTATCATCCTTCAAGAGTATTATAATGGTAGGTGACATTAACATAAATATTGCCACCAACAGCTCTGATCGCTTCCTGTCGGATTATCTTGACTTCCTTTCCTTTAATGGACTTCTTCCAGCTTTTAACACAGCAACTCGTGCAAGTAGTTGTCTAGATCATGTTATCTTGAAGACAAAAATGCCAATTACTTCGTTTATAATTGAATCTCTCATTACTGATCATGCGCCCATACTTTGCTGTGCTGAAACTAAAAACGTTTCCAAACAATTAAGGAAACAAGTAGTTAAAATTGATTTTGAGGCCCTAAAGTTAGCATGTGAGCATATTGATTTTACATCTATTTTTAATGCGATTAACCCAAATGCTGCCATGGATATATTTATAACCAAAATAACACATATTATGCAAATACACACAACAATTATAAATGTATCAAACCGGTTTAGAATACTAAAACCTTGGATGACCCTAGGACTCGTCAGGTGTACTCGTAACAAGGATCGGATGCACAAAAAAACCAAACAAAATCCGGATAATATAGTGCTCGAAATTACATACAAGCGTTACCGGAATTACTATAATAAAATTATTAATAAATTAAGGCGAGAATACGAAAAAAAGCTACTAGGAGATGCTGGTAATAATAATAAAAACATTTGGAAAGCTATAAATAATATTACTAATAGAAGCGTTAAAAAAGATAACTCATTAGATCTTCTTTCGATAGAGTCAACCCCTCACCAATCTGTCAATGCGACAAATGAGTTCTTTGCCACCATTGGCGAAAACTTAGCAAGAAAAATCACCCCTCCAACAGGATTATATGACTTTACAAAGGTACCGGATTGTCACACATCCTTAACTGGCAATTCACTTGTTCTCCTTGACACTGACGAAGATGAAGTTGAGAGATTAATCATCGGTCTAAAAAGTAACTGTGCCGCAGGTGATGATGGAATCTCATCTGATGTACTTAAAGTGTTAAAAACATATATAATAGCACCGCTTACGCATATCTAAATATATAAAAGAAGAAACTGACTGACTGACTGACTGACTGACTGACTGACTGACTGACTGACTGACTCATCTATCAACGCACAGCCCAAACCGCTGGGTCTACAGATTCCAAATTTGGCAAGTAGGTTCCTTATGTGGTCTAGGGGTGCACTAAGAAAGGATTTTTCAAAATTCACCCCCTAAGGGGGTTAAACGGGGCTCCAAAGTTTGTATGGGGAAACAAGATTAGTTAGACTATTTTATTCGAAACTTCACAGGAGTGTTCCTATTGATAAATGAGTAGAAACGGGTTTCAGGTTTTTTCAGAATTCAACCCCTAAGAGGGGGAAATGGGGTGGCAAAGTATAAAAATCAATGCACAGCCCAAACCGCTGAGCCTAGAGATTCCAAATTTGGCAAGTAGGTTCCTTATGTAGTCTAGGGGTGCACTAAGAAAGGATTTTTCAAAATTCAACCCCTAAGGGGGTTAAACGGGAATCCAAAGTTTGTATGGGTAAAACAAGATTAGTTAGACTATTTTATTCGAAACTTCACAGGAGTGCTCCTATTCATAAATGAGTAGAAACGGGTTTCAGGTTTTTTCAGAATTCAACCCTTAAGAGGGGCAAATGGGGTGGCAAAGTATAAAAATCAATGCACAGCCCAAACCGCTGAGTCTAGAGATTCCAAATTTGGCACAAAGGTTCTTTATGCGGTTTAGGGATGCATTGAGAAAGGAATTTTCAAAATTCACCCCCTTAGGGGTTGGAACGGGAGTCCAAAGATTACGTGGGGAAATAAGATTAGTTAGACTACTTTATTCGAAACTTAACAGGAGTACTCCTATCGATAAACGAGTTAAAGTTTGTGTTTCAGTTTTTTTTCAGAATTCAACCCCTAAAGGGGGAAATGGGGTAACAAAGCCTGAAATTCAGCATAAGTATTGTTTTTATGGTGAATTGGGTCGGGTGTATTACAAAAACAACGATTTTAAGATTTAATGTGGCAGACCTGAAATACTACCATTCCCTGTTAGGGTGCGATGGGGTTGAAATGTCTAAAAATCAATATGGGTGTCGATACCGAGATTATCAAGGGTGCTGATTACGAAAATGGCATTTATTTTGAGATCCAGATGATAATGATTGTGATTACGATGATGATGATTGTGATAATGATGACGATGATTGTGATGACGATGACTTTGATTACGATGATAATGATTGTGATTACGATGATGGTGATTGTGATGGTGATGATGATTGTGATAGTTATTCTGAGAGTGGTGGTGATTGTGATGGTGATAGCGATGGTGATTGTGATGGTGATTGTGATGGTAATTGTGATGGTGATTGTGATGGTGATGGTGATTGTGATGGTGTCGGTGATTGTGATGGTGATAGCGATGGTTGTGATAACGAGGACGGAGATTGTGATGATGATAATTGTGATTAAGATGATAATGATTGTGATTACGATGATAATGATTGTGATAACGATGATGGTGATTGTGATAGTGATTTTGATGGTGATTGTGATGGTGATGGTGATTGTGATGGTGATTGTGAAAGTAGCAGTGATTGTGATGGTGATAGCGATGGCGATGGTGATTGTGACAGTGATGGTGATTGTAATAATGATGTAGATTATTGTGATTACTATGATAATGATTGTGATAACGAGGGTAGTGATTGTGATGGTGATGGTGATGGTGATTGTGATGGTGATGGTGATTGTGATGGTGATGGTGATTGTGATTTTGATTGTGGTTGAGATAGTGATGGCGACTGTGATCATGATGATTGTGATTAAGATGATAGTGATTGTGATTACGATGATAATGATTGTGATTACGATTATAATGATTGTGATGACGAGGATGGAGATTGTGATGATAATGATTGTGAATACGATGATAATGGTTGTGATTACGATGATAGTGATTGTGATAACGATGATGGTGATTGTGATACTGATTTTGATGGTGATTGTGATGGTGATGATGATTGTGATAGTTATTCTGAGAGTGGTGGTGATTGTGATGGTGATAGCCATGGTGATTGTGATGGTGATTGTGATGGTAATTGTGATGGTGATTGTGATAGTTATTCTGAGAGTGATGGTGATTGTAATGGTGATTGTGATGGTGATTTTGATTGTGATGGTGATTGTGATGGTGATTGTGATGGTGATTTTGATTGTGATGGTGATTGTGATGGTGATTGTGATGGTGATTGTGATAGTGATTGTGATGGTGATTGTGATGGTGATTGTGATGGTGATTGTGATGGTGATTGTGATGGTGATTGTGATGGTGATTGTGATGGTGATTGTGATGGTGATTGTGATGGTGATTGTGATGGTGATGGTGATTGTGATGGTGATTGTGATGGTGATTGTGTTGGTGATTGTGATGGTGATGGTGATTGTGATGGTGATTGTGATGGTGATTGTGTTGGTGATTGTGATGGTGATTGTGATGGTGATTGTGATGGTGATTGTAATGGTGATTGTTATGGTAATTGTGATGGTGATTGTGATGGTGATTGTGATGGTGATTGTGACGGTGATTGTGATGGTGATTGTGATGGTGATTGAGATAGTGATGGTGAGTGTGATAATGTCTGTGATTACGATGATAATTATTGTGATAACGATGATGGTGATTGTGAAAGTTATTTTGATGGTGATTGTGATGGTGATGGTGATTGTGATAGTGATTGTGATAGCGATAGTGATGGTGATTGTGATTGTGACAGTGATGGTGATTGTAATAATGATGTAGATTATTGTGATTACTATGATAATGATTGTGATAACGAGGGTAGTGATTGTGATGGTGATGGTGATTGTGATGGTGATGGTGATTGTGATGGTGATGGTGATTGTGATTTTGATTGTGGTTGAGATAGTGATGGCGATTGTGATCATGATGATTGTGATTAAGATGATAGTGATTGTGATTACGATGATAATGATTGTGATTACGATTATAATGATTGCGATGACGAGGATGGAGATTGTGATGATAATGATTGGGAATACGATGATAATGGTTGTGATTACGATGATAGTGATTGTGATAACGATGATGGTGATTGTGATACTGATTTCGATGGTGATTGTGATGGCGATGATGATTGTGATAGTTATTCTGAGAGTGGTGGTGATTGTGATGGTGATAGCCATGGTGATTGTGATGGTGATTGTGATGGTAATTGTGATGGTGATTGTGATAGTTATTCTGAGAGTGATGGTGATTGTAATGGTGATTGTGATGGTGATTTTGATTGTGATGGTGATTGTGATGGTGATTGTGATGGTGATTGTGATGGTGATTGTGATGGTGATGGTGATTGTGATGGTGATTGTGATGGTGATTGTGATGGTGATTGTGATGGTGATTGTGATTGTGATTGTGATTGTGATTGTGATGGTGATTGTGATGGTGATTGTGTTGGTGATTGTGATGGTGATTGTGATGGTGATTGTGATGGTGATTGTAATGGTGATTGTAATGGTAATTGTGATGGTGATTGTGATGGTGATTGTGATGGTGATTGTGATGGTGATTGTGATGGTGATTGTGATGGTGATTGTGACGGTGATTGTGACGGTGATTGTGATGGTGATTGAGATAGTGATGGTGAGTGTGATAATGTCTGTGATTACGATGATAATTATTATGATAACGATGATGGTGATTGTGATAGTTATTTTGATGGTGATTGTGATGGTGATGGTGATAGTGATTGAGATAGCGATAGTGATGGGGATTGTGATGGTGATTGTGATTGTGATAGTGATGGTGATTGTGATTGTTATGGTGATTGTGATGGTGTTTGTGATGGTGTTTGAGATAGTGATGGTGATGGTGAGTGTGATAATGACTGTGATTACGATGATAATTATTGTGATAACGATGATGGTGATTGTGATAGTTATTTTGATGGTGATTGTGATGGTGATTGTGATAGCGATAGTGATGGTGATTGTGATAATGATGGCGGTTGTGATAGTGATGGTGATTGTGATAATAATAATTGTGATGATTATGAAATGTGGCACATAGATAGTTTATAACCTGGATTAACATGGAGGACACTATTATCCCTTTAGTATGATCCAGTGGGACAGTTACCGAACTTCACGCGGGCGAAGCCGCGGGCAACAGCTAGTCTTTAATATGTGCCTAGAGATGGGCATTTTTCCTGAATCACTTAAACGATCTATAGTAAGACCTATTTTTAAGGGTGGAGATAGAAGCCGTGTCACTAACTATCGACCGATTTCAATTCTAACCTCTCTATCAAAAATCTTTGAAAGGATAATCAATAAAAGACTTACAAATTATTTGGAAAAATTTAACTTACTTTCGAAACATCAATTTGGTTTCCGGACAGGCAAGTCCACAGAAGATGCATTAAATGAATTTACTGAACATATTGTCAAAACCTTGGATAATAAAAGGAAATGCCTTACTATATTTCTAGATCTAGCGAAAGCTTTTGACACGGTTTCTATTCCCACCCTAGTAAACAAGCTATATCAACTCGGTATCCGTGGAAATCAACTCAAATTATTGTCTGACTACTTATCTGGAAGAAAACAAAAGGTCAAAATAGGTGATTATACAAGTATTAGCTTACCTGTTACCCATGGAGTGCCACAGGGTAGTATCCTAGGTCCAACGTTGTTCCTAGTTTATATTAATGATCTCACATTACTTAATATTGACAACTGCAAAATAATTTCATATGCAGATGATACTACCCTGACATTCCATGGTGACACTTGGAGTGAAACCTATCAAAAAGCACAATTCGGTTTCAACCTGGTCACAAAATGGCTTGCTCAAAATTTCCTCTCTCTTAATACCGAGAAAACCAAATACATCCCATTCTCTATTCGCAACCCTGGTGAACCGCTACAATCAAAATATCGTATAGCTTCCCACAGCTGCTATAATGAATCTAAAAACTGTTCTTGTCCCTCCTTATCTGCTGTTGAGAATATTAAATATCTAGGACTCATATTTGACAAAAATCTTAATTTTAAAAATCATCTATTTAATCTCTCAAACAGGATAAGGAAACTTATATATGTATTTAAACAAATAAGACATTCAGCCAACGCTAATATTATGAAAATGATTTATTATTCGCTGTGTCAGGCGATTATAACGTATTGTATTTCCTGTTGGGGTGGTGCCGCTAAAACGCATATCTTAATTGTTGAAAGAGCTCAAAGAGCCATTTTAAAGGTAAGTTACTTTAAGCCCAAATATTATTCTACCACTGAGCTTTACAGGGAATGTGAGGTACTAACTGTACGTAAACTCTTTGTGCTGGCCTTAATTATGAGACAGCATGCTTGTGTAAGGATAAGTACACCGGTGAAAAAGGAGATCACAAGGAGCAGACGTTTCGATGTGTTAAAATCTGTACCTTGTAGAACTAGTTTTGCTCAAAAATACAATATGTTTCTAGGCCCTAGACTTTTCAACATTGCAAATAAACAGTTGCAAATTTTTTGTATGACAAAAAGAGAGTGCAAACACAATGTGATCATTTGGCTTCTATCACTAACCTATGATGAAACGGAGAAGCTGTTTACTGTACCCAAATAATTGAAAACAAACGAAAATGTAGGTAAAGTATGTCTTCGTTTAACAGTGGTCTGGTTTTTGTACCTATAAAATAATTATATCCTAAGTTTTCCTATGGCACACATACAAACATAAACGCGCGCGCTCTGACACACATACACACGCACAGGAACATGCACGCACACACACACATACACTCACACAATCAGATACACGCACGCACACACATACACTGACACAATCACTTACACGCACGCACACACACACTCATACAATTAAAGATTATTCTGTTTCTACCCGACTGTCCCAGGAGGGAAATGTTCTCATTGTTTATTTTTTCTCTTTATTCATTAATTTGTTTACTTTTTATTTTTCGTTTTATTGTTTGTTTGTTAATTGGTAAAAACTAGGCACAATTGGCTTTGACTATTATATCGAGGGTGGGCGCTGATACCTATAATTACAAGACATTAAGTTGTCTTAGCTTAGGTATTGGCTGAAACTTAAACATACTACTATAAATATACCTTAAGGCCTAATGGTATTGTATTGTATAACAACATTTTTACTTTAAGGTGCAAATAAGCAATTTTATTTTATTTATTTTATTTTTATATTTCGTCTAAAAAAGCAGCTGGTCTAATTAGCAAGTGGTCTAAAAAGTAGACTGGTCTAAGTCCAAACTGGTCTAAAACGCAACTGGCAGATGGTCTAAAACGCTTCAAGTGATATGCTTATCATTTATCTGGCCATCGCATGACTTAATTTAATTAATTCATTGTCGATTGTTTGTGGTCTATTTTCTATTGAATAAGATACCTATGTTCAATTCTATTCTTTAAGTCATTTTTAAAAACAAATAAATGTGCGAATTTCTATTTTCCAAAATCGAGGTACTTAAGTACTTATTAAGTTTGAGATAGCGCTTACTCATGCTTGAGTTAATATAATTTAAATAACATTGATGCTTTAATTAGTAGCGAGTTAAAATATTATATCTATCTAACTTTTGACGTGACAACGTCTTATAAATTGGTTTGCCGGGTGACACTTCAAGAAACTGCGTTACGCTCCGCTCACGTTATGCGCTCACAATGAGAGCGAGTGAGAGGCACGCGTCCCTTCCACTCGGGCATGGTTAGCCCGCCTAAGAGCGAGAGAGACAGACATAAAAAGTGAAAGGCACGCGTCATTCACATTAAAATTATTTTACCACTCAAAGTCGTTGTCACGTAAAACTTTCGCCCGTATACCGACTTTACAGGCAACCAATTTTTCATCAATCAATCGAATAAATTGGCCGATAGTTTTGTGGTTTTATTTGTTTTTTTTTTATTCACGTATGAAATCATTTTTGTGTTTCTCTATTAAGTATGTTTTTGGGACAAGTACAATGAGAAGTTATTTAAGTTACTTTGCTATTCATTTGCGATAAAGCAGGTACCTACTAAGAATCCTGCTATGTATTTATTTCGGGCATATAGGTTTCAAATGTTTTCTTTGTATTTTTTGTCGTTGTTAGGTGGCAAGCAATTAGGTGGCTGTCCTGATGGTAAGTCGTCACCGGTCGTCTAAGGATACCTGCAGCACCAGAGGTTTCATAGATGCGTTGCTAATGTTGCTAATTTGCTATGCTTGTGACGAATCTGAAATTGTCATACAAGTACCAATAAATATTTCAGAATAACATAAATTCTTTTACAGAAGTTTTTTCGCCAGAAGATCATCTCAGACGACCTGCATGATCACATAATCTGACCAAGACGATGTCTGGACTTTAAAATGGACTGTGACCGCTGAGTTAGTTTCGGATGTTTCTTCGCAGAGTAGTTAGATGGGAAGACCAATCTCACCTAGTTTGTAAAAATATCAAATAACAATATCATCGTATGTGTGACTTTTGCATCATCGCTATCACTAGGCAATGTCCGTTTCTTTGGGCCATCTAGTGCGCTGGGGGTTGAAAATTACGTAATTTCCGAGAGTCCCGTATGGTATATCGAATTACCCTTGGACGATATAACTGTCTACAGAAAGCATGGTTCACCGACGAACGTCAATACGAAAAAACTATTAGTCGATACCATTATTTAGCGACAGCACGTTTCGCCGAATAACGCTACATAGAATGAATGGTTGTCCGATACCAAGATTTGCCGATGTCTTGGTTCGCCGGAACACACTTGAACTAAATAATCCTTTACCGATAGCAAATTTGCATCGAAAGCACCTTTTCTTACACCGCCGATCCAAAATAATTGTCTTTAGTTTCTCGCTCATACAATTTTAACATACTGACTGCGAAATCGAGCGCATCACTGCATCTGAGCCAATGCCAAAGCGTCGTCGTTCGTCGCAGATTGAATATGAAAAGAGACTAGAAAAGCACTTGTCCCAAAAGAGTGAGATGAGTATAGAAACTTTCTTATGTGGGCTAGCTCACATCATGTACAGTCAAAGGTCAAAATTCCACTTCCACCGCAATGCACATTATCGTTTGCGCTATACGGGCTCCGGCGCATATACACACATACGCATATTTATCCGTGTGAGTGATGTTCCAACGCTAACAAATTAACATGTCGTGTAGCATCGCTACGAGTAATAATATAGATGTGGTCAATGTTAGACAAGGATGACAATATCAGTAACTTCTTTTTATCACCGTCTGATTATTTTTTTCATAGTAATGCAAAATTTTGACAAGTTTGCGTAAGTTAACATTAGCTAGATCGGTAACGAGGCTAGTGTGATCGGGATAGATGTGAGTTCGAATCCAAGATGGACCGGTTTTTTATGTTTTATTTAATTATGTTTAATAATTTATTTTTGTAAGTTATTTTGAACAAATAGATATTATAATAAATATATTATAAAGGTAATTTATTATTACAATAATGATAATAAATGAAACAAACAAGTAATATGTATTATTATTTTTTTTATAAAAGAAGTCTTTTACACTTACTTATGTTATTATTGTAGTATAGAATGTTAAAAATCATATTTAAGGTTACATAATATAGATATTATGAAAATTCTGACATAATTTAAGAGGTTAAATTTAACTATTCATTTTTTCAATGAAAAGAGGATTGAAACTTAACCTCAATTTTACAATAATATAAATACTAATTTGTTTAAGTTACGGTCACTATGTCCCCTGACATAAAATTACCCTACCTGTTTAGGATTTTTAATATTTCGTATGACCTCCGTTAGCCTCGATACAGCTAATGAGACGTCGACGCATAGACGCCACAATATTTGCACAGACATTTGTGCCACGCAAACTATCCCATAATTGCATGCAATGGGATTTGAGTAGCTCAGGGCATCTCTCGTCCCGAGCTTCCCATCTTTGCACCATTAAACCCCATACATTTTCTATAGGGTTTAAGTCAGGGGACCGAGCTGGCCAAGGAATAACTTTAATTTCCGGATGATTGCTAAACCATTCGCGAACAATGCTGGCATGGTGAATAGGACAATTGTCTTGCACAAAACTTATCTCTTCTAAGTCTTCTGCGGGGTAGATATTACGCACCGTAGGCAACATTACATCATTCAGCACTTCCACATAGTTGGCACTGTTGGCTCGCGTCGATATAAAACTTAATTCACCGGGCCCTTGAGCACTTATCCACCCCCACATATTCACACTGATTCTGCCGAACTCATCGGCAAAACGAGTTGTTGGGATGAAACCATTCGTCTCATATTCAGCTACCATATAACGTCGCTGAGGCTGGCTAATAAGAGGTGGTCTTCCGCTCCTCTCACGACTCTTCAGGCTACCTTCTTCCTCAAACCTCTTCACCCAGCGCCTAACAGTCTCTCTCTAAAAAAAAAGTCTATATTACACAATTGCAACCAGCGATTTAGGTCTACCATTATATTTTGTAGGTATCATCACATAAAATTTAAAAAAAATAAACTTACGCATAAACCGGTTTCATTCGATATTTGAGATATATTAAGGCCAGTCGAATATAGGGCCACAATATTTGCCTTAGCTTCAATTCTAATATTAGCCTGCATATTGAATTCAGAAGAATACTAAAATAGCAACAGCAAGATAACACAAACGCTCGTAACTATGTTCACCAACCAAGAACAGCGAATAGTGGAATAATTTATGTGAACTAGTAAAGTAGTTAAAATATGCAGGTAGATTTGAAACAAAGTGAACTTATCACTTTGTTTCAAATCTACCCTCATATTTTAATAACGACGCTAAGATTGAAAATTATTGTAAAACGAAAGAATCTTCGTTTAGTTGTGGAATATATTTTAACATTATATTTTGTTAACAACTCGGCATTTATATTTCACATGTAATACTTAAAAAATGTTTTTCATGTTTGATGTGAGACTCGAACCCGAACACTCGCCATGCGAGGCGCAGGCGCAGTGCTAACCAATTTGGCCACTGTATCACTTACACAACTCATTGAAATTTGTAATAACAATCTTAAGCGGGCAACAAGTTGCTAATGTGTAAGTGTTGTCAAACGTTCTTATAGAAGAAGGTTATGTGTTGCGAGATTGGCAGTCGACTTCTGACTGTTATAGTACATCAAAAATCATAAATGTAACTGGTATTTTTTTTTTTTTTTCAAAATTGATTGTTTTCTATCATGTGTCTTATGATTGCGCAGTTTGCAACCTTTATTTTTGTTATTTACCATTTAATTATAAAAATAATCAAATTTGCTGTTTTATTATTTTCTTTACATTTATTTCTAATGAATTACTAAGGTACACGTATGGACATAGCAGTTAATGCAATTTAATCGATGTTTGTCAAAATTGTATGAGCGAGAAACTAAAGACAATTATTTTGGTGTAAGAAAAGGTGCTTTCGATGCAAATTTGCTATCGGTAAAGGATTATTTAGTTCAAGTGTGTTCCGGCGAACCAAGACATCGGCAAATCTTGGTATCGGACAACCATTCATTCTATGTAGCGTTATTCGGCGAAACGTGCTGTCGCTAAATAAATCAAACAATATATTATTATATCGACTAATAGTTTTTTCGTATTAGCGTTCGTCGGTGAACCATGTTTTTTGTAGACAAAATATCGTTCAAGGGTAATTCGATATACCATACGGGACTCAATTTCCGAAGACTTTCTTTAGGAAGAAATCACCAACGTGCAAGTGGGAGACATAGTAAGTTATTTTAGGTAGGAACGGTAGTATAATTTTTTTTAAAGTAATAGTTGCATGAAGTCTATTTAGCAGGAGGTTTTTTGAAATTTAAATCACAACTTGAATCGATGAATAAAATGGGGACAGTGGACTCTGTAAAAGTTGACACTGGATCTTCTCAATAATCAAGTTCCCTGTTTATTCAATACAAGGTGAAAGAAAAAGATGACGCTAAATGGCGGATGCTAGCAAGAATATCAAGAATACCTTAATGCTCCTATTTCTAGCATAGCTAGCTACATATTACTACTACCTTATTCCCACAAACTACAGAACGCCATCTGCTACGAGTCTTACACACTTTTTTTACCCCATCTACGTCAATATTTCCATCTCTTGCATAAATAACTAATAAATAATAATTGTCATGGATGTTTACATATTTTTTTTAAGCAGGTATGTATTACAAACAATAAGTATCTATGTAGTATATCAACTATCTGGTGTCCACGACACAAGCCTCGTTGCTTAGTGTGGCACTAGATGGCGCTGTGTGTGTGTGGCGTTATTTATTTAAACATACTCCCCAAAATAAATACACTCATTTACTTGCTCCACACATTTTTTTTTAATTTTCACATCAAACACCTATATATCCTCTTCTATACTTAACTAGCTTATGCCCGCGGCTTCGCCCGCGTGTAGTTCAGTAATTGTCCTACAAAATTGTACTACCGGGATAAAAAGTATCCTATACGTGAATCCAGGTTATCAACTATATGTGTGCAAAATTTCATCCAAGCCCGGTAAGTAGTTTTTTCGTGAATGAGTAACAAACATCTAGACATGCTCACAAACTCTCGCATCAAATATTAGTAGGGTTCTATTCGTATAATTCTAAGGTACTGTACTTCCACGTATCTTTAACTTCAAAGAATATCTTAAATAATTTTTCAATTTTCATATTTACATTATACTATGACACCTGTTACAATATTGTTACTTGTTACACAACAGTTCCCGCATTTCACATTTATTATTTTCCACTATGACCTCAGACTGTGTATTGAAAAAGAATTGAATCAGTTATTCAAATGTCTTTATTAAATAATTTCTGCCAGTGTCGATGCTTCGATGATTACTTAACTGCCTTGGTAACAAGTTTTATGGTAGAAATGTAGCGGCGATTGGCGGCGGCGTCCTCTCGCGTCCGGCCCTGGTTCAATTCATGGTCCGGAGCGAGACGGAATGGGACGCCGTCACCTACTTCTGCGAAGCAGTCATGCTAGAGAAAGAGGTGGCGGAACGTGAGAGGGAGAGCACCTCACGTCCCAGCCGCCGCGGGAGACGCACCGGGCGTCGCACAGTGGATCGTCCCCATACAAGAGGTCGGACATAGAATGAAAAATTAAAAAAAGTATTTAATTAAAAAAAAATATATATACAGTTGCATTCCTCTATTGAAGAACAACAAAAAATGTTACTACGCTTTTTTTATTTGACCAGCACTTTAGGAGCTATTCGATGAAAACTGTTATTTTTGTATGGAAACGAACACAAAAATGTCTGTATCTCATGATTCCCTCCTTGTTTCGATTTGCGGTTTTCACTACTGTCTTTTACCTATTTTATGCCATGTTTTCTTCAAGGACACATGGTGCCCGCAGAGCGCCCCTTTCGAGATATTTTGCCTATAGTAACTATCTTTGTTATTGTATTACTGATGGAATGGAGCTACATTAAGTATACTTATTACTGAGAATCAGTCATCACTAAGTAGTTCCTTAAATAACAGGTGCATTTGTGAGTACTTTAATGACTTATTAACGCTTTTGTTGCAATATAACAAAAGCGTTAATGAGTCATTAAGTAATGACTACCAGTACTTGCTTAATCTAATTAGTTATTGTAATTACCATGTTAACAGCCCTTAAGCTCTGCATTGTGATTGGCTCATATGTCATCATTAGCTTATCAAATTCATTACTAGTTGCAACTTGCTGCCCTATATATTTTAGTGTGTTTTGCAAATATTATTCAGTTGTAATTTCAACCTCTACCAAGTGTTGTCATTATGGCTTTCCGTGGGTTTTCTACTTATCTTGATCTTTATGTTGCTCTTCGTAATCATAAAGATCTTCGTGACTATGAAAATTTATGTAATACATTGAAGTCGAATAGTAACGTCCAGTTAAGTGAAAATGATGTGTCGGATCTAAAGAACTGGTGTCGACGATTTTGCTATCGGGTTTACTCCAAATGGGTGCAATCAAGAAGGACAGTCGACAAGTTCATGGACAAGAACAGAGAGTGGTTAAGTTCCGATATCATTTGGCCAAATTGCTTTAAGGAAAATATTCTTCACACTGAAGAAGCTAAAGATGAGACAGAAGAGGTAATCAGTCCATCAAAATCAGATGCATCAACTTCAACATTTAAATCTCCTCGAAAACGCTTTGAAGATTTATCCAGTAGACAGAAAAGAAGACGTGTTGATGAAAATATGGCTAGTTGCAGTCGTCCAGATGAGCTTTTACATACTGTTGAAAGTGCACTTAAGTCTGCCGGAAAAAATGATGTGGCCAGAATCATGAAGCATTTGCTGGGAAATCCTGAACATGTCTCAACCGTTCTGAATGTCCTGGAAACTAAACAGAATACTTTGCTTCGTGAAGTTCCTACTCACAAAGCACTTGCTCTTTACGTTTACATGCAGTTATCCAAGTGGCGTTACATCACACTTAGGGACTTTAGTTTTAAAGAAGGTCATGCGAAATACCCAACCTATTACATGTTAGTGAAAGAAAAACTTGAGTGTTACCCGGCAAAAGAAGACGTAACTGTGACTGATACTTCCGCAAAGATACGACTCCAAACCCTCCTTGATCTCACAGTTAGGAGGCTGATCGATTCACTTGAACCGAATTTTGATGCTGGTGAACAACTTGTGCTTCACAGTAAATGGGGTTTTGATGGAGCTTCAAGTCAAAGCATTTATCATCAAAGAACAACAACAAGTGAACAAGATTTATCCAGTGCATTTATGGCAAGTCTTGTACCTCTTAAGTTAGTGACTTCTAGTGGAAACACAATGTGGCAGAATGATCGGCCATCGTCAACCACATATTGTCGTCCGATTTCATTTACGTTTATGAAAGAAACGGAAGCAAATGTAAAGGCTGAAATGGATATATTTGAGACCGAGATTCGTGAACTGAACCCAACTGCTTGCGGCAATGCTACTGTTACGCACAATCTGTGGTTAACCATGATTGATGGTAAGGTACATTCAATCATATCGGGAACATCGGCAGCAGTATGTGATTTGTGCAAAGCTCGCCCAAGTGAGATGAATAATTTGGAAGAAGTGAGAGCTAAGCCTGTGAACGAAGATTTATACAAGCATGGATTTAGTTCGTTGCATGCTTGGATTCGGTCTATGGAGTGTTTTTTACACATTGCCTACAGAATGGACATAAAATCATGGCAAGCAAAAGGTGACGATAATAAAAGAATTGTTAAAGATAAGAAAGAAGCTTCCGATCCTCTTCTAACGAGCCTACGACCGAGGATGCCCAATAGAGTTAAAAAATCTTCATTTAGAGAACTGGACGATTTGCTCATACATGACCAGAGTGAATTGGAGCTTATTGACATTTCAACAGATACAATAGTTGGAGCAGTTTCGGAATATAGTGACATTGAAGAAGATGACGACAATAATGACCATGATGTCGTTATTGATGAAGACGAAGAAAATATAGTTTAAGTCTTATAGTAATATAATTGTTAGTAACTTTAAGGTAGTATTAGTTTATTTATTTTTTATTATAATCAATATTTACAATTTAGTTATTAGTAATTGTTTTATTTTTTATTTATAAATTATTATAGGTTTAAGTGTAATTTATTTAAAGATTTAAATATATTTTACAGTGTTATATTATATAAATAAAAAAATTATAAATACGTATTTTCTTATTCATCAACATCATAAAACATTTCTTTTCTTTTTGATTTGTTATTGTTAATGCGATGTCACAACTCATTACCGATATTTTTTTTTTCAATATACATATAGAACTCACTAATGCACCTTTTCTTCATTTAACTTCTTATGTGTAATTCTTAGTAATTATAATAAATAATTAGATTAAGCAAGTACTGGTAGTCGTTACTTAATGACTCATTAACGCTTTTGTTATATTGCAACAAAAGCGTTAATAAGTCATTAAAGTACTCACAAATGCACCTGTTATTTAAGGAACTACTTAGTGATGACTGATTCTCAGTAATAAGTATACTTAATGTACCTCCATTCCATCAGTAATACAATAACAA
Source organism: Xestia xanthographa (assembly GCA_905147715.2). Classification (NCBI taxonomy): domain Eukaryota; kingdom Metazoa; phylum Arthropoda; class Insecta; order Lepidoptera; family Noctuidae; genus Xestia; species Xestia xanthographa. The sequence continues at coordinate 3,221,571 of LR990659.1, read as the reverse complement.
AGATAGTTACTATAGGCAAAATATCTCGAAAGGGGCGCTCTGCGGGCACCATGTGTCCTTGAAGAAAACGTGGCATAAAATAGGTAAAAGACAGTAGTGAAAACCGCAAATCGAAACAAGGAGGGAATCATGTGATACAGACATTTTTGTGTTCGTTTCCATACAAAAATAACAGTTTTCATCGAATAGCTCCTAAAGTGCTGGTCAAATAAAAAAAGCGTAGTAACATTTTTTGTTGTTCTTCAATAGAGGAATGCAACTGTATATATATATTTTTTTAATTAAATACTTTTTTAATTTTTCATTCTATGTCCGACCTCTTGTATGGGGACGATCCACTGTGCGTCGGCGGCCACGTGGTGGCTCCCGGCCACCGTAGGCGCGAGCTTGTGGACGGTGAGCTATGGGCTAGCTCGCCGTCCATCTGTCTTATGACGATAGGCCGTGTCGACGGCGCGTTCGTGTTCCACGCGCGCCTCAAAGAGATGTCAGCAAAAGGAAGGGGTTCGCAACGGCCGATGCCTGCCGGGGCTGCGGGACTGTTCGAAAGAGATACCGTGGCCCCGGAACACAAAGGGCGATGAAGGAAAATGGATGGGTTTTAGTCAGTAAAAGTCTGGCACTCCCTCCTGCTACGCCCAGAGCGGGAGGAGTGATATAATGATTTACCAATCGAAAAAAAAAAAATTGTCAATTTTTATTTAGTTGATATTATTGAAGTGAGCAGTTGATAAGTTGTTAACAATTCCTCTTTATTTGTAACTAGCTTTCGCCCGCAGCTTCGGCCGCGAATTTTTTTAATAAATTATAACCATGTGCATCTGTGTAAGCTATTTTAGTTAGCATTCGTTTTGACAAAATTCGGTCAAGAGTTTTTACGTGAAAGAGTACCAAACATCTATTCTCACACAGTTATGTACTTAGTTTATAATAATGAGATGTAAAACGAAACTAACTGTAAGTAACAGATAGATTTGTTTCTGGGGTGTTTATTGCGCATTATGGAACTTTCAGACATTCTTACTTAGTTAATAAAGGGTACACTGAAAACTTCGACCCTCCAGCTCTACAGCATCTAGGTATTAATCAATAAATTGATATGTGTTTGAAACATATTAATCGATACCTATTGTTTGAATACTTATTGATTGATTGATAACTTAGTTAAAACTCGGCGTACCTAAGCATAATATTAATATAAGCCCTTAATGTTCCCACTGTTGGGACACAGGGCTCCGCTTTATGAGAGGGAATGGGCCATAATCCACTACGCGGACCCGGTGCTGGTTGGTCATATATTTTGGTAGGTAATTAAAACACAGGTTGGTTAATAGTTGCTGTACTTTATTGTTATTTTATCAATGCATGAATCATCCAGTCGCCGAACAGTCCAATGGCGAATCGGTCTTAGAAGAACGGTTGCGGAGTCATGCTAAAGACTTTTTATGATGCTTATTTTAAAATCCATCCTCATAAGAAATCATGTCTTCACATTGTTGGACAGATTATGTCAAATTTTGGTGTTATTGTTTTTTTTGGTAAATTAGAGGCATCTATTATAATCGTATCAGCGTCGTCGGCGCCGCGGCGGCTCATTCGGCAGAGAAACGTTTGTTGGAGGTAAGTTTCAGAATCGATGAATATACCACGGCGCTCACTGACGGTCTACCGGTCAACCTTATTCCTCAGGGCATAGGGGTGAAAAGTTCGTGAACTCGGTAGTACATAATGAAAAGTAGCTCCTGATTTTTTAAAGCTATAACTCACCGGTGTTGGTAGCAAGGTTTAAGTTACCGATAGTAGGGGCTCCAGACTCAGGGACCTCCTCAATACGAGCCGTATCCGAGGAGCCTTCATTGTCACTAGTACCATTAACAGTTCCATGATGGAACTAGTACTGCCTTCTGAATGAGACCCTTGATCCAACCGCCTAGCGAGAACCAAGTTTGAGAATATCAGAACAATTTAGCATACTAAAGTTATGCAACATAAGTCATAAGTCATTTATTTCTGAACAAAATACATTGTGTATAAAAAATCAATTAAAATTAGATTACTAAGGATTACATAGTTCATAGTTCATTAGCCGTGTGGTATCCGGCAGAGTAGAATATAACCAACCCATTACACTCACGGGTGTCGTATAAGGCGACTAATGTCTGAGGCAGAATACGTTGCGCCTCCGTAGACCAGAGAATGGGCAGCAGCGTTTTATGTTGGTCTTTCATCACTGCGATCTCCAATCCGCCTGCCACGCGTGGAGATTACGGCAAATTCCTCCCATCATGGGAGAGGCTTATGTCCAGCAGTGGACGAGAGCTGTTGTTGTTGTTGTTGTTACATAGTGCATAATAATAAAACAAATTCCAAAAAAAAAAAACAGAATTAAAATAATAACAGCTCCTTTTTACAATAATAAAACGAATGGTGGTATAATAAAAAAATAATAATGTCAAAAGATGAAATAATAAAATTAATAATCACTTAATTACAAGATTTTAATGAGAGTGAATAAGGCAATAAAATAATAATAAAATTCAATAATAGCAAATATCACAAATATACAGCTAGAACTGATAGATAAAAAGTGACATAATTATGTTAGTAAGTAAGTAATAATTGTGTGTAAGTATAATTATGTTTGCAAATCTCAAATCATCTGTGATTGGTTAAATACATTCAACCAATCATAATAGTAGAAACCCTAGCGCCAGTTTTTTACAGCAACGTAACCTTCAACTTCTGTGGAATAATTGTGTTTTCCTATTTCGTCACTAGATGGCGCTAGTTTGTTTTTAAGCATAATCAAAGTTAACTTTAACTCTTTCGAATAGGTATAAAGAATCACACTAAGAGCTAAGTTGTATTACACATTTGACAATTCAATGAAAGGGGCTCTCACAAACAGGATTTAACTAAACTTATTATCAACAGTAACAAAAACAATGCTTGAAAAGTTTAAACATTTGATACTGATAGCTCTTGAATGATATGTGCTGCTGGCGTTCAGATTCAGTGGTGAAATTATTTTTTTAATTTTGTAACTGGTTCTAGAATTTGATGCCAGAGCATTCGAGGATTTCCTTCCAGAACTGGATGTCTTTTTCATCAGGAGCGTAACCAACAGTCAGGTTGTCGGCGACACTCACGTAGGCCAGGTTAGTCTTATCAAACTGAGGCCAAGTCACTCCCAGCGATTCGTCGGGGGTCGGGTTTCTGTGAATGAGAAATTATATCGTAATTTTATCTGAACTGTGCGCTGGAGCCCTGGGACAGTCCGAAGGCGTCGCGGCAGACCTCGTAAAAGATGGCGGGACGAGCTGGATAAAACGACCAGTGGTTCGTCCACATTAGCCCTGGATTGAAATAACTGGAAGTCATGGGGAGAGGCCTTTGCCCAGCAGTGGGATGCTGTGTCATCCCACTGCCCTAACGGTATCAGTATAAGTTTCTCGTCCGGAGTACCAGAAACAAGACATGAATCGAATTCTCAGTTTCACTATCACTAAGCAACACCCAAATGCCTTTCATCATCCTAGGCCTTTTCCCAAGTTTTATTGGGGTCGGCTTCCAGTCTAACCGGATGCAGCTGAATACCAGTATTTTACATGGAGCGACCCAAATGCCTTTAAGGACTCAAATGGCGGCGGAGAATTAAAATAAAATTTATTAAATAAATTATTTTCTGAAGGATGCTGGGGTCAACTATCAAACTAACCTAATGTAGTTGAATGCTGGATATCAATCAATATTTTGCTTGGAGCATAGCTAAATGAACTCAACTACACTTACTGTCACAGGCAATAATGGATAATAAATAAATAACGATACTCACCCATATTTTGCGAAGTTAGTGAAGATGGTAGCCATTTGCTGCACCAATGCGTATTCTCTGCTACCGATCGTCAAAGGTAAATTTAGTATTTTCGGGTCAAACACGTAAAATAAGTCGTCAAAGTGGGAAGCTCCAATCAAACCATAGGCGGCGCCCGGTAGACCGTAGAAGTTCCTGCTTGAATAACTTTCAAATTTGAACAAATACACGTTACCAACTTGAGGCCATCTTCTAATAAATCTGTGCACATCGTACACCAAGCTGGCAAAGCTGGAATAGCTGATAAACTCGGGCATATTTTCAACGCTTATTGTTTTGTTGCCAAAATAAAAATCATTAATTTTTTTCGACAAAGCCCAAATTTCGTCGGTATCCTCTTTGATGAGTATTTTACTGGGGACCAGCAACTCGGGATACTTTTCGTATCGCTGAATATAGCGCCAAGTGTCGTTCACATAGTATGGGAGCATGATCAATGTCTCGTACGTGTTGTAACTAAACATAGTATCTACAGTGTTAACATTGCCACGATCGAGTGTATCAAAAGGATCTTCGCAAATAAACTTTTCGTCTTGTCCATAATCTTCTTCGATGACGGGAGTGAATGGGGTGAACTTAAAAACGATATGAGTTATCTCTTCTGATGCAAATATAAAAGAGGTTCTGTTAAGTAATACTTCAACTGGGAGTCCTTGAAGGTAAACAAGAAGCTCAGTGGCGTTACTCGTTGTCATATTCAAAGTTTTTCCGAGTTTAAAAGCTCTTTCCACAGGTTTGTATGGAATAAAAGGGTCCATACTGGGTACACCACTTTCTAATATGGCTCTTTGGAATAATCCTTTCGACATTGGTGATACCAAGTGATAACCAACAGCTGACGCACCAGCACTTTCTCCAAAAAGTGTGATATTACTGGGGTTACCTCCAAAGCTCGCAACATTGGCTTTTATCCACTTTAATGCAAGCACTTGATCTTTTAAACCGGCATTTCCAGGTACTTCTGCTGAGCCCAAACATAAAAATCCTAATGAGTCCAGTCTGTAGTTCAATGTGATTAGTACTACGTTTTTGGCGACCAGAAAATCGGGACCGTAAATGTCAACATTTCCGGATCCAAATTTGAAGCCCCCTCCGTGAATGAAAGCCATAACTGGCAGAGGAGTTTCAGGCGTTAGTGTGGGAGTGTAGACATTGAGGAGCAGGCAGTCTTCACTGCCGGGGATGTAGATGTTGTTGAGTAGATCTACTTGAGGGCAGACGGCGCCGTGCGCGGTGGCGTTCCTTATGCCTTCCCACGGCTCAGGCGCCTGTGGTGCCTGTAACAAAATGTATAGTTATAAACCGCTTTGAGGCAACACACATTTATATTCACATTAGGTTTATTAACACACACAAATAAAATGACTCGTTAGTCTAGAGGCCTCAGGCGCAACTGTTTAGCATGAGGTCCTGGGTTCGATTCCCAGGTCGGAAAAAGCGTTATTGGGTTTTTCTCAGTAGCAGCCACGGCGTTTGGATTTAAGCCCAACTGGGCAAGCTTATTTCCATCAACTGATGGAAATAAGCTTGCCCCCTTATTACATGGGACTTAAACATTATTGGAAAAATGTGGATGTATTGGATACGCCTCTGGCCATCATCATCTTCCTGCCCTTATCCCATGTTACTTGGGGTCGGCGCAACCTGTTTTTTTCTTCCATTGGGCTTGTATATTTTCCCCTTTAACTTGAGGGGCATCCGTGGGTCGCAAGTTGTTCAGTGACCTGTCGCCATTTCATCCATCCTGAGTTGATCCGATGCGTTACGTCACGGTCTACTTCACCATCCCCTTGGACAAGCGACCCGATCCTTAAAAAAACTATTTAGCTGCTAATAATGAGCTTACAATGAGAATATTACTGGTATATATTTACCTTAAACCTGAGGTTGCCGATGGGAGGCTTAGCATAGGGAATTCCTTTGAAGCTGAAGTACGTTGATTCGCCGGTCACCGTAGTGAGGAGTTCGCCACGCAGTTGTCCTTGGGTTACATTCACTAAGATATCATCGCAGGAAATCCTTTGTAGAATACTGTATAAATCATGGTATAAAGAAATTTAGCTAAATAATAAAAACCGGCTAAGTGCGAGTCGGACTCGCGCACGAAGGGTTCCGTACCATTACTATCAAAAAAAGGGCAAAACAAATCACGTTTGTTGTATGGGAGCCCCCCCTTTTTTTTTTTTTCTTTTTTCGGTTGGGAAATCATCAAATAACCCCTCCCGCTCTGGGCGGAGCAGGAGGGAGTGTCAGACTTTTACTGACTAAAACCCATCCATGTTCCTTCATCGCCCTTTGTGTTCCGGGGCCACGGTATCTCTTTTGAATAGTCCCGCAACCCCGGCAGGCATCGGTCCTTACGGACCCCTTCCTTTTTGCTGACTCTCTTTGAGGCGCGCGTGGAACACGAACGCGCCGTCGACACGGCCTGTCGTCATGAGACGGACGGACGGCGAGCTAGCCCATAGCTCACCGTCCACAGGCCCGCGCCTACGGTGGCCGGGGGCCACGTGGTGGTGGCCCCCGACGCCCGGGGCGTCTCCCGCGGCGGCCGGGACGTTGAGAGGTTCTCTCCCTCTCACGTTCCGCCACCTCCTTCTCTAGCATTACTGCTTCGCAGAAGGAGGTGACGGCGTCCCATTCCGTCTATGGGAGCCCCCCTTAAATATTAATTTTATGTTTTTTGTATTTGTTATTATAGCGGCAACAGAAATACATCATCTGTGAAAATTTCAACTGTCTAGCTGTCACGGTTCATGAGATACAGCCTGGTGACAGACAGACGGTCAGACGGTCAGACGGACAGACGGACAGACAGCGAAGTTTTAGTTATAGGGTTCCGTTTTTACCCTTTGGGTACGGAACCCTAAAAAAGTCTTTTATTTCATGCAAATTAAATCAATACATTCAAGTGTGTTCATCATCAAGTGAATTCTTTGATATTTAATCCTCAAGAACCCCTCCGCAGGTGAAGAAGCAAAGAGACAAAGAAGCCCATTAAGTAAAATACAAGAGTATAAAACGTAACTACTGTAGCTTATTTCAACGAGTAGGCAGTTACGAATAGCCGTGCAAAAAATTATATTCATCGTGACATATTTTTTTTATGCCAATCCTGATACCAACCAATAAAAATAAATCTTGTAAATTGAGTCACTAGGTTGAATCAAAAAGTATAAACGGTTTAAAAACAAGAATTTGTGAGGTTTACTACCACTAAGAAAACCGACTAGGTACTGAAATATCACGCTCTAAGTCTGACAACCAGTCTTACCAAGGGGTATACTACCCAGTACTAACTGGGTTGTGGAGGTCAGATAGGCAGTCACTCAGATATACAGCTGCATTTAGACTGGAAGCCGACCCCAACATAGTTGGGAAAAGGCTATATAAGCAGATGATGACTACTACTAAAAAAAACCGACGACTGCAATATCATGCTCTAATTAAATTCGGAGTTTACAAGGTAAAATCAACTCGTCCTATTGTTGAAGTCGGTCAAAATGTAGCCTATGTTACCTGGGTATAATAACGAATCGATTGACACCTTATTCATCAAAATCGGATGAATAGTTTAGACGCTTTCTGTATGGTGTCGGACGTAAAGAATAGCACCCTCCCATATCTTCCCGTGGGTGTCGTAAGAGGCGACTAAGGGAGTTGCTAGAGAATGGGCAGCAGCGTTCTCTGTGCTTTTGTAACAACCGCACTGCGATCGCCAACCCGCCAGCCAAGCGTGGCGATTATGGCTAAAACCCCCCTTTGGGGGAAGCCCATGTCCAGCAGTGGACATCTATCGGCTGAAATGATGATGAAATATTGAGTTTAGACGCTACGGAGGAACTTACGTAAATACAAACAAACACACATACATAGATAGACTGCTAAGATCGTAACCCTTCCTTTTGGTTTAGCCGTAGTCGGAAGTCGTAAAAATAGTGAATATTTAAACTTACCAGATAACAAGTATGCCAAAGGACGAAATAACCCCCATCTTTGATGACTTGACACTTGGATAAGTCCTCTCTAAGCTAAACTGTCCTCAACCTCTGAAGCGATTAAACGTTAAGAATTTAACATTTCCTTATATATACCGAACATAATCACGTGGAATGCGAATATTTGCGAGGAACTCAAAATGAATTGACAACGAAGATATATTAATAATTACCAATACCGCTTCAGTTCACTAAATGTGCCAGATATTTAAACAGCGAATTCTTCAACCAGAATATTAATGTACTTAATTGTATTAAAAAATATGAATTTTGATTAACCTGAACGTACGCACAATAAAATAAATTTATAACAATGGCAATTTTGAAGGTTGATGTATAACAACTGGTTTATACGACATATTATGGCAAGATTCTAATTATTTACTCATTTGGTTCCGAGGACCTTTAGCGAAATGTGTGTACGTCTGTGCAATTTGAGGACATCTGTGTTCGACCAAGAGGAATGTAACTCAATGAATGAGGAAATTTTGAATCCACAAAAATAATTTAAATAAACAATGGTCCATTATCAAAGATAAGCATATGCCACTATAATACGAACTAATGTTTTTTGGATAACCTTCCTATTAACTTAACAGAATCTATAAGAGTTTATAAACTACAATTTTGCAAACGTGGGTAACCAACTGATTCAAAGTAATAATACCATAATAATACTAGCGGACGTCACGCGGTTTCACCCGCGTAGTTCCCGTTCCCGTGAGAGTACGGGGATAAAATATAGCCTATGTTACTCAGGGTGAATGTAGCTTTCTAATGGTGAAAGAATTTTTGAAATCGGCGCAGTAGTTTTTGAGTTTATTCATTACAAACATACACACACATAAAAATACAAATCTTTCCTCTTTATAATATTACTGTAGATAGTTGGTGCCAGTTAAGATGAGAATAGCGGTCATTGACCCACCTACATTTATTAAACTTCTTTAACTTTGAAAACTAAAAAAAAATAAAACAGATTTCAAAAAACACAAAAAAGTGAAAAATAACTTTAGCTTCAGAAGTCGGTGACCTTGTTTGATTGATTTAGTGTTTTTGTCAAAAAAGTTATTTTTCACTTTTTTGTGTTTTTTGAAGTCGGTTTTATTTTTTTGCAAAAAAGTTTTTTATTTTTCCATTTTTAGTTGTTCCCAAACAAATATTTGCCATGAATTTATTTGACATTGTTAACAATAAATGTCATGGTATATGCGTAATAGGCGTATCCCCGATATATGGAACTTAACTTACCATGTTTTTTTTTTCGGATGGGAAACCAAATTACGGGTCCCGCTCTGGGCGGAGCGGAAGGGAGTGTCAGACTTTTACTGACTAACCATGTTTCTACTTAGCCCTTTGTGTTCCAGGCGCAGTATCTCTTTACAACAGTCCCTTTTACTGACATCTCTTTGAGGCGCGCGCGGATCACGAACGTGCTAACTTAACATACCTAACTGTCGAAATCTGGGTTTATTGTACACATCTGCGTACCCCCTCATAGCATACAGGCGTGATGTTACGTCATTTGAGGCGTGCGCGGAACACGATCGCGCCAACTTAACATACCTAACTGTCGAAATCTATGTGTATTGTACACATCTGTGTACCCCCTCAGAGCATACAGGCGTGATGTTACGTCACGATATTGGATAAACAATAAATATCCAAGCAATTGCAACATTTACGGCAGATTTGCCGTCTATTTTTAAAGAGTTCCATTGTATATCTCCGAAGATCAGCATCAGATGTTAACAAACATTTAAATGGGACCACACGGGAAGCACCAGCTTTCAAATTATAACTTGCTTCGGTGAAGGAAAACATCGTGAGGAAACCAGCATGCATATGAAAGATTTCTTGACGGCACGTAAAGCCAAGTCAGAGGCCCATGGGCGGCATTCAGACTCTTTCTTCTTTCTTTTCACACGATAAAGAAAAGTACCCTAATGAATTTAAAATGTTTTAATTCCAGTGATAAAAATGAAATTCCTACTATTTTAAACTTATATTGTCACTTACGGGAAATCTTCCGTGATTAGTAATTGTTTGAGCTCCCGATATTTCGACGCTGTTGCAGGCGCCATGATCGCGGGTTGACTGGAGAATGCGGGTGGATGGAAAATAAATTGTTAAGAGCAGACAAATCTGTCTACCCGTCTGTCCCGTCCTGTCTGTCTGTCCCTGTCTGTCTGTCTGTCCCTGTCTGTCTGTCTGTCTATTGTTAAGTGTAGTTGTAAACCGTGAAAGTTTAAAACAGTCCTACTATTTTATTCAAACCGACACTCTCGCCATACCTATTACTAAGATCTGTTATTTGGGTCTTTCCCAGCGCACTGAAACAGTAATTGTTCCCATTCACAAGTCTGGGGAGACGCCGCACACAATGACATAATTAAGACCTGAAGGATCAATCATTGGGAATTTGGTATCTTCAATGTTTACTAAGAACTTATTGAAATTACTTTTAATTAAATAGGCAGAAAAATATATCGACTGCTCGTGCGGTTGGCAAGTTCAGAAGTGTCGTTATAAAGTTTTTCGCACATACCGTTACGTAATTGTGCCTTACAAAAAGTTGTAGGCAATATGTAGTTATTGCAGCTATGTAGAATAAGCAGTCAGCAGGTGAGCCTAAACACAAAATATTCGCGCCAATTATTATATTATGTATATCAGGCTGAGGATCTAGGACATTTGCGCGCATGGATACTTGCGACGCTTAGTGGCCAGTGAGTAGTGACTTAGTGCAGTGCGATGCACGCCCGAACACGGACGTGTTTCCACTGTGCATGGCACGAATTTTATTCGCGTGTTGCGCGGCTAAAGCCGCTGCCCGAAATCACAATGAGTTCAAAAAATCTTATAGTAAACGAATTGCTGGCATTCCTAGTCCATGCCGTATACTACATGGACGAGGTGACCATCCTGTAGATATGCCGGTCCAATTTCAAGGAGAACGACATCAGCAGCAAAAAGCTGTTGCTGTTCCAGTCTCTTGGAAAACTAGACCGGACGACGTGTCAGATTTCGTGGCAAAGGAGCTAAGTAAACTGCCTCCCGTCACTTTCGATCGCGTTGACGTTACACGGCTGTTAAAAGACATCACTACCTTGAAAGCGGAGATGACCAAGATGCAGTCCAGAATGGAGGTATCGAAATACCGATGCTGAACTACGTGCAGAAATAGCATTATTGTGCAACGTTGGTTCGGTATTTGGGTACCTGAGGCTTCAAAGGTTACACGTCGAGGGACGCAAAATGCAACCATCGGCAGTTTTCAATCGGCGAACTTAAGTGCGTCACCAGCTGCCGATACCGCTGAGCAAGCGCCGCCCGCCACCGTCATCACCCGCGTCACAGTACCGGCTGCGGAAACGTACGCGTAGGTACAGTAAGCGTCAATAAGTTCAGAGGCACGCTAAGGATTGTATTGCTGTGAACGCACGGTCGAGCGTCCGTGCGTCTGTATGTGTAAGTGGTCTCAATACAGTACGCACACCACAGCCACAGAGTTCACCCAATCGCATGTCGCGCGTCACACTCCACGAAACATAAGAATACGCAGCAAACCTTATTATTTGTGTAGCGACCTGTTCTTACCATTGGATAGCTAAAATTCACATCTATTTACCATGTGTTGATAGCTGTTGGGGTAATCAGTAGGATTCACGATCAAAGAGATCCGAGTTCGAATCCTGTTAACAACGTGGGGTTTTTGTTTCTTGGTAACATTAGTTATTGGTTCATTATTTATTTTTATAAGAATAAGTTAAATATTAGTAAAAAAAAAACATAGTATTATTATTCAACTATTTATTTATTATTTTAGCTGTTCGGTGTTGGAAGGTGGAAATAAAAAATTCGTGGTGAATGATAACAGAAATGTTTATTCGTTTTATCTATACTTCTTCTATACTTATTACTTATAATATTATACAGAGGAAAACTTTGTTTGTTTGGTTGTAATGAATAGGCTCAAAAACTACTGGACCGATTTAAAAAACTCTTTCACCATTTGAAAGCTACATTATCCACGAGTAACATAGGCTATATTTTATCCCCGTACTCCCACTGGAACGGGAACTACGCGGGTGAAACCGCAGGACGTCCGCTAGTTTATTTATAAAATTAACAAACTTTCATGATAATTGTAACGACACATTCCTACCTAGATGTAAAAAAGTTCTCTTGTAACCGATCATAAGATTTTTTATTGTATCGGTATACCCACTTACTTTCAATTCATAATAACATACTTAAGTAACAAGGAAAGGATATTCTAATCACACAAATATAACATATAGTTGATACCCATTTATTATAAGTATCGGTAATCAGCAGAGTTTATTGAAAACTAATATAAATAATTTAGACTTTATGAATATATTTTTTGTGACGTCACAATAAATGTAACTCGTATTGAGGTCATAGTTTAAGTGTTCATTTTCCCGAAGAAAAGAAGATTGAAACTTAACCTCAATTTAAGATCATTAATATAATTACGGATAAGTTAATATTCACTAAATATTTTGTTACACATTTAATTAAAACTAAAGCATCTAGGGATTAATTTTGTAGCATGACATCTTCTAATACTTCTACATAATTAAGTAGAACTGTTGGCGCGTGGAGGAATAAAAGCCAGTTCTCCTGGCCCTGTTGCACTTATCCATCCCCACATGATCCCCACATATTAACCATAATTCGACGTGTATTAGGGATTATGTTTTTGTCAGACCAGCAGAGTGTTATTCTTGCGCCATAAATGAAGCCTACCCTTTTGACTTGATTTAAAAAGTCAGTATTTTGAGTCTTCTCATGGTAGTATTCCAGTAAAAATCTAAATAACCCCGTGCGAAACGTAATCGTTATTCTATAACTCTTTCTGTCAAGAAGGGCTTCTTAGCTGGTCTTCGTGATACAAGCCTTCAGTCTGGAGGGCACGGGGAACAGTTTGCGATGAGGTGTCAAATAATTCCACAAAGTGTCTCGTAGGTGTGAAACCATTTGTTTCTTATTCGCCAACCATATATTATGTCGTCGCTGCGCATCGCTAATAAGCGACGGCTTTCCACTTCATTGTCGACTAGCAAGGCCTTTTGATCTGACTCACAGTATTCCTCTAAAACAAAAAACAAAAAATTATGTTAGGCAGCTATAATAAAATACTGAAGTTATCATTCACTCTGCATTTATAAATCCAATAATTAACACTAATTATTTATCTTTTATGCCTCATGATGGATTTAAAATCAATTTATTAATCCATATGTCACCAAATAAATAAACAATTACAAAGTAGGTTTTAATATTATATTATATACATATCTATACATATAATAAAACAGTAGAAAAACTGTGTCTGTACATTGAATATATTAAAAAATAAATAATTGAGGGGGGTTTAGAAACAGTAATAGAGCACGAATCCAAAAAAAAAAGTCTGTCTGTTTGTCTGTTTGTCTGTTTGTTTGTACACGCTAATCTTCGGAACTGCTGGACGGATTTGAATGATTTTTTTGTTGTTGTATAGGTATTAAGTCTAGGCAAGATATAGGCTATAATTTATCTTGGAAACTTGAACACCTGATGCAGAACCACAACAGACCAGCTGAACTATAAGAGATACAAAAATGGTACCATAGCAAAAATTGTTTCAGGTGATGGGCATTTTCTGCTGAGAGAATAAATTTGAAGATCTGGAACACCTGATGTGGAACTCCAAGAGCCCAGCTACACTAACATATATATAGAAATGACGTTTTAGCAAAAGTTGTTCAATCTGATGAGCACTCTCTGTTGACTTATAAAAATCGAAGATCTGGAACACCTGTTGTGGAACTCCGAGAGCCCAGCTACACCATAACACATATAGGAATGACGTCTTAGCAAAAGTTGTTCGGTCTGATGGGCATTTCGTGTTGACTTATAAAAATTGAAGATCTGATGTGGAAATCAAAGCTATCACTAATTTCAATGTATAATTATAAAATATTCACGCGGTCAAGATGGTAACAGTTTAGGACTGATTTTCGATGATAATGGTGTATCATTGAAAATTTGAGTCTACTGGCCAAAACTGTCTTCCGGCTTATGTTATTTTAGTGTTTAATTTCCTTTTCCATTTATCTACGTGGCACGGTAGCCTACCCGGTAACGCAGCGGAGCAGTCACTTAGATTTTAATAAAACTATAACCATGCCTAGAAAGAGGTCAAATCTTTCCCAGTGTTCCAAAGGAGCTAAAAATTGAGGATCATAAGATCCCAAGAATCTACCGAAGAGCGTCAGGAGAGACTTAATGCTGTTCGAGAACATCAGGCTTCAACTTGCTCCGTGAAAACCTCTTCGGATCGCGAAGCACACCTGCGTTCTCAGCGTATTTACGCATCTACATCCAGGTGTCTAGAGACCAGTGAAGAAAATGATGCGCGACTGACCGCTGATCGTGAACGTCTGCATTGTCTCGCGAGTTGGAGACATTCACGGAAAGAGAATTACGCTTGAGTTTTCAGCGTATCTACACACCGACTTCTAGGTATCTAGAGACAAGTGGGGAACGTGATACGCGACTGACTGTTGATCGTGAACGTCACGCATTGTCTCGCGAGTCGGAGACGTTCACGGATAGAGAATTGCGCTTCGACATCAGACGTATCAGATCTTCGATTTTGACGACACCGTTGTCGCTGGCATAAGCAACAGGATCCGCGTACGAAGTCGCGGGCAGAAGCTAGTATTTTAATATAATAAAACAGTAAAAAAACTGTGTCTGTACATTGAATATATTAAAAAAGAAATAATTGAGGGGGGTTTAAAAACAGCAATAGAGCACGAATCCAAAAAAAAAAGTCTGTCTGTTTGTCTGTTTGTCTGTTTGTTTGTACACGCTAATCTTCGGAACTGCTGGACGGATTTGAATGATTTTTTTGTTGTTGTATAGGTATTAAGTCTGGGCAAGATATAGGCTATAATTTATCTTGGAAACTTGAACACCTGATGCAGAACCACAACAGACCAGCTGAACTATAAGAGATACAAAAATGGTACCATAGCAAAAATTGTTCCACGTGATGGGCATTTTCTGCTGAGCGAATAAATTTGAAGATCTGGAACACCTGATGTGGAACTCCAAGAGCCCAGCTACACTAACATTTATATAGGAATGACGTTTTAGCAAAAGTTGTTCAATCTGATGAGCACTCTCTGTTGACTTATAAAAATCGAAGATCTGGAACACCTGATGTGGAACTCCAAGAGCCCAGCTACACTAACATATATATAGGAATGAAGTTTTAGCAAAAGTTGTTCAATCTGATGAGCACTCTCTGTTGACTTATAAAAATCGAAGATCTGGAACACCTGTTGTGGAACTCCAAGAGCCCAGCTACACCATAACACATAGGAATGACGTCTTAGCAAGTGTTGTTTGGTCTGATGGGCATTTCCTGTTGACTTTTATCTTGGAAACAAACACCTGATGCAGAACCGCAACAGACCGGCTGAACTATAAGAGATACAAAAATGGTACCATAGCAAAAATTGTTCTAAATGATGAGCATTTTCTGCTGTGAGAATAAATTTGAAGATCTGGAACACCTTGAAGATCTGGAACACCTGTTGTGGAACTCCAAGAGCCCAGCTACACCATAACACATAGGAATGACGTCTAAGCAAGTGTTGTTTGGTCTGATGGGCATTTCCTGTTGACTTATAAAAATGTTTAGTCTGATGGGCATTTCCTGTTGACTTACAAAAATGAAAGATCTGGAACGTCTCGAATCGTCTCGCGCATCCCGTTGTATTCCCGTCCCCGGGCTCTTAAAATTCGACATCAGACGTTTCAGATCTTCGATTTTGACGACCCCGTTGTCGCTGGCATAAGCAACAGGATCCGCGTACGAAGTCGCGGGCAGAAGCTAGTTTTTAATAAAAACTTTGTTACAATAATTCATAAATATAATACTCACATTAGTCCGGTTTCTTCAGATATTTGCCACTTTTATGCAGCACGATAATATTAGTCGCCCTCGCCTCAATATCAATATTTGCCTGCATTTTGAGAAATACCAACAACAATACCGCTATCTATTAAACCACACGTCACTAACCAAATTTAACACAACCAAACGACGTTCATTTCGATCAAGTAAAATATTCATAAAACTCAAGTTTACCTCACAGAAATATAAATTCTTGACTTATTTTTCTATGATCTACCTTCTTCTAACTTTACGAAATGTGTGAACAAAGCGAGAATATTTTTCTGTCCCATTACTTCAAATCGAGTAAAAACTTACAAAAAGTCTAAAAGTTTTCATCCAATAACCAGCTCGGTGAAGGTCGTTCTTAAAGGGATCTTATACTATCACGTTCAAGCTCATCTGTTCTGCGATATTTTGCTATTACTACTAATTTGCTTTGAAATATTTGTCATCATTGTTGTTTGGTTTGTCTTCGTTTTGGTTCAAACTGTTTCATGTCTGTATGTCTGTGCGGGGTCTTTTGTTACAGCATCACGTGTAAATTATAAATCCAATGTGGTTAGATTTAAAGCACAAATATTGGGCATAACTTAGAGAAGGTTTTAGTTTTTGTTTCATTGTAATCGGTGCTTTTTATCAAATGATATATATGAACTTAACGTGTTCAAGAAGAACTTATCATCAAAATGTAAGATACTCGCAGCGACATCTATTCAACCAAAATGGTACTAATAACTAAACATCTGCTCACAAGTTAACTTTTATATCGAGTGACCGTCTTTAAAAAAAGTTAAGATAGCAAGAGAGAAAATCTACATAGCCAATATAGTGTGTGTTAGACCGCTTTCCATGTCTATAGATGGCGTTGTTCATTTCACTCCATTTTCTGAATCGCGTTGTTAAGATTTTTCGTGATAGAATTACTCTCGCCCGAGTCAGTTGCCTCAGATTTAACTAAAACTATCATCGAGTGTCTAAGGGTGAAAACGTAAAGCTGTCGAGGGAAGCCTCTAATTGGAAAAAAACAATATTTCTGAGAAATTTAATTGTTACCCACTTGAATCTATACTTATTATAAAGGAGAAGAGTTTTTTTGTTTGGTTGGCTCAACGCGCTAATTTTAGGAACCACTGGTTCGAGTTAAAACGTCTTTTAGTCTTGGATAGCCCATTTATCGAGGAAGGCAATACGTTATATAAGATCAAGCGATAATCAATAGGAGCGGAGCATCAATGAAAAATGTTGCAAATACAGGGAAAAAATATTGCTTTTGAGAACTTCCGTTGCGTGCACTGCGTAAACGGTAAAAGTTAATCAACAAACATGCATGTATGACGGGATTGTTTCTCTTATAAAGTTCACGATAGCACATGTCTAACGTTTAAAGTTGACTCACACTCTCTAACCCTCTCTCTCTCTTATGTAACGCAGACGAAGTTGCGCGGGTCAGCTAGTATCCTACAAAATTACTTGCCCCTCCCCACGCGCAAGCTAAATTGCACTCAATCGCCGCGCTTGAGAACCGATTCATAGCCGATTTCATATGCCTCAACCTTGATCAAGGACAGGCATGCACTGGCAATTTCGATTTCTAGACAACTCCTGATTAAAAAATGTCACATCTCGGAATTCATGACGTTGTTTTGTACTGGTTTACCTTTTTTTTTTTCGCATGGGAAATCATCAAATGACTCCTCCCACTCTGGGCGGAGCAGGAGGGAGTGTCAGACTTTTACTGACTAAAACCCATCTATGTTCCTTCATCACCCATTGTGTTCCGGGGCCACGGTATCTCTTTCGAACAGTCCCGCAATCCGGGCAGGCATCGGTCCTTACGGACCCTTTCCTTTTTGCTGACTCTCTTTGAGGCGCGCGTGGAACACGAACGTGCCGTCGACACGGTCTGTCGTCATGAGACGGACGGACGGCGAGCTAGCCCATAGCCCACCGCCACAGACCCGCGCTTACGGTGGCCGGGGGCCTCGTGGTGGCCCCCGACGCCCGAGGCGTCTCCCGCGGCGGCCGGGACGCTGTGAGGTTCTCTCCCTCTCACGTTCCGCCACCTCCTTCTCTAGCATTACTGCTTCGCAGAATGAGGTGACGGCGTCCCATTCCGTCTCGCTCCGGACCATGGCTTGCACCAGGGCCGGACGCGAGAAGTCGCCGCCGCCAATCGCCGCTTCGAGGATACCATGGTGCTCCGCCCACGCGGGGCACACCTCCACCGTGTGCTCCACCGTGTCCTTCGGTCGATCCTCGCAGTGGAGTCAGTACTCCACTGCGAGGATCGACCGGAGGACACGGTGGTGGTGGTGGTGGTTCTACCATTGAAGTATGAGGTAAATCAGTATTTACCTCATACTTCAATGGTAGAACCAAAAAGTCATCTTAGGGGAATATTCTAGTGACTCAACCCCATGGTGCATTTTCGTGTACCGCAGGGAAGTATGCTGGGACCTACTCTATTTATTATATCTATATTCTATACTAGCTTCTGCCCGCGACTTCGTACGCGGAACCTGTTGCTTATGCAAGCGACAACGGGGTCGTCAAATACGAAAATCTGATACGTCTGATGTCGAAGCGGAGTTCTCTATCCGTGAACGTCTCCGACTCGCGAGACAATGCGTGAAGTTCACGATCAGCAGTCAGTCGCGCATCACGTTCCCCACTTGTCTCTAGATACCTAGAAGTCGACGTGTAGATACGCTGAGAACTCAAGCGTAATTCTCTTTCCGTGAACGTCTCCAACTCGCGAGACAATGCAGACGTTCACGATCAGCGGTCAGTTGCGCATCATATACTTCACTGGTCTCTAGAGACCTGGATGTAGATGTGTAAATACGCTGAGAACGCAGGCGTGCTTCGCGATCCGAAGAGGTTTCCACGGAGCGAGTTGAAGCCTGATGTTCTCGAACAGCATCAAGTCTCTCCTGACGCTCTTCGGTAGATTCTTGGAATCTTATGATCCTTAATCTTTTAGCTCCTTTGGAACATTGGGAAAGATTTGACCTCTTTCTAGGCTTATAGTTTTATTAAAATCTAAGTGACTGCTCCACTGCGTTACCGGGTAGGCTACTGTGTCACGAAGATAAATGGATAAGGAAATTAAACACTGAAATAAAATAAGCCGGAAGGCATATTTAAAAAAATAAAAGGGAGTTTTGGCCAGTAACGTCAAATTTTCAATGATATACCATCGTCATCGAAAATCAGTCCTAAACTGTTACCACCTTTACTGCGTGGAAGTACTCCCAGCTTATGTTATTTTATAATTATACATTGAAATTAGTGATAGCTTTGATTTCCACATCAGATGTTTATGATCTTCGATTTTTATAAGTCAACAGGAAATGCCCATCAGACCGAACAACTTTTGCTAAGACGTCATTCCTATATGTGTTATGGTGTAGCTGGGCTCTCGGAGTTCCACAACAGGTGTTCCAGATCTCCGATTTTTATAAATCAACAGAGAGTGCTCATCAGATTGAACAACTTTTGCTAAGACGTCATTCCTATATATATGTTAGTGTAGCTGGGCTCTTGGAGTTCCACATCAGGTGTTCCAGATCTTCGATTTTATTAGTCAACAGAGTGCTCATCAGATTGAACAACTTTTGCTAAGACGTCATTCCTATATGTGTTATGGTGTAGCTGGGCTCTCGGAGTTCCACAACTGGTGTTCCAGATCTCCGATTTTTATAAATCAACAGAGAGTGCTCATCATATTGAAAAACTTTTGCTAAGACGTCATTCCTATATATTATATGTTAGTGTAGCTGGGCTCTTGGAGTTCCACATCAGGTGTTCCAGATCTTCGATTTTATTAGTCAACAGAGAGAGCTCATCAGATTGAACAACTTTTGCTAAGACGTCATTCCTATATGTGTTATGGTGTAGCTGGGCTCTCGGAGTTCCACAACAGGTGTTCCAGATCTCCGATTTTTATAAATCAACAGAGAGTGCTCATCAGATTGAAAAACTTTTGCTAAGACGTCATTCCTATATATTATATGTTAGTGTAGCTGGGCTCTTGGAGTTCCACATCAGGTGTTCCAGATCTTCGATTTTATTAGTCAACAAAGAGTGCTCATCAGATTGAACAACTTTTGCTAAGACGTCATTCCTATATATATGTTAGTGTAGCTGGGCTCTTGGAGTTCCACATCAGGTGTTCCAGATCTTCAAATTTATTCTCTCAGCAGAAAATTCTCATCATGTGAAACAAATTTTGCTATGGTACCATTTTTGTATCTATTATAGTTTAGCTTGTCTGTTGCGGTTCTGCATCAGGTGTTCAAGTTTCTAAGATAAATTATAGCCTATATCTTGCCCAGACTTAATACCTATACAACAAAAAAAAAACATTCAAATCCGTCCAGTAGTTCCGAAGATTAGCGTGTACAAACAAACAGACCCACAGACAAACAGACAGATTTTTTTTTTTGGATTCGTGCTCTATTACTGTTTCTAAACCCCACTCAATTATTTATTTTTTTATATATTCAATGTACAGACACAGTTTTTCTACTGTTTTATTATATGTATATAATATATAATCTATACTAATATTATAAAGAGGAAACCTTTGTATTTTTGTATGTTTGTATTGAAAAGGCTCTAAAACTACTGGACCGATTTCAAAATTTCTTTTACCATTACTTAGAGGGATTCTTCCGAATCCGTATAGGCTATATTTTATCACCGTACTCCCACGGGAACGGGAACTACGCGGGTGAAACCGCGTGACGTCCGCTAGTATAATATATAATAAATAATAATAATAATAATCTATCTAGCGGAGCAGTCACTTAGTTTTTAATTAAACTTTAACCATGCCTAGAAAGAGGTCAAATCTTTACAAATGTTCCAAAGGAGCTAAAAGATTGAGGATCATAAGATCCCAAGAATCTACCGAAGAGCGTCAGGAGAGACTTGATGCTGTTCGAGAATATCACGCTTCAACTCGCTCCGTGGAAACCTCTTCGGATCGCAAAGTACGCCTGCGTTCTCAGCGTATTTACGCATCTACATCCAGGTCTCTAGAGACCAGTAAAGAATATGATGCGCAACTGACCGCTGATCGTGAACGTCTGCATTGCCTCGCGAGTTGGAAACGTTCACGGAAAGAGAATTACGCTTGAGTTCTCAGCGTATCTACACGTATCGACTTCTAAGTATCTAGAGACAAGTGGGGAACGTGATGCGTGACTGACTGCTGATCGTGAACGTCACGCATTGTCTCGCGAGTCGGAGACGTTCACGGATAGAGAATTGCGCTTCGACATCAGACGTATCAGATCTTCGATTTTGACGACCCCGTTGTCGCTGGCATAAGCAACAGGTTCCGCGTACGAAGTCGCGGCCAGAAGCTAGTTTAAAATATATTTGATTTTTATACACTTAATAGGGACTATATACCTCAGTATCTGGTATAAATTTCAACTTGCTAGGTTCACCTGTTCCTGAGAAAATTGGTGGTGACAGACGGACGGACAGACGGACAAGAAAGTGATCTTATAAGGGTTCCCTTTTTACCTTTTGAGGTACGGAACTCTAAAAAAGATAACTTTCAGTTCTTCTGTTCATTATTACATCCGTCCACTCAACAATTGTTGCAAGACGCGCGGCGCGGGTATCGCGTGATCGCGTCACGTCGTACGTGCGCTTATAAACCCTGACTGACTAATAACTGGCAGTTGTCGTGATCTATAGTTACTTTACTCGAGATGTATATTGTACCAGTGTTAGGCGTACAGAAACACCTCTATACAAGTTACTTGTCACAATCGGTGAGACCTTTTCTCCCGTATCCCCCATGAGTTTCACTCCAGCTTGATCAGAACTTAAGTTTACAGAAGTTGGCAACTGAAAATAAACCTTAGATCCAATACTGTAATTTAGTGTATAGTCGGCGGCTGCTTCAATTCAGCTATTAAGTCAGAATCATACAACTTTATGAGATAAGAGTTTTGTGATGGATCTCGAAGAACAACTTGTACTTATTTCTACTGGTAAACAGCGTTGCTGGGTTTAAAGAGCATGGGTGACAGTATTGTATTCACATTTCAGCTCTATATTTGCAACGACAAAGCCTCTCAGTGCCACTTGTACTACAGATGATTACAGGCGGCGGCGGCGGTAGCCACTTTACATGTAATTCGAGTACATTTATCCAATAACATACAAACGTAACGTGCTTTATTTTAAGGTTAGTCATGGTGACCCAGGTGTATCGGCACCAGTCGAAGGTTTGAACCCTAGCAGGCACTTGACTTTTTGTTACTTCATTACTGCTTTCAAAACGGTTGCATGTTCTAGAACCGAAAATACAAAAACGTGTGACATTTACCAATAAAACTTTTTAATAAATTGTTGAATCATTAATTTTATTATCATTTTTCGGTGCACAGTTTTGGAGAAAAGCATTTTCATATTTATTTCAAAATCTTAAAAAAGCAAATTTAGGTTTCACGGCACAAAATTATAGTAAACTCATAACTGGTTAATTTTGATAGAAATAAAAATATAAATTATACAAAATTAATATTCTAATAGAACATTGTGTTCGATATGGACGTACAATTCTAGTGATCCCTTAAACCATAATGAAATATGAACTTGGAGTGAAATTCCCTGCATTTTCCTGTATTTTCATTTCAGTTAAAAAGATAATATCAAATGGGCAACGGCACGTTGCCTTACAAAAAGTTGTTGAGGCCAGTTTCATCATCGCCTGTTAGTTATTACTATTTGACGTGCTGTCTCGCAAAGCAACAGAGTCAAACGAAATACTAACATGATATTCAATCTAACAGACGTTGGCGAAATTGGACCTTGGAAATGTACTTTGGCTTTATTGTTTTTCGTTATAGATCCTATCCCAGAACTGAAACTCTTCATCGTAAGGACGTTCCTTTACAGTCATCGTGTTGGTGAACTCTACATATTTCAAGGTGTCCGTTGTAAATGGAGACCAGTCTTCATCAATTGGTGTCGGACGGCTGTAACATATTAAGTTAATTATTTTGTATAATCTTTACACTAGGCGTTCTGTACATGAACAAAGTTCAAATTAGAGTAAAATTGACATGGTAAATAAAAACATTAACGAAAGAAGATTTTTTTCTATTATTAAGGTCATAATATTTATCAATTAAGTACGGTGGTCATTAGTACTAATGCATACATACCCAGATTTAGCGAAGTTTATCACAGTGCTCACTAGTTGCTTGATCATTGAATACTCCACACTATTGACGTCTACAGTCATGTTCAGTGGTTTAAGGTGGAACAAATATGGGACAATGTCCCCGTGCGAAGCTCCCTCAATGCCGTATTTGAGACCTTCCCGACCATATATATTTCTACTTGAAGTACTGCTGAACTTGTACAGGTATGTATCAACTAACTCGGAAAACTCTCTGGCGGATCTAAGCACATCATATGATATACCCGAAAAACTGTTGCATTGAACAAATTCCTTGATATTTTCAGTACTAACAGTCTTGTCACCGAAATAGTATTTCTTGATTTCACTAGCAATTCTGGGAACGTCATATTGATCTGCTTTGTACAATATTTTATTTGGAACAAACAGCAGTTCGTCCTGGGCGTAGCGATCTATTAAGTAGTTTGCGTATTCATTAACTACAATAAGAGCTTCTTTGTCACAGAATCCCATCATGACTGGGACCTTGTTCACAAGACTGCCATCCAAAGATGTCATGACATCCTTCGTTATAAACCTCTCTTGACCATTCTCTTGTTCGACAACAGGCACAAATGTGGACATCTTTTTGAATAACTGATTTCTTTTATCTTTTGTGGCCAAATGATAACTCTGATTTATCAATCTCTCATAAGGAACCTGTTGAAGGGAACTAAGGTACTCATCTGCGTCTTCAGTCTCAATACCAAACTCTTTGCCTACAGCATATGATTTTTCCCGAACTTGGTATGGATATAAAGCGTCGCAAGAAGGTACACCACTCATCATAATAGCTCTGTGGAATAAACCACTGGACATCGGCGACATCATGTGATGATAAATTGAAGCCGAGCCAGAACAAATTCCGGCCAGTGTGACTCTGCCCGGATCACCTCCAAAGTTTGCAATATTATCTCGCACCCATCTTAATAGTGCCACCTGGTCTTTCAGACCAGCATTCCCGGGTACGTCTGCTGTGTCAAGGTTACAAAATCCAAAAATGTCTTGTCTGTATTGGAATGTCACTACTACCGCATCTTTGACCAGAAAATCGGGACTATATAGACCAACATAATCTCCATCAAAAAAGTATGCATACCCGGAAATGAAGACAATCACAGGTAATTTTTTTGTCAAATCAGGAGAATAAACGTTACAGGTTAAACAGTCCTCACTCCCAGCGTTATAAACCAACGATAAGGGGTTGTATTGGGGACACATGGGACCCAATGCGGTGGCGTCTCTCGTTCCTGTCCACCCGATTGGCTCTTCAGGCGCCTGGAAACCAACGATCGAATATAAATGAATTTTATTTGTATTATTTGTTATAATAAATAGTTAATATAGGTACTTAAAATGCACTTACGGATCCCGTAAGTGACATTTTAAGTATAGTTATGAACCAAAGCTTAAAACACTGTTTAAATAGTTATTTATTCGCAGTAAAGAAAGAAAGAAAGAAATAAATATTTGTTTATCACAGGGACATGACGTGCATAAAAAAATTGGAAAACAGAAACAATAAACATAAGCATTCCGAGTATTACAAAACGGAACATAAACAAAAAGTAAATAATGAAAAATAATAAATATAATAAATAAAATAAATAAATATAGCTGGACATTAACACACAGCGCCATCTAGCGCCACACTAAGCAACGAGGCTTGTGTCGTGGACACTAGATAGTTGATATACTACATAGATACTTTTTGTTTGTAAATACATACTTATTATACATATAAACATCCATGACTTGGAAACAAATGTCCATGCTCATCACACAAACATTTGCTCCAACCGGGATTCGAACCCGGGACCCTAAGAACGTAAGGCAGTCTCACTACCACTGCGCCATTCGGGTCGTCTTATTCAGGTCGTCAATAGTTGGCAGCTTGCACGTCGTGAGTGCGATAAATGGGTTACCACTCAGCATGATGCTATGCTATGGGGGCCCACAGCACAGCGCTGATTTTCAGTGGTCACCCGTGAAAAGAAAAACGTACGGAAGTCAAAACAACATATTTAAATATTTGATTAATTAGAAAAAATAAAAAAAGCAGTACTTAAACGTAAAACAATCATAACACACAACAGACACACACACACACAACACAGTACACCACTGACTACCTCATTTTTATTAAAAATTTCTTACAGTCCATTCAGTTTTAGTCTGGATGATATTACTACTACCTACTAGATTGCCAATGTCCCATATAATTAAAATAAGTAATAAGTATAATATTATGAACTAATATTTATTTAATAATACTCATAAATGGACATGTATGTTTAATTGTTAATGTAGTAAAATATTAAAATACTCAGTTTCAACATAATGTGAGTTTTTCTGTTGCTAATTCGATTTCTGATCTAAGCCTTTTATTATAGCGATGTACAGGTAACGTGCTGCTAGTTTACTGTGTGTGTTCATTTGAATTACTTTATTCATAAATCGTTGATCTAATCTTTTACTCTGGACGCTCTTAGTGTGCAAGTCTTTCTACATCGTTCTCACATATGTATAATCTCAAAAAAACGCTAGGGAATGGGCAACTACAGTACTTTCTCAAGTTATTATGCCTTGTGACTGGGACTGTAGCTTTGAATTTCTTTTTTGTATTTTTGACATTCAAAAGTGCCGTAATAATCTAATTGAAATAAATGCTTTGATTTTTTTTTACTTTTTGAGTTTTTTTTTTTGAGTTTATAAGCTAGTGGTTTTTACCTTGAACCTGAGCGTTTCGATGGGTGGTGCGGCATAGGGAATATTTTCGAAACTGTAAAATAAGCCGCCAGTGACAGCTTCCTGTTGTTTACCCTGCAACTGCCCTTGCCGAACTGTAACTATGGGGTCATCGCAGAAGATCGTTTGTATCGCGCTGTGAAAAGTAGAAATTGAGTGAATTTGTATATGATATTTTTTTTTTGGGGAAAATATAATGACCACCAAAAATAACTTTGTGACCACTAACATCTATGACCTTAAATATCAATTGTTCACCAAATTTAGTAAATTGAGCACCAAATTTTAATGAGGTGGTTGATGACAAACTAATTTTGCTAGGCCGACTTGGGGCACCCTGACACGATTTTTTTTATAAACCATTCAGAAGTAGCAGCCCCGAGCCGCGAAGCGGGGCTCCGTCGACCGGGTCTCCCTCGACTCGGATGCAAGAGCATAACAGTTCAATTTCTGGTGGCCATTAACCAAAAAAATAAATTTTTGGTTCTTAATTTCACGATAAAATGGGGTTTGATTTCGGTGATCATTTACTAATTTTGGCAATCAAAAGTGTTTTTTTGCCGTTACATTTTGCTAAATCTGGTGGTTCGTTAATTGTATGCCTTTTTTTCTTTGATTGACTGTTTAACTTATTCCAGCGTTGGCGGTATTTTACCTACGAACTAGTCTACGGACCTACATGGGTGGAAAGGACATTAATTTACAAACGGTGGCCACGTGTTTCAATCGTGTACAATCATTCTGAGACCCCTCCCTATAAAAATCGAAAAATTCTATGTGCCACATAGAATTTTTCGATTTTTTGTAGAAAACAGTAGATCTTTAAAATTACTGAGGAATGAAGAATTTTTTATCGGTAATTTAAAAACTGCGGTTTATTGATATGCAGTTTGCTGAAAGAATCCAAAGGATTTTTTTTGCTGACACAGCTGTGCTAGTATACCAAAGAGCAATATAAAAGTATATTCCAGAACTTTACTAATGATGCTGAAAACGTGAAGAATAAAATCTAACTAAGAGCTACGTCTAGGGTACATAACATTTACAAATTAATTTACTTTACTCTAATTAAATGCTTAACCAGTCATGCAAAGAATGTAAAATTTGCGCTAACAATTCAGAAATGATCTTAGTGTCAAAAATTGGCTTTTGAAGCAAGACATCTACGAACAAATAATAAATAAAAATGCTCTTATAGAAACGAATGTAGAAACAAAGAGAATAAAAAGTGAATAAAATAATTACTTGGAACTTACCAAAATGCAGCGATGCAGAATGTTAGAATATAATTCATCTTAGCCCACCTTTCGGATCAACGATGGTGACAGTGCTGAGAGAGATACCTGTAACGTCTTTTATACTGAAAAATTATCTATTATTACACATGACATAGGGTATTTGGACAACTGGTAATAACTGAAAAACCAATAAACCGCATGTTTGCTAGTTTCAATACTGAATATCTTGGCAAATTCATAATGAATAAAACTGGCTAAGAGCGAATCGGATGCACATCTTCATGGTTCCGAACCGAACTGAACTGAGCAGTCTCTAAATCGGTTGCTGCCCGCCGTAATTATTGTTTTGCACATAAATCATCGTATCGAAAAATCTGCGCGAAAGCTCTTTAAGGCGAAATGGTATCGTGGTCATGTAGATTTCAAGGGGGTGAAGCAGACGCGGCCGGGTAACAGGCGCGCGGGGCCTCCCGCTCTGCCGCACTCCGCTGGCCAGTAGTATCGAATTTCTAGTTTGTAATAATTGTGTAGTATCTATCTATATATCACACCGACTGTACTATTTTTGCAATAAATACATTGCTCCTTAACCACTACCTAAGTTTGTCGCTAAGTGACAGAACAATAAAAATCATAAAACGATATTTCATTGAACGGATGAATCGCGTAGTACGGCCGCTGCTTCTTGCGACGAGTTGGTGATGTCCTTGTGCAGATCCACTACCGTAGGCTATCGACAATGTCGATTGACGAATTAAATATTGCTATTTAAGTTTTATTTTTCAATTTGTCAACCGTTTTAACCCGGTTGGAAGATCGATGTCAAATAATGTTTGTAGCACTTCAATACCCGCAATTACAGACACAATTAAAATAACAATGCACTGTGCCTCAGGAGGCACGGCCGGGAGCATACGGGTTAATGTATTTTGATTATTTGAAATGCGTAATCAACTTTCGTAAAGTAAGTTATTTAAATTTCAGGTTAAATCTGTGGAGTGTTTTGGCTTTGAATTATCGTATAATATGCCTTATCCTCGTGCTACTAATTACTGTTTCAATAGGCTATGACAGCCTAAACCAACGTAATCGGATATTTTATTGTTTTAATTTACTTAATAATATATATTTTTAGCTACACATTGTTTATTTTTATTATTATATTATATTCTGGACATTATTTTTTGTTTAATTATTCTCAGGACCTCATACTTTTTTTTTACACCATTATATGGAAGATTCGATAACTTTCCAATTTAGTCAATCACTAGCGTACCTATGCTTTTGCATAGCATAACGATAGCATCAGATGTTTTAGTGTGGGTAAGCTGTACGGTGCATGGTCAATACACGCTGTGTTTGAAGGCATAAGGTTTATAATTGATTGTGTAGTACGTTCAGTTTTAAGAATGCGGGTTACAATATTCTCCTAAGTAGTCGACGACAGCGGGCGCAAAAAAGTTGTACACTACTGTATGCTAAGTGCGAGTTTTTTACTAAAATTCAAGTAATGTGTCGACCGCGTAAACCGAGTTTACGTTACCATTTACGTCGTCGGTAATGACAATAGAATGCCTCTATGAAAATGAGGTCCGTTTGGAGCACATCGCTAACGTTTGCATGCTATCGCGAGTGCAAGTTACAATTTTGACAGTTTTGACAGCTCGAATACGAAACGCGAGCGTGAAAAGTTTTCACATAAGATTTTGTGGTGAGAGCATCATGAGAGTGGTGAAATAACAAAGTAATTTAATTTAATTTCGTATTGTGAATGAAACTTACCATGGAATCTCGTATTATTTCGTTTGGACAATGTTTGAGACCGCAAAAGCACAAGATAAGCGTAATATAACGCCACAAAAAAGTAAACACGGTTACGTAAACAAAGATAGAAACACCACCACAAACCACTCGGGCATTATAAGATCATTTGCTTAGATCTCCATGCCTAAAAAGTAACAAACTTAGTTTTACAAACTTCACACATGGATCAAGGTCACTCACTACACACCAAAAGACATAAATTACACTAACTGCTCCATCTATGTCACCAGCATTTCAAATTGGGACGGGCTAGTCTTTATTTTTAACAATAATATTCAAAACTAACACAAACTTTCGTAAACACAAACAAAACTAATGACCATTGACCACAGATAAGTAATGTCGTCTAACTTCGTTCTATAACCACCACTAATTGAATAGGCAGTCGCTTATATTATGAACACAAAATACGAATGTCAACTTATTTTGGCCGGTTATTAATGTATGCAACACAAGTTACGGTGAATTAACGCGAAAACGAATGAATGTATTCTAGGATCTCACACTCGCAAGTTAACGATTGTCGATGCGGCACTCACACTACCTAGTTCTGACATATTACGCTAGATGGCGCTACCCCAGCGCCATACAAATTTGCCTAAACGTTAACGCGCTCGAATGTGGTGAACGAAAATAGCAAATCTCACACTAAGCACACTGCTCTCTAAGACGCGCTGCGGGCGACTGACGGGACACGGGAGCGGTGGTATGACCGGCCCGCACGCTAACTTATTGCACGCTTTTTATAAATATTTTTTTGTAAAATTCTATATGCTCTGTGAAATAAAAAAAACCATAATCCTCTAATGTATTTAATAGTGAACGTGTAGACGAAATTTTATTAAAAATCGTCTAACTATAATCGAATAAATCTGGTTTTTCTCTTCATGGACGGAATAAAAAAGCAAATTTTAGGGAAACTTTGCGATTTTTTTGTATCGAGCCAAATTATGCCAATCGTGTTTTGGCTCTCATAATTCACTAAAAAATATCTTTAATTTTTATAATCATGAAAAAAAATAAAGCAAATTTGTATTTTTTGAGGCCAAAAATTGATTTTGCGAGCAGCCGAAATGCGTCAAAACGTCTTTTTTGGAACGCATTTCGCCTTTGGAACGCTCTAAAAGTCTAGTGTGCATGTATACCTAATGCTAATCTCTTCGGACAAAGCTATTCGTATAATTAGGATAGAACTTCACTTACAGGTAAGTTCGTTTAATCATTAATTATACTCGAGCTTTGTCCTCGAGAGCAGCATTAGGTATACATGTAGATGCTGAGACTTAATGAAAATATCGACTCATTAGGATTCATGCCAATTTATTTAAATACTTATTTATGTATTAAGAAATAAGCATACATAAGTAACATTATGGTAAATGAACAAAAAGGTACCATACTTTATGTAAAAATAAAATTATAAGTAATTTTTACAAACTTATTCATTATTTAAATATTAATGGTTGACTAATGAATAACTCTTTAATCAGATAAAATGCTATTAGCAAAAGATTTTTGATTCTCCTGTTGCTCTCTAACTATATATCTATTACTAGCGGACGTCCCGCGGTTTCACCCGCGTAGTTCCCGTTCCCGTGGGAGTACGGGGATAAAATATAGCCTATACGGATTCGGAAGAATCCCTCTAAGTAATGGTAAAAGAAATTTTGAAATCGGTGTAGTAGTTTTTGAGCCTATTCAATACAAACATACAAAAATACAAAGGTTTCCTCTTTATAATATTAGTATAGAAGTATAGATAGAAACGCCCGAAAGTATTAGAGCTACCGCTCCAACCAGCTGTCTTCCTAATTAAGTCCAAATTGATACCAATTTTAAGAGCTCTAGAGAGGGCTGCGTGTCTATAGTATAAGATCCCTTTAAGAACGACCTTCACCGAGCTGGTTATTGGATGAAAAGTGTTTTATTTCAAATTAAATATGTCAAAAAATATATTGCAAACGGGTTGTCTAAGAAATTTCAGTCCAGAATATTTTTTTATTTTTATTTATTTTTCAACATTTCACTGGTTTGGCTAATAGACGAATTCCATACCAATCGAAAATATGAAACCTGTAAAATATGCAAACGTTAGGTTAACCTAACATTTGCACATTCATGCAAATGCATAACTTTTGCATATTCTATAGCCTATAGAATATGCAAAGGTTAGGTTAACCGGTCAACCTAACGTTTGTATATATTCTATAGGCTTCATACTTTCAATTGGTATGGAATTTGTCTATTAAGCAAACCAGAGAAAAGTTAAAAAAAAATATATTAAAAAAATAAATTGATAATTAATCATATTCTGGACTGAAATTTTTTAGACAACCCATTTGCAATATATTTTTTGACATATTTAATTTGAAATAAAACACTTTTCATCCAATAACCAGCTCGGTGAAGGTCGTTCTTCAAGGGATCTTAGACTATAGTACTATGCGCGGTAAACACAGAAACATCTATACCACAACTGCAAAGAATACTCTTTATCCACCTACTCAGAGTTTGTGACGTAACAGCCTTATGAGGCTTTTTAAGGCCAATAAATAAGTGAACTTCACTGCCACCTAGTGGGTTCGTCATCAGCAGGTAAGAATTTAGTGTAGCAGCTGGACCTATGGCTGGTTGATCTCTAAAAAGCGGGAGGATAAGAGTAGGCTGAGTAGCACCGACACGGGATGTTTTTATTAAATCGGGAATTTTTATTTAGATTTCATTTGGAAGAACTTCTATGTTAATAGGGACTATATACCTCAGTATCTGGTATAAATTTCAACTTGCTAGGTTCACCCGTTCTTGAGAAAATCTTTGGTGACAGACGGACGGACAAACGGACAAGAAAGTGATCTTATAAGGGTTCCTTTCTTACCTTTTGAGGTAAGGAACTCTTAAAAAGATAACTTTCAGTTCTTCTGTTCATTATTACATCCGTCCACTCAACAATTGTTGCAAGACGCGCGGCGCGGGTATCGCATGATCGCGTCACGTCGTACGTGCGCTTATAAACCCTGACTGACTAATAACTGGCAGTTGTCGTGATCTATAGTTACTTTACTCGAGATGTATATGTACCAGTGTAAGGCGTACAGAAACACCTCTATACAAGTTAGTTGTCACAATCGGTGAGACCTTTTCTCCCGTATCCCCCATGAGTTTCACTCCAGCTTGATCAGAACTTAAGTTTATAGAAGTTGGCAACAGAAAATAAACCTTAGATCCGATACTGTAATTCATTGTATAGTCGACGGCTGCTTCAATTCAGCTATTAAGTCAGAATCATACAACTTTATGAGATAAGAGTTTTTTGATGGATCTCGAAGAACAACTTCTACTTATTTCTACTGGTACTTACTGCTTTCAAAACGGTTGCATGTTCTAGAACCGAAAATACAAAAACGTGTCACATTTACCAATAAAACTTTTTACTAAATTGTTGAATCATTAATTTTATTATAATTTTTCGGTGCACAGTTTTGGAGAAAAGCATTTTCATATTTATTTCAAAATCTTAAAAATAAAATTTTAGGTTTCACGGCACAAAATTATAGGAAACTCTTAACTGGTTAATTTTGATAGAAATAAAAATATAAATTATACAAAATTAATATTCTAATAGAACATTGTGTTCGATATGGACGTACAATTTTAGTGATCCCTTAAACCATAATGAAATATGAACTTGGAGTGCAATTCCCTGCATTTTTCTGTATTTTCATTTCAGTTAAAAAGATAATATCAAATGGGCAACGGCACGTTGCCTTACAAAAAGTTGTTGAGGCCAGTTTCATCATCGCCTGTTAGTTATTACGATTTGACTTGCTGTCTCGCAAAGAAACAGAGTCAAACGAAATACTAACATGATATTCAATCTAACAGACGTTGGCGAAATTGGACCTTGGAAATGTACTTTGAGTTTATTGTTTTTCGTTATAGATCCTATCCCAGAACTGAAACTCTTCTTCGTTAGGACGTTCCTTTACAGTCATCGTGTTGGTGAATTCTACATATTTCAAGGTGTCCGTTGTAAATGGAGACCAGTCTTCATCAATTGGTGTCGGACGGCTGTAACATATTAAGTTAATTATTTTGTATAATCTTTACACTAGGCGTTCTGTACATGAACAAAGTTCAAATTAGAGTAAAAATGACATGGTAAATAAAAACATTAACGAAAGAAGATTTTTTTCTATTATTAAGGTCATCATATTTATCAATTAAGTACGGTTTTCATTAGTACTAATGCATACATACCCAGATTTAGCGAAGTTTATCACAGGGCTCACTAGTTGCTTGATCATTGAATACTCCACACTATTGACGTCTACAGTCATGTTCAGTGGTTTAAGGTGGAACAAATATGGGACAATGTCCCCGTGCGAAGCTCCCTCAATGCCGTATTTGAGACCTTCCCGACCATATATATTTCTACTTGAAGTACTGCTGAACTTGTACAGGTATGTATCAACTAACTCAGAAAACTCTCTGGCGGATCTAAGCACTTCATATGACATACTCGAAAAACTAGTGCATTGAACAAATTCCTTGATAATTTCAGTACTAACAGTCTTGTCACCGAAATAGTATTTCTTGATTTCACTAGCTATTCTGGGAACGTCATATTGATCTGCTTTGTACAATATTTTATTTGGAACAAACAGCAGTTCGTCCTGGGCGTAGCGATCTATTAAGTAGTTTGCGTATTCATTAACTACAATAAGAGCTTCTTTGTCACAGAATCCCATCATGACTGGGACCTTGTTCACAAGACTGCCATCCAAAGATGTCATGACATCCTTCGTTATGAACCTCTCTTGACCATTCTCTTGTTCGACAACAGGCACAAATGTGGACATCTTTTTGAATAACTGATTTCTTTTATCTTCTGTGGCCATATGATAACTCTGATTTATCAATCTCTCATAAGGAACCTGTTGAAGGGAACTTAGGTACTCATCTGCGTCTTCAGTCTCAATACCAAACTCTTTGCCTACAGCATATGATTGTTCCCGAACTTGGTATGGATATATAGCGTCGCAAGAAGGTACACCACTCATCATAATAGCTCTGTGGAATAAACCACTAGACATCGGCGACCTCATGTGATGATTAACTGAAGCCGAGCCAGAACTAACTCCGGCCAGTGTGACTCTGCCCGGATCGCCTCCAAAGTTTGCAATATTATCTCGCACCCATCTTAATAGTGCCACCTGGTCTTTCAGACCAGCATTCCCGGGTACGTCTGCTGTGTCAAGGTTACAAAATCCAAAAATGTCTTGTCTGTATTGGAATGTCACTACTACCGCATCTTTGACCAGAAAATCGGGACTATATAGACCAACATAATCTCCATCAAAAAAGTATGCATACCCGGAAATGAAGACAATCACAGGTAATTTTTTTGTCAAATCAGGAGAATAAACGTTACAGGTTAAACAGTCCTCACTCCCAGCGTTATAAACCAACGATAAGGGATTGTATTGGGGACACATGGGACCCAATGCGGTGGCGTCTCTCGTTCCTGTCCATGCGATTGGTTCTTCAGGCGCCTGGAAATGAACGATCGAATATAAAATCAATTTTATTTTTATTATTTGTTATTATAAATAGTTAATGTAAGTACTTGAATTCACTTACGGTGACATTTTAAGTATAGTTATGAACTAAAGCTTAACAGTGTTTAAATAGTTATTTATTCGTAGTACACCACTGACTACCTTATTTTTATTAAAAATTTCTTACAGTCCATTCAGAGCTGCTCTGGATGATATTACTACTACCTACTAGATTGCCAATGTCCCATATAATTAAAATAAGTACCTAATGAGTATAATATTATGTACTAATATTTATTTTACAATACTCTTTTATGGACATTTATGTTGAATTGTTGATGTAGTAAAATATTAAAGTACTCAAGTTCAACACAATGTGAGTTTTGTTCTGGGTTGTGGAGGTAAGATAGGCAGTCGCTCCATGTAAAATACAGATATTCAGTTGCATCCGGTTAGACTGGAAGTCGACCCCAACATAGTTGGGAAAAGGCTAGGCAGATGATGATGATGTGAGTTTGTTCTCTATTGCTAATTGATATAATACGGTGTGTTGCCAATGATCTAAACCTTTTATTAAAGCGGTGTACAGGTTGCTGGTTCAGGCTGCTAGTTTACTGTGAGCTTATAAGCTGGTGGTTTTTACCTTGAACCTGAGCGTTTTGACGGGTGGTGCGGCATAGGGAATATTTTCGAAACTGTAAAATAAGCCGCCAGTGACAGCTTCCTGTTGTTTACCCTGCAACTGCCCTTGCCGAACTGTAACTATGGGGTCATCGCAGGAGATCGTTTGTATCGCGCTGTGAAAAGTAGAAATTGAATGAATTTGTATACGATATTTTTTTTTGGGGAAAATAATTATAATGACCACCAAAAATAACTTTGTGACCACTAACATCTATCACCTAAAATATCAATTGATCACCAAATTTAGTAAACCAAATTTTAATGAGGTGGTTGATGACAAACTAGTTTTGCTAGGCTGACTTAGGGCACCCTGACACGGTTTTTTTTATAAACCATTCAGAAGTAGGAGCCCCGCGTCGACCGTCTCCCTCGACTCGGATGCAAGAGCATAACAGTTCAATTTCTGGTGGCCATTAACCAAAAAAAAAAATTTTTGGTTCTTAATTTCACGATAAAATGGGGTTTGATTTCGGTGATCATTTACTAATTTTGGCAATCAAAAGTGTTTTTTTCCCGTTACATTTTGCTAAATCTGGTGGTTCGTTAATTGTATGCATTTTTTTTCTGTGATTGACTGTTTAACTTATTCCAGCGTTGGCGGTATTTTCCCAACGAACTATTCTACAGACCTATATATTCTATATACCTATATATAAAGGACATTAATTTACAAACGGTGACCACGTGTTTCAATCGTGTACTATCATTCTGAGCCCCCCTCCCCCCCAACATAGAATTTTTCGATTTTTTGTAGAAAACAGCAGATCTTAAAAATTACTGATGAATGAAGAATTTGTATTGTGTAGTTTTAAGTTTACTCTTTTGTTTTTACTTTTTTTGTTGTTGTATGCACTTACGGCATGTGCCGAATAAACATGTTTTCATTCTTTCTTTCTTTATCGGTAATTTAAAAACTGCGGTATATTGATATGCAGGTTGCTGAAAGACTCGAAAGATTTTTTTTTTTGCTGACACAGCTGTGCTTAGTATAGAGAGAGAGAATAATATAAAGAGCAATATAATAGTACATTTTGATACAAGTGGAGAAAATTTGTTATTGCATTCGAGGCGGAATTATAACCGAGAACTGCAATAACAAATGTCCACATGTATCAAACGACGTTTTTCAATACACTTTTGAAGAAATACAATAAAATGTAACGAAAAATATTTTTGTCACGAACTAAGAAACTATGATTTTAATTTTCTTTATTTTCGCGCTCTTCTTTCGCCAGGTTGAAGGAGACGCAAAGGTATGAAGCCGTTAAACAGCCTAATATAAAAAAATAGATTTATTTTATATTTTTGGATTCAGAACACAATCAAATGTTAATTTGTGTATAAAAATA
The DNA here is from genome assembly GCA_905147715.2 of Xestia xanthographa. NCBI lineage: Eukaryota > Metazoa > Arthropoda > Insecta > Lepidoptera > Noctuidae > Xestia > Xestia xanthographa. The sequence continues at coordinate 3,185,104 of LR990659.1, read as the reverse complement.
ATTATTAGTTTTTAATAATCATGTTTATCTATGATATTCTATTTATAAACACAATTTTAATATTCAAAAAATATTTATGCCGTAAAGACGCGTAGTACTTTGCCGAAATAAAAAAAAACATTCACCTCAGACTATAGGCATTGAACCAATTTGGACTAAGTAAGGGTATAGTTATCTGTGGCAATTTTCATTCCCGCACACGTGCGGGAAAATGGGAAAATGGGAAAAAGCGCACGCGTGTGAAATACATTGCATGTTGTACCTAATCGTAGTGTGTTATGGACCAGTTTTCGAGGAAGTCTATTGAAAAAGTATATTCCAGAACTTTACTAATGACATAATCCTCTGGCTGAAAAAGTGAAGGACATTTTCAAAATAATTTACTTTACTCTAATTAAATGCTTAACCAACCCAGTCATGCAAATAATGCAAAATTTGCGCTAACAATTCAGAAATGATATTAGTGTCAAAAAACAAAACCACAAAAAAGTGAAAAATAACTTTAGCTTCAGAAGCCGGTGAGAAAAACACCAAATCAATCAAAGGTCAAGTTTCACTTTTTTGTGGTTTTGTTTTAGTGTTTTTTTTTGTTTTTCTTTTAGTGTATTTTTTTGTCCTTTTCTTTTTGTGTTTTTTTTGTTTGTTGTTTTTTTTGAAGTCGGTTTTATTTTTGGCAAAAAAGTTTTATTTTATTTTTCCATTTTCAGTTGTAATATCCTATACTTACAAATATTTGCTATGCATTCATTGTACATGGTTAACATTACATGTCATGGTAATAGGCTTATCCCCAATAAATGGAACATAACATGCCATAACTGTCGAAATCTGGGTGTACTGTACACATCTATGTACCCCTCAGAGCAAACAGGTGTAATGTTACGTTATGATGTTGTTTAAACAATGAACATCCAACCGATTGGAGCTATCACAACAGATTTGCCGTCTATTTTTGAAGAGTTCCATTGTATATCTCCGAAGATCAGCATCAGATCTTCACCAAATTAAAATGGGACCACCTCAGGAGTATACTCTTTCAAGTAAAAAAAGAATTTTGAGAATCGGTCCTCAAATGGGAGAGAAATCAGGTAAATTGTACACTTCTGCGTACCCCCTCAGAGCATACAGGCGTGATGTTCCATCATGATATTGTATAAACAATGAACATCCAACCGATTGGTGCTATCACAACAGATTTGCCGTCTCTTTGAAGAGTTCCATTGTATATCTCCGAAGGTCAGCATCAGATCTTCACCAAATTAAAATGGGACCACCTCAGGAGTGTACTCTATCAAATGAAAAAAGAATTTTGAAAATCGGTCCACAAATGGGAGAGAAATCAGGTAACATACATAAAAAAAAAATACATACACACGAACATATAACCTCCGCCTTTTTTGAAGTCGGTTAAAAATAGTCTTTTGAAGCAAACCTAGCAAGACATCTATAGTCCATCCAACAAAGAGATTGTAGAGTGCGTGAGCAAGGCCCTAAGCAATTACTTCAGAAAATTGTTCAGGGTGCTTAGAGAGTTAACATGCTAAAAGTCCTGACATCTAGGCGGTGAGGCGGAGTGGGGGGAGGGGGTTAAAGTTCCCATTTTTCAGTTTTTCGCTAATATCTTTTAAACGGTGCGTCATGGAGATAAGAAGTCTTCTACGCAATGAAAGCTTATAAAATTATGTACAACTTATATCGTATACACTTTTTCACATTCCTACCTATTTTCGAAATACACATTCCGGAAAAGTGAAAATTGAAAAAAAAAACTACTTGATTTGAACACTACCTTTTGTATACTACTTCCTTCACGTTATTTGGGGATAAAAAGTATCTTATATCTTAAATCAACTCCTACTATATCAATTTACTAAATTTTATCCAAATCTGTACAGCCGTTGGGATATCAAAACTTTTATCTACAGTTTTGTCTTATACACTTTTTCCAAATTTTCACCAGTGTTCGAGTATCGTGCTCCGAAGAAAGTGAAAATGGAGTTCATTTAGTGTGATGTGACAAGCATTACCGAATGTTAAATATGAGCTAGTATATAAATTAGGTATTTTATTGATAACATAAGCTGGGAGTACCTCCAAGCGGTGAAGGCGGTAACAGTTTGAGATCTCGTTTTCTACCAGTGGTAATGGAGCAGAAGCGGGTCGTCACTTTTCATTCCATATTTCCTGTCGTAGAAAACGAGATCTCACTGGCTAAAACTCCCATAATCATCCATGCCTTCGGGCTTATGTTATTGTTGTCGTTTATGATTTCAACCTCTTTGGCACGATAGCCTACCCGGTAACGCAGGGGAGCAGCCAGAACAGTTCTTTGCTTTGTAATCGTCATTAGTTACGCAATTGGATTATCCATCATGAGTGCTAATAATAATAAGTGTCCTGTGTGTGATAAGGACATCGTTAAAGGGAGTAAGGATGTTTCTGAGGTGAAACAAAAAGGAATACTCGGCCTTATCAAAGCTAGTAAAGATCGGAACGATGATAAGCACCAAATTTTCCGCGCCTTGACATCCGTTTTAATTCAGACTAATTGTCGTAAAAACTACACTCGAGCCGATAAAATTAAAAAAGATGTAAGTGTTGCATCTACATCTCAAGAACAGGCAGGCCCGTCTCAGCTCAGGTCTTCAGCTCCCCAATTCGACTTCATGACTAATTGTTTATTATGCGCACATAACGTAAAAGAAGAAACCAGAACGCCTTTGAGCAGAAGAAGAATAGTACATTCAGTTGAAACTCTTTCTATTCAGTTTCGTATCAGGGACGCATGTTCTATGAGGAAGGATTCTTGGGGTGACGCAGTTCTTGGTGGATTGGCGTCCATTAACGATCTTGTTACTAAGGGGGCAGTATATCACAAAGACTGCTACCACACTTTTGTAAAGCCCATCGATTTCCCAAGTCCGAAAGCTGAAATCCCTAGAGACAGCCACATCGCAGAGGCTATGGAGGAGATTTTTAACTACATGGAGGGAAGCACCGATTGTCAGTTCTCCACAGATGAGATACTAGGTGTCATAACAGGTGTGAAACCTCAGTGGTGAACCATCAAGGCTGAGTTGGAAAGGAAATATGGGGACCGAATATTGATCACTCCAGGGGTCAACAGATTCAAATTGGCCGTAGTGTGTTTTAGAGACACCGGGGTTGAAGAGGTTGAAATCATAAACGACAACAATAACATAAGCCCGAAGGCATGGATGATTATGGGAGTTTTAGCCAGTGAGATCTCGTTTTCTACGACAGGAAATATGGAATGAAAAGTGACGACCCGCTTCTGCTCCATTACCACTGGTAGAAAACGAGATCTCAAACTGTTACCGCCTTCACCGCTTGGAGGTACTCCCAGCTTATGTTATCAATAAAATACCTAATTTATATACTAGCTCATATTTAACATTCGGTAATGCTTGTCAAATCACACTAAATGAACTCCATTGTCACTTTCTTCGGAGCACGATACTCGAACACTGGTAAAAATTTGTAAAAAATGTATAAGACAAGTGTAGATAAAAGTTTTGATATCCCAACGGCTGTACAGATTTGGATAAAATTTAGTAAATTGATATAGTAGGAGTTGATTTAAGATATAAGATACTTTTTATCCCCAAATAACGTGAAGGAAGTAGTATACAAAAGGTAGTGTTCAATTCAAGTAGTTTTTTTTTTTAATTTTCACTTTTCCGGAATGTGTAGTTCGAAAATAGGTAGGAAAGTGAAAAAGTGTATAAGACAAAAGTTGTACATAATTTTATAAGCTTTCATTGCGTAGAAAACTTCTTATCTCCATGACGCACCGTTTAAAAGATATTAGCGAAAAACTGAAAAATGGGAACTTTAACCCCCTCCCCCCACTCCGCCTCACCCCCTAGATGTCAGGACTTTTAGTATGTTAACTCTCTAAGCACCCTGAACAATTTTCTGAAGTAATTGCTTAGGGCCTCGCTCACGCACTCTACAACTCCTTATGGTGATTTATTGGGTGAACTACTACGAACAAATAATAATTGAAAAAGAAAATGCTCTTAGAGAAACGAATGTAGAAACAAAGAGAATAAAAAGTGTAAAAAAATAATTACTTGGAACTTACCAAAATGCAGCGACGCAGAATGTTAGAATATAATTCATTTTAGCCCACCTTTCGGATCAGCGATGGTGACAGTGCTGATAGAGATACCTGTACCGTCTTTTATACTCAAAAAATATTTAATATTACACATGACATAGGGTATTTGGACAACTGGTAATAACTGAAAAACCAATAAACCATGTTTGCTAGTTTCAAGACTGAAAATTTTGGCAAATTCATAATGAATAAAACTGGCTAAGAGCGAATCGGATGCACATCTTCATGGTTCCGAACCGAACTGAACTGAGCAGACTCTAAATCAGTTGCTGCCCGCCGTAATTATTGTTTTGCACGGTAATCATCGTACTGAAAAATCAGCGCGAAAGCTCTTTAATATGGTAAGTATCTTTAACACGATACGTTAAGGGGCTCCCCACGTCACACTAGCGCCACTTAAGTAAAAAAATCAGAACTCGTTAAATACACAATTAATATAAAATCTGATCGACAAAATCAATCTTTTGGTGTTCTAAATCATTTACGTCTGCTTAATAACTCATTGACACAGCTCGCTGTCGTTACAGATACAAAATGGGAAAAAAACGGAAGTATATTTTAATGAATTAAATAGACGTCAATAATCTAGAAATCTAAAGCATTGATTTTGTCTATCAGATTTTATATTAGTTGTGTGTTTAACGAGTTCTGATTTGTTTTGCTAAAGTGGGGCTAGTGTGCACGCGGGGAGCTCCTTAACAAAAACCTTTTTCTCCCTAAGATAAACCCAAAAAAATATATTTGGTCTTTGACTGGGAAAATTTAAATTCCTAAGGGGCTGGACACACAGAAAAGACGTAAGACGAGGACGGGGCGTGGACAGGGTGCAGACGGGGTACCGTTGTGACTAAAACATTTAGAGAAGACGACGCACGGACGTGACGCTGGGCGCCGCGAATGATGACGCTTTTCAACCAACTTCATTCAATCGTTCGATTTTGCCACGATATCATGTTTTCTTCCGAAGATGAAGATGTGTTAGCACTGGTGTATCTCGCTGATATGCAGAGGGTTAGACGTTACTGAGTACATCCGGTATCGCTTAAAAATAGATTGAAAAAACCTCTGGAACAGATCGACAAGAAATGGAGATTATTAAGGTTTTAGTTTTCGGAACCTCAAAAACAAGTTAAACGCATATAAATGTACAGGAAGTCGGTTAAAATAAATGTAAATAATCAACTTGTTATTCACAATGCTTATTTATTTTTAATGAGTCATTACTGAAAGTGACTTTTAAAAAATCATATATATCAGTACCTACCTAAAAAAAAGTAACAGGAAAAGAGTAAGTTCCGCCATTTTATGATTTAACTGATTCCGTTTCTACATATTAGTAAACGAATGAGGAATGATTTCTTAAGCGCTGGACACACAGAAAAGACGTAAGACGAGGACATAGGTATAGAAAAGACGAGACACGGACGTGACGGTGGGCGTCGAGTCACGACGAGCGACGCGCGCGCCGCGTGATTTCCGGCACCCGCGCCCCACCCCTCCCGCACCCCTTGTTCTCGCCCGCCCCTCGTCCGTTCGCGTCCGTGTTTTGTCCTTTCTATATGTTTTAAAATCCTTGTATCTTAAGCCAAAGATTTAACTGGCTAGACGTGCCCTCCCTGTACTTGGGTCACGAGAAAAAGCTTTCACACTGAGAAAAAAGCGAGCTCGTAAATCCTGTATGGAACTATAGAAGTTTGTCAATGCGAGTGACTGAGACAAAGCCATTGTCAATGAAACAAGAAAGTAATCATTTAATCACGGTTGACTTTAACTTTTAACCCGACTGCGGCGAAGCCCAAAAGGAGGGTTATGTTTTTGCCTTGTATGTATGTTTGTATGTATGTATGTCCGTTTCTTTGTTCCCTCGTAACTCCTCAACGGATCGAGGGATTTGGATAGAATAAATGTCGTTAGATTCGTCTTGATGGCGCGAGTGTCACTGGCTACATTATAATCAAAAAACAATTAAAAATCGTGGATTTGGGGTGCCATATTGTGGAGTTCAATTTTTTTTTCCATCTAATACCATCGAGTGGGGTATCAAAATGAAGGGTTTTAAAAGTTGATTACAAAAATATATACAACTTATATGTTTGAATGTAATTCGAAATGACAAATCTATATAATTATAAAATGGTAAACTGACCGACTGACTGGCTGATATATCAATGCACAGCCCAAACCGCTGGGTCTACTGATTAGTAGGTTCCTTATGTGGTCTAGGGGTGCATTAAGAAAGGATTTTACAAAATTTACCCCTTAAGGGGGTTAAACGGGGCTTCAAAGTTTGTATGAGGAAACAAGATTAGTTAGACTATTTTATTAGAAACTTCACTGGTGTGCTCCTATTTATAAATAAGTAGAAACGGGTTTCAGGTTTTCTCAGAATTCAACCCCTAAGAGGGGGAAATAGGGTGACAAAGTCTAAAAATCAATGCACAGCCCAAACCGCTGGGTCTACAGATACCAAATTTGGCAAATAGGTTCCGTATGTGGTTTAGGGGTGCACTAAGAAATAATTTTTACAAAATTCACCCCCTAAGGGGGTGAAACGGGGCTCTAAAGTTTGTATGGGGAAGCAAGATTAGGTAGACTGTTCACAGGAGTGCTCCTATTTATAAATGAGTTGTTAACATTATTTTGTGTTTTAGGTTTTTTCAGAATTCAACCCCTAAAGGGGGAAATGGGGCGATAAAGTCTGAAAATCAACATGTTTATTCTTTGTATGGTGTATTGGGTCGGGTGTATTACAAAAACAACGATTTTAAAATTTAAGGTGGCGGACCTGAAATACCATCATCCCCTGTAACGTTGGGGTGCGATGGGGTTAAAATGTCTAAAAATCAATATGTGTGTCGATTTCGAGATTATCAGGGGTGCTGATTACGAATATGGTATTTATTTTGAGATCCAGAAGATGGCGGATTCGACTTCTATACAGGGTTATTGTTGATTTATTGTGATGATTGTGATAACGATGATGATGATTGTGATAATTATGATAATGATTGTGATAACGATGATGATGATTGTGATAATAATGATGATGATTGTGATAATGATGATGATTGTGATAATGATGATGTTGTGATAATGATGATGATTGTGATAGTGATTGTGATAGTGATTGTGATAGTGATTGTGATAGTGATTGTGATAGTGATTGTGATAGTGATTGTGATAGTGATAGTGATTGTGATAGTGATTGTGATGGTGATTGTGATAGTGATTGTGATAGTGATTGTGATAGTGATTGTGATAGTGATTGTGATAGTGATTGTGATAGTGATTGTGATAGTGATTGTGATAGTGATTGTGATAGTGATTGTGATAGTGATTGTGATAGTGATTGTGATAGTGATTGTGATAGTGATTGTGATAGTGATTGTGATAGTGATTGTGATAGTGATTGTGATAGTGATTGTGATAGTGATTGTGATAGTGATTGTGATAGTGATTGTGATAGTGATTGTGATAGTGATTGTGATAGTGATTGTGATAGTGATTGTGATAGTGATTGTGATAGTGATTGTGATAGTGATAGTGATTGTGATAGTGATTGTGATAGTGATTGTGATAGTGATTGTGATAGTGATTGTGATAGTGATTGTGATAGTGATTGTGATAGTGATTGTGATAGTGATTGTGATAGTGATTGTGATAGTGATTGTGATAGTGATTGTGATAGTGATTGTGATAGTGATTGTGATAGTGATTGTGATAGTGATTGTGATAGTGATTGTGATAGTGATTGTGATAGTGATTGTGATAGTGATTGTGATAGTGATTGTGATAGTGATTGTGATAGTGATTGTGATAGTGATTGTGATAGTGATTGTGATAGTGATTGTGATAGTGATTGTGATAGTGATTGTGATAGTGATTGTGATAGTGATTGTGATAGTGATTGTGATAGTGATTGTGATAGTGATTGTGATAGTGATTGTGATAGTGATTGTGATAGTGATTGTGATAGTGATTGTGATAGTGATTGTGATAGTGATTGTGATAGTGATTGTGATAGTGATTGTGATAGTGATTGTGATAGTGATTGTGATAGTGATTGTGATAGTGATTGTGATAGTGATTGTGATAGTGATTGTGATAGTGATTGTGATAGTGATTGTGATAGTGATTGTGATAGTGATTGTGATAGTGATTGTGATAGTGATTGTGATAGTGATTGTGATAGTGATTGTGATAGTGATTGTGATAGTGATTGTGATAGTGATTGTGATAGTGATTGTTTTTTTTAATCTTTGTTTGTAGCTCCACACTTCGGATAATTTTAGGTTAGAAATACTACGTTGATAATGAAAAAAGTGAACTCGTATTCATCAAAAAGTAACTACAATCGTGACATATTTGTTAGGCCACAAACTGAGCGTTGTTTGTATCTTGTGGCTCAGAATTTTATTATGATCAACGTCCCTTTTAAATGCATCCGTGGCCATTTAAAATCAAATCGGAATTTTAAATATTTTGTGTTCAACTTTTTGAGCGAGAAAAGTTTAACATAACCACGCCTGTTACCCTGAAGTGTTATGCAGAAGTGTTCACATCCCACACAGATACACATTTTAAACTTTCTAAGGCCCTTCTTTTTTGGTCGGGGATTAACCAGAAATTTTGAAAATTAATGTTAAAAGTTTTACAGTGACATTATTGCAAAAATACCGAACTGTTCGTGTCGAATCATCTTTGCACAGCACAGGTGCAGAATTGTGTACTTATAGCTATGCAAAATCGCAACATGCAATGCCGTAGCGAATTTACCAGAAGTTCTAGAAATTTCGGTAAATTAGCTACGGGACCGTGAAATGTGCACAATGATGTCATGTTACCTATTAATTAGTTGGTACCATCACATAATTATGCCAAGCAAGTCGTCAATAACTTCCGGGTTGTTTATTATATTGACCTTTGTATTACAATGTATGTGTGTGTGTGTGTGTTTGTATGTATGTATGTGTGTGTTGTTTGCCAATGTTACATAGGTGGACACGGGAACGAGTGATAGACAAGGCTGCTAATAACGCACTCACGTTTATTCGTAAAAGGACCTTTTGCGTGGCGCAGCACGCACACATATATAACAATTCCTCCCCTTTTAGTTAAGAGTCACAAGAATGAGACTTATGTTCAACTGTGGGATGATTCTAAGGTTTCGCTTGTCTGAGGATAGAAGAGTCATCCCCATCAGAGGTTTCGTAGAACTCGTCATTGTCGTCTGAAGAAGCGGGACGTCGAACTCCTCTGCTTGTCGTCACCCAGGCTGGTGACGGCGGCATGTCCTGCCGGCTGCCTTCGGCAGTCGATAGCGACACAGTGACGTCTGTACCGTTGCCCGTTGCCAGGGTGGTTTGTCGCACACCTCTCGTACTAGTCACCCAGGACGGCGGCGACTCCATCATCTCTTCCCGCGGCGTTGCTGAGTCAGTCTCGTTAGTAGTGAGCCTCGGCGGGGGTGGTGACGTTATGTCTCGTGCGCCTACATTTCCGTCAAGAGCCGTCATTACTTGCGTAACATCCCACAGTTGTGTATTGTCTTTTTTACTTTTACAATGAATAATTTGATTTTTATGTTTTTTAATTTCCACTGAAGTTACACTGTCTTTAATAAGATACAAACGTTTCCCTATGTTTTTTATAATTATTCCTTTACACCAAGTGAATTTATCTTTATTGCTGTAACGTTTATACAATACATTTTGTCCAGGTTGGAACATTACATCTTTTCCTCCGCGTGCTTTAACTTGCGAGCACTGTTTGTAACTAACAGAGTTAGCCAACGAGGTAGACGAGTGCGATGTGGTTGACGGGTGCATTATGTCTAGTCGGGATCTTAGTTTACGCCCAAATACTAATTGAGCTGGTGACGTGTTTGTTGTTGAATGCACGGAGTTGCGATAGTCGAACAAATATTTTTGTAGGTTTAGCTTACTTTCCGTTATATTTTTTGAATTTATAATACTCGACCTTAATACCCTTTTTTACGATCTTTACAAATATTTCAGCTTGGCCATTGCTAGCTGGGTGATATGGCGGTGACGTCACGTGGGAATTGCCATTCAGAGCACAAAAGTTTTTAAAATCTTGTGAACAAAAAGCCGTGCCATTATCAGTCACTATTATTTTTGGTAATCCGAACCTTGACATGAACTCGTACATTTTTAAGATAAGCGCCGCTGACGTGCAAGATTTCATTTCGTACGCTTCAATCCATTTCGAGTATGCGTCTACAATAACTAAAAACATGCGCCCGTTTAAAGGGCCAAGAAAATCGAGGTGAATTCTGTGAAAGGGATGTTCGGGATATGGCCAGGGCGACAACGATGCCCGCGGCGGCGAGGGTCGCAACTGTATACACGTATCACATGAACTTATCATTTTTTCAAGTGCTTCGTCTATTCCCGGGAACCACAACCGGGAGCGGGCCTCTGATTTTGTTTTCACTATGCCCAAATGAGACGTGTGAAGCTCATCGAGAACTCGTTGACGCAATGATTCCGGTATTACTGCTTTATGGCCCCTCATTAAACACCCATTTTCATATATGCTAGCTGCGATTTACATAAAAAAAATGGTTTCATTGTGTCATTGTCATTTTTCTTAGGCCAACCATTTAATACGTAGCTAATCACTCTTTTTAATATTGCATCTTTTGACGTCTCGTTCCTTAAATCTTGCACTGTTATCGGCAACGCACCGTGTGTAACAAAACTAATGTAAGCAGCGCGATCACTTGGTGGCTCGTCGTCGTCGACCGCCTTGCGCCCGCTCGCGCCGGTCGCGCTCGCGCACGGCCGTGGCTCGCCAGCCCGCGATAAATAGTCTGCACAGTTATCTTTACTTTTTACATATTCTATGACATAATTGTATGCACTTAGAAACAAGGCATACCTTTGTAATCGGTTCGCCGATATTTCAGGAACACCTTTGTTTGGTCCGAAAATGGATAATAATGGTTTGTGGTCTGTACGCAATATAAACGGTGTGGACCTTCCATACAAATACTGGTGGAAACGGCGAACGCCAAATATTATCGCCGTAGCCTCTTTTTGTATTTGTGAGTATCTTTTTTCCGCGCTCGTTAGTGTCCGCGATGCATAAGCAACCGGTTTCTCCAGCTGATCGCTATCCATTTGTGATAATATCGCCCCGAGGCCGCTAGGAGAAGCATCTACCGTTAAAATTATTTTTTTGTCCGGATTAAAATGAGTTAAAATTTGATCAGATGTTAATTTCTTTTTTATTTCCAGAAATGCATCGTTTTCATTTTTCGACCAGTGCCATTTCGATCCCTTTTTTAATAATTCATACAAAGGTGAAAGAATAGTCGACGCGTCTGCCACAAAACATCTATAGTAATTGATTAGACCTAAAAACGATTGTAACTGCGTTACGTTAGTTGGAATCGGAGCTTTTGCGATGGCTTTAATTTTTTCTGGGGATTTTTTCAATCCGTCCTTATTAATTACGTAACCTAGGTAACTTACTTCTTATTTAAAGTATTCACATTTATCTTTCCTTAATATGAGCCCTGCATCTTGTATACGCTGTAATACCTGATGCAGCCTAGCCATGTGTTCGGACCTAGTTCCCGCCGTTATTAACACGTCATCCAACAGGCACAGCACGCCGCTGATGCCCGCCAGCAGCCCCTCCATGACTCGCTGGAATATAGCTGGCGCGGGGGCGAGACCGAATACTAGTCTTGTATACGCAAATAAGCCGCGGTGTGTATTAATGCATGTATACATTTGTAACGCCTCATTTAATACTAATTGGTTGTATGCCATAGATAAATCCAGTTTCGTGAAGTGCTGCCCTCCATGAAGTTTTGCAAATAACTCATTTATTGTGGGCAACGGGTACTTGTCAACCACTAGCTGTTTATTAATAGTGACTGAATAATCTACGCACAGACGTACTGACCCGTCGCGTTTCAGTACAGGCACAATTGGAGACGCATACTCGGAATGATCAACTGGTCTTAAAACACCTAGCTCGACCAGTCGATCGATTTCTTTGTCTACTTTATCTCTAAGTGCGAACGGCATGGCTCTCGCCTTCATAAATATCGGCTTAGCATTGTCTTTTAATACTAAGTTTACTTCAAATTTTTTAAACCGGCCTAATTTCCCTGAAAAAATTTCTGGATATAGTTTATCCAAAGAATCAATGTCGTCAGTGGACTGAACATTGCAATTATATATTGGCGACAATTGTAACTTAAATGTAGCTATAAAATCGCGGCCTAAAAGTGGTACACAATAAACAATACAACACAAATACAATACAACACACACACACACAACACACACACACACACACATACACTAATACAATTGTAATAAAACGTATGTATACTTAGGTTAAGGTATTTATCTATGAGTCTTTGTAACCTGAAAATAAATGGATTATTATTATTATTATTTTCCTTTATTCATTTATAAACAAATTTGTTACATTTTTAAATATTAATTAAAAAATATATAAAAAACATTTAAAAATATAAAAAATTGTAGCCCACCGGTATCGGGAACAGGGTCCAAGCTACCGGCGGTCAGGGCTCCAGAGAGAGGAACCTCCTAACAATACGCGCCGTGTCCAGGAGTACCGCTTTCTGAATCAAGCCCTTGATCCAGCTGCCTAACGAGAGCCTCCTCAGGTATTGATCGAGGCTCTTGGCAATTAAGCCATGGGCTGATACGACTATCGGCACAATGATTGCTGAGTCCACTTCCCACATGTCAACAACCTCGCGAGCCAAGTCAAGATACTTGATTTGTTTGTCTTTCTCGGCTTTCACGAGGTTTTCATCATGTGGGACCGTTATGTCAACAATCATTGCGCGCCGCTCTGATCGATCCACCACCACTATATCAGGCTTATTGGCTACAATAGTCCTGTCAGTGATGATGGATTGATCCCAGTACAACGTGATACAGCCATTATCGAGAACTGGGTCGGGCACATACCTATAGTAAGGCACTTCCGATTCCACAAGGTTGTATTTTAGAGCAAGTTGCTGATGGATAATCCTGGCTACAAGGTTGTGTCTATGCAGGTACTCTCCGTTAGCTAGACGAGAACACCCGGAGATAATGTGACGGATTGATTCGCCTGGACGGTGGCATGCCCGACATATGTCAACCGTGCCATCCTTCACAATAAATCTCCGGTAGTTATTAGTCATCATAACTTCATCCATTATTGCACAGACAAAACCTTCAGTTTCTCCGAATAGGTCCCCGGAACGTAGCCAGGCTACGGACGCTGATAGGTCTATATCGGGCCCATGGAGGGCCCGGAAAAAGCGTCCGTGAAGCTCCTTACTCTGCCATATCTCCCTGCGATCGTTAGTGTCAAGCACTGGAGGTTTGCGCCAGTTCTCTTTAGCCAAGGAGAGCGGGGTGAGGCCCTTGTCCATCGTGACGACATCTCGATGCATTCCCACATCGGTTCCTAGGAAATATTCCCTGAGGCTGCATATCTCGCGATTGTGGAGAGTCTTAGCATTTAAAAAGCCTCGACCCCCACACTTCCGCGGGATATACAGTCTCATAACCGAAGAACGTGGGTGATGCATCCGATACGCCGTCAACAATTTACGGACCTTCGTATCCAAGGCGTCTAGTTCTGTTTGAGTCCATTTGAGTATGCCGAAAGAGTACATCAAAACCGGCATGACCCAACCATTGAAGGCACGCACCTTATTGCCACCTGATAAAAGACTATTAAGTACTTTTTTCAGGCGGCCAAAGAAACGCTCCTTCAACGATTGCTTCATGTCAGCAACATTGACGCCCAGCGCTTCCGACATACCCAAATACTTATAGGTTTCGGTTGCTGAGAGGGATCGAAGAGTTATGGAATCTGAGAGCTGGGTTCCCACAGATTCCACAATCTCCCCTCGTTTTACATGCATGACCGCACATTTGTCCACACCAAATTCCATTCTGATGGCGTTACTGAAAGTTTCAGTTACCTTCAGTAACTCCATCAGTCGCAAATCGTTGGGGGCAAACAGTTTTAGGTCATCCATGTAAAGGAGGTGAGATATAACCTGACCATCTTTCCGCAACCGATAGCCTAAACCTGAATCCTCCAGCAGTGTGCTTAGAGGATTCAAGGCTAAGCAGAACCAAAGTGGACTCAAACTATCGCCCTGAAATATACCTCGCTCTATCCTTATCGGCTCGCTATTCCTCTGAATCTGCCGACATCCTGGATAGCGAAGGACTGTCCTCCATTGCCCCATACATGACATCAGGAAGGTGCGCAGAGTTGCATCAACTTTATACAACTCGAGCACCCTCATGAGCCATGTATGTGGCACCGAGTCATAGGCCTTCTTATAGTCTATCCAACATGTCGACAGATCCTTTCGGGAACGGCGAACCTGGTGACTAATGGCCATATCAATGAGGAGTAGCTCCTTAGTACCACGGGACCCGTTCCTACATCCATTCTGAGAAGCGGACATGACAGAATTGTCATCTATGTGTTTGCTAATTTTAGTTCTCAAAATGGATGTAAGAACTTTATAGACTGTCGGGAGACAGGTGATCGGTCTATAATTTTTGGGTTCCGCAGTACTACCCGATTTATGGAGCAGGTGGGTTATACCTGTTGTCAGGAACTCTGGCAGCGACCCAGACTCTAAGGCTGACTGGAACAGGGTCGCCAAGCGAGCGTGCGACCTTGTGAACCATTTTATCCAGAAGTTGTGCAGCCCATCCGGCCCTGGAGATTTCCAGTTAGGCAACGGACGGACTGCACGAGCTACGTCTTGGGGGCTGATAGTAATTGCCCCCATTTCTGATATTGGATCGCATGCTCGCTCAATCACCCGAGTCCATTCACCCTCGGCATGGCTGACAGGCACCGACCAGATGCTGCGCCAGAACGAACACATTGCATCATCATCCGGCAGGTGCGTGTCAGCCACACCTTGGTCCGGTCGCTCCCAAGCCCTATAAACCCACCTTTCATCTTTTTGGAATGTGCGATTCTGGGTGTATCGGTCCACCCGCCGCTTATACCTACGAATACGGTTTGCCCATGCATACACTTTCTGCTTCAGGAAGTCGATGCGTTCTGTGACACGGGACATGTAGTCTCGAGGATTGATATCAGTCCCCGAAAACGCCTGCCTCACAAAACGCATCACTCTAGGGCGAGTATTGCCCTCCCTGAAGCAGACCAGTTTGCCGATGAGTGCTCTGGCCCCACCAATACGTCGCTCAATCCTGTACTGCCATGCCGGTACGGCTGGTTTTGGTCGTGTAGCTCTGTCAGAAGGAAATTTGACATGAGCTACACGACATGCCGCTACAGCCGCACAATACAGGATTGAGTGAACATCGGTGAGGTCTTCGCAGTTATCAAAATAGTTTGATAACTGCGAATCCAGAACAGCCACCAGCGCCCTATTTTTGTTATGCATGGGCAAACGAGGTATGCGTGGTCTCAGGTCTGGTTGCATGAACCGATATTCCCGAATCGCACCCTCCAAAGCACTCCTCATTTCTACATTGCACTGGGTACTTACATTAGTAACCATGTCATTACTCACGTCGTTATCGCAATTTGGTATTATGCTTGACTGTGGTGGAACCACAGTCTGCGACGGCGTGGCAATGACATGGTTACTCTGTATTTCAGTCCGCAAGCGATCAAGTACGGCATCATCCAACATACGATTACGCTGGATGACCCGCACCTGATCCGATAGTCGTTGTGCCGACACGTTGACAGCTGGCTCAAGCACCTGAAACAGAGAGAGCATCCTAACACGGTACGCAGTCAGGTTGTTTCCCCCCTCTGTAGCCCCATAGTATGCGCGCATGACATTTTCATTGATGGATTGCGTCCATCGCATGCGCTGCACACTTCCGCCGGGAGCTGGGACCCTATCAGAGGCCGGTGGGCCTCGAGGTCCTAAGCCGTCCGGTGGCCGGCGTCCTCCCCGTCGACGAGCAGGTGGTGGAGTCGTGGGCGGAGAGAAATACTCGTCGCTCGAGCTCGACGCAACTGCCACGGCCGGTGTCACAGCGGTCACGATGGGGCTGGGTTCCGGCGGCGGCGAGGCGGAGCTGAGCGACGAGTCCGGAGGCGGTAGGCGTGCGCGACGAGCAGCAGCTGATCTTGTCAACATTTGCGTTGTTTCATTTTGTTACTTATTTTGTTGGATGGTTTGATGGTTTGACGATTTCATTTTTACATAATATGACATATGTCATAGGACACAGATTTTCTTTATTTATGTTTCTTGTTATAAAAAGCAGATCCCACGTTGTAATTTTTATGGGTATTGAAGACTATTACAATTATAAAAAGGGAACTGGTATCTGGTTGTTTAAAATAATATTTGTAGTAAATAAATTGCAAAAAATTTTTGAATGAAATTTCAACGACTTGTTGACTCTAGTGTTGCCAGCTTTTTATTATTATTATTATTAACCTTATGAAATGAACCCCACATGTGTATGCCCGTAACATAGTGCACGGTCAGATCGTCATCAGTTATAATTAGTTAAGCAGTGATAGTCTAATGGTGTGGTCATCGGACTGCCAAGTCATAGGTCTCTAGTTCGAACCCAAGACACGCACCGCTGATTTTTCGGATTCATGTGTGTATTGTATACCGACGGACCGGCGAACTTAAGTACGCAAGAACTTAAGTAGGCAACGTTGCTTCGGTATTTGGGTCATCTGAGGCTTCAAAGGTCACACGTCGAGGGACGCAAAATGCAACCATCGGCAGTTTTGAATCGGCGAACTTAAGTGCGTCACCAGCTGCCGATACCGCTGAGCAAGCGCCGCCCGCCGCTTTCGTCACCCGCGTCACAGCACCGGCAGCGGAAATGTCACGCGTAGGTACGTCGACCCCTAAACGTAAACCAGCGGAAAATCTGATGCGTCGCAGTCTAAGCGACAAACCAGAAAAGGGGAAAAACGGAAAGTGGGTGCTCAGTCTGCCCTTACTGCGGTCCGTAGCTCCATGCCAATAACGAGCCAAATTGATGAGGAGGGCTTCACTAAAGTAGAAAGGAAGAAGAAGAAGCCCTGTCTTCGTAACCTGTGCAGTACTGCACCGAGTGGACCCAACATGCTGCTGCGTCCTGCTGTGCCTACGACGCAGTTGTACATTTCACGTCTGCATCACTCCACTGCAACTGAAGAAGTGGTGCAGTATTTGAAAGTGAAGAGCAACTGGACTCTGAGGGTCGAAAGGTTGAAATCGCGCCACAACATCAACTTTAAGTAATTCGTGATACGAGTTCCAAACCACCATCTACAGACCTGCTTGAAAGAGGACTTTTGGCCGAAAGGTGTCGTATATCGACGTTTCCGAGGACGGTTACGCGACACCACGCAACGTAACACGACGCCGACAACGTTACGTGAATAGTTTTAGGTTCTGGTTTTAAATATGTATTAGTTTAAATGTTCTTTTGTGTATTGTATCTAAGGGCCTTAGTTGCCTGATAATAAAATGATACTTAATAATATATAGAGTAAACACATCCAAATATACAACATACCTGTTATTATTTGAAAGGTGGACTGAGTTGTGAATTTGTGATTGCTAATGGTAACTCCCAGCAAAACTGGAAAAAATAGTTTATTTTCTATAATATTTACATTATTTACATACTAACTCTATAATAGAAATAAAAATATTTACAAGTATCAAAAAGGGTTACAGGGCGTCGAAAAATTCGTCCACATCGCTGTCGACAGGAAAAGTGCGAAAATAGTTAAGATCGATGTGTTTTTTATTCATTTAAATAGGTATTTTTTCAGTGTTTGTCAAAATAAAAATCCAAGATGGCTCCGAGGAAAAATACTTTTGCGCAAATGTCCTGATAGAGTGGAGTGGAGGGCGGAGGTGGCGAGCGAAGCGAGCTGGCGACCTCCGTAGGCTGCTGTCACGGAATAAATAATAGTAGTAACTTTCAGAAGATGCACTCCTTTGATCTTGAAGGAAGCTGCTTCTATAATATCCTACAAAATTACTTGCCCCCCTCCCCACGCGCAAGCTAAATTGCACTCAATCGCCGCGCTTGAGAACTGTTTTCATAGCCGATTTCATATGCCTCAACCTTGATCAAGGACAGGCATGCACTGGCAATTTCGATTTCTAGACAACTCCTGATTAAAAAAACCGGCCAAGAGCGTGTCGGGCCACGCTCAGTGTAGGGTTCCGTAGTTTCCCGTCCGTCACAATAAGTGTTCCCACTTATGAGTTTAAAGGTGGGTATCCATTATGTAAAAATGCTTGCATATACGAATATACTACAAACTTAGTCCAGAAATTATTTTATACAACTTTTTGTCTTTTTTGTACAAAAACTGTTGTTTCCATCAAGTTCAAAATGATTTTCCTAGAAAGTCCTTATAAAGTTCTACTTTTTCAGATTTTTTTCATATTTTCTAAACTTATGGTTCAAAAGTTAGAGGGGGGGGGGGGACACATTGTTTTTACTTTTGGAGCGATTATTTCCGAAATTATTGACATTATCAAAAAATGATTTTAGGAAACCCCTATTCATTTTTAAATACCTTTCTAACAATATATCAGACGTTAGGGCTGAAATTAAAAAAAAAATATCACTTCCCACTTTACATATACGGGGCTACTCTAATAAAACATTTTTTTCCAATTTTTATTTTACCACTTTGTCGGCGTGATTGATATACATATTGGTACCAAATTTCAGCTTTCTAGTGCTAACGGTCACAGAGATTAAGCGAGGACGCACAGACGGACGGACGGACGGACGGACAGACATGGCGAACTATAAGGGTTCCTAGTTGACTACGGAACCCTAAAATGTCACATCTCGGAATTCATGACGTTGTTTTGTACTGGTTTACCTTTTTTTTTTCGGATGGGAAATCATCAAATGACTCCTCCCGCTCTGGGCGGAGCAGGAGGAAGTGTTAGACTTTTACTGACTAAAACCCATCTATGTTCCTTCATCGCCCATTGTGTTCCGGGGCCACGGTATATCTTTCGAACAGTCCCGCAATCCCGGCAGGCATCGGTCCTTATGGACCCTTTCCTTTTTGCTGACTCTCTTTGAGGCGCACGTGGAACACGAACGTGCCGTCGACACGGCCTGTCGTCATGAGACGGACGGACGGCGAGCTAGCCCATAGCCCACCGCCCATAGCCCACCGCCACAGGCCCGCGCTTACGGTGGCCGGGGGTCTCGTGGTGGCCTCCGACGCCCAAGGCGTCTCCCGCGGCGGCCGGGACGCTGTGAGGTTCTCTCCCTCTCACGTTCCGCCACCTCCTTCTCTAGCATTACTGCTTCGCCGAAGGAGGTGACGGCGTCCCATTCCGTCTCGCTCCGGACCATGGCTTGCACCAGGGCCGGATGCGAGAAATCGCCGCCGCCAATCGCCACTTCGAGGACACCGCGGTGCTCCGCCCACGCGGGGCACACCTCCACCGTGTGCTCCACCGTGTCGTCCGGTCGATCCTCGCAGTGGAGTACTGATTTACCTCATACTTCAATGGTAGAACGAAAAAGTCATCTTAGGGGAATATTCTAGTGACTCAACCCCACGGTGCATTTTCGTGTACCGCAGGGAAGTATGCTGGGACCTACTCTATTTATTATATTTAAAATATATTTGATTTTTATACACTTAATAGGGACTATATACCTCAGTAACTGGTATAAATTTCAACTTGCTAGGTTCACCTGTTCCTAAAAAAATTGGTGGTGATAGACGGACGGACAGACAGACAAGAAAGTGATCTTATAAGGGTTCCTTTTGTACGGAACTCTAAAAAAGATAACTTTCAGTTCTTCTGTTCATTATTACATCAGTCCACTCAACAATTGTTGCAAGACGCGCGGCGCGGGTAGCGCGTGATCGCGTCATGTCGTACGTGCGCTTATAAACCCTGACTTACTCGAGATGTATTATGTACCAGTGTAAGGCGTACAGAAACACCTCTATACAAGTTAGTTGTCACAATCGGTGAGACCTTTTCTCCCGTATCCTCCATGAGTTTCACTCCAGCTTGATCAGAACTTAAGTTTACAGAAGTTGGCAACTGAAAATAAACCTTAGATCCAATACTGTAATTTATTGTATAGTCGGTGGCTGCTTCAATTCAGCTATTAAGTCAGAATCATACAACACTTAAAGTACTTACGGGATAATATCCGTGGTTTTCCATATTGATGAGCTCCCGATATTTCGACGCTGTTGCAAGCATCATGATCGCGGGAATACTGAAGAGGTATGCGGGTGAGGCGAAAATTATTATTATGAGCAGACAAATCTGTCTACCCTCTTTCTTAGTCTTTTATTACGCGCACTACTGGAACTCGATTGTAAATCGCGACAAAACGCACTCACGGTATCACTAGGTTTTTCTTGATAGTGGAGACGCATGTTATAAACATGCAACACATGCATGCTGTTAGTCTTAAACAGTGCATTAGAATCATACGACTTTATGAGATAAGAGTTTTGTGATGGATCTCGAAGAACAACTTGTACTTATTTCTACTGGTAAACAGCGTTGCTGGGTTTAAAGAGCATGAGTGACAGTGTTGTATTCACATTTCAGCTCTATATTTGAAACGACAAAGCCTCTCAGTTTTTATTCTCCCTGGTACATTTCTATTATTGTTGTTGAGAGAGAT